>CM060914.1:3800000-6237500 GCA_030737875.1 Allium sativum | reverse complement strand
CGACACCCAAGTCGACAGGGCTGTCGACTTGGGTCATGCCATGTCGACTCCCAAGTCGACAGCCCTGTCGACTTGGGGTGGCTGGCGGGAATTTTCCCGCCTGGCCTTCTAGGCCAAATTTTCGAAATTAGAACTCGTTTTTGAACTTGAATTTTCTGAAAACTTCGTCGGACCATAACTTGGTCATACGGACTCCGATTCTCGAAAACTCAGACTCTATTTCGCGTATTTTTCCGAGATGAACGCAATGGCATAGCCCGTTTTACTTGATTCAGAATTTAAGATTAAATTCTGCCTTGATTCTCGTCTTAACATGTTATCGAAATACGGGTTGTTACAAAATCAAAATTATCTAGTTCAATTTCAAACACGATTTCACACGGCACGAAGGGGTATACATGGATCAAGTCAAAATTCCATGTAATCGAGTGGGAATGTACTAATAGAAGTTCACTATCGAATGAGTCTCAAAAAGGTATGATGGTTCGAAACTGAACACTTGGCCAAATTCATACGATACAAAGGTATGATTAACATTACTCAAGATCAAATGGTTCGAACTTACATGAATAGCCTAGGCCAAGCTAGGAAGTCAAATACACAAAGATACAAGTATCAGCAGTTCAATCGTGGGATGCTCGAATTTTTTTCTCTTGCGTACTTCATGCTTTAAAATTTCCATTTTCCTTTGTGTCGTAAGGGATTATTTGTCAAAATAAATTCCTTTTAATTTATTCATACAATTCAATTGGGGAAAGCAGTTTCCTCCCCCACTTAGACATTAGTTATATTTGACTAAATTGTACTGTCAAAACTGAAATATCGGCGATGTTTCTCAACATATCTTAGACATGATTTCTTAATAAATATGCTCACTAACATGCATCTCCAAAATTTCACTTTCACTTTTTTTTTCTTTTTAAGTGAGATTCATTTCTAGAATATCTCCTTCCAGTTATTGACAAATTGATTTGATATGCGCTTATTTCCCACTTATCTCGAACTTGATTTCAATCTCAAAAATTCTCTTTCTTTTCTTTCTAAATCGACTCGATTTCGCAATATCATTCCAAAACCAAATTCAATTTCTCAAATAAATCTTATTATCAAGAATCATATTTGATTTCAATTTACGTCGCGCGCACCATTCCTCGATCGAATCTTCCTACTTAATTTATTTGGACCACAATGGCACGGATCGAACTGCATTCACTTCTAAATAGTTCGAGTAAATTAGTAGTTTGGAGCTTGTTTAAGTAAAGGTAAGACAAAAGCTCCAAATATTTAAAACCAAATAAATAGTTAGGTACAAGACAATTTAGAAAAATAGTTAAAGTAAAACAGTGAAATAAAATAAATACTTTAGTATAAAATAAGTAAATCAAAATATGTTTAGTTTACATATGTTAAAAGCATAAGCTTAATACAATGGGTTAAAATAAAAGGTAAAATACCGTAAACTATTAAGCACCAATGATTAGCTCAAAAATAGAACGCTACAAGTACAAAGAGCTAGAACAAACGAATAATATAATACATAAAAGCAAATATAAATAATTAAAGTAAAATAGTGAGTTCAAATAAATGGTTAAATAATTTAGAAAGTAGAAAGATTGGTAAAAGAGATACAATTAAATGGTTAAGACAAGGTCAAAAATACTAGATAGATAAAAGTATAAAAATCTTGGTACAATATACAAGTTTAAGTAACGATGAATATAATATAATAACATTGGTTTGACAAGATTATGTTTAAATAAAACGGTTTAAATGAAGATAGAATATGTAAATACCACATCACAGTCCAATCCGAGTCAATTCTAGTCCGTGTTAGCTCTTGTTTCATCAATCATTCGAATATCGTCAAGTTTTTCCAGTTTTACCAAGTTTTTAATGTACTTTTGAAATACATACTTTATTACTTGTCTCGATTTCTCTTTGGTAAAACCTCTTTCAAATAATAGTTCTCGAATTAATCGTCGTAGATACATCGTTCGCATATAGGTTTCAAAAATTCTTATTACGAAATTTTCATTTTAGTCTTGAAATCTCTTTTCTCTTCTCTTCAAAATAATTAGAAGATGTCAAAGTACTTGTAAAATCGATTCAATTTTCATTTCTTTGAAAATTTTGAACACTCGATGATTGATATGAAAATCTTTACCACAAAAGCTTTATTTTTGAAAATACTTTTTTTTATATTTTATATTAAAATCTTCTTCAAAATATTTTATTTTCAAAATCCCTTTCAAAATATTTATTTTTTTCGAAATCCACTGATTCTAGCATCAACTCTGCTCATTCTATGGTATCTCTACCTTATCTCTAATGAGGTTTTAAACCAAATGAGTCAAGCTTTGTGTGAACCAAAGCTCTGATACCACACTGTAACGATCTGGCATTTTGCCCATCTCAAGTCGGTAATTAAACCAACTCGAAACGATCAAAACGACAGATTGTTATTGACTTACACGATTTAAATAGAATCAATACAGAATCACATAGTACAAAAATTGCAGCGGAATAAAATTTCAGTACAAATATCAGAGTTGTACAAAATACACAGTGGAAAATAAATAAATTTGTACATAAATTTTTAACGAATAAAATTTTACACTTTATTTATCGGGCTTAGCGCGCGCGAGCGTCTCCACGTCTTCACGTCCTCTCCTCTTTATGAGCTGATATCTATAACCTGGAACACTTAGGGCCTGACCCGAGTGTTCCATCCAAAATACACAAAACACCCGAGTCAGAATTATACTTATTTCAAGTTAACAAACTTCGAAATAAACACTTAAGCATAATTAGTTTAATCCTAACGGTATATTTGAATGATTCGAAAATAACATGCCAAGGCTGTCGAACTGTGTATTAATACAAGTCAAATTCCTTGCATGCTATAATCATGACAGTAAAAGAGGTATGTTGTATGGCTAAAACTCATTTAAGGTTGCAGCATCAAGGGTAATGAGCAAATACACTTGATTTCCGAGAGGGCAGAAATGAAGCGTTGGATTAGTTAAAACAGAGCCATATTGGCGGTCACATTTTTATCAGGGTACATGTGTAATAACATAACTAGTTATTAGCCCACTACTGACCCAGAATAAGACAGTATAAGGCAACTCAAAAACCAAAAATACAACCATCCAGGACCTACGACAGCTAAGAAAAGGGGTACAACAAATCCATTTATATATATATGATGAACTGCCAAAGCATACCAAAGTGAGTAAGAATGTTTGCATTCATCGATAGGAAACATGGTGTTAAAGGTTCACGGTTTAATAGAAATAATTGGAACTAGGTAACAAGCTGCTTTCATTCAACTGAGAACACAAACAACGTAATATGCCAAGTAAGTTTGATTGTTGCGAAAGGAGTGATGCAAATCATGAGCAACAAGGATGTATACAGCCACATTATATATGTAAATATGTCGGCAATAACATGCATGAGATTTTTAAGTGAAGAAGTGTATGCGAGAAGATGCCGCAAGTACAAATGGTCCATGTGTTATAACTTATAAAGCAATGAAGTCAGGAGAACTAATATGGAACTGGAAAATTCATTTGGACAAGGACAAAATCCACATGCATAACTTTAAGGTTAGAAAAAATTAAATGACTTTTCTTGTGTCATTTCGTACTTAAACAAGTTAGGTTGTTTATCTGTTGCAATCGGCCATTATTATAGGGTGAGAGCCTGGTAGTCACGCAAGGCAAAATGTGAAGTGTCGGTCAAAGGTGTCACAACAAATGAGGGAATAGTTGCAAACTAATTTGGCAGGCATGCAACTGGGTATGGTTTATCATATCAGCTCCATCCGATAAAAACATTTATAGCATAAATATGTAGTTGTTCTAAACCCAAACAACCGTTCCAAACATTTACGATATATAGTCCAGTTTGTTTTCATGAATTCAAGCAACTGGATAAGGATATTATTGGAATGATGACCTCATTTCTATTACGGGTTAGGTGGTCTACAGTTTTCCAAATGAAAATGCAAACTACCCAGGAATTCTATATTCAATTATGTATCAAGGACATATGGATGGCTATGTATCCTGGAACCCAATGTTAATCAAGCGTAAACAAAAGGCCGGAGATCTAAACCAAATACAAAAGGGGAACCTAAGTCCAACGGAGGGACAGTACATGCATGCTGTGGCAATTTAAACAAAATGAGAAGTTAGCAATAACCATTTACTTTGGTGAGGACCAAATAATTTAGTTCCAGCTATCAAACTTATTCATGGAAGAGCCTACCCGCAGTAAGCAAAATGAGCTACCATGCCATGCTTGGATCATCTTCCATATTTGGGGTAAGTGATTATTAATATCTACATGCATGCAGACTGTACTTCCAAAAAAATATCATCTACACCGAGCCAACCACTAACACTAAGAACATGCATACATAATAAAATAATATAGCGGCAGTAGAGCAAAAGTGACCGAATAGCAGGCGAGGTGTGATGCAATAATTTTATCAACTCACTGTTGACCCCAACTCAACTCAACTCCTACTTATACTCAGTATTTTACCGAAGTTAAGTGACATGAAACAAATACAATCGTAAGATATACTTATATTTGGTCGACAAAGCGAAAGCAGAAGTTCACATGGTGGTAAAAGGTGGCGAATGCCTCTGGACTTCGCTAAGAAGTGAAACAAGCTGAAAGGCGTCGGCTTTGGCTACAAGCGTCACATGAGGCTAGCAGGAGACGGTAGCAGGAGCAACGGCGGTTCGGGCGATGGAACGACGTTGGGAACAGACTTTGGGTCTCGATCAGTGAGGATTTGACGGTCTTAACCGAATTCGCGGTGGACAGACAGGCTCGTACCGGTTCTAGTCATCGAGGAGGAAGGAGACGAAGAGATGGCATACAGGGGTTTAAGCGATTGATGTCGGTGGTGGAACAATGAGGGAGGTGACCGGGTTCTTGCGCGAGGAGAGGAAGACATCGGAGTTGCGGAAGTGACCGATTTGGTTCCATTGATTATTGATTTGGGAGGACTGAAAATTGATTTGGGGAGAACATTTTTTTTCTTGCAGATAGAAGAAATGAAGAGGAAGTGGATTGTTTGCAGCGAATAGAAGGAAAGAGGGGTATGCATTTATAATATCAACGAAGGAATAGGCAACAGAAGAGCAACGACACGTGTAATGCCCATCAGAATGGTAAGGCCAAGTGGTAAAATTTTCCACTGCCCGAATCTCAAGCAAATATTCATCAGATATTACGTTGGATCTGATGTTGGCTGAATGAGGTAAACGAAGTTTTCGGTATACGCTGAAATGGACATCGGGGTTTACTTATTAAAACATGCTATAATTTTTAACAAATATTAAATGCTAATTTAATCATGAACGTAAAATTACGTCAACCATATATTCAACTATTGTTGCTTGAAATTTATACTTAATGGTCGATACAAAACAAATTCAGTTAACCGTTTAAATTAAAATATTCAAACTTTATTTAAAATAAATTGTTTTCAGTCCTCAAATTACAACGATTTATAAGTCATTCCAATTTTGTTGTAATTGTATTTGTTTTATATATAACGTTCATACTTGAAACAATTCATGGAAAGAATTTCCAGTCTGAATATACAAATTGATTAGATAAGACACGAGTTAAAATACTATAAATTTTAAATACAAATCATTTAGTCAGAAATAGAATATTATGCAAAGAGTATATTATAGAAAAGCTAAATACAAAATTTTTGTATCTTAGCCAGTTCAAATAAAATGATTAAATATAGATGATTTAGAAAACACATTTAAGGTATGGTAGTAAAATTTTATTTGAATAAAATAAATTCTTCTAGTATACCATAGATAAATCGAAATAAATATAACAAGAATATAAGCCAAAGAAAGTAGAAAAATACCGTAACTATTAAAATAATAATTAAATCCAAAAGTAGCATATTATAAATACCAAGAGCTAGAATACAACGAAGAATATAAAAGCCAAATACAAATAAACTGTAGGCAGATTATCTTAAATTCAAACTTTAAATTTCAACAAACATTTATTTTAAAATTAAATGAAAAGAATTCAAGGCTACATGTACAAACTAGTTAATAAGGTCAAACCGTCTATACATTTACAAAAGGATTAACTAAGAAGTAAACCCAAATTATATTCAAATAGATTGATTCCACACTTATGTACAAATCCAAATTATCTAAAGTGTTCATATTAGAGGTTAAATTTACAAAAGGGATTTTTCCTCCTTTATACGTTCGAAACAAAAATTTAACGAGAAAAATATGGATTGAAATCCAAATACAAATATATTCAACTATGTTCAAAGTAAATAAATTTCAAATTCTATATCAAACCCAACTATAAATAAAATTTGAACGATAAATTATGAATTAATTTATATTTTAAATGTCTAAAATTCCGGGTCGTTACAGCCTTCCCCACTTAAAACTTTTCGTCCTCGAAAAAGGGAGTTGTAGAATTTATACTTGAGTATAATAAAACTTTTTATAGAATTTACTGAAACCAAAAATATAAACTTATTAAATTAAATTACATACAACATTTTTCAAAAGATTCTAAATTGAGTAAACACAAAATGTATCATATACTGAATTGGTTAAACTTCTTATATCAGAACTATTTTAAGAAACACGTAAACATTGTGTAAAATTAAATAACAAAATTTGTTATATGATGTAAAAGAAAGCTATGTTCAAAGTACAAAATAAATTGAGTAGAAGTGGTTTAAAATGGTAAAGTTCTTTGGAAATAAGTTGGCTTAATTAAAATAGGTTTTATGAAAATCCAAAGGATTAATATAAGATAGTCTTAAAGTTACAATAAAACGGTCAAACATAAGAAATTTTAGAAAACTTGGTAGAAAATAGACAATTCAATAAAATAGTAAAATGATATAAGTAAAAGAACTTGAAATTGAAAATCATTGGTACAACGCAAAATATAATAATTTAATGAAACGAAAAGTTAAGTAAAATGAATAAGTTAGATTAGTTAAGTTAAAATACTATATAAATTCGAAATCATAAATTTCAAACATTAGAAAGTCTCAAAATGATTTCTCCGAACTTAGAATCCCATTTTCATTTCAAACCATTGAAGTACTATACATTTCTTTCATATAGAATCATACTTCACTTCGGGATTTCAAAACTAAAATCGCTTTCAAAACTTTAAATATATATATGATAACTCGAAGCCTAACAAGTCCATCATCGTCCTTGCAAACTTTAGACATGCGTTGATCAGGCGCGTGACTAAAATATACAAGTACTAAATATACTTGCTTCAATTTCTCGTCAAAAATTCTGTACATTTCCTCAAGTTTCCCATGACAAGGCCTAAGGGCAGTCTATCGTACGCAATAATATAAATAATTAAGGTCGCTCCGGACACCTAAAGTAGACCATCGTTGCCGGTTCTCAAGCAAAGTGTACATCACGGTTTTCGTCCAGACACGGACCCCCAAGCACAAAATCGTGGAGCACATATAACTCAGTTTTTCATCCAGACACGGATACCGTATATACCTAGGTTGCTCTTCCCAAATACCATCATCGAAGGATCCCAAGCAAAGTGTACATCACGGCTTTCGACCTCCAAGTACAAAATCGCGGAGCACATATAACTCGGTTTTCGTCCAGACACGAACTTCCGTATATGCCTAGGTTGCTCACCCTAAATCACACACGTCCTTCTTTTAGTCACGGGTCCCCCGAATCCATGAAAAATATCAAATCATTTCATATCCCGAAGTCACAAATTATTTCGCAACAATAATTCGCAAATACTTTCAATTATGGTATTGTTGTCTTTCAAGCATTTCAAATATCGGGATTCAAGTCGTCGAAATTTTCTTAGTTCATAAATCGATTTATAAACTATTCATCATATCCAAATTAATATGGAAATCAATTTCTTTCAATACTTTGCAAATTAATTCAATCAATTGACAGTGAAACTTTCAAACATACAACTTATGTTTCATATTTCGAAATCAATGATCTTATGTAAATATTTCAAGTCTTTCAAATTCTCTAAATTATAGACTTTAAGGATCATAATATATCAAGCTTCGTATACTTCAATTTATTTCGAAATATTCTTTCCACAATTACCCATAAGTTGATATCTTCTAATAGGTTCACATTGCCAAAAATATTCTCTTTCAATAATTGGAAATCAAATTTGATCAATACGATGTTCTTATCGTCCTTTTCAATTAAGCTTTTCAAATTTTGGAAGCTTCATAAAATAGTTTATAATATACACAAATTCCATTTAACTAGCTTGGATATTTCTAGATTTTCCAAATAAACCTCATATTCTCATAATATAAGATGTTCAAGAGTTTCAAATCAATATCTTAGAAATGATTTACAATTTAGATAGTCAAATAACCTTTTCTTCCAAATCTCAATGTCAAATCTTGTTGAAAAGTTTGCACTATTCAATTTAGTTGGAAAACCTCTTGCACATTTTCTATTCAAAATAACATCACGCTTTCGCTACGCACTCTGATTGTGCGTATACATATTCAAATAGTGTTGGTAAAACATTCCAAAATGTTGATTTCAAAAAAAAATCGAAACCAAATTCTCAAAATTAATATTTTCAAAAATCCAATTTTCTTGCATAAGTTGGATTCTATATTTCAAACGCTTTCAATTACTATGGAAAGCTCATTAAAGTTCCGTTACATAACGTCTTGGATAAAATCAAAATTATCTAGTTCGATTTCAAACACGATTTCACATGGCACGAAGGGGTATACATGGATCAAGTCAAAATTCCATGTAATCGAGTGGGAATGTACTAATAGAAGTTCACTATCGAATGAGTCTCAAAAAGGTATGATGGTTCGAAACTGAACACTTGGCCAAATTCATACGATACAAAGGTATGATTAACATTACTCAAGATCAAATGGTTCGAACTTACATGAATAGCCTAGGCCAAGCTAGGAAGTCAAATACACAAAGATACAAGTATCAGCAGTTCAATCATGGGATGCTCGATTTTTTTTCTCTTGCGTACTTCATGCTTTAAAATTTCCATTTTCCTTTGCGTCGTAAGGGATTATTTGTCAAAATAAATTCCTTTTAATTTATTCATACAATTCAATTGGGGAAAGCAGTTTCCTCCCCCACTTAGACATTAGTTATATTTGACTAAATTGTACTGTCAAAACTGAAATATCGGCGATGTTTCTCAACATATCTTAGACATGATTTCTTAATAAATATGCTCACTAACATGCATCTCCAAAATTTCACTTTCACCTTTTTTTCTTTTTAAGTGAGATTCATTTCTAGAATATCTCCTTCCAGTTATTGACAAATTGATTTGATATGCGCTTATTTCCCACTTATCTCGAACTTGATTTCAATCTCAAAAATTCTCTTTCTTTTCTTTCTAAATCGCCTCAATTTCGCAATATCATTCCAAAACCAAATTCAATTTCTCAAATAAATCTTATTATCAAGCATCATATTTGATTTCAATTTACGCCGCGCGCACCGTTCCTCGATCGAATCTTCCTACTTAATTTATTTGGACCACAATGGCAGAGATCGAACTGCATTAACTTCTAACTAGTTCGAGTAAATTAGTAGTTCGGAGCTTGTTTAAGTAAAGGTAAGACAAAAGCTCCAAATATTTAAAACCAAATAAATAGTTAGGTACAACACAATTTAGAAAAATAGTTAAAGTAAAACAGTAAAATAAAATAAATACTTTAGTATAAAATAAGTAAATCAAAATATGTTTAGTTTACATATGTTAAAAGCATAAGCTTAATACAACGGGTTAAAATAAAAGGTAAAATACCGTAAACTATTAAGCACCAATGATTAGATCAAAAATAGAACGCTACAAGTACAAAGAGCTAGAACAAACGAAGAATATAATACATAAAAGCAAATATACATAATTAAAGTAAAATATTGAGTTCAAATAAATGGTTAAATAATTTAGAAAGTAGAAAGATTGGTAAAAGAGATACAATTAAATGGTTAAGACAAGGTCAAAAATACTAGATAGATAAAAGTATAAAATTCTTGGTACAATATACAAGTTTAAGTAACGATGAATATAATATAATAACATTGGTTTGACAAGATTATGTTTAAATAAAACGGTTTAAATGAAGATAGAATATGTAAATACCACATCTCAGTCCAATCCGAGTCAATTCTAGTCCCGTGTCAGCTCTCGTTTCATCAATCATTCGAATATCTTCAAGTTTCCAGTTTTACCAAGTTTTTAATGTACTTTCGAAATACATACTCTATTACTTGTCTCGATTTCCCTTTGGTAAAACCTCTTTCAAATAATAGTTCTCGAATTAATCGTCGTAGATACATCGTTCGCATATAGGTTTCAAAAATTCTTATTACGAGATTTTCATTTTAGTCTTGAAATCTCTTTTCTCTTCACATCAAAATAATTAGAAGATGTCAAAGTACTTGTAAAATCGGTTCAATTTTCACTTCTTTGAAAATTTTGAACACTCGACGATTGATATGACAATCTTTACCACAAAAGCTTTATTTTCGAAAATACTTTTTTTTAATATTTTATATTCAAATCTTCTTCAAAATATTTTATATTCAAAATCCCTTTCAAAATATTTATTTTTTTCGAAATCCGCTGATTCTAGCATCAACTCTGCTCATTCTAAGGTATCTCTGCCTTATCTCTAATGAGATTTTAAACCAAATGAGCCAAGCTTTGTGTGAACCAAAGCTCTGATACCACACTGTAACGATCTGGCATTTTGCCCATCTCAAGTCGGTAATTAAACCAACTCGAAATGATCAAAACGACAGATTGTTATTGGCTTCCACAATTTAAATAGAATCAATACAGAATCACATAGTACAAAAATTGCAGCGGAATAAAATTTCAGTACAAATATCAGAGTTGTACAAAATTTACAGCGGAAAATAAATAAATTTGTACATAAATTTTTAACGAATAAAATTTTACACTTTATTTATCGGGCTTAGCGCACGCGAGCGTCTCCACGTCTTCACGTCCTCTCCTCTTTATGAGCTGATATCTATAACCTGGAACACTTAGGTTCTGACCCGAGTGTTCCATGCAAAATACACAAAACACCGAGTCAGAATTATACTTATTTCAAGTTAACAAACTTAGAAATAAACAGTTAAGCATAATTAGTTTAATCCTAACGGTATATTTGAATGATTCGAAAATAACATGCCAAGGCTGTCGAATTGTGTATTAATACAAGTCAAATTCCTTGCATGCGATAATCATGACAGTAAAAGAGGTATGTTGTATGGCTAAAACTCATTTAAGGTTGCAGCATCAAGGGTAACGAGCAAATACACTTGATTTCCGAGAGGGCAGAAATGAAGCGTTGGAATAGTTAAAACAGAGCCATATTGGCGGTCACATTTTTATCAGGGTACATGTGTAATAACATAACTAGTTATTAGCCCACTACTGACCCAGAATAAGACAGTATAAGGCAACTCAAAAACCAAAAATACAACCATCCAGGACCTACGACAGCTAAGAAAAGGGGTACAACAAATCCATTTATATATATATGATGAACTGCCAAAGCATACCAAAGTGAGTAAGAATGTTTGCATTCATCGATAGGAAACATGGTGCTAAAGGTTCACAGTTTAATAGAAATAATTGGAACTAGGTAACAAGCTGCTTTCATTCAACTGAGAACACAATCAACGTAATATGCCAAGTAAGTTTGATTGTTGCGAAAGGAGTGATGCAAATCATGAGCAGCAAGGATGTATACAGCCGCATTATATATGTAAATATGTCGGCAATAACATGCATGAGATTTTTAAGTGAAGAAGTGTATGCGAGAAAATGCCGCAAGTACAAATGGTCCATGTGTTATAACTTATAAAGCAATGAAGTCAGGAGAACTAATATGGAACTGGAAAATTCATTTGGACAAGGACAAAATCCACATGCATAACTTTAAGGTTAGAAAAAATTAAATGACTTTTCTTGTGTCATTTCGTACTTAAACAAGTTAGGTTGTTTATCTGTTGCAATCGGTCATTATTATAGGGTGAGAGCCTGGTAGTCACGCAAGGCAAAATGTGAAGTGTCGGTCAAAGGTGTCACAACAAATGAGGGAATAGTTGCAAACTGATTTGGCAGGCATGCAACTGGGTATGGTTTATCATATCAGCTCCATCCGATAAAAATATTTATAGCATAAATATGTAGTTGTTCTAAACCCAAACAACCGTTCCAAACATTTACGGTATATAGTCCAGTTTGTTTTCATGAATTCAAGCAACTGGATAAGGATATTATTGGAATGATGACCTCATTTCTAGTACGGGTTAGGTGGTCTGCAGTATTCCAAACGAAAATGCAAACTACCCAGGAATTCTATATTCAATTATATAGCAAGGACATATGGATGGCTATGTATCCTGGAACCCAATGGTAATCAAGCGTAAACAAAAGGCCATAGATCTAAACCAAATACAAAAGGGGGACCTAAGTCCAACGGAGGGACAGTTCATGCATGCTGTGGCAATTTAAACAAAATGAGAAGTTAGCAATAACCATTTACTTTGGTGAGGACCAAATAATTTAGTTCCAGCTATCAAACTTATTCATGGAAGAGCCTACCCGCAGTAAGCAAAATAAGCTACCATGCCATGCTTAGATCATCTTACATATTTGGGGTAAGTGATTATTAATAGGACAAATTTTTGATGAGGACCTGTGGCAAAATCTAATAGGAGAAATAGGCTTGGGGCAGAACTAATTGTAAAAGTAGGCCTATTTTGGCCAGGGTTAATACACCTGCGCATTTTGTTTATGCACTGGAACAAACTTGTTCCTGCGCATAAACTTAATGCGCAGGGTTTTTTTTTTTTTTTGCTTTTTCTACCTGCGCATAAAGTTTATGCGCAGGAACAAAACTGTTCCTGTTCCTGCGCAGGTAGAAAAAAATTGCTTAACTGGACAGAACGCCCAGATAGAGGTATTCCCACTCATTAACTAAAACTCATCTTCATTCCCCAACTCCATTTCCTCTTCTAACTTTCTAGAACTCATTCCAAGATCAAATCCTCCCTCAGTAGTTTGAAATTCGTACGAAATGGCTGAAGCTTCGTCGCCATCTCAAAGTAGAGGTACTGATTTTATGGTTTATTGTTAACTTGTCAATAGATCTCATGGGTTTAGGGTTTTAATGTTTTGGGCATTTTTTGAAGGGATGGAGTTGGAGCCTTAATGGAGGTATAAATTGGTATATTGTAATGTATATGTTTCCATGGTATGTTATATGATTAATTATTAATTATTTGTTATGTTGGGTTTGAATTGAGCAGAGAACTTCGAAAATTAAACCTGTAGACCATTCGAGTAAGTTGAAACTAATACAGTACAAAGATCGTCGAATAGAACCATATATCCATACGGCTAGAATGTGGAATATATTGCAAATAGATTACATTAGGTTGGACCACGCACTTGTTACCGTTTTATGTGATAGGTGGCGACCCGAGACTAATACTTTCCATCTTAGAGGGGGAGAAATGACAATTACACTAGTCGACGTTGAGAAGCTACTCGGTGTTTTGGGTACAGGTAGTCCAGTGATCTACGATGACTCTCAGACGGATTACAATGAGTTGTGCAATGAACTATTAGGCATAGACGTACCTGAGAACCAAGTTATATCAAGAACCGAAATTAGAATGAGTTGGTTTAGAGATGTATTTAGAGGACCTCTTCAAGCTCATGCTACCGATGTTCAGATACAGCAGCGTGCTCGTGCTGTAATTCTACACATTTTAAATGCTCGCCTTTTTGTGACCCATTCTAAAGGGAGATGTAATTTAAAATACCTACCATTACTGAGAGACTTCCAAGAATTTGGCCGTCATGCTTGGGGTGCTGTGGTACTTGCTAATTTGTATAGTGAATTGTCCGCCGTAGCCTTGCGAAAATCTAATTCTGTAGCTGGTTGTATGACTTTGTTGTAGGTATTAAAATTTCTGTAATTGTATTTTATTTTGCAATGTCGAATTATGGTTTAGTTGTATACTATCTAGTTCATTTTTTTACTAGTTATGGTCTTGGACATACCTGGCAATCGGTCGACAAAATGTGGAAGTTCCAACCAATTTAGATCCTTATCTTCCGTATGGATGCAGGTAATTTAGTTAATGGCCTCAATGGTAGTTAGAACCCTTAAAGTAGGATTTATCTATTGTTGTTTAATTTATCGCAAATGGAACGTCGCTAAAGATTGGGCGGAGACTCCAAAAAATGTCCTCTTCTACCGCAATGAATTAGATTTGCTTCCGTCCAAGAGCGTTACTTGGAATCCATATGAACTTAGATTTGGAACACAATGGGGCTACATGTTGGATAATTACAAATGGTTGTTGAGTAAGATTCCTCTCATCTATTATTTGTGTATTGAGAATCACTGTCCGGATCGGGTTATGAGACAATTTGGTTATATTTATCAACATATTCCCGATCCGGTTGTTCCGATTACCGAAAATCCTGAAGATTGGGGGGCGTTCATCAATGAAAACATCAACTTGTGGAAAAATAGACAGGATAGAACGATTGTTGAGCGGACACCACCCATTACGTTTGCGGAGTACGAGTATTGGTATTGGCAAGTTACTCGCCGTTACATTTTGAGGCAATCTTCTAGACGGCTTGCCGCTTACATTCCACGAGCGCCAGTGGTGCGTGATGTCGTTAGCGGCATTTATAGAGCTATTGATATGATGAATGAGATCGAGGAAAGCCGTTATGAGCCCGAGCAAGTTAAAGTTAAATGCGTAGGGCTTAGAAACTTATTGAATTCAATTTTAGGTCGAAACAAGTTACGTCGACCTCAACCGCCTCCTCCACCACCGGCGCTTAATCCTTTAGAATCTTCAATGCCTCCTTCAACCTCAGAATTGGAGACTAGTAGTGCACAACAAGTTGAACCAGAAATTGATCAGTTTTATAGTCACGAGCAATGGGGCACATCGACCGACTGGTCTCAATGGGACAACGTTTCGCAAAGTTTTCAGTTTGGTGGAGCCTCGATGAGTGCAACAGTCGATGAAATATTTAGTGTTCCATCGCAAACACAACAAGGATCACAAGTATTTAATGCATCGGCGCAAGCACCAACCGAATCTCAAGAAGTTCCAGCGTCTCCTCTACCACCACCCGCAACTCAAGAATTACCGGCGTCGTCTCAACAGCCACCGGTTGAGAAAGTTTACACAAGACGACAAAAGAAAAGAAAAACACCTATTGAGGTGCGTAGGCTTAAGTAGTAGTTTGTTTACGTAGTATGCGCTGAAATCGTATTTTGAACCCTTGTTGAATATGTGCTGAAATCGATCTTTGTACTTTTGGTGAATATGTAATGAAATCGATCTTTGTACTTTTAGCGAATATGTAATGAAATTGCAGTTTGAAATGTTCATGACTATGTTTGTTTCCATTGTTTAGAATGTTTGATTTTTTGAGAATTCAGTCTTGTTATGCTGTATATGCCCCAAGCTTTCAGAATGTGCTCACTGTTTTTTTGGTGGTAAAAAAAACAAAAGCGCAGTTTGTTTGTGCGCAGGAACAAAACTGTTCCTGCGCACAAACAAAGTGCGCAGAAAAAAAAATTAAAAAAAAAATGCGCCCTTTGTTTGTGCGCAGGAACAGTTTTGTTCCAGCGCACAAACAAAGTGCTCTTGTGTGTTTTTGGCCACAAAAAAAACAGTGAGCACATTGTGAAAGTCCAAGACAGACAAATCAAACATCATAATGAAATCAAAAACATTTTCAGGACTGAGTTACACATTTTCAACCACGAATTCAAATGCAACAATGAAATCAAACACAACAACGAATTCATACATTTTCAACAATGAAACAAGACATTTTTAACAATGAATTCATACGTTTACAACATTAACGAGTGCAAGTTCTCCTTTTATGGCCTAAACCGCCACATTTACTACATCTATCTTGTCGGTTGCTATTCGGTTGATCCATAGTCCCTTTGATTCGTATAGACCGTGGTCGTCCCGAATTTCTTCGTAGTGGTGGAGGTTTAATGTCAGGGCCATTGTACGTAGTCCTGTAACGAATATCAGGAACTGGATGGAACGTAGGAAAATAGGAAGCGGCATAGTTCGCGGTCGTATACCATGGTGAAATAAAATCACTAATTTCTCTATTAGATCCTCCAGAACCTCGAGAACAAGTAGCTAGAACATGTGAGCAAGGGAAATGTTCCAGTGTTGGCATATTGCAAGAACAAGATACTTCATTTTCCCCAACTTTCACAGTATAGCAATGCATATGTGAATCCTTTACTCCCCACTCCCAAGTGTTGTAGCGTTCGATAGTCATATGTCGGGAGCCTTCCATGCGTGCCTTTGCAATTGCTTCCCACTTGGGCATCAAACGCGTCGTCAACAAACCCGCGCTAGTATGACGCTCGTAAAAGTAATGATTAACTCGATGAAAAGTTCTCGCAACCAACGATCTTACGGGCAAGTTTTGTGTTCCTTTTAGAACTCCATTGAAACTTTCTGACACATTAGTCGTCGTCATGTTCAATCTCATACCACCATCTCGACATAGCGTCCAACTTTCCTCTTGTCCGTTCAAACTTCTGTCGATCCACTCATCGGCTGCAGGACATATCAACTTTATTTGCATTCGATAATCGTTATATTTTACTATCTCCGAAACTGTTGCCGAAGCATGTAGCAAGTTTTGTAGCTCATCCGATCCAAATCCCGCTTTCTTGAAATTCGCTTTAATATGCCTAACACAAAAGCGGTGATGATGCGGTACAGGCCAACCTTCTATTAAGGCACGAGGAATTCCTTTCATTCTGTCAGAAACAAACGTAATAGTTCTTGTACGTAGAGAAGGAATATGCTTCCATATAGAACTTATAAACCACTTCCACGTTTTCCATGATTCGGTTCCAACAATAGAAAATGCCAAAGGATAGAGACCTTGGTTAGCGTCAACACCAGTGGCAACAAGTAGTGTGCCTAAATATTTCCCGTATAAATGTGTCCCATCAATAGAAAGTATTGGACGACAGTGTGCGAAACCTTCAATTGACGGTCCAAATGCCCAAAAAGCACCATCGAAGACTCTTCGTCTGTGAATTACTTCATATATGGTTCCCGGATTTGTGTTCTGCACCGCTTGTAGATATTTCGGTAACTCCGCATATGACGTATCCTAATCTCCGTATATCATGCCTAAAGCCTTGGTTAATCCTTGCCAGGCCTTAGAATACGTAACTTTAATGTGAAACATATTCGCCATTGTTTCTTGCACTGTTTTTGATGTCATACTCGTCTCGGATCTGACAAGAGGAAGTATTTTACTACAAATAAATTTAGCAGTGGCTTGTCGGTGATTTGAATTGATTGTGAGATTAAGACATGTATGGTCACCTCTATACGTCTTGATTTTCCAAAAAAATTGTGATCTCTTCGTCGATAAATGAGCATGTAACCGCCATGGACATTTCTCATCAACGTCACATCGAACCGTGTAGTCATGAGAACGCGATTTGACTACTTTATATGAAACGGAACATTTAATTGCCCACTCACTTAATTGCTCAACAAGATCTTGTTTGGATTGGAATATCAACCCCACCCGAGGACTACGATCAACACATTCTCGTCCAAAAACCTCTATATCAAGATGGGAAGAATCCATACATGATGCTATAATCATTTCTGGGGTACATAAATCTTCAGATAAACGATTTTCCATTAACACATTTTCAGCATTCTCCGGTTCATTCAGCGGTTGAACATTATCGTTAATGGGTTCGTCATTAGTAACTTCCATATTCTCGATCCAAGTGTTGTCTTCTTCTAGCGTACAAGCCACTTCAAGACTATCAAGTTGGTCTACAACCGCATTTTCATTGTACAAATAGTTAACTTCCGCTTGAGTAGTGCGGTTTGACCCTTCTCCAATTTCTTGCATCGAGTGCCTGCAACATGTAATTGATCGAACATTTATACTCGATGAATGAAAATATAATGGATCAAAAAATAAGTGTGCACTAACCGAACAGTTGTTTGAGACTCAATTGGAATGGTCTCCTGAACATATGTTTCATCGAGAACATTTTCGTCCGATAGAACATCATCGTCTACATGTTGAAAAATCTCTTGTTGAATTTTCTCACTTTTCAAGATATATATTTCAATCACTTTCATTCCAACTGAAAACATTGAATCTGTATCTTCATCGTCGTCTACAGTAATAGCAGACGATCCATCATCCTTAACCATTTTGTGACCAGCTTTATATCGAATTCACTTTCAGCTGTTTTGGTAGCATTGTACGCGTGATGCTTGAGCGATTCGAACGAACAATTTTGCATTATTTTGCTTCCTTTTCTTTTTCCACCAACGTACGTAGGTTTATCGTCATCTCCTATTTTTAATTCACCGTCGAAGTAGTATAGGACTGGAACATATGTCATAATCTACCCTGTCATGACAATTACAAACATGAAACAAATGCAAATTGGATTTTTTTCAAACAAATGAGATGTAATATAACAAAATTACCTTCTTCTCTTAACACAAGTAGCACAACAAAGTAGTACTGCAAGTTTAAACTAACTTTGAAGGATTCATGAGTGTTGGAGTTAGGGTTTGGACTTGTAGAAATGGGTTTTTTGGTGGAATGGGTGTAAGTGAGGAAGATGGAGTTGTTGGCTGGGAAGAAATAGGGCTGCAACTCGTTTGAGCATTCGAAAAGTGCTCATGAAGGAATTCCTTCATGCGCACTTTAAAAGTGCTCATGAAGGAAATTCTTCATGAGCACTTTTGGAATGCTCAAACGAGTTGCAGCCCTTTTTCTACCCAGCCAACAACTCCATCTTCCTCACTTACACCCATTCCATCAAAAAACCCATTTCTACAAGTCCATACCCTAGTTTGTAAGAATAAACTACTTCAACAAAAAACCACTTACTCCAACTTCATTCCGCCTATACCAAACGAGTCTATTGTTCTTCGACTCACCTTCACCTTCGAACGGTATTTATAACTTTGTTATCCTTCAACAGCATTGTAATCTCTATAAAGTCTTATGCCTTTTAATTTTTTATTCAAGGAGATGGATAACTATGAAATTGATGATGAAACTTTGGTAAACCATTGCAATGACTTCGAAAAGGCTAGATCTATCAATGTAGACGTTCAACAAGAAACCGGGGAAGTGGTTCCCGAAACGCAACTCGATCCAATACCTCAAGGAAAGCGACATGAACGCGGAACACATAACGCCCGTTTGCGTGCAATTGTCGCGAAACAAAAGGCGGGACAATTATTCTACCATAATGGGATTCAAATAGAACGTCTATGTCCTGTCCCTCCGACCATGCCAAACTACGCATACCCAGAATGTCGTTGTGGAGAAGAAAGTGTGGTCGTGGTTTGCAAAACTGAGACTAATGCAGGACGACGATTTTTCGGTTGCAGTGCATATAAAGACCACCAATTCGACCCAGAAAATAATCAGTGTCGCGATTATTTCAAATGGATTGATCCTCCAATGTGTGCTCGAGGCCTTCAGTATGCCCTAGAAATGCAGGAAGAAGTGAGGCGTTTGGGAAAAATTGTGTTTGAATTAAGAAGAGGCGGTTCAAGTTCTAGCACTGATTGGTGAAGATTTAGCCTATCTTCTAGTATTAATTCATGTAATATGTATGTTTTCAAGTTTCAGTCTAAACTACTTCTCCATTTTCAAGCCACCCATTATTGTATCTTATTGAAACCGTGTAACCAAATCTTCTATTTCGAATGTATGTGATCTTCGTTCTATCGTATTTACTTGTGCTCTTCAATATATTTTAATTCTTGTTATATTATCGATCAATACATGTGCTCTTCAATATATCCTTGGTTAACCAACAATAGTTAAACATATATTCATACGTCGAAAATTATAGGAATGGTTCTGCTTCAAATATTCCTAGTTTCAAATATTACAGGAAAACTTGTTGTATTTTAGGCAGAAGAATTGCTACCTGCGCATAAAGTTTATGCGCAGGAACAGTTTTGTTCCTGCGCATAAACTTTATGCGCAGGTAGAAAAAAAAAAATCCCTGCGCATTAAGTTTATGCGCAGGAACAAGTTTGTTCCTGCGCATAAACAAAATGCGCAAGTGTATTTAGCCCTGGCCTAAACAGGCCTACTTTCACAATTAGTTCGGTTCCAAGCCTATTTCTCCAATTAGCTTTTTCCACAGATCCTCATCAAAAATTTGTCCTTATTAATATCTACATGCATGCAGACTGTACTTCCAAAAAAAATATCATCTACACCTAGCCAACCAATAATACTAAGAACATGCATACATAATAAAATAATGTAACGGCAGCATAGCAAAAGTGACCGGATAGTAGGCGAGGTGTGATGCAATAATTTTATCAACTCACCGTTGACCCCAACTCAACTCAACTCCTACTTATACTCAGTATTTTATCGAATTTAAGTGTCATGAAACAAATACAATCGTAAGGTATACTTATATTTGGTCGACAAAGCAAAAGCAGAAGTTCACATGGTGGTAAAAGGTGGCGCATGCCCCTGGACTTCGCTAAGAAGTGAAACGAGCTGAAAGGCGTCGGCTTTGGCTACAAGCGTCACATGAGGCTAGCAGGAGACGGCTATAGGAGCAACGGCGGTTCGGGCAATGGAACGACGTTGGGGAGCAGACCTTGAGTCTCGATCAGTGAGGATTTGACGGTCTTAACCGAATTCGTTGTGGACAGACAGGCTCGTACCGGTTCTAGTCATCGAGGAGGACGGAGGCGAAGAGATGGCATACAGGGGTTCAAGCGATTGATGTTGGTGGTGGAACAATGAGGGAGGTGACCGGGTTCTTGCGCGAGGAGAGGAAGACATCGGAGTTGCGAAAATGACCGATTTGGTTCCATTGATTATTGATTTGGGAGGACTGAAAATTGATTTGGGGAGAACATTTTTTCTTCTTCTTGCAGATAGAAGAAATGAAGAGGAAGTGGATTGTTTGCAGTGAATAGAAGGAAAGAGGGGTATGCATTTATAATATCAATGAAGGAATAGGCAACAGAAGAGCAACGACACGTGTAATGCCAATAAGAGCGGCAAGGCCAAGTGGTAAAATTTTCCACTGCCCAAATCTCAAGCAAATTTTCATCAGATATTATGCTAGATATGATGTTGGCTGAATGAGGTAAACTAAGTTTTAACGAAGTATTACGGGTGAACGGTGCACAAAATTGATCGAACGATACCAACGATCGGTATACGCTGAAATGGACATCGGGGTTTACTTATTTAAACATGCTATAATTTTTAACAAATATTAAATGCTAATTTAATCATGAACGTAAAATTACGTCAACCCTATATTCAATTATTGTTGCTTGAAATTTATACTTAATGGTCGATACAAAACAAATTCAGTTAACCGTTTAAATTAAAATATTCAAACTTTATTTAAAATAAATTGTTTTCAGTCCTCGAATTACAACGATTTATAAGTCATTCCAATTTTGTTGTAATCGTATTTGTTTTATATATAACGTTCATACTTGAAACAATTCATGGAAAGAATTTCCAGTCTAAATATACAAATTGGTTAGATAAGACACGAGTTAAAATACTATAAATTTTAAATGCAAATCATTTAGTCAGAAATAGAATTTTATGCAAAGAGTATATTATAGAAAAGCTAAATACAAAAAATTTGTATCTTAGCCAGTTCAAATAAAATGATTAAATATAGATGATTTAGAAAACACGTTTAAGGTATGGTAGTAAAATTTTATTTGAATAAAATAAATTCTTCTAGTATACCATAGATAAATCGAAATAAATATAACAAGAATATAAGCCAAAGAAAGTAGTAAAATACCGTAACTAATAAAATAATAATTAAATCCAAAAGTAGCATATTATAAATACCAAGAGCTAGAATACAACGAAGAATATAAAAGCCAAATACAAATAAACTGTAGGCAGATTAGCTTAAATTCAAACTTTAAATTTCAACAAACATTTATATTAAAATTAAATGAAAAGAATTCAAGGCTACATGTACAAACTAGTTAATAAGGTCAAACCGTCTATACATTTACAAAAGGATTAACTAAGAAGTAAACCCAAATTATATTCAAATAGATTGATTCCAAACTTTTGTACAAATCCAAATTATCTAAAGTGTTCATATTAGAGGTTAAATTTACAAAAGGGATTTTTCCTCCTTTATACGTTCGAAACAAAAATTTAACAAGAAAAATATGGATTGAAATCCAAATACAAATATATTCAACTATGTTCAAAGTAAATAAATTTCAAATTCTATATCAAACCCAACTATAAATAAGATTTGAACGATAAATTATGAATTAATTTATATTTTAAATGTCTAAAATTCCGAGTCGTTACAGCCTCCCCCACTTAAAATTTTTCGTCCTCGAAAAAGGGAGTTGTAGAATTTATACTTGAGTATAATATTTTTTTTTATAGAATTTACTGAAACCAAAAATATAAACTTATTAAATTAAAGTACTTACAACATTTATCAAAAGATTCTAAATGGAGTAAACACAAAATGTATCATATATACTGAATTGGTTAAACTTCTTATATCAGAACTATTTTAAGAAACACGTAAACATCGTGTAAAATTAAATAACGAAATTTGCTATATGATGTAAAATAAAGCTATGTTCAAAGTACAAAAAAAATTGAGTAGAAGTGGTTTAAAATGGTAAAGTTCTTTGGAAATAACTCGGTTTGATTAAAATAGGTTTTATGAAAATCCAAAGGATTAATATAAGATTTTCTTAAAGTTACAATAAAATGGGCAAACATAAGAAATTTTAGAAAACTTGGTAGAAAATAGACGATTCGATAAAATAGTAAAATAATATAAGTAAAAGAACTTGAAATTGAAAATCATTGGTACAACACAAAATATAATAATTTAATGAAATGAAAAGTTAAGTAAAATGAATAAGTTAGATTAGTTAAGTTAAAATACTATATAAATTCGAAATCATAAATTTGAAACATTAGAAAGTCTCAAACTGATTTCTTCGAACTTAGAATCCCATTTTCATTTCAAACCATTGAAGTACTATACATTTCTTTCATATAGAATCATACTTCACTTCGGGATTTCAAAACTAAAATCGCTTTCAAAACTTTAAATATATATATAATAACTTGAAGCCTAACAAGTCCATCATCGTCCTTGCAAACTTTAGACATGCGTTGATCAGGCGCGTGACTAAAATATACAAGTACTAAATATACTTGTTTCAATTTCTCATCAAAAATTCTGTACATTTCCTTAAGTTTCCCATGACAAGGCCTAAGGTCAGCCTATCGTACGCAATAATATAAATAATTAAGGTCGCTCCGGACACCTAAAGCAGACCATCGTTGCGGGTTCTCAAGCAAAGTGTACATCACGGTTTTCGTCTAGACACGGACCCCCAAGAACAAAATCGCGGAGCACATATAACTCAGTTTTTCATTCAGACACGGATACCGTATACGCCTAGGTTGCTCTTCCCAAATACCATCATCGAAGGATCCCAAGTGAAGTGTACATCACGGCTTTCGACCTCCAAGTATAAAATCGCGGAGCACATATAACTCGGTTTTCGTCCAGACACGAACCTCCGTATATGCCTAGGTTGCTCACCCTAAATCACACACGTCCTTTTAGTCACGGGTCCCCCGAATCCATGAAAAACATCAAATCATTTCATATCCCGAAGTCACAAATTATTTCGCAACAATAATTCGCAAATACTTTCAATTATGGTATTTTTGTCTTTCAAACATTTCAAATATCGGGATTCAAGTCGTCGAAATTTTCTTAGTTCATAAATCGATTTATAAACTATTCATCATATCCAAATTAATATGGAAATCAATTTCTTTCATTATTTTGCAAATTAATTCTATCAATTGACAGTGAAACTTTCAAACATACAATTTATGTTTAATATTTCGAAATCAATGATCTTATTTAAATATTTCAAATCTTTCAAATTCTCTAAATTATAGACTTTAAGGATCATAATATATCAAGCTTCGTATACTTCAATTTATTTCGAAATATTCTTTCCGCAATTACCCATAAGTTGATATCTTCTAATAGGTTCACATTGCTAAAAATATTCTCTTTCAATAATTGGAAATCAAATTTGATCAATACGATTTTCTTATCGTCCTTTTCAATTAAGCTTTTCAAATTTTGGAAGCTTCATAAAATCGTTTATA
Source organism: Allium sativum (assembly GCA_030737875.1). NCBI lineage: Eukaryota > Viridiplantae > Streptophyta > Magnoliopsida > Asparagales > Amaryllidaceae > Allium > Allium sativum. The sequence goes on along the minus strand of CM060914.1, from coordinate 6,213,137 downwards.
ATATACACAATTCATATCAATCTTTCCTTAGATCAAATTCCATTTAACTAGCTTGGATATTTCTAGATTTTCCAAATAAACCTCATATTCTCATAATATAAGATGTTCAAGAGTTTCAAATCAATATCTTAGAAATGATTTACAATTTAGATAGTCAAATAACCTTTTCTTCCAAATCTCAATGTCAAATCTTGTTGAAAAGTTTGCACTATTCAATTTAGTGGGAAAACCTCTTGGACATTTTCTAGTCAAAATAACATCACGCTTTCGGTGCGCACTCTGATTATGCGTATACATATTCAAATAGTGCTGGTAAAACATTCCAAAACGTTGATTTCAAAAAAAATTCGAAACCAAATTCTCAAAATTAATATTTTCAAAATCCAATTGTCTTGCATAAGTTGGATTCTATATTTCAAACGCTTTCAATTACTATGGAACGCTCATTAAAGTTCTGTTACATAACGTCTTGGATAAAATCAAAATTATCTAGTTCGATTTCAAACACGATTTCACACGGCACGAAGGGGTATACATGGATCAAGTCAAAATTCCATGTAATCGAGTGGGAATGTACTAATAGAAGTTCACTATTGAATGAGTCTCAAAAAGGTATGATGGTTCGAAACTGAACACTAGGCCAAATTCATACGATACAAAGGTATGATTAACATTACTCAAGATCAAATGGTTCGAACTTACATGAATAGCCTAGGCCAAGCTAGGAAGTCAAATACACAAAGATACAAGTATCAGCAGTTCAATCATGGGATGCTCGATTTATTTTCTCTTGCGTACTTCATGCTTAAACATTTCCATTTTCCTTTGCATCGTAAGGGATTATTTGTCAAAATAAATTCCTTTTAATTTATTCGTACAATTCAATTGGGGAAAGCAGTTTCCTCCCCCACTTAGACATTAGTTATATTTGACTAAATTGTACTGTCAAAACTGAAATATCGGCGATGTTTCTCAACATATCTTAGACATGATTTCTTAATAAATATGCTCACTAACATGCATCTCCAAAATTTCACTTTCACTTTTTTTCTTTTTAAGTGAGATCATTTCTAGAATATCTCCTTCCAGTTATTGACAAATTGATTTGATATGCGCTTATTTCCCACTTATCTCGAACTTGATTTCAATCTCAAAAATTCTCTTTCTTTTCTTTCTAAATCGACTCAATTTCGCAATATCATTCCAAAACCAAATTCAATTTCTCAAATAAATCTTATTATCAAGCATCATATTTGATTTCAATTTATGCCGCGCGCACCGTTCCTCGATCGAATCTTCCTACTTAATTTATTTGGACCACAATGGCACAGATCGAACTGCATTCACTTCTAAATAGTTCGAGTAAATTAGTAGTTTGGAGCTTGTTTAAGTAAAGGTAAGACAAAAGCTCCAAATATTTAAAACCAAATAAATAGTTAGGTACAAGACAATTTAGAAAAATAGTTAAAGTAAAACAGTAAAATAAAATAAATACTTTAGTATAAAATAAGTAAATCAAAATATGTTTAGTTTACATATGTTAAAAGCATAAGCTTAATACAACGGGTTAAAATAAAAGGTAAAATACCGTAAACTATTAAGCACCAATGATTAGATCAAAAATAGAATGCTACAAGTACAAAGAGCTAGAACAAACGAATAATATAATACATAAAAGCAAATATAAATAATTAAAGTAAAATAGTGAGTTCAAATAAATGGTTAAATAATTTAGAAAGTAGAAAGATTAGTAAAAGAGATACAATTAAATGGTTAAGACAAGGTCAAAAATACTAGATAGATAAAAGTATAAAAATCTTGGTACAATATACAAGTTTAAGTAATGATGAATATAATATAATAACATTGGTTTGACAAGATTATGTTTAAATAAAACAGTTTAAATGAAGATAGAATATGTATATACCACATCTCAGTCCAATCCGAGTCAATTCTAGTCCGTGTTAGCTCTCGTTTCATCAATCATTCGAATATCGTCAAGTTTCCAGTTTTACCAAGTTTTTAATGTACTTTCGAAATACATACTTTATTACTTGTCTCGATTTCTCTTAGGTAAAACCTCTTTCAAATAAGAGTTCTCGAATTAATCGTCGTAGATACATCGTTCGCATATAGGTTTCGTAAATTCTTATTACGAAATTTTCATTTTAGTCTTGAAATCTCTTTTCTCTTCTCTTCAAAATAATTAGAAGATGTCAAAGTACTTGTAAAATCGGTTCAATTTTCATTTCTTTGAAAATTTTGAACACTCGACGATTGATATGAAAATCTTTACCACAAAAGCTTTATTTTTGAAAATACTTTTTTTTTATATTTTATATTCAAATCTTCTTCAAAATATTTTATTTACAAAATCCCTTTCAAATTTTTTTTTTTTTTTCGAAATCCACTGATTCTAGCATCAACTCTGCTCATTCTAAGGTATCTCTACCTTATCTCTAATGAGTTTTTAAACCAAATGAGTCAAGCTTTGTGTGAACCAAAGCTCTGATACCACAATGTAACGATCTGACATTTTGCCCATCTCAAGTCGGTTATTAAACCAACTCAAAACGATCAAAACGACAGATTGTTATTGGCTTACACGATTTAAATAGAATCAATACAGAATCACATAGTACAAAAATTGCAGCGGAATAAAATTTCAGTACAAGTATCAGAGTTGTACAAAATTTACAGCGGAAGATAAATAAATTTGTACATAAATTTTTAATGAATAAAATTTTACACTTTATTTATCGGGCTTAGCGCGCGCGAGCGTCTCCACGTCTTCACGTCCTCTCCTCTTTATGAGCTGATTTCTATAACCTGGAACACTTAGGGTCTGACCCGAGTGTTCCATGCAAAATACACAAAACACCCGAGTCAGAATTATACTTATTTTAAGTTAACAAACTTCGAAATAAACACTTAAGCATAATTAGTTTAATCCTAACGGTATATTTGAATGATTCGAAAATAACATGCCAAGGCTGTCGAACTGTGTATTAATACAAGTCAAATTCCTTGCATGTGATAATCATGACAGTAAAAGAGGTATGTTGTATGGCTAAAACTCATTTAAGGTTGCAGCATCAAGGGTAATGAGCAAATACACTTGATTTCCGAGAGGGCAGAAATGAAGCGTTGGATTAGTTAAAACAGAGCCATATTGGCGGTCACATTTTTAACAGGGTTCATGTGTAATAACATAACTAGTTATTAGCCCACTACTGACCCAGAATAAGACAGTATAAGGCAACTCAAAAACCAAAAATACAACCATCCAGGACCTACGACAGCTAAGAAAAGGGGTACAACAAATCCATTTATATATATATGATGAACTGCCAAAGCATACCAAAGTGAGTAAGAATGTTTGCATTCATCGATAGGAAACATGGTGCTAAAGGTTCACAGTTTAATAGAAATAATTGGAACTAGGTAACAAGCTGCTTTCATTCAACTGAGAACACAAACAACGTAATATGCCAAGTAAGTTTGATTGTTGCGAAAGGAGTGATGCAAATCATGAGCAGCAAGGATGTATACAGCCGCATTATATATGTAAATATGTCGGCAATAACATGCATGAGATTTTTAAGTGAAGAAGTGTATGCGAGAAGATGCCGCAAGTACAAATGGTCCATGTGTTATAAAGCAATGAAGTCAGGAGAACTAATATGGAACTAGAAAATTCATTTGGACAAGGACAAAATCCACATTCATAACTTTAAGGTTAGAAAAAATTAAATGACTTTTCTTGTGCATTTCGTACTTAAACAAGTTAGGTTGTTTATCTGTTGCAATCGGCCATTATTATAGGGTGAGAGCCTGGTAGTCACACAAGGCAAAATGTGAAGTGTCGGTCAAAGGTGTCACAACAAATGAGGGAATAGTTGCAAACTGATTTGGCAGGCATGCAACTGGGTATGGTTTATCATATCAGCTCCATCCGATAATGTTGGGAAACAATGGCTGAGTCGCGGACCAGGTCGCTTTCTTGAAGACGATTCGGCGATCTGGTCGGTGGTGCAAAACCAGTTCGTACTTTCGCCGCCGCCTCTAGGATAAAACAGCCTCTCTGAAATTAATAATTGATCTTCTTTGCACAAACAAATCAGTGCAGATTTGCACTTTCTGAATTTAACTGCTCGAAAATTTCCGTAAGAATATTTTAATGGCGGTGGAAGAGAAAAGAGAAAAACAGTTTTTTTTATATCTATATTCATCTCGTCTAATCTGAAGATAATAATATATAGACGAGGATTAGGTTATTCGAAAATACTAGTCAGTGGAGGAAAATAGGATCTGCGAAATACTTGGTCAAAAGTTTACCGTTTCAAATTAAATTCGGTTCAGAAATATTTTCCGTAATTAAAAAACAATTCGAAAAAATCAAGTTTTTCTGGTCTAAAAATATAAGTGTCTACACCACATAGCCAAGGCCTAAGCCCGAACCGAACCGAACCGAACCGGGCCGGGTCGGTCGGTTGGTCGCGCGCGCGTGTGTGTTGGTCATGATGCATAGGCTCCCTCCTCAAAACAAAGCATGTATTGGGAGCCCCAAGGCCCCATCAAAGCTTCTTAGAAACAAGTATAAATACTTGCTTCTTTGATGTAATCCCATGATGTGGGACTATTCACATTTAGGAGCCATCATACACTTATTTCTATATTTTAAACAATTCACATAAATTTCCAACAATCCCCCACTTGAATTTTTTAAAATATCATTGAGCAGTTTCTAAAACCATAAGACTGTGCATAAACAAAGGTGTCATTCGACTTGAACCTTTGCGTAGTGAATAAGACTCAGTTTTTACTAGAGTGACACGTAGTCTTGAACTCTATTCCTGACATCAAACCACACACAATCTTTTCCATAATGCAATCAAATAAGCCCGTGCGTTTATGGCCATGCACGTTTATCCCAGTTTAGTGAACGCTCTAGAAGTTCTGCCCAAAACTCCATAGGAAACGACCACATTTCCACATTCACATAGGTAAGTCTATCAAGAGTACTCCTGAAGGTAGGTACTCCACTCCAAATAGAGTATAGATCTCATTAAGAGTTTCTATTAACTCATCCTCTAATCACTTCAGGAATACATGCTTCTTAATATATAAATTTAGCATGTTCATCTACTATCACTACACAACTTGTTTTTACCCATTGAACCTAGTTCTTGGGATCTCCAGTCATTTAGGTCGGGTTACCATTGTGCGTGATTCCACTATCTCAGGCAGTAGTCCCATTCTTTTAGAATTATTAAGGACTTTCTTTCTGGTCAGTCCTTTCGTCAAAGGATCTGCCAAATTATCATCACCTCATATGTGATGTTCTCTAACAATACTGTGTATACGACTATAATTTCTTACCGTTGTAATATCGGTTCTGTTTTCCTTTCAATAGTCGTCGAATTTTTCATCACTATGTATGTGATGTTCTTTTACAGTATTGTGCTTACGACGTCGTTTTCTACCGTTGTTATAACGGTTCTATACTTTTTGTAATAGCCGCGGAACTATCACAATCGATTACACCACTGGTGTCTATCTTTCCCGTATAGGGATCTCAACTAGCAGATTTCTTTAGTTCTTTGCTTCTTCACTAGTTGTGGCTAGTGCTATTATCTCAGTCACTATAGTATACTGAGTCAAGATATTCTGTTTCTTAGATTTCCAAGAAACAGTTCTTCTAGCAATGCTAATTATATAGCCACTGGTCGCAATAGAGTCATCAGATAAAGTATTCTAGTCTGCATCAGAATATCCTTAAGTACAACTGGAAACTTTTCATAATGTAATCCAAGGTTCATTGTTTGTTTAAGGTATCTCATGACCTTTTTAATAGCATGTCAGTGCTCTATACTAGATCTACTAATAAACCTGCACAATAATCCCACGACATAGGCAATGTCGGGTCTAGTACAATCAATGGTATATCAAAGATTGCCAGTGATGCTCGCATAATCGAACTGTCTTACACCTTCATCAGTGTTCTTAAATAACTTTACATTGTGATCATATGGGGTATTTGCATATTTACAGTCTAAACAATTGTATTTCTTTAGTATCTTCTCAATGTAATAAGATTGATCCAAAGAAATTCTCTTTTCTGGCCTAGTAATTTTAATACCAAGGATTACACTCGTCTCACCTAGATCTTTCATATCAAAATTGGCACTCAATAAGGATTTGACTTAATTTATGGCATGAATATTTGACCCAAAGATGAATGGGTCATCTACATAATAGTGCAAATGTCAGTCTCAGATTTGTAATAAATGCATTTGTCACTTTCATTAGCTTTAAAACCATGTGAAATGATTAAAATTCTCAAATTTTTCATGCCATTGTTAAAGTTCTTGTTTTAAACCATATAATGATTTATATAATTTGCATACTTTATGTTCTTAACCATGTACTACAAATCCTTCAGGCTGGTCTATATAAATTTCTTCGTCTAATTCACCATTTAAAAAAAACGTTTTAACATCCATTTGGTGTCTTAGTAAATTATAAATGCAAGGAAGTGAAATTAATACCCGAATGGATGTTATTCTAGTCACATGTGAGAAATTGTCGAATAAATGTATATTTTCTTTTTATTTAAAACCTTTAGCTACTGATCGTCCTTTATATTTATAAACAGTGCCATCAGGTTTTAATTTTCCTTTAAATACTCATTTACAGCCTATAGATTTACAACCAGAGAGTAAATCTGTCAAATGCCAAGTCTTATTGGATTCTAGAGAATCCATCTCATCATTTATAGCCTCTTGCCAAAAATCGGCGTCTTAAATAAGATAAAGCCTCTTAGAGGTTTAAGTGGTCCTCCTCTATAGTAAAAGCACAAAAATCCGAACCAAATCTTTTACGGTTCTCGCTCTTTTACTTCTTCTAGGTTCAACTTCATAACTTTTATTAAGTTCTGTTCTAATAGGCATATTTGATGTGCCCCCACTATTCCTTAATTTAAAAAGAAATTTCGTTTCATAAAAAATTGGCATCATTTGATTCAGATTATATTATGTGTATTTAGATCATAAATCCTGTATGCTTTGCTATTAACAGCATAGCTAATAAATACACATTCGTATGATTTACTTGCCAATTTTATTCTCTTAGGGTTTAGAATGCGAACATATGCTAAGCAACCCCAAGTTCTAAAGTATGACATATTGGATTTATATTTCTTTTAAAATTTCATAATGTGAAATTTTATTCTTAGATATGGGGATTCTATTCTGAACATAACGTACGGTCTATAAAATATCCCCCCACTAATGTTATGCTACACCAAAATTTAATAAAAATGACAATTACTAATTCGGTAAAGGTCCTATTTTTTTCAGCTTTACCGTTCATTTCATGTGAATATGGTGCAATTCTCTTATGTACAATATATCTCATAAAAATCCAGAATAGAATTAGATTCATATTCTGTTCCTCTATCACTACGTAGCCTCTTAATTTTCTTATTAACTTGATTCTCAATTTCAGTTTTGAATGTTTTAAACATGTCAAATGCATCTCATCTTTTAAGAATCATTGTTTTTCTAATTATAAGCTTTATTTCCACATTACCAATCTCTATAGCTTTAGTGGTGCGAGGATCTCACAACACACTTTCTGATCATCAACAACCATGTATATTGTGAATATATCGCAATCATAGCAGACACGGCGAGAAACACCAATGTCTACCCACCAACCATCTAATCCACCAAAAAGTGAATCTCAGTAATCATAGCCGTTAGAGTCTTCTTATTCAGGTTTGTCTGCGGTGCAGGGCCTTACCTGTTCCTACACTTTCATGTCATATGATCTGGTTTTCACAGTTGTAACATAGAAACAACTGTCCAGAATCACTCTTTTGGGTTGGTTGCTGTTGTCCTTTATGGTTTCCTTGCGGATTCCCATTCTATTCTATACTGACTGGTCGTGGAAGCTTATTAATGTTAAAGATGTTCATATGTTTGAGAATTCATATTTTATCATATAGAAAAATATACGTAAACTCAGAGACTAATGTAAGTGAATCTCATAAAATATTATTTTCTGCATTTTCGAAAAATTCAGCATGTTCTTTTGGTTTGGCTCAAACAATTTACATGCTGTCCTCCATATTAGGCTACAATGCAGTCTAACTCATGTAGAAATATTGAATACATATGTATGCAACAAAGATGTTCTATATTCTATCTTTTCACTTGTATGCATATAAACTATGTCAATTTATTTAATGCAAAAAAAACCTATTCATCCAACTAATGTCAATTCTTAAGGACATTATCAAATAACATACACATTATATTAATGTCAAAAAATTTAGTGACATTTCCAAATAATATATGTGTTCTATTAATGTTAATTTTAATGACATTTTCATATAATCATATGTATTTCAGTAATGCCAAATTTTTAATGACATTTTCAACATAATTATGCACTTAAATAATGTCAATTTATAATAAAAACATTTTCACTATTTGCATTCAAATAGTGCCTCCTCTAATGACACTTTCAAAATAAAACTCATTAAATCATATGATTTAGCTCAAAATAGATCTGAAATAATCAGCTGAAAAGAAAGGCGAAAACAGAACCTGAGCATGTAGATCCATGGTCCACAGTTCAGATTTCATCGCGTTCAATCGTTGCAAAGTGATTTCAGTCGTTCGATATGCCTGGCCGCGGCGATGATGCGACATCCAGCAGCAGCGAGATCTGTTACAATGGATGATGATGCGCCAATGATCATCACGGCTGTTCCATCCAGATCATTCTAGTGTCCTCCCATTGATTAATTGTCTGTAGGGTAGCAACCGCCTCCATCTAGGACTGCAACGAAGCCATTGTTTCTTTTCGTCTTCAAATTGTTGGGAAACAATGGCTGAGTCGCGGACCAGGTCGCTTTCTTGAAGACGATTCGACGATCTGATCGGTGGTGCAAAACCAGTTCGTACTTTCGCCGCCGCCTCTAGGATAAAACAGCCTCTCTGAAATTAATAACTGATCTGCTTTGCACAAACAAATCAGTGCAGATTTGCACTTTCTGAATTTAACTGCTCGAAAATTTCCGTAAGAATATTTTAATGGCGGTGGAAGAGAAAAGAGAAAAACAGTTTTTTTTTTTAATCTATATTCATCTCGTCTAATCTGAAGATAATAATATATAGACGAGGATTAGGTTATTCGAAAATACTTTCCGTTCAGAAATATTTTCCATAATTAAAAAACAGTTCGAAAAAATCAAGTTTTTCTGGTCTAAAAATATAAGTGTCTACACCACATAGCCAAGGCCCAAGCCCGAACCGGGCCGGGTCGAGTCGAATCGGTCGCGCGCGTGTGTGGTGGTCATGATGCATGGGCTCCCTCCTCACAACAAAGCATGTATTGGAAGCCCCAAGGCCCCATCAAAGCTTCTTAGAAACAAGTATAAATACTTGTTTCTTTCATGTAATCCCATGATGTGGGACTATTCACATTTAGGAGCCATCATACACTTATTTTTATATTTTAAACAATTCACATAAATTTCCAACAGATAAAAATATTTATAGCATAAATATGTAGTTGCTCTAAACCCAAACAACCGTTCCAAACATTTACGGTATATAGTCCAGTTTGTTTTCATGAATTCAAGCAACTGGATAAGGATATTATTGGAATGATGACCTCATTTCTAGTACGGGTTAGGTGGTCTACAGTTTTCCAAACGAAAATGCAAACTACCCAGGAATTCTATATTCAATTATGTATCAAGGACATATGGATGGCTATGTATCCTGGAACCCAATGGTAACCAAGCGTAAACAAAAGGCCGGAGATCTAAACCAAATATAAAAGGGGAACCTAAGTCCAACGGAGGGACAGTACATGCATGATGTGGCAATTTAAACAAAATGAGAAGTTAGCAATAACCATTTACTTTGGTGAAGACCAAATAATTTAGTTCCAGCTATCAAACTTATTCATGGAAGAGCCTACCCGCAGTAAGCAAAATGAGCTACCATGCCATTCTTGGATCATCTTACATATTTGGGTAAGTGTTATTAATATCTACATGCATGCAGACTGTACTTCCAAAAAAAAATATCATCTACACCTAGCCAACCACTAACACTAAGAACACGCATACATAATAAAATAATGTAACGACAATAGAGCAAAAGTGACCGGATAGCAGGCGAGGTGTGATGCAATAATTTTATCAACTCACTGTTGACCCCAACTCAACTCAACTCCTACTTATACTCAGTATTTTACCGAAGTTAAGTGACATGAAACAAATATAATCGTAAGATATACTTACATTTGGTCGACAAAGCGAAAGCAAAAGTTCACATGGTGGTAAAAGGTGGCGCATGCCTCTGGACTTCGCTAAGAAGTGAAACAAGCTGAAAGGCGTCGGCTTTGGATACAAGCGTCACATGAGGCTAGCAGGAGACGGTAGCAGGAGCAACTGCGGTTCGGGCGATGGAACGACGTTGGGAACAGACCTTGGGTCTCGATCAGTGAGGATTTGACGGTCTTAACCGAATTCACGGTGGACAGACAGGCTCGTACCGGTTCTAGTCATCGAGGAGGACGGAGGCGAAGAGATGGCATACAGGGGTTCAAGCGATTGACGTCGGTGGTGGAACAATGAGGGAGGTGACCGGGTTCTTGCGCGAGGAGAGGAAGACATCGGAGTTGCGGAAGTGACCGATTTGGTTCCATCGATTATTGATTTGGGAGGACTGAAAATTGATTTGGGGAGAACTTCTTTTTTTCTTGCAGATAGAAGAAATGAAGAGGAAGTGGATTGTTTGCAGTGAACAGAAGGAAAGAGGGCTACGCATTTATAGGGTCCGTTTGATTTTGAACGGGAAGGGGCATTTGGAAGGGGCATCGGAAGGGGAATTGTTGGGAACGGGGAATGTGTTCTTTTTACGGAAAGGGCATTTTGGAAGGGGCAAAGTTATTATTTAAATGTTTTTTGTATATATTATTTTTAATTGTTTGTGTGTGTTTATTGAGAACCAGAATAATAGATCGCAGAATACAACTTGCAGAATTTAAATTGCAGAATACAAATTGCAGAATTTAAATTGCAGAATTTAAATTGCAGAATACAAATTGCAGAATTCAAATTGTAGAAATAAAAAAAACATAATACAACGAATACAAACTCCTTAATGCATTCCCGCATAGTTTGTTTCGTATATTGTCTCGTACTATCGCCATGGTGGATGTTGTTCCGGTTCTTTGAACGGGGTCTCGATCTCTATTTTCGCGATTTGATATACTGTAATATTCGTCGAGGTATACGTCTGGCACTAAATCAGGGTCGTCATCATACGCCATAAAATCTGGATCCCCAGCGTTGTATTTTCTGATGTAGTTGTGAATAGCCATTGTTGCAGTAACAATTTGTACTTGAACATGATAGGGATACGTCTGCATGTTACGCAAGATGGCAAATTTTTTCTTCCAAATACCAAATGTTCTTTCAATAGCCATACGCAAACTAGAGGCCAAAAATAACTGTCGCATCGGACGTGCGTCGGACGCGTCCGACGCGTCTGACGCGAAATCTAATTTTCCAGCCGTTAAGCTTGAAGGGGCAAAAGTGTAGGACCCATCGTAGACGCGTCCGACGCGTCGGACGCAGACGCGAACATTAACTGCCCAGTTAACAAATCAAACGCTACCATAATATCAAAGGAATAGGCAACAGAAGAGCAACAACACGTGCAAGTCCAAAAGGTAAAATTTTCTCACTGCCCAAATCTCAAGCAAATATTCATCAGATATTGTGCTGGATCTGATGTTGGTGAACGAGGTAAACTAAGTTTGAATGAAGTATTACAAGTGAACGGTGCACAAAATTGATCGAACGGTACCAATGATCGTTACACGCTGAAATGGATATCGGGGTTTACTTATTTAAATATACTATAGTTTTTAACAAATATTAAATGCTAATTTAATCATGAACGTAAAATTACGTCAACCGTATATTCAACTATTGTTGCTTGAAATTTAAACTTAACGGTCTATACAAAACAAATTCAGTTAACCTTTAAATTAAAATATTCAAACTTTATTTAAAATAAATTGTTTTCAGTCCTCGAATTACAACGATTTATAAGTCATTCCAATTTTGTTGTAATTGTATTTGTTTTATATATAACGTTCATACTTGAAACAATTCATGGAAAGAATTTCCAGTGTAAATATACAAATTGGTTAGGTAAGACACGAGTTAAAATACTATAAATTTTGAATGCAAATCATTTAGTCAGAAATAGAATTTTATGCAAAGAGTATATTATACAAAAGCTAAACACAAAATTTTTGTATCTTAGCCAGTTCAAATAAAATGATTAAATATAAATGATTTAGAAAACACATTTAAGGTATGGTAGTAAAATTTAATTTGAATAAAATAAATACTTCTAATATACCATAGATAAATCGAAATAAATATAACAAGAATATAAGCCAAAGAAAGTAAAAAGGTACCATAACTATTAAAATAAATAATTAAATCCAAAAGTAGCATATTATAAATACAAAGAGCTAGAATACAACGAAGAATATAAAAGCCAAATACAAATAAACTGTAGGCAGATTAGCTTAAATTCAAACTTTAAATTTCAACAAACATTTATATTAAAATTAAATGAAAAGAATTCAAGGCTACATGTACAAACTAGTTAATAAGGTCAAACCGTCTATACATTTACAAAAGGATTAACTAAGAAGTAAACTCAAATTATATTCAAATAGATTGATTCCAAACTTTTGTACAAATCCAAATTATCTAAAGTGTTCATATTAAAGGTTAAATTTACGAAAGGGATTTTTCCTCCTTTATACGTTCGAAACAAAAATTTAACGAGTAAAATATATGTTGAAATCCAAATACAAATTTATTCAACTATGTTCAAAGTAAATAAATTTCAAATTCTATATCAAACCCAACTATAAATATTTATTTGAACAATAAATTCTGAATTAATTTATATTTTAAAGGTCGAAAATTCCGGGTCGTTACATCATCACTCACAAATTTATCGCATTCAATAGTTTTATACTCAAAGCATTTGCAAATGGTGAGAATATTCAGTCACCAATCATAAGAAATTTTTACTGGTGGACAATCACTTAATCCTGCCAACTTATAAAATCAGGCAACTCATTATCAGGCGAATTCTCCACTAAATCTTAGCATATCTAAACCTCTGAAGTTTTTCTGTACTATTGTCAAAACAGATAAGTTTTCCTACGTGACACGTTAACCAATTGATACCGATAAGTGTCAATAGAATTACAGGAATTTTATAAAGATAAATCCAGAATGGAACCTTTTTGATTTGCATTAGAGAATTATCGATAGAAGGATACCATTTTGTGATAATGAACATTCTTCCTCTAATAAAGATCAGACCAGATTCTAGAATTTTGATTCTATCTAAGTCATTTATAAACTGAAAATAGAAGTTTTTTCCATCTGATTTAACACTGAAATCACCAAGTAATTTCCAATATCTTTTCAAAAAATTAACAACAAAAAGATAGGGAAGAGTACTGTCCAAAAAGAATCCTACCAAATGATTGTTCCAATATTTGATTCCTTCCTCATTAGCAAGATCTGGTATCTCTTTTGGAAATCCATCCCAAATAATGTCGAAATGCAATGGTTTGAAAATACCAGCGTTTCTTGGAAGTGCTTTAAAAACCGAATCATAATCCGATTTAGCATCTGAAGCAAGATCTGGAAAACCATCACTAGATCCACGTGCATCAGTAGGAATCCGATGAGAAGAGATAAAGGTGAGAGGAGGTAGATTAGAGGGTTTAAAGGGTGGCATAGGAGGAAAAGAAGAGGGGTCGAAGGAAAATGAAGATGCAGAAGTAGAATTCACCATTAATCGCCATCGCCAGATGTTGTCGTTTTCCTTTCTAAGAGAAGAAGAGTGGTATTTGTCTGTGAAGTACGAATCACTTTTGGATTTATATTTTTTGTTCTTTTCTTTGTTCTTTTTTTATTTGATAGGTAAATTTTACGTATATTCAATCCTATTTTCGTTCGGCATTTCAAGCTTGCACGATCACATATAAGATCCAATCGATACGAAACTCGACGTCATGGAATAATTTGCAATTCCAAATCTGATGAAACTTGTTTCGTCGAATTCCAAGACTGTTTGCAAGAATTGTATTTTCCTTATTTTTTTGTAATACGACTATTGATTTCCAAACTATTAATTATTATCAATTAATTTTGTAAAATGGATTTAGAGTCTGTATTAATGAACTAAACATAGTTAACTGAGATTATTGAGCCAGTTTTAATTAATATTTAATCATGAGTTCAAATTTTAACTATATTAATTTAAAAAAAAATAGATTTGCGAGTCGTTACACTCTCTTCCACTCTTTTCATCCTTGAAAACGAACGACATAGAATACCATATTTAGATTTAATTTTAAACAAAATACTTAACTTTTCAACTTTTACTTAGTTTCTAATTCAGTTGAAGAAAATATTAGTTATAGAATTGTAAAGTCTAAAAAATTTTCTAAAACCCAAAATTAAGAAAAAATTCGACAGCGTCTCCTTTACGCGGCTACATCGATTTTTTTTACAATTTGAATAATATAACAACATACATCTCATCCCAGTGATGACGCATCCCAAACTATGAGAAAACAATATATATAACCCAAGTACGATATGTAATCCAAGATACATACATTTTATTAGCATTATAAGCAAGTTAGCTTAATATTATTTTAGCAATATAGTGCAAAAACAAGCTCTACATGCGAAGTGTTAGAGATAAGGTTTTGATAATGATGGTTTTGATGACAACAACCTTGTTTCAACTTTGTTTAATTATTATTGTTATAAAATATATAATAGCATTATTTTCTAGAATATATGTGTGTGTGAGTGTGCGAGTGTGTATGTGTGTGTGTGTGTGTGCACGTGCGCGCCTGTGCCTGTCTAGGAAATCTATGCAGATATTTATTATCGAAGACTATACAGTTCAAGGAATATATACATAGTTTTATATTTATACTTCTATACCATTTTATATTTTAATTATTTTTATTTCATCTTTATATAAGTTTTAAAAATATATTTTACTTTTAATAAGCTGTTTTAATATAAAGGAATATAGTTTGTTTTAGCTCTGGATTCACCATAATTTATTTAAACAATTTTCTTTTTTGCATAGCCGACCGGTTTTTATAGTGATCCATAATAATTTTTTATTATAACCAATAATAAAAATATAGTATAGTGTAGGTGATTGTGGCTGACAATCAACGAATTCAGTTTTTTAGGTGGACCGTCCACCGTCTATGGCATTTATAGTGGACCATCCACTGAATCTAATTTAGATTACAGTCCAGGTGCTAGTTTAAGTTACTAGACTACTATATACATTAATACTTCAAACGGATGAATTACATTTTGAATACATAAGTAATAAAACTAAATCTTTGTACCACTAAGGTTTTTAAAGGAAATTTATACAAAGTTTAACATTAAATTATTTTATTTATTAAGTATTAAATTAATATTTTTTAAAATATTTACTTTATTTTAAATTATTAAGATTACCTTTCAAAGCCAAAAATCTTAAGTTAACTTCTTACCATCTCTTGTCTCATTTTTCCATTTACACAAAAGTTACAATTCAATCTTAACTTATCTTCAAAACCAAAGTAGTACGAAATCTATATTTATAATTTTTTTAAAACAATATATATATATATATGTATTTATATATTTACTTATTATTTTACTTTATTATATTATATTATGTAAATTTCATATATTTAAAAAAAAGTTTAAAAAATTTCATTTTATATTTTGAAAAATACATTAACATACAAATTTAATTTTAAACATTTAATCTTTATTTTGAATCTTGAATTTAAATATTTATAAATTATATTTAATTCTAAGTTTAAATAAAAAATTAATTTAAAATTTCCAAAATAAATTTCTTTTTCAAGTCCTAAAATCTATATAATCGCGCGGGTACGTATTATTTCAACCCATAACGATTTTTCTTAAGTCTACACCAACTTGTAATGTGAGGACAAATAAATATAACATTATATAACATATAAATCGGAATATGTTATAACAATCATTTATACAGTTTTTTGTGTCATATACGTCGTAAGTGTGCATGCGATGTCCGCACAAGTTACATAAGAAATATTTGTGAATTTCTTTAACAATCCTCACGTATTTTCATTCTAAAAATGTTAATTCACTTAATAATAAATGTTAGTCGTGAGTAGGTATACCCACCTAGATTTGAGTTACAGTCGAAGCGATTGGATTAAAACTAAAATCGAATGAGCATTTTATTTTAGCCTAAATTTCAATAGGCTCAGGATTTCACCAATTTAAGTTTATAATGCAGATTACGCTCCTAGAGTAAAATGTGACAGCATGCTTTTGATTTGGATCCTATTAATCCTTTGTCTTTCCGCTCATTCTCCCTGATGCTCAACTCCATTATCGTTACTTCAAACCAACCTTACGCCTCCATCACATTCATTGCTGCACCTTTCACCAATTATTAAACTTTCTTGAATCAAGCTTCTCCAATCCACTATGTCAATTACAGCACGATTGTCGATAAGCACGAATTTACTACACCTAGACAAAACAACACTGTTACCATATGCCATCATCGAAAACTTGCGTAAAACCGTTAACCTTACCAGCCTTAAACGTCCAGCCTGCACCTACTACATCATCCCAAACAAAATTACAACTTTTTTCGATGAATTACCCGTAGCTGTGGTCACCAAAGCATCACCCAAGAGTAATACTTTTACCACCAAATACTATGCAAAAGGCAGATGCAAAAAAAGTAGTTCAAACAATCCTAATTGAAATAATCAGACCCACCACCTACACTAAAAATATTTGCATCCCTAAGCATATCCACCAGGAATCGAACGTTGGTGCTTCAAAATTAAATTACCTGTCGTACCAGAAGACAAAGGCGACTACTATTTTTACAAAGTGGTTTTTACTAGAAGGGAAAACTGTACTAAGGAGTTCCATGGAAAGAAAATGGATTTGGGATTCTGAAAGTCGGATTTTAGGATAAATAAGATCATTATTTTTTTCGAGGGGTTGGAGATACCTGGATGAGAAGACGTTGGTCGTTGGTGAGAGGAAGAGGGAGGCATGTGACTACAAGTGCTATGCAAGGTTGACGCGGATTGGGTTTTGGAGGATGATAGGGGAATATGGAGTTTCATTTGATTTGAGAGCGATTTCCTCTAAATGAATTAGAAGAGGAGAAAACGTGAATTTGGGGGGGGGGTGGGAAATGAATGGGGAATTATCACAAATGAATGAAAAGGGAGTCCCAAATCCCTGAAATCAAGGATTGTAATTGGATATTGTGGAATAAAAATATGCATCAACCAAGCGTTGTGTGGGACTAGATGCAGGGGAGACCCGAATAAGTATGAAATCCCGGTGTGTACTTTACTTTTACTTTTATTTTCTGCATTTTGTGATTGATTTTGTTTTTGTTATTATCTGAAATTTGTATACTATTTTATTTAATCCAAAAAGATTTCAAGAAATTAATAAGTTATATAAAACAATATTTAAACCCTCTAGCGTTTCACTTGCCTTAAGGTCCTTAATCCGCATCTCCAACAATTAATATCAGAGCATTGGTTTTCAAAATTTTCATAATCTGAATTTTGAAAAGTTTAAATGTCAACTTTAAAATATTTTCATAACAATAGTTCAAAAGTATGCATTACATCATTGTTTCATAAGTCTGCATTTATTTATTGTGAAACGTCATGTTGTCTACCGAACTAGTGTGTTATAAAGGAACAAAGATGTTATATGGATGTTGATGATTCAAAATTTGATGGTCAATTGGTGCAAATCAAAAAGGATTAATAGATACTGGTTCTACGCATATGACGGGAAATCCGGAACTACTAAACAATATAGTCGATGAAGATGGTGGAATGGTCAACTTTGGTGATAACTAAAAAGGATATGTGATTGGCATCGACAATGTCAATAATTTAAGAACTCCTACTATTTATGATGATTTATTAGTTAGAACTTTAAAATATAACTTGCTTAGAATAAGTCAATTATGCGATAAAGGCCGTAAAATTAAATCTGAAAAAGATATATGTTTTATTAAAGACATTAGTTCAAATATAATTTTTGAAGGAATAAGAAAGTAAAGTATTTACATCTTAAGTATGAAAATTTCAAATGACAATGTTACAACTCGAAAATCGTCGACCTTCGGATCGACCATGAACCGCACAGGTCCGATCTGAAAAAGCAGAAATCTGCGGGTTGTCATGAGAACACAACGCATCTGAACACAAGACAACAGAAATTTCATTAATATTTCAACAATTTACATCAGAGTACACGATACGAAGCATGAATAGATAATATACAGTGGAAAATATCAAAGATTCATAAATTACAAAACAGGGAATTTTATATACGTTAATATAATCAGCGAAAAACTACGAAATATTCCAGATCATAGCTCCAGCCATAATCCAGGATTCTGTGAAAAGAAAATCTACAAAACTAAAACTACTAGCTACCCGTGTGGAAAATATGGGCACCTAGAGTTTAGCTGGGAAACAATAAATTCCGAGTCAGTCATGGGGCTGTTGTGAGAACCAAAACAGCTATTAAAACTTACTTACTTAAGTAAGGCATATCACGGGACCATGCCATATGACATGGAATGGATTTCCTCCACGTGAATATCGGTCCAAAATAAAACAACGTTATGTTTTTTGGAAAATAAAGCTATTATAAGACTCAGGTCCCATCACACAATGCAACGCAAGACGGAGGATAGAGTTTTACCTTATAATAGCCAAACTTGCTGATACGCTTTAAAACAAATATTTTTGATATTGTTATAAGTGCACAACATGGAAAACAATTTCGAATATAAATGTATCAATCATATACGGCATAGTACCCTATTTTACTCTGTTGCCATAGGTATACAACTAAAACCGTAAAGTCGCGTATTGGAAATTGGATTCCATCTATGAGCCAAGGTAAGGGGTCTTCCTCATCCGATTCGGGCCATCTCTAGTTTGATGCCTAAGACCACACACTTGGCTGACCCTTGGAGCGCCAGGGCCAGTCCATGTGCTTAAGTTTGCGGCTTTTCTTGAACAATACGTTTCCCGATCCAATTGGACCTCTTAGTCAGTTCATCGGCCTTGGTCAGTACATCGGCCATCTTGGACTAATGCGACCAGTGTCTAAGGGACCTCGCTATCCATTATCCACATAAGTAAAATGTTTAGGCTCCATACCATGACATCACCTCTAACTAGAAAGAAACGCATGTCCTCTCTATTGTCCTTCATCCTGTTTTTGACTCATACAGGTGTGTGAAGCTCGCGAATTAACTCCATACAAAAAGCTATGCTATATTAAATTCTTTCTTTGATCATCATCCACAACGCTATGTTTTCAACAAAAGCTTTGATCCATGCATCTCAGCATGCCACATTGTCAATCCATAACATACCATTGATTTCCACTAATATATAACCTCTAGGCTCATACGTCTCAGAGAAGGGTGTTAAGATAAGAGAACAAATCCTCCGCCACCAAATAGATATATATATTTATCATAAATAATTGAATGAAATGCATAATACAATGTCAAACATACATTCCATTTGTAAGTTTGTTCTGGGTCTGAATGAAACCGGAGGCACATTATTCCACGTCTCATATGTAACAACCCGGAAAATCAGAACCAATTTAAAATTTTATTTTTAAGGTAATTGTGTCAGAAAATGCGTCAGAATTAAAAAAAATTCCATTTTTAAATTAGAATATAACCCTTAAAATAGCCATTTTGCAAACGCCCTCCGTTTTCAACGAAGCCACTTCTGTCAAATTCAGAATGTTAATTCATTGCTAGGTTTAAAATTCCATAATTTTTGGAATTAATATGTGAGCGCGGTAAATTAAACGCGTTTGGAAATTTCAGTTTGAATGAGATCGACCAGAAAAAGGCCACTTTTCAAACGGTCTCCATATTCGACAAAATTAATTTTGTTAGGACCGTATCATCAAAACATAACTAGATTTATTTTTCGGGAATTTTTGGAATCAGTATGTGACCCCAGTAAATTAAAATATACGTTCAAATTCAATATTGAACGTTATATATTTTAATTTAAAGAAAAACTCACTGAAATAGTCGAATGGGCTTACGAAACATATTCCACTGTGTCTGGAATGGGGGTATTTAGCTAGGGGCGGTAGTCGTTGGGTTTGATTTGGAGTACGTATGGACTAATGGGTATTTTTGGAAATAAAAGAAAATAAAAAAATAAATGAACATATATATTAACCAATCCCGTATTTTTTAAAATCCTCGTTCATTTTATAAAATGTGCCGCCAGTTAAAAACATGAACGACGGATTTTGCTCGATCCTTTCCCTCTCGAGTTCCTCTGATCCTCTCAATAAAATCATTCGATTCTTAAAGGATTTTTGTAGAGAATTTCCTCCTCTGCAAATCCATACCAGTTGGGTACCCTTTCGTTGTGTATTTATGTCGAACCATCGCCTTGAAGTCACAGCGTTCGCCGGAGGAATCCGCTGCCAATCTGAGCTCGAGTTCGACAAGGGTGTGACCTTATGGCGTGCCCTTCCAAGCAATACAACGTGGTGATATCCAATCGTCCTCTAGCTCAGCGGTTTGGAAAATAAAAGCAACCCTAGTTTGGAACAGAAATGTGAAAATGTGGCCTGGAGTTAATCAGAAGGAAGAAGGTAAAATTTTAATTAATTAATTAAATTAGAAAATGTCATGAACCTTTAAAAATTTACAACTTGTTCATATGGTGATGAAATCACGTGAAACAGGAACCGTTGGGTGGTAGTGTCTACTACCTTCAAGAAGAGACTGGAACATATTTGGAGCTCTCTACAATTTTAGAAAGAGTGGAACCCAATGTGAGCAATCTAAATTCAAAAACTATTTGAAATGGAGTAAACAAAAATATATTTTTGATATAAAAATATATATAGACGCTATATAAAATACATATATGCGTTGTACAAAATTATGGTGTGAAATTGATTTTGATTGTGAATGATTGATTGTAGTTGCAACAAAAATTGATTTTGTTTGTGGTAAATTCGTTGTGTTGAGAAAATGAATGGTATTGTGGAAATTATAGAAACTAAATTGTTGTAAGGTTGCAAGGCCTAGGTTAGAAGAGGAGCAGTGCTCAGACACTGTGCCGGTGCTACAACACCCTGCTGTTGTAATGCCGAAATTTTCCGAAATGAACTATATAAAATATTCATGTGTTGAATAAATTATTTGAACAATAAAAATTTCATTTTTATTGTATGTATGAACCACTAAAAATATTCATGTGTTGAATCAATTGTTTGATCAATAAAAATAACATTTTTATTGTATGTATAAACCACTAAAAATATTCATGTGTTGAATAAAATATTTGAACAATAAAAATAACATTTTTATTATATGTATGAACCACTAATAATATTCATGTGTTGAAATAGATATTGGATTGGTGAAAATATTATTTTTGACAGGTATATGAAGTGTTAAAAATAACTGTGTGTTAAAATAAATGTTCGTTCATTGAAAATATTATTTTTGACATATATATGAAGTGTTAAAAATAACCATGTGTTAAAATAAATGTTCGTTCATTGAAAATATTATTTTTGACATGTATATGAAATGTTAAAAATAACCATGTGTTAAAATAAATGTTCTTTCATTGAAAATATTATTTTTGACATGTATATGAAGTGTTAAAAATAACCATGTGTTAAAATAAATGTTCGTTCATTGAAAATATCATTTTTAACATGTATATGAAGTGTTAAAAATAAACATGTGTTAAAATAAATGTTCGTTCGTTGAAAATATTATTTTTGACATGTATATGAAGTGTTAAAAATAGTCATGTGTTGAAATAAATATGTGTTAGTTAAAAATATTATTTTTAACATGTTAATGAAGTGAATAAAATTGTCATGTATGGAAATGAATATTTGTTCGCTAAAAATATTATTTTTACCTTAGATATGCATATATAGATACACATGCTAAATAGGTAAATGGATTTTATGTTGAGTAAAGAATTTATTTGCGTGCCAGACAAATAGGTACACCTTAATGAGTTGGATGCGCAATTTTGTTATTATATGAACTCCTATGAATGCCATTGGATGCGGTGTGCTGGTTGTTCTATGTGAGAATAAAAAGTACGCCATAGGATAGCAACAATTAATTTTGAACTACCATACATGGCATATTACGTAAAGATAGCATAGTCTATTAAATTCCATTTAAGCATTTGGAGCTTCTGTAACGAGGTTGGAATTACCATGCAAGCGAGAGGCTTGTATGACGATAACTACATTTCAGGTTGAACCGAAGACGAACTATTGATGTCATAGCATATCATATTTCATATAAGCATTTGGAGCTTATATGACGAGGTTGTGATTACCATACAAGCAAGACGCTCGTATGGAGATGATTGAATTACAGGTTGAACTGAGGACTGATATGAACTAAATAAAGTATAATAGTAAATTGCAAGAATTAATAAAAAAACCCACATGGGTCTGGAAATACGACACATGGATTACTTATTTTCCAACACTGGACAAGGTGACGAGATATAATCTCTAGAGATATGATCTTTAAACTCTCCTTTAGGCATAGATAGGTCACTAAAAAGTTGTGTATGCTTTTTCTGGATTTATTGGGTGCCTAATACGGCCCAATAAATTTCCGAAACGCTCTCCGAACAAAGAGGTTACGGTGAAATTTTTTGAAATTTAAAGGCGTTAGCCAATTATTGAAGCATAGAATGGTTTTGAAGTTGTCGAATAAATTATATCGTTTATGTATAATATAAATTAAAATTAAATGAATCACGGACGGTAGTTCGTGTTTTGGAATCGTAATTTTAAACGATTATACCGAGAGATCCGACCATCGGATTTTCCCGAAACCGGAACCTTTGGGTTCGCTTTGGAATGATCTTTCCAATAATATTAAAATTTTAAACATCCAGTGGTTAAATTTCAAGAAATGTGTAATTCAAATCTGAATAAAAATAGCGCTAGGGTCGCGTAATGACTTGAAGCGTCGTTTAATTAAAATAGGCTATTTTTATATAAATAAAAATAGTGATAAATCGTTATAAAATATTATAAACGATGTGGAATGGAAATAAACCGATTTTACTTGGTTTATTGTACATATTAATGGTTAGATGTATTTGACATGAAAATATAATAATGAATTAAAATGTGAATGTCAAATAATCTGACCAAGGAAAGAATTGGTTTGAATTCTTTATATATGTGGATTATTTGAAAAGGCCGAGTTAATTCTAATTTCAAATAATCAAACAATGACTTGAAGTCGAAGATATGAAGACGGTGCAAGACCAATAATCTTCACATCGAATGGATTGCTACTGATGCCTTTGATTGAAGTTACTGCTTTGAAAGGATTACAATGGTAGTAGTCCGGACGTATTTGTTGATTGTTCGGATGTGCGAGGGCCTTTCTCCTGTATTGGAGATATGGCATGAGGAATAAGGTGCCTCCGGTTTTGTTCAAACCCAGAACGAACTAGTAAATGGTTGTATGTCTGACACTGGATTTTATTCTATGCTGATTGATTTCTATTAAATATATATTTGTTTGGTGGTGGAGAATTTATTCTCTTGCTTAACACCCTTCTCTGAGATGTATGAGCTTAGAGGTTTTATATCGATAGACATCAGTCGCATGGCATGAATTGTCAGTGTAGCATGCTGAGATGTAAATGATCAAGGCTTTTGTTGAAAAGAAGAGTCTTGTGGTTGATGATCAAAGCATAGCTTTATGTATAGAGTTAGCGAGCCTCACACCCCGGTATAAACCAAAAACGGGAGAGAACAGCAGGGAGGACATGCATTTCTTTCTAGCTAGGAGTGGTGTCATGGTATGGAGCCCAGACATTTTACTTATGATGATGATGGAAAGCGAGGTACCTCGGATTTGAGTCCCTAGTGGCTCTTGGTGTGGTCGACGTACTGACCAGATTTATGCCCCACAGGGCGGGGAATGTATTGTTCAGGAATTTCCAATCCACAAAAGTAAGAGTGAACCGACCCTACAAGGTCCAGGTGCATTTGCGACTGATCCTGAGGCTCGAGCTAGAGAGTCTCGAATTCAATAAGGACGATCCCTTGCCTTCGTTCATGATGGAAATCCAATTTCCAATACGACATCATGCGGTTTTGATTGTAAATCTATATATGGCGACATGATATATGGTACCCATGCCGTCTAGATTGATACATTATGATTGAAATCGTTTTTGAAACATATAGACACTAGTAATAATATCAAATGAATTTTTTATATACGTACCAAGCCTATTTTGGCCATTATAAGGTAAAAATCTATCCTCCAGCTTGCATTGCATTGTGTGATGGGACGGCGGTCCAATGGAGTAATCTTCCGCGTTAGCGGCGTGGTCCTTTGATTGACCTTATTATTAAATATGTTAAGTAAGATTTCTCATACTAGTCCCATGACTGACTCGTAGTTTGTTTCACTTTGCAAAATTAGGTGCCCTAATTTTCTACACGGACAGCCTTGTATTCAGGTTTTAGCTTGGTTCATTTTGGCTATGGATTGAAGCTATGGAAGCTGATAATGGTCCTTTATCATTTCTATTGTACTGTTTTAGACACTATTATGTATATTATGTTTGATTCCGCTGCAGACATTGTATATTAAGCAAAAACCATATTTTGTACTAAGTATGATCCTGTTATGATGTATAACTCTGATGTTGATATTATATTATTCCCAGTGTAATTTGATGTACATTATCTGGGGTAATTCTATATTTCTGTTCTGTTGTTATTGTTTATGTGTTATATTCCACTGATTATCCTTGCTTCTGTGGCACAGGGGTTTGGGTTATCACACCATATGTCTAGTATAGGAGAGAGGTCCTCACATATCCGTTCCATCTCCAAGTACATCTAGATGATCACCACTTATAACTTCGTCTTGGGTGTGCTTTCGAGAGAGACATCAGCAATAGCCCAAATGATGTGAAGATCTCCGGTCTACAGCCACTGTCTTCATATTTTTGACTGTTAATCGTTGTAACAATTATTTAGAATGGGTTAAACTCGGTCTTTCCGAATAACTCGTGCATCTTGTAATCATGTGATATATAAACATACCAACGATCTCATTCCAGTCCAAAATATTCTTTTCATTACATGGGAATTAACCCCATAAATCTTATAAAAGATTTAATTTCATTCAAACCTCTTATTTAAATCTTTTCTTTGAAAACATTGCAAAAGATTTTATAATATTTTTTCACGGTTTTAAACCAAATCAAGGTTTGCACATCTTATTAGGATTAACGAGCCTTTCTGAAATAATCATTCATTTTATTATCCCAATCCCAACTTATTCATCCTATGGAGCAAAACTGGTGGTACTCCATATGTAACACCCCTTGTATTATCTATAAATTTAATTACCATTTAACGCTCCAAATCTAATTGAAGATTTAACTATCGCATGGAGTAAAACTGGTGATACTCCATCTTGAACACTTCTCGAATTCGGTAAATTTAATTACCTTATTCCCATTTAAATCTAATTAAATAATCATTAAAACTATAAATTAGTTTTAATCTCAAAAATCATTACTTAATGATTATTCAACTTTAGGAAATTAATCCTGTCTTTAACTGGATTAAAGAATGAATGTCGTTTAAAACATCGCTCACAACAAACCCAAAATTTAATCTTCCATTTAATTCCAATTTAATTTATTAAATTGGAAAACTCCATTGAATCTTACTTAAAAGATTTATTACATAAATTCCATTTTAACTTGTTTTAAGAATAATGTTGTTAAAGATACCATTCACGGCAAACCCAAAATCCAATTCAATATTAAATACAAGGCTTTGAATAGAAATCGTGTCGACTTATATTCAATATCAAATTCTGAAACCAACCGATATCGTATTTGAATAACGATATCTATACCTTTCAAATTCCTTAACGATATTCATATAATCACGGAATCCAATATCGAAATCTCCGAAAATAATTTCCATTCAAAACCAATCTAATACATATGTTGGAAAACTTCTGGTTATAGAAAAACCATTCAGAATCCAATATGTTTATTAAATCCATTAGATTACTAATCTTTTAGAAATCATCATTTTATCTTAGTAGAATACCTGATGTTCCTTTCGGTTCTTCCTAGCCCTCGCCTAATGGAATAATTTCCAATTATATCTCATGGGTGCTTCTAGACTGTACTCTTAGGAATCATTGCACATTCCTTTTTAGTTCTTTATTCTAGTTGTTAACTAGTTCATTCAGATAAAAATATCTTTTATCTTTTCAAACATGGGATATTTCATCCTAAATCTTTACAAATCATTTATTATGATTTATCATAATTTATTCATATTTTTAATAATTTTGCTAAGGCCCTTACAGTTGGTTTTCTATTTCGGCCACCGAACTGCATCCATAGTGACCTTTTTCTAAAACTGAGTACTTATTTTTAAATCTAACCGTTGGATTTTAAATCTCTTATTATCATTTGAAAACCCTTTTCGATACAAGTCCAACGGTTCTCGTTTCAAGAGAATCTGATGTCGGATATCCCATTACATCAATTCGAAGTTACGGGTTGACGTTCGCGAACTGTCGGTGCACGACGCTTTCTATTCAAGCCCAAATTTGATTTTAATTTTAAAATAAATCAAAAACACTTGTATATAAAATATATATAATCATCTTTGAAAACACATTTCAATCGTTTATCTTCAAAATCACATATTTCACCGTACGGTCAACTTTAATATTATTTTAGTAAATAAAATAATATTATTTTTTAAAGTCATTACTTTACGTTCAAATTTTCCTTAAATTCGTTAGGGCTATCAATTTCCTACATGACTCGAAACTCGCATGGAAATTAGCTAGTTAACCCAACCCATTAGTTAGCGAGTCATTTTCAGGTAAACCCGAATTTGACCCGTTTATAAATCGGTGGGTTTAAGGTTGACCGCTAACTTGATTTTAACCCGCCAAACCCGATTATTTGTTGCATATCTTCCATACTATTAATCTTGTATGTATATTGTTAGTTTTAGTCTTTTGTGTATCCAGTAATCAGTATGCTCATATATTCTTGTGTAAGTTATATATTACTAATTTATTCTTGCATACTATTAGTTATATTTATTTATAACAATTGTATCTCTTCCATACTGTTAGTCTTTTATCTATGTAGTATTGCTCATGTATTCTTAAATATGGAGAATGATTTTTAGATATGGTGATTTCATGCTTTATATATATGTTGCGCGTTGGTGATTTTGTAACTTGTTGCATGTTGGTGATTTGTAACTTGCTACTTGTTGGTGATTGTATAATAGTGTTGCTTGTATGTGATTTAGTTCTTTTTTTATTTACATTAGTGGGCAATATTTGCCAACGGGTCAAATGGGTAAACCCCACACAACACGATCCGACATGGCCCGTTTAGTTATACGGATTACACGGGTCGAGTCTAGTCAACCCGTTTATAAACGGTTCGGGTTAGGGTTGGAAAAAATGACATGTTTAATAAAAGGTTGACCCGACCCATTTATAAATCAACCCGAACCCGACACGACCCAACATGACACGACCCATTGACAACCCTAACAGTTGTTATATAAACGAGTAACTTTTGAAAGAAAACTTCTTTTAAAACGTTTGTCAAGTGGCCTAACTGAACTTCATTTTAAAAAGCTACTATTCATTTCAATTTGAAAACTTCGTCATGTCAAAACTATCTGAAAATTAATTCAAAAACATTTCATTCAATTATGAAAATACCTTGAATTTTTCATACCTTTGCGTCCACCCAAAATTAGATGCCAAAATTAAATTTTCATTTTCATCGAATATTACAATATTATAATATTTTATTTTATTCCAACCTTGAATGAAATCTCAACTAATATCCATATAAATTAATTTATATGGATTTCATTCATCATATGCATTCAATAGTAGTTGTAAACAACAATCAGACACCCAATTCACATCCAGAGTGCAATTACTTTCGTATAAGCCATAAACAAACAAACAAACAACGCTTATATCAGCTTGTTAATCAACCTATTAACATACTACTAAACGAATGAGATTAGTCTACGATCAAATGTCATCCCAAGATCCGTGTGGGGTTTTCATCCATTTTAAATTAACCACAAACTCATGAAATCGTCATACTTGTTCATTTCAAGTTAAATAAACCCAATTGATATCACTTAAATGTATGAACATAAACTAGCCATTCAACTTGTAAATGGATGTTTAATCCAATTTCAACTATCACATCCAAATCATTAAACAATCAATCATCCATTCATCCGTATGGTTTTTAAACAATTTGTGAAATGAGCTACCATATATCGTATAACAACTTGTGATAATTAACTAAAATAAAAATTTGAATATGCAATAAATATATATCAAGTTATGATTATAATAACTATAAAAAATAAGTTTGAGTGAGAGTTCTCACATTGGTCATTTATTGCTAAATAACGATAAACGTCGATGAAGTAAATAAGACATTTTCCTCCACCAAAAATTGCCACGACCTTCACATCGCTACAAATAAGGTTCGTTGCGAAGCTCTCGTCGATACGGTTCCAACGCATCCTGTTTTGCTGAATTCCGATAACGCATATAAACGTTATAATTTTTACAAGTTGTGTACCTATTTCAACCAACCACTTATCAACCTATTTCTGATTTAACTAAGCAAATTAAATATTTTAATTGAGAAATTTTCACCCAAACTTCCCTACATCACGACACTTCGCATGGGCTCTCTACAAGCTTGCTATGAGCTAAAAATGTTGTATTTCCCCACCGAATCAACCCAACGCTTCGCAGAAACGCTTGAACACACTCTAACACGTTATCAAGCATAAAGGTGAGATCATTAGCGGTTTGGAGGCTTGTGACGCCCATGCCTTCGCTGGACAGGGGAGGAGGATGACTTGGCAGTACTATGGAGGTGACATATGGAGTGTAGGGCCCATTTAGAGGTGCCTAAAGTTGTTTGCACTTGGGTAGTAGTTTAAAGGAGCTACCTTTTCACCTAAAAGAGAAGAAAGATAAAAATTTAGGAGGAGGGAGAGGGAAGGGGGCATACGGTCAGTAGAGGGAGGCCTGACCTGGTCAGCTCCGGTGAGGGGGAGGGCAAGGCAGTGGGATGGCGACCGCTCAGGGGGTGCAGAGGAGGAGGAAAGCCATTAAAGGAGATGGAAGAAAATGGAGGAGTAAAATGAAAATGGAGGAGGAACAAAAAAAAGGAAGGAAAGAGGAGTTTTATGCAAAATTAGCATCTCCTCACATAGGTCGTTGAGGTGGTGTGATCTGGTGCATCGAAAGAAAAACACCTTGGTCTGTTAGATAGCCTCTGTTTCATTTCAAACTTTCTAATTCAATGCTTATAAAAGTGTGCTAGTTCGCCTCAACATCTTTTGATCGCATGAACACATGTTAATTCCGTTTGTCACGAAATTTTGGATTCTGACAGTAAATGTAATTTTGGATCCAACAGAACTGGTTTCATTAAATTCCAAGTTCATTTGACCTTCTGTGTTATTATTCAAATGCATTTCAGTTTGATTTCAATTTATGATTTTAGTGTACGTTTTCTTCTCGCACGCCCAAACGCTGGCTCCAAAAATTACGAAATTTGGAATCCTACCATTATTTGATGCCACGGATTCAATAAAAAAGTTTCATCGAAATCTGAGGTCATCTCCATAATGTTCCTTTGTAAACTGATCAAATCAGCTTTGAATAATTGATTTTTGAAATTTGACCATAAATTCACACAAAATTATATTAAAAATAATTATTAAATTGGTTCCAAAATTTAGCGTTATTACAATCTTCCCCACTTAAAAATTTCGTCCTTGAAAAGGAACGAAACTGACGGTTGTTTTACTTAACCAACTTAGTCTTTATTCCAACTCAAGTTCTTTAACTGTTCAGTTTCTAAGAACTTTCTAATTTCTCAAAATTTGGCAAACACCTTAAATTTTCAAAAAAATTTGCCATAACCTCTTTTGTATGGTTTGTTCGGTAAAACTACAACTTGCCTCTCTAGGCCATTATCAACCAAAAGAAAAGCCAAGCGGCTCATAAAATCATCAAACCCAATCAATACCGTAAATATGCACCTATTTCTCAGACATGAAATTTTATCTCTCTTCTTCACCTTCATACTACAATCTATCCAATATATATATATATATATATATATATGTGTGTGTGTGTGTGTGTGTGTGTGTGTCTAATTTCCACTAATCTCAATTTAATTCAACATTAAATTTGATTTGGCTCAATTTACCTTTCATTCTCTTATTGGTTTTATTATTCCAATGTTTTTTATTAGTTGAACTAATTATCACTTATCACAGCCAGCAATCAATTAGTTAATTAATTTTCCAAATATATATCTTTAATATACTTAAAAATCATATTTTCAACGCTAAATCGCAGACGTCAAATTCTAACTAAATCCTTGGTTCTCACACCAGTCAATTGGAATCATATAGACATCCCACTTTCGAAACTCAAATGCAAATACTGATGTGCAATCGCTATCATCAGAATCATCCACGGGCGACTATATTTTGACTCTATATCTACCCAGTATATTTGAGACTTCGGATATACGTTCATGACGCGTATGTGCAAAATCTTCTTATACTCGATAGTCCAAATTCAATATTAAATAAAATATTCAAATTCTTATAATAAGATATAATATTCAAAACTAAACTCGTTTTTATAATAACACTCTTCAAACTCATTCTAGGGCATTACTAACACTATATCTAACAAGCTATTCTTATAGGATATTACTAATCCTATCTCTAATGAATTCTCTCATCTCATTCTAACATGTCGTATCCTCGAGCTTTGTTAACCAAAGCTCCAACAGGTCCGATCCGAAAAGACAAAAAAATTCGGATTGTCATGAGAACACCACGCATCAGAACACTGAACAAGAGAACATTTCATTGCTATTTCAACAATTTACATCAAGATATTAGAGCACGAATAAATAATATGCAGAGGAAAAATATCAGAGATTAATAATTACAAAACAGCGGAATTTTAAATACATTGATACAATTAGCAGAAGACTACAAAACAATCCAGAGTATATCCCCAGGCATAATTCAGAAACATGTGAAATGAAAATCCGCAAAATCAAAACTGCTAGCTGCCCATGTTGAAAATATGGGCAACTAGAGCTTAGATTTGAAACAATAAACTCCGAGTTAGTCATGGGACTGGTGTGAGAACTGAAACAGTTATTAAAACTAATTTACTTAAAATAAGGCATATCATGGGACCACGTCGTATGACATGGAATGGGTTTCCTTTGTATGAATACCAGTTTAAATAAAACAACACAATGATTTTTGGAAAATGATGCTATTATAAGACTCTGATCCCATCACACAATGCAACACAAGCAGGAGGATAAAGTTTTACCTTATAATAGCCAAACTTTCTTAATATGCTTTAAAACAAATATTTTTAATATTATTATAAGAGCGTAGTACGGAAACCAATTTCGAATATAAATGTATCAATTATAGACAACATAGTACCTCATCCTACTATGTCCCCATAGGTATACAACTAAAACAGTAAAGTCTCGTATTAGAAATTGGATTCCATATATGAGCCGAGGCAAGGGATCTTCCTCATCCAATTTGGGCCATCTTTAGCGGGATGCCCAGGACTACACACTTGGGTAACCCTTGGAGCGCCAAGACTAATCCAGGCTTACGCTTATGGATTGGTTATTCCTGAAAAAATACGTTTCCTGGTCCTATAGGACCTTTTGGTCAGTCCGTTAACCTTGGTCAGAACGTCGACCATTGGCCATATGCGGCCAGTATCCGAGGGCCCTCGCTATCCATCATCCACATAAGTAAAAATGTCTGGACTCCATATCATGACATCACCTCTAGCTAGAAAGAAACACATGTCCTCCCTATTGTCCTTCATCCTATTTTTGACTCATACCAGGGTGTGAAGCTCATGAATTAACGCCATACACAAAGCTATGCTATACTAAAGTCGTGCTTTGATCATTATCCACATAGTTTTGCTTTTCAGCAAAAGCTTTGATCCATGCATCTCAGCATGCCACATTGACAATCCATGTCATACCATTGATTTTCACCAATATATAACTTCTAGACTCATATGTCTCAAAGAAGGGTGTAAGCCAAGAGAATAAATCCCCCGCTACCAAACAAGTATATAGCAGAGATCAATGAATACAACATATATTACAATGTCAGGCTGACAATCCATTTGCAAGTTCAGTTTGGGTCTGAACGAAACCGGAGGCACCTTATTCCTCATCCCAAATGTCCAGTACAGGAGAGAGGTCCTCGCATATCCGGTCAATCTCCAAGTACCTCTGGACGATCACCACTTATAATGTCGTATTGGGTGTACTTTCCAGCGAGACATCAGCAAAGCCCAAACAATGTGAAGATCTCCGGTCTTCAACCACCGTCTTCATATCTTCGACTTCTAATCATCGTAACAATTATACATAATGGGTTAAACTTGGTCTTTCCGAATAACTAGCGCATCTTGTAATCATGTAATATATAAACATACCAACGATCTCATTCCAATCTAGAATGTTCTTTTCATTACATGGGAATTAACCCCATAAATCTTATAAAAGATTTAATTTCATTTAAACCTCTTGTTTAAATCTTTTCTTTGAAAACATTGCAAACGATTTTATAATATTTTTTCACGGTCTTAAACCAAATCAAGGTTTACATGTCTTATCAGGATTAACGAGCCTTACCAAAATAATCGTTCATTTTACTATCCCAATCACAACTTATTCATCTCATTGAGCAAAACTGGTGGTACTCCATATCTAACACCCCTCGTGTTATCGGTAAAGTTAATTACCAATTAACGCTCCAAATCTAGTTAAGATTTATTTATGGCATGGAGTAAAACTGGTGATAGTCCATCTCGAACACTTCTCAAATTTGATAAATTTAATTACCCCATTCTCATTTCAATCTATTTAAAGATTCCTTAAAACTCCAACTTAGTTTTAATCTCAAAAATCATTACTTAATGATTATTCAACTTTAGGAAATTAGTTTTGTCTTTAACTAGATTAAAGAACTAATATCATTTAAAACTGATGTGCACGTAAAAATGCACATTTATATTCACATATTTACTCTTGTTTAGTTTAATAAATGAAAACATTTGGGTATTTTATGTGATCAAACCATGTTTTAAATATTTTCAAAATCATCACTTATTTTGGGAAAAAAGGGGGTCACTTGTGCATGTTTTAATTTGTGAAATCTTTTACTCGTTCCTTGTTATTTACTCTTGTAGGAATTTAGGAGCTAAAATGATATATACACATGAAGAGATGAAGGAAAGGATGCACATACACAAGAGAAGGCAAAGAATTAATACATCTTATGGATAGTGGAGGGCCCATTTTCAACTAGCCCACTTGCTTCATATTATTGAATGGGACAAAAGGCCTCATGCTTTCTACATGACATCTTAGTGGCTAATATCAATTAGAAGCTTCATGAATGGGCATTTTGGGGACTTCCCAAGAAAAGTGATTAGGGTTTTAGGGTTTTTGATCATGTATATATACCCCTTTGTTTCATGTATTTTGCATCTCCTTTTTAGCATATGAAAGTGTAAGTGATCAAATAAATAAAAATGGCTTCCAAGCCTATTTCTTTTATGTCTATCTTATGTCTCTTTTAATTTTTATGCTCTACTTTGTGTTCATAGTTTAGATTTATTTACATTCATGTTCATAGCTTAGATTTACTTTCATGTTCATAGCTTAGATTTACTTTATGTTCTTAGTTTACTTCTCTTCTTGTTCTACTTAGTTTTTCTTTCATTTGGATTTATTTTCTAATGTTGAAACTTACATATTTTGATATGTTAACACATATGAGTGGCTAATCCCTTGATTTAGGGGTAATGATGCTCTCTAACTTTGTGTAAGTTCAACAAGTGTATGATTTGTGGTCTTTAATATGTGCTTAATGTTATGAATATGGATGCAAGTTTATACATATGCGTTTGATAGGTTATGTTGCATTTGCAAATGATCTATTCTTATTCAATATAAACACAAGTTACATCCATATTTGCTAAGTGATTATTGATTTTGAAATGAAAGTATGAACAAAATTTGATGGTCTATAGTTCTAGCCAATAGTTCATAGACCATACTTAGAATAGTTTTGCTTTAGTTTCATTTTCATGAGAATCATAAGTGGTTTAAATGTTGCATTTATTTCACTTATTGAGATCATACATTGTATGTTTGACAACTTACATAAATGTGAGAGTGGATTTACCTCTAAATTACTCTCTAATTTCATATTTAGCTCTCAACTTAGTTTCTAGTTTTATTAGAACAATTTAAAGTTTGGTTTAATTTGAGTGAATACAATTGAAATCACTTCTTTCCATGTGGATCGACTCGCACTCACTACGTATTACAATAGTACGCCGTGCACTTGCGGTTATTTCAATATTCGCGACGATTTTCTAATTCAATAGAAAATCCGTTTTGTGAACAAAAACATCACTCATGATAAACCCAAAATCTAATCTTCCATTTGATTCTAATTTAAATTATTAAATTGGAATGCTCCATTAAATCTTACTTAAAAGATTTATTACATAAATTTCATTTCAATTGGGTTTAAGAGCAGTGTTGTTAAAGACACCATTCACGACAAACCCAAAATCCAATTCGGTACTAAATACAAGGCTTTGAATAGAAATCGTATCGACTTATATTTAATATGAAATTCTGAAACCAAAAAATATCGTATTGGAGTAACGATATCTATATCTTCCAAATTCTGAAACGATATTCACATAATCACGGAATCCAGTATCGAAATCTCTGAAGATAATTTGCATTCAAATCCAATCTGATTCATATGTTGGAAAACTTCTAGTTATATAAAAACCATTCACAATCCAATATGTTAATTAAAACCATTGGATTTGTAACAACCCTGAATTTTGGGGTAAATTAAAAATTTATTTTAACTAATTTTAATGGGTTTTGATATTTAAAATAATTTATTTTAAATAATAATGATTAAAAATCTATTTAAATCGAAGTTAGGATGAATAATTTAATTTTAATTATAAAAGGAGTTAGAAATAGCGTGGTAGTTTGAAAAGTCAAATTTGAACTTTGACTGACCATACAGGATGCAAAATTTAACGGATTTTAGTGAAACCAAAATATTAGAATCTCTTTTAAAATATCTTTCCAACGAATCCGAAAAATCAAAATTTTATACCGAGAATCAAAAGTTATGCCCAGTTTAAATTTCAGAATAGTCGTTGTAGGATTTATATATATATATATATATATTTTTTAATATTAAAAATAGCCATTTTTCCAATGACCTCTGTTTTCAACGAAACCACTTTTGTTGGATTCGGAATGTCAAAATATGGTTAAGTTTAATTTTTCATAATTTTTGGATTTAATTTGAGACCGTGGCAAAAAGATTTCAGTTTTGTCAATTTCAGTAAATTTTAATCGACTTGAAAAAGGTTATTTTTCAAACGGGCTCAGAATTGAAAGAAATTAATTTTCCTACGTCCGCAGCGTCAAAACATAGCTAAATATATTTTTTGGGAATTTTTGAAGTTAATTTGTGGCCCTGGTGAATTTATTTGTACGATTGAATTAAAAATAAAAGTAAATATTTTAAAATAAAGAAAACTGGGTCAAGACAGTCGTTTGGGCCTGTGGGACATAGTTAGATGAGTCCGGAATAGGGGTAAATGGGGAAGAACGATAGTCGTTGGGCTGAAATCTGACAAAGTTGCTATACAGGCCTCTATTGGAAAATTAAGGAATAAAATAATATTTTATTTTTTAAAGAGCCCGGATGTCGAGACCTTCTTCCCCGATTCCTCAAAACCGCAGCTGCCATATACCTCCCACCTTCTCTCTTCTTTTCCTCCCAATCCATGAAGAATTAGACTTGACCACTGTGGAACTTTTTCAAGATCTCTTCCTCCTCTTCGATTCTACACCGAAATCACTCCGCCCCGTAGCCTGTAGCCGCACCACCTCGCCAAACCCGTCGCCGTTCGAGCCCCAACCCCTCCACCATGGCTGATCGCACCTTCCCCCTTTCCCGGCAAACAACCACCTCTCCAAGCTCTCCAACGTCGCGCAAACCCATCCGAGAATTATTGCATACATCTCCCGAAAATTCAAATCAAGGATTTGAACAAAACTGAAAATTAAGGTATGAAATTCAATCAGATTTGCCATGCTTTTATCTGTTGCAATTGCAGTTGTGAAAGGTAATTGATAATTTGTTCATACGAACTCCAAACTGAAAATTTTCAGATCCGAGGGAACCGTGACTTCGAATACGACTTTTAAAATGCGATTGGGACGAATTCTGAACACGTTTGAATTTCTAATACTGACCCAATCAAGGTGAGATTCTATTTTAAATAATTAAATCAATTTAATTATAATTCTCTAGTTATTTAAATATGCTGAATTGTCGTTGAACTAGATCTGCGATGTGATAATATTTTGAATGATTGATCTGTTGTTTTGTGTTATATGATGTTAGATCTGATAGTTAGAATTTTTAGATCGGTGTATGGTAGCAAATTAGAAACAATTATTTTTTAAATATTTGGTCGTATCATGTTTGTGGTTATTCTGTGAATCATGAGAAAAATATCACCCTGTTATATTTGGTTGGACTAGATTTCCTTTTTTTAGTTTGATAAAATATTGTTATGTTGTTGATTACATTGAAATATAACGGTATGGTAAAGATTGGGTTTTTATTAAAATCGAAAAGGAAAAGATGACGGTATGGAAAAGATTTACTTTTTGTTAAAAGTAAAAAAATAATAAGTTTTTACATGTAAAATATAATTACATTTTTATATGTAATGAAAGAATAAGAATTTGCATAGTAAATAAAATTACATTTTTATGTGTAATTAAAGTATAAAAATTTACATTGCAAATTAAAAAGCAAGATTTGACATGTAATATTAATTACATTTTTAATGTAATAAAAAGTAGAATTTGATGGTGTAATTAAAATTACATTTTTAATGTAACTTAAAAGGTAGGATTTTACATTGCAAATTAAAAGACAAAGTAAAAGATAAGAATTTTACACCGTAATGTTAATTACATTTTTTTAATGTAATTAAAAGGATATTTTTACATTATAATCAAAATTACATTTTTAGTATAATTAAAAGTTAAGATTTTTACACCGTACGATCGATTACATTTTTATGAAATAAAAAGATGGGCTTTGAAACGGAAGTATTAATTACATTTGTAGTTATTGAAAAGAAAAGAAATTGAAATTGAAATATCAATTACATTTTTAATGTAATTAGATTAGAAAAGATAATTTTCAATGTCATGTTTTGTTAAAAGGGAAGTATTTCACTTTTGTTTTGTTAATTAGAAAAGATAATTTTCACCGTCATGTTTTGTTAAAAAGAAAATAATGATATTAACATTGATTTTAGTTGAAATAATGAAAATTACATTTTTTTTATTGATTTTGGTTGAAAAATGTACAAAGACATTTGTCATTATTTTGCAAATGTACGAAGGTATCATTTTTGTCTTTGTTTTGTTAAATGTAAAAAGATAATTTGTTTGTTTATAAAAAAGAAATTTACATTTGTTTGAAAATGAATATTTGCACCGTTATGTGTTAAATTGGAAATGACATTATTTACACCGTTATGTGTTAAATTGGAAATGACATTATTTACACCGTTGTGTGTTAAATTAGAAATGAACATGATTCACACCGCAATAAAAATTACATTTTTATGTAATTAAAAAGATAAGATTTTGTCATTAAAAATAAAATTGCATTGTTATATGAAATTAAAGATTAAAGATTTACATTGTAAATCAAATCACATTTTTAAATGTAATTAAAGAATAAGTTTTTTGCATGTAAAATATAATTACATTTTTATATGTAATTAAAGAGGAAGAATTTGCATAGTAAATAAAATTACATTTTTATGTGTAATTAAAGTATTAAAATTTACATTGCAAATTAAAAAGTAAGAAAAATACGTTTATATGTAATTAGATTTATAGAAAGATAAAATTATATTTTTATGTAATTAAAAGTGGAAACTTAGATTTTCATTAGAAGAATAAAGGAGTGATATTTACATTTTTTATGTAAATAGTGTTTCAATAAAAAGAATTTAGATATGATATTTACCTTTTTAATGTAAATAGATTTTCAATAAAGGAAATTAGAAAGGAAATTTACATTTTTATGTAAATAAACAATGAAAGAGGAAAATTTACTTTTTAGGTAAATAAGCAATAAAAAAGGAAAATTACATTCAAAATGTAAACTAGAATATAAAGGACATTTTGTTAAGAAATGTAAATTAGAATAAAAATGGACATTTTTGTTAGAAATTGTAAATTAGAACAAAAAGTATAGAAATAAAGATTACATCTTTATTGACCTTTTATATGCAATAAAAGAAGTAGGGAATTAGAAAAGTTACATTTTTCTTAATGTAAATAGGAATTAGAAGAAAATTACATTTTTATGTAATTAAGTTAAAGAACATAAAATTTTCATTTTTATGTAATTAAGTCAATTTCCATGTGAATTAGGTTTAACGTGAAAAAATTTCATTTATCACATAAATTAAGATAAAGGAAGAAAATTACATTTTTATGTAAGTAAGTTAAAGTTTATATTTTCATGTAATTAAGATTTAAAGTAAGAAAACTACATTTTTATGTAATGAAAAGATTAGATTTTGACATTGCAAATTTATTTAATGCAATGTAGATTATATTAAAAAGAAAAGTCACATTTTAATGTAGATTATATGTAATGACCTATATTTTCTGAGTAATTATTTAATTCATTTTATTATTTTAAATATTGGATTTGATTTAAATATTTGAATGTATTGATTTTTTAAATAAATAATAAAATAATATTTTAATTTTCCAAACCTGTCGGAAAATGTTGTGTTGACGATATAGGGTGAACAAACAGTTTAAAATAGTTCGATATTCGATATACTGAGTTATATAGGTGATTTCGTTTAGTTGACGACAATAGAATATATATAGATTATAATTTAATTTTAAATCGAGCTGCAGCGGCGCGGAAGTTCGTAATTTGGCGTTTTGAATTTCAAATGGCTGTACAGGGCCCAAAATAAGTCGGATTTTCTCGAAACAAGAAACGCTGTAATCTATTTGAAGATATCTTTCCAATGGAAGAGAAAAATCGAGTTTTCGTGTTATAGATTTTATTTTATGTCCAAATCAAATTTTCAAATAGTCGCTATAGAATCTTTCATCGACCGTAACAGTTTATTTGAAATAACTGCATACTGGATTCGAATTTAGATAAGGTTCTTTTGAGACGTAGTGTTAATTTAATTTTTAGAATTTTACTGTAATTTTTAATTAATTAAATACGTAACTTTTATTTGGAGTATTTTGCACCCTATATCAATATTTTGGGGTGTCAAAATATGAGTCAATCTACCGATATTATTATATTTTCAGGACCGTGGCACCTCGCTGGACACAACTGTATCTTTACTTCTGTCCGTAGCGGTCTATAAATAAATAAACAGAATTTTATGGTACAATTAAATAACCGTATACTCCTAGTTGTAATAATCTACCCTATGTCAATCAAAGTATCGTTTAAAGCCTCAAGTAAAAATATAAAATGTCAACTGCTATCTATGCTAACCTATATGATGCATCACATTCAATTTGACAATTCAATGCTCAAAGGGTAAGATACACGGTACGACCAAAATCTTTACACAGCTAGG
Organism: Allium sativum; assembly: GCA_030737875.1. Classification (NCBI taxonomy): domain Eukaryota; kingdom Viridiplantae; phylum Streptophyta; class Magnoliopsida; order Asparagales; family Amaryllidaceae; genus Allium; species Allium sativum. The sequence goes on along the minus strand of CM060914.1, from coordinate 6,172,977 downwards.
CCATCCAAACAATCTACTGTGCTGTTATGTTTCTTGCTGCCCACACATTCTATTGCTTGGCGGCCAATCCATATACCCGTGCTCACCAAGGAAATTTTAGAGATTCACACACGTGTTAGCTAACCTATCATTTTCTGAAACACCTATTATCCTAGGTACCTTGCTCCCCACGCCTTTCTGCTATATAAATATACATCAGTCCCTTATCCCATATGTATACTACCCATTCCTTTCTCGCGTTATCTTTCTTTCTAACCATTTTCAAAGGAAAAAAAATATAAACTCCAACAACAAAACGATGCGGCCGTGTGTCAGGAAGACATCGAGGGCGGAGTACAAAGTTCAGGCGATCAATGCCAGAAAAAGGGTGAGAAACAGCGGAGATGGCGGGTGCATTCACGCATGAAGGATATGGATCATGTGCATGAAAAAAAAACAATGGAACTAGTGGGTACTGTTGTATGTGTAGAGATGGAAAAAGAAGTTAGGGAAGGAAAAGGAGGACATGGAAAATAAAAATAAGGTGGAAGGGAGAGAGCATAGTTACGTGAAAAGGGAGGGAATGGTGCAGGTGGGAAGAACTGGGGAGAGAGAGAGGGTAGAAAGATGAGGAAAATTATTTTGCCTGTACATGAAACTTGAAATGGAAAGATAGGTTTCATTGCATGAGAAAGAAATTATAGTAGCGTGGGGGAAGGAGCAGTAGTGTAAGGTGGCCCGTAAAAATTTGTTGTGGGCTTCCGCCCAAAAAAAAGAAAAAAGAAAAACGAAAGTAGGTAGTGTAATGGTGCAGTGGGGGGGGGGGGTAAGATACATGGGAGTTGAATTGCATGGCACCGTATGTTTTTCAAGAGGATCTCGCATGCGGTGAAGGGAAAAATTGGTAGCAGGCGTGGGATGTTAAAACTTGTTACTTGAAAAAAAAAAGAACAGGAAATCGAGAAGGGATGCAGCTGTTCGTGTTTGGACACTAAAGAAAGTATGGCGTTATACTGGAAGAGACGCGTTAACTAATGACGATCAACAAATCACGTTTAAGGATTAATTAAGGTAATCAATAATTAATTTAATTATAATTAGTTTATACAATATTTATAAATTTATCGCATGTTATCATAATTCCATGAAACGAAGTCCGATGGGATCGTATCACTGACGGCTACGCAGTCAAGCTGAAATGGTGTGATTCGGAGGCAGCTGAAATTTCATATAATTTTAAATGCTTGTTTAAAATTGTATGAAATAATGTGAACTGTCAATCGTAAACAAAATAGTGAGTTAATTCTCACAATTTTCTGGACTACTGTAACAATCACCTCCATTAAGGTCACTCACAAAGGGAATGCCTTAACTTTGGTGGAGCGTTTTAATAGACAGAACAGAAATTTACAAGATAGATAAATAATACTTGAGAAATTATAACTTTATTACAGCGGAAAACAGAAATCAGTTTGGTTACATCTTTACCAAAAAAAAAACTCAAGTACATAAATATCAGTCTTGTTCAGAAAAATCATCAGAGTACAAAACTTTTAAAGTCATAATCCCCACAGAAGCTGCCATAAAGAGTCAAGCCATACTTTAAGCACTCTGAGTACTTCAAGCAGAAGAAATCCGGATCAAGCTAAAGTATTCCCTCCTAGGAAAACCTGGGGGAGGGGGGGGGGGAAACGGAAGAAAAAGGGGCGAAAACAAGCAAGGTCAGACATAAAGTCTGGCAAGTCCAGTCACTTTCAGCATATGAACATATAATAATAATAATGACATGAAAATAAAACTGGATGCGAGATAACAGTAACAGGAGTAGCAGATATACTTAGGTTAAATAGAAAAAGAATAGAACGATGTAAGCTTTTGCTTTTCACTTCTCTACACTAATACTAGTTTAACAGGATTAGGTGTCACCCTAATGTCTAAACTGAAGCAGAATCAGGAACATAATAATTTCCACAAAAAAGAACACTATTAATGGGCCTTACCACCCGAACAGAAACAGACAGAAACAGAATGTTAATAATGGGCCTTTACCACCCAAATAGAAATAGACAGAAATAGAATGTTAATAATGGGCCTTTACCACCCGAATAGAAACAGACAGAAACAAAATGTTAATAATTGGCCTTTACCACCCGAACAGAAACAAACAGAAACAAATTACTCCCTACGGAAACAGAATGCAGAATTAGGTGTACACTAGTAAATGGGCCTTTACCTCCCAAACAGATGGTACCACACAGACAGGTGTTGCACCCAACAGGAACAGACGGTACCAACAGAAACAGACAGAACTAAGTGTACCCTAAAACCCTACCCCAAGCGATCGGCTCCCTAAACATAAATACCCTGTGTCGGCCCCACAGTAGTGTGTATCACTCCATAAAGTGACAACCAATTGGCACAGACCTATTTACAGATGTCACGGCGTCTTACATCCACAGAGGCAGGCCGGGATCCATGCACGCACATGACCCGGTTGGAACGCACCATCAACACCCCTCGCCATTATCAGAATGAACCACTTATAATTAGTTCAGTAAGCGTGCCCGGACCCTACCTACTGTTGGGTCAAAGTTTTGATACCATAAAGGGTTACTGACTAATATGGGTCCCAAACAACAGATGACACAAGTAATTTCCCTCCTAACCTTGTTTTCCCAGACTAACAGAGTTCAGATTAACTTGTTTACAAGTTCAGACATACAGAATTCAGATCAACCAGTTCACAGATTAGACAAGTTTTCAGACCAACGGATCAGACATACGGATTTAACAGACTTATAGATTAACCGATTACAGATTAACAGACTTACAGATTAACCAGTTACTGATTAACAGACTTACAGATTGTCTAACTTCGTATTGGGCCTACAGATTCATGAAATGGGTTTATTAATTTCATCAGTCTAGTTGGTTTAACCCTATCCACCCAACACGTTTTAGACATCATATTTATCCAGATTTTCATTAATTAAATATTAATGCCCAGACCTCTCACATTAGACTGACCGTTTGCGGCTACTGGTTTGGCCGGTTGGTTCCAGGCAGGTTTCTGCCACAAACTGAGTCTAACCTCGGGTTTCAAGCATGTTATGACTAACTTCTCACATTAGAACCTATTGTTTGTGGCCACTGGATGTGCCGGGCGGTTCCAGGCAGAATTACGCTGCAAACCCATTCTAACCTCGAGTTAGCCACGTTTATCTTTGCAGCCAATTAATTAGTAATTTACCCTTTTATGCCCGCGCCTAATATACATGTCAACTATTCATAACTATAGCCAATTCAGATTATGTCAATAACAGAAAATATATCAACTCAACAGATATAGCAGATAACAGATTTCGCAGATTAGGCGACTAAACGGATTTAGCAGATCAAGCAATTTAGCAGATGAACAGATCTAGCAGATTATGCAATATAGCAGTACTAGCAAATTAGGCAATATAACAGAATCAGCAGATTAGGCAATATAACAGAACTAGCAGATTAGGCAATATAACAGATTTAATCATTCCTTAAAGTTTCATCAACATATCTTGCCTAATTGTAAATTTGGCCTAAGTTTGCATGCCTAAATAGTTGTCATGATTCACAATATGATCATACACCCCACGTTTGCATTGATTTTACATGGCACAGATTATGGTCATAATTCACCATATTACACATGTCCCAATTTAGTTAAACTTTTCTAGTACAAGAGATTCACATATAATTTATACCAAATATAGCCATCGATCTCAATGCATGTCATATATTCAAAAATCTCCCACTTAGGTGTTATTCACATTTAATAGTTATCAAATCTTAATATAGATCTTCACACCTAAGTCATATTTCTCTTTTTATCTCAAGTCATGAATTGTTATATAAACAATATGCCCAACAATCTAGAACTTTAAATTATAACAGATCTTAATTCAAAATATGTGTTATGTCCAATGTCTCAAGTCACATGTTAACATACAATGGTTCCTCTTCTTCCAATTCACAGAATATGCATAGATCTAAATCTAGTCTACAACCTATGTCCTTTTTCTTAAATCAGTCACGAATTAGCCATGTCCCATTTATACCATCATTCATTATTTTTAACGTTCGTGCGTTAATCTCTTATGAGATTTGGCGCAGGCTCGTGGTAGCCTGGCTATAGAACAGAAAGAAGAAAGAGAAACAGAATAGGATAGATCCAAACAGAACAGAACATACATAACCTCAAATTCAGAGTTACAATCATGTCACAATCAAAATTAAAGTTTATATTGGAAAATAACTGCACTTGCCTTGATTTGATTAAAGAAGAAGAAGAGTTGCAGTTGTTCTCTTTTAATTTTAATCAGTTTGGAAGAAGATGCTTTAGTCCTAGTTCCAGTTCAGATTTCAGCAGAGTAGCGACGCCATTTTTATTTTAATTAGAACAAAGGCAGAGCATAGGCAGAATGAAATGGTGTAGAGAGAATGAGGATAGGGGGCTATTTATATAGGTTTAGAGTCATGAATCTGGTCAGAAAATCGGCCAAAAACATCAGCATGCATCAGGTTCAGGAAGTGGGTTCGGGGGGGCAGGTCGACCCCTAGGTCGACACAATAGTCGACCTGGTCCCCCCAGGTCGACACTATGGTCGACCTGGCCCTGGGGAGGTCGACTACCCAGTCGACCTGGGTCCTGGGCGGGAAATTTCCCGCCCAGCTCGCTTCTGGGTTTGAATTCGAATTTCGAGCTGTTTTCGATTCTGAAATTCTCTAAAACTTCGGAGGGCCATATCTCCCTCATATGGACTCCGTTTCTCGAAAACTCGGACTCGTTTCCAAGAAGAATTTCGAGACGAACGCAATGGAGCAACCTGTTTCCCTTGATTCTTATTTTAAAAATTAATTATTCTCTGATTTTTTACTTATACGATCACAGAAAATATGGGGTGTTACATTCTCCCCTCCTTAAAGGATTTCGTCACCGAAATCTTCAAGTTGAGAAGAATGTGTCCTACCATCCAGTCATCCATCTACTCAACCATCATCCACAAGCATCCATTGTCCTTAGAAAACTTCTAATGTTGTATGAACATGTGACGGCCCGCCCCGCACCAGCCTGCATTTCCTCCGAAAGTGCGCTGTACACATGCCCGACTAGCACGGGACGGTCGCCAAAGAAAGGAAGGAAGGGAATGAACTAATCAAGGGACATGTAGAATGTCTCACAGCGCATGGAATAAAATATAATAATAACATACTTGACATAAAACAGGTGAGACAGTGCATAAGCTGATAACTAAAATCAACATCAACATCAGAGCAGCGGAAATTCAAATACAGCTTATTACAACTTTCCCAATTTACTGTCTCCAAACAAAAGAAAGCTAAAGCAGAAGATACACCACCAATGCCCAAGCAGTGATCTTCAACCATACAGGGAGAATATTATGTATATATATTTTACGTGGAAGCCTCCTGCTCGTCTCCGGATCATCTACCCGTGCATCACCAGCTAACCTGTCTCTAGTCTGCTCGTGTGAGCACCCAGAGTAATAAGAGGAGACATAAAACTCTGGGCAGACATAAAGCCTGGTATGAGCGATAAGCATCTAAACAGAGTAATAACAGGTATACTAAACCATACCTGAACCTGGACCTGCAACCAAAGAGTTAGTACCACATACCGTACAGTACCCTAAGGTGCCATAATAAATAGTGTAAGAATATGGGGGTGGGGTGTGCATGTCATAATGGTAGCAACCAAATCAACCATAGCAACCATCCTCACATCTCTCACTCAGTGCGTAAAGCATACGATATCTACCACTTTGAAACACTAGACAAACTGAGGCAACGATGAATCCCGACTTGTAGAAACCCTGCTATGACCAAGCTAAACATATGGAGTCATGACCAAACATTTCAATGACCCACTTCATTGGTTGTAGCCCTTGGTTCTACCGATGCCATAATGGCCCTGAATCCGCCTTCGTACCTCCTACCATGGTGGTTCAAAGCTATAGACGTCGATAACTCCTTGGCACGCGTCCCGCAGCAAAGCCCAATCATGAAGCGAACTCGTTGATTCCCATCTGAATCTTGAGCTCTAACTTCTCATTTGGACTTCCTTTGCATCTCGGGTTTTGGTCATCATCTTCATCCGGATCGGTCTTCATTTCCTCTCTTCACTTTGCTTCAGGTCGCCATCGTCAGCTTCTCAGTTCGGATCGTGGTCATCACCCTCGCTTGGGTCGGATCGCGACTCGCGGATCGCCCATGGTGTCAACTCGTGCTCCTTCCACTGGATCGGGTCGTGGTCACCTCTGATGGATCGAGTCGCGCTCTTTAGATCGTGACGTGTTCCTTCAGGCGGATCGTGACACCCAGGCTGGAACGGATCGTGGTCTTCAAGCATCGACGGATCGAGTCGTGCCATCGGTTCGGATCGTGGAAGATGGGGCGGACCGTGGTACATAGGGCGGATCGTGGTACATAGGGCGATCCGATCCGGTATATTTCCTGCACTTGTTTTCCAGCGACTATCTTACGCCATTCGACGGCGTTTTTGACCAATCTAACTTCTCTAATCAATCACAAAACACTCCATAAAGTCATAACAACATGTAATAGCAACTACAACAGCAAACAACCATTCAAATGAATCAAAAGGGGTCAAAACTCCCTATTTTCCCTTAAGCATGTTTAAGTAAAACTGATCATAGGGTTATCAAAACTTAATCAAATCGAACCAAATTTCAACCAGAGGCATAAAATATTTTTTCCGAATTTCTAAACATTTTTCCAGAATTTATTAGTGTATAAATTCGCTAATCTTCACTAATTACCCTTAATTACCGTAATTAGTGCAAAAACTATGCAAATCACTCACCTTTGCCACAATAAAACCTCCAAATCTGAAGTGAACCTCTGATTTGCACGAATTCCAATATATAACAGCAGCCCTACCTCAGTCCTTGTGCTAATCCTCCTTGATTTGATGCCTCTAAGCCTTAATCCTTGATTAGGAAGTAATTTTGGGTGTTTTGAAGAGATTTAGAGAGTGGAGGCCATGGCTAGGTTAAGAGGAATGAAAGTGGCGACTGGAAAATGTCTAAAGAAATGTTTTCTAACCCTAATCAGCCCCTATATACCCTTAACCCCGAAATTCCCCTTTGGGCTTAGCTGCTAATCACCCGGTTAAGCCCAATTAAGTTGTCTTCCACCATCTGAAACTTGTTTCGGCCATATCTCCCAAACGGTGAGTCCGTTTGACTAATGTGACCACTCTACGGAAAGAGAAACCATCTTCCGAAGCCAATGGAAGTGGTTTCAGGTCAAAATTCCTTTCCAGTCAAAAGTTATGGCCAAAACAGTGCCAACTAGGGGTAAAATGGTCATTTAAAAATCGGGAAAAATCATGAACATGGGAAATGACCCCAATAGTCGTCCCCCAAAGTTACATGACCATACGACTTCGTATGTGAAAGAAATAAATATTCTACGATCCTATGATGCGTAGAATGCGGGTCGTTACACTCTCCCCCCTTAAGAAATTTCGCCCCCGAAATTCCTTAACCCAAAACAAAGGATCCCGCATGCCTAACAACCATATACAACAATCAATCATGCAAAACAAGCGAACAAGCCTATCCTAGCATGCGGAAAACTAAATCGAAGTCAAAATCTTACCAGGCAAAGAGTTCTGGGTGTGACTTCCTAATGTTCTCCTCTGTCTCCCAAGTACAATCATTCTCGTCCTCGCTCCACTGTACCTTGACTAGCTTCACCGCCTTCCTTCGAAGTTGCTTCATGTCGTGCTTGACAATACGGGCCGGCTTGCGGTTCCCAACCGCCTCGGGTTGTACTTCGAAGTCCTCTAACTGATCAGGTGAAATAGTCATATCTGAGTCGTGAACGAACTTCCTTAGTTGGGAAACATGAAATACGTTGTGAACTCCCGCCATCTTCTCTGGTAAGTCAATCCTATATGCCAAATTCCCGACTAGTTCGAGAACAGGGAATGGGCCAACGAATCTTGGTGCCAACTTGCCTCTCCTGCCAAATCGTATTACGCTCTTCAACGGAGAAATCTTGACAAACACCAAGTCGCCAACGGAGAATTTTAAGTCTCTTCTCCTCTTATCAACATAACTCTTCTGTCTATCCTGGGAAGCCTTCATTCGTTGTTGAATGATCTTAATCTTATCTGAAGTTTCCCTCACCACATCTGGTCCAAGCATAAACTTCTCGCCAGTTTCTATCCAACATGATGGTGAGTTGCACGGTCTTCCGTACAAAGCTTCAAACGGAGCCATACCGATACTGGATTGGTAGCTATTATTATATGCAAACTCTACTAGATGCAAATGGTCATCCCATGATCCACCAAAATCCAATATACATGCTCTCAAGAGGTCTTCCAAGATACGGTTCACCCTCTCCGTCTGACCGTCGGTCTGAGGATGATATGCGGTACTGAGATGTAACTCTGACCCTAGAGCCTCTTGTAAGCTCTTCCAAAACCCACTAGTGAACAACGGGTCTCGGTCGCTCACAATGCTTTTGGGTACTCCATGAAATCTCACTACCCACTTCATATATAATTCTGCTAACTTAGCTGCCGTTCTGGTCGATTTGACTGGTATGAACCTTGCACTTTTAGTCAGTCGATCTACAATTACCCAAATGCTGTCATATCCCGATCTAGTCCTTGGTAAACCATCGATGAAATCCATCGAGACTTGCTCCCATTTCCATTCGGGAATTTCTAAGGGCTGTAACAACCCACTAGGCTTCTTTTGCTCGGCTTTAACTAGCTGGCAATTCATGCACTTAGATATAAACTTCCCAACGTCTCTTTTCATCCCTTCCCAGTAGTAAGTCTGTCTCATGTCTCGATACATCTTATTACCACCGGGATGTATAGTCAGTTTTGAGTGATGACATCCTCTAAGCACTTCATCCCTTAATCCATTGACATTGGGTACGACTAGTCTTCCATCCTTTCTAAGCCATCCATCTCGATCAAGCCCATACTTGTTCATCTCCTCATCGATACCCATCTCTAACTTGGAGATGATTTCCAATAGGTTAGGATCGTCCCTCTGACTAGAGCCGATCCGCTCAATCAAAGTGGGTCTGATCGTCAAACTTGCTAACATTTCTGGATCCAATTCGCACTTTGGTCTGAAATCAAACCCCGCGATATACTCCAGTTGCTTCCATTCAAGGAACATAGCCCCTAAGCTGGCATGTTTTCTACTCAATGCATCAGCCACCGCATTGCCCTTTCCTGGTGTGTATGCGATGTCAAAATCATAGGAAGCTAAGAACTCTAACCATCTCTGCTGACGGAGATTCAGATCTTTCTGAGAGAAGAGATACTTTAACGACTTATGATCTGTAAACAGCTCAAATCTTTCTCCCAAGAGATAGTGTCTCCACATTTTTAACGCGAACACGATCGCTGCCAATTCTAAATCATGGGTAGGGTATCTTCTCTCGTGCGGTTTCAATTGCCGACTTGCGTAAGCCACCACCCTACCGCCTTGCATCAATACAGCACCCAGTCCGGTACCACAGGCATCCGTGTATACCGTCATCTCTTCATCCCCCTTAGGAATGACTAACACCGGTGCGCTTGTCAACTTGTCCTTTAAACTTTTGAATGCATTCTTGCACCTTTCATCCCAGACAAAAGCTTGATTCTTCTTGGTCAACTGGGTCAATGGTGCTGCCATCTTGGAGAAACCTTGGATAAACTTACGATAATATCCCGCTAACCCCAAGAAACTTCTTACCTCTGTTGCATTCTTGGGCGTAGGCCAATCCTGTACCATAGCCACCTTTGCCGGGTCTACGGCAATACCATTCTCTGATACAACATGGCCCAAGAACCTCACTTCCCTCTTCCAGAAGTGACACTTAGAAAACTTTGCTTTCAATTGGTGTTTTCTCAACACCCCCATCACTACTCTTAAATGTTCCTTGTGTTCTTCCTCTGTCCTCGAATAGACCAAAATATCATCAACGAACACAAGGACAAACTTATTCAACTGATCTCTGAATACTCTATTCATAAGATCCACAAAATATGCAGGGGCATTGGTCAGCCCGAATGGCATGACCAACCACTCATAAAACCCAGACGGCGTCCGAAATGCCGTTTTAGCTATACTCTCAGCTTCCACTCTAAGCTGATGAAAACCTGTCGCGAGATCCAACTGAGAAAATACTCTCGCGCCACTCAACTGATCAAACAAATCATCTATCCGCGGTAGAGGATACTTGTTCTTCCTCGTCACTTTATTCAACTCGCGGTAGTCTACACACAAACGAAGGGAACCATCCGCCTTGGTAGCAAACACAACTGGTGCTCCCCATTCAGAAACACTCCTTCTAATAAATCCCTTCTTCAAAAGATCGCTGACTTGCACCTCGAGCTCTCGCTGCTCTCTTGGTGCCATACGACGAAGTGGCATCACTATAGGCCTGGCATCTTTTACCAAATCAATACGGAACTCAATCTCTCGGTGTGGTGGAAGTCCGGTCACTTCTTCGAAAACATCCGGATACTGGCCAACCACGGGCAAACCTGACAACTCACTATGCGGAATATCGAAGGAGTTTAGAAAACTAGCCAATACCCCCTTACTGGGTAGACCACCAAACACTATCCTCCGCCCATCATCCGCTCTAGCTGTCACCAACAAGCCCTCACAGTCTACCACCACCCCGTATCTTTGGAGCCAATCTACTCCCAAAATAATGCCAAACCCAGTAAAGCCCAAAACAAAGCAATCACAAACAAACATGCATCCATGACTCGATAAGACCACATTACGACAAATCATGCTAAGGCTAGTCGAACCACCAATCGGGTTCGTCACTACTAAAGGTCTATCGACAATCTCGGGCTCCAATCCCAACCTATCTACCAGGTCACTAGATATGAAAGAACTGGAAGCTCCGGTATCAAACAAAACTCTAACAGGAACATCATAAACAGAAAGCATACCTTGAATGACGACATTCTTTCCGTTCTCCGCCGCTGTTGGGGCATTCGACGAAGAAGGAATAGCATTAAGAGCATATGCTTTCACCATTTGCTTTTCCTTAGGGGGCTGTGGACACTTGTCCTTGTGATGTCCCATCTGGCCACAGTTGAAGCACTTCCTATCTGCTGGCTTGGCCCGACAATTACTAGCATAATGGCCCTTCTTACCACAGCTGAAGCACTCCACATCTTGCTTGTTCTTTTTCTTCTGGCCATCCTTAGTCTGATTCTGCTTTCTCTTATTCTGGGAACCACCCTTGCCCCCACCACCTGCTTGTGGTTTTGGCTCTTCTGCAGTTGCAACCTCAGTTTTCGGCTTAGGGTAGAGACTTTCTGACCTCAATGCTTTCCCCACAATCGACTCAAACGACTCATCGATGTGGTTAATAAGCCTTTCCCCCAAGTACTGATCCAAACCGGTTATGAATTTCTCATTCTTCTTCTCGGCAGTATCAATAAGAGATAACCCGTACTTCGACAAAGTGTCGAATTCAGCAATATACTCTGAGACAGCTCTGCCATTCTGCTTGAGCTCCAAGAATTTCTTAAACAGCACTGACTTTTGAGCAGCTGGAATGAACTTCTCGCTAAAGCGAGCTTTAAACTGCTCCCAAGTAATCTGATCTTCAGGAGTAGCTGCTTTTATAGCATTCCACCAATTCATTGCCCGCCCTTGCAGCTGACGGGACGCTAGCTTTCTCTTCATCGCATCCTCGATACCCAAATCCTCGAAGATACGTTCGCAACTATCCAACCAATCCTGGACATCCGTGGCCGACTCCGTTCCGTGGAACGGCTTCCCACCAAGGCTAGTATAGTCCTTGTTTAGCTTGGCGAAGTCGACCCTCGGCGCCTGCACTATTGGACCACCACCATTTCCACCATTGGGAGCTGCCCTCTGCACATCTCTAAGCATCTCTCTCATGAGGTCAGTAAACATCGTCCTCATGTCAGCAGCATTCCCATTATTGGCTCCCCTACCAGCACCTCTAGTATATCGGCTCATCGTCAATCTGAAAAAGGAAACGATTAAAGACTCCATAGTGGTGCTAGTGCAGTACGACTTCATCCTTATACTAGTAATAGTATATATATATAGCTTTTAAAAACCAAAGTAATCACAAATACGCTCTCTCGTATACGTATATTATCTCTCCCTGATAGCTTCCCTAGGTTAACTATGCAACCTAGAGCTCTGATACCAAGTGTGACGGCCCGCCCCGCACCAGCCTGCATTTCCTCCGAAAGTGCGCTGTACACATGCCCGACTAGCACGGGACGGTCGCCAAAGAAAGGAAGGAAGGGAATGAACTAATCAAGGGACCTGTAGAATGTCTCACAGCGCATGGAATAAAATATAATAATAACATACTTGACATAAAAGAGGTGAGACAGTGCATAAGCTGATAACTAAAATCAACATCAACATCAGAGCAGCGGAAATTCAAATACAGCTTATTACAACTTTCCCAATTTACTGTCTCCAAACAAAAGAAAGCTAAAGCAGAAGATACACCACCAATGCCCAAGCAGTGATCTTCAACCATACAGGGAGAATATTATGTATATATATATTTTATGTGGAAGCCTCCTGCTCGTCTCCGGATCATCTACCCGTGCATCACCAGCTAACCTGTCTCTAGTCTGCTCGTGTGAGCACCCAGAGTAATAAGAGGAGACATAAAACTCTGGGTCAGACATAAAGCCTGGTATGAGCGATAAGCATCTAAATAGAGTAATAACAGGTATACTAAACCATACCTGAACCTGGACCTGCAACCAAAGAGTTAGTACCACATACCGTACAGTACCCTAAGGTGCCATAATAAATAGTGTAAGAATATGGGGGTGGGGTGTGCATGTCATAATGGTAGCAACCAAATCAACCATAGCAACCATCCTCACATCTCTCACTCAGTGCGTAAAGCATACGATATCTACCACTTTGAAACACTAGACAAACTGAGGCAACGACGAATCCCGACTTGTAGAAACCCTGCTATGACCAAGCTAAACATATGGAGTCATGACCAAACATTTCAATGACCCACTTCATTGGTTGTAGCCCTTGGTTCTACCGATGCCATAATGGCCCTGAATCCGCCTTCGTACCTCCTACCATGGTGGTTCAAAGCTATAGAAGTCGATAACTCCTTGGCACGCGTCCCGCAGCAAAGCCCAATCATGAAGCGAACTCGTTGATTCCCATCTGAATCTTGAGCTCTAACTTCTTATTTGGACTTCCTTTGCATCTCGGGTTTTGGTCATCATCTTCATCCGGATCGGTCTTCATTTCCTCTCTTCACTTTGCTTCAGGTCTCCATCGTCAGCTTCTCAGTTCGGATCGTGGTCATCACCCTCGCTTGGGTCGGATCGCGACTCGCGGATCGCCCATTGTGTCAACTCGTGCTCCTTCCACTGGATCGGGTCGTGGTCACCTCTGATGGATCGAGTCGTGCTCTTCAGATCGTGACGTGTTCCTTCAGGCAGATCGTGACACCCAGGCTGGAACGGATCGTGGTCTTCAAGCATCGACGGATCGAGTCGTGCCATCGGTTCGGATCGTGGAAGATGGGGCGGATCGTGGTACATAGGGCGATCCGATCCGGTATATTTCCTGCACTTGTTTTCCAGCGACTATCTTACGCCATTCGACGGCGTTTTTGACCAATCTAACTTCTCTAATCAATCACAAAACACTCCATAAAGTCATAACAACATGTAATAGCAACTACAACAGCAAACAACCATTCAAATGAATCAAAATGGATCAAAAGGGGCCAAAACTCCCTATTTTCCCTTAAGCATGTTTAAGTAAAACTGATCATAGGGTTATCAAAACTTAATCAAATCGAACCAAATTTCAACCAGAGGCATAAAATATTTTTTCCGAATTTCTAAACATTTTTCCAGAATTTATTAGTGTATAAATTCGCTAATCTTCACTAATTACCCTTAATTACCGTAATTAGTGCAAAAACTATGCAAATCACTCACCTTTGCCACAATAAAACCTCCAAATCTGAAGTGAACCTCTGATTTGCACGAATTCCAATATATAACAACAGCCCTACCTCAGTCCTTGTGCTAATCCTCCTTGATTTGATGCCTCTAAGCCTTAATCCTTGATTAGGAAGTAATTTTGGGTGTTTTGAAGAGATTTAGAGAGTGGAGGCCATGGCTAGGTTAAGAGGAATGAAAGTGGCGGCTGGAAAATGTCTAAAGAAATGTTTTCTAACCCTAATCAGCCCCTATATACCCTTAACCCCGAAATTCCCCTTTGGGCTTAGCTGCTAATCACCCGGTTAAGCCCAATTAAGCTGTCTTCCACCATCTGAAACTTGTTTCAGCCATATCTCCCAAACGGTGAGTCCGTTTGACTAATGTGACCACTCTACGGAAAGAGAAACCATCATCCGAAGCCAATGGAAGTGGTTTCAGGTCAAAATTCCTTTCCAGTCAAAAGTTATGTCCAAAACAGTGCCAACTAGGGGTAAAATGGTCATTTAAAAATCGGGAAAAATCATGAACATGGGAAATGACCCCAATAGTCGTCCCCCAAAGTTACATGACCATACGACTTCGTATGTGAAAGAAATAAATATTCTACGATCCTATGATGCGTAGAATGCGGGTCGTTACATAACATATGCAAAAGTGTGTGTATATGTTCCTTATCTAATGGAAAGATCAGGCGGTCTACTGATTCAGTTGACCTCCTTAATGCAAATTATGTTAGTGCCATGAGTCCAACATGTATGCAATTTTCCTATTTGATACATATCATTCTTATATGAGTGACAACCATTCATTCATATGCAACATCCATGTGATGAATCAATCATTTTGCATCCACAGAAATTGAAAATGCTCACACATCCATATGCAGTATGAGAGTGTTTTCGAGCCGATCTAGTGCCTAGTGTGTGTATATGCATCCACGAGCAACCACTAGTAACCACTTGCACCCACTTGCAACCATCAAACAAAACATGTCTCAAACACATGTTTACACCCATTAGTTTCTACCTAAAGTTCAAAGATTCGATCGATAGGATACAGTCGAATGATGGAAGCGAGTACAGATGTAACAAAAACTTGGTTTCCATTAGACATTGGTTGAGAGAATAATTCCCCTAAGTATCGGCCCCGAAGACCGAAATCAACATTAGATTGATACCCAGAGGATTACCGTCTTTAGACAATGTCAAAACTGGAAATCTTAATCTTATCAGAAATATTCAGATATTTACAGATTACTGGTACATATCAGATTACCGAACTAAGCATGATAAAAACCAGAATGTATGTGTCCTACTTGACGCCTAACACAGATATCTCTCAATCCCCAATCTATCACAAACAGATGAGTCCTAACCCTTAGGGGTTTGAGTCTACAGCGGAATCAGAAAAAATACTAGTATTAAAGTGCAGAGTATCGATTACAGAATCAAAATGCCAGAATCAGAAAGAGTTTTAACTCAAAAATCAGATAAGAAAATTAAACCTCCTATAGAAAGTTTTCCTATTTCTATCCTATCCACTAGCCTCGAGAGTGTTCGCCTGCCTTCCAGAAGTCGGTCCTGCCCTCTGCCCTTGTCCTCGTTTCTTCGGGCAGTCCCTAGTGAAGTGTCCCATCTCACCACAGTTGAAGCAAGTGCCCTTCCTTTTTCTGCAATCCTTGTTCAGATGAGTCGAGCTCCCACAGGTAAAGCACTTTTTCTCCTTCTTATCTTCAGACTTCTCAATCTTCTTTTGGGTTTACTTTTTGGGCCAGGCTTTCTTGTTCTGTGGTTCTTCCTTCTTTGCCTCTTCCTTGCCCTTGTCTTCCTCGTGCAGTAGGGCCATGTCCACCAATCTCTCGTAAGTTGCTCCCATGGGTACATGGGTCATGGCTAGACTGTGCAGTGGCTCGTTCAATCCTTTAACAAAGCGGAGAACCTTTTTATGCTGAGTGTTGACTAAATCCAGTCCGAACCTAGCCAGTTGGTTAAACTGGTTGACGTATTCCTTGACCATCGTACTTCCTTGCTTAAGAGATAAGAACTTTTCCAATTGTAGACTTCATTCGGCTTGCGAGAGGAATTTCGTCTCAAACCTTGTTCTGAAATCCATCCATGTTTCAACCGGCCTCTCGGCGTTAGTGACCTCCCACCAATAGGAAGCTTCGTCTTTGAGCAACCATACCGCTAACTGTACCTTTTGCCTATCGTCCACCTTGAACATAACGAACAGATCCCCGGTTTCTTTGAGCCAGTTCCTCGCTTCTACGAATGATTCAGTTCCCTTGAAATCCTTTCCACCCATGGCCCTAAAATCTTTACAGATCTTTGAGAAAGCAATTCCATGAGGAGGGGGCGGAGGAGGAGGATCATTTGATGGACCTGCGGCGGTGGTCCTAGCCTCAAGATATTGACGAAACCAACCGGGTACATGAACACCCTCTGGTATCTCAGATGCTTCAGACATGCTGAAACGAAAAAGGAAAGATTTAATACAAAAAGGACCGAAGGAAAGATATATGACTTTTGGGGATTATGTTTTTCAAAATAAGCTTTATTTTTGAAAATATTTCCTTTCAAAACCTTTTTGAAAATAATTTCCCAAAACTTTTTATCAAATCCGGTAACCTTCAGCTCTGATACCAAGTGTAACACCCCACCTCCATTAAGGTCACTCACAAAGGGAATGCCTTAACTTTGGTGGAGCGTTTTAGTAGATACAACAGAAATTTACAAGACAGATAAACAATACTTGAGAAAATATAACTTTATTACAGCGGAAAACAGAAATCAGTTTGGTTACATCTTTACCAAAAAAAAAACTCAAGTACATAAATATCAGTCTTGTTCAGAAAAATCATCAGAGTATAGAACTTTTAAAGTCATAATCCCCACAGAAGCTGCCATAAAGAGTCAAGCCATACTTCAAGCACTCTGAGTACTTCAAGTAGAAGAAATCCGGATCAAGCTAAACTATTCTCTCCTTGGAAAACCTGGGGGAGGGGGGAAACGGAAGAAAAAGGGGCAAAAACAAGCAAGGTCAGACATAAAGTCTGGCAAGTCCAGTGACTTTCAGCATATGAACATATAATAATAATAATAATGACAAGAAAATAAAACTGGATGCGAGATAACAGTAACAGGAGTAGCAGATATACTTAGGTTAAACAAAAAAAGAATAGAACGATGTAAGCTTTTGCTTTTCACTTCTCTGCACTAATACTAGTATAAGAGGATTAGGTGTCACCCTAATGTCTAAACTGAAGTAGTATCAGGAACATAATAATTTCCACAGAAACAGAATGCTAATAATGGGCCTTACCACCCGAACAGAAACAGATAGAAACAGAATGTTAATAATGGTCCTTTACCACCCGAATAGAAACAGACAGAAACAGAATGTTAATAATGGGCCTTTACCACCCGAACAGAAACAGACAGAAACAGAATGTTAATAATGGGCCTTTACCACCCGAATAGAAACAGACAGAAACAGATTACTCCCTACGGAAACAGAATGCAAAATTAGGTGTACACTAGTAAATGGGCCTTTACCTCCCG
Source organism: Allium sativum (assembly GCA_030737875.1). Classification (NCBI taxonomy): domain Eukaryota; kingdom Viridiplantae; phylum Streptophyta; class Magnoliopsida; order Asparagales; family Amaryllidaceae; genus Allium; species Allium sativum. The sequence goes on along the minus strand of CM060914.1, from coordinate 6,155,385 downwards.
AACAGACGGTACCACACAGACAGGTGTTGCCACCCAACAGGAACAGACGGTACCAACAGAAACAGACAGAACTAAGTGTACCCTAAAACCCTATCCCAAGCGATCGGCTCCCTAAACATAAATACCCTGTGTCGGCCCCATAGTAGGGTGTATCACTCCCTAAAGTGACAACCAATTGGCATAGACCTATTTACAGATGTCACAGCGTCTTACATCCACAAAGGCAGGCCGGGGTCCATGCACGCACATGACCCGGTTGGAACGCACCATCAACACCCCTCGCCATTATCAAAATGAACCACTTATAATTAGTTCAGTAAGCGTGCCCGGACCCTACCTACTGTTGGGTCAAAGTTTTGATACCAGAAAGGGTTACTGACTAATATGGGTCCCAAACAACAGATGACACAAGTAATTTCCCTCCTAACCTTGTGTCCCCAGACTAACAGATTTCAGATTAACTTGTTTACAAGTTTAGACATAAATAATTCAGATCAACCAGTTCACAGATTAGACAAGTTTTCAGACCAACGGATCAGATATACGGATTTAACAGACTAACAGATTAACCGGTTACAGATTAACAGACTTACAGATTAACCGGTTACAGATTAACAGACTTACAGATTGTCCAACTTCGTATTGGACCTACAGATTCATGAAATGGGTTTATTAATTTCATCAGTCTAGTTGGTTTAACCCTATCCACCCAACACGTTTTAGACATCATATTTATCCAGATTTTCATTAATTAAATATTAATGCCAAGACCTCTCACATTAGACTGACCGTTTGCGGCTACTGGTTAGGCCGGTTGGTTACGGGCAGGTTTCTGCCACAAACTGAGTTCAACCTCGGGTTTCAAGCACGTTATGACTAAATTCTCACATTAGAACCTATTGTTTGTGGCCACTGGATGTGCCGGGCGGTTCCGGACAGAATTACGCCGCAAACTCATTCTAACCTCGAGCAAGCCATGTTTATCTTTGCGGCCAATTAATTAGTAATTTACACTTTTATGCTCGCGCCTAATATACATGTTAACTATTCATAACTATAGCTAATTCGGATTATGTCAATAACAGAAAATATATCAACTCAACAGATATAGCAGATAATAGATTTCGCAGATTAGGCGACTAAACGGATTTAGCAGATTAAGCAATTTAGCAGATGAACAGATCTAGTAGATTAGGCAATATAGCAGAACTAGCAAATTAGGCAATATAACAGAACTAGAAGATTAGGCAATATAACAGAACTAGCAGATTAGGCAATATAACAGATTTAATCATTCCTTAAAGTTTCATCAACATATCTTGCCTAATTGTAAATTTGGCCTAAGTTTGCATGCCTAAATAGTTGTCATGATTCACAATATGATCATATACCCCACGTTTGCATTTATTTTACATGGCACAGATTATGGTCATAATTCACCATATTACACATGTCCCAATTTAGTTAAACTTTCCTAGTACAAGAGATTTACATATAATTTATACCAAATATAGCCATCAATCTCAATGCATGTCATATATTCAAAAATCTCCCAATTAGGTGTTATTCACATTTAATTGTTATCAAATATTAATATAGATCTTCACACCTAAGTCATATTTCTCTTTTTATCTCAAGTCATGAATTGTTATATAAACAATATGCCCAACAATCTAGAACTTTAAATTATAACAGATCTTAATTCAAAATATGTGTTATGTCCAATGTCTCAAGTCACATGTTAACATACAATGGTTCCTCTTCTTCCAATTCACAGAATATGCATAGATCTAAATCTAGTCTACAACCTATGTCCTTTTTCTTAAATCAGTCACGGATTAGCCATGTCCCATTTATGCCATCATTCATTATTTTTAAAGTTTGTGCGTTAATCTCTTATGAGATTTGGCGCAGGCTCGTGGTAGCCTGGCTATAGAACAGAAAGAAGAAAGAGATACATAATAGGAACAGAACAGAACATACATAACCTCAAATTCAGAGTTACAATCATGTCACAATCAAAATTAAAGTTTATATCGGAAAATAACTGCACTTGCCTTGATTGGATTAAAGAATAAGAAGAGTTGCAGTTGTTCTCTTTTAATTTTAATCAGTTTGGAAGAAGATGCTTTAGTCCTAGTTCCAGTTCAGATTTCAGCAGAGTAGCGACGCCATTTTTATTTTAATTAGAACAAAGGTAGAGCATAGGCGAAATGAAATAGTGTAGAGAGAATGAGGATAGGGGGCTATTTATATAGGTTTAGAGTCATGAATCTGGTCAGAAAATCGGCCAAAAACATCAGAATGCATCAGGTTCAGGAAGTGGGTTCGGGGGTCGGGGGGGGGGGGGGCAGGTCGACACTATAGTCGACCTGGTCCCCCCAGGTCGACACTATGGTCGACCTGGCCCTGGGGAGGTCGACTACCCAATCGACCTGGGTCCTGGGTGGGAAATTTCCCGCCCAGCCCGCTTCTGGGTTTGAATTCGAATTTCGAGCTATTTTCGATTCTGAAATTCTCTGAAACTTCGGAGGGCCATATCTCCCTCATACGGACTCCGTTTCTCAAAAAATCAGACTCGTTTCCAAGAAGAATTTCGAGACGAACGCAATGGCACAACCCGTTTCCGTTGATTCATATTTTAAAAATTAATTATTCTCTGATTTGTTACTTATACGATCACAGAAAATATGGGGTGTTACAACTACTCTGATGTGATAAATTCATATAACATCATTTAAAAATATATACTGTTTGGCTGGTTGTATTGGTTGCTTGTGGTTGATTTACTGGTTGTTATGAGTTAGATTTATCATCGTTAATTTATTTATTTAACTTATAATGTTATAACCATCTGTGATGCAGAGAAGGACAGGTTGGAGGGATCCGAACGGATTCCTTAAAATAACTTGTGTGTTGTTTGTTTTATACTAGTTGCACTTGAACTGTTTTAACCCCAAATGACATCAAAACTGTTTGAATCTTGATGGTTGAGTGGATGTGATTGTTGATGTGATTTTTAATCAATCGACAGTGGTTGGCAGTGATGGTCTAAATCTATTGATTTATGACGTTGTTTAGCTGATAAGCAAATTTACGAAGTTTAGATTTATTTTAAATAAATTAAAGAATTCAAGTTATTTTATATGAGTCAAATAAAAACAACGTTTTATAAATATATTTATAATCATGATTCAATAGAGATTGTTTATGTTTGATAATAAGAATTCGATGAACCGCAGTCGAAACTAACCTACGGGTTAGTGAAAGAGAATAAGTGTTTTTATACAAAAATTAACAGATGTTTTAAATTAATTACGTTATTTAATTAATTGAAGAAGAGAAATTGAATAGAAGTCAGTTAGCCGCTTAACTGAGGGTTACGGTTGGCAGGAACCAACTGTTTAATTTGAAATTGATGATGGGATTGATTTGATTTAAAATTTATATAACCAAATTTTATGAATATTCGTTAAATTAAACCAAATGGTGTTGAATGTGAATTAATCTTAGAATTAACTATAATTCAAAGTAATTATTGGATTGTTGGGTTGTGGAAGATAATTATCATTGGATAAGCTTTTAGAAAGTATAATTCTTTCCCTATTTTTGTTATATCAAAGTTAGCTATTTTTAGTGTAGTTAAGATTAAAGTTAAGTAATAAGTAAAGCGATAACTTTAATTGGTATTCAGTTAAGAGATGATCCATTAGCATTTAAGTTTTAATTTGAGTATAATAAGGGATTTATAAGAAGACTTTAGTCCGAACTTGCAAATGAAGTTGTAAAAGTGGTTTACAAGTGAAGGTGGTGATTTCGACAAGATTTGTTTTGTGTGGAAAGGATTTGAATTTATTTCAAATTGTAAACAAGATTGTAAATGTGGTTGAAAGTTAAGGCGTATATTTAAATCAATTTTACTTAATTAAGTAAAAAGGAATTAACTTGGAAACTGGGTTTTCAAATAAAAGGGAAAGAGTTTATAAAATAAGATAAATGGATATGGGGAATAATCTATTGTATTATGGAGATAGTAAAATTTTGGTTTGGGAATTACAAGCTTGTATCTATCTTGAGATAAGAACGTTGTCGATCAATGTCTGAGAGGTAATTAGAATACCTCAACTTGAGCGGCTCCGCTATTATCGAGAGATGGTATTTGTTTGTGATGTACAGAGAAGCGATTATCGAGATGTTTGCGATAAATGGAATTAATCATTTATCTAAAACAAACCTTTAAAAATGGATTAGCAACGAAAGGATTTGAATCTAATTCAAATCGTATAAACAAGTATGAAAAAGGGGTTTTACCCAAAACAATGATTTTAAAAACAAGCGTTCACCCGGGAACGACATTAAGCGAGTGGTTAAATCGTAATAAGAAAGAGAATTTTGTAATTAAATATTTGTCGTTGATTAAATGGAAATATAACGATATGCCTAATGGTAAAGGAAAAGAGAAAGTGGAATTACAGAACTATAACCATGATTTCAAATCAAAGATGAATTGAAAAGGGGTTTTGAGATAATTTTACGATGTTCCACGACAAAGGGAAATAAAAGATGATTTATAAAAGATGGCATTATTTCCAAACAAAGGAAATAAAAGAGAAGCTTGGTAAATATGTTGTTCTAAAGCAAGTAGTGAGTAATGTTTTCAAGTAACGAAAACAAAAGAGTTTTGTTAAGGTAAGAAGTATAAATCGATTATAAGAAATCGATAGAATGGTTTTATGAGATATTTCAAATAAAGGACCTGAGCTGCCAATTCACTGAGATACACTATTATGATTTGATAGTTAAACAACCGACTATCAAAATATAGCCTTTTATCGATTGTTGGTATGGAAAGACCGGGATCGAATTTATATTCGAAAACCATTCCGACCAACAAATACGTAATGATAAAGATATCAGAAGATGGTCGAGATGGAGCATTGAAGACCGTTGATCTTTATGAGCGGAAGAACTACTCGTTGGATCTCTAAGGGTCGCTCCCAAAGATATTCTGACTTGTGATTCTGTCGTGATTGAAATCTTTGGATTGCAAGGACTTCTCGCTACTGATCTATAGGGTGATACCTAGGATGCGGTAGGAGAGTGCCTTTGGTTCATCCTGTTCCTGGATGACTTGTATGGATGAATGTCTGACATGGTATTTCCAGAAAGGTCACGTACATTGATTTCTTCAACCCTACCAAGAGTAGAGGCGGAGAAGGGAACTTCTTTTTGCTGACACGTAATGTATCGTTGTCGACGTCAATTAGTGATTTTGATGGATCTGACAATGTGGCATTCGAAGTGAATCTGATGTGATGATAAAGCATAGTCTCAAGCATCATCAACCGGTAAATGACAAAAATCGGGCAGGCAGCATGGCTATGTGGGTCGCTCCCATTAGGGTGTATAATCACCTATCTAGAGAAATTCCATTTGCTTCTTTAATCTATCAATACTGTTCCTATCCGGGAAACAGTGGTTTGAGCCCAACCGTTGGTGATATACATTCGATACACTCAAGCGAAATTAGTGGTCGGTCATGTGTGGGCCGGGTTGCAAGACGTTCTTGTTGAACCTAGTGTATTCGCCTCTAGAGATATACGGTCGGTAGGTAGTCCCATACCTTGTCATAGATGGAATCCAATCTCTATTAAGAGCCTGCGTTTCAGATTTGCATACTATATATGTAGAGCGTGAGATGCAAGCGTTCTGCTAGATTATTATTTATCTGTGGTTTGATAGATATTATTATAATATCAGAAAAGATATTGATTTCAAAAAAAATTTGGGTTATAGTAAGGTAAAAACCGTCTGTGTTTATGTGTGGGCTGGTCTTACTATTATCCTTTTATTTCAAAAAGGATTTTCCAAAGTTAAACAAGTTGTTTATTCTGTGAATTTATCACTAAAAGTATTCCAGATTGACCCGGTGAATTTTGTTTTAAATCAAATGTGCTCGGGTCAGACCGAGTATGTTTACAGATTAGGTTTCGCTTGGAGTTCCATGAGCTGGAAGCAGGAGGCTTCACCGTTAGTTATACAAAGTTTATTTCCGTTGTGATTGATGTATGCTGTACTCTGATAAATTGTATGTGTATATACAGTTTCTTTTATAAAAATATTTGTTATATTATATTTCTTCGTTCCGCTGTGAGATTCTGATGTGTTCTTCTTCTTTCTTCTATTCTAAATTTCTTTCTTTCTTACCTCACCCTCTAATTTCTTTCTTCTAATAATCCATTTCCTGTGTACTTTGGGTTGGACTGGTGTGATTTGGTCAGCTCAAAGGTTACCGGAAACTTGGGTCGCTACAGTTGGTATCAGAGCTATTGGTTTAGTGATAACCTTGGCTCTGTGGCGTAACTCGATAGAGATAGGGTCAGTAATACCCTAGATTGAGTTTGAGTGTATTTACGAGAGTGCGTATTTGTAATTTACTATAAAATTATTTTTATATATTTTTGCCCGGATTATATTTTATATAAATATATTTTCTCAAATGATATAATATGGATTTGTTTGTATAACTTGAATAAGAATTCAAATTGGAATATTGAACTGGAATAGGTTTATATAATAAAAAGAGATTTCACTTCTGAAATCGAGTAAATGATAATTTGGATGGAAATTTATCCAATATTAATCAATTGATGTGAAACTAAAGTAAAAGTAAACGAGAAATACTTATGTGAATCATAATGGTTTGGTTGAATTGTTATGCCTTGGTTGTTTGTAATATGTTTGTTGGGTTGTATAGAATTCGCCAACAATTGATTAAAAACCAGTCTATAATAAATAAATGGGTTGTTAAGACTTGTTTATAATTAAATCCATCAGAGCTGAATAAAGTGGTATGATTATTTCCAACTGTTTGGAATTGGATGGATTGAATGATATGGGTATTTGGTTATGACTGACATGGTTTTAAGGACTAATGAATTTCATTGAAGTTTAGAACAGGTACAGAGTTAATCCAAGAGAACTCTGGATTAATTTGAATCCAGTTTGGCATGTTAATCAAACGATCAAGAATATATTTATCGCGTAATAACGCTCACAAAAAGGTACGCCTACGCAGAATATAAAATTTTGGTTTTTATTTGGGTTTTGAATTTGGATTTTGGATTTTTCCAACCCTGTTGGTCGATGTTTACATATTTCTTGAACCTGCGATATTGCAGATGTCCCTCTGTGCCGTGGAGACTCTGCCGAAATTCTTCAAAAATTTAAGGTATTAGAATTTTTTTTTGAGATTTTTGGAGAATTTTGTTATTTGAAATAAATTAGGTTTTAAAACCAATTGGGTGAGCTTTGAAAATAAAACTGAGTTTTAATTAATTATATTTTTGCAAAGATAATGAGTTGGCAACATTTCTTCTACCTTAGCAATTTCGAGGACGAAATTATTTTAAGGGGGAAGGAATGTAACGACCCGTATTTTCTGAGTAAATATTTAATTCATTTTATTATTTTAAATATTGGATTTGATTTAAATATTTGAATTTATTGATTATTTAAATAAATAATAAAATAATATTTTAATTTTCCAAACCTGTCGGAAAATGTTGTGTTGACGATATAGGGTGAACCGACAGTTTAAAATAGTTCGATATTCGATATATTGAGTTATATAGGCGATTTCGTTTAGTTGACGACGATAGAATATATATAGATTATAATTTAATTTTAAATCGAGCTGCAGCGGCGCGGTAGTTCGTAATTTGGCGTTTTGAATTTCAAATGGCTGTACAGGGCCCAAAATAAGTCGGATTTTCTCGAAACAAGAAACGCTATAATCTATTTGAAGATATCTTTCCAATGGAAGAGAAAAATCGAGTTTTTGTGTTATAGATTTTATTTTATGTCCAAATCAAATTTTCAAATAGTCACTATAGAATTGTTCATCGACCGTAACAGTTTATTTGAAATAACTGCATACTGGATTCGAATTTAGATAAGGTTCTTTTGAGACGTAGTGTTAATTTAATTTTTAGAATTTTACTGTAATTTCTAATTAATTAAATACGCAACTTTTATTTGGAGTATTTTGTACCCTATATCAATATTTTGGGGTGTCAAAATATGAGTCAGTCTACCGATATTATTATATTTTCGGGACCGTGGCACCTCGCTAGACACAACTGTATCTTTACTTCTGTCCGTAGCAGTCTATAAATAAATAAACAGAATTTTATGGTACAATTAAATAACCGTATACTCCTAGTTGTAATAATCTACCCTACGTCAATCAAAGTATCGTTTAAAGCCTCAGGTAAAAATATAAAATGTCAATTGCTATCTATGCTAACCTATATGATGCGTCACATTCAATTTGACAATTCAATGCTCAAAGGGTAAGATACACGGTACGAGCAAAAATTTTACACAGTTAGGTCATCCAAACAATCTACTATGTTGTTATGTTTCTTGCTGCCCACACATTCTATTGCTTGGCGGCCAATCCATATACACGTGCTCACCAAGGAAATTTTAGAGATTCACACACGTGTTAGCTAACCTATCATTTTCTGAAACACCTATTATCCTAGGTACCTTGCTCCCCACGCCTTTCTGCTATATAAATATACATCAGTCCCTCATCCCATCTGTATACTACTTATTCCTTTCTCGCGTTATCTTTCTTTCTAACCACTTTCAGAGGAAAAAAATATATAAACTCCAATAACAAAACGATGTGGACGTGTGTCAGGAAGACATCGAGGGCGGAGTAGGAAGTTCAGGCGATCAACGCCAGAAAAAGAGTGAGAAGCAGCGGAGCTGGCGGGTGCATTCACGCATGAAGGATGTGGATCTCGTGCATGGGAAAAAAAAAATGGAACTAGTGGGTACTGTTGTATGTGTAGAGATGGCAAAAGAAGTTAGGGAAGAAAAAGGAAGCCGTGGAAAATAAAAATAAGGTGGAAGGGAGAGAGCATAGTTACGTGAATAGGGAGGGAATGGTGCAGGTGGGAAGAAATGGAGAGAGAGAGGGTAGAAAGATGAGGCAAATTATTTTGCCTGTACATGAAACTTGAAATGGAAAGATAGGTTTCCTTGCATGAGAAAGAAATTATAGTAGCGTGGGGGAAGGAGCAGTAGTGTAAGGTGGCCCGTGAAAATTTGTTGTGGACTTCCGCCCAAAAAAGAAAGAAAGTAGGTAGTGTAATAGTGCAGTGTGTGGGGGGTAAGATACGTGGGAGTTGAATTGCATGGCACCATATGTTTTTGAAGAGGATCTTGCATGCGGTGAAGGGAAAAATTGGTAGCAGGCGTGGGATGTTAAAACTTGTTACTTGAAAAAAAAAGAATAGAAAATCGAGAAGGGATGCAGCTGTTCGTGTTTGGACACTAAAGAAAGTATGGCGTTATACAAGAAGAGACGCGTTAACTAATGACGGTCAACAAATCACGTTTAAGGATTAATTAAGGTAATCAATAGTTTATTTAATTATAATTAGTTTATACAATATTTATAACTTTATCGCATGTTATTAGAATTCCATGAAACGAAGTTCGATGGGATCGTATCACCGACGGCTACGCAGTCGAGCTGAAATGGTGTGATTCGGAGGCAGCTGAAATTTCATATAATTTTAAACGCTTGTTTAAAATTGTATGAAATAACATGAATCGTCAATCGTAAACAAAAACAGTGAATTAATTCCCACACTTTTCTGGACTACTCTGATGTGATAAATTCATATAACATCATTTAAAAATATATACTGTTTGGTTGGCTGTATTGGTTGTTTGTGGTTGATTTACTGGTTGCTATGAGTTAGATTTATCGTCATTAATTTATTTATTTAACTTATAATGTTATAACCATCTGTGATCCAGAGAAGGACAGGATTGGAGGGATCCGACCGGATTCCTCAAAATAACTTGTGTGTTGTTTGTTTTATACTAGTTGCACTTGAACTGTTTTAACCCCAAATGACATCAAAACTGTTTGAATCTTGATGGTTGAGTGGATGTGATTGTTGATGTGATTTTTAATCAATCGACAGTGGTTGGCAGTGATGGTCTAAATCTATTGATTTATGCCGTTGTTTAGCTGATAAGCAAATTTACGAAGTTTAAATTTATTTTAAATAAATTAAAGAATTCAAGTTATTTTATATGAGTCAAATAAAAACAATGTTTTATAAATATAATTATAATCATGATTCAATAGATATTGTTTATGTTTGATAATAAGAATTCGATGAACCGTAGTCGAAACTAACCTACGGGTTAGTGAAAGAGAATAATTGTTTTTATACAACAATTAATCGATGTTTTAAATTAATTAAGTTACTTAATTAATTTAAGAAGAGAAATTGAATAGAAGTCAATTAGCCGCTTAACTGAGGGTTACGGGTGGCATGAACCAACTGTTTAATTTGAAATTGACGATGGGATTAATTTGATTTAAAATTTATATAACCAAATTTTATGAATATTTGTTAAATTAAACCAAATGGTGTTGAATGTGAATTAATCTTAGAATTAACTATAATTCAAAGTAATTATTGGATTGTTGGGTTGTGGAAGATAATTATCATTGGATAAGCTTTTAAAAAGTATAATTCTTTCCCTACTTTTGTTATATCAAAGTTAGCTATTTTTAGTGTAGTTAAGTAATAAGTAAAGTGATAACTTTAATTGGAATTCAGTTAAGAGATGATCCATTAGCATTTAAGTTTTAATTTAAGTATAACAAGGGATTTATAAGAAGACTTTAGTCCAAACTTGCAAATGAAGTTGTAAAAGTGGTTTACAAGTGAAGGTGGTGATTTCGACAAGATTTGTTTTGTGTGAAAAGGATTTGAATTTATTTCAAATTGTAAACAAGATTGTAAATGTGGTTGGAAGCTAAGGCGTATATTTCAATCAGTTTTACTTAATTAATTAAAAAGGAATTAACTTGGAAACTGGGTTTTCAAATAAAAGGGAAAGGGTTTATAAAACTAAGATAAATGGATATGGGGAATAATCTATTGGATTATGGAGATAGTAAAATTTTGGTTTGGGAATTACAAGCTTGTATCTATCTTGAGATAAGAACGTTGTCGATCAAGGTCTGAGAGGTAATTAGAATACCCAACTTGAACGGCTCCGCTATTATCGAGAGATGGTATTTGTTTGTGATGTATAGAGAAGTGATTATCGAGATGTTTGCGATAAATGGAATTTATCATTTATTTAAAACAAACCTTTAAAAATGAATTAGCATCGAAAGGATTTGAATCTAATTCAAATCGTATAAACAAGTATGAAAAAGGGGTTCTACCCAAAACAATGATTTTAAAAACAAGCGTTCACGCGGGAATGAGATTAAGCAAAGTGGTTAAATCGTAATAAGAAAGAGATTTTTGTAATTAAATATTTGTCATTGATTAAATGGAAATATAACGATATGCCTAATGGTAAAGGAAAAGAGAAAGTGGAATTATAGAACTATAACCATGATTTCAAATCAAAGATGAATTGAAAAGGGGTTTTGAGATAATTTTATGATGTTCCACGACAAAGGGAAATAAAAGATGATTTATAAAAGATGGCATTATTTCCAAACAAAGGAAATAAAAAGAGAAGCTTGGTAAATATGTTGTTCTAAAGCGAGTAGCGAGTAATGTTTTCAAGTAACGAAAACATAAGAGTTTTGTTAAGGTTAGAAGTATAAATCGATTATAAGAAATCGATAGAATGGTTTTATGAGATATTTCAAATAAAGGACCTGAGCTGCCTATTCACTGAGATACACTATTATGATTTGATAGTTAAACAACCGACTATCAAAATATGGCCTTTTATCGATTGTTGGTATGGAAAGACCGGGATCGAATTTATATTCAAAAACCATTCCGACCAGCAAATACGTAACGGTAAAGATATCAGAAGATGGTCGAGATGGAGCATTGAAGACCGTTGATCTTCATGAGCGGAAGAACTACTCGTTGGATCTCTAAGGGTCGCTCCCGAAGATATTCTGACTTGTGATTCTGTCATGATTGAAATCTTCGGATTGCAAGGACTTCTTGCTACTGATCTATAGGGTGATACCTAGGATGCGGTAGGAGAGTGCCTTCGGTTCATCCTATTCCTGGATGACTTGTATGGATGAATGTCTGACATGGTATTTCCAGAAAGGTCACGTACATTGATTTCTTCAACCCTACCAAGAGTGGAAGCGGAGAAGGAAACTTCTTTTAGCTGACATGTAATGCATCATTGTCGATGTCAATTAGTGATTTTGATGGATCTGACAATGTGGCATTCGAAGTGAATCTGATGTGATGATAAAGCGTAGCCTCAAGTATCATCAACCGGTAAATGACAAAAATCGGGCAGGCAGCATGGCTATGTGGGTCGCTCCCACTAGGGTGTATAATCACATATCTAGAGAAATTCCGTTTGCTTCTTTAATCTATCGATGTTGTCCCTATTCGGGAAACGGTGGTTTGAGCCCAACTGTTGGTGATATACATTTGATACACTCAAGCGAAATGAGTGGTCGGTCATGTGTGGGCCGGGTTGCAAGACGTTCTTGTTGAATCCAGTGTACTCGCCTCTAGAGATATATGATCAGCAGGTAGTCCTATACCTTGTCGTAGATGGAATACAATCTCCAATAAGAGCCCGCGTTTTTGATTTGCATACTATATATGTAGAGCGTGAGATGCAAGTGTTCTGCTAGATTATTATTTATTTGTGGTTTGATAGACATTATTATAATATCAGAAAAGATATTGATTTCAAAAACATTTTGGGTTATAGTAAGGTAAAAACCGTCCGTGTTTATGTGTGGGCTGGTCTTACTATTATCCTTTTATTTCAAAAAGGATTTTCCAAAGTTAAACAAGTTGTTTGTTCTGTGAGTTTATCATTCCAGACTGACCCAGGTAATTTTGTTTTAAATCAAATGTGCTCGGGTTAGACCGAGTATGTTTACAGGTTAGGTTTCACTTGGAGTTCCAGGAGCTGGAAGCAGGAGGCTTCACCGTTAGTTATACAAAGTTTATTTCTGCTGTGATTGATGTATGTTGTACTTTGATAAATGGTATGTGTATATACAGTTTCTTTTACAAAAATATTTGTTATATTATATTTCTTCATTCCGCTGTGAGATTCTGATGTGTTCTTCTTTCTTCTATTCTAAATTTCTTTCTTTCTTACCTCACCCTCTAATTTCTTTCTTCTAGTAATCCATTTCCCGTGTACTTTGGGTTGGACTGGTGTGATTTGGTCAGCTCAAAGGTTACCGGAAACCTGGGTCGCTACATTATATTAAAAAGAAAAGTTTAAATTTTTAATGTGAATAAAAATAATGGAATTTAAATGTATATTTTTATTGTCATTTTAGATGCGATAAAAAGAGTAGAAATGAAATGTATATTTTATCGTCACTTTAGATGTGATAAAAGAATAGAATAATTGTTATATATTTTTATCGTCATTTTAGAGGCGGTAAAAAGAAGTTACATTTTTCAATGTAAATAAAAGAAAAATAGGAAGTTACATTTTTATATGTAATTAGAGAAATATAGAAACTTACATTTTTTCAATGTAAACAAGGATGAAATAGATTTTTTTTTATATGTAAATAAAAGAATTTACATTTTTCAAGGTAAACAAAAGAAATAAAAGAATGATTAGGAATTCACATTTTCCAATGTAAATAGAATATGAAATGTAAGTTACGTTTTCAATATAATAATATATTGAAATATAAGTTTATATTTCTCAATGTAAATAAAATAGGAATAGAAATTTACATTTTTTTATGTAAATAAAAGGATAAGAAATTTACATTTTAAGGAATGGGTTTTCATTAAAAAGGAATAATGAAACCAAATATACATTTGGTGTGAATTGAAAGATGAAAGAAGAAAAAATACATTGTTGGATATAACATGTGTATGTGATTTAAAATAAAATAAGCATTATTGTGTGTCATGTTATACCTCGATATTAAATACACAAATAGGGGTATTCGATGTTAACAAAATATAGTGAAATGAAATGGATGATGGAATTATATATAAGTATATATATGTAAATTATAATTAAACGAATCGCGCGCGGTAGTCCGCGATTCGACAATCGTAACTTTAAATAGTTATACCGAAATATCCAACCGTCGAATTTTCCCAAAATTGAAACCATTAGGTTCGCCTTGGGAAGTTCTTTCCAACGATATGAATTATGTTAAATTCCAACGGTTAGATTTAGAGAAACTTGTAAAACAAATTTGGGCGAAAACAGCGCCAAGGTTGCCTATTGACATGAAGTGTTGTTAAATAAAATTCAATTATTTTTATATAAATAAAAATAGAGATTAATCGTTATAAATTAATATTAATGATAAGAAATGATTTTAAATTATATATATGAGGATCATTTGAAAAGTCCGAGTTTAATCTCATTTCAAATGATTATTCGTCGATCTAAGTCGAAGAGTTAAAGACGGTGATTGAAGACCGACGATCTTCACGTCGAATGGATGAGATACCATTGATGCCCATGATTGGAGTAGCTACCTTGAAGGGGCTACAATGGTGGTCGTCCAGACTACTTGTTGATTGTTCGGATATGCGAGGAATAAGGTGCCTCCGGTTTCGTTCAGACCCAGAACAGACTTGAAAATGGATTGTATGTCTGACGTTGTATTCCTTTATACGGTATTCGTTGATCTCTGCTAAATATATATCTGTTTGGTGTTTAACACCCTTCTCTAAGATGTACGAGCTTAGAGGTTACATATTGGTAGGAATCAATGGTATGGATTGACAATATGGCATGCTAAGAGGCAAATGATCAAGGCTTTTGTTGAAAAGCAGGCCTTGTGGTTGATGATCAAAGCACAGCCTGAATAAGCATAGCTTTGTGTATTATGTAGCTTCACAAGCCTCACAACCCGGTTGGAGTCTAAAATGGGAGAAGGGAACGTAGGGAGAGCGACACGTTTCTTTCTAGCTAGAAGTGGTGTTTGAGTTTTACACGGCCCAACATTTTACTTATGTGGATGATGGAATGAGGCGCCTCGGATGACAGGTCCTATAGGACCGGGAAACGTGTGTTCAGGAATTGCCAATCCGCAAAATCGTATGTGCGGACCGGCCCTGCAGGATCCAAGGGTTCACTGCAGGGAATCCTAAGACATTAGCTAGAGTGTCTTGAATCGGTAAGGAGCTCCTCCCTAGCCTTGACTCGTGATTGAAACCCAATTACCAATACGACACCATGCGGTTTTGATCGTAGAACTAGTATGGCGACATAGTAGGATGGGGTACTATGTCGTCTATAATTGATAAATTACGATTGAAATGTTTTTGAAATATATATACACTATCAATAATATCAAATCCATTTTATCGTATCAAGCATTTTTGACCATTATAAGGTAAAACTCTATCCTTCGGTTTGCGTTGCATTGTGTGATGGGACTTGAGTCTTATAATGGTTTCATTTTTCCAAAAAGCATTGCGTTGTTTAACGATTTACTTTAGTTTATGCACCGGCAATCCATTGAAATAAAACTCGTTCCGCGTTAGCGGCGTGGTCCTTGGATTTGACCTTATTGCTATTAGTTATATTAGTTAAGAATTCTCACACCAGTCCCATGACTGACTCGTAGCTTGTTTCACTTTGCAAACTCGGGTGCCCTCTTTTCCACACGGGTAGTCGAGTAGCTTTTTGTAGATATTTATCTCTTGATCGGGATTCTGGATCGAAGCCTAAAGTTGTGTCCAGAGCATAGAAATTCTTCCGTTATGTGTTGTATTAATTTATTGTAATTTATCTTCCACTGTAATTTTATTCAATGTACTCTGATATATTCTGTACTCTGATGTAACATTATTGTAATGTTCATAAAAGTCTGTTGTTATTGTTCTGATGTGTTGTATTCCCAGAGTTAACGTGTTCGGGTTTTGAACGGTCTTGGTCGATTTTGCGATCGATCGGGTCGGGCAGAATTCGGGCCGTTACAGTTGGTATCAGAGCTCTGGTTATCTCAAATCTTTAGGATACAACTCATTAGAACTGAACAAAAGACTCATCAGAGGTAGAATTAGTAATATCCAATAAGAATACTCTTTAGAGATAGGATCAGCAGTATCCTAGAATGAGAAAACTCATTAGAGATGGGGTTAGTAATGCCCTAGAATGAGTTGAGAGTGCCCAGTTTATAATTAACGTACTTTTGATTATATATAATCCGATCTTTGGAAATATGATTTTTGAATATATAAAGTTATATATTTTGAAAGTTAAATAAAAAATAAAATTATTTAAGATAGGATACTTAAACAACTTTTTAGCTTCGTTCCTTTTCGAGGACGATATTTTTTTAAATGGGGGAGACTGTAACAACCCTGAATTTTGGGGTAAATTAAAAATTTATTTTAACTAATTTTAACGGGTTTTGATATTTAAAATAATTTATTTAAAATAATAATGATTAAAAATCTATTTAAATCGAAGTTAGGATGAATAATTTAATTTTAATTATAAAAGGAGTTTGAAATAGCGCGGTAGTTTGAAAAGTCAAACTTGAACTTTGACTGACCGTACAGGATGCAAAATTTAACGGATTTTAGTGAAACCAAAAATATTAGAATCTATTTTAAAATATATTTCCAACGAATCCGAAAAATCGAAATTTCATAGCGAGAATCAAAAATTATGCCCAGTATAAATTTCAGAATAGTCGCTGTAGGATTTATATATATTTTTTAATATTAAAAATAGCCATTTTTCCAACGACCTCTGTTTTCGATGAAACTACTTTTGTTGGATTCGGAATGTCAAAATATGGTTAAGTTTAATTTTTCAAAATTTTTGGATTTAATTTGTGACCGTGGCAAAAAGATTTCAGTTTTGTCAATTTTAGTACATTTTAATCGACTTGAAAAAGGCCATTTTTCAAACGGGCTCAGAATTGAACGAAATTAATTTTTCTAGGTCCGCAGCATCAAAACATAGCTAAATATATTTTTCGGGAATTTTTGAAGTTAATTTGTGGCCCTGGTGAATTTATTTGTACGGTTGAATTAAAAATAAAAGTAAATATTTTAAAATAAAGAAAACTGTGTCAAGACAGTCGTTTGGGCCTACGGGACATAGCTAGATGAGTCCGGAATAGGGGTAAATGAGTAGGGACGACAATCGTTGGGCTGAAATCTGACAAAGTTGCTATACGGGCCTTTATTGGAAAATTAAGGAATAAAATAATATTTTATTATTTAAAGAGCACGAATATCGAGACTTTCTTCCCCGATTCCTCAAAACCGAAGCCTCCATATACCTCCCACCTTCTCTCTTCTTTTCCTCCCAATCCATGAAGAATTAGACTTGACCACTGTGGAACTTTTTCAAGATCTCTTCCTCCTCTTCGATTCTACACCGAAATCACTCTGCCCCGTAGCCTGTAGCCGCCGCACCACCTCGCCAAACCCGCTGCCGTTCGAGCCCCGCACCCGCCACCACGGCCGATCGCACCTTCCCCCTTTCCCGGCGAACAACCACCTCTCCAAGCTCTCCGACGTCACGCAAACCCCTCCGAGAATTATTGCATACATCTCCCAAAAACTCAAATCAAAGATTTGAACAAAACTGAAAATTAAGGTATGAAATTCAATCTGATTTGCCATGCTTTTTTCTGTTGCAATTACAGTTGTGAAAGGTAATTGATAATTTGTTCATACGAACTCCAAACTGAAAATTTTCAGATCCGAGAGAACCGTGACTTCGAATACGACTTTTAAAAAGCGATTGGGACGAATTCTGAAAACGTTTGAATTTCTAATACTGATCCAATCAAGGTGAGATTCTATTTTAAATAATTAAAACAATTTAATTATTATTCTCTAGTTATTTAAATAAGTTGAATTTTCGTTGAACTAGATCTGCGATGTGATAATATTTTGAATGATTGATCTGTTGTTTTGTGTTATATGATGTTAGATCTGATAGTCAAAAAATTTAGATCGGTGTATGGTAGCAAATTAGAACCAATTATTTGTTTGAATATTTGGTCGTATCATGTTTGTGGTTATTCTGTGAATCATGAGAAAAATGTCACCTTGTTGTATTTGGTTGGACTAGATTTCCTTTTTTTAGTTTGATAAAATATTGTTATGTTGTTGATTACATTGAAATATAACGGTATGGTAAAGATTGGGTTTTTATTAAAATCAAAAAGGCAAAGATGACGGTATGGAAAAGATTTACTTTTTGTTAAAAGTAAGAAAAGAATAAGTTTTTACATGTAAAATATAATTACATTTTTATATGTAATGAAAGAATAAGAATTTGCATAGTAAATAAAATTACATTTTTATGTGTAATTAAAGTATAAAAATTTACATTGCAAATTAAAAAGCAAGATTTGACATGTAATATTAATTACATTTTTAATGTAATAAAAAGTAGAATTTGACGGTGTAATTAAAATTACATTTTTAATGTAACTTGAAAGGTAGGATTTTACATTGCAAATTGAAAGACAAAGTAAAAGATAAGAATTTTACCCTGTAATGTTAATTTTTTTTTTTTATGTAATTAAATGGAGATTTAATCAAAATTACATTTTTAGTATAATTAAAAGTTAATATTTTTACACCGTAAGATCAATTACATTTTTATGAAATAAAAAGATAGGCTTTGAAATGGAAGTATTAATTACATTTGTAGTTATTGAAAAGAAAAGAATTTGAAATTGAAATATCAATTACATTTTAAATGTAATTAGATTAGAGACGATAATTTTCACCGTCGTGTTTTGTTAAAAGGGAAGTATTTCACTTTTTTTTTGTTAATTAGAAAAGATAATTTTCACCATCATGTTTTGTTAAAAAGAAAATAATGATATTAACACTGATTTTAGTTGAAATAATAAAAATTACATGTTTCATTGATTTTGGTTGAAAAATGTACAAAGACATCATTTGGTCATTATTTTGCAAATGTACGAAGGTATCATTTTTGTCTTTGTTTTGTTAAATGTAAAAAGATAATTTGTTTGTTTATAAAAAAAGAAATTTACATTTGTTTGAAAATGAATATTTGCACCGTTATGTGTTAAATTAGAAATGACATTATTTACACCGTTATGTGTTAAATTGGAAATGACATTATTTACACCGTTATGTGTTAAATTAAAAATGAACATGATTGACACCGCAATAAAAATTACATTTTTATGTAATTAAAAAGATAAGATTTTGTCATTGAAAATAAAATTGCATTGTTATATGAAATTAATGATTAAAGATTTACATTGTAAATAAAATCACATTTTTAAATGTAATTAAAGAATAAGTTTTTTGCATGTAAAATATAATTACATTTTTATATGTAATTAAAGAGGAAGAATTTGCATAGTAAATAAAATTACATTTTTATGTGTAATTAAAGTATTAAAATTTACATTGCAAATTAAAAAGTAAGAAAAATACATTTATATGTAATTAGATTTATAGAAAGATAAAATTACATTTTTATGTAATTAAAAGTGGAAACTTAGATTTTCATTAGAAGAATAAAGGAGTGATATTTACATTTTTATGTAAATAGATTTTCAATAAAAAAGAATTTAAATATGATATTTACCTTTTTAATGTAAATAGATTTTCAATAAAGGAAATTAGAAAGAAAATTTACATTTTTATGTAAATAAACGATGAAAGAGGAAAATTTACTTTTTAGGTAAATAAGCAATGAAAAGGAAAATTACATTCAAAATGTAAACTAGAACATTAAAGGACATTTTGTTAGGAAATGTAAATTAGAATAAAAAGGGACATTTTTGTTAGAAATTGTAAATTAGAACAAAAAGTATAGAAATAAAGATAACATCTTTATTTACCTTTTATATGCAATAAAAAGAAGTAGGGAATTAGAAAAGTTAAATTTTTCTTAAAGTAAATACGAATTAGAAGAAAATTACATTTTTGTGTAATTAAGTTAAAGAACATAAAAATTTCATTTTTATGTAATTAAGTCAATTTCCATGTGAATTAGGTTTAAGGTGAAAATTTCTCATTTATCATGTAAATTAAGATAAAGGAAGAAAATTACATTTTTAAGTAATTCAGTTAAAGTTTATATTTTTATGTAATTAAGATTTAAAGTAAGAAAATTACATTTTTATGTAATGAAAAGATTAGATTTTGACATTGCAAAATTATTTAATGCAATGTAGATTATATTAAAAAAGAAAAGTCACATTTTAATGTAGATTATATTAAAAAGAAAAGTTTACATTTTTAATGTGAATAAAAATAATGGAATTAAAATGTATATTTTACCATCATTTTAGATGCGATAAAAAGAGTAGAAATGAAAGGTATATTTTTATCGTCACTTTAGATGCGATAAAAGAATAGAATAATTATTATATATTTTTATCGTCATTTTAGAGGCGGTAAAAAGAAGTTACATTTTTCAATGTAAATAAAAGAAAAATAGGAAGTTACATTTTTATATGTAATTAGAGAAATATAGAAACTTACATTTTTCAATGTAAATAAGGATGAAATAGAAATTTTATTTATTTTTTTATATGTAAATAAAAGAATTTAATTTTTCAAGGTAAACAAAAGAAATAAAAGAATGATTTGGAATTCACATTTTCCAATGTAAATAGAATATGAAATAAAAGTTACATTTTCAATATAATAATATATTGAAATATAAGTTTACATTTCTCAATGTAAATAAAATAGGAATAGAAATTTACATTTTCCTTTTTTATGTAAATAAAAGGATTAGAAATTTACATTTTAAGGAATGGGTTTTCATTAAAAAAGAATAATGAAACCAAATATACAATTGGTGTAAATTGAAAGATGAAAGAAGAAAAAATTCATTGTTGGATATAGCATGTGTATGTGAATTAAAATAAAACAAACATTATTGTGTGCCATGTTATACCTCGATATTATATACACAAATAGGGGTATTCGATGTTAACAAAATATAGTGAAATGAAATGGATGACGAAATTATATATATGTATATATATGTAAATTATAATTAAACGAATCACGCGCCGTAGTTCGCGATTCGACAATCGTAACTTTAAAAAGATATACCGAAATATTCGACCGTCGGATTTTTCCCAAAACTGAAACCGTTAGGTTCGCCTTGAGAAGACCTTTCCAACGATATGAATTGTGTTAAATTCCAACGGTTAGATTTAGAGAAACTTGTAAAACAAATTTGGGTGAAAACAGCGCCAAGGTCGCCTATTGACATGAAGTGTTGTTAAATAAAATTCAATTATTTTTATATAAATAAAAATAGAGATTAATCGTTATAAATTAATATTAACGATAAGAAATGATTTAAATTATATATATACGAGGATCATTTGAAAAGTCCGAGTTCAATCTCATTTCAAATGATTATTCGTCGATCTAAGTCGAAGAGTTGAAGACGGTGATTGAAGACCGACGATCTTCACGTCGAATGGATGAGTTACGATTGACACCCATGATTGGAGTAGCTATCTTGAAGGGGCTACAATGGTGGTCGTCCAGACTACTTGTTGATTGTTCGGATATGCGAGGAATAAGGTGCCTCTGGTTTCGTTCAGACTAGAACGGACTTGAAAATGGATTGTATGTCTGACTAGGGCTGCACACAACCTATATCCAACCCGACCCAACCCACCAAGCCGACCCAACCCACATAAACCCAACCCAACCCATCCTAGTTCGGGTCGGGTATGGGTTACAATTTGTAACCCATACTATATGCGGGTCGGGTTTGACATTTTGTTCAACCCAACCTCATTTTAACCCAACCCAAACCTATTTAAAAAAAACTAATTGAATATCCTTCCAATTAAAATAAAATAGTATAATCCTAGAATAATGTTTATGTATTCTACAATAAATGTACAAAAAAATATTTCATGTCAATCCAAACTAGATAGAATTTGATAAATATATTTTAAAGAGCATTTTAATGTATTTTAAAATGAAACACTTGCTCAACTATGTAGTAAATTAATTTCATATGATGTGTTTTACAATGAAATTTTAATTATATGTCTTGTAATGAATCAGTTATTTTAAATGCATTATGCTAGCTAAAATTTGATATATAATGCTGAATATTTTGATATAATTTTTAGAAAAAACCCCCTCATATTCTCATTTTTTATTGTATTCAAGTGACCCAACCCAACCTTACTTAACCCGACCCAACCCATACTTCAACCCAACCCATATCCAACCTCATATAGGGTCGGGTACGGGTTGAGCTACCTTAAACCCATACCTATGCGGGTTGGATAAAGTATTTGGTCTAACCCGACCCAACCCATACTTTGTGCAGCACTATCTGACGTTGTATTCCTTTATACGGTATTCGTTGATCTCTGCTAAATATATATCTGTTTGGTGTTTAACACCCTTCTCTAAGACGTACGGGCTTAGAGGTTATATATTGGTAGGAATCAATGGTATGGTATGGATTTACAATGTGGCATGCTAAGATGAAAATGATCAAGGCTTTTGTTGAAAAGCAGGCCTTGTGGTTGATGATCAAAGCACAGCTTGAATAAGCATAGCTTTGTGTATTACGTAGCTTCACGAGCCTCACAACCCGGTTGGAGTCTAAAACGGGAGAAGGGAACGCAGGGAGAGCAGCACGTTTATTTCTATCTAGAAGTGGTGTTTGGGTTTTACATGGCCCGGCATTTTACTTATGTGGATGATGGAATGAGGCGCCTCGGATGATAGGTCCTATAGGACCGGGATACGTGTGTTCAGGAATTGCCAATCCGCAAAATCGTATGTGTGGACCGGCCCTGCAGGATCCAAGGATTCACTACAGGGAATCCTGAGACATTAGCTAGAGTGTCTCGAATCGGTAAGGAGCTCCTCCCTAGCCTTGACTCATGATGGAAACCCAAATTCCAATACGACACCATGCAGTTTTGATCGTAGAACCAGTATGGCGACATAGTTGGACGGGCTACTATGCCGTCTATGATTGATACATTATGATTGAAATGTTTTTGAAACATATATACACTAACAATAATATCAAATCTGTTTTATCGTATCAAGCATTTTTGACCATTATAAGGTAAAACTCTATCCTCCGGTTTGCGTTGCATTATGTGATGGGACTTGAGTCTTATAATGGTTTCATTTTTCCAAAAAGCATTGTGTTGTTTAACGATTTACTTTAATTTATGCACCGATAATCCATTGGAATAAAACTCGTTCAGCGTTAGCGGCGTGATCCTTGGGTTTTCCTTATTGCTATTAGTTATATTAGTTAAGAATTCTCACACTTGTCCCATAACTGACTCGTAGTTTGTTTCACTTTGCAAACTCGGGTGCCCTCTTTTCCACACGGGCAGTCGAGTAGCTTTTTGCAGATATTTATCTCTTGAGCAGGATTCTAGATCGAAGCCTAAAGTTGTGTCCAGAGCATAGAAAGTCTCCCGTTGTGTATTGTATTAATTTATTGTAATTTATCTTCCACTGTAATTTTATTCAATGTACTCTGATATATTCTATACTCTGATGTAACATTATTGTGATGTTTATAAAAATCTGTTGTTATTGTTCTGATGTGTTGTATTCCCAGAGTTAACGTGTTCGGGTTTTGAACGGTCTTGGTCGATTTTGCGATCGATCGAATCGGGAGGAATACGGGTCGTTACAGATGGTATCAGAGCTCTGGTTAGCTCAAATCTTTGGGATACAACTCGTTAGAACTGAACAAAAGACTCATCCGAGGTTGGATTATTAATATCCAATAAGAATACTCATTATAGATAGGATCAGCAGTATCCCAGAATGAGAAAACTCATTAGAGATGGGGTTAGTAATGCCTTAGAATGAGTTGAGAGTGCCCAGTTTATAATTAATGTATTTTTGATTATATATAATCCGATCTTTGGAAATATGATTTTTGAATATATAAAGTTGTATATTTTGAAAGTTAATCAACAAATAAAATTATTTAAGATAGGATACTTAAACAACTTTTTAGCTTCGTTCCTTTTCGAGGACGAAAAGTTTTTAAATAAGGGGAGACTGTAACAACCCTGAATTTTGGAGTAAATTAAAAATTTATTTTAACTAATTTTATTGGATTTTGATATTTAAAATAATAATGATTAAAAATTTATTTAAATCGAAGTTAGGATGAATAATTTAATTTTAATTATAAAAGGAGTTTGAAATAGCGCGGTAGTTTGAAAAGTCAAACTTGAACTTTGACTGACCGTACAGGATGCAAAATTTAACGGATTTTAGTGAAACCAAAAATATTAGAATCTATTTTAAAATATATTTCCAACGAATCCGAAAAATCGAAATTTCATAGCGAGAATCAAAAATTATGCCCAGTATAAATTTCAGAATAGTCGCTGTAGGATTTATATATATTTTTTAATATTAAAAATAGCCATTTTTCCAACGACCTCTGTTTTCGATGAAACTACTTTTGTTGGATTCGGAATGTCAAAATATGGTTAAGTTTAATTTTTCAAAATTTTTGGATTTAATTTGTGACCGTGGCAAAAAGATTTCAGTTTTGTCAATTTCAGTAAATTTTAATCGACTTGAAAAAGGCCATTTTTCAAACGGGCTCAGAATTGAACGAAATTAATTTTTCTAGGTCCGCAGCATCAAAACATAGCTAAATATATTTTTCGGGAATTTTTGAAGTTAATTTGTGGCCCCGGTGAATTTATTTGTACGGTTGAATTAAAAATAAAAGTAAATATTTTAAAATAAAGAAAACTGTGTCAAGACAGTCGTTTGGGCCTGCGGGACATAGCTAGATGAGTCCGGAATAGGGGTAAATGAGTAGGGACGACAATCGTTGGGCTGAAATCTGACAAAGTTGTTATACGGGCCTTTATTGGAAAATTAAGGAATAAAATAATATTTTATTATTTAAAGAGCACGAATATCGAGACTTTCTTCCCCGATTCCTCAAAACCGAAGCCTCCATATACCTCCCACCTTCTCTCTTCTTTTCCTCCCAATCCATGAAGAATTAGACTTGACCACTGTGGAACTTTTTCAAGATCTCTTCCTCCTCTTCGATTCTACACCGAAATCACTCTGCCCCGTAGCCTGTAGCCGCCGCACCACCTCGCCAAACCCGCTGCCGTTCGAGCCCCGCCCCCGCCACCACGGCCGATCGCACCTTTCCCTTTCTCGGCGAACAACCACCTCTCCAAGCTCTCCGACGTCGCGCAAACCCCTCCGAGAATTATTGCATACGTCTCCCGAAAATTCAAATCAAAGATTTGAACAAAACTGAAAATTAAGGTATGAAATTCAATCAGATTTGCCACGCTTTTATCTATTGCAATTGTAGTTGTGAAAGGTAATTGATAATTTGTTCATATGAACTCCAAACTGAAAATTTTCAGATCCAAGAGAACCGTGACTTCGAATACGACTTTTAAAAAGCGATTGGGACGAATTCTGAACACGTTTGAGTTTCTAATACCGATCCAATCAAGATGAGATTCTATTTTGAATAATTAAATCAATTTAATTATTATTCTCTAGTTATTTAAATAAGCTGAATTGTCGTTGAACTAGATCTACGATGTGATAATATTTTGAATGAATGGTCTGTTGTTTTGTGTTATATGATGTTAGATCTAATAGCCAAAAAAATTAGATCGGTGTATGGTAGCAAATTAGAACCAATTATTTGTTTGAATATTTGGTCGTATCATGTTTGTGGTTATTCTGTGAATCATGAGAAAAATATCACCCTGTTGTATTTGGTTGGACTAGATTTCCTTTTTTTAGTTTGATAAAATATTGTTATGTTGTTGATTACATTGAAATATAATGGTATGGTAAAGATTGGGTTTTTATTAAAATCAAAAAGGAAAAGATGACGGTATGGAAAAGATTTACTTTTTGTTAAAAGTAAAAAAAGAATAAGTTTTTACATGTAAAATATAATTACATTTTTATATGTAATGAAAGAATAAGAATTTGCATAGTAAATAAAATTACATTTTTATGTGTAATTAAAGTATAAAAATTTACATTGCAAATTAAAAAGCAAGATTTGACATGTAATATTAATTACATTTTTAATGTAATAAAAAGTAGAATTTGACGGTGTAATTAAAATTACATTTTTAATGTAACTTAAAAGGTAGGATTTTACATTACAAATTAAAAGACAAAGTAAAAGATAAGAATTTTACACCGTAATGTTAATTACATTTTAGTATGTAATTAAAAGGATATTTTTACATTGTAATCAAAATTACATTTTTAGTATAATTAAAAGTTAAGATTTTTACACCGTAAGATCAATTACATTTTTATGAAATAAAAAGATAGGCTTTGAAACGGAAGTATTAATTACATTTGTAGTTATTGAAAATAAAAGAATTTGAAATTGAAATATCAATTACATTTTTAATGTAACTAGATTAGAAAAGATAATTTTCACTGTCATGTTTTGTTTAAAGGGAAGTATTTCACTTTTGTTTTATTAATTAGAAAAGATAATTTTCACCGTCATGTTTTGTTAAAAAGAAAATAACGATATTAACATTGATTTTAGTTGAAATAATAAAAATTACATTTTTCATTGATTTTGGTTGAAAAATGTACAAAGACATCATTTTGTCATTATTTTGCAAATGTACGAAGGTATCATTTTTGTCTTTGTTTTGTTAAATGTAAAAAGATAATTTGTTTGTTTATAAAAAAAGAAATTTACATTTGTTTGAAAATGAATATTTGCACCATCATGTGTTAAATTAGAAATGACATTATTTACACCGTTATGTGTTAAATTGGAAATGACATTATTTACACCGTTATGTGTTAAATTAGAAATGAACATGATTGTCACCTAATTAAAATTACATTTTTATGTAATTAAAAAGATAAGATTTTGTTATTGAAAATAAAATTGCATTGTTATATGAAATTAAAGATTAAAGACTTACCTTTTAAATAAAATCACATTTTTAAATGTAATTAAAGAATAAGTTTTTTGCATGTAAAATATTATTACATTTTTATATGTAATTAAAGAGGAAGAATTTGCATAGTAAATAAAATTACATTTTTATGTGTAATTAAAGTATTAAAATTTACATTGCAAATTAAAAAGTAAGAAAAATACATTTATATGTAATTAGATTTATAGAAAGATAAAATTACATTTTTATGTAATTAAAAGTGGAAACTTAGGTTTTCATTAGAAGAATAAAGGAGTGATATTTACATTTTTATGTAAATAGATTTTCAGTAAAAAGAATTTTGATATGATATTTACCTTTTTAATGTAAATAGATTTTCAATAAAGGAAATTAGAAAGGAAATTTACATTTTTATGTAAATAAACAATGAAAGAGGAAAATTTACTTTTTAGGTAAATAAGCAATGAAAAGGAAAATTACATTCAAAATGTAAACTAGGATATAAAGGACATTTTGTTAGGAAATGTAAATTATAATAAAATGTAAACTAGATATTTATCTCTTGATCGGGATTCTGGATCGAAGCCTAAAGTTGTGTCCAGAGCATAGAAATTCTTCCGTTATGTGTTGTATTAATTTATTGTAATTTATCTTCCACTGTAATTTTATTCAATGTACTCTGATATATTCTGTACTCTGATGTAACATTATTGTAATGTTCATAAAAGTCTGCTGTTATTGTTCTGATGTGTTGTATTCCCAGAGTTAACATGTTTGGGTTTTGAATGGTCTTGGTCGATTTTGCGATCGATCGGGTCGGGCGGAATCCGGGTCGTTACAGGATTACTAATCTTTTTAGAAAACATCATCTGATCTTAGTCGAATACCTTATGTTCCTTTCAGTTCTTCCCACCCCTCTCCTAACGGATTAATTTCCAACTAGATCTCACGGGTGCTACTAAACTGTACTCTCAGGAATCATCGCACTTCCTTTTTGGTTCTTTATTCTATTTGTTAACTAGGTCATTCAGATAAAAATATCTTTTATCTTTTCAAATATTGGATATTTCATCCAAAATCTTTCCAAATCATTTATTATGATTTATCATAATTTATTCATATTTTTAATAATTTTATTAAGGCCCTTACATTCGGTTTCAAATTTCAGCCACCAAAGTGCGTCCATAGCAACCTTTAAAAAAGACTTATTTGGACTTATCTTGAAATCTAACCATTAGATTTTAATGCTCTTATTATAATTTGATAGCACTTTACGATACAAACCCAATAGTTCCGGTTTCAGGAGAATTCGACGGTCAGGTCTCCCGTTACATCAATTCGAAGTTATTGGTTGATGTTCGCGAATTGTTACTGCGTGACACGTTCCATTCAAGCCCAAATTCGATTTATAATTTAAAAATAAATCGAAAACACTTCCAAACCATCTTTACAAATTATATAAAATATGTATATAATCATCTTTGAAAACTTGTTTTGGTTGCTTATCTTCATAATCACATATTTCATTGTACGGTCAACTTTAATATTATTTTAATCAATAATATAATGTTATTTTTCAAAAGTCATTATTTTACATTCAAATTTTCCTTGCGGTCGTTATAAAAATGAACAAGTAACTTTTGAAAGAAACCTTCTTTTAAAACGTTTGCCAAATGGCCTAATTGAACTTCATTTTAAAAAGCCACTATTCATTTCAATTTGAAAACTTAGTCATGCCAAAACTGCATGAAAATTAATTTAAAAACATTTTGTTCAGTTATGAAAATTCCTCGAATTTTTTATACCTTTTCATCCATCAAAATCGGACGACAAAATTAAACTTTCATTTTCATCAAATATTATATTATTAAAATATTTTGTTTTTTCCCAAATTGGAACGAAATCTCCACCAATATCCTTATAAATCAATTTATATGAATTTTTTCATCATATGCATTCAACAATAGTTGTAAACAAACATCAAGCACCCAATTCACATCCAAAGTGCAACACTTCTATATAAGCCTTAAACAAACAATTAATGCTTACACTGGTCTGTTAATCAACCAACTAACATACAACTAAACACATGTGATTAGTGTACAATCAAATATCATCCCAAGACACGTGTGGGGTTTTCATCCAATTCAAATTAACCACAAATACGTGAAATCATCATACTTGTTCATTTCAAGTGATAATTTAACCCAATTGATATACTTAAATAGGTAAACATAAACAAGTCGTTCGACTTGTAAATGGATGTTAAATCCAATTTCAACAACAACAAATATTTTAACATTGTTTTATCAACTCAAAATCGCATCCAAATCATAACACAATCAATCATCCATTCATCCATTTGGTTTTCAAATAATTTGTGAAATGAGCTACCATATACCGTATAACAATTTGTGATAATTAACTAAATTAAAAATCATCATAGGCAATCAATGTATATATATCTAATTATGATTATAATAACTATAAAAAATAATAATTTGTGTGAGAGTTCTCACATTGGTCGTTTATCACTAAATAACGATAAATGTCGATGAAGTAAATCAAACATTTTCCTCTGCCAAAAATTGCCACTACCTTTAAATTGCTCCAAATCATTTTCATTGAGAAGCTCTCGTCGATACGGTTTCAAAGCATCATGTTTTTCTTAATTCCGATAATGTATTCAAAAGTTATTATTTTTTACAAGTTGTGTACCTAGTTCAACCAACCACTTAGAAACCTATTTATGATCAAACTTAGAAAATTAAATATTTTAAATGAGAAATTCTCACCCTAAGCATCTTTACATCATGACATTTCACCATAGGCTCTCTAAAAGCTTGCTACGAGCTAAAAATGTTGAATTTCCCCTCCGAATCAACCCAACACTCCACGACAACGCTTGAACACACTCTAACACACGATATCATGCATAAAGGCGAGATCTTTGGCGGTTTGGAGGCTTGTGGGGCCCATACCTTCGCTGGACAATGGAGCAGGATGATTTAGTAGGATTATGGAGGCGACAAGTGGAGTGTAGGGCCCATTTAGAGGTGCCTAAAGGTGGTTGCACTTGGGTAGCAGCTTAGAGGAGCTACCTTTGCGCCTAAAAGGGTGGAAAGAGTTTTAGGAGGAGGGAGGGGGAAGGTGGCCCATGGCCAGAGGATGGAGGCCTGACTTGGTCGGCTCAGGGGAGGGCGCAGCAGTGGGATGGTCGCGGCTCAGGGGGTGCGGAGAAGGAGGGAATCCTTTAAAGGAGATGGAAGAAAATGGAGGGGTAAAATGAAAATGGAGGAGGAAGAAAGAAGAAAGAAGAAAGAAGGAAAGAGGAGGAGTTTTATGAAAAATTCCCATCTCCTCACGTGGATTGTTGAGGTGGCACGATCTGGTGAGTCAAAAGAAAAACACATTGGCCCGTTAGATAGCCTAACTTTCATTTCAAGCTTTCTAATTCAATGCTTACAAATGGGTGCTTGTTCGGCTTCACTTTTTTTCATCACAAGAACACCTGTTAATTCCATTTGTCACGAAATTTTGGGCTCTGACAATAAACCTAATTCTGGATCCAAAGGAATAGGTTTCGTCGAATTTCGAGTTCGTTTGACCTTCCGTTTTATTTTTCAAACTCGTTTCGGTTTGATTTCAATATTTGATTTTAGCGTACGTTTTCTTCTCGCACGCCCACATGCTAGCTCCAAATTTTACTAAATTTGGAATCCTACCATTGTTGGATGCTACGGATTCAATAAAAAAAGTTTCGTCGAAATACAAGGTCATCTCCATAATTTTACTTTGTAAACTGATCAAATCACCTTTAAAAAAAGATTTTTGAAATTTAACCGTAAATTTACACAAAATTATATTAAAAATAATTTTTAAATTGGTTCCAAAATTCTGGTATTACAGATAATTTGTGTCTTTTGGGCAATACAAGTAACTGTTAGATTTAGCATAGATATCTGGTCATTTAAATTTCAAACATCTATCTAAAATCTCTTAATTAGATTTAGTTAGAGGATTACCGAAAATGAATTTGAAATTAGATAACTTATGTGATGCCTGATAACTAGGGAAAATAAGAAAGAGTTCCTTTAAGTTAAAAGATGAGACGACCACTTCAAATCCGTTAGAATTACTTCATATGGATTTATTTGGTCTATCTCAAACACAATCAATAAACCATAGTAGATATAGATTTCTAATTATCGATGATTTCTCCATATTAACTTATGCATTGTTTCTTAAACACAAAGTAATGCATTTAATACCTTTGCTAAAAAGATTCTGAATCTATTATCGTCAAAAATTAAGACAGTACGTAGTTATCACAGTGGATAATTTAAAAATGAAAATTTTGAGAAATTTTGCAATAAAAAGTGAATTACTCATAATTTTTATTTTCCAAGAACTCCTCAACAAAATGAAGTAGTTGAGCATAAAAATAGGATGATACAAGAGTAAGGGAGAACTATTTTATCTGATAATAGTTTACCAAAAAGTTTTTGGGCTGAAGCAGTCCCTACAACTTGTTATATATTAAATAGGATTTTAATTAGACCATTAACTAATAAAACTCGATATGAACTTCTGTATAAAAGGACAACGAATGTACCTTATTTCAAATTTTTTGGGAGCAAATTCTTTATTTTAAATATTAAAGATAATTTAGATAAATTTGATCCTAAGTCAAATAAAGGAATATTTATTGGATATTCAAATAGAAGTAAAGCTTATATAGTTTCTAATTTAAAAACTAATATTATTAAAGAAACTTTAAATGTATCTTTTGATGAAAATTATAAAGATCCAAATCAAAATGAAGATCAATTTAATAATAATGATGAATCAAATGAAATAAATAATGAAATTAATCAACCTAATAAAAGAATTAGGTTTTAAGGAGATCACCCTGTATAAAATATACTATGAGATGCTGAATCTATAGTTAGGACCAAAAATCAATTAAAAAGTATGAGTAATATAGCTTTTATATCACTATTAAACCCAAAAACCAAAGGAAGCAACAACTGATGATTCGTGGATACTTGCTATGCATGAGAAATTGAATCAGTTCACCAGGAATGATGTATGGGAACTTTTTCCTAGGTCAGAGGATAAAACTATAATAGGAACTAAATGGGTATATAAAATTTAAATGAATGCACGTGGCGAGGTCGTTAGAAATAAAGCAACGATTAGTTGCTCAAGGATATTGTCAAGAAGAAGGAATAGATTATGACGAAACCTTTACTTCCATAGCAAGATTAGAAGCTATTAGAATTCTACTTGCTTTCGCTAATCATAATAATTTCAAATCATTTCAAATGGATGTAAAAAGTGCCTTTTTAAACGTATTCATTAAAGAAGACGTTTACGCTGAGCAACCCCCTTATTCGAGAATGAAAAATTTCCTAATCACGTTTATGAAGAAAGCCATATATAACTGCATGGTAATCAAACTTTGAAATTGGTAAAGTAGATAATACATTATTTATTAAATGAAATGAAAATGATATCCAATTAGTGCAAATATATGTAGACGATATAACTTTTGGATCAACTAATAATAAAATGAATTAAAATTTTCAGAACTTATGACTAAAGAATTGGAATGAGTCATATGGGAGAACTTACTTTCTTTTTAGGATTACAAATTAGATAATGGAATATTTATTAATTAAGAAAAATATGCTAGGATTTAATAAATAAATTTAATATGGCTGGTACTAAAGGAAAACCCACTCCTACGGAAACCAACGAAACCCTAAGTAAAGATGATTCTTCAAAAGATGTGGGCCAGAAACTTTATAGAGGAATGACAGAATCATTACTATAACTGCAAGTAGACCAGATATAATGAGTAGCGTATGTCCCTGCACTAGGTATCAATCACAACCTAAGGAAACTCACTTTAAGTCAGCAAAAAGTATTCTACGATGTCAAACATGCATTAGACTTTGGATTATTCTATCATGAGAATGATTCATTTGATTTTATTTCGTATTGCGATGTTGACTATGGTTGTAAATCAGACCAAAAAAACACAAGTGGAATTAATCACTTTTTTGGGTCATTCTTGGTTTCCTGGTGTAGTAAAAATCAAAATACCGTTTCCTTGTCACCAGCTGAAGCAGAATGTATATCTGCTGCTATGGCTTGTTCTCAAATAATATGCATGTAACAAACTTTAGGAGATTTCTATTTAAATATAACCAAATCACCAATTTACTGTGATAATACGAGTGATATAAACCTATATAAAATCCTGCACATCATGTTAGAACAAAACATATCGATGTGAGACATCATTTTCTAAGAGATAATGTAAACAAAGTAAATATTTCACTAGA
The DNA here is from genome assembly GCA_030737875.1 of Allium sativum. Classification (NCBI taxonomy): domain Eukaryota; kingdom Viridiplantae; phylum Streptophyta; class Magnoliopsida; order Asparagales; family Amaryllidaceae; genus Allium; species Allium sativum. The sequence continues at coordinate 6,122,097 of CM060914.1, read as the reverse complement.
ATTTGTTAAAACAGAAAATCAAATTGCAGATATATTAACTAAACCATTAAAGGAAGCAACATTTACGAAATTAAGAAGGGAACTAGGAATTTGTTCTCTAATGAAGTAAAATAATTAAATAGTTTAGTATAAATATAGTATAAAATACTAGAATTTTTTTTTTTTTTTGGCAAAGCCGACGGGGTTGAGTGGACCCCTGCCACTTTTATTGATATGCAAAGATGATTACAGAATAACATAGACAGAAAAAAAAATAGAAGACAGAGGATACATGCATACCAACCTCTAGCTAAAGGAGACAAAGACACATAATTACAAGCAAAAACCAAAAGACTAACTGTTACTCTTTATACAAAAATCCCTGGATCATATGAAAACTTGAGGAACTTCAAACCATCCCTTGCGGCTCGCCATAATTGTTGCTTCCATTGGTCATATATGAATACATGCGAACTGTCAAAGCAGCAGGAATTCCGCTCTATCCAGACAGCTTGCACAAGTTTCTTGAGTATGTAGTTGAATATTCTTGGTCTCGCTCTTTTTGTACCCGCCTTGTTTTTAACGTAATTCCACTGGTCTGTATTATTCCTTGGGAAGTTATGATGGCCAATTTGTTGCATAGCTTCATCACATAACTGTTGTACCTTGGTGCATTCAAAAAAGAGATGCTGAAAATTCTCAACGACAGCTCCACAAAACTTGCATTCAGTCTGAATTTCCATACCAAGGCTCGACAGTCTATCTTTGGTTAATAAAGCTTGGTTGATCACCTTCCATAAAAGCATATTCTCCTTAGCATAGTTATCTCTTTTCCAAATTTTCTTGTGCCACCTACAAGTAGAAAGAGTAGTAAAGCCTGATAACGCATAGTACATTTGTTTAATATTGAAGCGCTTACCTTTCCACTTCCACGTAGTGATGCATGGAGAGACCGGTCCGGTGTTGATAGCCTCAATCTTGTTCCACAGCCTATGTTCATTTCGAAATACAGTGTTGAGAAGACGTAGCTTGTCATGAACCAGCAAATCACCTACAAAAGTATTAGCGTGCACACCGGAACCATGCTTTTCAAGGTAGGTCATATTTTCATTTAAAATTAAACCATGATCAAGCCAGGGATCTTCCCAAAACCTAATGGTATCGAAAGCAGGAAAACCAAATTTGAAGTGCGGGAGAATTTTAGATTTCAATTTATTAATTGATTTCTAGGTCGAACTAAACCCTTGTAGTGTTTTAAGAGCCCAAAAACTTTGATCTTTAATGATGTATTTTTTGGACCAACGAACCCACAGACTAGTAGAGTTGTTCAGAATATCGTCAATATTCTTAGCTAAAGCTGCCGTGTTCCAAATACTAGTATTAATTACACCTAACCCTCCTTTGTCAATAGGCCTAGCAATTTTAGAGTACGAAGTAGGCGCAATGAACTTGACGTGCATGTTTCCTTTCCAAAGGAATCTCATGCATGCAGTTCGAATCATATTATGAAGTTTAGTGGGAAGTATATAGGTGCACGACCAGTAAACTTGCATCGAAATGATAATAGCTTTAATCAAAATTAGTCTACCAGCTTGACTAAGTAGGCTGGTTGACCAACAATTGAATCAATTAGTTATTCTCTCAAATAAAGGAATACAATGCAGAGTAGTAATTCTAGAAGAAATCATTGGAAGACCTAGATAAGTTAAAATCAAGTCTGTACATGTGTCGACATAGGCAAAATGGCATGTAATAAAAATCATTCACTTATTTATAACTCTTAACTTTGAAGTTATTTATGACTCTTATTTAAACTCTTAACATTGAAAATCATTCTCTTCTCACTAATTCCCTCAAAGTTATTTATAACTCTTATTTAAGCTCTTAACTTTGAAAATCATTCTCTTCTCATCAATTTTCTCTATAATAGAAATTCTAAAATATTAAAATAATGGCTTCCACTTCAAATAATAACCAAAACAACCCCATTTTGTGTCCTACGCCTACCCAAGGCCCATTTCAACATTTAACGCATGCATGGACTAACAAACTAGAAGAATCTATGAAAGACACTCTTTAATTACTTGTTGAAATTCAACTTGTTTAACTCCGAATGGCCAAAAATCAAGAGAAACAAGGGAAGATCATTAGGAATATTCAAAAATATACAATGGATAATCAAGAAAATTCAATTAATACTAAAGATGATTCCTCTAACATTCAAGTCCATAATTCCATATAGGAAGATGAAGAAGAAGAGTAAGTGGTTGAAGAAGAAAAGGAAGTAGAAGATCAAAATCAAGGAATGAACGAGGCCGATCAAGTAATCTTTGTCAGTGAAGTTTGTTTAGATAAGGATGGAAATGTGGTTAAAAAAAATGAAGAGTTATGTCTTCATTGCCCAAATTGTCCAATTCACAAATCTCGATTGTTAGAAACAATTAGTAATTAAGTTTGTATATTCGTATATGCGCTATTGTATGTAAATATTGCGTATATATTCGTCAAAAAATACTTATGTACTTATATAACACCATAAATAATATGTTTGTACGAATGTTTCTTAAGTTCTCTAATGTCTAGTTTTCTTGTTTCTAGTATTTAGTATAATAATTAGTATAGGATAGTTTAAGATTTGTTAGTTATTGATGGAACTTTTGGCTAGCCCATCAAGGCTCATTGGCATTTGGGATATGTGTCAAGGGATGGCTGTTGTTTAGTGATATACACGTAAATGTGTATATTTTATCTGCTTATTTATCTTGTTTTCCCTTTAAAATATTTGATATTGTGTATTTATAGTTGTATTTTCAGATTGTTGATAAAAACATGGTTTAAAGCATTTGATGGATAAAGCATGAAGAATTTGCTTAAAAAGAGTGAAGTTTGGAATTACTAAAGCTTAAAGAGTTTAAAGCTTAAAGAACGGTTGCAAACAGAGTTCAGTTAGGTAGATTTGGCTCATTGAAGAGTGAAGACTCATGTTGCGTTCGCATTGGCTCATTTGCAAGGTCTCTCACTCTACAGCTGCGTTCACACTGGCTTATGTGTTATTTGGGCTAAATCTTTAGTCCCACATTGTGTAATTAGCCAATTAGTCTTTGTCGTATCAGCTATAAATACATTGTATCTCATTCATTTAAAAACGCATTGGATTTTGTTCTGTATAACTTCTCTTGGAATAAAATTCTTCTCCTTCTATTCTTGGTTGTTATTTTATTTTATTTATGTTTATGTTTTTTATTTTATTTTCTTTCTCTTCTCCTCTAGCTATGTCTAGCTAATCTCCTTTAATTAGGGGGTGATGACGCTTAGATTAGATTCAATATGAATCACATAAACAAAGAGATTAGGATTTCACGTATATAGAACTAGATCTGAACCAAGGGTTAGATCTGAACCTTCATATTCTGTGTCGTTTAAGAGCTATGCTCTTTCATAGGGTATATTCGAGTCCGATCTAACGCTTATCATATTTAGATCTAATTTCTAGGGTTTTAGAAATAAAATAGCGAATCTCTCCTGATAGCCTATGATGGTTTAAGAGCTTAGCTCCTGCATAGGCTATGCTTGTTGTTATTCACATGTTTGTTTCTATCAACCTAATTATCATTGATTCATGTTTGTGACAGAAACATGAATTAGATTTGTATCATTCTATTTGATTATAAATTCATGTTAATATAGTTTATGTCATTGCTCCCTAATTGCTTTAAGTTATTATTAAAAACTCACTTTTTCTCTATTTTCTGTTATTTTCATCGATCAAAACTCTAGGAATAATTTGACTGGATTTATTATGAAAATAATATTGGTCCTAGAGTTCGAGACCCTTTATAACAACCCTTGTTGTTTAGGAAAGCCGAACGAATTGAATAGTTGCTTGCGATTTTTAATTTGTTTGCCAAAAAATTTTGGTGTCGTTCCGGGGACCAATATAATTTTTATTTGTAAATCCTTCATATTATATTTTTCTTTTATTTCTTTCTTTTTTTATATACATAGAAAAAATTCTTGTTTAGACGATTTGGTGTCAAATTATTGATACCATAATCTAGCAAACAAGAGAAATAAAATCTTGCCAATTTTTGTGTAATTTCTTTTTCTATCTTCGTATAATCTCTTTCCCTCTTTACATTTTTTTCTTTCCATTGTACAATTCCTTTTCTAAAAAAAAGTAGAAGTTATTGCTTTCCTTTTTCTTCTCTTCTTTCCTCTTGTTTCTTCATCCTTGAAGTTTTCTGCATGGCACCATTCATCAAACACCAATTACAGATCTACCCTCCCACCAATTCAAACCAGCCCCCTCACAAATGCCTTAAGCTAACTCTAAGCAGTCATCAACAACCACCTTGTCCAAAGAAAACCCATCCTCACAATCCCTTCTTCACGTCTACAATTCACAACATCAACCATCCCACTATGCTCCATATATTACTTACTACCAAACACAACCATACTCAGATCCTATTCCACGTACACTGTTTCAAGGTAATACACTTCTCGTTCCTCAACCCTCATCCTCACCAACTACCCCACTGTCACCCATACATCACTTCAACAATCTCCTTCAAAGTTCAATTACAAACTCCACCACCTCAAACCTGTCATACATCATCACCAACACCAGTTTACACCTGCCCATTGTCGTCACTGCTCACCATCGATACCCGAAGAAAACAAACACCACAGATCACGGCACCCATAAAAAACAAACTGTTCAACCAAACTATGCATACCCTTCACTGCCTTTCCAGACATACTCTTCTTCACTTGCAACTGTTAATAAGGCTGCAGCCAAACACCCATCCGCAACCATCACTACACAAACCGTTCAACCCTGCCATACTTTCTACAATCCCTCTCATCACTGGAACTCATGTCCTCAAATCGAGCATCGGCCATCACACTTGAAAACCCATCCACAACAGTTGAACCCAGAATCACCACCCAAATCTACCCTGTTGCACCACCATAGACAACCGCAACTCCCCCAAATCGAAACGGTCGAAGTCAAGAAGCCGACACCTGAAAAAGATTGCCCCCTTTCTCGTAAACACTCGCCTCGCCGAATTTGAAACCTAGAATCTCAAATTGCAACTGAAAATCCCCCAAATCACTGAACCCTACTTACAAATCCCATCAGAGAACTTAGTCCGATTAATAATTTTCAATTTGTTCGAGATTTGTGGTTTGAATTTTATGATTTTGAGTCAGGAAGTAGAATTTTGATTTCCACTCCTTTTGAGGATTACGTTAGAACGTGAGTGAATGGCAATTTAGCCAGATGGAAGTTTGTTTCTGAAATAAATTATTTTTAAAATCGAATTGAGGATTCCCCAAAGCTCATAGGAAAAAAATTTCGTTAAATTGACAATTAGGATTGATACTCTCTGAGGTGTTTAAGGAACGGTAGAGTCTAAAACTCAAACATGTTCTTAAACCTTCAATCGTGTTTCTACGGTGATTCGTGGCACACTGATAACCCCTGTCCAAGCCTGGCCTAGACTTGTATTCATATAACCTGAAGTTGTTAATTTTAACATATTTTTTTAAGAGCTTCTTGGAAATGTCCCAATTTCCTTATCCTCATTAATTTCATGATAGTTATGAAAATCAATATAATCCATATAATTTTTCACCAAATTCATATGGATATTTTAATAAAAACTATTGTACGAACAATTTGGATTTTACACCACCAACTTTTCAAAATTTTCAAAATAATCCAGATTTTGCACCACAAATTTTCAAAATCTCGACTAACCCTCAAATCTTGAAACTAGCATTGAATCTTTACTTGAAATGAGCACACAACAAAGTCAAAAAATAAATGAATGGTGTAATTCATATTTATGCAACAATTCAAGTCAAAGTTTTCAAAATAATCAAAATTCGAATTCACTTCCAAATTCAAACAATTTTGATTATAACCCTAGCCAAATCAATTGCAAACTCCAAAATGAATTTCAAATTCAAAATGGAAATGTTAATAACTTTTCAAATGTTTTTGGCAATGGGAATAATTTTAATTGTGGTGCAACTGAAAATTTTTGTTCTCAGTAATTTCAAATTGAAAATTCTCATGTAAATAATTATAAATTTGTTTTTATTGAGCAAATGAATGAAATTCATGATAATCACACGAATTTGTTGTTTCAAGACTACTTGAATTTTCATGAAAAATAAAATAATCAAAACAAAATGTGTGATGATTCGACTAATGATCCACTTTTTACCATAATCGACGATCTTCAACTAACAACTTTTGAAATTGATGAAAATCTAAATGAAGTTGTTGAAATCTCTATAACTAATTTGTATTTAAATTCTCTTTAAAGAGAAAACGTTAATCTTCAATTTGTTCTTCCTCTCTCAAATTTTGAAAATTTTGAAAATTTAGCAACTTTAAATTGTCAGCTTGAAAGAAATGTTGAAGTTGGTAACAGCTGTTTAAGTGAGGACGACTTTGATGAGCGAAATCTTATTGAATTGATTGACAATAATGTTGTTGGGTCTAAAACTGAAAACGAAACATTTGAAAATATTGAAATTCTTGAGTTTGAAAACAACGAAACTGCTGAATGTGATCTTAAACACAATGACGATTTTTCTAAAACTGTTGAAACTTCTTGCGACTTGATCGTTTCAACTGAACCTCACTGTGATCACTTGTTTTTCAATGATAAATTTCTACATTATATGAACTCTTTTTGGAATACACTGTTTTTGAGAAAACATTATTTCGAAATTTACTGAAAATTCACACGTTTGGTTTTAACTTTAGATTCACGAATGGACCTTTAGTCAAAAAAATTTCCAATATCAAAGCAAAATTGAACAATATTTCTCAAAACAAGTGTGGGGGTGAGAATGATGCACACATCTCTCAATTTATATGTCAACTGAACAAATCAAACTTTGTTTTTGAAACTTTTACTGAACCCTGGCTCAATGGTCTCTCTATAGTTGCTACTAAAATTCAATTCGATTTTAGGATCAATTGTAAGCTCAAAATTTAAAATTAGCAACTCAAACTTTTGAAAAAACAACATTTGTTTTCCCAAATCTGAAGCGTAATATAAAATCCTTTATGATTTGGTTTTCTATGCTTAATTTGTTTCTCATAATATTTATGAGGCTAATCCATTGGTCCATTGTGGACCGATTCATCTATTCGATGACTGCATATTTTCTGCATGCACATTTGGTAAGACGCACTAACCCTCTTTTGTACATATGTAAATGTTTCTCTTCCGTTCACTTATTGTGTCATGCATTGATTGTAGGGGCACAGTCCAAATCAAGTGTGGGGGGAGTTTCATATTTATTTTGGTTTTGCATAGAATTTTCCTTTCTTTTTTTTCATTCAAAAAAAATGAGTATCGCATTTCTAATTACTTTTAAATAAGACATGATGGAGTTAGCATACAACTTTGGTCGTTCGATTAAAATGTTTGGAGATTTACTTCTCTTAACAGATAACGAAAAAAAGTTTGAATTGTGGGCAAATTTGGTGTAACTCGTATATAGGGAGATTCATAGGTGATGAGTATGAAATGTTTTCTGAATTGTAATTCGATTAAATGAATGGTTGATTTAGACTACTTGCGATAACATTTTAGATCTTTTAAGTGAAGTTGTGCTAAGATATTCTCGCTTAACTCTCTCTTATGTAAAAAAACAAAAACAACAAAAGGGAAGAATAAAAGAAAAAAAAAGTGTATATATATAATAATCCAAGGGTATCCAACATTCCTAGTACATCTAGCGTTGGTGTGCAAACCCGCCAAGCTCTTTCCGACATCTTGTTGACAAAGTCAGCATCGGTATACCTTGGTCTTATTTTATGAGTTAGACTCCTTAGGATTACCGACCCTCACGTAAGTCGTAATGCAGTATAGGGGTGGTATACCAAGGTATTTGTAAATAATAATGTGAATATTTTGTAATAAAGAGAGAGTTAGCACTTAAAATCCAAGCACACTCTTCACTTATTCGACCTAACTTGTTAACAAAATGGAAGTTGAGATGTCGTTCTACGACTATTGATATCGATTATAGAATTCATTTCATATTTGCACTATGTTTCTACCAAAACAACCGGCCAAGCTGGAGGAGTTTATGATGATAACATGACTTTTGTTTGAAGTTTTGATTAGTAACGACCCAAATTTCATAGTGATGACCCAACTTTGTGTTAACTCATTCGTGTAAAATTTAAAGGTAAATTATCCATTTGTAAATATTCTTTAAAAACTTGCATTCATATTGTAAATATTTTCAAATTTTGCATTTTGTACATACTTTTTGCTTTTGGATTTTGTGGGTAGTATCCGTTAAAACCCCTCATGAGACAACACTCGTCGTACTGGGGACACCCAGAGGTTTGAAGGCTTGTTGCATATGTTCAATGCAATCGTGCTCCCTACGAAAAAGAATTTATCTTAGTTTTTTTAGTTTATTCGAGGATGAATAAAAAGATAAGTGTGGTAGTATTTGATATACACGTAATTATGTATATTTTATCCGCCTATTTATCTTGTTTTCCCTTTAAAATAATTGGTATTTATAGCCGTGTTTTCAGATTGTTGATAAAAAGCATGGTTTAAAGCATTTGATGGATAAAGCATGAAGAATTTGCTTAAAAAGGGTGAAGTTTGAAATTAGTAAAGCTTGAAGAGTTTAAAGCTTGAAGAATGGTTGCAAAATAGAGTTCAGTTAGGTAGATTTGGCTCACTGAAGAGTGAAGACTCATGTTGCGTTCACAATGGCTCATATGCAAGGCCAATTAGCCATTGTGTAATTAGCTAATTAGTCTTTGTCATATCAGCTATAAATACATTGTATCTCATTCATTTAAAAACACATTGGATTTTGTTATGTATAACTTCTCTTGGAATAAAATTCTTCTCCTTCTCTTCTTGGTTGTTATTTTATTTTATTTTATTTTATTTTATTTATGTTTATGTTGTTTATTTTCTTTTCTTTCTCTTCTCTTCTAGCTATGTCTAGCTAATCTCCTTTAATTAGGGGGTGATGACACTTAGATTAAATTCAATATGAATCTCATAGCCAACGAGATTAGGACTTCACATATATAGATCTAGATCTGAACTAAGGGTTAGATCTGAACCTTCATATTCTGTGTCGTTTAAGAGTTATGCTCCTTCACAGGGTATATTCAAGTCCGATCTAACGCTTATCAGATTTAGATCTAATTTTTAGGGTTTTAGAAATAAAATAGTGAATCTGTCCTAATAGCCTATGGTTATTCAAGAGCATAGCTCCTGCATAGGCTATGCTTGTTGTTATTCACATGTTTGTTTCTATCAACCTAATTATCATTGATTCATGTTTATGACAGAAACATGAATTAAATCTGTATCAATCTATTTGGTTATTAATTCATGTTAATCTAGTTTATGTCATTGCTCCCTAATTGCTTTCAGTTATTATTAAAAACTCTCTTTTTCTTTATTTTCTGTTATTTTCAATTAATCAAAACTCTAGGAATAATTTGATTGGATTTATTATTAAAATAATTTTGGTCCTAGAGTTCGATACCTTTTACAACAACTCTTGTTGTTTAGGAAAGTCGAACGAATTGAATACTTGTTTACAATTGTTAATTTCTTTGCAAACATTTAGAGATGGATCGGTTAGCGGGCAAGCTGGCCCAAGCCCCATTAAAATTAATAATAAATTGGCTTGCACCCTAGTAGGGACCTGCCGTTATCGGACTGACCAAGTCAAGCCATGATCGATCCAAAACTAAATATCGGCATGAAGAGTAGCTCGTGCCCAGTTTCATCTATTCCATGTTGGCCACTTAGATCAGATCAGCTACAACCTATGATCATAGATTCAAATCATGCTGATTTTATATGGGGAGAACGCCTCTTCATGCTTTCCTATTATCTTGGATCAGATTACATGTATTCCAGCCAACTCAAGTACTGTATAACCTATAAATATCCTTTTTGGACTCAAAAGAAAGGACTTTTGGAAACTAAGTAGTTTTTATGTTCTTGAATATTTATCGATCTCTTGTCATATCGCCATTGCAGCTATTCTAATTGCAATAGTTAATAAAATATATAAGAGATTATAAAGTTGTGATGACCGCCCATAACCCCTTCACAAAACAAGAGGGAAATTGCGCTAAAAGGTGTGGCAGGCAGCTTACGGACGATCATCAGAGTAGGTAAACAACATCGGAACCTGTCGTAGATCACACAGCGCAAGGATAAAATATAATTGAATATATACAATAAGTATTAATAGTGAAGCAGAAAATACTAGACTTTCATAACGACTAGAAAGTAATACCCGTAGACTTGAGTTACAACAATAGTGATTGTACAAATTGCCTCACTGCATCACTTAGAGAATAGCAAACAATGGAAGACCAAATACTATATAGTAAAAAGATAGTATGCCAGCCTCCTACTCACTTCCGAACAGCTACATTGTCCACATTAAGCAATCACCTATCACCTGCCACCTAGTCTGCCCATCCAAAATGGATGAACAACCCAAGGTAATAAGAGGGAAACATAAAACCTTGAGTCAGACAAAAGTCTTAGTGAGCGATAAAACAGTTAACAAACTTCATCAATAAGGTATATGAGAATGGATCGATAAACATACTAATCTACCTACAACACCAGAGAAGGGCTCAACCCGATCTTCCCCACATCGGACAGTGATAGCCTTTACAACTACATTTCAACTGTACATCCATGGAAACCAGAACACCCATTCAATCATGGCAAAGCACTCATGACATCCACATTATATATCTTATGTAAGCCATCCTAATTGAACTCAACATCCCTTAAACACAAGCCCTAGAAGCCTAAACCAATATCAGGAAAACACCCAAGGAACATCTCCTTCGATGTTGGACAATCTACATGAGACATTTCAAATAAGGCAACTAATCAACCATGACAGACTCTGGCTATCACCGCCAATCCTACTTAGAAACCATCGTTAATCGTATGATGGACAACCTTGCTATATGTCAAGGGCCAATGGTAGCCCCAACTCTATGTATGTCCAACCTTAACAACTAGGCCTTTCAATGATACCTAAGGTACTCGACCTACAACGGGTCTTTTAGGTACCCCAATCGTATCCCTGCTTTGAGCCTGCTATAACTTACAATAACGATAATCTCTCGGTCTTCGTATCTCTAGTCGTCTAACCCGACGACTTTTCATAGCTCAAGCAACCTTCTCAAGCAACCATTATCCGCCAACTCACGACCTTTGAGTTGTCACCTTATTTGTTGTTCTATATCAATTGAACACCTTTCAACACTTCAAACCTTCCTACTTGAATTTACTTCGAAGTCACACCATCACCGAGCCAAATTACATCACTGCTCTACGGCTAAGGTTCGGGGGTTTGGCCCCGATTTTTTTTCAAGCTCTTTTCTTCAAATTTAGGTCGTACCCAAAAATATAATTTTTCAGAAATAACCATGTGCAATCGACCCATCTTCTTGAGGCACTGAACGATCGAACCTTCCCCAGAATACTGATCGGTCGACCCCCACCTAGAGCGCCATATAGTATGTATCGGCCCTTTGGAATACCCATCGATCGGCCCTCTTGGAACACAACACCACTGATCGGCCTCCTGGAAGACGACACCATCGATCGACCTCCTGGAACACGACACCACCGATCGGCCTCCTGGAACAAGACACCACCAATCGGCCTCCTGGAACAAGACACCACCAATCGGCCTCCTGTAACACACTCACCGATCGGTCCATCCTCTGGGCACCGATCGGTCCTCCCCTTGGCTTGTTCTCCAAGCCACTCTACAACTTACCCTTCCTTACCGATCGACCCACTTTACAGCCCCAATCCAACTCCAATTTCGACCAAAACTTCACCAAACGACAAATTCGATGAAACTAACTCATCCAATACAATCATAAGCATGTTATGGAACCACTAGCATCATGAAAATGACAATTATCATCGAATTATGCAAATTTCACCAAAAACCATAATAAATGAACATATGATCTAAATTGCGGATCTAAATTGCATAAACATGTAAAATGGCGTAGGAATTATCGGTTTTAAACATGCTAACTAGATCCTAGGGTGATTCATATGAAAATGGACTTGTTATGGTATAGATTGATGCACACGTAAAAATGCACATTTATATTCACATGTTTATTCTTGTTTAGTTGAATAAATGAACATTTTCGGGTATTTTATATAATCAAACCATGTTTTAAATATTTTCAAAATCATCACTTATTTTGGGAAAAAGTGGTCACTTTGCATGTTTTAATTTGTGAAATCTTTTACTTATTCCTTGTGTTTATCTCTTGTAGGAATTTTGGAGCTAAAAGGATATACACACATGAAGAGATGAGGGAAAGCATGCATTTCCACAAAAGCAGGCAAAGAATTAATTCATTTTATGGATGGTGGAGGCCCACACCTTTCATTTAGCCCATTTGCTCTTGAGCTTCATATTAAAGACTGAGACAAAAAGGCCTCATGCATTCTACATGACTCGTTAGTGGCTAACGGCAATTAGAAACTACAAGAATGGGCATTTTAGTGATTTCCCAAGGAAAGTGATTAGGATTTTAGGGTTTTTTGATCATGTATATATACCCCTTTGTTTCATCTTTTTCAGAATCTCTTTTCAGAAAATGAAAGTGTAATTGATCAAATAAACAAAAATGGCTTCCAAGCCTATTTCTTCTATGTATCTCTCATTTTTCTTTTAATTTTTATGATCTACTTTATGTTAGTAGTTTATGATCTACTTTTATGATCTACTTTATGCTAGATGTTCACACAAATTCAATGAGCCTCGCTAAACAAGATCACCTAAATGGTCATCCTTTGACCATACGCAGTTTAGGGAATATACATCATTGGAAGTTTGCCTATTTCGAAAGGGGGTGCGAAGTATGCGATAGTAGTAGTAGATTATTTTACAAAGTGGGCAGAAGCCGAATAGATGTCCATGATTACGATGAAGCGGGTTGTTAACTTCATTGTAAGAAACATCATATATCAATATGGAATACCTCGAACCATTATTATGGATAATGGGACTCAGTTTGAATGCTTGGAATTTAGGGACTTTTATGAAAAATATCGCATCGAAAAGAAGTACACCGCGGCTTTACATCCACAGTCTAACGGACAAGTCGAGGCGGTAAATAAAACCATCAAATCAATTCTGAAAAAGCAACCGGAACGAGCCAAAGGAAATGGGTCGATGAACTTCTCCTAGCCCTGTGGGCATATCGTACCACCATAAGAATACTACTAGGCAAACTCCTGTCGCTTTGTCTTATGGATCTGAAATTGTCATTCCTATCGAACTTGAAGTTCCTTCCCATATAACCACAAACAATGATCCATTATCAAACAAAGCCCTTCTCTTAAATTCACTAAATATGATTAACGAAAAAAGAGAAGAAGAAAACCTCCACGCTGAAGCTCACCGATGGAGAGTTGCTCGATATTACAATAAGAAGGTTCGACACAAAACCTTTGATGTTGGTGATCTTGTCCTAAAACGGATTTTCTCAACTCACGTACATATGGGACCTAAGTGGGAGGGACCCCACGTCATTCAACGTCAGCTTGATAATGGAACCTTCAGGTTATCTACTATTAACAGCGAGCCTTTTAAGAGAGCATGGAACGCATAACACTTATGACCTTATCTTTCTTAGGACCTTTAGTTTCCTTACTATTTTATTTTATTTTAGTATTGTAACAAGTAGTGACTTATCGCTTGCAATAGTTTGTGAATAAAAGGCTCCTTTCCTACTCTGACTTATTTACTATAATGGTTAAATGTTATGGTTCGATCGACATTAGGTCAAATATTGGTGAGTTTGACATGCCAAATTATGACTAAATGGGTCGGCTTCATTAGGAAAACAATAAAAATCAGAAAGTTCGATCCTAAACTTAGGCGGATCAATCAACTTTCGGGTCCTGATTTTTTGACTAAAAGTAAGGATGACACCGATACAAACAAAATGACTAATTGTTTGAAAATGGCCCTAATTTCATCGGCCTGGGAAAGAGTAAACGATGGACGAGTGTGAAAGGTGCACCCCGACAAAAGATTGCTCGATCCTTAAAACTCTAACCCTCACTGACTAGAGGACGCGTATAAAAGACTAAAGGAACTCCTACTTAGGGGTACTTGACTTCCCGACTGGGATAAATCAATCTTTAATATGACTGGAGAACTTGATGATCACACCGACTCCTCGTTGTACTAGGAGTAAGAGGGTCGACGAATAACCCTCGAAGGTTGGAACAAGTCGGGAGTACTGACGTGTTTCCCATTTCGACAATATTAGTGACAAATGATTAAAAAAGCACAGACTTCAGTTAATATTAACATAACATGCTTACAAAATATTGTCGCATAATAGTTACAATTAAAATATCGTCCACAACAAGTACAGAACTTGACGATGACAAAAACGCAAGGGTTGCACTTGCATGAAACTTCCAAAGGGCCTAAAAGTAAATTTGCAGCAAAAAAATCCTAAGTCGGAGGCGATATATCCCCGCGCTTGACCATATATTCCAACTCTGTCTTCTTATCCATTTCCAACATTTTTCGGTGATCAGCCTATGTTCCGACCTCTTAAGTGTGCTGCTGAAGGAACTGAGTACTAACGATGCACCTTGTTCCCTTGGGTTGATTGAATACGTAAAAAGGGGAACGTTGACCTAAGAAAGGATGGTCGGGGAATAGCTCGGAGGGTCGGAATACTCAAAGGTTCTTCAGATGGCTCGGGCTTCATGGACAAAACATCTTTCTCGCTTCTGGCTTTAATCTCGACCATAGAAGGATGATCCCCTCTCCCGCTCTCTCCTACCATCTCGACGTCATCATCTTTTGAGGGGTCTTTCTCATCTCTTTTCTCCTCCTGGACTTCAACTGTTCCCCTAGTGCCATCCTTCTCCACCGTTACAATTTCTGCCTTGGTATTCTCCTTCGCCAATGAAGTGCCTACAACAAGAGATGTAAATAATGGTTAAATGAGTGAGCATGGAGTTGAAGAGAAATGAAAAAGTTTACCTTCGATGACAGACTTGGTCGACTGTTCCCCCACAGCCCTCGATGGGATAGGAGGAAGGATAGAAGTCGAACCAGACTCCATGTTTGCTGAAGGAAATAAAAAAGGCGTCTTAGCATGGCTACTACCAACATCTCTTTCAGGACCGACTTCTCCTTTGCCTTATGTTGTTTAGCATATGTTGCCTCCTTTCTCTTTCCTTCGGTCGGTTCCGCTCATTTATCGTCATGCAGAAACTGGGCCATTAAAGCTTCCTCGTTTACTTATTGACCACCTACTACATCTCTCTCATCTTTCACAAAACTTTCCAAGTATTTGTCAACACTTTTAGATAGCCTATTAACCAAACCAGGTTCCTATGACAAAGGACCCTCACAAAGAATGTCAGGGCTTGGCCTCCATATCTCTTCTTCGTATTGGATATCTCTTGAGCATGCTCGGCTTTGATTAGACAAACATCGATGTCATGTTGAAGCTAAAGGTTGTTGGAGGATTCGATTGCGGCAACAGCATTGTCCTCCGCCCACTATCTAACTAACTCAGATGAACTAAGAAGGGCTTTAAGATTTTTCACTTCTAGGTCCAGTCGACTTCCCTCTCCTTTAATTTTTCAACCTTTGTCCTCAAAGCATCGCATTCTTGGTTCCTTGACTAAAGATGAGCGTTCAAGTCCTCGGAAGCCTTCTTGTACTCTTCCTTAGTGGTCACCACCTACGACTCAAACTCTCCTACCTTTCTCTTAAGCCAACCAAAGGTCTTTTTGTCACATTCAACTTCCCTCTTCAGACCGGCGTTCTCTATAATTTTTCTCTTTAGTACCCCACATGTTTGCTTGGAATACTCATATAGTGCATCATACTGGGATAAGACGTGGTCGAGGTTAGTTCGGAGTCGATGATAGAAGCTTGGTGGGAGCAGTTGCAACTTGCAAGCCCATTTATGAACCTCTTATTTTTCTGTAAGCCCATTTATGAACCTCTTATTTTTCTGTCACTCTATTATGGTATCGCCTTGCAAGCCCATTTATGAACCTCTTATTTTTCTGTAAGGCGTCTTGCACTAGCTCAGGGGCATACCTAGAAAGCTCCTCAAATTTCTTCACGTAATTTGCAATGGTCATGGTGCCTTGCTGCAGGTTAGCAAATTCATCGTGTAGACGTTCTACTTCATGAGGCGGGATAAACTTTTCATTAAAAAGCTCTTTAAATCTTGTCCAAGTTATCTCTGCAACGTCTCTCCCTATCATGGCTGTTTCCCACCAAGTTTGAGCCTGTCCTTGCATGAACCATACCGCCATAAAATGCTTCCTGTGTTCCTCAAGCTCCAAACCTCCCAAGATCTTTTCCATCGTCTTAAGCCATTCTTGCGCTTCTACCACCGTCTCTCTACCAGTGAAATGTACTCCTCCAAGATTCTTGATTTTCTTCGCCACTTTATCCAGGTCAAAAGCAACTGGGGGTGGTGGTGGTGGTGGCTCCTCGACCTCCGAATTGGGTTGGTCTTGCTCAGTTGGGGATGTATCTCTCCCTCTACCCCTACTAGCTACTCTACCACGACCTCTTCCTCCTGTCCTAGCCCTTGTACTCATCTTTCAATTAGTCTGTACCATCAAGGAAAGATTCAGACCAAAGGAAATGATAAATTCAAAGAGAAGGTTAAAAGTAGAGACATGTCTAGGTGATAATGAAGTAATGACTGATAAATATGTGCTATTCTGTTTAAGCTCATTCTAGGATATTATTAATCCTATCTCTAATGAACCTCTCGTCTTAGAACACTACTGATTCTATCTAGACGAGTTGTTCTAAAAATGTTATATTCCAAAGCTAAGGTTAACCAAAGCTCTGATACCAAATGTGACGACCCCAAACTCCCGTGCAACGAAAGTAAGGAAAATCGTATGGAATATAACATAACTAGAACAATAACAGATCTCAGAGTATAGCAGAACATATAAATCATTGTAGTGGAAAGAAATGTCATCACAAACATCATCACTGAAACATCAGAGTATGCATCACAGAATTACACTTAACAAAATAGATGCCTCAAAGAAAAGAAATAGAGTCTCAATCTCTCAAATTACATCAATACTAAGTACTGTCTCAAAGTCTTAAGCAGAAAATAAAAGATAAAAGGAAAGTTTCTTCAGTATCTCCATCAGCAAGCTTCCATCCAGTGAATATCCAATCCTAGCCTGTCACTTGGCTGCCCGGGTAGAAAGAGGGCACCCGAGTTTGCAAAAGGTGAAACAAACTACGACTCAGTCATGGGACTGGTATGAGATATCTTAATTAACTAACGAGTTTGACAATCACGAGGACCACGCCGCTATCGCGGAACGGGTTTACTCCATGGGATTATCAGTGCAATAAATAAAGTATAACGTTAAATAACGCAATGCTTTTTAGAAAAATGAAACCATTATAAGACCCAAGTCCCATCACACAATGCAACGCAAACCGGAGGATAGGGTTTTACCTTATAATGATCAAAAGATGATAAATACGCAAAATACGATATTATTATTAGTGCGTCTATGTTTAAAGGAAATATTTCAATTATAATATTAATCCTAGACGGCATAGCTACCATCTACTATGTCGCCATACTAGTTATGCAATCAAAACCGCATGGGACGTATTTGAAATTGGGTTTCCATCATGAGTCAAGGCTAGGGAGGAGCTCCTGACCGATTCGAGACACTCTAGAAATGTCTCAGGATTCAGATGCTGGCGAACCCTTAGATACAGCAGGGCCGGTCCACAAATGCTTTAGTGGATTAGTTATGCCTGAACACACGTTCCCCCATCCTATTGGATGTAACAACCCAAATTTTAACAACATGTTAAAGCAAGAATCAAGGCAGAATTAAATGTTAAAATCTGAATCAGGGAAAACGGGTTGCGCCATTGCGTTCGTCTCGGAAAAATACGCGAAATAGAGTCCGAAATTTCGTAAATCGGATTCCGTATGACCGAGATATGGCCTCGCGAAGTTTCACGAAAAATTCAAATTCAAAACAGATTCAAAAATTCAGAAAATCGGGGTAGGCGGGAAAAATCCCGCCCAGACCAGGTCAACCAGGGGGTCGACCTGGGTGTCGACCTGGGTGGGACCAGGTCGACTGGGGAGTCGACCCCAGGGTCGACCTGCCTGGTCGGACCCAGGCAGCCTGGTGCACCTGTTTTGCTGTTTGGCTCGGTTTTGGACGCTTGTGACGATTTTTGAGGGCTTGGATCTATCCTAGGGTTAATCTAACGGCCTAAAACTACCCTAATTTCTATAAAAACACCCCTAGACTTGCCTAAACCCTCACAAATCACTCTTGCCACGAAGTGCTGCCCAAATGCCAAGTGATCATGGCCTCCATCTCCAATTGCTAGAGACTATGCATTCAAATCGGGTTCAAATCAAAAGGTGCAAGCTTGCTACACCAAATCGAGGCCAAATCAACGTTGCTATGGCGATTTCATGATGGTTCTTCATCAAAGGAGCCACCTTTCTTCGTCAAGATGATGCATGATCCTTTCCTAAGCCTCGCTATGTAAGTTCTAGCTACTTCGAGATGTTAACGGTAGTTTAATGATGGCATGGAATAAAATGTGGTTAAACATAAGTGCTATAACCTATGTGAACCTAGTTTTGCCTCTTACCTTGAATATATGACTTGGAACTATGTTTTAGCGACTATATCATGTCACTCATGCTATGTTTAGCCTAGTCTATCATGAAAGATTGAACCTTTAACTTGTGAATGTGGGCATAAGACCTTAGAACCACTTTGGGCTTGTGAAATATGTGCATGAACTTAACTTGGGGCTTATGCAAGTATATGAACCCAAAACCCCTTATGATAATATGCAAGTTTGTGGCCAATCACCTTTTTATGTTATGCATGTTTGTGGCCAAATCTCCTTATGAAACTATGCATGCTTGTGGCCAAATTCCCTTATGATACTATGCATGTTTGTGGCCAAATCTCCTTATGAAACTATGCATGCTTGTGGCCAAATCCCCTTATGAAACTATGCATGCTTGTGGCCAAATTCCCTTATGATACTATGCATGTTTGTGGCCAAATTCCCTTATGATACTATGCATGTTTGTGGCCAATATGTTGGCATAATACCCTACTATGTGACTCGCTTCCACTTGGGTTGGAAATACGTTTGGGTAGCTTAGGAAAAACGTGGGTATGACATGGAAAAACTTGACATGGGCTCACATGAGAACATGACATTCATGATACATTTAAATATGACCATGACACGTGGGAAAACATGGAACTTGAACTAGACATGGGTGGGTTGTAAGTGTAAAAAGACACTAGACCAAACATGAAAGTGGCCAACTCGAGGTTGGGTTGAGTTTGTAGCATAAATCTACCCGGACCCGCCCAGCTTAACTAGTGGCTACAAACAATAGGATCCAATGTGAGAAGTTGGTCATGACGCGCTTAAGACCCGAGGTTAGACTAGGTTGTGGTGTAAAACTACCCGGACCCGCCCGGCTTAACTAGTAACCACAACAAAGTCTAATGTGAGAGGTTGAGAGTGCATTAATTAAATTAATGCCACATGATAAGTTTAAGTAAGTTTGACTAATGACACTTAACCGATATGACACGAATGGGTAGGTTAAGTGGGACCGGGCTTGATTTCTTAATGACACTTAACAATACAAGACAATTAGGGGATGGGGTTAAGTAATTTACGCTTAACTAATCCGACTTGATAATTAGATGGGGTTAAGTAACTTAGATTTAACTAATCTAAACACGGTAATTGGATGGGGTTAAGTAACCTTCACTTAACTAATCTAAACACGGTAATTCGATGGGGTTAAGTTAAACACTTAACCAATCTAAACGTGGTAATTCAATGAGGTTAAGTAACCAATACTTAACCAAATTAACACAGTAATTTAATGGGGTTAAGTAACTTATACTTAACCAATTATACATGATGGTTTGATGAGGTTAAGTAACCTATACTTAACCTATCTAATAGGTGGACCGGATAGGGTTAAGTCACAAGACCCTTTAAAATTAGGCTTAACCATTGTAATACGATTTGAGGATGGGGTTAAGTTAACCTATACTTAACCAATCCGACTCGATAATCTGATGGGATTAAGATAATCTATGCTTAATCAATCTAACATGATAATCTGGTAGGGTTAAGACAAATAAATACTTAACCAATTTGACTTGATAGGGTTAAGTCATGAGCTTCTTGGTACGCTTAACCAACTGGTAGGGCTAAGCCTTGAACTTGAGTACTTAGCCAATCTTGACATGATTAGTAGGCGGGTTAAGTCATGAACTTGGATAACAACACTTAACCCATTTGACAAAACCCTAGCTCAGGGGACTAGGTTGGAAATCGTAGTTAACAAGGATAGCGGAAAGAGGGGCTAAGTGGTAAACCTTAGTTAAGGGTAAATAAGTAATAATTCTTAGCCAAGGACATGGGACCAGTTCGTAAATAGATGAGTAACCTGATACGGTAGGTCATCGCTTAGTATACGAGGAGGAGCAACTTATCTGACTTGGATAAGGGCTCCAACGAACTGGGTGACGAAGCGGTAGCTTCGGGGGACGTGAGGGTACTCTTGGTATCCCTCTGTGAGGTGGCTAGTGGTCCATGAAACCCGGCCTCACAGGGGTTAAGGTCTGCGGTAGAAGAGCCAAGAGTATGCCTTGGTTGCTATGCGAGCGACCTAAAGACTGGGATGGATTAGTGTGGAGTCGACGATACTTGATTTTGCCCTGGATAGCATGTCGCCGACTACCTACCATCTTTAGTCAATCGTGTACGTACGGAAAGGCAGGGAACTCCCAACAGACCATATACTGGCTATCGAGTTATGGGTGAGGTTGGCTATCTGGAAGTGGGCATCGATGGGCCGTAGTGTACTTCTCATACATGATTTTTCTTGGATTGCCTTTCAGTAGTTGAGGGAGGGGTCACGTGGGACCATAGCCACGGGTACAAAAACAGGCCTTGATATCTGCATCAGCAGATGACTTAAAGCTCTCGACCGAGTTCCGTATTTCTTGGTTTACCCTGGCACGGAACTCGGATGGCACATTGAGGAACATGTGCGTCTAGACATGGAAAACGGTTCACGATACATACGTGGGATAAAAGGACGCGGTGGACGGGTGGCATAATCCCTAGTGGTCCTAGGTGGCCAAAACCCAAACCGAGACACGGAAACGTTCATTAGGTAGCATAATCCCTAGTGGTCCTAGGTGGCATAAATCCTAAGGGAACGCGCGATAGTTCATGGTGAGGAAACATAACAAGATCAAGGGTGGCAGTCCAAAATAACCTCAAGGATAAAACGTTTACATGGGAAAGCCCATATGGCCTACGGCAAAGGACTGAACTTATACATGGAAAGAAACATACGAGTTGGGAAAACCTACATATGCTATATATTAGGTTGACATGGACCATTACATGACATTGGGCAAGGGACATTCATAGTTAACACATGACGCGGGTTGGGATACTAGTACGAGAGGTGCAGAGCAAATATACATGTTAGGAACATGAGAAATATACATGATAGATACCGTGGGATGTTATACAGGATAGATACCTTGGGATATTATACTTGATAGAAACCGGACGATGTGATACCTTGACTTATCATGACACCGTAGTTTATCATGATATCTTAGTTTACCTTGCTACAGTAGTTCAGCCTGTTTTAGTCTATCTATCTTGTAGTCATCCTTATGTTTACTTTCAGTTTATGCATGTCATGTTACCTTTACCTGTTTTTATACTGGAAGTAGATAGGACTTACCAGTCTTTATGACTGACCCCGTTTTCTTTCGCCTCTTGTCTTCCGTTTCCCCCCCCCCCCCCCAGGTTTTCAGGGAGGAAACACTGTTATCTAGTTCGGACTTCTTCTGCTTGAAGGTCATCACGCATGGCTTGGACTTTTCTTGGCTATGGCTACTTTACTGTTTTACTTGGGGAATAATTTATGAAATGGTTTTATGCTTCTTCACTATTGCAAGACAGGTTTTGATGTATTCTGATGTAAAAGGCTTTAGACCTTATTTTATAAGGTAATGAAATTTGTTTTACTTCCGCTGTTTTATATATATATGTTCTGTCTTGTAATATTTCTGTGCATGTTTACCTCGATAATGCTTCACCAAACCTAGTGCATTCCCTTTGTGAGTGACCCTAGCGGAGATGGGGTGTTACATTTGGTATCAGAGTAGAAGATTACCAGACTGGGCATAAGTTTTTAAAACCTTCTGAAAAACTATTTGAAAAACCGTTTACAAAGAAGCATTTTTCAAGAAAAGTTTTGTTTTGAAAGGATATTCCCCAAAGGCCATTAGCACTATCCTTTGATTCCTTGATTTAATCTCTTTTCCTTTCTTTCCTCCATCTGTAATCACAGTAGTTCTAACTGTGACTAATCTTTGTCTAGCCACGTAGGTGTTTTCCATACGATGGAGGTGGTTCTCGAGAGACCTGTTGCCGTGATACAAGGAAGGATAATAAGAGTAAGGATAAAGGACGCGAGCTTAAGGAAAGGTTACTTGTTGGTATGGCTTAAGCCACAATGGAGGAAAAACGGGACGGATAGTTAAGAATGATGGGACAAGGACAAGATCATCGAGAGGGCAATTGTATACTCTCATTTCTAGCGTATCTCGTAAGGATGGTAACGATCTTGTTAAACGTTTAGCTTTTCCTCTCTATCATCCCGTCTAGACTTTGTTTTGATCATCGCATCATTTAAGTCTGCTTCGATAGTTAAGTCTCTGCACCTTAGTACTAGCATGGTAGAGGATCCCAGTTTTTGTCCCAAAAATCTGGTTGGAGAGTTGGTCCATTTCTTCATGAATTGTTTGGATTTGAGAACGTCTATGCCAAGTGTTGAGATTAGAAGCAATACTTCTATTGTTGAGCTATGGATGGATTCTAGGGATGAAGTGGTTATCCAGTAAGGGATGCCACTCTCGGTTTTGAAAGGAGGGTAGTTAAACTCTTAGCTTGCCTTGGTAATACCCTCGAAGTCTCGTGTAACCTTTTGGGTTCTGTCATGGTTAGTTACCTAGAATCTCTTGATGCATTTATCGGAAATCTCTGATCCAATCGAGTAATGTCCGCCAATAAGACGGATGGTTCATTCCGCTTGAGCATGGGTTATAGGAACCACCCTAGTAAGTGCACGTGGTAACATGGATTGGCATTGGTAAACGAGATCCAGAATTCACTAGTGAATTTTGGAGAGCTTGCATGAGTTCGTAGATATGGTTGAGCCAAGTATACTAGGGAATGAATAAATGAAAGTGGAACGAGAGGCGATAGTGAAAAGAGTTCCGACTCATACCTTGGAAATAGGAATCAAGGAACTACGAAATCATGAAGTCAAAGGCATTCAAGCCACACTGGAATTAAGCTCAAGGAAATGCAGCTTAGACGTGCGCATCGTGTCTCTTTGTAAGAGCATATCGTTGATCCTTGGTTCTCCTGTAGAGCTTACTTACATGCTATCGCTTGGTGGATATCCTCTCGGTCCTGTTTCTGTTACAAACCCCGTAAGGAGTTTGTCTTGTTTATCTCCTCGATCTTATCTTGGGAACCTTAGATAGAACTCTATGGATGTAAACATGTATTTGAAACATGTTATGATTGATATGGTTGCAAATGGTTGCAAGTGATTGCTCGTGGATGCGCGAATACACATTAGATACTAGATTGACGCGGTCACATTTCATGTTGCATATGCAAGAGTATTTATACTTGTTTATGGATGAAATTGAATGTGTTATCATGCGGATGTTGCATATGAATGAATGTTTGTGCACGCATATAGTACTTATATGACTAGGACTATTTGCATACATGTTGGACTCATGGCACTAAACATATTTTGCATTAGAAAGATTACTCAGGCCTGATCATTAGCATTAACTAAGGAGCATACACACACACGTTTTGCATATGTTCATATGGCATTAGGAATCGTCTAAGGACAATGGTTGCCTATGGATGATGTTTTGAATAGATGGATGATGGATGGTAGGATACGTTCTTCCTAACTTGGAGATTTCGGGGACGAAATCCTTAAAGGAGGGGAGAATGTAACAACCCGAATTTTAACAACATGTTAAGACAAGAATCAAGGCAGAATTAAATGTTAAAATCTGAATCAGGAAAAACGGGTTGCGCCATTGCGTTCGTCATGGAAAAATACGCGAAATAGAGTCCGAAATTTCGTAAATCGGAGTCCGTATGACCAAGATATGGCCTCGCGAAGTTTCACGAAAAATTCAAATTCAAAACATATTCAAAAATTCAGAAAATCGGGGTAGGCGGGAAAAATCCCGCCCAGACCAGGTCGACCAGGGGGTCGATCTGGGTGTCGACCTGGGTGGGACCAGGTCGACTGGGGAGTCGACCCCAGGGTCGACCTGCCTGGTCGGACCCAGGCAGCCTGGTGCACCTGTTTTGCTGTTTGGCTCGGTTTTGGAGGCTTGTGACGATTTTTGAGGGCTTGGATCTATCCTAGGGTTAATCTAACGGCCTAAAACTACCCTAATCTCTATAAAAACACCCCTAGACTTGCCTAAACCCTCACAAATCACTCTTGCCACGAAGTGCTGCCCAAATGCCAAGTGATCATGGCCTCCATCTCCAATTCCTAGAGACTATGCATTCAAATCGGGTTCAAATCAAAAGGTGCAAGCTTGCTACACCAAATCGAGGCCAAATCAACGTTGCTATGGCGATTTCATGATGGTTCTTCATCAAAGGAGCCACCTTTCTTCATCAAGATGATGCATGATCCTTTCCTAAGCCTCGCTATGTAAGTTCTAGCTACTTCGAAATGTTAACGGTAGTTTAATGATGGCATGGAATAAAATGCGGTTAAACATAAGTGCTATAACCTATGTGAACCTAGTTTTGCCTCTTAAATTGAATATATGACTTGGAACTATGTTTTAGCGACTATATCATGTCACTCATGCTATGTTTAGCCTAGTCTATCATGAAAGATTGAACCTTTAACTTGTGAATGTGGGCATAATACCTTAGAACCACTTTGGGCTTGTGAAATATGTGCATGAACTTAACTTGGGGCTTATGCAAGTATATGAACCCAAAACCCCTTATGATAATATGCAAGTTTGTAGCCAATCACCTTTTTATGTTATGCATGTTTGTGGCCAAATCTCCTTATGAAATTATGCATGCTTGTGGCCAAATTCCCTTATGATACTATGCATGTTTGTGGCCAAATCTCCTTATGAAACTATGCATGCTTGTGGCCAAATCCCCTTATGAAACTATGAATGCTTGTGGCCAAATTCCCTTATGATACTATACATGTTTGTGGCCAAATTCCCTTATGATACTATGCATGTTTGTGGCCAATATGTTGGCATAATACCCTACTATGTGACTCGCTTCCACTTGGGTTGGAAATACGTTTGGGTAGCTTAGGAAAAACGTGGGTATGACATGGGAAAACTTGACATGGGGCTCACATGAGAACATGACATTCATGATACATTTAAATATGACCATGACACGTGGGAAAACATGGAACTTGAACTAGACATGGGTGGGTTGTAAGTGTAAAAAGACACTAGACCAAACATGAAAGTGGCCAACTCGAGGTTGGGTTGAGTTTGTAGCATAAATCTACCCGGACCCGCCCGGCTTAACTAGTGGCTACAAACAATAGGATCCAATGTGAGAAGTTGGTCATGACGTGCTTAAGACCCGAGGTTAGACTAGGTTGTGGTGTAAAACTACCCGGACCCGCCCGACTTAACTAGTAACCACAACAAAGTCTAATGTGAGAGGTTGAGAGTGCATTAATTAAATTAATGCCACATGATAAGGTTAAGTAAGTTTGACTAATGACACTTAACCGATATGACACGAATGGGTAGGTTAAGTGGGACCGGGCTTGATTTCTTAATGACACTTAACCATACAAGACAATTAGGGGATGGGGTTAAGTAATTTACGCTTAACTAATCCGACTTGATAATTAGATGGGGTTAAGTAACTTAGACTTAACTAATCTAAACACGGTAATTGGATGAGGTTAAGTAACCTTTACTTAACTAATCTAAACACGGTAATTCGATGGGGTTAAGTTAAACACTTAACCGATCTAAACGTGGTAATTCAATGAGGTTAAGTAACCAATACGTAACCAACTTAACACGGTAATTTAATGGGGTTAAGTAACTTATACTTAACCAATTATACATGATGGTTTGATGAGGTTAAGTAACCTATACTTAACCAATCTAATAGGTGGACCGGATAGGGTTAAGTCACAAGACCCTTTAAAATTAGGCTTAACCATTGTAATACGATTTGAGGATGGGGTTAAGTTAACCTATACTTAACCAATCCGACTCGATAATCTGATGGGATTAAGATAATCTATGCTTAATCAATCTAACATGATAATCTGGTAGGGTTAAGACAAATAAATACTTAACCAATTTGACTTGATAGGGTTAAGTCATGAGCTTCTTGGTACGCTTAACCAACTGGTAGGGCTAAGCCTTGAACTTGAGTACTTAGCCAATCTTGACATGATTAGTAGGCGGGTTAAGTCATGAACTTGGATAACAACACTTAACCCATTTGACAAAACCCTAGCTCAGGGGACTAGGTTGGAAATCGTAGTTAACAAGGATAGCGGAAAGAGGGGCTAAGTGGTAAACCTTAGTTAAGGGTAACTAAGTAATAATTCTTAGCGAAGGACATGGGACCAGTTCGTAAATAGATGAGTAACCTGATACGGTAGGTCATCGCTTAGTATACGAGGAGGAGCAACTTATCTGACTTGGATAAGGGCTCCAACGAACTGGGTGACGAAGCGGTAGCTTCGGGGGACGTGAGGGTACTCTTGGTATCCCTCTGTGAGGTGGCTAGTGGTCCATGAAACCCGGCCTCACAGGGGTTAAGGTCTGCGGTAGAAGAGCCAAGAGTATGCCTTGGTTGCTATGCGAGCGACCTAAAGACTGGGATGGATTAGCGTGGAGTCGACGATACTTGATTTTTCCCTAGATAGCATGTCGCCGACTACCTACCATCTTTAGTCAATCGTGTACGTACGGAAAGGCAGGGAACTCCCAACAGACCATATACTGGTTATCGAGTTATGGGTGAGGTTGGCTATCTGGATGTGGGCATCGATGGGCCGTAGTGTAGTTCTCATACATGATTTTTCTTGGATTGCCTTTCAGTAGTTGAGGGAGGGGTCACGTGGGACCATAGCCACGGGTACAAAAACAGACCTTGATATCTGCATCAGCAGACGACTTAAAGCTCCCGACCGAGTTCCGTATTTCTTGGTTTGCCCTGGCACGGAACTCGGATGGCACATTGAGGAACATGTGCGTCTAGAATGGAAAACGGTTCACGATACATACGTGGGATAAAAGGGCGCGGTGGACAGGTGGCATAATCCCTAGTGGTCCTAGGTGGCCAAAACCCAAACCGAGACACGGAAACGTTCATTAGGTAGCATAATCCCTAGTGGTCCTAGGTGGCATAAATCCTAAGGGAACGCGCGATAGTTCATGGTGAGGAAACATAACAAGATCAAGGGTGGCAGTCCAAAATAACCTCAAGGATAAAACGTTTACATGGGAAAGCCCGTATGGCCTACGGCAAAGGACTGAACTTATACATGGAAAGAAACATACGAGTTGGGAAAACCTACATATGCTATATATTAGGTTGGCATGGACCATTACATGACATTGGGCAAGGGACATTCATAGTTAACACATGACGCGGGTTGGGATACTAGTACGAGAGGTGCAGAGCAAATATACATGTTAGGACCATGAGAAATATACATGATAGATACCGTGGGATGTTATACAGGATAGATACCTTGGGATATTATACTTGATAGAAACCGGACGATGTGATACCTTGACTTATCATGACACCGTAGTTTATCATGATATCTTAGTTTACCTTGCTACAGTAGTTCAGCCTGTTTTAGTTTATCTATCTTGTAGTCATCCTTATGTTTACTTTCAGTTTATGCATGTCATGTTACCTTTACCTGTTTTTATACTGGAAGTAGATAGGACTTACCAGTCTTTATGACTGACCCCGTTTTCTTTCGCCTCTTGTCTTCCGTTCCCCCCCCCCCCTAGGTTTTCAGGGAGGAAACACTGTTATCTAGTTCAGACTTCTTCTGCTTGAAGGTCATCACGCATGGCTTGGACTTTTCTTGGCTATGGCTTCTTTACTGTTTTACTTGGGGAATAATTTATGAAATGGTTTTATGCTTCTTTACTATTGCAAGACAGGTTTTGATGTATTCTGATGTAAAAGGCTTTAGACCTTATTTTATAAGGTAATGAAATTTGTTTTACTTCCGCTGTTATATATATATGTTCTATCTTGTAATATTTCTGTGCATGTTTACCTCGATAATGCTTCACCAAACCTAGTGCACTCCCTTTGTGAGTGACCCTAGCGGATGTGGGGTGTTACATTGGACCTACAAATCGGCCGAGGGCGACCGATAAGAATAAACCGAGGCCTCGCAAAAATTCCAACAACCACATAAGCAATTGTCAGCCAGTTTAAGCACTGACACCACTTCTAGCTAGAAAGAAACATGTGCACTCCCTGCGTTCCCTTCACCCGTTTTAGACTCAACCGGTGTGTGAGGCTCGCGAAGTCACGATATACACAAAGCTATGCCTAAATAGGCTATGCTTTGATCATCAACCACAAGGCCTGCTTTTCAACAAAGCCTTGATCATTTGCATCTTAGAAAGTCCCGTTGACAATCCATGCCATGAAATTAACAACTATCAATACACAAACTATAAGGGTGTTGCGCGAAAGAATAAATTCTCTTGCCACCAACGGTTGTATATTAAACAGAAATCATTTTACATGGTACGAAGTTCAACGTCAGACATGCATCCATTTACAAGTCCGTTCTGGGTCTGAATGGAACACCTAAGAGGCTCTCGTATGTCCGGACAGTCATCACATACGTCCGGACGACTACCGCCGAAATCCCTTCAGGGTAGCTACTCCTATCGAGGACCTCAGTAGCAATACATCCGTTCGATGCGAAGACCGCCGGTCTTCAACACCGTCTTCGTCTCTTCATCGACGTATAATTATTTGAAATGAGTAGAACTCGGACTTTTCAAATAATTATCGAATAATAATTATTTAAATCATTTCATATCGTTAACATTAATTTATAACGATTTATCTTTAGAGTAGCTACTCCTATCGAGGACCTCAGTAGCAATACATCCGTTCGATGCAAAGACCGCCGGTCTTCAACACCGTCTTCGTCTCTTCATCGACGTATAATTATTTGAAATGAGTAGAACTCGGACTTTTCAAATAATTATCGAATAATTATTATTTAAATCATCTCATATCGTTAACATTAATTTATAACGATTTATCGCTATTTTTATTTATTTAAAAATAGCTCAATAAAATCAAACGATGCTTCGGTTAAGTGTGGCTTTGGCGCTATTTTTCTCAACATTTGATTTACATATATCTTGAAATCTAACCGTTGGATTTTGACAAAATTTGTCTTATTGTAAAGATCTTCCCAAAGCGGTCCCAATGGTTCCGATTTTGGGAAAATCCGACGATTGGATCTTTCGGTACAATCGTTTAAAGTCACGATTGCCGAAACGCGAACTGCCGTGCGAGATTCGTTTAATTTCTATTTCTATTTATATGTATAATTCCTTAAGCGATTACATTCACGTGAATCTCACACCAAATAAAGGTGTGAATTATATACAAATCATAAATTCATGTTTATTACGTTAGCTAAAACGTGTTTTTATTCATACACCAATTTGATAATATATTGACTATAAATTGTATTGTTCGTTCATTCATGATTTTTAATGTCAATTCATGTTTCAACTTCCCTACCTATACCAAGTGTAAATTTCTTTTAAAATAAACAAATTGCATATTTTACTCATTTTATTTTAAGGAGTGAAATTGTTGATTTCCATCCAATGAACAAAAATGAATATTTTTGTTCAATCCCTTTTATGAAAAAATGTGAATTCCTTCCTATGCTTCTAACCTTACATTAAAATTGTATTTAATACAAAACATATTTCTAAATGAAATATGATTCTTATTCTCTTCCTTTTTAAAATTACATTAAAAATGCAACCTTTAATTCTCATATTTTATTTGCATTCGGGACTGCAAATAAAAATGTATATTATCCTATTCATGATTTATTTGCATTGAGGAACGCAAATAAAAATGTATCTTTAAATTTGTAATTTTATTTACAAAAAGGAATGTAAATAAAGTACAACTCTTTATTTCATGTTTATTTACATGAAGGGATGTAAATAAATAAAAGAGAAATGTAATCTTTCTTTTAATATTTTGTTCGCATCAAGATTTCTTCTACTAATTTGTTTGCATCTAAAATTGCAAACAAAAATGTATCCTTTTATTTATAATTTGTTTGCATCTAAAATTGCAAACAAAAAATGTATCTTTTTATTTATAATTTATTGCAAACAAAAAAGTATCTTTTTATTTATAATTTGTTTGCATCTAAAATTGCAAACAAAAATGTATCTTTTTATTTATAATTTGTTTGTATAGTAGAAGGCAAATAAAAATGTGAATTTTTAATTTACATGCATTGTTTGCATTGTAGAATGCAAACATAACATAAATCTCTTTTCTTTTTCTTTTCTTTTTATAGCGGTTGCAATTTAGAATGCAAACACAGAATGTAATTTTATTTTTTCTATCTCATTACATTAAGAAATGCAAAGATGATATTTTATCTTTCCATAGTTTGTTCTCATTAAGGAATGCAACCAAAATGATATTTCATTTTCTACATCTTGTTTGCATTAGAGAATGCAACAAAAATGATAATTTATTTTCTACATTTTGTTTGCATTAGGGAATGCAACAAAAATGATAATTTATTTTCTACATTTTGTTTGCATTAGGGAATGCAACAAAAATGATAATTTATTTTCTACATTTTGTTTCCATTAGAGAATGCAACAAGAATGATTATTTATTATCTACATTTTGTTTGCATTAGAGAATGCAACAAGAATGGTTATTTATTTTCTACATTTTTACATTGAAAAGGGTGAATAAAAATGTACTACTTTTAAAACATATTTTATTTGCGTTGGAGGACACAAATAAAAATACATTTTTTTTTTGTTGTCAATATTTTAATTGTATTTGAGAACACACTAAAAAGTCATTCAATTTTTCTATGAAATATTTGTGTTTATGGACACAAATAAAATGCAATTAAATGTTCTATGTAATATTTGTGTTTCAAATAAAATGTAATTCAATGTTCTAGGTAATATTTGTGTTTAAGGACACAAATAAAATATTATTCAATATAATATGTATATATTTGTGTTGAAACACAAATAAAAAGAATGACTTGTTTTTCTATGTATATTTTTGTGTTGAAACACAAATAAAAAGAATAACTTATTTTTCTATGTGTATATTTGTGTTGAAACACAAATAAAAGAACAACTTATTTTTCTATGTTTGGTTCAAACAAATCAATTCAAATAGAAAGGCAATTTTATTTTCTCTATATTGAATTGATTAACTAGATCAATTCAAATAAAAGCAATATTTATTTTCTCTATATGGAATTGATAAATTAGATCAATCACTCTACGAAGCAAATTGTATGATTTGATATTGAATCGATGATCTAAATCAATTCAATAATATTATTATTATTAAAAAAATTCTTTTTTTTCCACATGTAGATCTATGATTATTCAATATAAGAATAAATATTGAATTGATTATCTAACTCAATTCAACTGAATTGAATAAACGATAAAAAAATATTTGAATAACACATGACAGCCAATCATAATAATCCATCATACAACAAACAAACATCATACAACATCTACACAATCAGATCTGAAGATGAATATCTATAAATAAAAAAGATAAATTAATTAATTAATTAATTTAAACAAGAGATATCTCACTATCGTTTGTGATTTTAGCCAAAATTCCAACTGCTCAGAAATTCCCTGCTTCAGTCTAGAATTGTAGTTCAGGATCGTACGAGTCCAATGCTTCAAAAATTGTGTAATTCTGAGTTTATTTGACAAAGTTATGAGTAAAATAAGATTAGGGATTAATTTAATCATTAAATTAAGTCAAAATAATTATGTTAATCATCTTCCTCCTTACAGTATTCTCGGCCGACACCCTTTCCTTTTGTTCAAAACTAGGGTTGACCTTATCTTCCAATCCAAGCCACCAGTGATCGATCAGAAGATGCTGTAGCGAAGAGGACGGAGAGGCACACGCGTGGGACCCGGAATGGTGGAACTCGGTTGGGTCTAGGGGGTGCGACGTGGGTGGTAGGCGGCGGCTTTGGGTGCGTTGTTCGAGGAGATGGTGGCACCAAAGAAGATCTCACTGTATGAGATTGTAGAGGAGGAGAATATCTTCAGTATGGGATAGAGTTTAGGTTTTAATTCGTTGTGGATTGGAAGAAATTGAATGGGGAAGTTTCGGCCATTGATAGGGGGGCGGCGGCTATAGAGGATGATGAATAGTGGTTTTGAAATTAGGGTTTTTCCAATCCTTTTTATAATATTTAAATGTTATTTTTGCAAAAAAAAACCCAAATCTCTTAAGGTATTCAGAATCCAGTCCAACAAGAAGCTACCCTACCCATTAACCCCTATTCCGGATCCATCTAACCATGTCTTGCAGGCCCAAGAGGTCAACTCAGCCCCCATTTTTCAAATTTAAAATTAATTCTTTTTATTATCAAATTTTTGACATATTCAAAAATCCACCGGAGCCACATACGAACCCCGAAAAATCCCAAAAAGATATTTTTGGCTATGTCTTGACGATACGAATCCAACAAAATTAATTTCGTCGAATTCTGAGACTGTTCGAAAAATCTCTATTTTCCAGTCATTCAATTTTGACCGTATTTGACCTAACACAGTTTCTGTTGCCGCGCTCACGTACTAAGTCGGAAAATTCTAAAAATTGAAACCTTGCAATAATTTGACATTCCGGTTCCAACAAAATTGGTTTCGTAAAAAACAGAGGTCGTTTGAAGTTTGACTATTTTCACTGGCTTTAATATTATTTTAAAATAGAATTTTTAAATTTGGGCACATTTCCTAACCAATTTATTAAAAATAAAATTTTTAAATTGGTTCGGATTTTCCGGGTTGTTACAGTCTCCCCCACTTAAAAACTTTTCGTCCTCGAAAAGGGAAATAAAAGTAAAGTAGGAACAAAACGGAAAATGCAAGGTATTAAGAATGAACCTCAACATAAAGCTATTCAGAGATATCCACTCTACACTTGGGATAGGCTTGATTGAAGCTATCCTCGGTCTCCCAAGTGCAGTCTCTTGGATCCCTGCTCCATTGGACCTTGACGAGGTTGATCTTCTTATTCCTCAAAGCTCTGATTTCCTTGCCCACAATTTTTACTGGCTCTCTCCTTACGGCTAAGCTCAGAGTAATTTCCAAATCTCGTTGTGCTTCTTCCTCCACAACTAAATCTGGATCATGAACATGCTTCCTGAGTTGGGACACGTGGAATACATCGTGCACCCCTGGCATCCAGTTGGGCAACTGTACTCGATAAGCTAGAGTCCCAATCTTTTCGAGAATAGGGAATGGGCTAATGAACCTCGGTGCCAACTTTCCAGTCTTTCCAAAGCGAATTATGCCTCTTAATGGAGAAACCTTCAAGTACACAAGATCACCAACAGAGAATTATAGATCTCTTCTTCGATGTCTGCATAACTCTTCTGTCGGTTTTGAGCAGCCAGCAAACGCTTCTTAATAAAATCAACTTTATCCGATGCTTCCCGAATCGTATCGGGGCCAAAGACTATTCTATTGCCTGGCTCCACCCAACATGCTGGATAGTTGTTATTATAATAGAATTCCACTAAGTGCAGATGATCCTCCCATGAACCGCCAAAGTCAAGGATGCATGCTCACAACAAATATTCTTAGATGCGGTTTACCCTCTCAGTCTGGCCGTCTATCTGAGGGTGATAAGCTGTACTCATATTCAACTTGGTTCCTAGCTCTTCTTGGAAAGCTTCCCAGAACTTGCTAGTAAATATTGGATCGCGGTCACTGACAATGCTGCTGGGAATTCCATGAAGTCTGACAATCTCTCTTAAATAAAGTTGTACCAAACTTTGAGCCATTCTGTTGGATTTGACAGGAATGAAATGAGCAGCTTTCGTCAAGCGATCTACAATCACCCATATGCTATCATTCCCTCTCCTAGTCCGAGGCAAACCATCAATAAAGTCATAGAAACTTCGTCCCACTTCCAATTAGGAACTCCAAATGGCTGCAATAGACCTGCTAGCTTTTGCTGATCACTCTTGACTAGCTGACAGGCGGGGCACTTGGCAACATATATGGAGATGTCCCTCTTCATTGCTCTCCACCAAAAGGTACGCTTAAGATCGTGGTACATCTTGCTTACTCCAGGATGAATACTGAGCTTGGATTTGTGACATTCGTCCGTAACTACCCTTCTTAGTTCAGGAATGTTTGGGACACAAATCCGGCCTCGTAGCCTCAAAACTCCTTTGTCATCAATTTGGAAGCTCGTGGTTTCGCCTTCTCGAATTCTTTTGCTAATCTTTTTGATAAACTCATCATCTATTTGAAGGACAGAGATCTTGTCGGTCAAAGGAGTAATAATGAGATGGGCAAGGATAAGATTGGTGCTGGCCATGTTCTTTCTGTTGAGAACATCTGCCACTACATTTGCTTTCCCCGGAGTATATAGGATATCCAGGTCGTAGGGTGCAAGGAATTCAACCCAACGCTGTTGTCTCAGGTTTAAAACTCTTTGGGTAAGTAGATGCTTCAAGGATTGGTGGTCCGTATATAGCTCGAACTTTTCCCCCAAGAGATAATGCCTCAATATCTTTAGAGTGAATACAATGGCCATTAGCTCAAGATCATGAGTGGCATAATTCTTTTCATGCGGTTTCAATTGCCTGCTAGCGTATGCTACCACTCTACCTTTTTGCATAAGCACCGCACCAATACCTTCTTTGGAAGCGTCTGTCCAGACTTTCAGATCCTATTGCCATCTATGATGGTCAACACAGGAGCAATGATCAATCTCTGTTTCAGCTCTTGAAATGCAGTCTCACATTCAGGTGTCCAAACGAACTTTGAATGCTTCTTAGTTAATTTCGTCAGTGGGCAAGATAATTTCGAAAAATCGTTAACGAACTTTCGATAATAACCAGCTAGTCCTAAGAAACTTCGGACTTCTGTGGGAGTGGTAGGCTGCTTCCAGTCTTGGATGGCCGAGATCTTTCCTGGATCTACTGAGATGCCCTCTTTTGATACTACATGGCCGAGGAATTTCACCTCTTCTTGCCAAAATATGCATTTGGAAAATTTAGCTTTCAGCACATTCCTCTGTAAAATCTCCAAGACTTCTTTCAAATGTTTCTCATGTTCAGCAATGGTTTTGGAAAAGATAAGGATATCATCAATGAACACAAGCACGAATTTATTTAGAACGCTACGAAATCCTCTATTCATCAAATCTACAAAGTATGTTGGGGCATTGCATAGACCAAAAGACATCACTAGCCATTCGTAAAATAGATCAGGCCCTCTGAAAGCAGTTAAGGGGATACTCTCTTCTGCAATGCGCAGTTGATGGAATCCTGTGGCTAGGTCCATTTTAGAGAATACCTGTGCTCCATGCAGACGGTCTAATAGATCATCAATTCGAGGCAATGGATATTTGTTTTTCATCGTTTGCTTGTTTAGATCGCGGTAGTCTACACACAGACAGAGTGTGCCATCTGACTTTGGGACAAACACCACCGCTGCACCCCATTCTGAGAAGCTAGGTCTAATCAGACCCTTGGCTAAAAGCTGCTTAGTTTGATTGCTCATCTCTTCTCTTTCTTTTGGCGACATTCGCCTAATAGGATGTACCACAGGCCTTGCATTAGGAACCAAGTCAATTCTGAAATCGATTTCTCTGCGGGGAGGTAAGCTGTTTACTTCTTCAAATACATCAGCATAGTCTTTGATGATGGGAATAGTTTCAATAGAAGGAGGGGTGACTTCTAAAGAAGACCAAAATTCTTTTCTATCTGTGGCTAAGCCGTGGCACGGTATAGTCATTATATTCCCAAATTTCGTTTTAATTTTAACTACCCTTTCAGCACACAGCAACTCAGCCCCATATTTCGTTAGCCAATCTAGCCCAGGTATGACATCATATCCAGAAAAGTTCATGATGATTAAATTGAAAGGAAATAGGAAGTGAGAGTAAGAAATGGGCACTCTACAGTACTGATCAAGAATAAGTGAACCTCCTATCGGGCTATGGGCTTTAATCGGTTCTTTAAGTTTTCTTGGTTTCAGTTTAAGCTTTTTAATAGTATCACTTGATATGAAACTTCTAGATGCACCAGTATCAAACAAAATAGTAATGGGAATATCCTTAATGTTAAGAGTTCCGCCTAAAACTTCAGGCTTACCTGCTCCTTCAGAAGAAGCCGGTGCAGCCGTATCTTCGTAGACGTGTGCTACTTCAGATTTCTTGAGCAGAGGGCAACTCTTGATAAGGTGTCCAGGCTTGTGGTAGTTGTAGCACTCTTTTGGACCACGGGGATTCTGTCCACTGCTTTGGCTCGGCCCAGACTCGTTCCTCTTTGGCTTCTTCGGGGCCCTGCACTCGTAGTCGTAATGTCCCATCTTCTGGCAATTGAAGCATCTGACTTTAGACTTGTCTCTCTTCTTGTTTCCCTGAGGTTTTATGGTAGAAGAACTGCCTTCCCCTGGTTTCTTGTCCGCCTCCTTCTTCTTATTAGCTTTATTCCTGGCCTTTTCTAGTTGTGCACCCTTCTGATCAATTACTTCGTATCTGCATGCCATCTCTATCACCTTGGCAAATGGGCTCTCAATATGGGTTGTCACTCTATTATGGTATCGCCTTGCAAGCCCATTTATGAACCTCTTATTTTTCTGTAAGGCGTCTTGCACTAGCTCAGGGGCATACCAAGAAAACTCCTCAAATTTCTTCATGTACTCTGCAATGGTCATGGTGCCTTGCTGCAAGTTAGCAAATTCATCGTGTAGACGTTCTACTTCATGAGGCGGGATAAACTTTTCATTAAAAAGCTCATTAAATCTTGTCCAATTTATCTCTGCAACGTCTCTCCCTATCATGGTTGTTTCCCACCAAGTTTGAGCCTGTACTTGCATGAACCATACTGCCATAAAACGCTTCTTGTGATCCCCAAGCTCCAAACCTCCCAAGATCTTTTCCATTGTTTTAAGCCATTCTTGCGCTTCTACCACCGTATCTCTACTAGTGAAATGTACTCCTCCAAGATTGTTGATTTTCTTCGCCACTTTATCCAGGTCAAAAGCAACTGGGGGTGGTGGTGGTGGTGGCTCCTCGACCTCCGAATTGGGTTGGTCTTGCTCATTTGGGGATGTATCTCTCCCTCTACCCCTACCAGCTACTCCACCATGACCTCTTCCTCTTGTCCTAGCCCTTGTACTCATCTTTCAATTAGTCTGTACCATCAAGGAAAGAGTCAGACCAAAGGAAATGATAAATTCAAAGAGAAGGTTAAAAGTAGAGACATGTCCAGGTGATAATGAAGTAATGACTGATAAATATGTGCTATTCTGTTTAAGCTCATTCTAGGATATTGTTAATCCTATCTCTAATGAACCTCTCGTCTTAGAACACTACTGATTCTATCTAGACGAATTGTTCTAGAAATGTTATATTCCAAAGCTAAGGTTAACCAAAGCTCTGATACCAAATGTGATGACCCCAAACTCCCGTGCAACGAAAGTATGGAAAATCGTATGGAATATAACATAACTAGAACAATAACAGATCTCAGAGTATAGCAGAACATATAAATCATTGCAGTGGAAAGAAATGTCATCACAAACATCATCACTGAAACATCAGAGTATGCATCACAGAATTACACTTAACAAAATAGATGCCTCAAAGAAAAGAAATAGAGTCTCAATCTCTCAAATTACATCAATACTAAGTACTGTCTCAAAGTCTTAAACAAAAAATAAAAGATAAAAGAAAATTTTCTTCAGCATCTCCATTAGCAAGCTTCCATCCAGCGAATATCCAAGCCTAGCCTGCTTGGCTACCCGTGTAGAAAGAGGGAACCCGAGTTTGCAAAAGGTGAAACAAAACTACGACTCAGTCATGGGACTGGTATGAGATATCTTAATTAACTAACGGGTTTGACAATCACGAGGACCATGCCGCTATCGCGGAACGGGTTTATTCCATGGGATTATCAGTGCAATAAATAAAGTATAACGTTAAATAACGCAATGCTTTTTAGAAAAATGAAACCATTATAAGACCCAAGTCCCATCACACAATGCAACACAAACCGGAGGATAGGGTTTTACCTTATAATGGTCAAAAGTTGATAAATATGCAAAATACGATATTATTATTAGTGTGTCTATGTTTAAAGGAAATATTTCAATTATAGTATTAATCCTAGACGGCATAGCTACCATCTACTATGTCTCCATACTAGTTATGCAATCAAAACCGCATGGTACGTATTGGAAATTGGGTTTCCATCATGAGTCAAGGCTAGGGAGAAGCTCCTGACCGATTCGAGACACTCTAGCAATGTCTCATGATTCGGACGCCGGCGAACCCTTGGATACAGCAGGGCCGGTCCACAAATACTTTAGTGGATTAGTTATGCCTGAACACACGTTCCCTGATCCTATTGGACCTACAAATCGGCCGAGGGCGACCGATAAGAATAAATCGAGGCCTCGCAAAAATTCCAACAACCACATAAGCAAATGTCAGCCAGTTTAAGCATTGACACCACTTCTAGCTAGAAAGAAATGTGTGCACTCCCTGCGTTCCCTTCTCCCGTTTTAGACTCAACCGGTGTGTGAGGCTCGCGAAGTCACGATATACACAAAGCTATGCCTAAATAGGCTATGCTTTGATCATCAACCACAAGGCCTGCTTTTCAACAAAGCATTGATCATTTGCATCTTAGCAAGTCTCATTGACAATCCATGCCATGAAATTAACAACTATCGATACACAACCTCTAAGGGTGTTGAGCGAAAGAATAAATTCTCTTGCAACAAACGGTTGTATATTAAACAGAAATCAGTTTATATGGTACGAAGTTCAACGTCAGACATACATCCATTTACAAGTCCGTTCTGGGTCTGAACGGAACCGGAGACACCTGAGAGGCTCTCGTATATCCGGACAGTCATCACATACGTCCGGACGACTACCACCGAAATCCCTTCAGGGTAGCTACTCCTATCGAGGACCTCAGTAGCAATACATCCGTTCGATGCGAAGACCCCCAGGTCTTCAACACCGTCTTCGTCTCTTCATCGACGTATAATTATTTGAAATGAGTAGAACTCGGATTTTTCAAATAATTATCGAATAATTATTATTTAAATCATTTCATATAGTTAACATTAATTTATAAAGATTTATCACTATTTTTATTTATTTAAAAATAGCTCAATAAAATCAAACGATGCTTCGGTTAAGTGTGGCTTTGGCGCTTTTTTTCTCAACATTTGATTTACATATATCTTGAAATTTAACCGTTGGATTTTGAAAAGATTTGTCTTATTGTAAAGATCTTCCCAAAGCGGTCCCAACGGTTCCGGTTTTGGGAAAATCCGACGGTTGGATCTTTCAGTACAATCGTTTAAAGTCACGATTGCCGAAACGCGAACTACCGTACGCGATTCGTTTAATTTCTATTTCTATTTATATGTATAATTCCTTAAGCGATTACATTCACGTGAATCTCACACCAAATAAAGGTGTGAATTTGTAATGACCCGCATTGGCAGGGGTATTATGATTAGTTTATTTAATTATATCAATGGTGGATTTGTGGATTTAATGGTCGTGGAATTAAATAATGATGAATATTTAATTAAAATAATAAATAATATATTAAATTCTGAAATAATCAGAATTGGCTGAAATGGCGATATGGTGTGAACCAGATCATATGTGATATTTAATTTAGCTTGGAATTGAATTTGAATAACGAATATATTATATAAACGACAGTTTGAACGTAGAATTATAATATAATTATAATCGAGCTGGAAATGGCGCTGCAGTTCGCTAATTGGCGATTCGAACTTCAACTGAATGTACATGATTCGTTTTAAATCGGATTTCTGTGAAACAAGAAATGTGTGGAGCTGGTGGAGTATATCTTTCTAGTGGAAGAGAAAAATCAGGATTTCGTCATATAGATTTTGAGGTATGTCCAAATCAAATTTCAAAATAGTCGCTACAGAATCGTTTATCGACCATAACGGTTTATTCGATATAACTAGAGATCGGGTTTGAATTTAGACGAGGTTCTTTTGAGGCATAATGATAATTTAATTTTTAGAATTTTACTGTAATTTTTAATTAATTTAATAAGCAACTTTTTATTGGGAGTATTTTGCACCCTGTAATCAACATTTTGGGATTTCAAAATATGAGTTAATCTACCGGTATTATTATATTTTTTGGATCGTGGCACATTGATCGTCACGATGGTATATTTGATCCTGTCGATAGCAGTTCATAAATTAATGAAATTTCATAAAACGAGATGACCAAAATCTTTTAAACTGAAACAAATACATAGACATTAGGATGCTATAAAAACTAGACAACATAACGATGTAAATTCACTTCATTTCTTTCGTACTGACATCTACAAAATGTGTTCAATGTATGAACCGGAAATGGTAACGTGGTAAGGCTTATCAACATACAATATAAACCCTTACACTAAAATATACAATCTTCCTCTGATAAAATAGAAGGCCACGTCCTCGTGTATTTCATCCACACAAATGGAAACAAAATACTATAAAATAACCTCAACTCGAGACCTAATTCATTTCGTTTTCTGCAAATGAAAACCGGCCGCCACCCTCAGTAAAAGAAAACGTGAAAATCCACTTCAAACAATTCAAAAGAAAATCATATAAATCCCTATAAATCTTCATATGTTTATATTCGAAATCCCTATGGGTTGCTCTTCAATTCCATGCCGATTTGGGTATGTGCGATTCACGTTTTTGGGTTCCAGCGAGCTAGGTTTTAGCATTTGGAAAGTGGAAGCATTAAATCCTAGGTTTGATGTTAGAATCGGGGTTGGAGTTGGAATCTGCATCATTTGTGAAAATTTTGGGAGTTTTGGTGCCAAAAGAGGTCGCTGACCTTCAATGTACAACAAGCAAAAGGGGATCGACGGAAATCCCAAGGTGGGATCGAACTGGGCATAAAGGGTATGAGGTTGAAGTGGAGATGGTGGCAAGATTTGTGGTATTTTTGTTGTGATTTTTAAGGAATGGAAGAAGGAGAAATGATGGGCTAAAGAATCGGGTTTGGTGGAGTTAATCACCTGGAGCGTGCTTTTTAATTCGGGGAAGAAGAACCAGAGGAGCGGCTTGGATAGTGAAGTAGACAAATGGGCCGGGTTCGAAATGTGAGGCCCAAAATTTTAATTCTTTTAGTTTTTAAAATTTGAACACGTCTAACTTATAAAATACGTAACTTCTGCATACGTTATCAGAATGAAGCAAATTCAGATCCGTTGGGACCGTATGGACGGGAGCAACACAATGAGATTGA
The DNA here is from genome assembly GCA_030737875.1 of Allium sativum. NCBI lineage: Eukaryota > Viridiplantae > Streptophyta > Magnoliopsida > Asparagales > Amaryllidaceae > Allium > Allium sativum. The sequence continues at coordinate 6,080,232 of CM060914.1, read as the reverse complement.
CCGAGAGTGAATCCGAGCTCGTTACAATTTATGGCGAAATAAATTGTCCGACTGAATCAAATAACGCAAACCGTTATTTAATGGTTAACGCACCAATGTGAGTAAATCTCACCAACTCTGAACAGTTTATAAATTTCATGTTGTATTTTTTAGAACTGTTAGATATTGGCTGATTTACTGTATGTTGACTGTTTGATTGAACTGCTAGTCAGTTAGTTAAATTTTCTATATTGATTCTGTTTAACAGAATATATCATATAGAGCTGAAAAGTGATGTTATCTATATTGTTTAACATCTGTGATGCAGGGAAACAGGTTGGAGGAATCCAACTGGATTCCTCAACATTTATTTTACTGTTTTCATATATTGTGATATATGATGTGTTATATAAATCTGTTATGGATTATGGGTGTTGGAATGATGTTGATCATTTTTATTCGATATTTTAAATATCATAAAAGACCCTGGGATGTAAAAAAGAAGTATTTCAATGTATATTGAAATAAAGGAATTTTATAAAATCACAGGATTTTATAAAAGGAATTATTTATAAAACGAACACGGTTTTATAAAAGGGATATTTATTTAGAAAATAAATAGAAGTTATAAATAGGAAATATTTGTAACGGTAAATAGAAGTTATAAATAGGAAATATTTGTAACGGTAAATAGAAGTTATAAATAGGAAATATTTGTAACGGTAAGTAAACGTTATAAAAAGGAAATAGTTGTAACGGAAAACGTAGTTTATCAAAAGGAACTAATCGATGTTAGTTAATCGATTAGAGATAAAGTAAAAAGGAACTAATCGATGTTAGGTAATCGATTAGAGATAAAGTTAAAAAGGAACTAATCGATGTTAGTTAATCGATTAGAGTTAAAGTTAAAAAGGAACTAATCGATGTTAGTTAATCGATTAGAAAATAAAGTTAAAAAGAAGTTAATCGATGTTAGTTAATCGATTAGAAAATAAAGTTAAAAAGAAGTTAATCGATGTTAGTTAATCGATTAGAAAATAAAGTTAAAAAGAAGTTAATCGATGTTAGTTAATCGATTAGAGAATAAAGTTAAAAAGAAGTTAATCGATGTTAGTTAATCGATTAGAGAATAAAGTTGAAAGGAGATAATCGATGTTAGTTTAATCGATTAGAATAGAAGCAAGTGAGTTAAATCGAATATAGTTATTCGAATAGAAACAAATGAGTAAATCGAATATAGTTATTCGAATAGAAAGTAAAAGGGAATTATCGAATATAGTTTATTCGAAAAGAGTAAGTGAAATGAGTAAATAAATAGTGTTAGTCAAATAGTGTTAGTCCAATAGAGTTAATTGATAGGGGTTAGTCCAAAGGAGTTAAGTAAAAAGAGTCAATCGAATATAGCTATTCGAAGGGGGGGTTAAGTAAGGAAGTTAGTAAATGGAATACAAAGTGAACTTTGCCCATTTCAAAGTTAGAAATGTTGTTCAGTTAAGGTCTGAGAAGTAGTTCTACCCCAACTTGGTTGGCTTCGTTTTTAACTAAGGAATAGTTAAGGTTCGACAGTAAAGGAAATGGTTTGAGTTGGCATCGCGATGGTTTGTTTAAACATATGTCTAAGTCCAATGAAGAAGCTTTGGAAATGTTTTCCAAATAAGAAACCAGAAATGTTTTCTAATAAAGAAACAAAGAAATGGAAATGTTTTCCATTATTAATAACGTATATTTTCCCAATTTAGAAAATAAGGAATATTGAACGTAGGGAAACATGAGATAAGTAAATTTATGAAATAAAGAGATAAATGTTGAATGATGTTAGATTGATATAAATTTCCATTTGGAAATAATATCGTTGGTTGCACACTTGTTTTTATTCGATAGTTAAATCACAGACTATCGAAGTTTTGACCATTTAACGTTGTTAATATGGAGAGACCGGTTGGATTATTATCCAAAGAACCACTCTGTATTGGCGTAAGCGTTGCGAATCATATATGCCAAAGGAAATTGAAGACGGAGTTATGCAAGGGCTATCCTGTTTACAGAATAGTGCCTTCGGTTCATCCTGTTCCTGGATGACTTGTATGGACGGATGTCTGACACAGTATTTCTAGACGATCAAGTATATTGATTTCTCCAACTGTACCAAGAGTGGGAGCGGAGAAGGAAACTTCTTTTAGCTAACGCGTAATGTATGGTTGAGGACGTCAATCGGTGGTTTGATGGATTTGATGATGTGGCATTCAAAGTGAATCTGGTATGATGATAAAGCGTAGCTTCTAGCCTCAGCATCTGGTAAATGACAGAAATCGGGCAGGCAGCATGGCTAAGTCGGTCGCACCGAAGTAGGGTGTATAATCACCTGATCTAGAGTTTCATTTACTTCTAAAAATCTATTGTTGATGCTGTCCCATTAGGGAAACGGTTGCTGATCCCAACTGTTGGTGATATACATTCGATACACTCAAGCGAAATGAGTGGTCGGTCATGTGTGGCCGGGTTGCAAGATGTTCTTGTTGAACCCAGTGTATTCCTCTCTAGAGGTACACGAGCGAAAGGTGGATCCATACCTTGTCATAGTTGGAAATCCATTACCCAATACGTGCTTGCGGTTTTGATTGTATACTATATATGTAGAACGTGAGATGAAAGCGTTTCTACTAGATGATTATATATACTGTGATTGATAGGCATTATTATAATATCAAAAGGTTTTGATATAAAGATATTTTGGATTCTCATAAGGGAAAAACCCGTTCCGTTATGCGGCGTGGTCTTATGAGATATCATTTACTTGTCGAACTGTTTTAAAACTGTTTTACTCATACCAGTCCCATGACTGACCCGGAGTTTATTTGTTTGTTTCCCTAAACTCTTGGGTGCCTAAATTTGTATGTGCAGTCAAGTAGTCGGGATTCACAGATATAGTTGAAGAGCTGGAGCAGGAGGCTTCAGGATGTTATAGCTATAGTTATTTCCGCTGTGTTGTAAGTGTTGTACTTTGATAATGATGTATATTCAAATACAGATGTATATTTCAAAGTTATGTTACATATATTATATGTTATTCGTTCCGCTGTGAGATTCGTGTTACTCTGATGTTGTCTTCTTCTTCTTCTATTCTAAGTTTCTATCTTATCTTTCCTCACCCTCTAATTTCTTTCACTAATTACCAGGATTTTTCGACGTTTTGGTTATCGACATCGTGCTTATGTCGATAACCAAAGTCGCTCAAAATCCGGGTCGTTACAGTTGGTATCAGAGCTTAAGTTAAGAATTACTTGGCTCTGTGGCGTGACTCGGTAGAGATAGGGTTAGTAATGCCCTAGATTGAGTTTGAGTGTATATATACGAGTGAACGTATTTATATTTGATATAAAAATTTGTTTTATATTGTGGAGATTCATTGGTTGAGTCGTTTATGAGTTCTGGTCGATCAGTTTGATCCACTGTATCGGTAGGAGTTACTAAACACTTGAATACGATGAACCATCATGGTATGTTTTGAAAGAGGGTAAACGAATAAGTTTACCCAAGGTATATCTTGATATAAGAAGATATATATCAAAATTATAATATATTGGATATATTGGTTGTTATTATAATTGAGTAAGATTATAAATTAAATGGTTATGTAAATAACCAATCAGAATTCGTATAAGTGAAATACGTGAAATCAGATGAGTTAAATCTGAAATTTTAAACCAGAAATTGAGTTAAAACTCTGGAGAATTGGATAAGTGTTTGTAAATGGATTTGGATTAAAAATAAGGAAAATTTAAGATCCTGGGAGGTTTTAAATTTTTTTACAAGCAGTGTGAATTTTATTTTGAAATGAATTTCAAAGTCGAAATGTTTAGAAATGGTTTTATAGTATTGAACTCACTTCGATCGCTGGAAAATAGATTCTGATGATGACAGCTGCATCATCAGTATTCATTTTCGAGTTGTAAGTGACGAATTACTACCAGAGATACTGTTTTGAAATTGTTTTGGGAAAGACAAGTTGTGTTGAATTTCAATTGGGATTTATAATAAAGAATGAATAAATAAAGTTTGAAAAGGAATTTGAATAAAAGAAGTTCAAACATAGAATGTAAATAAGAGAATTCAAAGGGGGTTTGAATATAGAAAATTCAAAGGGGATTTGAATATATAGAAATTCAATGGGAGTTTGAATATATGAAATTCAATGAAATTCAAAGAGAGTTTGAATATAGAAATTCAAATGGAATTCAAATATAGAATTTGAAAAGAGAAATATAAAGGAATTCAAATATAAGATTTGAATATCGAAGGTGAAATGGAATTTGAATATAGAATTCAAATGGAATTCAAACTATAGAATTTGATATATAGAGTTTGAATAGAATTTGAATGTAGAGGGTTCAAATAGAATTGAAAATGCAATCTGAATAAAGAAGATTCAAATAGAATTGAATTTGGAATTTAAATTAGGAAAATTCAAATAGAGTTAAAAAGGAATTTGAATATAAGATTCAAATAGAATTCAAATGGAATTTGAATATAGCATTCAAAGGGGATTTGAGGATTTATATTCGAAATTGAATATAGAACATAAAATTGAAAAGGAATTCAATTAGTTGATAAACAAGTTAAACCTATATTTGAACATGTATATTCAAATATGAAGGTGAAATGGGCAAACCAATAATTTGAAAATCACTTAACGAACTAAGTTAAAACGATTGGATTAAGTTGAAATGAATTAGAAATGTATGGATATACATGAGATAGGTATGGATAAGGTATGAAGGTATATAGATAGAATGCTCGACGAAAAGGTATGTATTCAATTCATATATGAGATTTTATGCGCCGTATCGGCTAGCCGCTTGGCTTTTTCTTTTTCTTTTGGATTGGTGAGGGCCATGGGAGGCTATTTGAAATATCTCGATGCTCCTGGTACAAAGGAGGTAATGGCGAATTTTTCCCAGGAATTTAAGGAGTTAGAATATTTTTAAGATAATTTGATAGTTAGAAATCAACGTATCGATGTGTATATAGAAGTCGATAAGGAAATGAACTTAGAAATAGAATAGTAAAATCAAAAAGGAAGTCTAGAATAAAATCTAGTAAGAATAGAAAGAGGAAGCGTACGTGTTTAAAAGTGAATCAGTAGTTGTATGGTACTGATTATTCGAATAAGTAGTCATATCTGTTTTGACGTTATAAATGTTATTCAGTCAAGGTCTGAGAGGTAGTTATACCCCAACTTGATTGATTTCATTATTAACAAACAAACAGTAAGATTTCAGGCTCGAAGATCGATGTTGAATAAGAGTTAGTTGAATATAGTAGTTGGGTGGTCGTAACGATGTTTTACACAACATCCGTTTTAACCCAAATAAGTATAAGCTTGGAAATATAATAAAGAATATTTCCTAAGTATAGAAATTAAACGAGATCGGAAAAGAGATAAGTAATTGGAATATTCTCCAATTATAAATAGCATGTATTTTCTAAAGTTTAGAAAATAAAGAAAGGCGATATTCGGAAATGTTTTCCAAATAACATAAAAGGCCAATATGGTTATTGAAAATATTTGGTTAACAAATATTGATGAAGAAATAGAGAAGTGATTTAACTAATGGAATATGAGTTAAGGGCTCAGTGAGATGTTCAAAAGGAAATTTGGTTTTTGAAAAGAGTAAACTGTTTAAAAATTCCCAGGGAAAGACTGTTTGAATTAAAAACAAATTTAACAGAAGTCTATGAAAGCAAAATATGAATTAAAGTAAAGCCAGTTAAAGTGGTAACTGAGATTGAATTAGAATGATATCAAGACAAATTGGATTGTGAGATTCAAACTTGAAGTGTAATGTGATAATCAAGTTAAGAGTTGGGAATCGAGAAGAAACTCGAGTTGAAATGATATTTGGCTCAGATATAAGCGAATGGTTGAGTTGTGGATAAAAGCAGATTGGAATTTGATTGGGGTGACCCTTGTATCCGCTAAATTGATAATATGTGGAAAGGATAAAATGATATGCCGACAAAAGGCACCAGTTTATATTTGATATAAGATTTTTGAGCCGAATTGGCAAGCCGCTTGGCTGTTTGATTTTCTTTTGGGATAGAGATGGCCCAGAGAGGCGAGTTGGAGTTTGACGTATTGACCAGTACGAAGGAGGTGCTGGCGAAATTTTTCAAAGAGTTAAGGCGTTAGAAAATTTTCAAGATTTTTGAAAATTTTCGTTGATAAGAATTAATTAATAATTTAATTGAATTTAAATTGGTTCAGTGGAAACTGAAGATAAGAAGTGAACAAATGTGTTCTAACCAGTCGATAGGGTCGACCCCTACTTTTTAGCAATTTCGAGGACGAAATTATTTTAAGTGGGGAAGATTGTAATGACCCGCATTGGCAGGGGTATTATGATTAGTTTATTTAATTATATCAATGGTGGATTTGTGGATTTAATGGTCGTGGAATTAAATAATGATGAATATTTAATTAAAATAATAAATAATATATTAAATTCTGAAATAATCAGAATTGGCTGAAATGGCGATATGGTGTGAACCAGATCATATGTGATATTTAATTTAGCTTGGAATTGAATTTGAATAACGAATATATTATATAAACGACAGTTTGAACGTAGAATTATAATATAATTATAATCGAGCTGGAAATGGCGCTGCAGTTCGCTAATTGGCGATTCGAACTTCAACTGAATGTACATGATTCGTTTTAAATCGAATTTCTGTGAAACAAGAAATGTGTGGAGCTGGTGGAGTATATCTTTCTAGTGGAAGAGAAAAATCAGGATTTCGTCATATAGATTTTGAGGTATGTCCAAATCAAATTTCAAAATAGTCGCTACAGAATCGTTTATCGACCATAATGGTTTATTCGATATAACTAGAGATCGGGTTTGAATTTAGACAAGGTTCTTTTGAGGCGTAATGATAATTTAATTTTTAGAATTTTACTGTAATTTTTAATTAATTTAATAAGCAACTTTTTATTGGGAGTATTTTGCACCCTGTAATCAACATTTTGGGATTTCAAAATATGAGTTAATCTACCGGTATTATTATATTTTTTGGATCGTGGCACATTGATCGTCACGATGGTATATTTGATCCTGTCGATAGCGGTTCGTAAATTAATGAAATTTCATAAAACGAGATGACCAAAATCTTTTAAACTGAAACAAATACATAGACATTAGGATGCTATAAAAACTAGACAACATAACGATGTAAATTCACTTCATTTCTTTCGTACTGACATCTACAAAATGCGTTCAATGTATGAAACGGAAATGGTAACGTGGTAAGGCTTATCAACATACAATATAAACCCTTACACTAAAATATACAATCTTCCTCTAATAAAATAGAAGGCCACGTCCTCGTGTATTTCATCCACACAAATGGAAACAAAATACTATAAAATAACCTCAACTCGAGACCTAATTCATTTCGTTTTCTGCAAATGAAAACCGGCCGCCACCCTCAGTAAAAGAAAACGTGAAAATCCACTTCAAACAATTCAAAAGAAAATCATATAAATCCCTATAAATCTCCATATGTTTATATTCGAAATCCCTATGGGTTGCTCTTCAATTCCATGCCGATTTGGGTATGTGCGATTCACGTTTTTGGGTTCCAGCGAGCTAGGTTTTAGCATTTGGAAAGTGGAAGCATTAAATCCTAGGTTTGATGTTAGAATCGGGGTTGGAGTTGAAATCTGCATCATTTGTGAAAATTTTGGGAGTTTCGGTGCCAAAAGAGGTCGCTGACCTTCAATGTACAACAAGCAAAAGGGGATCGACGGAAATCCCAAGGTGGGATCGAACTGGGCATAAAGGGTATGAGGTTGAAGTGGAGATGGTGGCAAGATTTGTGGTATTTTTGTTGTGATTATTAAGGAATGGAAGAAGGAGAAATGATGGGCTAAAGAATCGGGTTTGGTGGAGTTAATCACCTGGAGCGTGCTTTTTAATTCGGGGAAGAAGAACCAGAGGAGCGGCTTGGATAGTGAAGTAGACAAATGGGCCGGGTTCGAAATGTGAGGCCCAAAATTTTAATTCATTTAGTTTTAGTTTTTAAAATTTGAACACGTCTAACTTATAAAATACGTAACTTCTGCATACGTTATCAGAATGAAGCAAATTCAGATCCGTTGGGACCGTATGGACGGGAGCAACACAATGAGACTGACCGAGAGTGAATCCGAGCTCGTTACAATTTATGGCGAAATAAATTGTCCGACTGAATCAAATAACGCAAACCTTTATTTAATGGTTAACGCGCCAATGTGAGTAAATCTCACCAACTCTGAACAGTTTATAAATTTCATGTTGTATTTTTTAGAACTGTTAGATATTGGCTGATTTACTGTATGTTGACTGTTTGATTGAACTGCTAGTCAGTTAGTTAAATTTTCTATATTGATTCTGTTTAACAGAATATATCATATAGAGCTGAAAAGTGATGTTATCTATATTGTTTAACATCTGTGATGCAGGGAAACAGGTTGGAGGAATCCAACTGGATTCCTCAACATTTATTTTACTGTTTTCATATATTGTGATATATGATGTGTTATATAAATCTGTTATGGATTATGGGTGTTGGAATGATGTTGATCATTTTTATTCGATATTTTAAATATCATAAAAGACCCTGGGATGTAAAAAAGAAGTATTTCAATGTATATTGAAATAAAGGAATTTTATAAAATCACAGGATTTTATAAAAGGAATTATTTATAAAACGAACACGGTTTTATAAAAGGGATATTTATTTAGAAAATAAATAGAAGTTATAAATAGGAAATATTTGTAACGGTAAATAGAAGTTATAAATAGGAAATATTTGTAATGGTAAATAGAAGTTATAAATAGGAAATATTTGTAACGGTAAGTAAACGTTATAAAAAGGAAATAGTTGTAACGGAAAACGTAGTTTATCAAAAGGAACTAATCGATGTTAGTTAATCGATTAGAGATAAAGTAAAAAGGAACTAATCGATGTTAGTTAATCGATTAGAGATAAAGTTAAAAAGGAACTAATCGATGTTAGTTAATCGATTAGAGTTAAAGTTAAAAAGGAACTAATCGATGTTAGTTAATCGATTAGAAAATAAAGTTAAAAAGAAGTTAATCGATGTTAGTTAATCGATTAGAAAATAAAGTTAAAAAGAAGTTAATCGATGTTAGTTAATCGATTAGAAAATAAAGCTAAAAAGAAGTTAATCGATGTTAGTTAATCGATTAGAGAATAAAGTTAAAAAGAAGTAAATCGATGTTAGTTAATCGATTAGAGAATAAAGTTGAAAGGAGATAATCGATGTTAGTTTAATCGATTAGAATAGAAGCAAGTGAGTTAAATCGAATATAGTTATTCGAATAGAAACAAATGAGTAAATCGAATATAGTTATTCGAATAGAAAGTAAAAGGGAATTATCGAATATAGTTTATTCGAAAAGAGTAAGTGAAATGAGTAAATAAATAGTGTTAGTCAAATAGTGTTAGTCCAATAGAGTTAATTGATAGGGGTTAGTCCAAAGGAGTTAAGTAAAAAGAGTCAATCGAATATAGCTATTCGAAGGGGGGGTTAAGTAAGGAAGTTAGTAAATGGAATACAAAGTGAACTTTGCCCATTTCAAAGTTAGAAATGTTGTTCAGTTAAGGTCTGAGAAGTAGTTCTACCCCAACTTGGTTGGCTTCGTTTTTAACTAAGGAATAGTTAAGGTTCGACGGTAAAGGAAATGGTTTGAGTTGGCATCGCGATGGTTTGTTTAAACATATGTCTAAGTCCAATGAAGAAGCTTTGGAAATGTTTTCCAAATAAGAAACCAGAAATGTTTTCTAATAAAGAAACAAAGAAATGGAAATGTTTTCCATTATTAATAACGTATATTTTCCCAATTTAGAAAATAAGGAATATTGAACGTAGGGAAACATGAGATAAGTAAATTTATGAAATAAAGAGATAAATGTTGAATGATGTTAGATTGATATAAATTTCCATTTGGAAATAATATCGTTGGTTGCACACTTGTTTTTATTCGATAGTTAAATCACAGACTATCAAAGTTTTGACCATTTAACGTTGTTAATATGGAGAGACCGGTTGGATTATTATCCAAAGAACCACTCTGTATTGGCGTAAGCGTTGCGAATCATATATGCCAAAGGAAATTGAAGACGGAGTTATGCAAGGGCTATCCTGTTTACAGAATAGTGCCTTCGGTTCATCCTGTTCCTGGATGACTTGTATGGACGGATGTCTGACAGAGTATTTCCAGACGATCAAGTATATTGATTTCTCCAACTGTACCAAGAGTGGGAGCGGAGAAGGAAACTTCTTTTAGCTAACGCGTAATGTATGGTTGAGGACGTCAATCGGTGGTTTGATGGATTTGATGATGTGGCATTCAAAGTGAATCTGGTATGATGATAAAGCGTAGCTTCTAGCCTCAGCATCCGGTAAATGACAGAAATCGGGCAGGCAGCATGGCTAAGTCGGTCGCACCGAAGTAGGGTGTATAATCACCTGATCTAGAGTTTCATTTACTTCTAAAAATCTATTGTTGATGCTGTCCCATTAGGGAAACGGTTGCCGATCCCAACTGTTGGTGATATACATTCGATACACTCAAGCGAAATGAGTGGTCGGTCATGTGTGGCCGGGTTGCAAGATGTTCTTGTTGAACCCAGTGTATTCCTCTCTAGAGGTACACGAGCGAAAGGTGGATCCATACCTTGTCATAGTTGGAAATCCATTACCCAATACGTGCTTGCGGTTTTGATTGTATACTATATATGTAGAACGTGAGATGAAAGCGTTTCTACTAGATGATTATATATACTGTGATTGATAGGCATTATTATAATATCAAAAGGTTTTGATATAAAGATATTTTGGATTCTCATAAGGGAAAAACCCGTTCCGTTATGCGGCGTGGTCTTATGAGATATCATTTACTTGTCGAACTGTTTTAAAACTGTTTTACTCATACCAGTCCCATGACTGACCCGGAGTTTATTTGTTTGTTTCCCTAAACTCTTGGGTGCCTAAATTTGTATGGGCAGTCAAGTAGTCGGGATTTACAGATATAGTTGAAGAGCTGGAGCAGGAGGCTTCAGGATGTTATAGCTATAGTTATTTCCGCTGTGTTGTAAGTGTTGTACTTTGATAATGATGTATATTCAAATACAGATGTATATTTCAAAGTTATGTTACATATATTATATGTTATTCGTTTCGCTGTGAGATTCGTGTTACTCTGATGTTGTCTTCTTCTTCTTCTATTCTAAGTTTCTATCTTATCTTTCCTCACCCTCTAATTTCTTTCACTAATTACCAGGATTTTTCGACGTTTTGGTTATCGACATCGTGCTTATGTCGATAACCAAAGTCGCTCAAAATCCGGGTCGTTACAGAATTATATGCAAATCATATATTCATGTTTAGTTAGCTAAAACGCATTTTTATTTCATACACCAATTTGATAGTATATTGACTATAAATTGTATTGTTCGTTCATTCATGATTTTTAATGTCAATTCATGTTTCAACTTCCATACCTATACCAAGTGTAAATTTCTTTTAAAATAAACAAATTGCATATTTTACTCATTTTATTTTAAGGAGTGAAATTGTTGATTTTCATCCAATGAACAAAAATGAATATTTTTGTTCAATCCCTTTTATGAACAAAATGTGAATTCCTTCCTATGCTTCTAACCTTACATTAAAATTGTATTTAATACAAAACATATTTCTAAATGAAATATGATTCTTATTCTCTTCCTTTTTAAAATTACATTAAAAATGCAACCTTTAATTCTCATATTTTATTTGCATTTGGGACTGCAAATAAAAATGTATATTATCCTTTTCATGATTTATTTGCGTTGAGGAACGCAAATAAAAATGTATCTTTAAATTTGTAATTTTATTTACAACAAGGAATGTAAATAAAGTACAACTCTTTATTTCATGTTTATTTACATGAAGGGATGTAAATAAATAAAAGAGAAATGTAATCTTTCTTTTAATATTTTGTTCGCATCTAGATTTCTTCTATTAATTTGTTTGCATCTAAAATTGAAGACAAAAATGTATCCTTTTATTTATAATTTGTTTGCATCTAAAATTGCAAACAAAAAAAGTATCTTTTTATTTATAATTTGTTTGCATCTAAAATTGCAAACAAAAAATGTATCTTTTTATTTATAATTTGTTTGCATCTAAAATTGCAAACAAAAATGTATCTTTTTATTTATAATTTGTTTGTATAGTAGAAGGCAAATAAAAATGTGAATTTTTAATTTACATGCATTGTTTGCATTGTAGACTGCAAACATAACATAAATCTCTTTTCTTTTTCTTTTCTTTTTATAGCGGTTGCAATTTAGAATGTAATTTTATTTTTTCTATCTCATTACATTAAGAAACGGAAAGATGATATTTTATCTTTCCACAATTTGTTCTCATTAAGGAATGCAACCAAAATGATATTTCATTTTCTACATCTTGTTTGCATTAGAGAATGCAACAAAAATGATAATTTATTTTCTACATTTTGTTTGCATTAGGGAATGCAACAAAAATGATAATTTATTTTCTACATTTTGTTTGCATTAGGGAATGCAACAAAAATGATAATTTATTTTCTACATTTTGTTTGCATTAGAGAATGCAACAAGAATGATTATTTATTATCTACATTTTGTTTGCATTAGAGAATGCAACAAGAATGGTTATTTATTTTCTACATTTTTACATTGAAAAGGGTAAATAAAAATGTACTACTTTTAAAACATATTTTATTTGCGTTGGAGGACACAAATAAAATACATTTTTTTTATTGTCAATATTTTAATTGTATTTGAGAACACACTAAAAAGTCATTCAATTTTTCTATGAAATATTTGTGTTTATGGACACAAATAAAATGCAGTTAAATGTTCTATGTAATATTTGTGTTTCAAATAAAATGTAATTCAATGTTCTAGGTAATATTTGTGTTTAAGGACACAAATAAAATATTATTCAATATAATATGTATATATTTGTGTTGAAACACAAATAAAAAGAATGACTTGTTTTTCTATGTATATTTTTGTGTTGAAACACAAATAAAAAGAATAACTTATTTTTCTATGTGTATTTTTGTGTTGAAACACAAATAAAAGAATAACTTATTTTTCTATGTGTATATTTGTGTTGAAACACAAATAAAAGAACAACTTATTTTTCTATGTTTGGTTCAAACAAATCAATTCAAATAGAAAGGCAATTTTATTTTCTCTATATTGAATTGATTAACTAGATCAATTCAAATAAAAGCAATATTTATTTTCTCTATATGGAATTGATAAATTAGATCAATCACTCAACGAAGCAAATTGTATGATTTGATATTGAATCGATGATCTAAATCAATTCAATAATAATATTATTATTAAAAAAATTCTTTTTTTTTTTCACATGTAGATCTATGATTATTCAATATAAGAATAAATATTGAATTGATTATCTAACTCAATTCAATTGAATTGAATAAACGATAAAAATATATTTGAATAACACATGACAGCCAATCATAATAATCCATCATACAACAAACAAACATCATACAACATCTACACAATCAGATCTGAAGATGAATATCTATAAATAAAAAAGATAAATTAATTAATTAATTTAAACAAGAGATATCTCACTGTCGTTTGTGATTTTAGCCAAAATTCTAACTGCTCAGAAATTCCCTGCTTCAGTGTAGAATTGTAGTTCAGGATCGTACGAGTCCAACGCTTCAAAAATTGTGTAATTCTGAGTTTATTTGACAAAGTTATGAGTAAAATAAGATTAGGGATTAATTTATTTATTAAATTATGTCAAAATAATTATGTTAATCCATCTTCCTCTGTAACGACCCAGATTTTTCTAATCGATTTATTTTGAATATTTAATATCGTTTTAAATATTGAGCTGATAATATAATCAATTTTTATATTGAATTATCGACATAACTATCGTAAGATGAGGATCTTAAGTAATTAAATTTGAAATGGAGTCAAATTGATTTATATGAAGTTTTATTTGAATTTAAACGATAACAAATAATAATTTATTATCGAAGAATTCATTTGTTTAAATTTAAATTATATTATATTGATTTAAAATGGTTATTTTATATTACGTTCAAATTAAATTATATAATCTATTTCGTTGGATTCAAAATAGTGAATAATGTTAGGAACATCAGTTGTTTTGCTGAAATAGTGGTTCGTGGTTTTAAATTAAAGGACCGAAAGATATTTTATTTATTTAAAATCAAAATCAAATCAAAAATTAATTCGCATCAGTTCGAGCCACCCTAAGACTATACCAGGGCCGACCTAAATTTTGTACCAACGCAAATCTATCTCTCTCGAGCTGTATATTCTGTCTCCTAGCTTCAGCACTAAGGCAAACATGATTTTAATGTCCTCTCGTACCAATGTTCCCCAGTTCTCTCCTATAAAATCAACCGATCGCCTTCGTATTCCTTCCACTTAGAAACCCCATTCAAGTTCCTCTCTCCTTTCTTTCTTTCAGAAGTTGTTCCACCGATCGAAAAAAAAAAGAAATCAGACATCGCAAGCATAGTACCGCGAGTTCCTGAGCTCGATTCCTAAAATCGACTCAAGCTAAGACGCTAGCGGAAGAGGGGTTTCATCGTGAGTTGCTCTGAGGTTTTAAAGAGGTTGCGCATCATTTCTGTCATCGGTGGTAGGCAAGCGAAACCAAAATCCATTTTTGAGGGTACCAGCTGTTCGAAAGGGCAGCGCGATATCTGGGAGGAGGACAGAGTGGCAGTTGAATGTCAGAGTTTTGGTTTTAGGGAAGACAGCGGTCTGGGGTTCGATTGTTGGGGAAAAGCATGGGTGCGATGGGGTGTTTTGTTCGCTGGCGCTCGATTTAGGGGAGTCGGAGCTGATCTGAAATGTGCGACAGTTGATGTGGTGTTCGACAGTGGACGCGAGGATGTTGTGGTGGTGTGACAACAGCTTGGCTGTTGATTGTAGATGACAACAAAGCATTGGTGAGTGAAGGCGAAGTGTTCGATTTAATGCCAAAGAGAAAAGGTCGGCAAATTTAGGGGTTTTTCTCAGCAAAATCGTTCGATGATTATCGAGTAGCTTCATGGTTAGAATAGCAGTAAGGTACCAAAAAGATTTATTCGGATAGATTTGAAGCTGTGACAGGATATCCGACAAATAAATCACGGTGAGTAAATCTCACTCACCTTTAGAATTATTTTTATTTCATTAAAAATAATTGTCTGTTGCTTATGTGAATGATTTCTGGTTGCTTTATATATATTAGTTATTTAGGCTATTATATATATATATTGGGTTGATTGATTGGTTGGATTCCCGCAGTCTCATTAGCGGATGCCCGCGGTTTCATAGCGGATGA
Organism: Allium sativum; assembly: GCA_030737875.1. Taxonomy (NCBI): domain Eukaryota; kingdom Viridiplantae; phylum Streptophyta; class Magnoliopsida; order Asparagales; family Amaryllidaceae; genus Allium; species Allium sativum. The sequence continues at coordinate 6,064,796 of CM060914.1, read as the reverse complement.
TTACCCTATACGCCCCACGCTATGATTAGTGGATGACCTTCTATACCGCGATATTCTGCCACGAAGCAGAATGGGTATTATTTATGTGCTAACATCTGTGGATGCAGGAAAACAGGTTGGAGGAATCCAACTGAATTCCTCAAAAATATATTATCTGTTTGTTTATTTGTTTGCATGTATATTGTTATATATGATGTATTAGAAAAATAAATAATTCGTTGCTTTGTGTGTTTAAGTATCACCGGGCTTAAGTAATGATATTTAAAAATATCGTGAAAGAATATTGGAGATTTAAAAAAGGAAAATTCTATTTTTAAATAAAATGTGAATTTTAAATGGAATAAAATATAATCTTGTTTTTGGAAAAATAAAACGAGTAGTTTCTTTATAAACGAAGTTTATAAATAGTTCTTTATAACGAAGTTATAAATGAAGTGACAAGAATTATCATTTGATAATTCAGAACTAGAAATACAAGCGTGAAATTGGAAATGTGAAATGAGATTTCAAATAGGATGTGAAATGAAATTTTTAAATATATAACTCAAATGAAATTTGAGTATAACATTTTAATTTTTAAAGGGGGTTAAATATTTGAATTTTAAAGGGGGATTGAATATTAGAAATTCAAATAGAAGTTCAAATAGAATTTGAATAGACGAGATTAGAATGAAAAGTAGAATTTGAATTCAAGGAATTAAATTATAATTTGAATTCGAAGGAATTCAAATAAAGAAATTCAAATAGAGATTTTGAATGTAGAATTTCAAGATAGGATTTGAAATATAGAATTTCAAAGAAGAATTGAATAGAATTTGAAATATAAAATTTCAAAGAAAATTGAATAGAATTTGAAATATAGTATTTCAAGGAAGAATTCAAATGTGAAATTTGAATAGAGATTTGAATGAAATTTAAATATGAAATTTGAATTGAGATTTGAAATAGAAATTCGAATGTTGAATTTGAACAGGGAATTGAATATAGAAATTCAAGTAGAAATTTGAATATGAGATTTCAAAATAGAATTTGAAATAAACTTTGAAAATAGGATTTCAAAGTAGAATGGGAAATGGAATTTCAAATAGGATTTCAAATAGGAAATCCAAATAGTCTTGAAATGGAATTTGAATTCAAGAGAATTCAAATGAATTTGAATATTAGAAATTCAAATGGTGTTGAAAATGAATTTGAATATTAGAAATTCAAATGGTGTTGAAAATGAATTTGAATATTAGAATTCAAATGGAAAATGAAATTTGAATATAAGAGATTCAAATTGAATTTAAATAGGATTTGATCTATGGGATTTGAATATGAAATTCAAATGGGTCTTAAACTATGGAATTTTGAATATAGAATTTAAAAAGGAGTTTGAATATTTGAACTTCAATAGAATTCAAATATAGAAATGGAAATATAGAAGTTCCAAGGGAATTTAAATATAAAGTTTGAATAAAAGAATTCAAAGGAATTCAAGTATTGAATTTGAATATAGGGAATTCAAATAGGAATTTAAGTATTGAATTTGAATATCAAATAGAAAAGGGATTTGAATTTGAAATGTAGAATTCAAAAGTGAGATTGGAATTTGAATCAAGAATTCAAATAGAGCTAAACAGAGTTGAATTCATTTTAAAGAAGTTTAAAGGGTTTTATATATATAAATATAATTAAAACGAACTCGCCGCAGCGCTGCAGTTCGTAAAATAGCGATTCGAACTTCAATCGAATATACAGGACTCAATTGAAGTCGGAATTCTTTGAAACAAGAAACGTCAGGACCGGTTTGATAATAGTTTTCTAATGGAAGAGAAAAATATGAATTTCGTCGTATAGATTTTGAGTTATGTCAAAATCAAATCTTCAGAAAAACAGCGCCAGAATCGTTTTAAAACCATAACGGTTTATTTAATTAAATTAAAGGATTTTAAGCAAATAAAAATCGAAATTTCTATTTAGAAAAATCCAGATTTGAGTTATAAAATATATGTGAACTCCAGTGGAGTAATGAGTTGATTTCTGAAATAGAAATCAGATTTTTGATTTATTAAATAGAGTTAACTAATTCGAATAGAAATTAGTTAATGAGATTTCGAATGAATATTGAGCTTTAAATAAGTGAATTCGATTTGAGAATTTATATTCGAAATAGAAAAGAAAGAACTAGAATTGAAATTGAAATTCAATTTGGTTATGAACGAGTTAAATATTTTGTTGGAACATGTTATGTTCAACAAAGAAGTGAAATAGGCAAAAAGGGCTAATTAAAGAATAATTAAGCGAAACCGAATTCAAACGATTCAAATTTGAATTCAAACGAATGGATTGAGTTGAATTGAATTGAAAACAGGTGAACAGTTGTTGAACAGATATGGGATGGAGTATATGAGGATTTAAATTTATGTGCCCGACAAAAAGGTACATGTTTAATTCATATATGGGTTTTATGCGCCGTATCGGCAAGCCGCTTGGCTTTTCCTTTTTCTTTTTGATTGAGGAAGATACCGGGAAGCTATTTGAAATTTCCCGATGCTTCCGATACAGGGGAGGTTATGGCGAAATTTTCCGGAAATTTAAGGAGTTAGAATATTTTTAAGATATTTTGATAAATTTGAAACCATTGTAGCGACGTATTGAATTCGATAGTAAAGTGAATATAAAAATCGAATATTGCAAACAAAAAGGGATAGAGATAAGTGATTGAAATTGTTTTCAATTGCAAATAAAGATTTTTCTAATATATAGAAAATAAAAGAAGTTGAAATTTGGAAACGTTTTCCAGATAGCGTAAAGGGCCAAGATTGATTATTGAAATATTTGGTTAACAAATATTGATAGAGAAAATAGAGAAGTGGTTTAATTAATGGAATATTAATTAAAGAGCCCAGTGATTTGTTTGATATGTTGGATGAACACTTGTTTTTATTCGATAGTTAAATCACAGACTATCGAAGTTTGACCATCGTTGTCAATATGGAGAGACCGGTTGGATTATTATCCAAAGAACCACTCCGTATCGGCATAAGCGTTGCGAACCAAGTATGCTGAATATATTGAAGACGGAGTGAAGTGCAAGGGCTTTTCTATTTATAGAAATAGTGCCTTCGGTTTCGTTCAATCCCAGAACGAACGTAAATGGACGAATGTCTGACAGAGTATTTCCAATGATCAAATGGGTTGGTCTGTATGAATGTATATGGTGGCAACGGATTTATCCCTTAGCATAATATCCAGAATATTTGTGCAAACTCAACTAGTGATCAACGGATCTGACGATGTGGCATTCAAAGTGATTGTGTTATCAATGAATGGTAAGTATGCGTAGCCTCAGGCCTCAACAACCGGGAAAGGACAAAAATCGGGCAGGCAGCATGGCTATGTGGGTCGCACCCATTAGGGTGTATAATCACCTATCTAGAGAAATTCCTTTTGTTTCTAAATCTATCGATTCTGCCCATTCGGGAAACGGTGGTTTGAGTCCAACCGTTGGTGATATACATTCGATACACTCAAGCGAAATGAGTGGTCGGTCATGTGTGGGCCGGGTTACAAGATGTTCTTGTTGAACCCAGGTGTATTCGCCTCTAGAGATACATCATCGGAAGGTGGTCCCATACCTTGTCATGTTGGAAATCCAATCTCCAATAAGCGCCATGCGGTTTTTGATTTTATAATATATATGTGGAGCGTGAGATGCAAGCGTTCTGCTATTTGGTTATTTATTTGATGTAGACATTACTATAATATCACTGGATTTGATATCAAAGTGTTTTGGGTTATAGTAAGGTAAAAACCGTCCGTGTTTATGTGTGGGCTGGTCTTACTATTATCTTTTCTTTCGAAAAGAGTTTTTAAAAGTTAAACAAGTGGTTGGAGTTTACTCACACCAGTCCCATGACTGACCCAGAGTTTATTTTGTTTTGTTTTCCCTAAACTCTTGGGTGCCCAAATTTGTACGGGCAGCCAAGTGTTTCAGGCTTTTACAGATACACTTGGAGGAGCTTGAAGCAGGAGGCTTCAACGTTAGTTATTTAAAGTTACTTCCGCTGGATCAAATGTTATGTGTACTCTGATGATGGTATGTGTATATGTACAAAACAGATTTGTATTTCGAAGCTTATGTTATATAATATATTTTATTCGTTCCGCTGTGAGTTTGTGATCTTTGTTTTCTTCTATTCTAATATTTCTTTCTTTCTATTTCTCACCCTCTAACTTCTTTCTAATAATGAGTCGTATTTCTGTGTTATTTGGGTTGGACGTGTGGTGTATTTAGTCAACTCAGATAACACGGATTTGCGGGTCGCTACAGTTGGTATCAGAGCTTAGGTTGAGTGAATACCTAGGCTTGTGTGGCATGTGCTCATTAGAGATAGGGTCAGTAGTACCCTAGAATGAGTTGAGTGTATATATATACGAGAAAGCGTATTTGTTAGTTGATATAAAAGTTGTTTTATATTGTGTTGACTAGTCTGTTGAGTGGTTTATGAATTCTGGTCGAATCGTGGGACGCCACGACGTCGATAGGAGTTTGTAAACACTTGGACAGAAGATTGAACACGATATTGTTTTAAAGTGGGTAAATGAAATAACTTTACCCAAAACTATATTTTGATATAGAAAGAATAATTTTCTAGAATTATAATTATATGGATGTGTTGGATGTTGATTTTATAGTCAAATGAGATTATAAATTGGAATGGTTATTTATAACCAAAATAGAATTTGTATAGGAATTAAATATACAAATGAGATGAATTAGAATTAAATTCAAACCAGAATTAAGAATTCAAAAATCCTGGGAAGTTGAAAAATATTTTTCAAAGTATATTAAAATAATGTGGCTTTGTTTTGGGAGGATTTGAAAGAAAATCATGGATTTTGAAATAATAAAGCACTGAACTCACTTCAGTGGCTGGGAAATAATTCTGATGATGATTGCAACATCATCAGTGTTCATTTCCGAGTTTCTAAGTGATGGATTGCTACCTTAGAAAGTTTTTGATGGAAATTTGTTTGAAAGAAAACAAGTGGTTTGAAAATTCAAATGTTTTGAATTTGAAATGAAAATAAATATATGTATATATTTATAGGATTTCAAAAGAATTTGAAAAGAAACCCAGGGATTTGAATTCTGGAATTTAAATTTAACTTAAACAAGTTAAATAGGTCGAAGTGAGTGAATTGATTAGAATCAATTGGAATAGGTTTATTGGAATATAGATTGAATATAAATGGATTGATCGTAGATCATTCGAATCGAATATGTGAAGACCAAAAGTTTTGGTGAAATTAAATATGGTGAAATATAAGGAGGTGAGTTTCAACATAAGGGAGTCTGAAAAGTAATAGATTTGTACCACTTTTCCTACCTTAGCAATTTCGAGGACGAAATTATTTTAAGGGGGGAAGAATGTAACGACCCAGATTTTTCTAATCGATTTATTTTGAATATTTAATATCGTTTTAAATATTGAGCTGATAATATAATCAATTTTTATATTGAATTATCGACATAACTATCGTAAGATGAGGATCTTAAGTAATTAAATTTGAAATGGAGTCAAATTGATTTATATGAAGTTTTATTTGAATTTAAACGATAACAAATAATAATTTATTATCGAAGAATTCATTTGTTTAAATTTAAATTATATTATATTGATTTAAAATGGTTATTTTATATTACGTTCAAATTAAATTATATAATCTATTTCGTTGGATTCAAAATAGTGAATAATGTTAGGAACATCAGTTGTTTTGCTGAAATAGTGGTTCGTGGTTTTAAATTAAAGGACCGAAAGATATTTTATTTATTTAAAATCAAAATCAAATCAAAAATTAATTCGCATCAGTTCGAGCCACCCTAAGACTATACCAGGGCCGACCTAAATTTTGTACCAACGCAAATCTATCTCTCTCGAGCTGTATATTCTGTCTCCTAGCTTCAGCACTAAGGCAAACATGATTTTAATGTCCTCTCGTACCAATGTTCCCCAGTTCTCTCCTATAAAATCAACCGATCGCCTTCGTATTCCTTCCACTTAGAAACCCCATTCAAGTTCCTCTCTCCTTTCTTTCTTTCAGAAGTTGTTCCACCGATCGAAAAAAAAAAAGAAATCAGACATCGCAAGCATAGTACCGCGAGTTCCTGAGCTCGATTCCTAAAATCGACTCAAGCTAAGACGCTAGCGGAAGAGGGGTTTCATCGTGAGTTGCTCTGAGGTTTTAAAGAGGTTGCGCATCATTTCTGTCATCGGTGGTAGGCAAGCGAAACCAAAATCCATTTTTGAGGGTACCAGCTGTTCGAAAGGGCAGCGCGATATCTGGGAGGAGGACAGAGTGGCAGTTGAATGTCAGAGTTTTGGTTTTAGGGAAGACAGCGGTCTGGGGTTCGATTGTTGGGGAAAAGCATGGGTGCGATGGGGTGTTTTGTTCGCTGGCGCTCGATTTAGGGGAGTCGGAGCTGATCTGAAATGTGCGACAGTTGATGTGGTGTTCGACAGTGGACGCGAGGATGTTGTGGTGGTGTGACAACAGCTTGGCTGTTGATTGTAGATGACAACAAAGCATTGGTGAGTGAAGGCGAAGTGTTCGATTTAATGCCAAAGAGAAAAGGTCGGCAAATTTAGGGGTTTTTCTCAGCAAAATCGTTCGATGATTATCGAGTAGCTTCATGGTTAGAATAGCAGTAAGGTACCAAAAAGATTTATTCGGATAGATTTGAAGCTGTGACAGGATATCCGACAAATAAATCACGGTGAGTAAATCTCACTCACCTTTAGAATTATTTTTATTTCATTAAAAATAATTGTCTGTTGCTTATGTGAATGATTTCTGGTTGCTTTATATATATTAGTTATTTAGGCTATTATATATATATATTGGGTTGATTGATTGGTTGGATTCCCGCAGTCTCATTAGCGGATGCCCGCGGTTTCATAGCGGATGATTACCCTATACGCCCCACGCTATGATTAGTGGATGACCTTCTATACCGCGATATTCTGCCACGAAGCAGAATGGGTATTATTTATGTGCTAACATCTGTGGATGCAGGAAAACAGGTTGGAGGAATCCAACTGAATTCCTCAAAAATATATTATCTGTTTGTTTATTTGTTTGCATGTATATTGTTATATATGATGTATTAGAAAAATAAATAATTCGTTGCTTTGTGTGTTTAAGTATCACCGGGCTTAAGTAATGATATTTAAAAATATCGTGAAAGAATATTGGAGATTTAAAAAAGGAAAATTCTATTTTTAAATAAAATTTGAATTTTAAATGGAATAAAATATAATCTTGTTTTTGGAAAAATAAAACGAGTAGTTTCTTTATAAACGAAGTTTATAAATAGTTCTTTATAACGAAGTTATAAATGAAGTGACAAGAATTATCATTTGATAATTCAGAACTAGAAATACAAGCGTGAAATTGGAAATGTGAAATGAGATTTCAAATAGGATGTGAAATGAAATTTTTAAATATATAACTCAAATGAAATTTGAGTATAACATTTTAATTTTTAAAGGGAGTTAAATATTTGAATTTTAAAGGGGGATTGAATATTAGAAATTCAAATAGAAGTTCAAATAGAATTTGAATAGACGAGATTAGAATGAAAAGTAGAATTTGAATTCAAGGAATTAAATTATAATTTGAATTCGAAGGAATTCAAATAAAGAAATTCAAATAGAGATTTTGAATGTAGAATTTCAAGATAGGATTTGAAATATAGAATTTCAAAGAAGAATTGAATAGAATTTGAAATATAAAATTTCAAAGAAAATTGAATAGAATTTGAAATATAATATTTCAAGGAAGAATTCAAATGTGAAATTTGAATAGAGATTTGAATGAAATTTAAATATGAAATTTGAATTGAGATTTGAAATAGAAATTCGAATGTTGAATTTGAACAGGGAATTGAATATAGAAATTCAAGTAGAAATTTGAATATGAGATTTCAAAATAGAATTTGAAATAAACTTTGAAAATAGGATTTCAAAGTAGAATGGGAAATGGAATTTCAAATAGGAAATCCAAATAGTCTTGAAATGGAATTTGAATTCAAGAGAATTCAAATGAATTTGAATATTAGAAATTCAAATGGTGTTGAAAATGAATTTGAATATTAGAAATTCAAATGGTGTTGAAAATGAATTTGAATATTAGAATTCAAATGGAAAATGAAATTTGAATATAAGAGATTCAAATTGAATTTAAATAGGATTTGATCTATGGGATTTGAATATGAAATTCAAATGGGTCTTAAACTATGGAATTTTGAATATAGAATTTAAAAAGGAGTTTGAATATTTGAACTTCAATAGAATTCAAATATAGAAATGGAAATATAGAAGTTCCAAGGGAATTTAAATATAAAGTTTGAATAAAAGAATTCAAAGGAATTCAAGTATTGAATTTGAATATAGGGAATTCAAATAGGAATTTAAGTATTGAATTTGAATATCAAATAGAAAAGGGATTTGAATTTGAAATGTAGAATTCAAAAGTGAGATTGGAATTTGAATCAAGAATTCAAATAGAGCTAAACAGAGTTGAATTCATTTTAAAGAAGTTTAAAGGGTTTTATATATATAAATATAATTAAAACGAACTCGCCGCAGCGCTGCAGTTCGTAAAATAGCGATTCGAACTTCAATCGAATATACAGGACTCAATTGAAGTCGGAATTCTTTGAAACAAGAAACGTCAGGACCGGTTTGATAATAGTTTTCTAATGGAAGAGAAAAATATGAATTTCGTCGTATAGATTTTGAGTTATGTCAAAATCAAATCTTCAGAAAAACAGCGCCAGAATCGTTTTAAAACCATAACGGTTTATTTAATTAAATTAAAGGATTTTAAGCAAATAAAAATCGAAATTTCTATTTAGAAAAATCCAGATTTGAGTTATAAAATATATGTGAACTCCAGTGGAGTAATGAGTTGATTTCTGAAATAGAAATCAGATTTTTGATTTATTGAATAGAGTTAACTAATTCGAATAGAAATTAGTTAATGAGATTTCGAATGAATATTGAGCTTTAAATAAGTGAATTCGATTTGAGAATTTATATTCGAAATAGAAAAGAAAGAACTAGAATTGAAATTCAATTTGGTTATGAACGAGTTAAATATTTTGTTGGAACATGTTATGTTCAACAAAGAAGTGAAATAGGCAAAAAGGGCTAATTAAAGAATAATTAAGCGAAACCGAATTCAAACGATTCAAATTTGAATTCAAACGAATGGATTGAGTTGAATTGAATTGAAAACAGGTGAACAGTTGTTGAACAGATATGGGATGGAGTATATGAGGATTTAAATTTATGTGCCCGACAAAAAGGTACATGTTTAATTCATATATGGGTTTTATGCGCCGTATCGGCAAGCCGCTTGGCTTTTCCTTTTTCTTTTTGATTGAGGAAGATACCGGGAAGCTATTTGAAATTTCCCGATGCTTCCGATACAGGGGAGGTTATGGCGAAATTTTCCGGAAATTTAAGGAGTTAGAATATTTTTAAGATATTTTGATAAATTTGAAACCATTGTAGCGACGTATTGAATTCGATAGTAAAGTGAATATAAAAATCGAATATTGCAAACAAAAAGGGATAGAGATAAGTGATTGAAATTGTTTTCAATTGCAAATAAAGATTTTTCTAATATATAGAAAATAAAAGAAGTTGAAATTTGGAAACGTTTTCCAGATAGCGTAAAGGGCCAAGATTGATTATTGAAATATTTGGTTAACAAATATTGATAGAGAAAATAGAGAAGTGGTTTAATTAATGGAATATTAATTAAAGAGCCCAGTGATTTGTTTGATATGTTGGATGAACACTTGTTTTTATTCGATAGTTAAATCACAGACTATCGAAGTTTGACCATCGTTGTCAATATGGAGAGACCGGTTGGATTATTATCCAAAGAACCACTCCGTATCGGCATAAGCGTTGCGAACCAAGTATGCTGAATATATTGAAGACGGAGTGAAGTGCAAGGACTTTTCTATTTATAGAAATAGTGCCTTCGGTTTCGTTCAATCCCAGAACGAACGTAAATGGACGAATGTCTGACAGAGTATTTCCAATGATCAAATGGGTTGGTCTGTATGAATGTATATGGTGGCAACGGATTTATCCCTTAGCATAATATCCAGAATATTTGTGCAAACTCAACTAGTGATCAACGGATCTGACGATGTGGCATTCAAAGTGATTGTGTTATCAATGAATGGTAAGTATGCGTAGCCTCAGGCCTCAACAACCGGGAAAGGACAAAAATCGGGCAGGCAGCATGGCTATGTGGGTCGCACCCATTAGGGTGTATAATCACCTATCTAGAGAAATTCCTTTTGTTTCTAAATCTATCGATTCTGCCCATTCGGGAAACGGTGGTTTGAGTCCAACCGTTGGTGATATACATTCGATACACTCAAGCGAAATGAGTGGTCGGTCATGTGTGGGCCGGGTTACAAGATGTTCTTGTTGAACCCAGGTGTATTCGCCTCTAGAGATACATCATCGGAAGGTGGTCCCATACCTTGTCATGTTGGAAATCCAATCTCCAATAAGCGCCATGCGGTTTTTGATTTTATAATATATATGTGGAGCGTGAGATGCAAGCGTTCTGCTATTTGGTTATTTATTTGATGTAGACATTACTATAATATCACTGGATTTGATATCAAAGTGTTTTGGGTTATAGTAAGGTAAAAACCGTCCGTGTTTATGTGTGGGCTGGTCTTACTATTATCTTTTCTTTCGAAAAGAGTTTTTAAAAGTTAAACAAGTGGTTGGAGTTTACTCACACCAGTCCCATGACTGACCCAGAGTTTATTTTGTTTTGTTTTCCCTAAACTCTTGGGTGCCCAAATTTGTACGGGCAGCCAAGTGTTTCAGGCTTTTACAGATACACTTGGAGGAGCTTGAAGCAGGAGGCTTCAACGTTAGTTATTTAAAGTTACTTCCGCTGGATCAAATGTTATGTGTACTCTGATGATGGTATGTGTATATGTACAAAACAGATTTGTATTTCGAAGCTTATGTTATATAATATATTTTATTCGTTCCGCTGTGAGTTTGTGATCTTTGTTTTCTTCTATTCTAATATTTCTTTCTTTCTATTTCTCACCCTCTAACTTCTTTCTAATAATGAGTCGTATTTCTGTGTTATTTGGGTTGGACGTGTGGTGTATTTAGTCAACTCAGATAACACGGATTTGCGGGTCGTTTCATCCTCCTTACAGTATTCTCGGCCAACACCCTTTCCTTTTGTTCAAAACTAGGGTTGACCTTATCTTCCAATCCAAGCCACCAGTGATCGATCAGAAGATGCTGCAGCGAAGAGGACGGAGAGGCGCACGCGTGGGACCCGGAATGGTGGAACTCGGTTGGGTCTAGGGGGTGCGACGTGGGTGGTAGGCGGCGACTTTGGGTGCATGGTTCGAGGAGATGGTGGCACCATGGAAGATCTAACCGTATGAGATTGTAGAGGAGGAGAATATCTTCAGTATGGGATAGAGTTTGGGTTTTAATTCGTTGTGGATTGGAAGAAATTGAATGGAGAAGTTTCGGCCATTAATAGGGGGCGGCGGCTGTAGAGGATGATGAATAGTGGTTTTGAAATTAGGGTTTTTCTAATCCTTTTTGTAATATTTAAATGTTATTTTTACAAAAAAAACCAAATCTCTTAAGGTATTCAGAATCCAGTCCAACAAGAAGCTACCCTACCCATTAACCCCTATTTCGGATCCATCTAACATGTCTCGCTGGCCCAAGAGGTCAACTCAGCCCCCGTTTTTCAAATTTAAAATTAATTCTTTTTATTATTAATTTTTTGACATATTCAAAAATCCACCGGAGCCACATACGAACTCCGAAAAATCCCAAAAAAAATATTTTTGGCTATGTCTTGACGATACGAATCCAACAAAATTAATTTCGTCGAATTCTGAGACTGTTCGAAATGGCTATTTTCCAGTCGTTCAATTTTGACCGTATTTGACCTAACACAGTTTCTGTTGCCGCGCTCGCATACTAAGTCGGAAAATTCTAAAAATTGAAACCTAGCAATAATTTGACATTCCGGTTCCAACAAAAGTGGTTTCGTCGAAAACAGAGGTCGTTTGAAATTTGTCTATTTTCACTGGCTTTAATATTATTTAAAAATAGAATTTTTATATTTGGGCACATTTCCTAACCAATTTATTAAAAATAAAAATTTTAAATTGGTTCAGATTTTTCGGATTGTTACATCACACTTTTATCAAAACTTGATTTTTGAAGTGAAAATATCATTTTTGTCAAAACAAGATCATTGAAATAAAAATATGTTCTTTTATTTGCATTCACAAATGCAAATATTCATTGAAAATAAACTTTGTTCTTTTATTTGCATTCATAAATGCAAATATACTTTGAAATTAAAAATTGTTCCTTTATTTGCATTCACTAATACAAATATATATTGAAGATAAAATTTGTTCCTTTATTTACATTCACTAATGCAAATATGCATTAAAAACAAAAAATGTTCTTTTATTTAAATATAACATAGGAAGATAAGTTAACCTTTTACTGTATTCTACAATACAAATAAACATAGAAATTAAAAGTTCACTTTTCATTTGCATTTTTTTTATAACATGACATAAAAGTCCACTTTTTATTTGCATCTCACAAGGTAAATACAACTTGAAAATAAAAAGTACATTTTTATTTGTTACATTGAAATAAAAATGTTCTTTTATTTGACTCCTCCGTTGCAAATAAACATTTAAATGAAAAGTACATTTTTGTTTGTAATTTTAGATGAAAACAAAATATGATTTGAGAAGTTACATTTTGGTTGCAATTTTATATGCAAACAAAACATTAGAATGAATTTTATATTTTATTTTGTGTTTTATATGAAATAAAAAGAACGGACCTAAAAGTACATTTTATTTGTCAATTTAGCTCAATAAAAAAAATCGAACAAAACATTCATTTTTGGTCAATTTACAGTAGTTAAACCAGATTATTCATTTTTGTCATTTTACACTAGTCGAAACAAAACAAACACTTTTATAAATCTATACTAGTTGAAAGCAAATATGATTTAAAGAGTTACATTTTGTTTGCAATTTTAGATGCAAACAAATATTACATTTTTATTTTGTATTTTAGTTAGAAATAGAAATATACATTTTTGTTTGTAAATTTAGTTGCAAACAAAACAGTTAATATAGATTATATTTTTATTTGCATATTTAGTTGCAAATAAACATCGTTGTTAAAAGATTATATTTTTATTTGCAAATTTAGAGGAAAATAAACACCGTAAGAAAAGGATGCATTTTGTTTACAACTTTAGATGTAAACAAAACATTAAAACTTAAAAGTTATATTTTTATTTGCATTCCTGGTTACAAATAAAACTAGAAATAAAAAGTTACAATTTTTATTTACATTCCTCGATGTAAATAAACATGAATTAAAAAGTTGAATCTTTATTTGCATTCTTCTATTGCAAATAAAGCAGGAGATAAGAAGTTATATTTTACTTGCATTCGCTATTGCAAATAAAACATGAAATCAAAAAGTACATTTTTATCTACACTTTGGTTGTTATGAAAATGATAAAATTAAAGAATTACATTTTCATTATGTAATATAAAGATTACATTTTTTTTACAACGTAAAAAGAATATCATTTTTATGTAATATAAAGAGATTACATTTCATTGTAAGTGAGTCAACATTAGCATTCACATTTTTAATGTAAATAAATCAGTAGAAAAGATTTATGGTTTTTGATAAATTATGATAACATGAGAGCTTATATTTTTATTACATATGAAATGATTCCTCATTATATATGTTTATGATGCTGAGATGTTACACTTCCATTTACAAGTTATCCGACTTGTTTATGTGATTGGGACGATAATTTTCCACACATCTCCCAAGTGCACAAATAATTTAATATTTGATTGTTGGATGAAACCCCATACAGGTGTTAGGATGATATCTGATCTACACTAGTCCCAATATTTAGTGTAGAATCCACTTTGGTTGTTAATTAGATGTTGGATAATTATTTATCATGCTTGTTGATTTCATGCAATATATGTTTGTTGATTGAGTCACATTCCAATAAAGAATATTCTAGAAAAGAATATCTAAGTAAATATTTTTAGAAAAAGAATATATTTTAGAATAACATACTCATTGATATGGACTAGTTATTAACTAGAATAAATCATTAAATTTAGATTTAATAAAGTTTTCCAATATGTTAATATTTAATTGAAGTTAAATTAAATAAATTGGATTTTGGGTTTGTCCTGAACAGTGTCTTAAATAACATTGTTCTTAAACCCCATATGAAAAGAATAATCTTTAATTTAAGATTATTAGAAGTTTTCAATTATACTTAGTAATTGGAATAAGATGAAATGTGAGTTGGGTTTATTGTGAACTGTTTTTTTAAGCGACATGTGTTCTTTAACCCAACTGACAGTGAAAATATGATTTGGAATTTATAAATCTTTATTTAAGATTTAAATGGGAATTTTCCAAAAGTAAAGTTTTCCAATTTAATATATTAAATTGGGATTGGATGGAATTCGAATTTATAATAATCGAGATAAGAGTCTGTAAAAGAAGACTGATACTACATATGGAATTTAAGAGGCTTTGCCGTATTCCATTTATATTATTGGTCGGATACAGAAACTCATAATGATTATATATTGATTTGATTCCTGTGAAGATTCTGCGTTCAATGGAAGTCAATTTTTGGGTTTATCGTGAACGGTGTTTTAAAATGACATTAGTTCTTTAACCCAGTTAAAGATAAGATTTATTTCTTAAATTTAAATAATCATTGAATAATGATTTTTGATATTTAAAACCAAATTGGGTTTTTAATAAATTTTAAAAAGAAAGATTTAAGAATAAACTTAAAGGATTTATCTTTGATATAATAATATGAATATTTATTTAGAAGAATATTCTGAATTGGAATGAGGCGTTGGATGTGTTTTTAATAGTATTTGATTTTTAATTATAAAATATGTGAGTTATTCGGGAAGATCGGGCTTAACCATTCCGAATAATTACTACGACGATGAAGAGTTGAAGATGAAGACGGTGGTTGAAGACCGACGATCTTCACATCGAATGGATGTGTTGCTACAGAGACCCTTGATGGGAATAGCTACCTTGAAGGGGCTTCAGTGGTGGCCGTCTGGACTATTGTTGATTGTTCGGATTTGGTTTTCGCTCAGACCCATAGCATAAGCTAGCAAATGGATGTGTGTTTGATATTGGATTTCGTTCCATGTGAATTAAATCGATTTCTGTTAATGTATGTTTGTTTGGTGGTGGAGGATTTATTCTCTACTTAACACCCGGGTTTATGTTAATAGTGATTGATCGCATGGCGTGGATTGTCAATGTGGCACGCCAAGATGCAAATGATCAAGGCTTTTGTTGAAAAGCAAGGCCTTGTGGGATGATCAAAGTATAGCCTATTACGGCATAACTTTGTGTATATCGTGACTTCGCGAGCCTCACACCCCGGTATGAGTCAAAAACGGGATTAGGACTGCAGGGAGTGCACACGTTTCTTTCTAGCTAGGAGTGGTATCAGTGCTTAAACTGGCTGACATTTTACTTATGTGGATGATGGATTTTGAGGCGCCTCGGATTTTTATAGACCGTTAGTGGTCATACTATAGGTCCAAAGGGACCGGGAAGCGTGTGTTCAGGCATAACCAATCCACTGCCGATAGGCGGGGACCGGCCCTGAAGATCCATGGGTTTGCTGCGGGGGATCCTGAGGCATTTGCTAGAGTGTCTCGAATCGGAGAGGAGCTTTCCCCTAGCCTCGACTCATGATGGAAATCCATTTTCCAATACGACCTTGCGGTTTTGATTGTAGAACTAGTATGGCGACATAGTAGGATGGGGTACTATGCCATCTATGATTAATACATTATGATTGAAATTGTTTTTTTGAAATATATATACCCATAGATATACACACTAATACTAGATCCGTTTTATCGTATCAAGCATCTTTTGACCATTACAAGGTAAAACCCTATCCTCTGGTTTGCGTTCATTGTGTGATGGGACTTGGGTCTTATAATGGTTTCATTTTTCTAAAAAGCATTGCGTTGTTTAACGTTTTACTTTATTTTATGCACTGGCAATCCAATGGAGTAAACCCGTTCCGCGTTAGCGGCATGGTCCTGTGATTAACGATATTTATTAGATAAGTTAAGTTAAGATTTCTCATACCAGTCCCATGACTGACCTGTAGTTTGTTTCACTGGCAAACTCGGGTGCCCATATTTTCCACACGGGCAGTTGAGTAGCTTTTGCAGATATATTTACTGGATCCTGGTTTACAGCTGAAGCGGTACTCGGACAGCTCTGTATCCGTGGTTCCTCTCAGTTGTATATTTGTATTATTTTTCCACTGCTACTTAGATGTATTTTAAATCTCTGATATTATTGTATTTCTATTGTGTAATAAATATTCATACTCTATTATATCTTGTACTCTGACGTAATTATTGTAATCGGCAATAAAATTTTCTTCAGTTTGTGCTCTAATGTGTATTATTCTCAAAGCAATCCAGTCTTTCCTTTACGGGGAAGTTTGGGTCGTTTCATTTGGTATCAGAGCCAGGTTTACAAAACTCGAGAACAAGACACATTAGAATCGAACGAAAGAATTCATCAGAGATTGGATTAGTAATATCCAATAAGAATAACTCGTTAGAGATGGGATCAGTAGTATCCTAGAACGAGTGTGAAGAGTACTATTTTCTTTAAAAATAAAAATAAAAACAAATTTAGTTTTGAAAATTTTATCTTAAAATACGTATTTGAGTATATTACTGTGTTTTAATGTGGACAATCGAGTATATAAAGATTTCGAATATACGAGTAATTAACGGATATTCGAAGTTTTAATATACTGGGTAAATATATAATCACACTCTAGTCACCCGGAGATAATTCTGATGATCGGTGCACCATCACCAGTACTTGTGTTCGAGTCTCGAAAGTGGGATTTCTATATATTTCCATTGACTGGTATGAGAACCAAAACTTAGTTAGTACACATTGCTGTGATTTGCACTAAAATATGATTTTTCGACTATATATAAAAGTTATATATATTTGAAAGGTTAATCACCTAATTGATTGCTGGTTGTGATGTTTGATAATTAATTTCACTAATTAAAATATTAGAATGACAATTAATTGAAACCAATAAATAAAACTTAGTTGAGTTGGTTAATTAAACATCTTTTAGCTCCGTTCCTTTTCGAGGACGAAAAGATTTTAAGTGGGGGCGATTGTAACAACCCGGAATTTCGGGGCCAATTTAAAATTTTTATTTTAGAAATTTTAATGAATTTAGAGTATTTAAAATAGTTTATTTTAAATAAGAACGACTAAAAATTTATTTTAAAATGAATAAATTTACTTTAATTATAGAAGGAGTTTAAAACAGCGCTGCAGTTTGAAAATTTGATTTTAAACTTTGACTGAATGTACATGATTCATTTTAAATCAGAATTGAGCGAAACCAGAAATATTTTAATCTGTTCGATCGTATCTTTCTAACAAATCTGGAAAACTGATATTTCACTTTATAATTTGAAAGTTATGTCTAGTTTAAAATTTTGGGAAGTCGCTGTAGAATTTATATATATTTTAATTTAATATATTGGCCATAAAAATAGCCATTTTGCAAATGACCTCAATTTTCAACGAAACCACTTTTGTTGGAACCAGAGTGTCAAGTTATTGCTAGGTTTCAATTTTCAAAAAATTTCGAATTAATATGTGAGCGTGGTAAAAGAAAATGTGTTTTGACTGTTTCAGGCAAATTTAATCGACTTGAAAATGACCATTTTTCAAACGGTCTCAGAATTCGACGAAATTAGTCTTGTTATAACCGTATCGTTAAAACATAACTAGAAATAATTTTTCTGTAATTTTTATAGTCGGTGTGTGGCCCCGGTAATTTAAAATGTACGATTAAATTTAATAATTAAATGATTTATAATTAAATATTAAGAAAAACATATCATAACAGCCGAATTGGGTTACGGAACATACTCCAGTGTGTCCGGGATGGGGGTTATTAGCTGGCGGCGACACTTGTTGGGTTTATTTAGAGTTCGGTACGATATAGAAGTTATATTGCATTTAAATGAATTAAAATACGCTAGGAATACGCGTATAAATACCCCCTAAATACCCAAACCCTAATACTCTATATGGAGCCGCCGTTTTCACCATTTCAATGGCCTGAAAGCTCCAGATTTTGATCCTTAATCTCTCCCTCATCTTTTCGAATTAACCAAGAAATCAATACTCAAATCGAAGAGATTTCTTTGCTCTCTGATTATGTACGGTGATGTTGGAATATAGCACTGTGGTTCATGGGATTCCAGAGTTCAAAGGCGTGGCGCTCGAGTTCGATTTCCGAGCTCCCCAGGCGTGCGAGTTGGGCCTCTTCCTAGGCGTGGATGGGCGCCGCATCGTCGGTCAACGTGAGGGTGTCAGATCCGACCCTAGTGCTTCGTAGTTGATGTGCGGTGGAACCCTAATTTTGAATAATGGGTTTTGTTTATTCGTTAGCTTCCTGAGTGATGTAGAAGAAGGATTAGTAGGCGTCTCTCTCTGCTGACATGGCGGTGGAATATTGGTGGGTTTTATTTTTATTTATTTTGAATTCCAAATCTTTAAACACTGATAACTTCCACATACGAAATCAGAATTACGCGAAACGAAGTGCATTGGGATCGTCTTTCCGAGATCTAGACGATGGAACTAACTAGAGCTTAAACCGGGCAATTTGAAAATTCAGACAAAATCTTGGTGAGATTTCTATTTTAAAAATAATATTAAAATTAATTATTTATTTTATTGTGTTATTTATATATCCATTCAGTGTGAAATCCATGTTGTATGTATATATTTATTTTATTATTTATTGTGCGACGATTGTAATGAATGATTGGTTTGTATGACTTAGATCTGTTATGTGATGAATTGTGAATAATTTATCTACTTGTTGATGATCTACAAACACAGATCTATATGTGTGCAATAAAAGATATATCACTTGTTATATTATTGATCTGGAATAGAATTGCCATTTCAATAAAAAATAAATCATTCTGTTATGTGTTGAATTGTATTAGATTTTCAATTCAGCATAAAAACATTATTTGGATTTTTGTTAAATTGGATTAAATTATTAATTTAATATTAAATTATTATTTTGATCCTATTTATTGAAATGAATTAAGTTGTCAATTTTTGTTAAAAAATAGAATAACAATAAAACATTCATTTTATTGTTTTCATTAAAACATGTTTTTTTGTCAAATTTGTTTAGTATTGAAATAAGAGATAACATTTTGGTTAAAACATAAGTGTTGAAATAAAAACCCCATTTTTTGGTCAATTTAATTTTTTTTTTTTAACATTTTGGCTACATAAAAGAATCAATCAAAAATTGGCATATTTGTTTACATTAAAGAAATAAATCAAAATTCTCATATTTGTTTACATTGAATAGAATTTGTTAAAAATACACGTTTTATACATTGAATAACATTTGTTAAAAATACACATTTCTATACATTAAATTACATTTGTTAAAAATATACATTTTTATACATTGGATAGAATAATAACATTTTTGGTCAAATTGTGATTAGTGAAATAAAAATAACATTTTGGTTAGAACATGATTTATGAAACAAAAATAACACTTTTGCTAGAATTTGATTTATGAAATAAAAATCACATTTTTATCAAAACTTGATTTTTGAAGTGAAAATATCATTTTTGTCAAAACAAGATCATTGAAATAAAAATATGTTCTTTTATTTGCATTCACAAATGCAAATATTCATTGAAAATAAACTTTGTTCCTTTATTTGCATTCATAAATGCAAATATACTTTGAAATTAAAAATTGTTCCTTTATTTGCGTTCACTAATGCAAATATATATTGAAGATAAAATTTGTTCCTTTATTTACATTCACTAATGCAAATATGCATTAAAAACAAAAATTGTTCTTTTATTTGCATTCAATAATGCAAATATAACATAGAAAGATAAGTTAACCTTTTATTGTATTCTACAATACAAATAAACATAGAAAATAAAAGTTCACTTTTCATTTGCATTTTTTTAATAACATGACATAAAAGTCCACTTTTTATTTGCATCTCACAGGGTAAATACAACTTGAAAATAAATGTACATTTTTATTTGTTACATTGAAATAAAAATGTTCTTTTATTTGCCTCCTCCGTTGCAAATAAACATTTGAATGAAAAGTTCATTTTTGTTTGCAATTTTAGATGAAAACAAAATATGATTTGAGAAGTTACATTTTGGTTGCAATTTTAGATGCAAACAAAACATTAGAATGAATTTTAAATTTTATTTTGTATTTTATGTGTAATAAAAAGAACGGACCTAAAAGTACATTTTATTTGTCAATTTAGTTCAATAAAAAGAATTGAACAAAACATTCATTTTTGGTCAATTTACAGTAGTTAAACCAAATTATTCATTTTTTTCATTTTACACTAGTTGAAACAAAACAAACACTATTATAAATCTATGCTA
Source organism: Allium sativum (assembly GCA_030737875.1). Taxonomy (NCBI): domain Eukaryota; kingdom Viridiplantae; phylum Streptophyta; class Magnoliopsida; order Asparagales; family Amaryllidaceae; genus Allium; species Allium sativum. Next base: position 6,044,112 of record CM060914.1, on the reverse strand, counting down.
GTTGAATGCAAATATGATTTAAAGAGTTACATTTTGTTTGCAATTTTAGATGCAAACAAATATTACATTTTTATTTTGTATTTTAGTTAGAAATAGAAATATACTTTTTTGTTTGTAAATTTAGTTGCAAACAAAACAATTAATATAGATTATATTTTTATTTGCATATTTAGTTGCAAATAAACATCGTTGTTAAAAGATTATATTTTTATTTGCAAATTTAGAGGCAAATAAAAACCGTAGGAAAAGGATGCATTTTGTTTACAACTTCAGATGTAAACAAAACATTAAAACCTGAAAGTTATATTTTTATTTGCATTCCTGGTTACAAATAAAACTAGAAATAAAAAGTTACAATTTTTATTTACATTCCTCGATGTAAATAAATATGAATAAAAAAGTTTAATCTTTATTTGCATTCTCTATTGCAAATAAAGCAGGAGATAAGAAGTTATATTTTATTTGCATTCGCTATTGCAAATAAAACATGAAAGCAAAAAGTACATTTTTATCTACACTTTGGTTGTTATAAAAATGATAAAATTAAAGAACTACATTTTCTTTATGTAATATAAAGATTACATTTTTTTTACAATGTAAAAATAATCTCATTATTATGTAATATAAAGAGATTACATTTCATTGTAAGTGAGTCAACATTAGCATTCACATTTTTTATGTAAATAAATCAGTAGAAAAGATTTATGGTTTTTGATAAATTATGATAACATGAGAGCTTATATTTTTATTACATATGAAATGATTCCTCATTATATATGTTTATGATGCTAACGACTTGTTTATGTGATTGGGACGATAATTTTCCATACATCGCCCAAGTGCACAAATAATTTAATATTTGATTGTTGGATGAAACCCAACACAGGTGTTGGGATGATATCTGATCTACACTAGTCCCAATATTGAGTGTAGAATCCACTTTGGTTGTTAATTGGATGTTGGATAATTATTTATCATGCTTGTTGATTTCATGCAATATATGTTTGTTGATTTAGTCACATTCCAATAAAGAATATTCTAGAAAAGAATATTTAAGTAAATGTTTTTAGAAAAAGAATATATTTTAGAAAAACATACTCATTGATATGGACTAGTTATTAACAAGAATAAATCATTAAATTTAGATTTAATAAAGTTTTCCAATATGTTAATATTTAATTGAAGTTAAATTAAATAAATTGGATTTTGGGTTTGTCGTGAATGGTGTCTTAAATAACACTGTTCTTAAACCCCATTTGAAAAGAATAATCTTTAATTTAAGATTATTAAAAGTTTTCAATTATACCTAGTAATTGGAATAAGATGAAATGTGAGTTGGGTTTATTGTGAACTGTGTTTTTTAGCGACATGTGTTCTTTAACCCAACTAACAGTGAAAATATGATTTGGAATTTACAAATCTTTATTTAAGATTTAAATGAGAATTTTCCAAAAGTAAAGTTATCCAATTTAATATATTAAATTGGGATTGGATGGAATTCGAATTTATAATAATCGAGATAAGAGTTTGTAAAAGAAGACTGGTACTACATATGGAATTTAAGACGCTTTGTCGTTATTCCATTTATATTATTGGTCGGATACAGAAACTCATAACGATTATATATTGATTTGATTTCTGTGAAGATTCCATGCTCAATGGAAGTCGATTTTGGGTTTATTGTGAATGGTGTTTTAAAATGACATTAGTTCTTTAACCCAGTTAAAGATAAGATTTATTTCTTAAATTTAAATAATCATTGAATAATGATTTTTGATATTTAAAACCAAATTGGGTTTTTAATAAATCTTTAAAAGAAAGATTTAAGAATAAACTTAAAGGATTTATCTTTGATAGAATAATACGAATATTTATTTAGAAGAATATTCTGAATTGGAATTAGGCGTTGGATGTGTTTTTAATAGTATTTGATTTTTAATTATAAAATACGTGAGTTACTCGGGAAGATCAGGCTTAACCCATTCCGAATAATTACTATTACGATGAAGAGTCGAAGATGAAGACGGTGGTTGAAGACCAACGATCTTCACATCGAATGGATGTGTCGCTACAGAGACCCTTGATGGGAGTAGCTACCTTGAAGGGGCTTCAGTGGTGGCCGTCCGGACTATTGTTGATAGTTCGGATTTGGTTTTAGCTCAGACCCAAAGCATAAGCTAGCAAATGGATGCGTGTCTGACATTGGATTTTGTTCCATGTGAATTAAATCGATTTCTGTTAATGTATGTCTGTTTGGTGGTGGAGGATTTGTTCTCTACTTAACACCCGGGTTTATGTTAACAGTGATTGATCGCATGACGTTTATTGTCAATGTGGCACGCCAAGATGCAAATGATCAAGGCTTTTGTTGAAAAGCAAGGCCTTGTGGGATGATCAAAGTATAGCCTATTACGGCAAAACTTTGTGTATATCGTGACTTCGCGAGCCTCACACCCCGTATGAGTCAAAAACGGGATTAGGACTGCAGGGAGTGCACACGTTTCTTTCTAGCTAGGGGTGGTGTCAGTGCTTAAACTGGCTGACATTTTACTTATGTGGATGATGGATTTTGAGGCGCCTCGGATTTTTATAGGCCGTTAGTGGTCATACTATAGGTCCAAAGGGACTGGGAAGCGCGTGTTCAGGCATAACCAATCCACTGCCGATAGGCGGGGACCGGCCCTGAAGATCCAAGGGTTCACTGCGGGGGATCCTGAGGCATTTGCTAGAGTGTCTCGAATCGGAGAGGAGATTGCTCCTAGCCGCGACTCATGATGGAAATCCAATTTCCAATACGACCTTGCGGTTTTGATTTTCGAACTAGTATGGCGACATAGTAGGATGGTGTACTATGCCGTCTATGATTAATACATTATGATTGAAATTGTTTTTTTGAAATATATATACCCATAGATATACACACTAATACTAAATCCGTTTTATCGTATCAAGCATCTTTTGACCATTATAAGGTAAAACCCTATCCTCCGGTTTGCGTTGCATTGTGTGATGGGACTTGGGTCTTATAATGGTTTCATTTTTCTAAAAAGCATTGCGTTGTTTAACGTTTTACTTTATTTTATGCACTAGCAATCCAATGGAGTAAACTCGTTCCACGTTAGCGGCGTGGTCCTGTGATTAGCCATATTTATTAGATAAGTTAAGTTAAGATTTCTCATACCAGTCCCATGACTGACTTGTATTTTGTTTCACTGGCAAACTCGGGTGCCCATATTTTCCACACGGGCAGTCGAGTAGCTTTTGCATATATATTTACAGGATCCTGGTTTACAGCTGAAGCGGTATTCGGACAGCTCTGTATCCGTGGTTCCTCTCAGTTGTATATTTGTATTATTTTGCCGCTGCTACTTAGATGTATTTTAAATCTCTGATATTATTGTATTTCTATTGTGTAATAAATATTCATACTCTATTATATCTTGTACTCTGATGTAATTGTAATCAGCAATAAAATGTTCTTCAGTTTGTGCTCTAATGTGTATTGTTCTCAAAGAAATCCAGTCTTTCCTTTACGGGGAAGTTTGGGTCGTTTCATTTATAAATTCTAAATCACATTTCACTGTTAATCGGGTTAAGGAACGAATGTTGTTTAAAACAGAGTTCACAATAAACCCAATCCACATTCCATTTTATTCCAATTATTAAATATAACTGGAAACTCTAATAATCTTAATTAAAAGGTTTATTCTTTTCACATAGGGTTTAAGAACATTGTTACTGAAGACACCATTCATGACAAACCCAAAATCCAATTTAATATCAAATACAAGGCTCTAAATAGAAATTATACCGGCTTATATTCAATATCAAATTCTGAAACCAACACATATCGTATAGGGAATAACGATATATATCTATCTTCAACATTTCTCCACAATATCGGCATAGTCACGAAATCCAATATCAAAATATCCCGAAGATGATTTCTATTCAAATCCATTCCAATTCATACATTGGAAAATTTTGGTTAGATTAAAACCATTCACATATCCAACTTATTTATTTAAAAACGTTGGATTATTTTTGTAGTTATTAACTAGTTCATTTTGATTAAAAAAATACATTTTTATCTTCACAATTGTGGAGTTTTTCATCCAAATTCTTTCCAAATCATTTATTATGATTTTACGCAATTTATTAATATTTTTAGTAATTTTATCAACACCCGTACAGTTAGTTTCCGATAACGGTCACTGAACTGCATCTATAGCGACATTTTCCCAATTTGATTTGGACATAATTCCAAATCCAACTGTTAGATTTCAAATCTGTTATATTCATTGGAAAGCTCTTTTCGATACGAACCCAATTGTTCCGGTTTTAGGAGAATGCGACGGTCGGATCTCCCGTAATGTTAATTCGAAGTCAATGGTCGAAATTCACGAACGGTCGCTGCACGACGCGTTTTATTCAAGCCATTAATATATATAATATATATTTTGTTCAAAAATGTATTTCATAAATTCGTTTTAAAAATGATTCCCACTTTCACTTCAATTTTAAATGAAAATTGAATAATTCTTATCATTATAATATTTAAATGATAAAAATTTCAAAATATCTGATTTTGAAATCATTTCCTTTTCGATATTCATTATAAAAATGAATAAAATAAATATAAATATCATTCACGTCAAAATAACGCATATATAATCAATACGGCTTTACATATTTTAATATTTTCGTGTCCGTCCAAAATCGGACATCAAATTCACGTTTCAATCCTTTACACTGAATATTATTTTAAAATATTCATTATTTTCTGAATTGGAATCAGACCCAACCAATTACCATATAATTTATTTATATGGATTTCATACAACACATGTATACATCAACAATGATAACCAATCATCCATCATCCATAGTGCATTACACAACTACATAAGCATTAAATATAAATAATTAACGCCTACAATAGTTTGCCAACCAATCGATTGGCATACAACTAAACAATTAGGATTAGTGTACATCAAATATCATCCTAATACCCATGTGGGGTTTCAACCAACAAATACTGAATACTATTTGTGTAGTTGGGCGATGTCTAAAATTTATCGTCCGAATCAATGTCAATTAAATGGGTGTACATAAACAAATCGTCTGATTTGTAAATGAATATTCATTTTCATTTTAGGAGAATTTTATGTTGTTCACATATACGTTAAAAATTATATTTTTGATGATTAAATATTTATTTTAATACATGAATATTTTTAATAGTTCATACATTCATTAAAAATGATATTTTTATTATTCAAACATTTTATTCAACATTGAATATTTTATATGGTTCATATACACATTAAAAAAAAAATGAACAATATTTATTTTAGAAAATTTCAGCATTATAACGGCGCGATATTAGAACCGCGAGGGGGGAGTAAAGGTGTTAACCTAGTTTATAATTATATATTTAATTTTAAAAAGTTACTTTTTCATTTGAACTCCAAATCGAACCCAACGACTGTCACCTCTAGCCAGATACCCCTATTCCGGACATAATGGGATATGTCATATAAGCCAATTCGGCTGTTTCGATCAGTTTTCGTTAAAATTAAAATATAAATTAATATAACATTCAAAATTGATTTCAACGTACATTTTAATTTACCGGGGCCATATACTGACCCCAAAAATTCCAGAAAAATAAATCTAGCTATGTTTTGATAATACAGTACTAACAAAACTAATTTCGTCGAATTTGAAGACCATTTGAAAAATGGTCATTTTCCAGTTGATTAAATTCAAACTGAAAGTACCAAACACATTTAAATCCACCACGCTCACATCTTAATTCCAAAAATTATGAAAATTGGCATATAATAATAATTTGATATACCAAATCCAACAGAACTGGTTTCGATGAAAACAGAGGTTGTTTGCAAAATGGCTATTTTTAAGAGCTATATATTATATTAAAATATATATAAATTCCATAGCGACTATTCTGAATTTTAAACTAGACATAACTTTCAATTTATAAAATGAAGTCTCAGTTTCTTACATTCGTTAGAAAGATATTATTAAATAGATTATAACGTTTTTGCTTTTACTGAAATCCGATTTATTCTGCATTATATATATTCAATTGAAATTTAAAATCGAATTTTTAAATTACTACGCCATTTCAGGCTCGTTTTATAATTAAATTAAATATATACGTTCTAACTTTGATTTAAATAAATTTTAAATCGTTATTTTTAAAATAAATCATTTTAATTATTCAAAACCTATTAAAATAGCTAAAATAAAAATTTTAAATTGGTTCAGAAATTCCGGGTTGTTACAATTCCATTGAAAACCCTGTATGCCACAACATAGTTTTCAAATTAAGAAGAAAAAATTAATATAATAAGCATTCAAGGACATTGCCTTTACCCTTGGTACCAAAGGTAACTCTTCTCAACCTTTTGAATGGATTTCCTCATACGGAATATTAGAAATATCAACTCCCTTGTGAAGTAACTTACATTTTATTCAACTAACACTATAACAAATATAGCATATTACAACGGTGCAAAAACGTTGTAAAAGGTTTTTACAACGGTGGAGCCACTATCGTGTATTAAGAAGTTGTAATATACTTATATCTTTTACAACGTTTCTGCACTGTTGCAACACCGTTATGAAATAGGGTATTTAACAACTTTTACTCACCGTTGTAAAAGGTTTTTACAACGATGAGTCACTGTCGTGTATTAAGAAGTTGTAATATACTTATATCTTTTACAACGTTTCTTTACCGTTGCAACACCGTTGTGAAATAAGGTATTTAACAACTTTTACTCACCGTTGTAATAAATTTTATTACAACTTTTTTTCGCTGTTGTAACTTATATACACCTTACTAATATAAAGAATGCATATATATTAATAATAATATAATTCATATTTCAATGCAACAAATATAACTATATGAAATCATTCATATATATTAATTAACATAATATTCGATCAACATACACATAGTACATCACCAACTAAACCCGTCACAACAAACATAACCGTTTCAAAATACATACATCGATCTAACACAAAAAATACATAAGATAGAAGTTTTGTCCCCAAAAGATACATAAGCATACCCTACGAAAGCACTCTAGCTAAAGGCAACGTAATTTTTATTCCAAGCCACAGTTGATCCAACAGCTTCTCCAATGATAGTCATTTCGGAATTCGGCTTCCACAAGAAAGCTTCTAGATCCACCGCCACATCAATCAAGCCAATTATCGTCACTCACATAAACGTAAAAATCAGAATATTGGAGCAATCATTGATGTTACTAATGAGTTATAACACAATGAAATGATATCATAGTAAATAAACTGAAAATCCATGCATTTTACTGTTATTTTTTCACACTAGATTTGCGAAATAACTGCATATAGCAGTCAATTTCTTCTATCGTTGAATGCAAGCAACCCAGAGGCACTGTGATTTGAGAATACAATAAAAGAAAGATATTAATATAAGAAAAAAAGTCAAATACTGGATGGAAGTTTTTACCTCCATGAGAACTAACCAATTGTTTACACCAGAACCAAAACCAGGTGCAAAGTGATAGGCCGGCGCACTTCCATCTAGGCACACTGTGAAAAAACAAAGGTCGTATGTTGAAGAATATACCACATAAACAAATATGAATCAATCTTCATAGCAAAGCAAAAATACCTGTTCCTTTGGTTGCAGCGTTTGATACTAATGTCATTGGCATTTACTTTCGAAGTTAATAGCAATAGAATATTAAACATCCAAATAAAAGTGGAAATCCTCATTGAGTCATTAAGATCCATTATCCTGTTCGATTGATAATATAAGGAAATTGAAGAAAAATTTCAAGAAATCAAGCTAATTCAATTGATAAGGTGCAAGTATAAATTCTCTGCAGCACTACAACTGCGAGAAACCGAAATACTCATTAAAAAAATTGTAGCAAATTACATATTTTGTTTTCTCCACATAAACTGTATCCAATTCTACTCTGAGACTTCAGTACATAAACTATACCCAGTAACAATTGAAATTTGAAATTAATTCCGAACTCACCAGATTTTGGTTACTCATGTAATTACAAAACTCAATTTTGATTTTGCTACTACAGGAAAATAAAGTGTGCCTGTTACTTGCTTATGGATAAACAAATAAACTAAGATATAAAGAGCATACAACAAGCTATTGAATATGGTACGCGTGGTTGATATTTTCATATTAGACTACAAACAGTGATGTTATTTGCTTATGGATAAACAAATAAACTTTTATAAAAGACTCACGTAAAGGACAGATGAATTAATAAAAGATACATTAGCTGATACCTGTTACTTGAATTAGAAGACTCACATATACAAAGTTGCTGGCTGGATAATGAAACCCAAAAAAAAAAAAATCCTAAACATAACATGGAAATTTAAATGGTATTCACAGAACTTTGAAATGAGCTGAAATACCAAAATGTTCATTTACTTATGATTACCTAGGACGATATGAATAATGCTAATGTCCAATATACCGTCATTTAACAAACACTTGACGTGCCAAATGTACAAACTACTAGGATGATGGATCTTATTTTCTAATCCTAATAACATGTATACCTCATGTTATATGTATTAAACATGCAGCAGAAACCCCTCAGGCTCTAGTTTACCTTTGGCTAGAAGAAGGCTTCATAATATTAACAATACAAACTAGCATGAAACACTGAGTTGAAGTGACTAAATTAGCTCTTTAAAATTCAACTAGCATTTTTGTGTCATTTTAAAATCATACCTTTGTTTCAACAAAGAAACACTGAAGCATTGAATATAAAATTAGCATTGCTGCACAAATTCAGAATCAAAAAAGAAACAAATTTTATATATTTTCATTTTATGTATGAGACAGTTACCGACACAACAACGAATTACGGAAGTTTCTAGCATAAGGGAAAAACCAGTATAATTGCAGCAATCCTGTGTAGAATTTGAAGACTTCGTGCATGTGTGTATAGAGATAAGAGGTAAAAAAATACCATAAGAAACTGTGACCAATCCTTCCATATGTTTGCATTTTATTATCTCTCTCGATAATCTTATGAATAAGTTTTAAAGGAAAAAAATGTACACGTGCTCTCTTCCCAAGTATCTAACTTGAGAAAAGGAAACTGAATGTTACCCTACTTAGCAACTGAATTTCTAAACTCATAAAGCCTATACACTCAAAAGACATAATGAATTTATAAAATTGCTAGCAGTATAATAAATAATTGTATCAAATAATCATTAAATGCTGACCTTAACACATAGTTCTTTCATTGTGTATGGAGTCAGCAAAGCTCGAACATTGGTAACAATTGGTCCCTGAACAAATGATATGTTAATACAAGATTAACATACCAGAGTATTAAACATACAACATTAGTAGAGAGGTTTGCAAAAATTAACTTGCATGCCACAGACAAAGCCACTCAAAAGACACACAACATCTAGTGTACTCCTATATCACATACACTCAGTAATCATCTCCTTAAACAAATCAACCCCATAAATTTCAGTAATAACTTATTTGTTAACTTTTATATGTATTTTCTGGCCAAGCTGAGCGTGTATGAAGATTGGTTAGTGGAGTATTATGTAATAACATTCTAAAGATGACAATTTCAGATCATTACAACTAGCATATTGAGCAGTAAATTATAAATAAATAATCAAAACATACACTTACGTGAATTTTAGATAACAATGTCTATCCAGATAGCATATATCTTCTATCATGTTACTCTCAGTAACGCTGAAACAACACATAAAAGCTTGCTTTGGCGAGGCATTTAGAGTATAATGCTTAGCATTAAACTTTTCTGCAGTCCCTAATTGAGCTATGATACAACAAAAGACCAAATAAAATGATATAAGGCAAACAAGAAAGTATCATTATATAACTAAAATAATTTTAGTTTTCAGCAGCTTCAGCAATATTTTACAGTCTCAACAATATTTCCACACTGAATCGGATTTACAACATGCAACGTTAATTGATTTCTTTTTTATGAATATATTATGGAAACATATCTTTCATACCTAATAACCTTGTCCAACTTTATTGCACATTAGCAGGTTCAACAGCTTCACTAAGATGTCGCTTCACCTTCGTATAGCATGGCACATGTTTTTTGCACTTTGCTGACCTAAAGCCTGACGCACCATTAAAACGATTAGTAAGTGCACAACTAATATATATTTTTAATAAAATGTAAATAACTCTGAGCCACATTGAACCTTTAACAGAGAAACAAACACTACAGATATGTGGGTTGCAACAGTCAACACAAGAAACTGAGGATGCATTTAGCCAAGGGCTTGAATCTCAAAGCCAATCTCTTTCGGATACTGTTGCATTAGATGCATTAAGCTGCCCTTCCAACATGGCCAATAATATGAGGCAGATGGCAACTGCCATCAATAAACTTTCCACGCTCAAGGGATTTGTTAGACATGCAAGATTTATTTTGCTTTCATGACACTCTATTATATTCAACAATCAAGTATTCTTTTTGTTTATGATTAGTGGATATCATGGAATTAGTAAGATTAATGGAGAAGAGAAAACAAACTGTTTCACTCAATAAATGTTTCGGGAAACCATTGGAATACATCAAACGCTATGTCTTGATCATCGTGTACAAAAGCAATAACGCGTAGCCATAAACTGTAGAAGAAAAACGATATGATTAATTTATGAAGAGATGAAAACGCTATAACATCAGTACTTTTTTATAATTGGAAATATAATGTAAAGACAAAGCTTAAAACTCTAGATGTTATAATAGCTTTCATGGTTAATATATAGGAGAGAAATAAATCTCTGGGCAATATAATAACCTTATCTAGCTTTTGTAAGATTATAACAGAATCTCCAATGTGGTAGCAAACATGAATATTGATACTCAGTTGCAACCCCCAATGGAGCTTACTTTATGGAGTTAAACACTAAAATTTGCCACTGAGTAGCCATCAATGGTGAAAGGATAAATATGGAAAGGAAGCACACTTATCTAATAGGATCTTCAGATTGCTAAGTGAACAACTTCCAGTTTTCCAACCGAAGATACCCTCGAATTTCAGATCTCGGCGACGGTGGCTTCAGTCTCAAGCAAAGATTCCTCAAGGCAATGACACACAAAGAAAGAGCTACAATCCTATAACATAAACAAATCTAACTACAAAATAAAATAGATCTAACTATAAAATAAAACTTCAAGCCCTAAATAAAGAAGACACAAACCTCAAGACTGAAGGAGAAAGATTGAGGACGATTTTCTGTAGATCTTTTAGGGCTGGGTTAATTGGCTTCATAGAAGGAGGTTACGATTCATGCTTCCAGAAGTGGTGAAGGTGATTCAGGCACAACAAAAACCATGGTGTTGGTGAAGGCGATTCCATAGGCGCGAGTATCGAAAATGATGTCTAGGGTTCGAAGCAGCGGTGGAGAAGCGGGCTTTACCTGGAGCGGCGGAAGAGCAAGAACGCAGTGCGCCTTCTCCAGCGGTGGTTGAGGGTCGCTGTTCCGATTAAAGAGGAAGGTTTTTGTGGAGGCCATTACTAATTGGGTTTGGGAAAAAAGGAATTTGAGGAAAAGTTATTACGGTGGCAATAAAATGAAATGGGGATGGATTGTGAAGCCTCAAGAGAAAGACACGGTACAATGGGTAGACACGGTACAATGGGTATAAGGGCCAGACGCGTAGGAAAAGAAGAGATGTGGATATATATCAGAACAAGTGGCAAAATTATCAAACAAATAAACTTTTTTCAAGTATGGATACCAATAATTTGTCCAATGTACGTATATGAAATTATACCCATTCAAATACAAGTTTTAACTCACTACAAATAAATTTCCAAATAAATAAATTAGATTAATTTATATTTCAAAATTTAAAATTTCTCAACAATGTATCAATTTGTTTTTTGGAAATATTAATGACATTTAATTTGAACCAAATTTAACCAAACAAATTTATTTAAATTAAATTATACTTCTCAAGAAAACAATTTATAATTTCATTAATAATATATGTCAATTTGATTTAAAACATTAGTAATAATTGACAAATATTAACTATTATTAACTATTTGAAAAAATTAACTATTATTAAATATTAAAAAATATATTTAATTACTACTTATTAACTATTAATTATTTAATAATAATTGACAAATATTATTGATTCCCAAGTTTATTATTAATTATTATTATTAAGTATTATTATTACCAATATAATTAGTTATTAAATATAAATATTATAAACATGAAGTTTGTACCAGGCATCTCTATTACAACGAATAAATGAAAAATTGTGATATATATGTTTATTACAACAGTGATTTTTTCACAGTTGTAAAAAACATTTATTACAATAGTGCGTTTTGCACAGTTGTAAAAAATCATTTATTACAACAGTGTGTTTTGCATAGTTGTAAAAAAGCATTAATTACAACTATGCAAAACGCACTGTTGTAAATTTAAAGTTGTAATATGGTGTTTTTGTTGTAGTGTAAACCAAAGAAGAAAAAATTATTTGTGACCACTATCAATGGACAATACTGAAAAAATTATGTACAAATTGGGGCAAAATTTGCAAACTAACTCATAGCAATATGAATAGTCATAAAGCCAGAGTTATTCTCATATCTAAATTCTTATGGTTGGTTAAACATCCTAATGCAGTCAAATGATCAATACATGACATGTGTTCTTAATAATGCTACAGGCCTTGGTATATTATGTACTATCATTTATGTTTCTAACTCTGTTAAATATAGGAAGGAGTTACAGAATTAAACTAAAAATTTCTAAGAGTGTTTTTTTCTTTTTTAATGATAAATGGTTAATTATAATAATAACAAAAAAGGTTAAAATGCATTTAGTTTAGAAAAGAGCATGGCAAGTATTTGTATATCCATCAAAATAATGTCAACAAATCGTGCCAAGTTTCGAAGTTAGCTTTTTTTGGGGTTTTGGTTTAGCAATTTTAACAATAATACTGAGAATATTAATGAGTTCTACCCAAGCTTGTTTGAACATACACAATTTATAATAATCGTGAGCTACAAAGAAGACATTCATAATGTGCATATCAAGTGTGCATCATGTTGTAGTCCATATGCCTTTTGAACATATGTAATATCCCGTATTTTTACGGTGTAATAGTTAATTTATTTAATTATTTAAAATATGGTTTGGTAATTTAAAATGGATTAAATTAAATAACTTTGAATATTTAATTAAAAATAATAATTAAATAATATATTTAATTCTGAAATAATCAGAATTAGTGGAATTCACAATATAATGTGAACTGGACAATTTATAATATATAATTCAGTTTAGAGTTGAATTATATTAACGAATATATTATATAAACGACAGTTGAAAGTATAATTATATTATAATTATAATCGAGCTCGAAATGGCGCTGTAGTTCGTAATTTGGCGATTCGAACTTTAAACGAATATACAGAAGCCGTTTTAAATCGGATTTCTGTGAAACAAGAAATGTTAGGAGCTGGAGAAGTATATTTTTCTGATAGAAGAGAAAAATCAGGATTTCATCGTGTAGATTGTGAGTTGTGTCCAAATCAAATTTTCGTATAGTCGCTATGGAATCATTTATCAACCATAACGATATATTTCATTATAATTAAATATAGGCCTCAGATTTAGACAAGCCCTTTGAGTCGTAGTGTTAATTTAATTTTTAGAATTTTACTAAAAAATTTATTTAATTAAATAAGCAACTTTTTATTTGGAGTATTTTGCACCCTTAATCAGCGATTTTGGGGTTGCACAATATGAGTTAATCTACCGGTATTTTTATATTTTAAAATCGTTGTACCTTGCTCGTCACAACGATATAGCTAATTTTGTCTATAGCAGTTTGTATATGAATGGAGTTTACGAAATGGATACGAATGTTTCCCTTAAAAACAATTTAAACAAAACGTTGCCTCTTCCTTAAAGACCAAATATACCATGAAGTCCACAAGAGACCACGTCTTCAAAATATAACTGTGTAAAGACACTATCCCCTTTCTAAACCTAACCACTTTTCTCCAGCAACATCAAAACTTCCAAGCCGCCACTGTTCCTTTTTCTCTTCAAACCGTGAGTTTATAAAAATCCAAATCAATTAAAATAAAATGCTACAAATCAAAATGGATATATGTTTGAGCTTGTATCAACCCATGCTTCCATCCGGTATGCCTCTTTTATTGTTCGATGTCACGGACGTGTGAGACCAGTAATCTAGGGTTGCGAATTTCTTGAATTAGAAGGAGTAATTCACGAATTGGGGATTGGTGTTGAGTTCGTGGTAAGGTTTTGAGTGTATCGGCATCATTTGGTAAGAATCCGCACTTAGAAATGTCGTGCGTGTGTACTGATGACGTCAGTACTGGTCTCGACGGGTTTTGATTTCCATGATTGAGAGAAGGGAAAACCGTATAGGATTGAAGAGTGATTAACAAGAGGATTTTTGGTATTTGTTTCTTGATTTTTATACAAGTATGGAGGGAGATATGTGATCAAGAAGGCACTGTAATGGCCATGGTTTGAAGGCATCGTGAGTACCTGGGAGTGGAAGAAGGATTATCGGGTAATCAGGGATTAAGGGAGTAAGTGATTAGGATTAGTTTAAATTGGTTTATTATTTAAATAATAATCATAGCATATATAACTTGTATAATTAATATCTTTATCATACGATATCAGAATCACGAACAGTTGGATCCGTTGGGATCGTATAGATGGACACTACACAGTGGAACTGACGGAGAGTGAATCGAAGCTCGTTACAATTTATAGCAAAATAAATTGTCTGTCTGAATCAAGCGATGGTTATCGTTATTAACGATGATCGTTAAATGGAGTAAAACTCACCAACTCTGAACAGTTATATTTTTATAGTATATTTTTAGAACTGATAATTATCTGTTGATTGCTATGTGTTAACTGTTTGGTTAAATTGCTTATGTATTGGTTGAAATTATAGATAACAATATATAGATAAATCATTAATTAAATATTGATTCTATTTAGCAGAATATTTCATATTGAAATGAAATCGATGTTAATTATATTGTTTAACATCTGTGATGCAGGGAAACAGGTTGGAGGGACCCAACTAGATTCCTCAATATATAAAATACTGTTTTGTTTCATATATTGTGATATATGATATGCTATATAATCTGTTGATTATGTGTATTTGAATGACATCGACCATTGTTAATTGGTATTGTAAATACCGTAAAACTAGAATGTAGAAAAGGGGATTTTCAAAGTGTATTTTGAAAATAAATTATTTATAGAAAATCAATGGATTTTATATATAAAAGGAAAAGGGTTTTATAAAAGGAAATTTATTTATAAAATCAAAGGAATTTATAAAAAGGATAATTATTTATAAAATGAAGTAGAATTTATTAAAGAGAAAATATTTATAAAATCAAGGGATTTTATAAAAGGGAATTTATTTATAAAATCAAATGGGTTTTATAAAGAGGAATATTTATTGGGATAATAAATAAAATCATATAAGGAATATTTATTGGGATAATAAATAGAAGTATAAAAGGATTATTTATTTAGAAAATAAATAAAATAGAAAGAGGAATATCTGTAAAACATTTACAAATAAAATAGAAAGAGGAATATTTGTAAAACATTTACAAATAAAATAAAAAGAGGAATATTTGTAAATCATTTACAAATAAAATAGAAAGAGGAATATTTGTAAAACATTTACAAATAAAATAGAAAGAGGAATATTTGTAAAAAGTTTACAAATACAATAGAAAGAGATATATTTGTAAAACATTTACAAATAGATTTAAAAAGGAAATGTTTATTTAGAAAATAAATAGAGTTATAAAAAGAAAATATTTATTTAGAAATAAATAGAGTTATAAAAGGGATTTATTGGGAAATGAAAAGAATGTCAAATAAGGAAATATTTGGCAAATGAATACAATTTTACATTTGGAAAGTTTAGACCCTGTGATTTGCACACGGGTATAACATGATATGGATTTAAAGCAAAGATTATAAATAGAATCTGTTGTAACCAATAGATTGAGAAGATTAATTTATAAATAATATTTTATAAATTTAATAAAAGAATTATCATTGGATAAATAGAATATATAAGTCGGGACTTATATAGAGAAGTAAGAATCGACTTCAACATCGATATTTGAAACTGAATATGGGCATAGATTTAATCAAAGGAGTTAATCAAAATGTGTTAATCAAAATGGGTTAGAGGAGTCAATCGATTAGAGTTAGAGTTAGTCAGTTAGATTTAATCGATTAGAGTTAAATCGGATTAGAGTTATTTGAATAGAGTTAATTGAACAAGAGTTGGTCGAATATTTGTTATATCGAATAGAGTTAATTGAATAAGAGTTAGTCAAATTAGAGTTATTCGAATATAGTTTATTCGAAGAAAGAGTTATCGAATAAGGTTATTTGAAGAAGAAAATTAATCGAATATAGTTTATTCGAATAGAAAAGGAGTTATCGAATATTAGTTATTCGAAAGGAGTAATCTAATATAGTTTATTCGAAAGGAGTTAATCGAATGTTAGTTATTCGAAAGAAATAATTGAATGTCAGTTATTTAAAAGGAGTTAATCGAATATTAGTTATTCAAAAGGAGTTAATCAAATATAGTTTATTCGAAAGGAGTTAATTGATAAGAGTAAATTAGTTAGAGTTAATTGAATAAAGTTAATCCAGTAGGGTAAATCAAATAGAGTTAATAGAATTGAGTTAATTAAATAGAGCTAACTGATAAGAGTAAATCGATTAGAGTTAATCAAATTGTGTTAATTGAATAGAGTTATTCGAATATAGGTTATTCGAAGAAGAGAGATTATCGAATATAGTTTATTCGAAGAAAAGAGTTGTCGAATAGAGATTTATTCGAAAGAGAGTTACGTAAGGAAGTTTGTTAAAGATTTAAAAGATAAACTTCGACTATTTCGAAGTTAAAACGTTGTTCAGTTAAGGTCTGAGAGGTAGTTATACCTCAACTTGATTGACTTCCTTCTTAACAAAGGAATGGTAAGGTTTGATAGTGAAGGTTGGTTAAATAAATATAGTTAACGAAGGTAATGGTGAATTGGCATAGCGATGTTTTATTTAAACATCTGTTTAAATCCAAGGAATGAGTTTTGGAAACATTTTCCAAATATAATCAGAGGTATTTTCTAATCATAGAAAATGAAATGCTGGATGGTAAAGAATACTGGAATGACAGTGATACGTGGAAAGGAGATGGAAATGTTTTCCAATGATTAATAACGTATATTTTCTAAATTTAGAAAATAACAATTTCTGTATATATATACAGAAACAGGAAATGGAGAATGAATAAATTAATGATAAATTAATTTTAGAGATAAATATTGAATGTTGATTGATCGATAAAATATCCATCTGGAAATAATATCGTTGTTTGCATGCCTGTTTTTCTTTGATAGTTAACTCACCGACTATAGAAGTTTTTGACCATTTTAACGTTGTTAATACGAAGAGACCGGTTGGATTATTATCCGAAGAACCACTCCATATTGGCATAAGCGTTGCGAATCATATATGCCAAAAATAATTGAAGACGGAGTAAAGTGCAAGGGCTGTTGTATAAATCTTAGGTAAAGATTGCCTAAGATGGATGTACTGAATAGTGCCTTCGGTTTGTCCAGTCCCAGGACGACCTGCATGGAAGAGTGTCTGACAGAGTATATTTAATAGATCACTAAGTTGATGAAACGACCCGAACTTCCCCGGTCTCCGAAGAGAAGAGAAAGAAAGAATTGTTTTGAGAACACGACAAAATAGAACGCAGACGGAAGATCATTTCATTGTATATTACAACAATGCATCAGATTACAAGAATATACAGAGTATAAATGAATCACATTTTACACAGAAAATATCAGAGATTACAATACATAACATAGCAGCGGAAAATAATACAATACATAACTAGAAGAGATATACGGATACAAAGCTTTCCGGATATCGTTCCAGCTGTAAACCAGGATCCTGTGAATATAAATCTGCAAAACCAAAACTACTAGCTGCCCGTGTCAAAATAGGGGCACTCAGAGTTTAGGTCAAAACAATAAACTCCAGGTCAGTCATGGGACTAGTGTGAGAACTAAAACAGTTATTAATCTTTATTTTAAAGTTAGGTAAATCAAGGGACCACGCCGTATAACACGGAACGGGTTTCCTCCCAAGAACACCAGTGCATAAAACAACAGCGCAATGCTAAATAAAGAACAATGAAGCTATTATAAGACCCAGTTCCCATCACACAATGCAACGCAAGCCGGAGGATAGGGTTTTTACCTTATAATAGCCAAGAATGCTTGATACGTTTAAAACAAATCATTTGATACTATTATAAGTGCATAGTGTATAAAACAACTTCAAATCATAAGTATCAATCATAGACGGCATAAGCGCCCCCATCCCACTATGTCGCCATACTAGGCTCTACAAATAAAACCGCAGGATCACGTATTTGGAAATTGGATTTCCATCTATGAACCAAGGCAAAAGATAGTCCTCAACCGATTCGAGACTCTCTAGCCCGAGCCTCAGGATCAGAGCTCGAGTGACCCTTGGATCGTCAGGGCCGGTCCACCAATGTGGATTAAAATGCCTGAACAATGCGTTTCCCCGCCCTTGGGGCGTAAATGAGCCAACGAATGACTCCATCGGACCCGGATCGTCCGATCAAACTGAGGTGCCTCGCAACAACAACAACCACATAAGTCAAACTCGTCAGGGCATGTAAAACCACTGACGCCACTTCTAACTAGAAAGAAACGCATGCCCTCCCTGAGGTCCGTCTCCCGTTTTTGGTTCATAGCGGGTGTGAAACTCGCGAAGTAAACGTTACACAAAGCTATGCTACGAAGGTCGTGCTTCGATCATCAACCACAAGACTTTGCTTTTCAACAGAAGCCTTGATCATTTGCCACTTAGGCATGACACACAGTTAATTCACTCCATGCATTTGATATCCATCAATATATAACCCCTGAGCTCGTACGTCTCAGAGAAGGGCGTTAAGCAAGAGAATAAATTCTCCGCCGCCAAACAGATATATATTTAATAGAAATCAATCACACAGACTAAAATCCAATGTCAGACACACAGTCCATTTACAAGTCCGTTCTGGGTCTGAACGAAACCGGAGGCACCTAGTACCTCGCATATCCATCGATCTCAAAGTACGTCTAGACGATCACCAACTGTTTCCATCTTCTTCGGTGTACATCCCAATCAAGATCATCAGTAATCACCCAAACGACGTGAAGACCTCCGGTCTTCGACCACCGTCTTCATCTTCGACTTATCGTCGTATCAGTTATTCAGGATGGGATAAACCCGGTCTTCCCGAATAACTCGCGTATATAATAAACATGTGTTACACAAACACAACATACGCCTCATTCCAATTCATCAGTCACTAACTGTAAATTAATCAAGAGAATAATTCCCAAAATATTAACCCCGAAGGCCGAAACCAACATCAGATCAATATCCAGAAAACCATTCTGCTTAGCTAACCGACAGTTAGTTTCTAAATTTCACATTCATATGGAAAGGTTCCCATTAATTTTATCGAAGATAAATTCCTTGAATTTATTCTTTAATCTTCTTTTGAATTTCGATTCAACTAGTCGGGATTAACGAACCTTACCGAAGTAATCATTTGTTTTAATTTCCCAATCCCAACCTATTCATCCCATGAAGTAAAACTGGTTATACTTCATATCTAACACCACGGTGTTATCGGTAAATTCAATTACCATTTCACGTTCAAATCTAATTAAAGATTTAACTAACGCCTGGAGCAAAACTGGTGATACTCCATCTTCGATCATTTCAATCTTAATTAAAGATTCATTAAAACTCCACTTAGTTTTAATCTGTGACTGGGTTAAAGAATCAGTGTCATTTAAAACACGGTTCACGATAAACCCAAAATCACATCACATTTCAATCAGTCCCTAACCGTAAATTAACAAGTGAGCAGTTCACTAAGTATTAACCCCGAAGGCCGAAACCAACATCAGATCAATACCCCAGAAACCATTCAACTAAACTAATCTCCAGTTAGTTTCTGATTTTCTTAACTCCTTTAGGTCTAAGAACAGTATTCATGATAAAACCAAGAATCAATTCGAATTCAATTCCAATTAAATATTATTTAATTGGTACACTTCATTAAATCTAACTAAAAAGATTTAATCATTTTCTCAACTGGGCTTAAGAACAGTGTTAATGAAGATACCATTCACGACAAACCCAAATCACATTTGATATTAAATACAAGGCTCTGAATAGAAAATATACCGGCTTATATTCAATATCAAATTCTACGACCAACGGATATCATATTGGAAATAACGATATATATATCTTTCAAATTCCCATAACAATATCTGTATCATCACGAAATCCAACATCGAAATATTCCGAAGACAATTTCGATTCAAATCCATTCCAATAATTATTGGCAATTCTGGTTATTTTCAAAACCATTTCAAATCTAATTTATTTATTTAAAAATAAATAGAATTATAATTCTAGTTCAAAACTAGTTCATTTCGATAAAAATCTATTCTTATCTTTTCAAATATGGAATTTTTCATCCCAATTCTTTCCAAATCATTTCTTATGATTTTACACAAATTACTACTATTTTTAATAATTTTATCAAGGCCATTATATTATATATAATATATATATAATATATACTTCGTCGATTTCCTTTTAAAACGTATTTTATAAATCGTTTTAAATTCGTTTTCAAAACGATTTCAACTTCCTTTTCAAATTCAAATCAAAATTGAATTTTCTTTATAAATTCGTTTTAAATTCACTTCAAATTGATTTCAATTCAAATTGATTTCTAATCCAATTTCAGTTCGTTTTCAATTCAATTCAATTTCAATTCGAATTTATTTATATTCAATTTCAATTCGAATTCATTTATATTCAATTTAATTCGAATTTCAATTCTTTTCAAAATATCAGATTTTCAAATCACTTTCGATATTCATTATAAAATGAATAAAATCGATATAAATATCATTCATGTCAAAATGGCGTAAATCTAATCAACACGGCTTCATATATTTTCTATTTTCAAATATTCTATTTCAAATATTTCATTTTCAAATATTTCTCTTTCAAATATTTTTATTCCAAATATTTCTTTTTTTAAAGCTGGAATGAGGCCCAATCAATTACCATATAATGTTAATTATATGGATTTTCTACAACACACGTATACAATCACAACGATGAATAATCAACCATCATCCAAAGTGCAATCTACACTGTATAAGCATCAAATATAAATATTCAACGTTTATAACAGTCTGTCAATCAAACAATCGACATACAACTAAACAATCAGGATTAGTGTACGTCAAATATCATCCCAATACCCGTGTGGGGTTTCAAACAATCAAACACATATTTTATTTGTGCAGTTGGGCGATGTGTAAAATTTATCGTCCCAATCAATATCAGTCAAATGTGTGTATATAAACAAATCGTCCAATTTGTTTATTTTTATTTCATATACACGTTAAAAATTCTATTTTTAACTATAAAATATGTAACGACCCGGGGAAAAAGTCGACGCTCGAATTCTCGACAACAATACATAAACCCGTATCGCTTGCCAAAAACCCAAGTATCGAACCCCCAGATTGTCATGAGAAAGAATTTAGAGGGTGAGAATAGAAAGAAAGAAGTATTAGAATAGAAGAAAGAAGAAGAACACGTCAGAATCTCACAGCGGAACGAATAAAATATAATATCACAAATCCTTTATACAAAAATTGTATAAACATACCAATCATCAGAGTACAGCATATATCAATCACAGCGGAATAATAGCTTTATATACTAGCGGTGAAGCCACCTGCTTCTAGCACCTGAAACTCCAAGCGAAACCTAACCTGGAACATACTCGGTCTGACCCGAGCACATTTGATTTAAAACAAAATAAACCGGGTCAGTCTGGAATACTATCAGTGATAAATTCACATAACACACACTTGTTTAACTTTGAAAATCCTTTATGAAACAAAAGGATAATAGTAAGACCAGCCCACACATAAACACGGACGGTTTTTACCTTGTTATAACCCAAACCATTTTTGAAAATCATAACTTGAGTTGATATTATCATAATGTCTAATACAAATAAATATCAATCTAGATGAACGCTTGCATCTCACGCTCCCCATATATAGTATACAATCAAAACCGCGGGCGCTTATTGGATATTGGTTTCCAACTTGACAAGCTATGGGACCACCTTCCGCACGTGTATCTCTAGAGGCGAATACACTGGGTTCAACAAGAACGTCTTGCAACCCGACCCTTACATGACCGACCACTCATTTCGCTTGAGTGTATCAAAAGTATACCACCGACGGTTGGGCTCAAACCACCGTCTCCCGTAAAGGGACAACATCGAAAATAGATTAAAGAAGCAAAAGGAATTTCTCTAGATAGGTGATCATACACCCTAATGGGAGCGACCCACATAGCAATGCTGCCTGCCCGATTTTTGTCATTTCCCGGTTGATGAGGCTTGAGGCTAGAATTCATCTCTTCGAACATCTGGCCACCATTCACTTTGAATGCCACATCGTCAGATCCGTCAGATATCACTGAATGTTGGTTTCCACAAAACTACTCTGAGCGTTAAGCCAAAGAAGGTGTACAGCCTCCTCCGCCACCAACAGAGATACGTTTGTAGAAAATCAATATACGTGACCCCTCTGGAAATACTCTGTCAGACACTCGTCCATACAAGTCATCGAGGAATAGGATGAACCGAAGGCACTATCCTACCGCATCCAATATAGGAATCACCCCAAGGATCAGTAGCGAGTAGTCCTTGCAACCCGTGGATTTCAACCACGACAGAATCACAAACCAAATAACTCTGGTTGCAAGCCAGAGAGATTGGACCAGTAGTCCTTCCGCTTATGAAGATTCACGGTCTTCACTTGCTCCGTCTTCAAATGACGTCTTCACGTATTTGTTGGACGGAATGGTTTTCGAATATAAATTCGATCCCGGTCTTTCCATGCCAACAATCGTATTGGTCTGGTTTGATAGTCGGTGTTTTAACTATCAAATAACAAGGTGTCAATGAAATGATTTCACTGATTCAGTACATGGCATGACTTGGCCTCTTAAAAATATATTTAAAAAAATCGTTAATCAACTCTAATATACGACTTAACTCTAACTTGACTATTTTGACTTGATTACTCCTACCGATTAATTAATACTCGACTTAACTCCATTCGCTTGACTCTAGGTCGCAACGATCACAATGGTTACGTCTGATTCCCTCAGTAAACATCCGACCGCTGTAGGCTATCTGCAGCCCTGTGAATTAAGCTAGCAGTCGTACGCAATGGCAACTCTACCTGAATAACCATGTTTGATTAACTCTATTTCAAATTCTATATTCGATCAACTCTAATTGAATAAACAAATATTCAATATAATTTGAAATCAATATTCTTATTTATATTCATATTTCCAAAATCTCGCCTTCATTTTCAGTACTCCACGTATGGGACATCACGTCAATCACAACACCTTTCACTCGTTTCAAACCAATACCATTCTTCGATAATAACGAAGCCGTTCAAGTTGGGGTATTCTATTTACCTCTCAGACCTTGATCGACAACGTCCTTATCTCAGAATAATACTAGTTCGTCACTTAACCATCGATATTCAAATCTCATCTACCATCTTGATTTCGAATCTGGCTTTATAAACCATTTCTCATATTTGAAATCATCATTTAATAATCCCTTTTTACTTAATTCCCTTAATTAAGTAATTCTTGAATAAATGCCACTTTTAAACTTGGAATATTATTTCACTTATACCTTTGGTTTTATATGAAAAACCCACGCCCCATAATCAATTCCCATTTACTAATCTTGTTTTGAAAACTTGAGTTATAATCCCTTTTATAAAACTCTTATCGCTCTTTCGACCACTTATTGTCATCTAATCACTTCTACTTGAATTTCGATTACAAACCATCACTTTAATTACTACTAACCTCTTTAGCATCTCCTTTATTCATTTCGCTTCAATTGAGTGCTCTTTTACTTAATTAATCAATTAAGGAAAATCCTTTTTAAATCTTTATACCTACTTACCAATTCCATTTCCAAAGCCTGTTTGCACACTTGGGTTACAAACCCCTTTATACACTCTTATTTGACTTTGGTTTGAATTTATCGAAAACTTAATAACCCATTCCTTTCATTTGAAATCCACTTCTAATAAAATCTTTTTACTCAATTCATTTGATTAAGTAAAGTCCACAAACCCCACTTTTAACTTTAAATCTTATTTCACTTATATTACTTGGCTTTATAACAAAAGTCATTCGTCAAATAATCTATTTCCATTTACGAGCATTCTTATAGTATACTTCATCTTGGATCAAAATCTGCTTACTCCTTTCTTTACAATAAGATCCCTTTAACTTGGATTTTATTCAAACATTCATTTATCAACATTTAACACAAACCAACGGTATGTGCTTTCCCTTGCATTTCATTTTGGCCATCGCCTTGGTTTAAAATCCTTTTAACTTAGATCGCATTTCCACATATCCTTTTATCAATATTCAACACAAAATATTGTATGTAATTTTCTTTGCGTTGAAATTTCTTATTCCAATTTTCCTGTTTTACTCAAAAACACTCTTTTAACCTTTACACCTTCGTTTGGGAAAAAAAGCCTTTTTAAATAAATCAAATGACTTAAACAAATTTAAAACCATCATTTAATTGTTTTAAAAACAATTATCCTATTTTTCCACCCGTAGGTGGTTTCTAAACTTTCTGCTTTTAAAACTGGTCTAAACCACTTAAATATTTTCTTTTATAAACTTGATTTAATATATATATTTATAAATTTCCCATTTAATTACTCATCTAAATTGAGTGAAAAACTTCAATTTAATTATAAAATAATTAATAACTTTAAACAGCGTCGTTTCGCCGAACGGTCGAACGACGTGAAAACAACATGTTTATGGCCATTCACTGCCAATTTCCAAATCAACATTGTCGGTTGATTTTAAACACAACACGGGGAATATCTATTTGACCATCACACTCAAACAGGTTTCACAACCACATGGGGTTAAATCAGTTCAATATCAACAATATAAACAAACAAACAACATATAAAATATTTGAGGAATCTGGTCGGATCCCTCCAACCTGTTCTGCCCTGCATCACAGCTCGTTAAACATTTCATAATAATATATGAAATAAATTTCATATGATCGATTAAATCTAATTAACTGCATCCAATCAACCATAACGGTCAACATCAACCAATCAACCAATTTAAAGGTAAATTATATTTTAATATGAATTTACCACATCACAGAATTCCAGAAGGTGTGAGAATTAACTCACCAGAGTTTGTTCTGGTCGACGGTTGACGCGTTTGTTGCATTTAATTTGGGACGAACATCCAAAATTAGCTGAATTTTCAACAACGTCAGAATGACTCCTAGTCAGTGCCATCGGGTAGGTCTCGTCCCTGCGATCCCAACGAAACTTATTTCGTTAAATTTCGTTAACGTATGCAAAAGTTATGCTATTTACAATATTTACCTAATTTAAATGAATATATATTTAATTAATTAAATTATTTTTATCTTAATTAATTCCTAATTGCGTTATTAGCCAAATTACCTTCCCTGCCCTTCTAAAAAATCCTACTTCCCCATCTCTAGCCATATCCAATTTTTAAAATTGAAAAACCATTTTAATATTAATTAAATTAAATTTCCAAATAAAATATTTAAAAATATTCATATAATTTTAACTTAAAAATTATAACCCGGATCAAAAATCTGCTGTAACTCATTTTAAAGTATTTTTCGATAAGAATCCAACGGTCCTTGTTTCGTGGAAATCCGACTTGTTTTGAGAAAGTTATAAGCTTTTAAAGTTTATAGTTAAAAATTACGAAAATGCCCCTGGTCTATTTTAAATTCAAATGAAATTCAAATTTAATTTTAAATTTAAATTTAAATTAATCATCCCATCCGTCAGATCAGTTAGGGATAGCCAGGGAGAGCAGGAAACTATATTTTCCAAACTAAAGCCTTAGACACTATCCTCTCTGTCACCCTTAGAATGTTCCGATATTTATTTTTACAAATTCTATTTTAATTATAATATATATATATATATATATATATATATATATATATATATTACCAAAATAAATAAATAAATATTATTTAAAAACCTACCCCGTGAAGCCCAAACCTCTGCCTAAGAGTCCCTAGCTCCCCGTCTTGTCCTTCTTTCTCTCTTTCTTCCTTTTCCCTATTTTTCTATTATTTTATTATTATTTTTGTCATTGCCAAAGCTTGATAGAGAAGGAGGAGGAGTGAGTTTAAAATGAAGGGGGAGGGGGCTATTTATAGCCGAAGGAGTCACATGGATTGCTGAGGTGGCGCGAATCCAACGTTTGAAAATGGATGGCTATGATTAATCCTTAAATTAATTAAATTATTAATAAATTTAATAATTTATGAATAATAAAGTATGTTTTCTCAACCCTATTCGGATGTTAATTTGACTTACTTATTGATACCTTATCCAAAAAAAAATTCAACCATATTGTTCAATTTTTCTTGCTCTTCAATAATATATAAAAATATTTCAAATTCGAATTCATTTGAACTTTCAAATAATTTAAATTCAAATTCAAAATAGTGTTTTGTGTTAGTTTCAACACCTTCCGGTCTCATGTTGGAGTATCAAACGATAACGGTTTTCAGAAATTCTTCCACCATCTGGTCCTGTTTTTAACGTACTTCAATTCTATGTATTCAAATCAAAAATCGGAGTTCGTTTAGATTTTCAAATAATTTATTTAAATTTTGTTTCCTTAATAACTTTATATATCTGTTATAGGATTTTCCCAGACTTCATATATAGCTAATATCCTATGTTTAGAATTTTCCTGGATAGGTCTCAGGTTCCAGTTTTGCCGTTAGCATTAGCAAATTCCAATTACCGTCAAAATTTAGTTCAAATTTTGGCCTTTTATTTTTTTCTTTTCCACATACGGATGTCATTTTTGACGTAACTTGGTTGGTTACCTAATTTCAACATTTCGGATTTAATGAAACTGATTTCATCGAAATCCGAGTTCGTTAGCTACTACTTCCTTAATAAACGTACTATTTTTAATTAAAAATTTATCCTTTTATACTGCCAGTTCACATTATATTGCAGGTCCACTAAATTTCTACCATTTCGGAATAAAATTTATTATATTAATAAAATATTCAAAATTATTGAAATTAAACCATTAAAATTCCAAAACAATAAAAAAAACATTTTTAATATTAAACTAAATGGTCAGAAATATGGGTCGTTACATTCCTTCCCCCTTAAAATAATTTCGTCCTCGAAATTGCTAAGGCAGAAAGAATGTTGCAAATCCACTATCTTTACAAATATATTTAATTAAAAATCGATTTTACTTTCAAAATTAATCCAATCAGTTTTAAAAGCAATTTATTTCAACTAATCAAATTTTCAAAAATCTTCAAAAATATTCCAATAACTTAAATTTTGGAAAATTTTTGGCAGAGTCTCCCATGTACGGAGGACCATCTGCAATATCGCAGAATCAAGAAATAGATATTCCTCGACTCTCATGGTCGGAAAAATCAAAAATCAAACTCAAAACCCAAACAAAACCAAAAATTTAATATTGGCGTAGGCGTACCTTTTGGCGAGCGTTATTACGCGATAAGCTATAATTTTATATTCGAGTCTGCTTAATTTTTATGCAGCTCTACTCCAATTGGATTTAATTAACTCCAAAATTTCTCCCTTGGATGGATTTTAAAGCTGAACTGGCAGTTGCACATGTTCTCAACTCAAACAAATTCATCAGCTATCACACAAGGTCAGTTATGTTTAAAACATCCATATAATTTCCTATCAACTCATTCCACACACAGTTCAATCCACACGGGATTTATTATTCATAATTACGTCCTTTATTACTATAATTATCCATTCGGATTTATTTCCCTGAATTGGCTTATTTAAGTACCCATTCAAAATTATTTGAATCAGGATTGATTGGTCAACTTAATTATTTCCAGATTTGTTTCAACCAACCCTATTCAGGTTCAGATTTATATTCGAGCATCCATCAACACAATTCAGCATATCACACAATCAACAAATCCAAACAATTTTCCCATACTATAATAAACTTTACTTTTTTATATATAAAATAATTTGGACCAAAAATAGTTTCAAAAATAATTTTATACCAAAATACAAAATACGCGCTCTCGTATATACACTCAACTCAATCTAGGGTACTGCTGACCCCATCTCTATTGAGTCACACCACAGAGCCAAGGTTATCCCTAAACCAATAGCTCTGATACCACTGTAACGACCAGAGGAAAAAGTCGATGCTCGAATTCTCGACAACAATACATGAACCTGTATCGCTTGCCAAAAACCCAAGTATCGAACCCCCAGATTGTCATGAGAAAGAATTTAGAGGGTGAGAATAGAAAGAAAGAAGTATTAGAATAGAAGAAATAAGAAGAACACGTCAGAATCTCACAGCGGAACGAATAAAATATAATATCACAAATCCTTTATACAAAAACTGTATATACATACCAATCATCAGAGTACAACATATATCAATCACAGCGGAATAATAGCTTTATATACTAGCGGTGAAGCCACCTGCTTCTAGCAGCTGAAACTCCAAGCGAAACCTAACCTGGAACATACTCGGTCTGACCCGAGCACATTTGATTTAAAACAAAATACACCGGGTCAGTCTGGAATACTATCAGTGATAAATTCACATAACACACACTTGTTTAACTTTGAAAATCCTTTATGAAACAAAAGGATAATAGTGAGACCAGCCCACACATAAACACGGGCGGTTTTTACCTTACTATAACCCAAACCATTTTTGAAAATCATAACTTGATCTGATATTATCATAATGTCTAATACAAATAAATATCAATCTAGAGGAACGCTTGCATCTCACGCTCCCCATATATAGTATACAATCAAAACCGCGGGCGCTTATTGGATATTGGTTTCCAACTTGACAAGGTATGGGACCACCTTCCGCACGTGTATCTCTAGAGGCGAATACACTGGGTTCAACAAGAACGTCTTGCAACCCGACCCTCACATGACCGACCACTCATTTCGCTTGAGTGTATCGAATGTATACCACCGACGGTTGAGCTCAAACCACCGTCTCCCGTAAAGGGACCGCATTGAATATAGATTAAAGAAGCAAAAGGAATTTCTCTAGATAGGTGATTATACACCCTAATGGGAGTGACCCACATAGCTATGCTGCCTGCCCGATTTTTGTCATTTCCCGGTTGATGAGGCTTGAGGCTAGAATTCATCTCTTCGAACATCTGGCCACCATTCACTTTGAATGCCACATCGTCAGATCCGCCAGTTATCACTGAATGTTGGTTTCCACAAAACTACTCTGAGCGTTAAGCCAAAGAAGGTGTACAGCCTCCTCCGCCACCAACAGAGATACATTTGTAAAAAATCAATATACGTGACCCCTTTGGAAATACTCTGTCAGACACTCGTCCATACAAGTCATCCAGGAACAGGATGAACCGAAGGCACTCTCCTACTGCATCCAATATAGGAATCACCCCAAGGATCAGTAGCGAGTAGTCCTTGCAACCCGTTGATTTCAACCACGACAGAATCACAAACCAAATAACTCTGGTTGCAAGCCAGAGAGATTGGACCAGTAGTCCTTCCGCTTATGAAGATTCATGGTCTTTACTTGCTCCGTCTTCAAATGACGTCTTCACGTATTTGTTGGACGGAATGGTTTTCGAATATAAATTCGATCCCGGTCTTTCCGTGCCAACAATCGTATTGGTCTGGTTTGATAGTCGGTGTTTTAACTATCAAATAACAAGGTGTCAATGAAATGATTTCACTGATTCAGTACGTGGCATGACTTGGCCTCTTAAAAATATATTTAACAAAATCATTAATCAACTCTAATATTCGACTTAACTCCAACTTGACTATTTTGACTTGATTACTCCTACCGATTAATTAATACTCGACTTAACTCCATTCGCTTGATTCTAGGTCGCAGCGATCACAATGGTTACGCCTGATTCCCTCAGGAAACATCCGACCGCTGTAGGCTATCTGCAGCCCTGCGAATTACGCTAGCAGTCGTACGCAATGGCAACTCTACCTGAATAATCATGTTTGATTAACTCTATTTCAAATACTATATTCGATCAACTCTAATTGAATAAACAAATATTCAATATAATTTGAAATCAATATTCTTATTTATATTCATATTTCCAAAATCTCGCCTTTATATTCAATACTCCACATATGGGACATCACGTCAATCACAACACCTTTCACTCGTTTCAAACCAATACCATTCTTCGATAATAACGAAGCCGTTCAAGTTGGGGTATTCTATTTACCTCTCAGACCTTGATCGACAACGTCCTTATCTCAGAATAATACTAGTTCGTCACTTAACCATCGATATTCAAATCTCGTCTACCATCTTGATTTCGAATCTGGTTTTATAAACCATTTCTCATATTTGAAACCATCATTTAATAATCCCTTTTTACTTAATTCCCTTAATTAAATAATTCTTGAATAAATGCCACTTTTAAACTTGGAATATTATTTCACTTATACCTTTGGTTTTATATGAAAAACCCACGCCCCATAATCAATTCCCATTTACAAATCTTGTTTTGAAAACTTGAGTTATAATCCCTTTTATAAAACTCTTATCGCTCTTTCAACCACTTATTGTCATCTAATCACTTCTACATGAATTTCGATTACAAACCATCACTTTAATTACTATTAACCTCTTTAGCATCTCCTTTATTCATTTCGCTTCAATTGAGTGCTCTTTTACTTAATTAATCAATTAAGGAAAATCCTTTTTAAATTTTTATACCTACTTACCAATTCCATTTCCAAAGCCCGTTTGCACACTTGGGTTACAAGCCCCTTTATACACTCTTATTTGACTTTGGTTTGAATTTATCGAAAACTTAATAACCCATTCCTTTCATTTGAAATTCACTTCTAATAAAATCTTTTTACTTAATTCATTTAATTAAGTAAAGTCCACAAACCCCACTTTTAACTTTAAATCTTATTTCACTTACATTACTTGGCTTTATAACAAAAGTCATTCATCAAATAATCTATTTCCATTTACGAGCATTCTTATAGTATACTTTATCTTGGATCAAAATCTGCTTACTCCTTTCTTTACAATAAGATCCCTTTAACTTGGATTTTATTCAAACATTCATTTATCAAAATTTAACACAAACCAACGGTATGTGTTTTCCCTTGCATTTCATTTTGGCCATCGCCTTGGTTTAAAATCCTTTTAACTTATATCGCATTTCCATAGATCCTTTTATCAATATTCAACACAAAATATTGTATGTAATTTTCTTTGCGTTGAAATTCTTATTCCAATTTTCCTGTTTTACTCAAAAACACTCTTTTAACCTTTACGCCTTCGTTTGGGTAAAAAAACCTTTTTAAATAAATCAAATGACTTAAACAAATTTAAAACCATCATTTAATTGTTTTAAAAACAATTATCCAATTTTTCCACCCGTAGGTGGTTTCTAAACTTTCTGCTTTTAAAACTGGTCTAAACCACTTAAATATTTTCTTTTATCAACTTGATTTAATATATATATATTTATAAATTTCTCATTTAATTACTCATCTAAAATGAGTGAAAAACTTCAATTTAATTATAAAATAATTAATAACTTTAAACAGCGTCGTTTCACCGAACGGTCGAACGACGTGAAAACAACATGTTTATGGCCATTCACTGCCAATTTCCAAATCAACATTGTCGGTTGATTTTAAACACAGCACGGGGAATATCTGTTTGACCATCACACTCAAACAGGTTTCACAACCACATGGGGTTAAATCAGTTCAATATCAACAATATAAACAAACAAACAACATATAAAATATTTGAGGAATCCGGTCGGATCCCTCCAACCTGTTCTGCCCTGCATCACAGCTCGTTAAACATTTCATAATAATATATGAAATAAATTTCATATGATCGATTAAATCTAATTAACTGCATCCAATCAAGCATAACGGTCAACATCAACCAATCAACCAATTTAAAGGTAAATTATATTTTAAAATGAATTTACCACATCACAGAATTCCAGAAATGTGAGAATTAACTCACCAGAGTTTGTTCTGGTCGACGGTTGACGCGTTTGTTGCATTTAATTTGGGACGACCATCCAAAATTAGCTGAATTTTCAACAGCGTCAGAATGACTCCTAGTCAGTGCCATCGGGTAGGTCTCGTCCCTGCGATCCCAAAGAATCTTGTTTCGTTATATTTCGTTAACGTATGCAAAAGTTATGCTATTTACAATATTTACCTAATTTAAATGAATATATATTTAATTAATTAAATTATTTTAATCTTAATTAATTCCTAATTGCGTTATTAGCCAAATTACCTTCCCTGCCCTTCTAAAAAATCCTACTTCCCCATCTCTAGCCATATCCAATTTTTAAAATTGAAAAACCATTTTCATATTAATTAAATTAAATTTCCAAATAAAATATTTAAAAATATTCATTTAATTTTAACTTAAAAATTATAACCCGGATCAAAAATCTGCTGTAACCCATTTTAAAGTATTTTTCGATAAGAATCCAACGGTCCTTGTTTCGTGGAAATCCGACTTGTTTTGAAAAAGTTATAAGCTTTTAAAGTTTATAGTTAAAAATTACGAAAATGCCCCTGGTCTATTTTAAATTCAGATGAAATTCAAATTTAATTTTAAATTTAAATTGAAATTAACCATCCCATCCGTCAGATCAGTTAGGGATAGTCAGGGAGAGCAGGAAACTATATTTTACAAACTCAAGCCTTAGACACTATCCTCTCTGTCACCCTTAGAATGTTCCGATATTTATTTTTACAAATTCTATTTTAATTAATATATATATATATATATATATATTACCAAAATAAATAAATATTATTTAAAAACCTACCCCGTGAAGCCCAAGCCTCTGCCTAAGAGTCCCTAGCTCCCCGTCTTGTCCTTCTTTCTCTCTTTCTTCCTTTTCCCTATTTTTCTATTATTTTATTATTATTTTTGCCATTGCCAAAGCTTGAAAGAGGAGGAGAAGGAGTGAGTTTAAAATGAAGGGGGAGGGGGCTATTTATAGCCGAAGGAGTCACATGGATTGCTGAGGTGGCGCGAATCCAACGGTCGAAAATGGATGGCTATGATTAATCCTTAAATTAATTAAATTATTAATAAATTTAATAATTTATGAATAATAAAGTATGTTTTCTCAACCCTATTCGGATGTTAATTTGACTTACTTATTGATACCTTATCCAAAATCTTTTTCAACCATATTGTTCAATTTTTCTTGCTCTTCAATAATATATAAAAATATTTCAAATTCGAATTCATTTGAACTTTCAAATAATTTAAATTCAAATTCAAAATAGTGTTTTGTGTTAGTTTCAACACCTTCCGGTCTCATGTTGGAGTATCAAACGATAACGGTTTTCAGAAATTCTTCCACCATCTGGTCCTGTTTTTAACGTACTTTAATTCTATGTTATTCAAATCAAAAATCGGAGTTCGTTTAGATTTTCAAATAATTTATTTAAATTTTGTTTCCTTAATAACTTTCTATATCCGTTATAGGATTTTCCCAGACTTCATATGTAGCTAATATCCTATGTTTAGAATTTTTCTGGATAGGTCTCAGGTTCCAGTTTTGCCGTTAGCATTAGCAAATTCCAATTACCGTCAAAATTTAGTTCAAATTGTGGCCTTTTATTTTTTTCTTTTCCACATACGGATGCCATTTTTGACGTAACTTGGTTGGTTACCTAATTTCATCATTTCGGATTTAATGAAACTGATTTCATCGAAATCCGAGTTCGTTAGCTACTACTTCCTTTATAAACGTACTATTTTTAATTAAAAAATTATCCTTTTATACTGCCAGTTCACATTATATTGCAGGTCCACTAAATTTCTACCATTTCGGAATAAAATTTATTATATTAATAAAATATTCAAAATTATTGAAATTAAACCATTAAAATTCCAAAACAATATAAAAAAAAACATTTTTAATATTAAACTAAATGGTCAAAAATCTGTGCCGTTACATTCCTTCCCCCTTAAAATAATTTCGTCCTCGAAATTGCTAAGGCAGAAAAAATGTTGCAAATCCACTATCTTTACAAATATATTTAATTAAAAATCTATTTTATTTTCAAAATTAATCCAATCAGTTTTAAAAGCAATTTATTTCAACTAATCAAATTTTCAAAAATCTTCAAAAATATTCCAATACCTTAAATTTTGGAAAATTTTTGGCAGAGTCTCCCCTGTACGGAGGACCATCTGCAATATCGCAGAATCAAGAAATAGATATTCCTCGACTCTCATGGTCGGAAAAATCAAAAATCAAACTCAAAACCCAAACAAAACCAAAAATTTAATATTGGCGTAGGCGTACCTTTTGGCGAGCGTTATTACGCGATAAGCTATAATTTTATATTCGAGCCTGCTTAATTTTTATGCAGCTCTACTCCAATTGGATTTAATTAACTCCGAAATTTCTCCCTTGGATGGATTTTAAAGCTGAACTGGCAGTTGCACCTGTTCTCAACTCAAACAAATTCATCAGCTATCACACAAGGTCAGTTATGTTTAAAACATCCATATAATTTCCTATCAACTCATTCCATACACAGTTCAATCCACACGGGATTTATTATTCATAATTACTTCCTTTATTACTATAATTATCCATTCGGATTTATTTCCCTGAATTGGCTTATTTAATTACCCATTCAAAATTATTTGAATCAGGATTGATTGGTCAACTTAATTATTTCCAGATTTGTTTCAACCAACCCTATTCAGGTTCAGATTTATATTCGAGCATCCATCAACACAATTCAGCATATTACACAATCAACAAATCCAAACAATTTTCCCATACTATATAAAACTTTACTTTTTTATATATAAAATAAATTGGACCAAAAATAGTTTCAAAAATAATTTTATACCAAAATACAAAATACGCGCTCTCGTATATACACTCAACTCAATCTAGGGTACTGCTGACCCCATCTCTATTGAGTCACACCACAGAGCCAAGGTTATCTCTAAACCAATAGCTCTGATACCACTGTAACGACACGGGGAAAAAGTCGATGCTCGAATTCTCGACAACAATACATGAACCCGTATCGCTTGCCAAAAACCCAAGTATCGAACCCCCAGATTGTCATGAGAAAGAATTTAGAGGGTGAGAATAGAAAGAAAGAAGTATTAGAATAGAAGAAAGAAGAAGAACACGTCAGAATCTCACAGCGGAACGAATAAAATATAATATCACAAATCCTTTATACAAAAACTGTATATACATACCAATCATCAGAGTACAGCATATATCAATCACAGCGGAATAATAGCTTTATATACTAGCGGTGAAGCCACCTGCTTCTAGCAGCTGAAACTCCAAGCGAAACCTAACCTGGAACATACTCGGTCTGACCCGAGCACATTTGATTTAAAACAAAATACACCGGGTCAGTCTGGAATACTATCAGTGATAAATTCACATAACACACACTTGTTTAACTTTGAAAATCCTTTATGAAACAAAAGGATAATAGTGAGACCAGCCCACACATAAACACGGACGGTTTTTACCTTACTATAACCCAAACCATTTTTGAAAATCATAACTTGATCTGATATTATCATAATGTCTAATACAAATAAATATCAATCTAGAGGAACGCTTGCATCTCACGCTCCCCATATATAGTATACAATCAAAACCGCGGGCGCTTATTGGATATTTGTTTCCAACTTGACAAGGTATGGGACCACCTTCCGCACGTGTATCTCTAGAGGCGAATACACTGGGTTCAACAAGAACGTCTTGCAACCCGACCCTCACATGACCGACCACTCATTTCGCTTGAGTGTATCGAATGTATACCACCGACGGTTGAGCTCAAACCACCGTCTCCCGTAAAGGGACCGCATTGAATATAGATTAAAGAAGCAAAAGGAATTTCTCTAGATAGGTGATTATACACCTTAATGGGAGCGACCCACATAGCAATGCTGCCTGCCCGATTTTTGTCATTTCCCGGTTGATGAGGCTTGAGGCTAGAATTCATCTCTTCGAACATCTGGCCACCATTCACTTTGAATGCCACATCGCCAGATCCGTCAGATATCACTGAATGTTGGTTTTTACAAAACTACTCTGAGCGTTAAGCCAAAGAAGGTGTACAGCCTCCTCCTCCACCAACAGAGATACGTTTGTAGAAAATCAATATACGTGACCCCTTTGAAAATACTCTGTCAGACACTCGTCCATACAAGTCATCCAGGAACATGATGAACCGAAGGCACTCTCCTACTGCATCCAATATAGGAATCACCCCAAGGATCAGTAGCGAGTATTCCTTACAACCCGTGGATTTCAACCACGACAGAATCACAAACCAAATAACTCTGGTTGCAAGCCAGAGAGATTGGACCAGTAGTCCTTCCGCTTATGAAGATTCACGGTCTTCACTTGCTCCATCTTCAAATGACGTCTTCACATATTTGTTGGACGGAATGGTTTTCGAATATAAATTCGATCCCGGTCTTTCCGTGCCAACAATCGTATTGGTCTGGTTTGATAGTCGGTGTTTTAACTATCAAATAACAAGGTGTCAATGAAATGATTTCACTGATTCAGTACGTGGCATGACTTGGCCTCTTAAAAATATATTTAACAAAATCGTTAATCAACTCTAATATACGACTTAACTCTAACTTGACTATTTTGACTTGATTACTCCTACCGATTAATTAATACTCGACTTAACTCCATTCGCTTGACTCTAGGTCGCAGCGATCACAATGGTTACGCCTGATTCCCTCAGGAAACATCCGACCGCTGTAGGCTATGTGCAGCCTTGCGAATTACGCTAGCAGTCGTACGCAATGGCAACTCTACCTGAATAACCATGTTTGATTAACTTTATTTCAAATACTATATTCGATCAACTCTAATTGAATAAACAAATATTCAATATAATTTGAAATCAATATTCTTATTTATATTCATATTTCCAAAATCTCGCCTTCATTTTCAATACTCCACGTATGGGACATCACGTCAATCACAACACCTTTCACTCGTTTCAAACCAATACCATTCTTTGATAATAACGAAGCCGTTCAAGTTGGGGTATTCTATTTACCTCTCAGACCTTGATCGACAACGTTCTTATCTCAGAATAATACTAGTTCGTCACTTAACCATCGATATTCAAATCTCGTCTACCATCTTGATTTCGAATCTGGTTTTATAAACCATTTCTCATATTTGAAATCATCATTTAATAATCCCTTTTTTCTTAATTCCCTTAATTATGGAATTCTTGAATAAATGGCACTTTTAAACTGGGAATATTATTTCACTTATACCTTTGGTTTTATATGAAAAACCCACGCCCCATAATCAATTCCCATTTACTAATCTTGTTTTGAAAACTTGAGTTCTAATCCCTTTTATAAAACTCTTATCGCTCTTTCAACCATTTATTGTCATCTAATCACTTCTACTTGAATTTCGATTACAAACCATCACTTTAATTACTACTAACCTCTTTAGCATCTCCTTTATTCATTTCGCTTTAATTGAGTGCTCTTTTACTTAATTAATCAATTAAGGAAAATCCTTTTTAAATCTTTATACCTACTTACCAATTCCATTTCCAAAGCCCGTTTGTACACTTGGGTTAAAAACCCCTTTATACACTCTTATTTGACTTTGGTTTGAATTTATCGAAAACTTAATAACCCATTCCTTTCATTTGAAATCCACTTCTAATAAAATCTTTTTACTTAATTCATTTGATTAAGTAAAGTCCACAAACCCCACTTTTAACTTTAAATCTTATTTCACTTATATTACTTGGCTTTATAACAAAAGTCATTCGTCAAATAATCTATTTCCATTTACGAGCATTCTTATAGTATACTTTATCTTGGATCAAAATCTGCTTACTCCTTTCTTTACAATAAGATCCCTTTAACTTGGATTTTATTCAAACATTCATTTATCAACATTTAACACAAACCAACGGTATGTGTTTTCCCTTGCATTTCATTTTGGCCATCGCCTTGGTTTAAAATCCTTTTAACTTAGATCGCATTTCCACAGATCCTTTTATCAATATTCAACACAAAATATTGTATGTAATTTTCTTTGCGTTGAAATTTCTTATTCCAATTTTCCTGTTTTACTCAAAAACACTCTTTTAACCTTTATGCCTTCGTTTGGGTAAAAAAACCATTTTAAATAAATCAAATGACTTAAACAAATTAAAAACCATCATTTAATTGTTTTAAAAACAATTATCCTATTTTTCCACCCGTAGGTGGTTTCTAACCTTTCTGCTTTTAAAACTGGTCTAAACCACTTAAATATTTTCTTTTATAAACTTGATTTAATATATATATTTATAAATTTCCCATTTAATTACTCATCTAAAATGAGTGAAAAACTTCAATTTAATCATAAAATAATTAATAACTTTAAACAGCGTCGTTTCACCGAACGGTCGAACGACGTGAAAACAACATGTTTATGGCCATTCACTGCCAATTTCCAAATCAACATTGTCGGTTGATTTTAAACACAACACGGGGAATATCTGTTTGACCATCACACTCAAACAGGTTTCACAACCACATGGGGTTAAATCAGTTCAATATCAACAATATAAACAAACAAACAACATCTAAAATATTTGAGTAATCCGGTCGGATCCCTCCAACCTGTTCTGCCCTGCATCACAGCTCGTTAAACATTTCATAATAATATATGAAATAAATTTCATATGATCGATTAAATCTAATTAACTGCATCCAATCAACCATAACGGTCAACATCAACCAATCAACCAATTTAAAGGTAAATTATATTTTAATATGAATTTACCACATCACAGAATTCCAGAAGGTGTGAGAATTAACTCACCAGAGTTTGTTCTGGTCGACGGTTGACGCGTTTGTTGCATTTAATTTGGGACGACCATCCAAAATTAGCTGAATTTTCAACAGCGTCAGAATGACTCCTAGTCAGTGCCATCGGGTAGGTCTCGTCCCTGCGATCCCAACGAATCTTGTTTCGTTAAATTTCGTTAACGTATGCAAAAGTTATGCTATTTACAATATTTACCTAATTTAAATGAATATATATTTAATTAATTAAATTATTTTTATCTTAATTAATTCCTAATTGCGTTATTAGCCAAATTACCTTCCCTGCCCTTCTAAAAAATCCTACTTCCCCATCTCTAGCCGTATCCAATTTTTAAAATTGAAAAACCATTTTAATATTAATTAAATTAAATTTTCAAATAAAATATTTAAAAATATTCATTTAATTTTAACTTAAAAATTATAAACCGGATCAAAAATCTGCTATAACTCATTTTAAAGTATTTTTCGATAAGAATCCAACGGTTCTTATTTCGTGGAAATCCGACTTATTTTGAAAAAGTTATAAGCTTTTAAAGTTTATAGTTAAAAATTACGAAAATGCCCCTGGTCTATTTTAAATTCAGATGAAATTCGAATTTAATTTTAAATTTAAATTGAAATTAACCATCCCATCCGTCAGATCAGTTAGGGATAGTCAGGGAGAGCAGGAAACTATATTTTACAAACTCAAGCCTTAGACACTATCCTCTCTGTCACCCTTAGAATGTTCCGATATTTATTTTTACAAATTCTATTTTAATTGTAATATATATATATATATATATATATATGTATGTATATATTACCAAAACAAATAAATAAATAAATATTATTTAAAAACCTACCCCGTGAAGCCCAAGCCTCTTCCTAAGAGTCCCTAGCTCCCCGTCTTGTCCTTCTTTCTCGCTTTCTTCCTTTTCCCTATTTTTCTATTATTTTATTATTATTTTTGCCATTGCCAAAGCTTGAAAGAGGAGGAGGAGGAGTGAGTTTAAAATGAAGGGGGAGGGGGCTATTTATAGCCGAATGAGTCACATGGATTGCTGAGGTGGCGCGAATCCAACGGTCGAAAATGGATGACTATGATTAATCCTTAAATTAATTAAATTATTAATAAATTAATTAAATTATTAATAAATTTAATAATTTATGAATAGTAAAGTGTGTTTTCTCAACCCTATTCGGATGTTAATTTGACTTACTTATTGATACCTTATCCAAAATCTTTTCAACCATATTGTTCAATTTTTCTTGCTCTTCAATAATATATAAAAATATTTCAAATTCGAATTCATTTGAATTTTCAAATAATTTAAATTCAAATTCAAAATAGTGTTTTGTGTTAGTTTCAACACCTTCCGGTCTCATGTTGGAGTATCAAACGATAACGGTTTTCAGAAATTCTTCCACCATCTGGTCCTGTTTTTAACGTACTTTAATTCTATGTTATTCAAATCAAAAATCGGAGTTCGTTTAGATTTTCAAATAATTTATTTAAATTTTGTTTCCTTAATAACTTTCTATATCCGTTATAGGATTTTCCCAGACTTCATATGTAGCTAATATCCTATGTTTAGAATTTTTCTGGATAGGTCTCAGGTTCCAGTTTTGCCGTTAGCATTAGCAAATTCCAATTACCGTCAAAATTTAGTTCAAATTTTGGCCTTTTATTTTTTTCTTTTCCACATACGGATGCCATTTTTGACGTAACTTGGTTGGTTACCTAATTTCATCATTTCGGATTTAATGAAACTGATTTCATCGAAATCCGAGTTCGTTAGCTACTACTTCCTTTGTAAACGTACTATTTTTAATTAAAAATTTATCCTTTTATACTGCCAGTTCACATTATGTTACAGGTCCACTAAATTTCTACCATTTCGGAATAAAATTTATTATATTAATAAAATATTCAAAATTACTGAAATTAAACCATTAAAATTCCAAAACAATATAAAAAAACATTTTTTATATTAAACTAAATGGTCAAAAATCTGGGCCGTTACAAAATATTTTCAACTATATAAATATTTTATTTCCTTTCACATCACATCACACAATCAACTACACATCAAAATCAAACAAACAAGCATACAAGTCGTCCATGGTCTGTGGACGACGGGTGTCGGATGCTACTAAATACCGTCTGCTTCCTAGTATATATTTCAACTAGAAAAATAAATTAAAGTTGAGAAGTTCTCACAGAATAGCTAATCCAACGCCACGACTCTTCTTGGGTAGAAATCTTCGCCGTTCTTGCCTCTTGTCACTTTCGTTGCCCGTAGCCACTACATATATAAAAATCACATTTTTACTTCGCTATTCAATATATAAAAATCGAATTTTTACTTTGCTATTCAATATATAAAAATCGAATTTTTACTTTGCTATTCAATATATAAAAATCATATTTTTACTTCGCTATTCAATATATAAAAATCGAATTTTTACTTCGCTATTCAATATATAAAAATCGCGTCTTTCCTTGACTAAAAATCCGATCTTTCTTCAATAAAGGTCAAATCTTTTATTCGCTACATGAATATAAAGGATTATATTTTTATAGGTTATTCACTACGTAAAGATCGCATTTTCTTTCTATCATTTAAAAACTAATTTCCTATGTTATATAAATTAAAAATCCAATTTTCAACATTATAAATGAAGAGAAACGAAAATAACAACTTACAGGGGCACTGAGGTGGAAGGGAGGGGCGTAGACCGTCAGGTGGTGGTCGATTTGGGGTTGCTGAGGTTGAGCGTCGCCTGGGGCTCGAGATGGGGGGGTTTAGGGCTTCAGTCGCCGCCGCGAGGATGAAAAGGGGGGGAAACTGGCGTCGTCGAACGCCTGAGGGAGGAGGAATCGGAGGCCAGACCGGCGGCGGAGGCGCTGGCGATCGTCTGGCGTCGAGTTCGATCTTCCGTGTTTTTTTTTATTTCTTTAAATCTGACGGGAAGGAGAACAAGGGGGGCCTAAGAGAAAAAGGGAGTTGACCAAAATAATTAAATATATTTTAATATTATATTTAATTCCAAAAGTAACTTTTTATTTCGAACTCGAAATCGAACCCACCGACTGTCGTCCCTAACTAATTACCCCCATTCCGAACACAATGGGTTATATATCGTAGGCCAATTCGACTGTTACGATCAGTTTTCGTTTAAATTCAAATATAACTCTATATATTCAATTTGAACGTACATTTCAATTTACCGGGGCCACATACTAACTAGAAAAATTCCAGAAAAATATTTTCTAGCTTCGTATTGGCGATACGGTCCTAACAAAACTAGTTTCTTCGAATTCTG
Organism: Allium sativum; assembly: GCA_030737875.1. NCBI lineage: Eukaryota > Viridiplantae > Streptophyta > Magnoliopsida > Asparagales > Amaryllidaceae > Allium > Allium sativum. The sequence continues at coordinate 6,001,451 of CM060914.1, read as the reverse complement.
AGACCTTTTGAAAAATGGCCATTTTCCAGTCGATTAAAATCAACTGAAACTGGTCAAATGCGTTTTCCTTTGCCACGCTCACATATTGAATTTGAAAAATTATGAAATTTGAAACCTAGCAATAACTTGACATCACGGATCCAACAAAAGTGGTTTCATCGAAATCCAAGGTCGTTTGCAAAATTCCCATTTTTAAGAGCCTGAATTCCATAGCGACTATTCAGAATTTTCAACTGGACATATCTTTTGATTCCCGCTATGAAATTTCGATTTTTCAGATTCGTTGGAAAGATATTCTCCAATAGATCCTAATATTTTTGGTTTCACTAAAATCCGGTTTATTTTGAATCCTGCACATCCATTTGAAGTTTGAAATCGAATTATCGAACTACCGCGCCATTTTCAATTCCTTTTATAAATATAAATAAATATTTATATTCTATCGTCGATTCAAACGAATATATACGTTCGAATTATATTCAAAATAAATTTCTCGTCGTTTTTATTTAAAATAATTCATTTTAAATAATCAAAATTCGCTAAAATTGCCAAAATAAAAATTTTAAACTGGCCCAGATTTCCGGGTTATTACAGTTGATCTCTTCAAACGTATTTACGTTTGGTGGTGGAGGAATTCATTTCTCTTAGCGGTATACGCGTTGTATTTTTGGGGAAATCAATTTGTGATTTGACGAGTATGACGATGTGGCATTCGATGTAAATGGAGGAGTGATATGTTAAAAGATACGTTATAACCTCTAGCCTCACAACTCGGAAATGACAAAAATAGGGCAGGCAGCATGGCTATGTAGGTCGCACCTATTAGGGTGTATAATCATCTGATCTAGAGTTTCATTTACTTCGAAAAATTTATTGTCGATGCTGTCCCATTCGGGAAACGGTTGTTGATCCCAACCATTGGTGATATACATTCGATACACTCAAGCGAAATGAGTGGTCGGTCATGTGTGGCCGGGTTGCAAGATGTTCCTGTTGAACCCAATGTATTCTCTAGAGGTACACTATCGGAAGATGGTTCCATACTTTGTCATAGTTGGAAATCCATTACCCAATAAGTGCTTGCGATTTTGATTGTATACTATATATGTAGAACGTGAGATGAAAGCGTTTCTGCTAGATGATTATTATATTGTGGTTGATAGAAACTATTATAATATCAAAAGAATTTTGATATAAAGATTATTTTGGATTCTCATAGGGAAAAACCCGTTCCGTTATACAGAGTGGTCTTATGAGATATCGTTTAATCGCTCAACCTGTTTTAAATTGTTTTACTCACACCAGTCCCATGATTGACCCAGAGTTTATTTTGTTTTGTTTTCCCTAACTCTTGGGTGCCCAATTTTGTACGGGCAGTCAAGTAATCGGGATTTACAAATACTTGAAGAGCTGAAGCAGGAGGCTCCAGGATTATATAACTATAGTTATTTCCGTTGTTTTATAAGTGTTGTACTTTGGAAATGATATGTATATTCAAGTACAGATTTATATTTCAAAGTTATGTTATGAAATATATTTATTCGTTCCACTGTGAGATTCGTGTTTACTCTGATGTTGTATGTTCTTTTTCTTCTATTCTAAGTTTCTATCTTGTCTATCCTCACCCTTTGTTTTCTTTCTATTAGTTTTCTGGTTTTCCAGTGTAACATGGGTTGAACTTGTGTTATTTGGTCAGCTCAAATTGTACCGGAATTTCGGGATCACTACAGTTGGTATCAGAGCTTAAGGTTAAGTAATTACCTTGGCTCTGTGGCGTGACTCAGTAGAGATAGGGTTAGCAATACCCTAGATTGAGTTGAGTGTATATATACGAGTGAACGTATTTGTTATTGATATAAAAAATTATTTTATATTGTGGAGATTTATTGGTTGAGTCGTTTATGGGTTCTGGTCGATCAGTTTGATCCACTGTATCGGTAGGGATTTATAAACACTCGAATGCGATGAACCGACACTGAATGTTTTGAAAAGAGGGTAAATGAAATAATTTTACCCAAATTAGATTTTTATATAAAGGATTTATATTGGAATTATAATATATTGGATATATTGGTTGTTATTATAATCGAGTAAGATTATAAATTAAATGGTTATGTAAATAACCAATCAGAATTCATATTAGTGAAATATATGGAATCGAAATGAATTAAATCAGAATTGAAATTCAACCCTGGAAAAGTTGGAAAAGTGTTTGTAAATGCATTTGAATTAAATATATGTGAATTTCAAAATCCTGGGAGATTTTAAATTGGTTACAAGCATTGAAAAGGATATTTTGAAATGCATTTCAAAATGAAAGTGTTTTAATATGGTTTTGAAATTGTTATAGTATTGAACTAACTTCGATAAGTTGGAAAATAATTCTGATGATGACTGCGCAACATCATCAGTGTTCATTTTCAAGTTCTAAGTGACAGATTACTACTAAAGATTTTGTTTTTGAATTGTTTTGAGAAGACAAGTTGTTTGAAATCCTGAAAGGGAAAGTTTGATTTTTAATAAGGTAAACTATTTAAAGTTCCCAAGAAAGACTGTTTGAATTAAAACCAAATTGAATTGAAATCGGTTAAGTGGTAATTGAAATTTAATTAGACTAGAAAATATCAAATAAAATTGGATTGGGAGATATCTGGACTTGTGTTGGATTAATGAGTTAAGAAACTGAAAATCGAGAATGGAACTTTGGTTTGAAATAAAATTCGACTTAGGTATAAGCGAATGGTTGTGTTGGAGATAAAAGTGATTAGAGTTTGATTGGGATGACATTGATATATGCTGAATTAGCAGCAGATGTAAAGGATATAATGATATGCTCGACAAAAAGGTACAAGTTTATAATTGGTATAAGCATGAGATTTATGAGCCGAATTGGCAAGCCGCTTGGATGTTTGATTTTCTTTTGGGTTAAAGATGGCCCTGAGAGGCGAGTTGTAGTTGTACCGGTCAACCAGTGCAAAGGAGATGCTGGCAAAAAAATTCGAAAAGTTAAGGTGTTAGAAAATTTTCAGGATTTTCGAAAATTTTCGTTAATAAGAATTAATTAATATTTAATTGAAATTAAATTGGTTCAGTGGAAACTGAAGTTAAGAAGTGAACAAATAAGTTCTAACCAGTCAATGAGGTTTATTTTCTACCTTAGCAATTTCGAGGATGAAATTAATTTAAGGGGGGAAGAATGTAATGTCCCATATTTTTACGGTGTAATAGTTATTTATTTAATTATTTAAAATATGGTCTGGTAATTTAAAATGGATTAAATCAAATAACTTTGAATATTTAATTAAAAATAATAATTAAATAATATATTTAATTCTGAAATAATCAGAATTAGTGGAATTCACAATATAATGTGAGTTTGACAGTTTATAATATATAATTCAGTTTAGAGTAGAATTATATTAACGAATATATTATATAAACGACAGTTGAACGTATAATTATATTATAATTATAATCGAGCTCGAATTGGCGCTGCAGTTCGTAATTTGGCGATTCGAACTTTAAATGAATATACAGAAGCCGTTTTAAGTTGGATTTCTGTAAAACAAGAAATGTTAGGAGCTAGAGAAGTATATTTTTCTGATGGAAGAGAAAAATCAGGATTTCGTCATGTAGATTATGAGTTGTGTCCAAATCAAATTTTTGAATAGTCGCTATGGAATCATTTATCAACCATAACGATATATTTAATTATAATTAAATATTGGCCTCGGATTTAGACAAGCCCTTTGAGACGCAGTGATAATTTAATTTTTAGAATTTTACTAAAAATTTTATTTAATTAAATAAGCAAATTGTTATTTGGAGGATTTTGCACCCTTAGTCAGGGATTTTGGGGTTGCACAATATGAGTTAATCTACCGGTATTTTTATATTTTTGAAATCGTGGTACCTTGCTCGTCACAACGATATAGCTAATTCTGTCTATAGCAGTTTGTATATGAATGGAGTTTACGAAATGGATACGAATGTTTCCATTAAGAACAATTTAAACAAAACGTTGCCTCCTCCTTAAAGACCACATATACCATGAAGTCCACAAGAGACCACGTCTTCAAAGTATAACCGTATAAAGACACTATCCCCTTTCTAAACCTAATCACTTTTCTCCAGCAACATCAAAACTTCCAAGCCGCCACTGTTCCTTTTTCTCTTCAAACCGTGAGTTTATAAAAATCCAAATCAATTCAAATAAAATGCTACAAATCCAAATGGATATATGTTTGAGCTTGTATCAACCCGTGCTTCCATTCGGTATGCTTCTTTTGTTGTTCAATGTCACAGACGTGTAAGACCGGTAATCTAGGGTTGCGAATTTCTTGAATTAGAAGGAGTAATTCATGAATTGGGGATTGGTGTTGAGTTCGTGGTAAGGTTTTGAGTGTATCGGCATCATTTGGTAAGAATCCGCACTCAGAAATGTCATGCGTGTGTACTGAGGACGTCAGTAATGGTCTTGATGGGTTTTGATTTCCATGATTGAGAGAAGGGAAAACCGTATAGGATTGAAGAGTGATTAACAAGAGGATTTTTGGTATTTGTTTCTTGATTTTTAAGCAAGTATGGAGGGAGATATGTGAGCAAGAAGGCACTGTAATGGCCATAGTTTGAAGGCGTCGTGAGTACCTAGGAGTGGAAGAAGGATTATCGGGTAATCAGGGATTAAGGGACAAGTGATTAGGATTAGTTTAAATTGGTTTATTATTTAAATAATAATCGTAGCGTATATAACTTTTATAATTAATATCTTTATCATACGATATCAGAATCACGAATGGTTGGATCTGTTGGGATCGTATGGACGGACACTACACAGTGGAACTGACGGGGAGTGAATCGAAGCTTGTTACAATTTATAGCAAAATAAATTGTCCGTCTGAATCAAGTTATGGTTATCGTTATTAACGATGATCGTCCAATGTGAGTAAAACTCACCAACTCTGAACAGTTATATTTTCATAGCATATTTTTAGAACTGATAATTATCTGTTGATTGTTGTGTGTTAACTGTTTGGTTCAAATTGCTTATGTATTGGTTGAAATTATAGATAACGATATATATATATATATATATATATATATAAATCGTTAATCAAATATTGATTTTGTTTAGCAGAATATTTCATATTGAAATAAAATCGATGTCAATTATATTGTTTAACATCTGTGATGCAAGGAAACAGGTTGGAGGGACCCAACTAGGTTCCTCAATATATAAAATATTGTTTTGTTTCATATATTGTGATATATGACGTGTTATATAATCTGCTGTTGATTATGTATGTTTGAATGACATCGACCATTGTTAATTGTAAATACCGTAAGACTAGAATGTAGAAAAGGAAATTTTCAAAGTGTATTGTGAAAATAAATTATTTATATAAAATCCATGGATTTTATATATAAAAGGAAAAGGGTTTTATAAAAGGAAATTTATTTATAAAATCAAAGGATTTTATAAAAAGGATAATTGTTTATAAAATGAAGTAGAATTTATTAAAGAGAAAATATTTATAAAATCAAGGGATTTTATAAAATGGGAATTTATTTATAAAATCAAAAGGGTTTTATAAAGAGGAATATTTATTGGGATAATAAATAAAATCATATAAGGAATATTTATTTGGATAATAAATAGAAGTATAAAAGGATTATTTATATAGGAAATAAATAAAATAGAAAGAGGAATATTTGTAAAACATTTACAAATAAAATAGAAAGCGGAATATTTGTAAAACATTTACAAATAAAATCGAAAGAGGAATATTTGTAAAACATTTACAAATAAAATGGAAAGAGGGATATTTGTAAAACATTTACAAATATAATAGAAAGAGGAATATTTGTAAAACATTTACAAATAAAGTAGAAAGAGTAATATTTGTAAAACATTTACAAATACAATAGAAAGAGAAATATTTGTAAAACATTTACAAATAGAATTAAAAAGGAAATGTTTATTTAGAAAATAAATAGAGTTATAAAAAGGAAGTATTTATTTAGAAAATAAACAGAGTTATAAAAGGGAATTATTGGGAAATGAAAAGAATGTCATATAACAAAATATTTGGCAAATGAATAGAATTTTACACCCGGAAAGTTTAGACTCGTGCTTTGCACATGGGTATAATATAATATGGATTTAAAGCAAAGATTTTAAATAGAATCTGTTGTAACCAATAGATTGAGAAGATTAATTTATAAATAATATTTTATAATTTTTAATAAAATGTTTATCATTGGATAAATAGAATATATAAGTCGGGACTTATATGGAGAAGTAAGAATCGATTTCAACATCGATATTTGAAATTGAATATGGACGTAGAGTTCATCAAAGGAGTTAATTGAAGGAGTTAATCAAAATGAGTTAGAGGAGTTTATCGATTAGTGTTAGAGTTAACCGGTTAGAGATAACTAGTTAGAGTTAATCAGTTAGAGTTAATCGATTAGAGTTAAATCAGATTATAGTTATTCGAATAGAGTTAATCGAACAAGAGTTAGTCAAATATTTGTTAAATCGAATAGAGTTAATTGAATTAGAGTTAGTCAAATTAGAGTTAATCGAATATAGTTTATTTGAAGAAAGAGTTATCGAATAAGGTTATTCGAAGAAGAAAATTAATCGAATATAGTTTATTCGAATAGAAAAGGAGCTATCGAATATTAGTTATTCGAAAGGAGTAATCGAATATAGTTTATTCGTAAGGATTCAATTGAATGTTAGTTATTCGAAAGAAATAATCGAATATTAGTTATTTGAAAGGAGTTAATCGAATATTAGTTATTCGAAAGGAGTTAATCAAATATAGTTTATTCGAAAGGAGTTAATTGATAAGAGTAAATTAGTTAGAGTTAATTGAATAAAGTTAATCCAGTAGGGTAAATCAGATAGATTTAATAGAATTGAGTTAATCAAATAGAGCTAACTGATAGAGTAAATCGATTAGAGTTAATCGAATAGTGTTAATTGAATAGAGTTATTCGAATATAGGTTATTCGAAGAAGAGAGATTATCGAATCTAGTTTATTCGAAGGAAAGAGTTGTCGAATAGAGATTTATTCGAAAGAGAGTTACGTAAGGAAGTTTGTTAAAGATTTAAAAGATAAACTTCGACTATTTCGAAGTTAAAACGTTGTTCGCTTAAGGTCTGAGAGGTAATTATACTCCAACTTGATTGACTTCCTTCTTAACTAAAGAATGGTAAGGTTTGATAGTGAAGGTTGGTTAAGTGAATATAGTTAATGAAGGTAATGGTGAATTGGCATAGCGATGTTTTATTTAAACATCTGTTTAAATCCAAGGAATGAGTTTTGGAAACGTTTTCCAAATATAATCAGAGGTATTTTCTAATCATAGAAAATGAAATGTTGGATGGTAAAGAATACCGGAATGACAGTGATACGTGGAAAGGAGATGGAAATGTTTTCCAATGATTAATAACGTATATTTTCTAAATTTAGAAAATAAGAATTTCTGTATATATATACAGAAACAGGAAATGGATAATGAATAAATTAATGATAAATTAATTTAAGAGATAAATGTTGAATGTTGATTGATCGATAAAATTTCCATTTGGAAATAATATCGTTGTTTGCACACCTGTTTTTCTTTGATAGTTAACTCACCGACTATCGAAGTTTTCCACCATTTTAACGTTGTTAATATGGAGAGATCGGTTGGATTATTATCCGAAGAACCACTCCGTATTGGTATAAGCGTTGCGAATCATATATGACAAAGATAACTGAAGATGGAGTAAAGTGCAACGACTGTTGTATAAATCTTAGGTAAAGATTGCCTAAGATGGACGTACTGAATAGTGCATTCGGTTTGTCCAGTCCCAGGATGACCTGCATGGAAAAATGTCCGACAGAGTATATTTAATAGATTGCGTAAGTTGATCTCTTCAAACGTATTTACATTTTGTGGCGGAGGAACTCGTTTCTCTTAGCTGTATACCCGTTGGATTTTTAGGGAAATCAGTTTGTGATTTGACGAGTATGACGATGTGGCATTCGAAGTAAATGGAGGAGTGATCTGTTAAAAGATACGTTATAACCTCTAGCCTCACAACTGGGAAATGACAAAAATTGGGCAGGCAGCATGGCTATATAGGTCGCACCTATTAGGGTGTATAATCACCTGATCTAGAGTTTCATTTACTTCGAAAAATCTATTGTCGATGCTGTCCCATTCAGGAAACGGTTGATGATCCCAACCGTTGGTGATATACATTCTATACACTCAAGCAAAATGAGTGGTCGGTCATGTGTGGTCGGGTTGCAAGATGTTCTTGTTGAACCCAGTGTATTCCTCTCTAGAGGTACACTATCGGAAGGTGGTTCCATACCTTGTCATAGTTGGAAATCCATTACCCAATAAGTGCTTGCGATTTTGATTGTATACTATATATGTAGAACGTGAGATGAATGCATTTCTGCTAGATGATTATTATATTGTGGTTGATAGACACTATTATAATATCAAAAGAATTTTGATATAAAGATTATTTTGGATTCTTATAAGGGAAAAACCCGTTCTGTTATACATAGTGGTCTTATGAGATATCATTTAATCGCTCAAACTGTTTTAAATTGTTTTACTCACACCGGTCCCATGACTGACCCAGAGTTTATTTTGTTTTGTTTTTCCTAACTCTTGGGTGCCCAATTTTGTATGGGCAGTTAAGTAGTCAGGATTTACAAATACTTGAAGAGCTTGAGCAGGAGGCTTCAGGATTATGTAGCTATAGTTATTTCCGTTGTGTTGTAAGTGTTGTACTTTGGAAATGATATGTATATTCAAGTGCAGATTTATATTTCAAAGTTATGTTATGAAATATATTTATTCTTTCCGCTGTGAGATTCGTGTTTACTCTGATGTTGTATGTTCTTCTTCTTCTATTCTAAGTTTCTATCTTATCTATCCTCACCCTCTGTTTTCTTTCTATTAGTTTTCTGGTTTTCTAGTGTAATATGGGTTGGACTTGTGTCATTTGGTCAGCTCAAATTGTACCGGAATTTCGGGACACTACAACATATTTACAAATTATGCCTATAAAAAGAGGTAGTTTGTTCATAAGCATGTGTATCTACAAATAAATTAAAATCAATGCGAAAAAACTATGCCTTTCTATTTGGTCAAATTGAGCAGTTGAAAAATTAGTGATGTCACTGTAACTGCATGATTAACCTTCCTTTTCTTTAACTAGTTTACTCAAGAAGGTCCTGCTCCGGTACACGTGACAATGATAATACTCATTATGGCTGGCTGTTTGCTTTGGTTGTTCATACGAATGCACATCATCTTATGTAGAAGCGATTATATAAAAGTTTTACACTGTAGTGACATTAGCGATGACAATATTGATGACTAGATATTTCACATACATCAATTTTATTTATTATGGTAGTAATTAAATTTCTTGTAACACGTTTGAATATCTTGGTAGATTAAAAAATGTTTGTGATAGTGAGCAACTCAGATGTTACATGTGTAATAAAATGGTAAAGAAAATGTTTGCAATGCCTATATTTGTGGAAAATCGAATGCAAAATTGTTCGTAATGCCTCTCAACAATAGCTGATTTAATCAAATCCGAAGAAGTTTCTTTAGTTGTCACCTTAGTGTTTTCTATAGTTTTCCTATTTTTAGAACAGTTATCTTGGATATTTTATATAACTATTTTTATAAACTTATTTACATTTTATATAACTTAATACACGAGGTTAATTTTTTATAAGCTTATTTATATTTTATATAACTTAATATACAATGTTAATTTTTATAATTTTGGTTAATTTTTATATGCTTATTTATATTTTATATAACTTAATACACGAAGTTAATTTTTAAAATCTTAGTTAGTTTTCACTTGAGATCTCATGTCCCAACCCCGTGTTCCATATGCCTAATTTAATTTCATTGAATATAAGATTTTTAGGTGTTACTGGTGATATAAAATGAAAAGAAGAGATTCGCCTGCAAACATGGGACAATAATAAATTTGAGGAAAAAGAATATATGAGCACCAAATTTTCATATTTGACACAAAGGACAGTGAGCCAAAACCTTGTAGAAATTGATAAAGCCATGAGTACCTTGAATAAAACGTCAAGTAATTTCTATATCAAAGTAACTGCAAATAACGAAAATGTACCTGCTAATAGTGCGCATATATAGTGGAATTGATAGATGTTAGGAGCATAGTTGAGAAAGCAAATGACAAAGGTAAGTCTAAACCTATAGAAAACGAATTAAATAATATTGTTACTATAACAGGCATCAAGAATAGTAATGAATTATAAAATATGCTACCGATGAGGTAAGTGAGGCATGCAAAAAGAAAACAATTGTGTTCGACTGTGTTGGAGAAAAAGTACTAGACCTAGGGAAGGGGGAAAGGAATGTACATATGAGTTTTCGTTAAATATAGATGATCGGAGGAAAATGACATGGACAAAATGAAAGAGTTAAAGCATAAGTTGCATAATATTCATATTGCTGAAAAAAGGTTGTATGATGGAGCTGATTCCAAGAACGATAGGAACACAGTGAATATCAGTGAAAGTCCCTAGCAGTAACAATAAAGGACCAAATGAATCTGGTCATTTCACTCTCTGTTCAAGAAGAAGACATGAAAATGCATAGTGTATTATGCATAGTGTTCAAATTTAATATTATAATACAGACTAAATTTTCTTTTTTACATATTCCTTTTAGTTATGCATCCGTAAATGTGTATATATGTGCACCCACATGCATGATTGACTTTCACTAAGAAGTAAATTACTCATGTTTATTTTACATCACAACGTTAACCTTCATATTTATGTGGACATTTACAATACCATTTTTCACGATATGCTTTTCAATAGTTTAGACTACATGACAGGAACTATAATTTTTGCTTATACAGAAGAAAAAAAACTATGACTTTCAATTTTGTTTTAGGAAAAAAAATTAAGGATATTTTTATTAGTGTGGCTTGGTTGAATTTATATTTTGAGAGTTATGTTTGATCCCTACAAGATTGGCATATGATTCCGTCCAAATTGTTTACCAAGCATTTTTTTAAGCAGTCTCTCTACAGTTTAAGTTGTTCGTAAATCCTTCACTTTATTTTTTTTGATTATTTTGCGATATGTATGGTGTTCTTTCGTTAGATAAATAAATGTGAATAGAAATAATGAATTTTACTATCTTGGAATCATTGTCCAAATATTAAACCTCTGATTGTTCATTTGATTTGATCCCTTTTGCCATTTTTCATTGCACATGTATGATGTATATATTCAAATATAGAAACACAAATGTTGTTATATAATTATAAATTTCCACGAAATTAGCATCTTTCCCTCCTTACCCCACCCTCATCCCCACTTATGGTTTGTTTCTGCGAAAATGAAGCATTTTTTTTGGATTGTACTTTCTTCCCTGGTAAACACAATGTAATGATGACAAAAAAATTTCAAGTAAGCTGATAATAAATAGATATGAAAAACTTAAAATTGATAATAAAATTTCATTATGAACAATTGCCGACATATTTTTAAAATCATAATTATTTTCGCACATGATATGTATAAAAGTATGATTATTTACCACAATAGTGACAACACACATATATGCACATGTATTAAAGACATAATTAGTTGAAATATTTTCAATATTAAGGTTTTAATCTTCTGAGTTATCTATCATAGTATGCATGAACATGAAGTGGTTGATCAAACATCTAACCTGTTTTAGTTAGATAATACTACCTGAATAAAAAAGAATTTTTAATTTTCAAAAAAGACCATTACGCAAAACATAATTTAATCTTAACTGGTCACACATGATTTACACAATAAGAAGCTGATAATATATTATTCCTATGCCCGAAGCTTGTTCAAGATGATCTATACCCAAAAAAAAATTTGAGACATGGAAATAAAAAGGTATGCCAATGTAATACATGGAACGTTGTCCATTTGATCACCCATCTAACATCACGAAATAAAAATTTATCAAGCTCAAGCTTATAATAAAGTACTACCAATTATGCCTACTACTTCAACACTGCAGAAAGTATTAAGAAATCAAGAACTAATAAACATATAGTTATTTCCCCATTGACAATTAAAATCAACCAACTAAGCTGGTACAAAAATTAAAAGATTCCAAACATAGCATAGAAAATTAGAAAAAGAAAATGTCAGTAAAGAAAAACAAAATTTGATTAAATTTTGCATTTGTTTTACCCAAAAATTTGGGGATTGTTGCTCCAAACTGTTTTACCTTCACTACGTATTTTTAAACGTTATGCAGGATTCCCTTAAATGTCCACTATGACACATAATATACAGCTCCTGATTTCATTTGTATTCTAATACACCTATTATTGATGAAAGTAAAATCTCATACATGTAATTTTGTACATTATGCACTAATGTGATCTTAACAGAAAACATCCAAACCATGTGCTTATATTGAAACTATTTGCACTTTTACTTATAAAGACAGTGGTGGAAGTCTTCCCAAGTTATCTAGCACATATACTAATCATTAACCAAACTTAATTTGGTACATTTATGCAATTCAGCTAACAAGTAACCTTTATGATTAATGATTCTAGGGCATGGAAAGTTTATGAACATCTACACATTTAAGAAGGATAGAAATGGTTACCTTGGATTCGAGTTGTCCACCAAATTCAAAACTTGTGAATGATCTCTTTATTTAGCTTTTATTGCAAAAAATCCTTACTACATGAAAATAAAAACGTTAATTATTGTTTGATATTATCATATTTCCCTACATATATATTTCTATATTAAACAATACAACCATCATTATAAATTAGTTCTGCTACATGCACAATACCTTATTAACATTATATTATGAACTACATGTGCAGGACTAGCAGTAGCACTTGAAAACAATGAATGTTAAACATATCCATTAATGACTGGCGAATATTTACACCTTCGCAAAACAATTATCCTTTTACCAATATTTCATTTTCAATAGGTATGTGTTTTTACCCAAAAATAATAATCAGAAAATCATAAACGATGAAAACAATGTTTTACTTTTCAATTTTGCTTTAGCTTACTCTTTTCGTAAAAAGTTACCAAATATAATTGCATTGTTTTCAGCAATAAAACTTTGAATAATAGCCATGGTAGAATATAACCGTACCCAAACAGAATACCATGCCAGCATATAACCATTCGCAGGTATTTTTGGGTTTTTAAATATTGTGTATCCTAGCTGAAACGACCCAAACTTGCACTTACAAGAAAGCCCGGAATGAGTGGAGAACACGACAAATCAGAATGCAAATAGAAGAACATTTCATTGCTTTTACCATAATTACATCAGAGTACAAGAATATAATAGAATATGAATAAATATTACACAATAGAAAAATATCATAGATTTAAATTACAATGTAGCGGAAAATAATAAATAACACAACTGAAAGAAATACACGGATATAGAGCATTCCGAACATAGCTCCAGCTGTAAACCAGGATCTTGTGAAAATAATATCTGCAAAACCAAAACTACTAGCTGACCGTATGGAAAATAAGGGCACCCAGAGTTTAGGTTAGAACAATAAACTCCAGGTCAGTCATGTGACTGGTGTGAGAACTAAAACAGTTATTTAAAACTTTACTTTAAAATCAGGTAAATCAAGGGACCACGCCGTATAACACGGAACAGGTTTAACCCCCAGAATACCAATGCATAAAGCATACAATGCAATGCTAAACAGAAAAATGAAGCTATTATTAGACTCAGGTCCCATCACACAATGCAACGCAAGCCGTAGAATAGAGAGTTTTACCTTATAATAGCCAAAAATGCTTGGTATAGGAAATTTCATATTTTATTATTACTATAAGTGAAGAAATCGACTTTAAATATAAATGTATCAATCATAAGCGGCGTAGGTACTCATATATTACGCCGCCAAATTTATATTTACAACTAAAATCGTGAAATCACGTATTGGAAATTGGGTTTCCATCCATGAACCAAGGCAAGCGATCATCCTTACCGATTCGAGATGTTTAGCCCGAGTCTTAGGATACAACCGCAACTGCACCTGCAGTTAGCGACAGGGACGGTCATCCGTCAATGATTGGCAATACCATAACTATATGTTATCCTTCCCTATAAGGAATAAAATTTGGTCAATATGTCTACCATAACATCCATCGATCCCGTAGTGACCGATATATCCATCGATCCCATAGTGACCGATATATCCGAGGTGCCTCTCTATCCAGCAAATAATAATAAGCAACATCCACATGAGTAAACAGTTTGGGCTCCATACCATGACGTTACTCCTAGCTAGAAACTAACATATGTCCATTTCCCTAAAGTCCTCATTCCGTTTCTGGTTCATACCGGGGTGTGAAACTCGCGAACTAACGCTACACAAAGCTATGCTATTTAAAGCCTTGCTTTGATCATCAACCACAAGTACCTGCTTTTCAACAAAAGCCTTGATCACATGCTACTCGGCATGCCACACTGTCACTCCATACCGTACCACTGATTTCTACCAATATATAACTTCTAAGCTTGTACGTCTCAAAGAAGGGTGTTAAGCAAGAGAATAAATTCTCCGCCGCCAAATAGATATATATTTAGCAGAGATCAACGAATACAGTATAAACGAATATAATGTCAGACATACTATCCACTTGCAAGTTTGTTCTGGGTTTGAACGAAACTGGAGGCACCTTATTCCTCGTCCCGTATGTCCAATACAGGAGAGAGGTCCTCGCATATCCGGTCGATCTCCAAGTACGCCTGGACGATCACCACTTATTACCTTGTCTTGGGATGCCTCCCATTCAAGACATTAGTAATCATCCAAACGATGTGAAGATCTCCGGTCTTCAACCACCGTCTTCATCGTCGACTTATCGTCCTATCAATTATTCAGAATGGGATAAACCCGGCCTTTCCGAATAACTCATGTATCTTACAAACTAAGTGCTATAAAAACAAAACATATGCCTCATTCCGATCTAGAATATTCTTTTATTCAAATATTCGCATCATTAGGGAAAGGTTCCAATTAATTTATCAAAGATAAATCCTTTAAATTTATTTTTTAAATCTTCCTCTGGATATAATTTCAAACCAATTAAGGTTTATCCAAACTATTCGGGATTAGAGCACCTTACCAAAGTAATCATTTATTTTATTTCCCAATCCCAATCTATTCATCCCATGGAGCAAAACTGGTAGCACTCCATATCTAACACCACAGTGTTATCGGTAAAATTAATTACCATTTCTCGTTCAAATCTATTTAAAGATTTAACAATCGCTTGGAGCAAAACTGGTGATACTCCATTCTCGATCATTTCACAAAATTGATAATTTAAATTATCACATTCACATTTCAATCTATTTAAAGATTATTAAAACTCCACTTAGTTTTCATCTCCAAAAATCATTATGTAATGATTATTCAAATTTAGGAAATAAATCCTATCTTTGACTGGGTTAAAGAACTATTGTCATTTAAAACACTGTTCACGATAAACCCAAAATCACATTCCATTAATTATAGAATCTTCTCGGAAAACAGATCAATATATATATAATCGATATAAACTTCCATATCCAACCAACAATATAAATGGAATAACGGCAAAGCCTTTTAAATTCCATATATAGTAACAGTCTTCCTCTACAGAAGTTCACTTCGATTATTACCAAATAGAATTCCATTCCATTCCAATTTATTTATTAAATTTGAAAACTTTTCTTTGGAAAATCTCGTTAAATCTTAATAGAAAGATTTTTATATTCCAAATTACATTTCACTGTTAATCGGGTTAAAGAACTAATGTCATTTAAAACACAGTTCACAATAAACCGAATTCATATTCCATTTTATTCCAATTACGAAATATAATAAGAAACTCTAATACTCTTAATTAAAAAAATTATTCTTTTCACACGGGTTTTAAGAACAGTGTTACTGAAGACACCATTCACGACAAACCCAAAATCCAATTCTTTTATTCAATTCCAATTAAATATTAATTAATTGGAAACTTCACTAAATCTTAATTAAAAGATTTATTCTTTTCACAAGTGGATTTAAGAATAGTGTTATTTAAGACGTCGTTCATGACAAACCCAAAATCCAATTTAATATTAAATACAATGCTCTATATAGAAATTATATCTTCTTATATTCAATATCAAATTCTGAAACTAACGAATATCGTATTTGGAATAACGATACCTGTATCTCCAAATTCCCATAACAATATCCGTACAACCACGGAATCCAGTATCGAAATATTCCGAAGATTATTTTCATTCCAATTTATTCATTGGAAAATTCTGGTTATTTTTAAAACCATTTCAAATCCAATTTATTTCTTTAAAAATATTGTATTATTATTTTTAAAACCATTTCAAATCCAATTTATTTCTTTAAAAATATTTTTATCTTCAAAAATGTGGAATTTTTCAACCAAATTCTTTTAAATCATTTATTATGTTTTTACACAAATTATTAATATTTTAATAATTTTATCAAGGCCCATACAGTCAGTTTCTAATAACGGCCACCGAGCTGCATTTACAGTGACCTTTATCAAATTTGATTTGCACATAATTCCAAATCCAACCATTAGATTTTAAATCTCTTATATCCATTAGAAAGCTCTTTTTGATACGAACCCAACGGTTCCAGTTTTAAGAATTCCGACTGTCGGATCTCCTATATTGTCAATTCGAAGTCAATGGTCGAAATTCGCGAACGGTCGCGGTGCGGTGTGTTTTATTCAAGCCAGTAAATATATATAATATATTATATATATTTCATTGGTTTCCATTTAAATCGCATTTTATAAATCGTTGTAAATTTGTTTTAAAAACGATTCCAACTTCATTTCGATTTTAAATCAAACCGAATATTCCTTTATAAATTCGTTATAAATTCATGTTAAAACGATTTCAACTCATTTCAATTTTCAAATCAAAATTGAATATTCCTTAATATGTTCGTTTTAAATTCATTTTAAAACGATTTCATTTCCATTTTCAAATCAAAATTGAATATTCCTTAATATATACGTTAATTCTGAATTGGAATCAGACTCAATCAATTACCATACAATTTTAGTTATATGGATTTCAACATTACATGTATACAACAATAATGATAAACAATAATTAAAAATTCATACAACATCCAGAGTGCATTTTACCACTGTATAAGCATTAAAATAAACAAATAACGCTTATACAGTCTGTCAACCCATCGATTGACATACCAATAATTATTGGGATTAGTGTATGTCAAATATCGTCTCACTACCCGTGTGGTTTTTTCAAACAACAAATACTGATTATGATTTGTGCAGTTGGGCGATGTGTAAAATATTATCATCCCAATCATCATCAGTTAAATAGGTGTACATAAACAAATCGTTCGGCTTGTAAATGAATATTTATTTTATTTTATTTTCATGATAATTATATATATATATATATTATATAAATAATTTTATATACAGCAATATCAATCAATTACAATCCAAACAAACAATCAACCATGATTTGTACAAAAAGTAGTGTCGAGTGCTTTTAAGACTCGTCTTCATCCTAGTATATATTTAACTGTAAAATAACTAGCGTGAGAAAGAGTTCTCACTTTTGGTTTCCACTCCTCCAGTTTTATTTCTGAACGGTTTGGATTTTCTCTAGCGCATTGTATTCTTCACAGTGATTCCAATGTAATCTTTTTCACGTAGTTTATATTAAAAATCACATTTTTAAACAACGATGTATATATTTTAAAAATTATACTTTTAAACTGTCCTATATATATAAAACACATTTTTATATTTCTAAAACCATGCTATTTTTATTTTTAAAAATCCATGTTTTTATTTAAACTATATCATAATAAAAAATACATTTTTAAAACAATGTTTTCTATATAAAAATCACATTTTATATTAACTGTTATCTAAATTAAAAATCATGTTTTTATTTTAGAGCTATATATATATATATACAAACCATATTTTTAATCTAAAACTATTTTTATAAAATCATATTTTTATCCTAAAACTATTTAATTAAAAATTCAGATCTTTAAAACAAAGCTAATTTATTTGAAATCTGAAAATAAAACAATTATATATATATATATAAAATAAAACAATTATATATATAATTAGATTTTTAAACCAATGTTATATTTTTTTTTAAAACACAAGGCTATTTTATATTTAAAACAAGATTTTTATCACAATGTTATTATATAAAAAATCTAATTCTATAACAATGTAATTTATATACTAAAAAGGGAAAAACTCGCTGCGTCTTCTTCCACGTGAAACCACCAGGAATCAAATTGAAGCTCCAAGCCTAGGGTTCGCCGTTGCCACCTACTGGAGTCGTTGGACCTTCATCAGCGCGCCCCCCAACGAAGAGCAGAACGCGTCCTCCCAGCGCCATGGGTGGCGGCCCACTCGGTGGCGCCAGTGCCTAGAAAATCGCACCCGAACAATCAAGCTTTAAGCTCGAAATTCCCTAAATCCACTATGAATTATCCAATCTCCACCGTTGAATCTCTAGAGCTCCTTGAGGGCTTTGATTTCCATGTTTTAATTTCGATATTTTTTGATCGAATTTGAGGAATTTGGGGCCTGAAATGTCGAATCATTTCCATCGTTCTTTGATTTGGGAGCGGTGGGTATAGGGTTTGACTGGGGAAACGTTTGACTAGAGTTTGGAGAATTATTTATATATATACACTATTTATTATTATTATTTTAATTCCAATAGTACATGTTTTTGCACTCGGACTCCTAATGAAACCCAACGACAGCCGCCTCTAGCTAAATACCCACATTCTGAACACAATGGGATATGTTTCATAAGCCAATTCGACCATTTCAATCAATTTTACTTTAAATTAAAATATAAATCAATATATTGAATTTTAAACGTACATTTTAAATTACCGGGGCCACATACTGACTCCAAAAATTCCAAAAAAAATATTAAGCTTTGTTTTGACGATACGGTCCTAACAAAACTAATTTTGTCGAATTTGGAGACCATTTGAAAAAAGGTCATTTTCCAGTCGATTAAATTCAAATTGAAAGTACCAAACGCGTTTAAATTCACCACGCTCACAAATCAATTCCAAAAATTATGAAAATTGGAATCCAACAATAATTTGACATTCTGAATCCAACAAAAGTGGTTTCATCGAAAACGGAGGTCCTTTGCAAAATGGCTATTTTTAAGGGCTTTATATGATTAAAATATATATAAATTCTATAGCGACTATTCTGAATTTTAAACTGGACATAACTTTCAATTCTCGTTATGAAATCTTGGCTTTTCACATTCTTTAGAAAGATATAATTAAACAAATTCAAATATTTCGGGCTTTACTGAAATCCGATTTATTTTGAATCATGTACGTTCATTTGAAATTCAAAATCGAAATTTCAAACTACCGTGTCGTTTCAGGCTCGTTATATAATTAAAATAAATTTATTCGTTTTAACATCGATAAAAATAAACTTTTAGTCATTATTATTTAAAATAAATCATTTTAAATATCCAAAATCCATTAAAATTGCTAAAATAAAAAG
Source organism: Allium sativum (assembly GCA_030737875.1). Taxonomy (NCBI): domain Eukaryota; kingdom Viridiplantae; phylum Streptophyta; class Magnoliopsida; order Asparagales; family Amaryllidaceae; genus Allium; species Allium sativum. The sequence goes on along the minus strand of CM060914.1, from coordinate 5,981,771 downwards.
TTTAAATTGGTTCTGAAATTCAGAGGTTGTTACACTAGTTGACTACCGCGCACGAAATTAGGCTTTGACCCAAATCTAAATCAAGATTGTACAGTGACGTGCCTAGGGTTTGAATTCGCAAAGCAAGAAGAAAATTGAATCGATTAGAAAATAACTTACTCCATGATTGTTTGAGATTTGGCTGAGATGTTCCTTTGTTTCTCACGTTGACGGCAATTGATAAGAGGAGGGATGATGGAATTATGATTGAAGAGGATTTCATTTTTTTACGAGCGGAAAGAATAGCAGTAGCGGGAGAAATTTGAGAAATAGGGAAAATAATCGAAAAAGAGGCGACCGCAAAAAATTTCGAGCAAAAAAGCATTATGTAGCCGGTTCCCGAGCCTCAATAAAACAAAAATAAACAATAACACTATGTAATAAGCTGTTATCAGTTGGCATTATAAAAAGTAACTTTTCTTATAGTGATATCACTTCAAATTTAGCCAATATAGAATTATACCTCATCATTTAAAAAAATTCAAGTTAAATGACCAAAGAATATAAAAATTCCTTTTTAATTTATTAAATAAACATTATCGTTTAAACGAATCCATAGCGACTATTTTAAAATTTGATTCGGACATAACTTACAATTTATAAGATGAAATCTCGATTTTTCGCTTTCATTAGAAAATTATAATCAAAAAGATTTGGACAATTCTTCTTTCAAAGAAATCCGACTTAAAATGGATTCTGTATATTTAATTGAAATTCAAAACTCAATATTACGAACTACCGCGATGTTATGAGCTCGTTTATAATTTAAATATAAATTCTGTGTTCAAACTTCATTTTAAATAAACGAATTCTATATTATAAATTAATTTATAAATCCAATTCAACATTTAATATAATCAAATATATTAAATATATAATCGCTAAAAATACGGGACGTTACATTCCTTCCCCCTTAAAAGAATTTCGTCCCCGAAATTACTAAGTAAGAGGAATGCCCCTATCCCAATTATTTTCAAAATTAATTATTTAAAATTAATATAAAAAATAATTCTATGTTTTAAAATTTTAAAGAAAAGTTCGCCAGCATCTCCTCTGCACTGTTCGATAGGTACAACATCCAATACCACTCCGGGCCTCTCATATCGATCAAAAGAAAACAAATCCAAGCGGCTACCCAACTCAGGGGTATAAAATCAAACATCCAATCAAAAATATGAAGGTTTACCTATTTGTCAGGCAACCAAACTCCAATTCCAAAGCAAAGCAATTAATGGCTCCCTTTCTCTTTCCAACATGTACTTAACTCAATTTTCAATGCAATAACAAATACAAGATTAAATCATTTAATTTCATTTGATATTTGGTTATATTCAAATTTATTATATTAGAATTCATTTCTTCAGTTTCCAATTCATTCAACTTTTGAACAATTTTTATTCAACCGATCTATTATTCAACAAACAGACAATGTCTAATCAATATAATCCAATCACCCCAATACTTAACTTACATTACTTGACTTATCTTCAGCTAAATTCTGGTTTATTTAATCCCATATTAAAATTCTTATTCACAAGTTCTGTAACACCCCACCTCCGCCAGGGTGGCTCTTGCAAGCACTCTGACTTTGGAGGGGCGTTTGAATCAGGTAAACATGCATAATGATATATCAAGGCAGAACAAGAACATATGTATATATGTAAACAGAGTAAATAAGATAAGTAAAACAGCGGAAGATTTCAATCTATTTCAAAACAAGTCTGATACAACATAATGTCAACTTTCCAAATACACAAGTCTAGATAAAAACAATCATTACTGAAAAACTGAAATACATAAGTACTATCCCCAAAATAAGTGATAACCATAGCTAGCTTCATGTCAAGACCGTACATGAGCTAAAATCCCACAAGCAAGCGATCAGAAATCCAAGCTAAGCTCCAATATTCCCACCCTGAGAACCTGGGGGGGGGGGGGGACGGAAGAAAAGAGGCGAAAGGAAAACAGGTCAGTCAAAAAGACTGAGTAAGCCCTACTACAATCAATGTAAACTGATAAAGTTAACTGGCATGATGAAAGCTAAGATGAACATATGGATAACTACATACTGGCATGATGATTAACTAACAAGGTAGATAAAGGTGTCATCGCATAATCAGGATTAAGGTTTTGCACCACAGGTGTACTAGCAAACTAACATGACTTGAATAAACCAGTATTGATCCCTTGGCCCAAGCTTGGCCCAATAACATGAAATGACCCTAATACAAGGTCTAACCAAACGGTCTAGTCGACCGGCTCCCTATAAGCCTAACTCGTCACGTGTTGGTGTCAATGCGGCCCAAACATAATTGTAGTCAGACTGTGCCGGGTCTCCCGTCGGGTGTATCAAGCCCTAGGGTGGCAACCCCTGGACACCATAAACATGCGTGCACAGTCTCGATCTACTGGTACCCATGCATGTTTTCCCCGGCTTCGGACTATGTGCACGACCATAAGTCCGCCCGGAACTACACCGGCGTACCACTCTGCCGTCGTTTTTGGTCACTTACCTCCAGTTTAGTAATCGTGCTCCCTCCCTAGCCTAAACCCTAGGGCCTTAATGATACAAACTTGGGATTACTGCTGGAGTGGACCCCCATTGCTAGGATTTTTCTAGTGGGTTAAGTACGGTTTAACCCTCTTGCTAATCATGGATTAACTTGGTTAAGTGTAACGATGAGTTCACGACTTAACCCCGATTAATCTACCAAGCCCAAATTGGTTAAGTATTAAGTGGACCATGACTTAACCCTAATCACGAGGCATTATTTAATTTAATGCGCCTTAACCTCTCACATTAGACCTTGTTGTGGTTACTAGTTAAGCCGGGCGGGTCCGGGTAGCTTTACACCACAACTTGGTCTAACCTCGGGTTCAAGGTACAACATGACCAACTTCTCACATTGGGTCCTATTGTTTGTAGCAACTAGTTAAGCCGGTCGGTTCCGGGTAGGTTTACGCTACAAACTCAACCCAACCTCGAGTTGGTCACACTTATCTTTTCTAAGTGTCATGTCCATTATGTTTCCAAAACATGGTACAAGTTTTCAAGCATTTGGGTAGACCTAACTTAATAGGTAAATTCCCAAAGGGTAGACCTAACTTAATAGGTAAATTCCTAAGCTTATGTTTTTATGTCTTTTAAGTTTACCCAACCCCAAACGCAATCCCATCGCTTACATATCGCAATAGCGCATAAAGGATAGAAAGAGGGAACTTGGCATAATCATGACATAAAGGTGTTGAAGCCACAAGTTCAACATGGTGGCATATGAAATGTACATGTGTTCATATACTTGCATATTACATTTTTAGGCCTCAAAAGCATGCATAAAACCAAACTTAGCATATTGGTGATACATGGTGATAAATGACATGTAGAAATGGCCATAAGTTTGCATTTAGCCTCACATGCAAGTTATCATAAGAGATATGATAACCTACATGTTGCCAAAATGCAACCTTTAGCATAAAGCTTGAAGCTTTAGGCTCATAAACCCAAGATAAGCTTGCATAACATGATAACATGAGTGAGATGATCAACCCAAACTTGCATACATAACATGGCAACTTGCATATCATAACATAGCAAACTTGCATAACATGATAAACTTGCATATTACATCATAGTAAACTTGCATAACATGATAAACTTGCATATCATATCATAATGATCAAACACAACTTGCATCATTCATTAACTTTAGAGTTTAAGTATGAAAGTAGAAAAGGGCTTACAATGCTTATGAAGACACAAAAATATGACAAAGCCCTTATGCAATCAATTAAACCCAAAATGCAAGCTTCAATAGAAAAACCCTTAAGCCAAAATGATCAAAACCCTTGCTTTATGATGCAAATATAGAAACTTGACTTGAATGCAAGCTAATGATGCTTATACAAGCTTGAAAACACTTTTATGCATGGAAAATCTCTCATAGAAATGACTTAGGAAATTTATGAAGAGAGTGGAGGCCATGAGAGGATTGATTTTGCCATAGTTTAGTTACTTGAATGAATAATGATGATTTAGGGTTAGGTTAGGGGCTTATTTATAGAGATTAGGATTAGTTTCAACCTTAGGATTAAACCCTAGTTCCAATCTCAGCCCTTAAAACCGAATCTGGCCCCCAAACTCAACACAAACCCAAAATGGTGCACCAGACAAAACTGCCCGGCTGGACCAAGTCGACAGCCAAGTCGACAGGGCTGTCGACTTGGGTCCAACCAAGTCGACTCCCAAGTCGACAAGGCTGTCGACTTGGGTGCTCTGGCGGGAATTTTCCCGCCTGGACCAATCTTACCCTAATCTCTAATTTCAAACTTGAATTTGAAATCTGTTTTTGCTTTGGAATTTTCTGAAAACTTCGTTGGGCCTTAATCGGGTCATACGGACTCCGATTTTCAAAAACTCGGACTCTATTTCGCGTATTTTTCCGAGACGAACGCAATGGCATAGCCCGTTTCCCTTGATTCAGATTTATAAATTAAATTCTGCCTTGATTTATGTTATAACAGGTTATTGAAAATACGGGTTGTTACATTCTCCCCTCCTTAAAGGATTTCGTCCCCGAAATCTTCAATTTAGGAAGAACGTATCCTACCATCCAACATCCATCTACGCAAAACATCATCCACGAGAAATCATTGTCCTTACAAGATTCTAAATGTTGCATGAACATATGCAAAGGTGTGTGTATATGTACTTATCTAATGCAAATATCATCAATGCAAATTATGTTAGTGAAATGAATCCATATGTATGCAATTCCTAACATAATGTATAACATCTATATGTGTGCACATAACAGACATCCATATGCAACATCCATGTGATAACACAAAAATTACCATCCATGAATAAGCGTAAACACTCATGCATATGCAATATGAGGAGTGTGTGAGCCGATCTAGTGCCTAACGTGTATAATGCATCCACGAGTAACCACTTGCAAACACTTGCAACCACTTGCAACCATCAAGCATAACATGTTTCAAACACATGTTTCATCCAAAGGGTTTTTACCTAAGGTTCTCATGACAAGATTAACACGATAAACTAGATAAACATGGATAGCAAAGAGAAAGATATGCTAACAAAGAAAAGAGATTGAGAGTGTACCCTCAAAAAGGAATGGATAAAGCCCACGCATCTTCTCCTCGGTTTCCCAAGTTGCGTCTTCTTCGGCTTCACCCCATTGAACCTTCACCAACTTGACCTCTCGATTCCTTAGCTTCTTGGTCTCCGTCCCCAAGATACGAATCGGAGCTCTCCTCAAGGTAGCCTCTTTCTCCACTTCTACATCTTTCAGAACACTTGGCTCAACAACCTCTGCTGATTCATGTAAACACTTTCGGAGATGCGAGACATGAAAAACATCGTGTACTCCGGCAAGCTTCTCGGGCAACTCCACTCTATAAGCCATCTGCCCGATTCTCTCTATAATAGGGAATGGTCCAACAAACCTCGGTGCTAACTTTCCAACGGCTCCAAATCGGACCACATTCCGCAAAGGAGAAACCTTCACGAAAACCATATCCCCAACATCAAACTCCAAATCAGTTCTTCGCTTATAAGCATAGGATTTCTGTCGGTCTTGGGCCGCTTTCATTCGTCTCCGAATCAACTCGACCTTCTCGGATGTATCTCTGATCATATCAGGCCCAAGTATAAGCTCATCTGTAGTCTCCCACCAACATGTAGGCGACTTGCACGGCCTCCCATATAAAGCTTCAAATGGTGTCATCCCTATGCTTGCCTGATAACTGTTATTATATGCAAACTCAACAAGAGGAAGATGGTCTTCCCAAGTACCACCAAAATCCAGAATACAAAGCCTCAACAGATCCTCGAGTACCCTATTCACCCTTTCGGTTTGACCGTCCGTCTGTGGGTGATAAGCCGTACTTAGATTCAACCTCGTGCCCATAGCTTCTTGCAAGCTATTCCAGAATTGACTTGTAAAGATTGGGTCACGGTCACTGACAATACTAGAAGGGACTCCATGAAGTCTCACAATCTCACGAAGATATACAGACGCTAGCCAAGATGCGGTTCTCTTGCTCTTCACCGGAATGAAATGAGCACTCTTCGTAAGTCTATCCACAATAACCCAAATGCTCGTATTCCCTTTCCTTGACCTTGGTAGCCCATCGATAAAATCCATGGAAATACTCTCCCACTTCCAAAGTTGAACGTCTAGAGGATGCAATAGCCCACCGGGCTTCTTCGACTCGGCCTTAACTTGCTGGCAAATGATACATCTAGAGACAAACTCTGCCACATCCTTCTTCATCCCAGGCCAAAAGAAAATGCGCTTCATATCTTTATACATCTTATCTCCGCCCGGATGTATAGTCAACTTAGAGCGATGCGATTCCTCAAGAACTTTTCTTACTAAATCTTCTACCATTGGAACACATAACCTTCCGTCTCTCCTCAGCCAACCCTTGTCATCAATAGAATATCGAGCGAGATGACTAGACGCCTCTCCTCGAATCAGCTTATCCATAATCTCAACTATCTGAGGGTCTTCTCTCTGCGAAGCCCCAACTTGATCAAGAAGGGTAGGTCTGAGTTCAAGGGACGCTTACTAACTCACTAAACTGAGAGAACTTCTTACTTCGGTTGCATTCCTTGGAGTCTTCCAATCCTGAACTGCAACTACCTTAGCGGGATCCACCGCTAAGCCTTGCTTAGAAACTATGTGCCCAAGAAATCTAACTCCTTTTTCTCCAAAATGACACTTGGAGAACTTGGCCTTCAACTGATGCGCTCTAAGCGTATCCATCACCTCCACGAGATGCCTTGCGTGCTCTTCCTCATCCTTAGAGAAGATCAGAATATCATCTACGAAGACCACGACAAACTTGTTCAAGAACTCCCTGAACACCCTACTCATCAAGTCCACGAAGTAGGCGGGTGCATTAGTCAAACCGAATGGCATGACCAGCCATTCTAAGAATCCATCTGGAGTTCTGAACGCAGTTTCGCCTATACTATCTTCAGCTATTCTGAGCTGATGGAACAGATGTTCCTACAAGCTGATCAAACAAATCATCGATCCTTGGCAATAGTTGTCTATTCTCTTGTTCTACTCACGATAATCAACACAAAGTCGAAGAGAACCATCTGCCTTAGTAGTAAATACTACAGGCGCTCCCCATTCAGATATACTTCATCTAATGAAGTTCTTCTCAAGCAACTCCTTGACTTGCTTTCTTAACTCTCATCTTGCGGGGCCACGTGCCTAACCGGCCACAAAACTATCTTGGCATTATCAACCAGATAAATGCGGAAATCTATCTCTCGTTTAGGGGTAACCCCCTTCACTTCACCCAAGATATCAGGATATTCTCGGACCACCCTCACCGATTACAAACTATCGATAAACGAGTTGAGGGATTCAAGACAACACAACATGACGGGACTCATAGGGTTACTAGAAATTTTTAGGGTATTACCGAGGCGAGTCATGAGCCTCACAACCCTATGCTCAAAAATCAAGGATGGCTCCAAAACTGGACAACCCATCCATGCCCAAAAATCAACCCATACCCCATGAAACCGAGAATATAAGCATCACACGAGAACTCTACACTAAATATAGAGATTTTCAAATCCACGTAGATAATAGACAAATGGGTGGAACCCCCAATTGGATTTGAAACACACATGGGATCATTAACTAGACTAGTACTTAGGTGCAAACTTTCAACTAAACCAAATGAAATAAACTATGCGATGCACCAGAATCAAACAAAGTACGAACAGGAAAATCAGAAATGTAAACAAGACTTCCAACAGAAACACTACCTCGTTCGGGAACTGGAGCGGCATTGAGAGCATGAACTTGCCCCCCTGAAGGTCCAGCACGCTGAGTCTGACCCCGGCCTTGCCCTCGCTTCTTCGGGCAATCTTTGCTGAAATGTCCAAACTCACCACAACGATAGCATTCACCACTCTTCCTTTTCCTCTTCTTACAATCCTTAATAAGATGCCCAACTAAACCGCAATAATAGCACTTTCCCTTTTTGTTATTGCCCTTGTTGTTGTTCCCCTTGTTGCCTTGACTCGTGTTCTTGTTCTTGTTCTGATTGCCTTGACTGCTCTGACCACTTGGATTACCCTGATTTCCTTTCCACTGGGAATCAGTCTTCTTGGCTTGAGTATCATTCATCTTGATCTCCTTCTTGTCACTCCTATTCTCTTCATTGAGTAGGGCCATATTCACCAAGCTCTCGAAAGTTGCCCCCAAGGGTATATGAGTCATGGCTAAACCATGTAATGGCTCGTTTAATCCTAGAGCAAAGCATAGGGCCTTCTTCTGAGCTGTGTTAACCAAGTCTAAACCGAACTGAGCCAGTTGATTAAACTTATCTATGTATTCCCTAATAGTCATGTCCCCTTGCTTCAGTGATAGGAACCTTAGTCAAAACTTTCCCTGAAAATCATCCCAAGTCTCAATTGGCCTAGTAGCGGTGGTGACCACCCACCAACGTGCAGCTTCTTCCTTTAGCAACCATACTGCCAATAAAACCTTCCTATGGTCATCTATATCAAAGAAGGCAAAAAGATCTTCGGTTTCTTTCAACCAATTCCTGGCCTCTACAAAAGTCTCGGTTCCAATGAAATTCTTGCAACCCATCGCCTTAAAGTCTTTGCAAATCTCCGCGAAATCCTTTTGTGGATGCTGAGGGGGGGGGAGGAAGAGGAACCTCAGCGACAGGAGTAGGAGGAACATTAACTACCGGAGGAGGAGGAATATTAACTACCGGAGGAGGAGGGGGAGGAACATCTGCGGGGCCGGCTTCGGTCGCCCTAGCCTTCAAAAGTCTCCTATACCAAACAGGTACGTGAACTACCTCCGGAATGGCAAAGTTATTGGCCATACTGAAAACGAAGAAAAAGATAGATTCAGAATGGAGAAAAACGAAGGAATTTTGCTAATGGCTTTTTGGGGAATAGCCTTTAAAATAAACTAGACTTTTCTTTGGAAAATACTTTATACTTGGTTTTGAAAATAGTTTTCCAAAAGTTTTCTAAAAACCTTTTTGTTCCTTCTCGTAAACCATATGCTCTGATACCAAATGTAACACCCCACCTCCGCCAGGGTGGCTCTTGCAAGCACTCTGACTTTGGAGGGGCGTTTGAATCAGGTAAACATGCATAATGATATATCAAGGCAGAACAAGAACATATGTATATATGTAAACAGAGTAAATAAGATAAGTAAAACAGCGGAAGATTTCAATCTATTTCAAAACAAGTCTGATACAACATAATGTCAACTTTCCAAATACACAAGTCTAGATAAAAACAATCATTACTGAAAAACTGAAATACATAAGTACTATCCCCAAAATAAGTGATAACCATAGCTAGCTTCGTGTCAAGACCGTACATGAGCTAAAATCCCACAAGCAAGCGATCAGAAATCCAAGCTAAGCTCCAATATTCCCACCCTGAGAACCTGGGGGGGACGGAAGAAAAGAGGCGAAAGGAAAACAGGTCAGTCAAAAAGACTGAGTAAGCCCTACTACAATCAATGTAAACTGATAAAGTTAACTGGCATGATGAAAGCTAAGATGAACATATGGATAACTACATACTGGCATGATGATTAACTAACAAGGTAGATAAAGGTGTCATCGCATAATCAGGATTAAGGTTTTGCACCATAGGTGTACTAGCAAACTAACATGACTTGAATAAACCAGTATTGATCCCTTGGCCCAAGCTTTGGCCCAATAACATGAAATGACCCTAATACAAGGTCTAACCAAACGGTCTAGTCGATCGGCTCCCTATAAGCCTAACTCGTCACGTGTTGGTGTCAATGCGGCCCAAACATAATTGTAGTCAGACTGTGCCGGGTCTCCCGTCGGGTGTATCAAGCCCTAGGGTGGCAACCCCTGGACACCATAAACATGCGTGCACAGTCTCGATCTACTGGTACCCGTGCATGTTTTCCCCGGCTTCGGACTATGTGCACGACCATAAGTCCGCACGGAACTACACCGGCGTACCACTCTGCCGTCGTTTTTGGTCACTTACCTCCAGTTTAGTAATCGTGCTCCCTCTCTAGCCTAGACCCTAGGGCCTTAATGATAAAAACTTGGGATTACTACTGGAGTGGACCCCCATTGCTAGGATTTTTCTAGTGGGTTAAGTACGGTTTAACCCTCTTGCTAATCATGGATTAACTTGGTTAAGTGTAACGATGAGTTCACGACTTAACCCCGATTAATCTACCAAGCCCAAATTGGTTAAGTATTAAGTGGACCATGACTTAACCCTAATCACGAGGCATTAATTAATTTAATGCGCCTTAACCTCTCACATTAGACCTTGTTGTGGTTACTAGTTAAGCCGGGCGGGTCCGGGTAGCTTTACACCACAACTTGGTCTAACCTCGGGTTCAAGGTACAACATGACCAACTTCTCACATTGGGTCCTATTGTTTGTAGCAACTAGTTAAGCCGGTCGGTTCCGGGTAGGTTTACGCTACAAACTCAACCCAACCTCGAGTTGGTCACACTTATCTTTTCTAATTGTCATGTCCATCATGTTTCCAAAACATGGTACAAGTTTTCAAGCATTTGGGTAGACCTAACTTAATAGGTAAATTCCCAAAGGGTAGACCTAACTTAATAGGTAAATTCCCAAGCTTATGTTTTTATGTCTTTTAAGTTTACCCAACCCCAAACGCAATCCCATCGCTTACATATCGCAATAGCGCATAAAGGATAGAAAGAGGGAACTTGGCATAATCATGACATAAAGGTGTTGAAGCCACAAGTTCAACATGGTGGCATATGAAATGTACATGTGTTCATATACTTGCATATTACATTTTTAGACCTCAAAAGCATGCATAAAACCAAACTTAGCATATTGGTGATACATGGTGATAAATGACATGTAGAAATGGCCATAAGTTTGCATTTAGCCTCACATGCAAGTTATCATAAGAGATATGATAACCTACATGTTGCCAAAATGCAACCTTTAGCATAAAGCTTGAAGCTTTAGGCTCATAAACCCAAGATAAGCTTGCATAACATGATAACATGAGTGAGATGATCAACCCAAACTTGCATACATAACATGGCAACTTGCATATCATAACATAGCAAACTTGCATAACATGATAACTTGCATATTACATCATAGTAAACTTGCATAACATGATAAACTTGCATATCATATCATAATGATCAAACACAACTTGCATCATTCATTAACTTTAGAGTTTAAGTATGAAAGTAGAAAAGGGCTTACAATGCTTATGAAGACACAAAAATATGACAAAGCCCTTATGCAATCAATTAAACCCAAAATGCAAGCTTCAATAGAAAAACCCTTAAGCCAAAATGATCAAAACCCTTGCTTTATGATGCAAATATAGAAACTTGACTTGAATGCAAGCTAATGATGCTCATACAAGCTTGAAAACACTTGTATGCATGGAAAATCTCTCATAGAAATGACTTAGGAAATTTATGAAGAGAGTGGAGGCCATGAGAGGATTGATTTTGCCATAGTTTAGTTACTTGAATGAATAATGATGATTTAGGGTTAGGTTAGGGGCTTATTTATAGAGATTAGGATTAGTTTCAACCTTAGGATTAAACCCTAGTTCCAATCTCAGCCCTTAAAACCGAATCTGGCCCCCAAACTCAACACAAACCCAAAATGGTGCACCAGGCAAAACTACCCGGCTGGACCAAGTCGACAGCCAAGTCGACAGGGCTGTCGACTTGGGTCCAACCAAGTCGACTCCCAAGTCGACAAGGCTGTCGACTTGGGTGCTCTGGCGGGAATTTTCCCGCCTGGCCCAATCTTACCCTAATCTCCAATTTCAAACTTGAATTTGAAATCTGTTTTTGCTTTGGAATTTTCTGAAAACTTCGTTGGGCCTTAATCGGGTCATACGGACTCCGATTTTCAAAAACTCGGACTCTATTTCGCGTATTTTTCCAAGACGAACGCAATGGCATAGCCCGTTTCCCTTGATTCAGATTTATAAATTAAATTCTGCCTCGATTTATGTTATAACAGGTTATTGAAAATACGGGTTGTTACAAGTTCTATGTGAAATCCTCCTCTGGTTATATTAAACCATTTACAATCCTATTTGAACTCTATTCAAATCAATCAACAAACAATTATACCAATAATTTGATAAAATTATTCCTCTATACAAAATATAATTTGGGCAAAATTATTTCATTTACCCACTTTACAAAACAATATTGTGCCAATTGATAGTTCAAAACTGAAACAATCAAAAAACACGATATAAAACATTTTTATAAAGTCCACAAATACGTTCTCATATATGTATATACACACACACTCATTCAAACTTAATTTAGGGTATTGCTAAGCCCATCTCTATCGAGTTATGCCACAGGGCCAAGGTTATTACTAAACCTTATGCTCTGATACCACTGTAACGACCCAAGGAATTCGACGTCCGAATTCTGACAATAACACATAAACCCGTATTACTTGCCAAAATCCAAGTATCGAAAACAACAGATAGTTAGTAGAAAGAAATAAGAGGATAAGAAAAAGATAAGAGAGAAATATTATAAAAGAAGAAAAGAAGAATAAGAACACAACAAAATCAGAGTCTTACATCATAGCAGAATAAAACATAATATAGAAATAAATCTTTATTGATAGCTTTAAAACAATACTTACAATCATCAAAGTACATCAATGCATATGGACAGTTATAACAACCTATTCTCGTATACAACACACAACGGAATAATAACTATATAATATCGTACATCTGAACTCTTCTAGCTTGTCTCTTCACATTTAAATTGAACGTGCTCACAAAACAAGTCTGATTGGCACCAAATTGGAAATCTAGCAATAACTAGTCGTACGTGTCCCAATAAAATTCGTTTCATCGAAAACGGAGGTCATTCGAAAAATAGCTATTTCTAAGGCCTAAATAATATTGATAAAATATTATAAAATTCCAAAATAAACCAATTTAATACTAAATAAATTATTATCAATGTATATATCCAAACAGTAATATATATCACTTAAATTTTAACCAATATAGAATTATAACTCATCATTTAAAAAAATTCAAGTTAAACAATATCCAAAATATATAAAAATTCCTTTTTAATTTATTAAATAAGCGTTATCGTTTATAAACGAATCCATAACGACTACTTTAAATTTTGATTTGGACATAACTTACAATTTATAGACGAAATATTAAATTTTCGCTTTCATGAGAAAATTATAATCAAACGGATTCGGACGATTCTTGTTTCAAAGAATTCCGGCTTAAAGTGGATTATGCATATTTAATTGAAGATCAAAACTCAATATTACGAACTACCACGACGTTACGAGCTCGTTTATAATTCAAATATGAATTATACGTTCAAACTTCATTTTAAATTAATGAATTCTATATTATAAATCCATTTATAATTCCAGTTCAACATTTAATATAATAAAATATATTAATTATTTAACCACTAATAATATGGGATGCTACATTGGGCTTAGATTATGGGGGGTTAGTAGCTTTAAGGAAAGTTAATGGAGTAAGGGGGAGTAATCGAGGAATCAAGACATCAGGTTGAATATTTTATAATTATGGTTGACATTATCAAAATGGGGAGATTGTTAGAGACTGAGATGTTGATGATGGTTTTGATGACAACAACCTTGTTTCAACATTGTTTCTATTATTATTTTCATAAAAGATATACTAACACTATAATTTGGAGAATATATATATATATATATATATATATATATATATACACACACAGGAAATCAAGAGTTCAAGTTTCAAGACTCATAAGTGTTAAGAAATCAAGAATTATAAGAGTAAATATGTCTACATATTCTGTTAAAACTCTGGTTAGCACTTGATTTTGATTTCAAAATTAATTATGTTTTTAAATTTAATTCTAACTTCGAACTTCTTCTCAAAATGGTTTCAAATTTATTTACTTGCTTTTAAATCTAATTTTCAAATGATTTCGAAATTACTTCCTTATTTATAAATATATACTTCTTTATTTTTAAGAAATATTTTGACGCTTGAAATTTATTTTAACTCTTATATTTCAGAATAATAGATTTCTAAATTAAGTTTTACATATAAGTTTATTATTTGATTTATTATAATTACTTATGTTTTCAATCTTCATATTTATATTAAGTTTTAATATATTCATAATTTTATATTTATACTTTTATATCATTTTATATTTAGTTTCTCAATTAGTTTTATTTCATCTTTATATAAGTTTTAAAAATATATTTTACTTTGAATAGAATGTTCTAATATAAAGGAATATATTTTGTTTTAACTCAGGATTCACCATAATTTATTTAAACATTATTTACTTTGTTTTAAAATTCATTTTTTAATTTTGTACTAGCATATGTCAACATAGCCATTTGTATATGTCAACATACTAGCCATTAATTGATTTTTTTTAAATTTGAAAAGAGGTGTCTTTTGAATTCAAACCTTTTCTGAAAGGTTGTGACTGTTGGAAACTTATAAATACCTTTTAGAATTTGAATTTTTTAATTCACTTTCATCTCCATCTTCTTCTCTAAACATTCCACCATTATTATACTCAATTTCTTAACTTTTTGCACTTATACTCTGCCGATTTCAACAGAAATCAAATCATTTTCTCTTTCAATTCAAAATCAAAATCTCTCTGAATTCAAGTGCTACTCAATAGTTATAAGTTGTTTGTAATCAAAGATCTCAAGGTCAAATCCTATCAAGTCAATACTACAAAAATTGATAAGAGAAGGGTATGGTCCTGTCCCATTTAAAGTGATTGGGTGCGATTGTGTCCCGAAATCGATTGGGTATAAGTTGTGGCTCGGAAATCAACTAAGTCTCACTGTATTTGGAATCAATTAAGGTGTTCCCTTGTAGCCTTGAAATCAAGGATTCTAATTGTATATTGTTGAATAAAAATCCACATTAAACCACCATTGTATGGGGATGTGAAACGACCCGAACTTCCCCGTGAAGGGAAGCCCGGATTAAATTGAGGACAAGCCACATCAGAACGCAAATAGAAGAACATTTCATTATTTATTACAACAATTCCATCAGATTATAAGAATATACAGGGTATGAATAAATATACATTCGACAAATATCAGAGATTACAATAAATTACATAGCAGCGAAAAAACAATACAAAACACAACTGAAAGTAATACACGGATACAGAGCTTTCCGAGCATCGTTCCGGCTGTAAATCAGGATCCTGTGAATATAAATCTGCAAAACCAAAACTACTAGCTGCCCGTGCGGAAATAAGGGCACCCAGAGTTTAGGTTAAAACAATAGACTCCAGGTCAGTCATGTGACTAGTGTGAGAACTAAAACAGTTATTAATCTTTATTTTAAAGCTAGGTAAATCAAGGGACCACGCCGTATAACACGGAACGGGTTTCCTCCCAAGAACACCAGTGCATAAAAACTACAACACAATGCTAAATAAAGAAAATGAAGCTATTATAAGACCCAGGTGCCATCACACAATGCAACGTAAGCCGGAGGATAGGGTTTTTACCTTATAATAGCCAAGAATGCTTGATACGTGTAAAACAAATCATTTGATACTATTATAAGTGCATAGTGTATAAAACAACGTCAAATCATAAGTATCTATCATAGACGGCATAAGCGCCCCATATCACTATGTCGCCATATATAGGTTATACAATCAAAACCGCAAAGTCACGTATTGGAAGTTGGATTTCCATCTGCGAACCGAGGCAAAAGATAGTCCTCTACCGATTCGAGACTCTCTAGCCCGAGCCTCAGGATCAGAGCTCGAGTGACCCTTGGACCGTCAGGTCGGTCCACCGATGTGGATTAAAATGCCTGAACACTGCGTTTCCCCGCCCTTTGGGGCGTAAATGAGCCATATGATTCTATCGGCTCCACACAGTCACCGATAGATTCGAGGCGCCTCGCAACAGCAACAACCACATAAGTCAAGCTCGTCAGGGCGTGTCAAACCACTGACGCCACTTCTAACTAGAAAGAAACGCATGTCCTCCCTGATGTCCTCTCCCGTTTCTGGTTCAAAACCGGGGTGTGAGGCTCGCGAATCAACATTACACAAAGTTATGCCACACAGGCCGTGCTTTGATCATTAACCACAAGGCTCTGCTTTTCAACAGAAGCCTTGATCATGTTGCCACTTAGGCATGCCACACAGGTAATTCACTCCATGCGTTTGATATCCATCAATATATAACCTCTGAGCTCGTACGTCCCAGAGAAGGGCGTTAAGCAAGAGAATAAATTCTCCGCCGCCAAACACATATATGTTTAATAGAAATCAACCACACAGAATAAAATCCAATGTCAGACACACAGTCCATTTACAAGTCCGTTCCGGGTCTGAACGAAACCGGAGGCACCTTGTACCTCTCTTATCCATCGATCTCCAAGTACGTCTAGACGATCAATAACTGATTCCCTCCTCTTGGGTGTACGACCCAATCAAGATCATCAGTAATAACCCAAACGACGTGAAGACCTCCGGTCGAAACCGTCTTCATCCTCGACACCACGTCGAATCAGTTATTCAAAATGGGATAAACCCGGTCTTTCTGAATAACTCGCGTATATAATAAACAAGTGTTACACAAACACAACATATGCCTCATTCCAATTCAGAATATTCTTTTATTCAAATATTCTTACACTTTGGGAAAGGTTCCCACTAATTTTATCAAAGATAAATTCTTCAAATTTGTTCTTTAATCTTCTTTTGAATATCAATTCAAACTAGTCAGGATTAGCGAACCATACCGAAGTAATCATTTATTTTATTCCCAATCCCAACCTATTCATCCCATGAAGTAAAACTGGTCATACTTCATATCTAACACCACGGTGTTATCGGTAAATTCAATTACCATTTCACGTTCAAATCTAATTAAAGATTTAACTATCGCCTGGAGCAAAACTGGTGATACTCCATTCTCGACTATTTCAATCTAATTAAAGATTCACTAAAACTACACTTGGTTTTAATCTTCTCAAAAATTCATATCAATGATTATTTAACTTGAGAAATCACCTCCTGTCTTTAACTGGGTTAAAGAACCAATGTCATTTAAAACATGGTTCACTATAAACCCAGAATCACATTCCATTAATTATCGGGTTAAAGAACAAGTGTTATTTAAAACACCGTTCACAAAAAACCCAAGAATCAATTCAAATTCAATTCCAATTAAATACCATTTAATTGGTACACTTCATTAAATCTAAATAAAAAGATTTAATCTTTCTCTCAACTGGTTTTAAGAACAGTGTTAATGAAGACACCATTCACGACAAACCCAAATCACATTTGATATTATATATAAAGCTCTGAATAGAAAATATATCGGCCAACAAATATCGTATTGGAAATAACGATATAAATATATCTTTCAAATTTCCATAACAATATCTGTATAATCACGAAATCCAACATCGAAATATTCCAAAGACAATTTTGATTCACATCCATTCCAATTCAATTATTGGAAATTCCGGTCACTTTTAAAACCATTTCCAATCCACTTCATTTATTTAAAAATAAATAAATTATTATTCTAGTTCATTACTAGTTCATTTCGATAAAAATCTATTTTTTATCTATTCAAATATGGAAATTTTCATCCCAATTCTTCACAAATCATTTTTTATGATTCTACACAAATTATTACTATTTTTAATAATTTTATCAAGGCACGTACGGTTGATTTCCATCAACGGCCATCGAACTGCACTTACAGCGACCTTTTCCAAATTTGATTTGGACATAATTCCAAATCCAACCGTTAGATTTCAAATTTCTAATATTCATTGGAAAGCTCTTTTCGATATGAACCCAATGGTTCTGGTTTTAGGAGAATCTGACGGTCGGATCTCCCGCAATATCCATTCGAAGTCAATGGTCGAAATTCGCGAACTGCCACGGTGCGGCGCGTTCTATTCAGGCCATTATATATATATTATATATATTTCGTCGATTTCCTTTCAAAACGATTTCAACTTCATATCCAATTTCTAATCAAAATTGAATATTCCACTTCATCGATATACAAATGATAATATTTTCAAAACGTTATATTTTGAAATCAATTCCTTTTCTATATTCATTATAAAAATGAATAAAATCGATATAAATATCGTTCACGTCAAATGGCGTCAATCTAATCGACACGGCTTTTATTCAACACATGAATTTATTTACTATTCAACACATGAATATTATATTTCTAGTCAACACATGAATTTATATTTTTATTCAACACATGAATATTATATTTCTATTCAACACATGAATTTATATTTCTATTCAACACATGAATATTATATTTCTATTCAACACATGAACATATTTTCTAAATTGGAATGAGGCCCAATCAATTACCGTATAATGTTAGGTATATGGATTTTCTACCACACATGTATATAATAGCAACGATAAACAATCAACCATCATCCAGAGTGCACCACACAACTGCATAAGCATTAAATATAAATAATTAACGCTTACACAGTCTGTCAACCCAACGATTGACATACAACTAAACAATCGGGATTAGTGTACGTCAAATATCATCCCAATACCCGTGTGGGGTTTCAAATCAACAAACACATATTTTATTTGTGCGGTTGGGCGTTGTGTAAAATTTATCGTCCCAATCAGTATCAGTTAAATCAGTGTATATAAACAAATCGTCCGATTTGTTTATAAATATTTATTTTATATATACGTTAAAAATCATATTTTTAACTATAAAATATTTTCCACTATAAAATATTTTATTTCATTCACCATCACACAATCACATTTCACAACACAGCAATCAAACAAACAAGCCATCCATGGTCTGTGGACGACGGGTGTCGGGTGCTACTAAGCACCGTCTGCATCCTAGTATATATTTCAAACTAGAAAATAAATTAAAAGTGAGGAGTTCTCACATTTGGGTTCCACTCCGCCATTCTTTAACTCTGAACGGCCCAAATCCGCCCGACATTCCAACTCAACCCTTTCACGCTGTTCACAATAAAAATCACATTTTTAATATGATGTTCATATATTTAAATATCGCTATATATATATATATATATATATATATATATATAAGATCACATTTTTATAACGCTGCTTATAGTATAAAAATCATATTTTTATTGTGTTAAAAATCCAACCTTTCTCTATATAAAAATCTCGCCTTTCTCTATATAAAAATTATATTTTTATATCTCTATTTCTTATATAAAGATCGAATTTTTATCGCTACTTCATTATAAAAATTTAATCCTTTTAATTATTTTTTAATCTAATCTTTTCATTGGTAAACATCTATCCTTTTCTACATATAAAAATCATACTTTTCATAAGTAAAAATCTATTCTTCCCAACATATAAAAATCACACTTTTCATAAGTAAAAATCTATTCTTTTACTTAAGAAAAACCTAATCTTTTCGATTAACAAAATCTTGTCTTTGTTTAAAAACCCCTTCTTCTTCATTAAAAAAAAACAGTTTTTAAAACTATATATATATATATTCCAAAATCAGAGAAAAGATAATAAAACAAAACAATAAAACACAAAAAAACTTACAGCGTTTCAAGAGGGGGGGGGTTTCACGTCAGTTTTTTAGGGGGAGCTGATGGTCGGAAGGGGGGTTTGCGGTTTCGAGGTGGCGGCGGCGGTCCCTTCCAGTGGTGGCGACGGTTCAGGGTCACGGCAGTCTTATTTGAGGAAGGAAGAGGAGGTTGCGAGGGAAGGGGGGCCACTGGAGGGGTTGCGGAGGTGGGACAGGGTGTGGCGATCGTTGGAGGGGTAGCGGCCTCCTGGGTGGCGGCGTCGACGTTGGATCGGTGGGGGGGGAGGCGACGGGTTTAATCGATTTTTTTTCTCTTTCGATTTTAAAATGAACGAGAAAAGGGGATTGAGGGAGTAAAAAGGGGTTGACTTTTTTTATATAATATATATATATATTTATTTATTTACTTTAATTCTAAAAAACAACTTTTTATTTCGACCTCCAAACGAGGCATACCGACTGTCGTCCATAACTAATTACCCATATTCCGAACACAATGGGATATGTATCGTAACCTGATTCGATCGTTTCGATCAGTTTCCGTCAAAATTAAAATCTATATATTGAATTTGAACGCGCATTTCAATTTACCAGGGCCACATACAGACTCTAAAAATTCCTAAAAAATATTTTCTAGCTTCGTATTGACGATACGGTCCTAACAAAACTAATTTCATCAAATTCTGAGACCGTTTGAAAAATGGTCATTTTCCAGTCGATTAAAATCAACTGAAACTGTCAAAACATGTTTTTTTGCCATGCTCACATATTGATTCGAAAAATTACGAATTTTTAAACCTAGCAATAACTTGACATCACGGATCCAACAAAAATGGTTTCGTTGAAAACCGAGGTCGTTTGCAAAATTCCCATTTTCAAGGACCCGAATTCCATAGCGAC
Source organism: Allium sativum (assembly GCA_030737875.1). Classification (NCBI taxonomy): domain Eukaryota; kingdom Viridiplantae; phylum Streptophyta; class Magnoliopsida; order Asparagales; family Amaryllidaceae; genus Allium; species Allium sativum. The sequence goes on along the minus strand of CM060914.1, from coordinate 5,961,160 downwards.
TATTCTGAATTTTCAACTGGACATATCTATTGATTCCCGCTATGAAATTTTGATTTTTCAGATTTGTTGAAAAGATATTCTCAAATAGATTCAAATATTTTTGGTTTTGCTAAAATCCGGTTTATTTTGAATCCTGTACATTCATTTGAATTTTGAAATCGAATTTTCGAACTACCGCGCCATTTTCAATTCCTTTTATATATATAAATAAATTTTTATATTCTAACGACGATTCGAATAAATATATACATTCTAATTCTATTCGAAATAAATTTCTCTTCGTTATTATTTAAAATAATTCATTTTAAATACCCAAAATTCATCAAAAATGTCAAAATAAAAATTTTAAAGTGAATATTAGGCTCACATCCCTATTTTGAAACTTAATTAGGCTCACATCCGGTCATAAACTTATTGTAAATTAGGTCCCTATTTTCTGAAAAGTCATCAAAAAAATATAAAAAAATCACGTAAATTCGTATTTAAATAAAACATGTAAACACTAAAAAATTCAGAACAAAAAACCAACAACGAAGGCGTCAAAAATCAAAAAAACAAAAAAAAAATGAAATTTCCAGTTAAATGCATAATAGTATGCACATATATCACTTTCCTGCATACATCCGTGCATATTTTTCACTACATACATCTTCGTTGGTTTTTATTCATGCAAATAAATGCATACATGTGCGCAAAAATTTCAAATACTTGCATACATTTGTGCAGGTTTATTTTCAGATTTTAATCTGAAAACAGCTTACAGAAAAGTTGCATATATATATGCAATTATCAGTAATAATTGCATAAATGTATGCAACTATTTTTTTCGATTTCCGTAGATTCCTGACATTATTTCCATATTTTAGAATTTTTTTTTTATGAACGTACGCACATTTTTTAAAAAAAAATACAAAAAGGCGGAAAAAATAAAATAGGAGGCGGGTTTAAAAATTTTCAGAACTTTGTTTTTTTTATAAATTAGGTCCCTACTTTTTATCCTATAAAAATGTTGCACATATGTGTGCATTTTTTTGACAAATTTGCACATTTGGATGCAAATAAAAATGAACTGAAAAATTATGTTAAATCTATCCGTTGGAAGAACTGCAATAATTGCATATATGCATGCAATAAAATCAAAAAGGTGCATAATGATAATATTATGCATTTAACTGCAGTTTTTTCTGTTTTCTTCTTTCTGACATTATTTTTGTTGTTTTTTGAACTGAATTTTTTTTATAATGCGTAATATATTTTATTACTAATTTACGAATTTTTTTTTTTTAATTATTATTTTATAAGTTTTGAAAACAGGGACCTAATTTACATTAAGTTTATGACCGGGTTTTTTATATATTTTGAAACTTATTAGGGACCTCTAAAAAACGCACCTAATTTTAAATTGGCTCAGATTTCCTGGTTATTACAGGACTAGATGTAGGAGAGTTCCGAACCAGTATAAAATCCTGGTGTGTACTTTCCTTTTACTGCTTTTACTTTTATTTTCTGCCTTCTATGATTGATTCTGTTTTTGTTATTATCTATGATCCGCATACTGTTTTGTTTAATCCAGAAAGATTTTAAGAAATTAATAAATTCCATAAAATATTATTCATCCCCCTCTAGTGTTTCACTTGCCTTAAGATCCTTAATCTGCATCTCCAACACGAAGTATACTCCCTTGCTACCTATAACATAAGCAAGCATGGAATGTTAACATCAAAAGCATAAGGAAAGCATCATTAAATGTTAACATTTATATATTCCTGCATTCATTTCACTTACATCTAATGTTAACATTCAAACACCTTTTTTCATTTTTATTATCATTAAGTTTATTTGTATACAATTTATTTATTTTCAAGTTTTTCACATTTAATTTACTTGCATTAAATTGATTTACATTCAATTTGTTTGCTTTTCGATCTATGTTCATTCGACATTCAATATTTTTTTCATTTCATTAGTCATTCAATGGATTTTACATTGAATTCATCTGCTTCTAATAGATTACAATTATTTGACATTCATTATCACCTATATTCATTTCTTTTGAATTTAAAAATTTTCCATTCTATTAAATATCATTCTTTTATATTTAGTTGACTTATATTAAATTATTTACATCTGTTAAATTCACTTCCATTTATTTCAATTCAAGCTCTATTTTCTTTTACTCAATTCATAAATTTTCATTAACTAATTTCACTTTGTTCATTCCATTTAATTTCTCTTGAGTTATCTTTGAATTCAAAATTCATTTCGCTTAGAATGATTTCATTTAATTCCTTTTCAAGTGATTTCAATTTATAATTCATGTTTTCATTTGATATCGGATTCATTAATGAAATGCCTCGGTTATCATTCTTGCACTGATATTAATTTTTCAAGGCTCATTTACTGTTATATTTATCTATTAAAACTTCCACAACATTCATTTAAGTGTCTAAACTCCTTTTGTCACACTTAAACTTACTATAACGAAATTTTACATTTGAACAACTTGTATTGTATCTTAAAAGTCTAAGTTGTTATGAAAAGCAACAAAGTAAGAAAACTAGTATTTAAATGATATGCCATTAATGCATATATGAAATTTGATCATTGTTCGAATATAAACTTTGCTTCCAATTAGTATTGGTAACACGACCACTCTAATGTAGACTCGGATTCGACTTCTTGATTAGAAACTTCCATTCTTCTTGCATAGCAATAGCAATGATAGAGAATCCATATTCATATAAAAAAATCCTTCCAGTATTCATTATTTAGAATCAAGCAAGCAGTCCTATTAGGAATCAAAATTGTATATTCAAACTGAATCGAAATTGTTATGTTGATAGAGTGATTTTCATACACTCATGTACTATATTTCATTGGTTTCTTAGCTATACCAATGTATTTATATCATCTGTTTCAGTTTTATATTCAGATTTTAAAGGTTTAACGAAAATTCTTTGAAAAAAAAACTTTTATATCAAAAATACTTTGTATCGAAAATAGTTTTTGATAACTTTATGTTTCCATAAGATTATCCTTACTAGTGAGTGTCACGTACTTCGCACACGGTCAACATGTGGCATTGTTTGAGTTAATTTTGTTTTTGAGAAATATTGTATTGTTAAGTTAATGCTATTAAAATTTGATGTAAACCTTGAGGGCAACTTGTTAATAATTTTTCAAAAACATCCATGGTTCTTGTACGTGCCCATAGTAGGATATAGACAGCTTAGTTGTAATCATCCATTCCTTATGCGGAATCTTAATATATACTAAAGCAGAAGCCACTGAGCCTACGTGGCAGCATCACGTCCATCGATTTCTACATTTTCCCGCCAAAACTTTCCTCTGTGTGTATACAACCATCTATATACCAATTATAATATAAATAAATTTTATATTAAATTAATTAAATCGGGTTTAGTTTCCAATGTGTAATTATTACTAGGTTGATTTCCAAGGGAGTGACAATCTTACTAAGACATTTTTTTAATAATAAATAATATAATAGCTTTTCTCGAGAATGTGCGAGTCTCTTTTTTTATGCGGTGTAATTGTTGCCTCCAGAGTTTTCTCTTTCTGTCTATCGCTTCTTCTTCCAAAGTTCATAATTACTGCATCGTTCTCCTTCTTCCTATTCCACTGTCTCTCGCTTCTTCTTCGTTGTGGTGGATCCTCTTCCCCCTCAATTCCTAACTCTCATCCTCTACACTACTAATAGAAAATACCTATGTTTCTTCACCTGACTGGCCGTCTAATTTTAAAAAAATAATCCAAGCAATAATCTCCTCTTCCTCCCTTACCGTCCAAACCTCGATGTTCTTTCATAAGCCATAATCTCCCTCTTCTTCTAGAGCAACTTCAGATCCTACCTATTCGCTGGCACCACCCGTCCTTCCAGATCTGCATCTAAATCACCGCTTTATATCCCGTGCCATGTCGAATTCACTGCTTCTGATTTCGGATGCCTTTAGTTTGTTGGTTCAGTTATCTACAGGTATTGATAATTTAGCGGTATTGGTTTGTGCTTTTGTATGTTAAAGCGTCCTTTAGGTTTTCTTTCTATGGCATACAAGTTCAGCAAGGCAGGATATTCGCATACTAGTCGCAGGAAGACCATCACAACATGATTGACGCTCTTTCAGTTCAGTTAGATGAATGAAGTATCAAGTTCGCTTAGACTTGAGCTTCCCCAACTCTCGACATGATTCTAGGAGGGTTTAATCTTCACAAACAAGGATACGTCATCGCAATTGCAAGGTATATGGTTGTCATTGTTCATTTTGTCAAAATCATGGTCAATTTTTTTTTTATGTTTAATTTTGTTTGTGATTTCCTTAGTGTTGTAATTCATAATTCATGTTCTATTAATGGTATTTTAAGTATAATTTCAATTTATTTTTTATGCAGCAAATGAGTTGGATAATTTTGGGTTAACATATTTTGTCAAATTTAAAAATAAATCGGTTGACCAGTTGTACTTTAATTCCTGATTCTAATTTTTGTTTTCATGTCAGTATTATAGATGTTATATACTGTAACTAATCCATATATTATTTAGAGAAACTGATTTAGACCTAAAAGAAGAAGAAGAGATGGTGAAGCTTGCATCAGTTGGTCATGGAAAGAATCCGGAGAATGTTATTGATATACCGAAGAAGTCACTTTCTATTCGTAAGTCGTAATAAGCATGCAGTGTTCATGTATTTCTTCAACATCAACTGAAATCTTACATTATGTCACATTAGATGTGTTTTGACTTACTAAATAATTTAATTTTGATACTACTTTTCTCTTACAGGGCTATAAAGAGCTAATGAGTCAATGCAATAGTTTGGGAATGTTTAAAACAGTGAAGCATGATCCTCAAGATTATGAATTTAATGGTTGCACAGGTTTGACCTTATTCTTTCTTGCTAGATGAACAAATTTCCCTTTGAAACGACCCAAACTTCCACGTAAAGAAAAGTACAGACTGAATTTGAGAACATGAAAAATCAGAACACAAACAGAAGAACATTTCGTTTCTTATTACAACAATTGCATCAGAGTACAAGAATATATCAGAGTACGAATAATTATTACACATTGGAAATACAACATTAGGGATTTAAATTACATTTAAATAGCAGCGGAAAAACAATACAATATACAACTGAAAGAAATACACGGATATAGAGCTTTCTAAATATCGCTTCAACTATAAACCAGAATCATGTGAATATAATATCTGCAAAACCAAAACTACTAGCTACCTGTGTGGAAAATATAGGCACCCAGAGTTTAGGTTAAAACAATAAATTCCAGGCCAGTCATGGGACTGGTGTGAGAACTAAAACAGTTATTAACTTGATTTTAAGGTTGGGTAAATCACGGGACCACGCCGTTTAACGTAGAATTGGTTTACTCCACATGAATAATTTTAGTTTAAAATAAAACAGCGCAATGCTTTTTGAAAAAATGAAGCTATTATAAGATTCAGGTCCTATCACACAATGAAACGCAAGCCGGAGAATAGAGTTTTCCCTTAAAATAGCCAAACATGCTTGATACGTATAAAACAAATTATTTTGATATTACTATAAGTGTATAATGTCAAAAACAACTTCAAATATAAATGTATCAATCATAGACGGCATGGGTATCATATATCATGTCACCATACTAGTTCTACAATCAAAACTGCATGATGTCGTATTGGAAGTTGGATTTCCATCTATGAACCAAGGCAAGGGATCGTCCTTACAGAATTCGAGACACTCTAGCCCGTGCCTCAGGACTCAATCGCAACTGCTCCTAGGAGCCACAGGGTCGTACCACAACTTACGTTAGTGGACTATATATAATTCCTGAACAATACATTTCCCCGCCCTATGGGGCGTAAATCAAGAGACACTAGGGGCTCAAATCCGAGGCGCCTCATTCCATCATCCACATAAGTAAAAATGTCTAGGCTCCATACCATGACACCACTTCTAGCTAGAAAGAAACGTATGTTATGTTCTCCCTGGATCCTTCTCCCGTTTCTGGTTCATACCGGGGTGTGAGGCTCGCGAAGTAACGCTATACACAAAGCTATGCCTAAATAAGCTGTGCTTTGATCATCAACCGCCAAGGCTATGCTTTTCAATAAAAGCCCTGACCATTTGCATCTTAGCATGCCACATTGTCAATTCATACCATACCATTGATTTCTGCCTATATATAACCTCTAAGCTCGTACGTCCCACCAAACAGATATATATTTAGCAGAGATCAACGAATATAGCATAAAGGAATACAACGTCAGACATACCATCCATTTACAATTCCGTTCTAGGTCTGAACGAAACCGTAGGCACCTTATTCCTCGTCCCATATGTCCAATACAGGAGAGAGGCCCTCGCATATCCGTCGATCTCCAAGTACGTTTGGACGATCACCACTCATTACCTTGTCTTGGGTGTACGGCCCAATCAAGATATCAGCAATCATCCAAATGATGTGAAGAACTCCGGTCTTCAACCACCGTCTTCATAGTCGACTTCAATCGTCGTAGTAATTATTCAGAATGGGTTAAACCCGGTCTTTCTGAATAACTCGCGTATTTTACAATCAAGTGCTATAAAAACACATCCTACGCCTCATTCCAATTCAGAATATTCTTTTAATAAAATATTCACATTATTAGGGAAAGGTTCCCATTAATTTTATCAAAGATAAATTCTTTTAAATTAATTCTTTAATCCAATTAAATATTCATTTAAAACTCTAGTTCAGTTCCAATCTAAAAAATCATTGCTTAATGATTATCTAAATTTCAGGAAATAAATCCTGCTTTTACTTGGGTTAAAGAACTAGTGTCCTTTAGAACACAGTTCACGATAAACCCAAATCATTTTCCATAAAAATGGAATCTACACGGAAAACAGATCAATATATAATCGATATAAATTTCCGTATCAGACTAATAATATAAATGGAATAACGGCAAGGCATTTTTAAATTCCATATATAGTAACGGTCTTCATTCACAAAAGCTTATCTCGATTATTGTTAAATCGAATGCCATTCAATTCCAATTTCTTTTATTAAATTGGAAAACTTTACTTTGGAAAAATTTCCATTTAAATCTTAATAAAAGATTTACAAATTCCATTTAAATCTTAATAAAAGATTTATAAATTCCATATTATATTTTTCACTGTTAATTGGGATTAAAGAACGAATGTCGTTTAAAAACACAGTTCACAATAAACCCACAATCAACTTTCAGTTCAATTCTAATTAAACATTAATTAATTAGTAAACTTCTCTAAATCTTAATTAAAGATTTATTCTTTTCACACAGGGTTTAAGAACAGTGTTACTAAAGACACCATTCATGACAAACCCAAAATCTAATTTATTTTATTTAATTCCAATTAGATATTAATTAATTGGAAAACTTCATTAAATCTAAATTACAAGATTTATTTTTGTTAATAACCAGTTTATTTCGTTGAAAATATATTTTATCTTTTCAAATATGGAATTTTTCATCCAAAACCTTACCAAACCATTTATTATGATTTTACACAATTTTTCCACATTTTTAATAAATTTATTAAGGCACGTACAGTCGGTTTCCAATAACGGCCACCGAACTGCATCCATAACGACCTTTTTCAAATTTGATTTGGACATAATTCCAAATCCAACCATTAGATTTCAAACCTCTTATATTCATTGGAAAGCTTTTTTCGATATGGGTTCCGGTTTTAGGAGAATCCGACGGTCGGATCTCCCGCTACATCAATTTGAAGTTAATGGTCGAAATTCGCGAACGGTCGTTGTGCGACGCGTTCTATTTAGGCCACTATATATATAATATATATATTTCGTCGATTTTCATTTAAAATGTATTTTATAAATTCGTTTTAAAATGATTCCAAATTCATTTTTTATTTTAAATCAAAATTGAATATTCTATATCTTTGTCATATTGAAATGATAATATTTTTAAAATATTACATTTTAAAATCACTTATTTTCGATATTCATTATAAAATGAATAAAATCGATCGATAAAAAGGGCGTTTAACCACATAACTATTTTTGTTGTTCCAAAATTTTTATTCAATACATGAATATTTTATATATTTTGAACAATAAAAATGATATTTTTATTGTTCAAACATTTTATTCAATACATAAATATTTTATTCACCTCATTAACGTGTTAAAAATAATATTTTTACATAGCAAAAATATTTTAACATATGATTCTTTTCATTTTCATTAACATATTAAAGATGACATTTTTAATGTACAAAATTATAATTCAACAAATGATTATTTTATTTTCATTAACATGTTAAAGGTAACACTTTTATGTAACAAAAATGTTTTTCAATATATGATTATTTTATTTGCATTAACAAGTTAAAAGTGACATTTTTACAAAAATGTATTTCAATATATGATTATTTTATTTTCATTAACAAGTTAAAAGTGACATTTTTATGTAACAAAAATGTATTTCAGTGTATGATTATTTTATTTTCATTAACAAGTTAAAAGTGACATTTTTATGTAACCAAAAATGTATTTCAATATATGATTGTTTTATTTTCATTAATAAGTTAAAAGTGACATTTTTAAGTCACCAAAAATGTATTTCAATATATGATTATTTTATTTTCATTAACAAGTTAAAAGTGACATTTTTATGTAACAAAAATGTATTTCAATATATGATTATTTTATTCGCATTAACAAGTTAAAAGTGGCATTTTTAAGTAATAAAAAAAAGAGGTAATTAGGGAGAAGGACAAACGTTGCCAAAAAATTAGGCTGAAGGACACCAAGTTTTATTTTTAGTCTGAAGGACAAACTTTAAATCAAAATTAAGCTGAAGGAAAATACTAAATGTAATTAACATTATATTCAGTTTTTTACACTGCACGAAAATGCTAGTTTTAACTAGCATTATTCAATTTTACACTGCAGAAAATGCTAATTATATTTAGCATTGTACTTCAGCCTAATTTTTTTCAAAGTTTGTCCTTCAGCCTAAAAATAAAACTTAACGTCCTTCAGACTAAAAATTTTCCAAAGTTTGTCCTTATACTTATTTTCCACTAAAAAAAATGTATTTCAATATATGATTATTTTATTTTCATTAACAAGTTAAAAGTGACATTTTTATGTAACAAAAATGTATTTCAATAAATGATTATTTTATTTTCATTAACAAGTTAAAAGTAACATTTTTATGTAACCAAAAATGTATTTCAATATATGATTATTTTATTATAAAACATCTTTTATTCTAAAATGTCCTTTTTATTATAAAACATCTTTTATTCTAAAATGCCCTTTTTATTCTAAAACATCTTTTATTCTAAAATGTCCTTTTTATTATAAAACATCTTTTATTCTAAAATGTCCTTTTTATTCTAAAACATCTTTTATTCTAAAATGTCCTTTTTATTCTAAAACATCTTTTATTCTAAAATGTCCTTTTTGTTCTAAAACATCTTTTATTCTAAAATGTCCTTTTTGTTCTAAAACATCTTTTATTCTAAAATGTCTTTTTATTATAAAATATCTTTCATTCTAAAATGTCCTTTTTATTATAAAACATCTTTTATTCTAAAATGTCAATTTTATTATAAAACATCTTTTATAAAACATTATTTATTTCTGAATCGGAATGCGACTCAAACAATTACCATATAATTTTAGTTATATGGATTTCACACACCGCATGTATTCAATAATGATGATAAATAATCATTAAACAGTCCATTCACATCTAAAGTGAAGTTTACAACTGTGTGAGCATTAAAATAAATAAATAACGCTCATCACAGCCTGTCAATCCATTGATTTACATATAACTAAATATTGGGAATAGTGTATGTCAAATATCACCCCAATACCCGTGTGGGGTTTTCAAACAACAACAGTTTATTTAAATAAATCACTAGTTAATAAATTTAACCAATTCTAATTCAGTTAGAATTATTTTCTATTTAACCAATTTTCACTATTCAAATTATAAATAAATATTTATAATTTAATTTCACTATCACATTAACATTAACATGATTTTTAATGTGTTAAACATTTCAACAACACAAACAGCACACAATACAACCAATTTAAACCGTCCATGGTTTGTGGACGAGGAATGTGATCTAACATGCACCGTATACAATTTATAGTAATTAAACTGATAAAAACCTACACTGGCAATTCTATATATTTTTCAGTTATGAAAATAAATAAATAACTGTGCATAATTTTAGTGAGGAGTTCTCACATTGGTTTCCACTCCGTCATTCTTTAGCGGACGATGGTTCGAATTCTGTTCGCTTCCAGCCGGTTCCATTTCAACCTGTTTCACGCGGTTTATATTAAAAATCGGATTTTTAAATAACGCTATTTATATTTAAAAATCAAATTTTCAACCAATGTTATTTATATTAAAAATCATATTTCTACAATGCTATATATATACATATTAAAAATTCATTTTTACACTATATATATATATATATATATATATATATATACAAATCAAATTTTTATCTAAGGTATTTCATATAAAAATTGCATTTTTAAAACAATGTTATATCAAATAAAAATCACATTTTTATTGTGTTATATACGTTTAAAAATACACATTTTTAAATCAAAGTTATTTATAAAAATCATATTTTTAATTTAGCTATTTCTATTTTAAAAACAATGCAAATTTTATTTTTCAAAAAAATGCTAATTTTACTTTCCAAAACAATGTATATTTTACCTTTCAAAACAATGTTATTTTTATTTTCAAAATCATTGCTATTTTTTAAAAAAAACATAGCTATTTTTATTTTTAAAACAACGCTATTTATATTTTTAAAATAATGATGTTTATATTGTTAAAACAATGATATTTGTATTTTTAAAACAAAGCGATTTATTTATATTTAAACAATGCTATTCATTTATATTTAAAACCATGCTATTCATTTATATTTATATTAAAATTCCATATTTTAAAACATTGTATATATATATATATATATATATATTATTTTCAGATTTTTAAAACCATGTATTTATGTATTATTTTCAGATTTTTAAAACAATGAATATGGTAAAAACAAAAAGGAATTACCCTTAGTTTTAATTACAACATTGATCCCCCTTCTCCCTTACTGTTGAACAACCCATAATCATCTGAAACACGCACAAACCCCTCGTCCCCAAAAACAATTCGTCGTTGCTTCATCCTCCAGGGGTCGGAACCCCATCTGAGCCTCCCAATGAACCGCCGTCGTGGACTCTACCACCTCCCTCAACCACGGTCAATTTGCCACCGCTTCCTGCCTCGAAAAGCGCTCCAAGCGCCGTCACTTTGTTTGCAAAAATCGAGCCAAACCCAAAACGAAAGATGATCTTGACCGGTGTAATTCGAGATCTCGCTGAGACAAACCATTTTCATTTTATAAGTGCTTGTAATTATTGAGGGGATTATGAGATTTTGAGGGAGGAAGGCTGATCGTTTATAGCCACTAAAGAATGTAGAGGCGGCTCCAGAATTGAAACGAGGATTTAGGGTTTTGGCTTTTAAATATTATTTATATTTAATATTTAATTCTTTAATTGCTTTATAATGAAATATCACGCTCCAAACTCCAAATAAATCCTAACGACTGTCGCCCATAGCCAAAAACCCCCATTCCGGATACAATGAGATATGTTTTATTGGCCAATTCGACAGTTTTGATCGGTTTTTATCAAAAATAAAATATAAATCAATATATATTAAATTAAACGTACATTTTAATTTACCGGGGCCACATACTAACTCCAAAAAATTTAAAAAAAAATTATATCTGACTTTGTTTTGACGATACAGTCCTAACAAAACTAATTTCGTCGAATTTGGAAAAATGGTCATTTTCTGGTCGATTCAAATTAACTGAAATTGACAAAACACGTTTTCTTTTGCCATGCTCACATATTAATTCCAAAAATTATGAAAATTAGAATCTAGCAATAATTTGACATTCCGGATCCAACAGAAGTGGTCTCGTCGAAAACGGAGGTCGTTTGCAAAATATTTATTTTTAAGGCCTATATTTTATATTAAAATATATATAAATTCTACAGCGACTTTTATGAATTTTAAATTGGACATAACTTTCAATTCCCGTTATGAAATCTGGATTTTTCACATTCGTTGGAAAGATATTTTTAAACAGATTCAAATGTTTCTGGTTTCACTGAAATCCGATTTATTTTGAATCATGTACATTCATTTGAAATTTGAAATCGAATTTTCAAACTACCGTGCCATTTCAGGCTCATTTTATAATTAAAATAAATTTATACGTTCTAACTTCGATTAAACAAAATTTTCGTCGTTATTATTTAAAATAAATTATTTTAAATATTCAAAATCCATTAAAATTGCTAAAATAAAAAATTTAAATTAATTCCGATTTTCCGGGTTGTTACACCCTTATTCAATAGGGCATGTGAGTTATAAATTATATTTAATTTATAAATGATATGTTTTTGCTGAAAGGCAGCTGACTGCAGGATTGAGGTACTATTATTTAACCACAAGTTGACCAGTCGTTAAAAAATTCCATATTAGCTTTCCTTACCTTGGGTTTTACCAGTTTTTTTCAAAGTTGGGTTTTTTCCTTCATACACCTACATGCCATCTTCACACGAAATTAGTGAGAGGAATGAGTATGCCATCTTCACATAGATTATGTACGCATTAGTATGTTTTGCAGTTTCTTTTGCTACTATGTTTACTTTGATTTGACATTACCAGAAATTTAATCAAGATATCATGTGAATTTGCAGGCAAAAATATAGGGGTTGCTGCAGAAATAGGCTTTAATGGATAAACAAAAGGGGCTAACGCATAAATATATAAACAAAATAAATATCTGCATGCGTACGGAGAGATCATTTGACATATCTGTAAAAGTAGTGAAGAGAAGGCAAAAGGAAATAATGGTATGTGATAAGTCTTAACATTAAAAATTTAAATTGTTGTTTTTCAAAGTTAATTGAAAAATGGAAGCTTGTTAGAGATGTTATGATGCATATGTTTTAGTACATTGTTCATGCATATATTAATGATGCTCTTTTAACAAAACATAACTCAATGAAATCTGTTGCACCTCCATCTATAGTTAAAACTTACTGTTTATCCATTTCTAAAGTATATATTAGTACCCACACCAATGTATAAATAATTAACAAGTAAAGAGCGCTTGACTTCTTTCACTTGGTATATTGGTTTGGCAAATTTTGTGATATAGTTAACTGTGTTTATATTAAAATATCGATACATGGAACAATGCTACAATGCTATACCTAAACCACTATATTACTTAAATAATAATGGTTATTTGAATTTGTATCAAAACCGTTAGCGTGGTTGTAGTGATCTAAGGAAAATGCAAGGAAAATACTTAATAAAAAAACAAATTTAGAGGGTTTAGATGACGGGTTTCAACCTATTTGTTGCACTTTGGATCACCAAGCACTTTGGATTCATGGGGTTTTATGATTTGTACAACAAATTGTTGATATAAAGTTTTGCATCACTTAAATTTATCATATTGACTGTCTCTATAATCTTAGTTACTGGAACCATATGCATATGATATAATAGAAATGTAAATATTGAGGACAATCGAAAAAGAGAGGGCAGTTTGATGACGTCATCAGCATAGAATCAGTGTCAAACATTTAAAGAAACAGTCAAGTGTAAGTGGTTACCAATATTTTTTATTATTTATGCAAATGTGTGGTAGTATCTTAATAGAAGTCTATATCGTAAATCTGAATACTGTAAGATTTATATTGAGTTTGTTCACGGGTTCTTGAATTTGTTTTCTTTGTAAAAATATTTTCTATACACCAACGCTGAATTCGATTTGTCTATCCATAGCAGTTATTTTATGATACATTCAAGAAGTAGAGCATCTATTATATGCAGTGTTGTGGATTCGCGTTCTTTCTGGAGTGCTTCAATTTGAATGATTATCATATTATAACACTGCGTTAGAAATAAGACAAACTATTATTGAATTATTGTATATTACATTGTTTTTCAATACTGGATATTACATTGTTTTTCAATACTGGACTGACCTTTTCGTTTTTGTTTTTTGTTTTTTTAAGATACAAGTAATCATCAGTTATCAAGTTGTTTATCCGTGTTTGTTCAATTGTTTATAGAGGAGTTTCGCCTGATGTTTTATTGCTTGACCAAACACAGCTGGTGGATTTCAGATTTGGGAAAAAACTGACTGGAGAAAGGACATATGTGGGATTGCAGATTCTTTGGCTCTAGAGATGGTCTTAGGAAAAGGACATGGATTTGCTTCTGGCTGGTGGGTGTTAGGAGTTTTGATCTATTTTATGCTTCAAGTTGAATGCCATTTGGATCCTGGAGGGAGAGTGAACTTGATACATTCGCAAAGATCGCTAAAGGACAGCTTACTCTTCCAGACATTTAGTATTGAAGTAGTTGATCTCATCACAAAGGTATCATTATGGAGGTTATGTTTTGAATGATTTATAGAATATTATTAAAAAGTTGTTCATGCTGGACAAGCTTATACATATATTACCTATAGAGTCGTCCTACCTATGTTATACTATGTTACATAATTATAGCTTCGCTACAAATTTAAACCTTGAAATACATATACTCTAAGGGATAATACATGTATGCACACATGCCTTTGCACTCTATTTTAGAGCTGACATTAGGATTGATATTTTGAGTGCGACAATAATATTGATATTTTTTGGTTTAATTCTTTTCGTCGGATGTTACTTCCAAAGTAGAAATAATGTTCCATCTGTAGGAAGGGAGTTTGGCTAAATGCTATGACATGGTTGCATTTTACAGACATGCATTGACTTATTTGACTAAATGCTAAAATTTCACCTTTTTGTTGCCTAAACTATCCGATAGGATACATAACAAGGTCAACAAAAGGAAGAAGCAAACCCGTACCTGGTGGAGCGGAGTTACTGCCGCTGGAAGAGCAAGCAAAGCAGGCCAGTCGAGTTCGCTGGACCACAGTCAGTATTTACTGTTATCCAAATGTTTATATGTTATATGTTGTCCATATATGTTGCATAAACCATAGACAAAGTGTAATACTAGCGGAACATTTCACATATAACATTTGAATGTTATATGTTATATTGAACATTTAGCATAGCCCTGTAGAAATATATGTTATATGTTCCATATCTTGTAGAAATCCTATTGCACTAGTGTAATCCTATTGCACATTCCACTAGTGTAATCCTATTGCACATTGAACATTTAGCATAGCCCTGTAGAAATATATTTATGGCAGTTATTTGTTTACATTGTACAAACATATGGGTTTATTGAAGGGGGTAAAAAATGATGCATACAGCATAGTAATATGCATACAAGGAGTAGTTTGTAACACATGTATCAATAAATTGATATTGATGTTAAAATACATAACGCTCAGTAAAAATGTGAACTGCATGGATATGAAAATCGTAGTGTAGTACTAAACTCTTGAAATACAACAATAGCAAAATATCCAACAAAAGGACGATGTTAGTAGTTCCCATAATCCGTTAGCAATATCATATGAATTTGATTTTAGAATTTATGTTATGCTATTGTTTATTAGGTTAAAGAGCAATATGCAATGTGCCGGTTATTTGACACGGTACTACATGGATGTCGATTGAAGGTAGCCGTGTAACTGCACGGGACTGATCCAGTAAAATAGGATTGGCTCAGTACCATTCAATTCAGAATGTATGGAGTTAAATCACCGTGTGAAAATATTATCACTGAATTCAGAGGTCAAGCTGAAAATCTGAAAGCCTCAAATTCATACCACTTGCTGATTTAAGCTAATCTGTCTTTACAATTTGCTTTTGATTATCCAGTACCTTATTATTTATCTACCTTTAGTAAAAAGTATATAATATAATATAGGCTGCATTTCCCTGATTTTCCAGAGCTTGTTTCTTCTATTTAGTCTCTGTTGTATATATTTTGGACCGCCTATACGGATAGAAATATCTAAATTATGACAACATATGACAGATCAAACAACCATCTTCTTCTTCTGTTGATAACTCTCAAAAAGCAAGGATGCCAAAATTTTAAAAAGTACAAACTCATTATAACGTAGCAACATCATAGAGAATCACTGCTACAAAAACTTTTATAGCAGCAGAAAATTTGAATTCCACCCTGCTTTTCACTATACTTAATATAATTGTAAACGTTATCCATTCTAAATCAATGCAACTACAATTCGTGACATACACAGCATGTAGCATATGTTTTACTTTTCACCAACTAAATGATGCAGCAATTCTTACCTGGTTCTTATTTGTTGCTGCACCAAGGTTGATTTTTGCTCAAGCCACGCTTCGAATCTCCACTTTGCTTGATAGGGTGTTGTCCGCATAGGGAACTTTGTGAAAGGAAATCCCTTCAAGAATAGATCATTCGCTCCTCCCAGTCTGGAATGAATACATTTACCCAAGCTTGTGAACCTGATATAGCACTTCCATTGTTAAAACAATTATAACACTTAATGCTCATACCCACTTCAGTTTGCTTCATCTTTCATTTGCAACCTTCTACGGTATGCATTTTTGTGTCCACATGTATGCATCATCTTGGGCGTCGCTACTTTCTCTTTGACGCAATTTATGATATAAATTGGCTAGCTTACAACCACTTATTGAATTTGCTATGCAAGCACAAGCAGCTTCAGGTACACAAACAGATTTCTGTTGTAGTACTATTATAGCTTCTTTCCTCACAAACGCCGACTATATTTAATTAATATCACTGACAGCTTAAGATGTCTGCACCATAAGTAATATACCTAGCAATGCTTGCATAACCCTTCTACCTATAGCTCTTTTTGCATGCACAAGCAACCACATGTTCCCTAAATGCACCGATACCCAACAGCAGATGGAAAAATCCTGTATCAAAGTAATTCTTGGTCAATTTATCATTTTTGCATGAACTAATTCTTACTCACATTCATAGTTATATGATCAAGTAGCCATCCATTTAAACATGTTTATCCAGCAACAATGCTGCACAAGCTCATGTTAGCAAAAAAATTAATTAATTTGGTTTGACAGTTAAGTTATTAAATCTATATGCTAAAACTGTTTTCATATCTTAATAGTTCGATGTGTTAAGCAATAACTATCTTTTGGCTAAGACCAGAACAAAGTAAACACTATGTTTGAACATTTACTGTACATAGCGTTGTGGATTTATGAAAAAGTAAACGAATTTATATATTAGTACTTTTAGGATTCATATCAAGACTGAATTTCTTTCCATTAGGGCCAAGCTCATCCGATGTGGTTGCAAGCTGGAAAAGTTAATGAATTCTGAGGCATACCATGTTTATGAAAATTCATGAACATCGATGCAGCTAAATTTTGGAACCTTGTTTTTTTGTGCATCAAAATTTGCATAAGACATTAATCTAAGAAATTACTATTCAGCTTAGCCAGAAATATTTTACCTTCATTTCATTATTTCTACAGTCTATGTAACATGTTGCAAAACATAAATTAGGTTGTACAAAAAACATTTTCTTTAAAAAAAAAAAAAAAAAAAAAAAATTGTGAGTGATGACCTTAGTAGAAATCATACTTGTACATGTTACTGCAACAGGTACATGGTATAGGTAGGACTAAACATCTGCCTAGTTATACACATTGTAGCAAATCATACTTGATACCATTGCCACATCCCACTAGTATACAAAAGGAAAGCAAGCATGCTTATGGTATATAAATTGTCTTAAGGTAATATGCTGCATTTTAAAATTGATAACATCTCATTTAAAACATAGAAATTGATGTGGAATACTAATATAATGCATAAATAAATAGGTAATACCTCATTTCAGAGTAGCATGTTAATGTAGTATACACATACGTGTACTGCCATCATAAGGATAAAATGAACATTACAACATGATGTAAAGATGGAATCTAGGCATGTAATAGGACTACAGATCCAATTTGCTGTTATGAGGCGATGCCTATAACAACCAATTTGCACACGGTTAGATCATAATCAAGGGCGTTATTTTGCTGGCACAAAAACAGACAAAAGCTTTATTCCTGACTTTTTTCTACAAGACCTGAAATGATTTTGATACAAATTTAGCTTGCTAAAGGCCATTTACACTTATTTTATAGTAGTGGAAATCGGATTCTAGATACTGTTTGATTCCTCAAATTAGTTTTCGTCCCTTGCATCCGTCACATATACAGATCGGAAGGGTGCTTTGTACCTCTAATTTAATTTCTAGATTACAAATAATAATGTAAACAACAAAATAATTGCGGTATTTCTGAATCCAAATCTGTCATGCTTATTTATAGTGTATGTATACATGTATAATTTAAAACGGTATTTTTTTAAAAAAAACAAAATTAAACTAGAGATATTGAAATAAATTTCAGCTGATTTTCCATTTTTAAAGCAGTACAAACTACAAAGTAAGAGAACTGCTCCAACCAAATAGCCAAACTAAACGGTAACTAAATCACTACCAATACCAAACTGAAAAATATTTGAAAAATAACAGCAGAATGGAGGCGAACAAGAAAGAATAGCTTACAGAAATAAAGCTCCATCAGCGTAGTTGAAAAGCTCCTCTAGTTTGGTTTCTTAAAATGGATGACAAAGATGAGTTCCATGCATTTTCTTGGCATAATATTGAAAAATAACATATGAATCTCAAATTAAATACATATCTTCCATATTACAACCAAAATTCACCCGTAAACCATGGATCTCACTTTGCACTTTCTCAAATTTGAACTGCAACCATAATTTAGAGCATGCCTTCTCCTCATAATGTTGAACGCATTTGTTCAGGTTCAACTGGCAAATACATCTTTAACTGGACTACTCAGATTTTTCTTCCAAGTTCTCTCATGGCAGACAAAATATCCTAAGATTGCGATCCATGGATCCAACTGCAATGTATTTTGCATTGCTCGAAATTTGACACAAGTCACTTTACCTATTCCGGATAGACCTGGGAAAATTTAATCAAAGGCCATTCAGACTTGACAGTTTCAACTTGACAGACCCTTATATCATATCCAGCAACAGCAAGATAGCTCACAGTATATTTGAATTCCACTAAGTCCGTGGTTGTATCTCAGTCATATGGAGAAACGGTTCTGAAGTTTTTTCGTTTACGAAGATCCCAAAGCCACCCATCAAGAGCTGGAGTCGCAAGGAAATATCCATTTTCAGAAAATGACATGGATGTGACTATTCTGACATGCCCTTCGAATTTGGCAATAGTTGCTTGAGAATTCACATCCCAGATTCTAACAATGGAGTTAATAGTTCCAGTTCCAAGGATAAGATCACCATCAGGACAGAATGCTGCTGAAGTATATCCCTCGCCAGCGATGAGTTCCATGTTTTTGCTACTTTTGGCCCAAAAAAGTGAGTTTGTCAAAAAAAAAATACTATAGGGGGTGGCTTCAAATCAGCTGACTTGTGCAAATTTTCAAACCACCACACAGCCAAATCAAGTCTGTTGCTCAAGCCTGAACTAAATCATGCCTGCTGCTCAAACATATATCCCATATGCTGGTTTTGGACAAAGCTCCCACCATTTAAAATATATTCCCATACATAAATACCATGAATCAATTTTATATGGAAAATAAAAAAAAGCTCCACATAATACATAACTTGCGTGCAGGAAAGTTGATGCCTGTGACGATATATCGAATTCACACAGTATAACATGTACTAAAAAAGGGAAGCCAGCGTTTTATATATATATATATATATATATATATATATATATATATCACCAATACACTTGTAGTTTTAGATATAGGAAGATAATTAGCAAAAAATATGAAGTTTACACCTTGAGCTAATTTCAGTCATGCAAACTAAACTTTGTCAAGGACATAGTTTTCAATAAATTATTATTTATCATAATGCAATATATTTTAGTTTAGCCTTCAACTCGGTCAGTATATTATTAAGCAAGGATGCAGATATAGTATAGTAACATGAAACGAGGTTTACATGAACAAATGTGCAGCTGCATGTATCCAACGGAACACAATTGAGTACGTTAACATGTATACAGTTAATGATCTAAATTCACGAACGTATTGATTTCTTGAGTAATCCGATAATAAACTGCTAACAAAATATAGTCATACCTAACCTGTTTCAAACGGTTGATGTAAAATTGAACAGTATTTAGAGAATAGCAGAGAAAAAAAAATGCTGTTGTATTATCTAACATATAGATGATAGGTATAAAGGACATTAAGACAACATAATGGTACTATATAAAGCGGTTACATAACATAAAAAAGGGTTGAAGGTTGCTAAAAAAGGAACATATGCTTTGAACATATTTTGTATCATAGGTAACATATGTGCAATAATGTGAAAGTTACATAAAATTGTCCATCTCCATCTTGTTTGCAAAATGGTTGCAAAATTTTACCAACTTGTAAGTAACATCGATGATGGTCCTGTTACCACATCAATGGATGCTGAGCCTGAGATACCTTCACAAGTTATGCTGAAGAAGGAATCATTGCATGGTCAAGGAGTGCCAATCTCATGTAAGAAAACATGGAGTTTGTTGGTATCAACAGCAGTTTACTACACACTGGAAGGAAGTTGGTGGCTTAAACACGCTGAGAAGAAAATAATGGAAGCAACTTGGTCCATGTAAATCTGAGATGATCCTTGATAAGTTGATATATAAAGCAAAAGTGTTTACTTATTACTTTGATCATTCAGTGTCCTCAGGGAAAGCTCTTTCTTACTATGGGATGAAGGGTCTACCCAAGGTATATTTGTATTTGTTGCTTGGTTTTTAATTTCAAAACAAATTCTATATCATGTGATGAAGGGTCGACCAAGGTATATTTGTATTTGTTGTTTGGTTTTTAACATCAAAACAAATTCTACATCATGGGATGAAAGGTACTCAAGTACATTGATATCTGGTACATGACAAAATAGATTGACTTCTATAAGCAGAGTAGTCTTTGGTGCCGCAACCAACAAAGCATAAGCTGGCATTTACATTGAGTGTTTAACATGTGAACGCACTTTGAATTTGATATGGATATTGACCCAAGTTACCTGTAGGGTGATCAGGAGCTTAGGCCTAGAATTTATTTTTCATATTATATCTATAGGCTAGTTTTGTCCACCATGTAGAGGATACAGGTTTTGTAATCCGAGAAGAGGCGTATAAGTATATGTAGTGTATTGTAAATATATGTAGGAGTTGTATATAACATCTGATTATGGAAGGAGGTTTTGGTTTTCTATGGGAGAGTGACTTACTACATGTTCCTAAAATATACACATATCAAACATGGCATTAGTGACTTGAATACTAAATGACTACCGTAAAGTCAAACTCAAAGCCATTTCCCATGTAGAATAAGCCTTCTTTTTGCTATAGGATTACTCCATAACTGATTTTTTTTTTTTTTTTTTTTTTTTTTTTTGAAGGATTAATTGAAACTAATACAGTAGAAATGAAAAGCGGATATTTATTGTCGATAGAATGTATGCAACTATGCATGAATGTCACAGCAAAACCTGGACCAGAGGAAATAAAAGCCATTATCATCAGAATGTAACACAAAATTTCATATGCATGGAAGTCTTAGAACTGTTAGATGTTACCATGCACCAAAATTATATTAACAAAAATTTAGGCAATTTTATATAAGTAACCCTAAACAAAACACAATACATGTATAAAGAAATAACCTGATGTATGGTTTTTCTGAATATCATTCTCCAACAGATTCTTCAACGCATTTGGCTTCCAAAGTTCAACTGTTGAAGAAAATCGTCTAGAGCAACCGATTTGAACTTGTAAGTTCAATTAGTAG
This sequence comes from Allium sativum, assembly GCA_030737875.1. Lineage (NCBI taxonomy): Eukaryota > Viridiplantae > Streptophyta > Magnoliopsida > Asparagales > Amaryllidaceae > Allium > Allium sativum. The sequence continues at coordinate 5,939,191 of CM060914.1, read as the reverse complement.
TGGCAAGTCCTCAGACTGACGGTTAAACAATTGAAATCGAGAGGGGTGAAATCAAATCAGAATCATGAAGTTACATTGAAACTGAGAATGTATAAAGTTGAAAGAAAGTAATTGCAAATCGTGTCGAAGAGAAGGGGTAGTTTTTCCACCCACCATCTTCAGCAAACCACCGATTGCAATTGAGAAAGAAGTGGGAACGTGGATAAAGGTCGAATGATGTTGGGGGAAAAGTAGTTATGTCGTGTTGTGCCACGCTTTAGGATGTTGAAACGAAAACAAAGGGCACACGACTGAGCCGCATTTTGAAATAAAAGGATTTAAGGAGTCCACCTGAGCAACAAGATCTTCCTGTTTTACAATTCAAGTAATAGATTCTTAAATAATCTAGCAGTACATTGATCAGGCGCAAAACTAGAATCCTCGAAGTACAAAGTAATCATGTTTTAAAATCCAACAAAAATACTTGAAAAACATTAAGATAGATAAAAGAAGTACAATCCGATAAATCGACCAACGAAAAACAAAACACCCGAGTCAAAACTAACACTTTCACAACAGTAAATTAACTCAAGTGAAATGCTCACAGAAGCGCACAATAACATAAAGGATGTTGTCATTGTTATCACGTCGACGACTAGTCAATCAGTCGGTCGATCAAGTTCGACGACAGTCGACTTGTTCAATTCGACGAAAGTGGGCTTAAGCCGGCCCAAAAACCCTAATTTCTCTGATCGACATCGATAAAACCCAAGACGAGATCGATATTTGTACCAGACGAGATCGATAACATCGATAGCAAAAAAAACTCTAATTGCTTCTCCTCGCACCTCGTCGCTGCTCCTCGTCGGCTCCTCGCACCTCGTAGCTGCCAGGTATGTATATTTAAAACTTATATATAATGTTAATTATATTATACCCTAATTAATAATTAAATGATTTGTGTGTATATATATATACTTTTAATAATTAACATTATATACTGTTAATAATGGAGATGGAGATGGAGATGATATTGAGATAGATAATTTTGCTTGAGTTCATACTCATTTTATGGTCTATTATGGGTATTATTATGTTGTGACTAGGATCTTGTTAGATCAAAATTTGGACCTAACACCCAAATCGTTCTGACTATTATAGAGTTTTAACTGAAGAATGAAGAAAAAGCAGAAAACACACAGAATTTAGAGTGGTTCGGCGTTAACAAGCCTACGTCCACTTTATATGTTATTGATTATACTTTGAATGCTGGTACAATCAATGATTTCTCTCTAGCTCACTTTTACAATTGCGATTTCTCTCAATAATCTAGTAATAAAACTGATAAGAAATTGTAGTATGACAATAATGGCGGAATCAGTCCTCAATATTGCCCAAAAAGATCCCAAAAAATGCCAAGCTCCGGGCTATTTATAGCTGATTTTGTCAGGCGGATCGTGGTAACACGTGGCACGAATCCCGAGAACATCGGATCGCATCGCAGCCGATGAAGAAATAGTCAAATTAGCCGTTGTGGACAGGTGTCGCGATCCCCTTGAAAATCGGATCGAGCAAATGGGGAGAATCAGTCAAAATGACGGTTGGGGACACGTGTCGCTGGATCCGTGCATCTCGGATCGTCGAAGACTAGCTCATGCTTGAACGGGTCAGAGGCTTCGCCGTGCATCAGGGGATCGGATCGGTCTATACTGGGCAGTAATGTATATACGGATCGAGTCGCATAGAGGTGTCGTTTCGCTGATGAAATGGGGGCGATCCGATGAGGTGCGATCTGATGAGGGGAGATTCGATGGAGCGATCCGTTCCTTCATGTACTTAGGGAACGCAGTTTCATACTTTCTTCTTGTGAGTGAACCTGGGTGGCTTGGTCAAAAAGCTAGCCAACATTTTGTCCTCTCGAAGTATGTTTCATCGATGATGGAACATGCTTCGAAACTATAAAAACGTCTTTCCAAAAAGAGATGCGAATCAGTGAACAATTCCCTTTCTGGGAACTTTCAGAGTCTTCATCATCGAATCTGTCAGTCGTTTATCGGTTCGGATCGCATGCGCGAGTCGCGGTCTGTTAGCGAGTCATTGGCCTTGTCCTTTGGTGAGCATTTGGGTCTCTTCACGGAACGGAACGAGGTGGGCTTCTCTTCGAGACGTTCTGGGCTTTTGGTTCGCGGCCCGTCTATTTTCGCGGATCGAATAAGACAAAAAAGGAGAGACAAACGGTCGCCCTTTTGCCTATATAAGTCGACCCTCCTCTCCACTTTCTTCTTTCTTCTCGCTTTTTGTATCGCATCGCCAGCTCCATCGAGGAAAAACCTTAGTTTTGATTTCCAAATTCTTGCCCGATTTCGAACTTTAAAAAGGTAACTAGACGATTTCTCTTAAGTTTCTACCGTGTTCGCACTAGTTTAGAGAGTATGAACAGCGGGATTTTATAGGATTTGGTGAGAGTGTAGGGCTGCACACAAGCCATATCCAACCCGACCCAACCCACCAACCTGACCCAACCCACATAAATCCAACCCATCCTAGTTTGGGTCGTATATGGGTTACAATTTGTAACTCATACTATATGTGGGTCGGGTTTGACATTTTGTTCAAACCAACCTCATTTTAACCCAACCCAAACCTATTTAAAAAAAATTAATTTAATATACATCCAATTAAAATTAGAATAGTATAATCCTAGAATAATGTTTATGTCTTCTGTAATAAATGTACAAAAAAATATTTCATGTCAATCCAAACTAGATAGAATTTGATAAATATATTTTAAAGAGCATTTTAATGTATTTTAAAATGAAACACTTGCTCAACTATGTAGTAAATTAATTTCAAATGATGTGTTTTACAATGAAATTTTAATTATATGTCTTGTAATGAATCGGTTATTTTAAATGCATTATGCTAGCTAAAATCTGATATATTCTGCTGAATATTTTGATATTATTTTTAGAAAAAAATCCCTTATATTCTCATTTTTTATTGTATTCAAGTGACCCAACCCAACCTTACTTAACCCGACCCAACCCATATTTCAACCCAACCCATATCCAACCTCATATAGGATCGGGTACGGGTTGAGCTACCTTAAACCCATACATATGCGGGTCGGATAAAGTATTTGGTCTAACCTGACCCAACCCATACTTTGTGCAGCCCTATGAGAGTGGACGTGAGTGTGCCTGGTGCGAAGAGGAGAGTTGAGGAAGAATAAGGAATAGATGACCAGGTCGATTCGTGGGCGAGGTCTGAGTTCGGAGTGGTGGCGAGACGAGGGAGGAGGGCGCTGAACTGGAAAGTTGATTTGGGTAGCGGATCGGATCGCGGAAATGACAAGGCTACAATTCGTGTGAGTGTCGGATCGCGGAGGTATCAGAGCTTCGGATCGTGGAGGATGGGGGCGATGAGGATCGCCAAGAAGCCATCGCGATCCGTTCAGGATGAGTTGGTGCGCCTCACGGTTCGAAGCTTCTCCATAACCTAATACCCTTCCGCGTATCGAGTCCTTCACCACGATCCGTCCTCACTTCGCGATCCGAACCTGTCTTGCGATCCGATTGCTGACTAAATAATATGATGCGACTTTAACAAATCGATGAACAGTTAGGTTAGAGCCCTTGATACGAACATTTCAGATCGAACAACTGCATAATCTATCAATCGAGCGATGACCAATGTCTGGATGATTTTATTGACCCTTGTACTTTTCTTTAATGCATGCACAAGCACATACACCGGCACTTGCACACACGGGGGACGGATAGTTTTAATCTCATTTTTCATGTTTTCTCGCCCAACAGTAATGTCGGATAATCAATCTTCTTCAAGATCCGTTACAGAAACGGAGTCCGAGGTTCCTGAGCAATACAACCCCGAGGTCCCTCCAATTAACCCAGGAGGTGAAGATTCTGGATCTGAATACGAGGCAACGGAATCGGATCCGTCTGAAAATACTTCATCTAGTGAAGAGTCTGAGATAGACAGGCGAGCTCCCGACGAGATTCCTGGCGCGCTCGGGATAGAGAAATTTTCTGATTCTTTAGCATCTAAACTCGATGACATAAAGCTTAAAAGAATTTGCCTGAGACATGGGATTCCTTGGGATGATGTGAGGACACCCGATAGCGAAGATAGACCTCATTTAGCTCCGGAAGGGTACATGGCAGTCAGCCGAACCATGTGCTTGGTAGGGGCTATTCCTCCGTTTCCTCCAATTGTCATCGAGACCTTAAAACGATTGGGTATCGCTCCGATGCAGCTTCATCCTAACGCCTACGCATCTCTATACACCTTATATATTGCATACGCGGAGATCCTACATACCGAACTCACATTTAGAGATTTAACATTCTTCTTTCTTTTCAAGCATCGCTCCTCGGCAACCCCAAATTTCTCTTTCTTTGAATCGGTGGTGAATAGGAAGGTTCTGTATGACGGATACAGCAATATAGGGGATCCCAAGTCTGATTGGTTCTATATAAAGAAACAGGCTGGGTGCTCAAGAAGATGGCTTAAATCAAGTAAACTTTAATCTTTTGACTGAATATCTTGTTCAAGAAGCCGAAGCATTAACATTCTCCCCCCTTTCTCTTTGTTTTAAACAGATCACGTCTTCCCGAAAACGGAGGGCCCGTTATACAATAATCGATTGTCTATTCTTCTACAAAGCAGATCCGACTTTCTAAGTATCAAAAAGTGCATCACTGACGAGAATCTTCATAAGCATCATCTTCTGGATATAAGATTTGGACTTGGCGCTGGCGGCAAACCCTATAGATACGTGCCCCCAACGGAGGGAGAGGGAACATCGCAGACAGTAGAAACAACTAAATTTCGCAAGAGTCCTTCCCTGATAATCATTCAAGATGATGAGGACCTGAACATATACAGAGGGGATGAGGCCCGTGGTGACAAGTCCAAGAAAATCCCAGTTTCTCCGGGAGGCTTCCCCTCCAGGGCTTCTTCTCTGATCGAACCCGCTGCTCCCGATGATTTGACAGAAGAACAGTTATTCAACGAGCTGAGCAAAATTCATCTGCCCGATGATGTATACACAGAGGGGGACTTTGAAGGGGAGCCATTCTTCCCTGCTTCTAAAGAGACCATCGCTCCAACTAGAGAACAAGAAACTACTCAGATGAGCCTGTCTTCAGGCCCGGGTCTGTTAGGGGGAATTATATGGGATGCACAAATCACACACACTGCCTGACCCCGCACTCTTACATCATCAGTATTCAAAGTTTTAATATGCTCTTTTCTCTTTTGCAGGAAAGATGTCCCGCAGGCGATCTTATTCTTATCGTTCTCTTCGTGAGGGCACACCCAGTCTTCACCCGAGTACTGAGCGCTCTCGCGGCCCTTCTCACAAGCCGACTTCCTCGCAACCCCGGTCTCCACCGAAATCGACATCTGCCAAGCTTCCCAGTTATCCGGTAGTTCCTGCAGGGGGAAAACAACTTCCTAAAGCGCTAACTCCTCCGAAGAGTGCACCCTCTCACAGCAGGCCGTCGAAAAGACATCACGAGTCTAAGGATAAAAGCAAGAATCTGAACAAAGATTCTGAAAAGGAGAGAAGTGACATTGTCCCTTCCAACCAGCCAGAGTGAGCTGCTCCCGGGTCACGGGATTATATCCATGGTCCCGAGATTCAAGGTAGGCTGGAAAAGTTGCGGGAACAATTCCCCAACATCTTCTTCGAAAGGATGACGTGTGTTCCAGCCTTGGAGCCAGTTCCTAAGAACTGGGATAATGAAGTTGTCGGGCATATTCGCCATGTAGCCAGACAGTATGAGATGATGAAAAAACATGCGGTCAATCTTTCAGAAGTCATTCGAACGCTCGAAATGGAAGCACATAGATCTAAAGCAAAACTTGATAACAACGAAAGGGCCAGGACAAAGATGGAGGACTTGGAAGATGCTCAATCCCAACTCACCTTAGCGCGGAGAGATGCTGAAAATTATAAGATTGAATTGGAGAATGCTAAGAAGCGCTTTCATTCGGAACTTGACTCCAATAGCCAAGAGAAGATGGCTTTAAAGAAGGAAGTAGAAGATCTCAAAATGGTCAACATTGAGTTGAAGACAGCACAAGGCCATTTTGAAGCTAAGAGAGCTGCTTGGGAGACAGAAAAAGCAAGTTTGAACGAAAGTTTAGCTTTGGCTGAAGCGGAAAAGGTGATTTTGAATGATCAAGTCGCGGATGCGGAGAGACGGGCGGCTCTCGCCGAAAAGAATGTTGAAAGTGCCATCGAAATGGCTATTGCTTCTAACAACAAGCTCCTCGAGAGAGAGAAGGATATCGAGGGGTTTGAAGAGATGATTTTTGACTTCCTGGGCCAAGTCCTCAAAACCCGCAACATCTCGTGGATCCCGGATTACCACGTTACTTTAGCCAATTTATGGGATGCCATCGTTGAGGGTGAGAAGCAGAGATTGGGAGTCGAAGAAATTGATGAAGATGAGTTGATGAAGAACATCTTGAGGGATAATGAACCTGAGGACCTAGCAGAAGGTCGTCGTCTGATTCAAGCGGAAATGGAAAAGGAGAGGGCCCTGGCTAAGGGTAAAGGCAAAGCTGACGAAGGTTCGAGTTCAGCCGTGGAGCCCAAGACCTCCGAAGTTGAGGAATACCATCATGATGATCCACTAATCCCTTTGGGCCTAACTCCTGTGGTTGTTGGAGCTCCTGCAGCTACCCAAGAAGGAGGATCTGCGGAAGATATCTCCCTTTTTTTCCCCACAATTTGTCAAAGCAATTGTGAATTGTCGTCGTCTGGTAGAACAACCAATTGAATTAGTAACGTGTGTTCCCCATAATACAGGTGGTGAGCCCGTCGACAAGGGTGTTGAAAAAGGAAAAGAGGCGGAGAAGGAGGTCATCTCGCCAGGTGCCGGTGTTGATATATCGAAGCAGACTGAGGACACAACAGCAGAGAAAAGCGTCCCGGCACCTAGTGCTGATGTTCCCAAGGATGCTGAAACCATCGAGGCCTTGAAAGACATGGATGGGCGCCATGTAGAGGATGAGGAGGATATCATTGGCGCCAAAGAGACCGAAGACGATGATGACGAAACTTTGGCCAGCAGAAAAGCTAGACAGGAAAAGGAGATGGCTTTGAAGATGGTGGGACAAGAGCCTCTGAACATAGTCCCTATCGCGGAACTTGATCCCAAAACTGGGATGATTTTGAAAATCCAGCCCAAATCCATCAGCAGACAACTTCATTTTGCGAATCCTGATGATTTCCCAGCTTCCCTTACTGATAAAAGGAAGAGAAAGGAGGCGGAAGAGGAATCTTCTGAAGAGTCGGATGTTCCTCTCATAGACAAAAGGAAAGAGAAAGAAGGGAGATCAATCCGACGCTGACAAGGCGAAGCTGGAGAAACAGAAGCAGGAGAAGAGGTCAAAGCGTAAATAGGATATTGTCGCTTGTTTATATTGTCTTTAGGTTTCCCACTGGCCAGGAAATGTAATTATGAGACTGGCCCTCACTTTTGTTTTCTAGGTTGTTTTTCACTTTGTAGGCTTGCAGTATATAAAGGAAAGTTTATCTTTTTTTGCGTCATTGTGTACCTGTATTCAAATAAACTTTCCATGTTTAGTCATAGACCATCTAATTATAACTACAAATCAGTCAAACAACAGAAAGAAAAATTAAAAAATTTCGTGCCGCATTAAAGTTCATGTGTATATGCATATGGCCCCCAATCAATCGTTAATGTAGCGCTTAACTAGGGCTTATTAAAGATTGATTAGCATTATTCGCATGTTGCCCCCTATTTCTGAATATGGGGGACTTAGAAAATTTCATAAGATAACTGTTCTTGTGGTACTGAATTTCTGGCACCTTTCTCAGTGCTTAATCATAGACTCCTTTATACCCTCCTAGCGGTCGCCGAGGTTAGAGTTCAAATTCAATAGTTCAATCGGTCCCTGTTCCTTCAGCAGGGAAGGAGTTCTTTCTCAGCGCTTACTCGGAGACGCTTTTATACTCTCCCTCTCTCTGGAGAGTTAGAGTTCGAGCTCAGCAATTCAATCACTCCCCGATCCTTCAGCGGGGAAGGAGCTCTTTCTCAGCGCTCAATCGGAGACGCTTTTATACTCTCTCTCTCTCTGGAGAGTTAGAGTTCGAGCTCAGCAGTTCAATCGCTCCCCGATCCTTCAGCGGGGAATGAGCTCTTTCTCGGCGCTCAATCGGAGACGCTTTTATACTCTCTCTCTCTGGAGAGTTAGAGTTCGAGCTCAGCAGTTCAATCGCTCCCCGATCCTTCAGCGGGGAAGGAGCTCTTTCTCAGCGCTCAATCGGAGACGCTTTTATACTCTCTCTCTCTCTCTCTGGAGAGTTAGAGTTCCGTCACGGCGGTTCCGATCATGGTACATCGCCTCCATATCCGTTATCCTCAGAATTTTGACTGGTGATTACATTCCATTCTGATGGATGGCACCTAAAATCATATGCTTCTGGGATCATTGCATGATTCACAGTAATTTTCATAAAAATAAAAAGACAGATAAATAATGCAATAAAGGTAAACGACACACAATATTTTTATAGTGGTTCGGTCGAATCATGACCTACATCCACTTTATAATTTTTTGCTTTAAGGAATCAGACTATTCTAGGCGAGTCGTGCATTGTACATGGTTTTCAACAAAGCAAAAGAACATATTTGAAACTTTTATGTTAAGTATGGCCGTAAATGTTGGGCATTCCACACTCTGGGGATTTCCTTTCCATCTACGGTTGCCAGCTTGAAGGTTCCATTATCAAGCTTGCTCAGAATGGAGTACGGTCCTTCCCACTTCGCTCCCATATGAGTTGGGGGTGGAAAGACACGTTTCAGAACCAAGTCTCCGGGTTCCAAGGTTCGGGCTCGAACCTTTTTGTTGTAGTATCGAACGACCTGTTGTTTGCATCTTAAGGCACGCAGGTCTGCTTCATCCCTCTTTTCTTCGATCATATCTAGGGACTCAAGGAGCAATTCGTTATTAGTCATCGGATCATAATAAGTCACTCGGTGAGAAGGTACCTTTATCTCAACCGGGATGACTGCTTTCATTCCAAAAGCAAGGGAGAAGGGGGTATGTCCTGTTGTCGATTTATACGTTGTCCTGTAGGCCCATAGTGCCAAGGGCAATTCATCAACCCACATGGCTCTTGCCCGCTTCAGTCTTCTTTTCAGAATGGATTTAATCACTTTATTCGCCGCTTCGACCTGTCCGTTCGATTGCGGGTGCGCCACAGAGGTGTACCGTTTCTCAATATGGTATTTCTGGCAGAAGTTTCTGAATTCAGTGCTATCGAACTGAGTTCCGTTATCCGTTATCACAATCTTTGGAATCCGAAATCGACAGATGATGTTTCTAACGATAAAATTGATCACTCGTTTGGTTGTGATTGTAGTCAGTGGTTCAGCCTCAACCCACTTAGTGAAATAATTCACGGCCACAATAGCGAACTTTGCTCCGCCCCTAGCTATGGGGAGACCTCCAATGATATCAATTCCCCACATAGCGAAAGGCCATGGGCTCGTCATCGTTTTTAACTGATTAGGAGGTGCTCTAGGTATTTTTGAAAATCTCTGGCACGCATCACACCGTCGTGCGTATTTTGCCGCATCCTTGTTTATGGTAGGCCAGAAATAACCATACCGCAACACCTTTTTTGCCAATGTTTGCCCTCCAGTGTGATCGCCGCATTCGCCTTCGTGTACCTCCTGCGGCACACGCTTGATGTCATCGTGGGCTATACACCGGAGAAGGGCATCGAAAATCCTTGTCTGTAAAGAACTCCGCCTTGCAGAACGTATCGGGCAGCTTTACGAATTACTTTACGCCTCTCGCTTTTCTTGGTCGGAAGCGCTCCATTCATCAAGAAATTCTTTAAAGGGGTCATCCACGACTCCCTTTCTGGTTCCGTCTCTAGTATTGGATCGATTTCCATTTGATCTATACTGGGGGACCGAAACACTTCAACGGGGGCTAGCCCAGTCTCTTCAGGATCGTCGGAACTAGCCATCTTTGCCGACTTATCCGCCTGCTGATTCTCTGACCGCGGAATGTGAGATATGCTGTAGTGATCAAAGTCGTTCAGCAACTCCTTCACTTTCTTCAAATATAGAATCAATCTTGCACTTTTGGCTTGGAATTTTCCAGTAACCTGGTTCACAACTAACTTGGAGTCGCAAAAGATGTTCAGCTTTGTGACTTCTAACTCCTTTGTGATCCTTAGTCCGGCTATCAGGGCTTCATATTCGGAGTCGTTGTTAGTGGCGTGAAACTCCATCCGGATAGCATAGGATATCAATCGTTTCTCGGGAGTTTCAAGCACTATTCCAGCGCCGGATCTTTCGTCGTTCCTAGCGCCATCAGTATACAATCTCCAGGCATTAGGATCGAAAAGTAATTTTGAAGGATCAACTTCTTCGTTTGCTATATCCTCCTCCGGGACGGTAAACTCTGCTATGGAGTCGGCTATCACTTGCCCCCGAATTGACCGTCGGGGCTGAAAGTTCAGATCAAATTGACTTAACTCAATGTTCCATTTGAGTAATCTCCCAGACGCCTCTGGTCTCTGTAGAACTTGCTTGAGTGGATGATCGGTGTATACGGTAATGGGATGCGCCTGAAAATAATGTCGAAGCTTTCTAGAGGCGATCAGTAAACTATACGCCAACTTTTCTATCCTTGGATAATTACGCTCTGCTGCCGTCAATTTTTTGCTCACGTAATACACAGGTCTTTGGACCTTATCTTCTTCTCTTACCAACGCTGAGCTGATCGCGTGGGATGACACTGCCAAGTACACGAATAAGTCCTCGTGATCCATCGGCTTAGATAATATCGGAGGTTTCTCCAGGTGCCTCAGTAAGTTCTGAAATGCTTCTACGCAGTCAGGCGTCCATTTGAAGTGGTGTTTTTCCCGCTTTATTAATTCGAAGAATGGGATGCATTTGTCCGTAGCCCTGGAGATAAATCTGCTTAGTGCGGCTACTTTTCCTGCAAGGCTTTGCACATCCTTAATTTGCCTAGGTTCCTGAATGTCTCTGATTGCTGCGATCAGGTCTGGATTAATCTCAATCCCACGGGAACTGACGATGAACCCCAAGAATTTTCCGGAGGCGACACCGAATGAACATTTTGTTGGGTTGAGTTTCATTCCGTACTTTCGAAGAATGCCGAACATCTCTGCCAAGTCTGTAGTGTGATGGGAGGATTGCTTGGACTTAACCAACATGTCATCGACGTATACTTCCATTGTTTTCCCGATCTGGTTATAGAACATTCTGTTGACTAAACGTTGATATGTAGCGCATGCGTTCTTCAAGCCAAAGGGCATCACTACATAGCAATATAATCCCAGATCCGTGATAAAACTAGTGTGCTCTTGATCTGGAACATGCATTGGAATCTGGTTATATCCTGAGTAAGCATCCATAAATGAGAGAAGTTCATGACCCGCCGTCGAGTCCACCAACTGGTCGATCCGGGGTAACGGAAAACTGTCTTTTGGGCAGGCTTTGTTCAAATCCGAGAAGTCGATACCCGTTCGCCACTTCCCGTTGGCCTTCTTTACCAGGACTGGATTTGAAATCCAGTCTGGGTAGATCGAGTCTCTGATAAATCCATTACTCTTTAGCTTTCCAACTTCTTCTTTCAAGGCAGCGGACCTCTCTGGGCCCAGCATTCGCCTTTTTTGCTTTACCGGAGGATGTTTAGGGTTAATGCTTAATGAATGGCTCATGATTGATGGGGATATCCCGCACATATCTGCGTGGGTCCAAGCAAATACATCCAAGTTATTTTTTAAGAAATCCGTCAGTTCTTTAGCGAGATTCGGATTTAACTGGGATCCAATCTTAAGGACCTTCTCTGGGTCACTATCATCGATCGGTACATCCACAGTTGTCTCGTTGGGAGTCGCCATTCTGCCCCCAGGTTCTTGGTCCTCTCTGGGATCTATATCCTCGGGCAACTCTCTGGGCGACTCTCCTACGGTTATCCTCTTTAGTTGCTATAAGATCTCCGCCCTTGTAAGGGGAGAAGCGCCCTTGGTTTCTATGTCCCCTCCATTGCGAAGTAACTTTAGCTCAGCAACATAACATGCTCGTGCGGCAACCTGATCTCCTCTGACAATACCAACGCCAGCTTCTGTGGGGAATTTCAATAATAAGCACCAGGGGGCTATACAAGCTCTAAACTTTGCGAGGGTCGGTCGGCCCAAGAAGGCATTGTACGGTGATTCAACATCCAAAACCACGAAGGGAAGGATTCTCACTCTCTGGCGTTCTCCTTCCCCAAACGTAACCGGTAACTCTACATAACCCATTGGAGCGGTGGATGCTCCGTTAAATCCACGGATCCATCCCTGACAGGGCTTCAAGTCTTTTATTTTATGTTCGAACCTATTGGTTTCCTGTTCGAGAAGTTGAGGCACATTCAAGATGTTACTAGTACTATTACCGAGTAAACGATTGGAGTCATCACAATGTTTTGACTATAGCCATCATGATGATCACGATGTTTGTGACTCCAATCACCACGATGTTATTACTCGGATTTTGTGACCAAGGGCATCATGTTGTTTCGGCGATAGTCATTAAGATGTTCATGATGTTTATGGCCCTAGTCATCACGATGGATGGTACCAATATGCAGTACTAGTCAAGACGTTAAGCACGTGCAGTTTTCTATAATGTTTTGATTTTCGAATTCACCTTTTGATGACAATGTCGAATAAGGCCTTGAGTATGAAAAAGGCCAAGTTCATATTATGTTTTATGATGATTTCGAATATGAAGTTTTGAACCCTTCTTGGGTGCTATCCAAATAAATTTGTGACCTTCTTATGATTATATCAATGAAATGAGGTATAGATTATGGTAATTTTTTTATGATGAGTTTTAGTAATGGATTGAGATGTATTATTATTTATACCGATGAGATGAGGTATAATTATTAAGAAGTTTCTATTAAATGAGTTTTATGATATATTGAATTATGTTGGGATTTAGTATATGCCGATGAGATGAGGCATATATAAAGGTGTTCATCTTTTATTTAAAGATCATGTATGTCTTTGTTTGATATTCTTAATTATTCATAGACAAATAAAGTATGATCTTTGCACTATATCTTATATGTCTACGGAATCCCTTATGAATCCATGATAGACCTTATGAGGCATATTGTTTAGAGTTGAGTGGAAGAACTATTTCGTTTCGTTGGTAACAATAAAATGTTTCACTTATCACTTATAGTTATTTTCCTTTACTACTGATAAGACTAGTTTGCCTGACCCGTGTGCTTTTCACTCGGGTCAGACCGAGTTGCAGGTTATGTATGGATTGCAGCTTCCCTTGGATATTTTTACTATCATTTGTTGTGCTTTATCATTTTGACTTGGATATCGTACCATATGAGTAGTTGACTCTTATGTTATCAAGATGTATATTTTATGGGATAGGCGTATATGTGAGTCAGTGGTTCTTACTACTTATGTATGATGTATTATTATAGAGATGTATGGTGATGTATGTACTTATGTATATATACTCTGATCTGGTTTTGCTGTTCTGTGACTGATGATTTCTATCTGCTTGTATATTACATTATTTCTGAAATGATCCAAAACCACCATAGAGTGCATTAGTCAAGGACTAAGCATGTCTACCACTTATGAGGTTAAAAAAAAAAAAAAAAAAAAAAAAAAGACATAATTGACATGCTTAGATCTTAACTAATGTATTACTATGATGGTCGCCCTTAACCAACCCTATTCTCTGCATTAGTAGACAGGATTACTTAGTGATTCTCTTTACTAATGAAGGTCTCGGGGTGGGGCGTCACAGCTTGGTATCATCATCTGGTCGAATGTCCTTTTGAAAAGAATGTTGACGGAACTCCCGTTGTCTACTAAAACCTTATGAACGGTGGCTGGTCCAATAGGTACTGTGATTACAAATGGATCTTCAGTCGGAGCATGGACTCCAATGCTTTCTCGTTCGCGGAAAACGACATCGTCGAACATCATCTTTTGTTGCTTTACCGGGATATTGTCCTCGGGGTTGCTACACTCCCCTACCTCGAGGTGTTGCTTGGATGCATTGACATATTGATCCAATGCCTTGGAACTGTGCCCGGCGAGATAAAGCCCTCCGATTACGGTATTGATAACGATGTCCTTTCCCTTTTGCTGGGCAGTTGGTCTGGCAGCAAGTTGATTCTGGTTCTGATTTGGGGCCTGCACGGCTTGCCCCCTATCTCTGGGCGTTACTCTGTATTCATCTAATTTTCCTTTTCGAAGAAGCCTCTCGACTACATCCCTTAGGTGACGGCATTCATTTGTCGAATGGCCATGAATCTGATGAAAGAGACAAAACTTCCCTGTTTCACGTTCTTTCTACGTCGACTCTCTGGGAGGTGGCCTCTTATTCTGGAGGACGTTGTACGAATCCATGAAGATATTTTTCAAAGTATCATTTATTGGCGTATAACTCTCAAAGGCCCTGGGACGAGTCCTTCTCTGGGAGTCGTTCCCTCGGTTCCTCTTCCGGTTGTTGCCATTACTATTATTATCATTGTTCCCTGACTGATGACCACCCTGATTCCGATTTCCGACATTAACTTCGACCTTCCCCGAGCTGTCTCCTGTCTGCTTAATGGCGACATTGCTCTGGATTTCCTCCTTATCGGCCGTTTTTGCCTTTCGGTTAGCATATACTTCTTCCCGACGTAAATGTACGTTAGCTTTTTCGTAGAATAACTCTCTAGTATGGGGTGGCTTGCCTGCCAGGTATCTCCCAAATTCAGTGTCTTTATCTACTCCATCAATCAGAGCTGCGACAACGGTTGGCTCATGAGGATCTTTAACTTCAGTAGCGGCCAAGTTGAAACGGTCTAGGTACACCCTCAAACTCTCGCCTGGTCGCTGCTTGACAAGGAACAAGTCAATCACACTCTTTGTCTTTTGTGCATAGATGCGGAATTGTTCTACGAACTTTTCACTCAACTCCCTGAAGCTAGAAATTGATCTTGCTGGTAAGCGAGTAAACCATAACAATGCTATATCCTCCAAGAATATGGGAAATGCTTTGCACATGACAGCGCCAGAAGCTGCGACAGCGGTCATTGACCAAGAATATCTCATCAGATGCTGGACGGGATCAGATCTACCCGCGTATCGGTTCATCTGTGGCATGTTGAAACTCCTCGGGAAAGTCGCATCCAAAATATCATCAGTGAAAGGGGTGTGACTGCAGTCAATTCCCCAATCTTCATTCCGTTGTCCACAGCTATTCGCCAGAATTTGATGGATCATAGCTGCAACATTTGCACTGGTCAGCGGAGGTTCAGGGTCAGTGCTTCTTGCTCGGCGGGGTTCTCTAATCTCTCTTCCGGGAGCAGTCACAAAATCCGGGGCTCGGATTGGGCTTCGTTGCCCCCTGTTACCATGAGCATTTGCGCGGCGACGGGGCTGAGGTAATCTGTTCTGTACAGGACTGTCTGCACCTCGAGCTCTGGGAGTTGCGACGTGATCGTTCACATTATGGTTTGAGGGCCCTGCACTCAGTGCCTCTTCTTCTCGTGACGGCAGAGTCCCGAACCAAAGCTGCTCTATGTTTTTGGGTCTCTCATATGGTCGCCGCGGAGGTCTCGGCGATTCCTCTGACGAAGAAGAATATCCTGGAGTGAGCGGACGAACTGGCGGCGTCCTTTGCCTTACGAGATCATTAAGCCTTCTATCCATAGCGGTCAAATTTTGTCGCAGAACGGAGCTTTCTTGCCTTTGGGCAGCCAATTCATCAAACACTCTCCCACATTTCGGAAAAGCGAGAGAGATCCCCCTCAGTAACGGGAGCAGCAGGGTCATATTGATCATCATCACTTTCTCTTATGCGCAAAGAGCTTGAGCCAGGTCGAACGGAGGGGCCAGGACGGTAGGAGCGAGCCATAGGCTCCTTTCCAGGTCGAGTTGTTGTCCGATCATCAATTCGGATCGCTGTGGATCGAGGATGGTGGCTCGCAGCGCCCCCCTGGGATCGGTTCGTGGTCACGGTACGCGGAGGATTCGAGGCGTTATCTCGGGATCGAGTAACAACCCCTTCAGCAGTCCGGATCGCCTCGTTCTCGTCGACTCGGAGCGTGGCATCTTCATCGGATCGGTTCGCCCCCGGCGCTCCGCGATCCAAAGTTCCCTCATTGCCTAGCTCGTGCACACTTTCTTCAACTGCTTCATTCGCGGTTTCATTCGTTCGTGAAGCGCGTACTTCCTTAGATCTCTTTCCAGCCATGATATCAGATGTCGCTGGAATCTTCAAAGAACTGAATAGTGAAGCCTGAGTTCAATTCTCAGTGAAAGCACCAAAATGTTAGATCAAAATTTGGACCTAACACCCAAATCGTTCTGACTATTATAGAGTTTTAACTGAAGAATGAAGAAAAAGCAGAAAACACACAGAATTTAGAGTGGTTCGGCGTTAACAAGCCTACGTCCACTTTATATGTTATTGATTATACTTTGAATGCTGGTACAATCAATGATTTCTCTCTAGCTCACTTTTACAATTGTGATTTCTCTCAGTAATCTAGTAATAAAACTGATAAAAAATTGTAGTATGACAATAATGGCGGAATCAGTCCTCAATATTGCCCAAAAAGATCCCAAAAAATGCCAAACTCCGGGCTATTTATAGCTGATTTTGTCAGGCGGATCGTGGTAACACGTGGCACGAATCCCGAGAACATCGGATCGCATCGCAGCCGATGAAGAAATAGTCAAATTAGCCGTTGTGGACAGGTGTCGCGATCCCCTTGAAAATCGGATCGAGCAAATGGGGAGAATCAGTCAAAATGACGGTTGGGGACACGTGTCGCTGGATCCGTGCATCTCGGATCGCCGAAGACTAGCTCATGCTTGAACGGGTCAGAGGCTTCGCCGTGCATCAGGGGATCGGATCGGTCTATACTGGGCAGTAATGTATATACGGATCGAGTCGCATAGAGGTGTCGTTTCGCTGATGAAATGGGGGCGATCCGATGAGGGGAGATTCGATGGAGCGATCCGTTCCTTCATGTACTTAGGGAACGCAGTTTCATACTTTCTTCTTGTGAGTGAACCTGGGTGGCTTGGTCAAAAAGCTAGCCAACAGATCTATTATGGATATTTGTTGAATTTGAACCTATTATTATATTATCTTTGTTGAATTTGAACTTACTATAAATTTATAATTATATCTAATTATATTATATATTTAAGTCTAATAAATATATGTATATAAAAGACTTGTCGACTAGTCACGACTGGTTGGGCAATTTTTCGACTAGTCTTCTAGACGGTAGTGGCTCGACTTGGCGTCGTGATAACCTTGGATGTTGCCATTCTCGTCCTCTAAGGATATGTGCATATAAATACAATACAATATGCTACTTCACCATGGCTCATACTTTAGTAAAATCAATGTTTAGAAAACAATTTTAAGATATTTAATTTCACTCATATTTAGATTCAAACCATCAACTTAATAAATTCATGCCACTTCTATTTATTAAATACCTATATCATATCTTTAAATTCACTTTAACTCAACCAATTAAATCTATTTAAAAATATTAACTTCAAATATATATCTTAGAACTGGTTTAACTTAGAACAATCCAAGTTATTTATTTTACATAAATCCAATTATCAAGTTTTATTTTAAACCAAATTGTATATTTCAAAAGGTCATATCATAATCAATTTAACAATAACTTAACAGAATTTCAAACTTAATTTTATTACTAGGTTTTATTATATTAAGTTATAAAATTTAAATGTTATATTGAACTCATAAAATTAAATTTTTATGTACCATTAAGAAATTTAAAGCAAATTTATTAAAAAAAATAACATTAAATTATTATTTATTAAGTATTAAATTGTTATTTTATAAAATATTTACGTTATTTTAAATTATTAAGATTACCATTCAAAAATCAAAAATCATTTACACAATTTAAAATTCAATCTTAACTTTATCTTCAAAATTAAAGTATTTGCAAAATCTATGTTTATATTATATATATATATATTATTTATTAACTTACTTTATTATATTATATTATTTAAATTTCATTTATCCCAAAATAAAGAATATTAAAATTCAAAAATCTTCAATTTATATTTTAAAACATATATTAACTATAAATTTAATTTTAAAATTTTAATTTTAATTTTCAATCTTAAATTTAAATCTTTATTAAAGTATACTGAAGTCTAAGTTTAAATAAAAATCGTAATTTAAAATTTCTAAAATAAATTTCAATTTCAATTCGTAAAATCTATACAATCGTTCGGGCATGTATAATTTCAACTCGTAGCGATTTTTCCTAAATCTATGGAAACTTACAGCATGAGAACATATAAATATAACATTACATATCACACATAAATCAGAATATGTTATAACAAACACTTATACAGTTTTTGTGTCATATCATATATGTCATAAAGATGCTTGTACATGTTCACAAGTTACATAATAAATATTTGCAAATTTCCTAAACAGTCCTAACACTTTGTGCGTCATGTTAAAAGTGATAATTCAGTTAATAATAAATGCTAGTCATAAGTGACTAAACTTACCTTGGTTTGGGTTATTGTCGAAGCAATTGGATTTAAACTAAAATCAAACAAGCTTTTGATTTTAAACCTAATGCCAATAGGCCTAGGATTTTACTAATTAAATACATAATGCAGATTACGCTCCTACGAGTAAAATGTGACAACCTGCGTTTGATTTGGATCCTTTTAATCCTATTTCTTCTCGCCCATGCTCCTTGATACTCAACCCCATTGCCGAGACTTCAAACCACCCTCATGTCTCCGTCACATTCATTGTTGCACCTTTCACCAACTATAAAACTGCCTGGGATCGAGCTTCTCTAATCCACTCCAACAATTATAGGTCGATCATCGATAAGTACTGCCTTACTACTCCTAAACCAGACAACACTACTACCATACGTGATCATCAGCAAACTGCCATAATACGCTCGACCAAGGTTTTCAAAATGAGATTCAAATCGTAAAATTCAATTTTTAAATCGAAACGAGATTTAAATCGTAAAACGTAGATCCAAAGATTTCATATTCTAAGGTTTACAAACAGTTTGAAATCTATTGTGATGTTTGAACTTATGTCTAATACATAACTCAATTTTTTCTCTTGTTCCCGTTTTATTTTGTTTGAAAATGATTAGAATTGGGATTGTAGACTCAAATAAGTATGTTGAATATATCAATTTGAATTGAATAATCTATCAAATTCGCGGTATTAGCTAGATTTGAATCGAAATAAATCGAATCGTAAAGGTAGAGATTCGATTTGAAATGGTATTCAAATCGTAGGATTTTAAGATTTTTGACAACAATGCCCTCAACCTCTCCTGCCTTAAACGGCAAGCCTGCACCTCCTACATCAACCCGAACAAAATTGAAACCTTTTTTCAATGAACTACCCACGGCCATGATCGCCAGAACACCACCCAAGAGCCAATACTCTTACCACCAAATACTCTACAAAAAGAAGGATGCAAAAAACCAGTTCAAACAAAGCCAATTCAAATAATCAGACTCACCGCCGGCATCGAAAACAATTGTAACCCCAAGCATTTCCACTAGGAACCAAATGTTGGTGCTTCAGACTTAACTCAAGCGCCCTACCAAAAGACCAAGACGGCTACTATTAAAAAAAAATGTTCTTGACGAGATGGGCAAGGTGGACTAAGGCATGGTATGGAAACATGGATTTGGGATTTAGGAAGTTAGATTTTGAGAATAAATAAGATAGATTTTTTTTGTGGGCTCGGAGGCGATGGACAGGAAGACGGCGGTCGCTGGGGTGACGAGAAGGGAGGCGCGCGACCACCGGGATGAGCAAGGTCGAGGTGGACTGGGTTTCGATGGTTGATAGGAGAAGATGGAGCTTCGTTTGATTTGGGAAGAATGATTTCCTCTGAATTAGGACGAGAAAAAACATGAATTTTTAGGGAGAAATGAATGGTGAATGCGGGCAAATGAATGAAAGGAGAGGAAGAAAGAAGACGCATGGGACAATGCTTCTAAGGTCTTTTAAAACGTGCTGATTTCTTTTTTTCTTTTACTTTTTTATTTGATAGGTAAATTTTACATATATTCATTTTTTATTTTTGTTGGGCATTTCAAGCTCGCATAATCACATATAAGATCCGACTGATGCGAACTCAACATTGTAAAATGTTTACGATTCCAAATCCAATGAAACTGGTTACGTCGAATTCCGAGACTGTTTACAAAAAACAATATTTTCTATATTAAAATATTATTTTTATAATACAACTCGAATATTGATCGAATTCCAAACTGTTTATTATTGTTAATAAGTTTGCAAAATGGAATTAGGATCAACATTAATTAACTAAACAAAGTTGAGTAAGATTACTGAATCAGTTTTAATTAGTATTTGATTGCCAATTCGAATTTTAAGTTAAATTTCAGTTTTGGTCCAAATTTTTTGAATGAAGTTTTTACATAGGTGATGTATATTTTGTAAATATATATAGTTTTTTTTATAAAAAAAAACTATTATTGCTTGGTTTATGATTTAATACGATCACTTTGAATATTGCTTATGCAAAACGAATGGTTTTGGCCTAAAATTATGCATGACCATGTCAATTTTAAAGGATGTGCATATGTTTTTGTAAATTTATAGCTTTATTAAATTTTATTTGTTTGAATATCATTAGTTTATAAATGAAGCAATGTTCACACATGGACATTCTTGCGAACATGGCCGCCTTTTGACTGCGTCTCCCAGGCAATCTCGGTACCTCAACCGGCTGCTTTCATCTTTTGTGAGCAGGGGGCTATTCCGCCACATCATATAGTGCCCTATTCTTCAAGACCTTTTATGGGTATTATTATGTTATGACTAGGATCTATTATGGATATTTGTTGAATTTGAACCTATTATTATGTTATCTTTATTGAATTTGAACTTATTATAAATTTATAATTATATCTAATTATACTATATATTTAAGTCTAATAAATATATGTATATAAAAGATTTGTCGACTAGTCATGACGAGTCGGGCGATTTGTCGACTAGTCTTCTAGACGGTAGTGGCTTGACTTGGCGTCGTGATAACCTTGGATGTTGCCATTCTCATCCTCTAAGGATATGTGCATATAAATACAATACAATATGCTACTTCACCATGGCACATACTTTAATAAAATCAATGTTTACATAACAATTTTAAGATATTTAATTTCACTAATATCTAGATTCAAACCATCAACTTAATAAATTCATGTCATTTCTATTTATTAAATACCTATATCATATCTTTAAATTCACTTTAACTCATAAATATTATTACAATTAAATCTATTTCAAAATATTAACTTCAAATATATATCTTAGAACTGGTTTAACTTAGAACAATCCAATTTATTTATTTTACATAAATCCAATTATCAAGTTTTATTTTAAACCAAATTGTATATTTCAAAAGGTCATATCATAATCAATTTAACAATAACTTAACAGAATTTCAAACTTAATTTTATTACTAGGTTTTATTATATTAAGTTATAAAATTTAAATGTTATATTAAACTCATAAAATTAAATTTTTACGTACCATTAAGATATTTAAAGCAAATTTATAAAAAAATAACATTAAATTGTTATTTATTAAGTATTAAATTGCTATTTTATAAAATATTTACGTTATTTTAAATTATTAAGATTACCTTTACAAAATCAAAAATCATTTACACAATTTAAGTTAAAATTCAATCTTAACTTTATCTTCAAAATTAAAGTCTTTGCAAAATCTATGTTTATATTATATATATATATATATATATATATATTACTTATTAACTTACTTTATTATATTATATTATTTAAATTTCATTTATCCAAAAATAAAGAATATCAAAGTTCAAAAATCTTCAATTTATATTTTAAAACATATATTAATTATAAATTTAATTTTTATTTTCAATCTTAAATTTAAATCTTTATTAAATTATACTGAAGTCTAAGTTTAAATAAAAATTGTAATTTAAAATTTCTAAAATAAATTTCAATTTCAATTCGTAAAATCTATACAATCGTTCTGGTATGCATAATTTCAACCCGTAGCGATTTTTCCTAAATCTACGGGAACTTACAGCATGAGAACATATAAATATAACACTATATATCACACATAAATCAGAATATATTATAACAAACACTTGTGCAGTTTTTGTGCCATATATGTCATAAAGGTGCTTGTACATGTTCACAAGTTACATAACAAATATTTGCAAATTTCCTAAACAGTCTTAACACTTTGTGCGTCATGTTAAAAGTGATAATTCAGTTAATAATAAATGCTAGTCCTAAGTGACTAAACTTACCTTGGTTTGGGTTATTGTCGAAGCAATTGATTTAAACTAAAATCAAACAAGCGTTTGATTTTAAACCTAATGCCAATAGGCTTAGGATTTTACTAATTAAATACATGATGCAGATTATGCTCTTACGAGTAAAATGTGACAACCCGTGTTTGGTTTGGATCCTTTTAATCCTATTTCTTCTTGCTCATGCTCCTTGATACTCAACTCCATTGCCGAGTCTTCAACCCACCCTTATGTGTCCGTCACATTCATTGTTGCACCTTTCACCAACTATAAAATTGTCTGGGATCGAGCTTCTCTAATCCACTCCAACAATTATAGGTCGGTTATCGATAAGCACTGCCTTACTACTCCTAAACCAGACAACACTGCTACCATACGTCATCATCAGCAAACTGCCACAATACCCTCAACCAAGGTTTTCAAAATGAGATTCAAGTTATAAAATCCAGTTTTTAAATCGAAACGAGATTTAAATCGTAAAACGTAGATCCAAAAATTTCATATTCTAAGGTTTACAAACAGTTTGAAGTCTATTTTGATGTTTGAACTTATGTCTAATACATAACTCAATTTTTTATCTTATTCCCGTTTTATTTTGTTTGAAAATGATTAGAATTGGGATTGTAGACTCAAATAAGTATGTTGAATATATCAATTTGGATTGAATAATCTATCAAATTCGCGGTATTAGCTAGATTTGAATCAAAATATAAATCGAATCGTAAAGGTAGAGATTCGATTTGAAATGGTATTCAAATCGTAGGATTTTAAGATTTTTGACAATAATGCCCTCAACCTCTCTTGCCTTAAACAGCAAGCCTGCACCTCCTACATCAACCCGAACAAAATTGAAACCTTTTTCCAATGAACTATCCACAACCATGATCGCCGGAACACCGCCCAAGAGCCAATACTCTTACCACCAAATACTCTACAAAAGAAGGATGCAAAAAAACCAGTTGAAACAAAGCCAATTCAAATAATCAGACTCACCGCCGGCATTGAAAACAATTGTAACCCCAAGCATCTCCACTAGGAACCAAATGTTGGTGCTTCAGACTTAACTCAAGCGCCCTACCAGAAGACCAAGATGGCTATTATTTCAGAAAATGTTCTTGGCGAGATGGGCAAGGTGGACTAAAGCATAGTATGGAAACATGGATTTGGGATTTAGGAAGTCAGATTTTGAGAATAAATAAGATTGGTTTTTTTTTTGTGGGCTTGGAGGCAATGGACACGAAGACGACGATCGTTGGGGTGACGAGACAGGAGGCACACGACCACCGGGGTGAGCAAGGTTGAGGGGGACTAGGTTTCGATGGTTGATAGGAGAAGATGGAGCTTCGTTTGATTTGGGAAGAACGATTTCCTCTGAATGAATTAGAACGAGAAAAAACGTGAATTTTTAGGGGGAAATGAATGGTGAATGCGGGCAAATGAATGAAAGGGGAGGAAGAAAGAAGACGCGTGGGACAAAGCTTCTAAGGTCTTTTAAAACGTGTTGATTTCTTTTTTTCTTTTCCTTATTTTTTTATTTGATAGGTAAATTTTACATATATTCATTTTTTATTTTTGTTGGGCGTTTCAAGCTCGTACGATCACATATAAGATCCGATCGATACGAACTCGACATTGCAAAATGTTTACGATTCCAAATCCGATGAAACCGGTTTCGTCGAATTCTGAGACTGTTTGCAAAAAACAATATTTTCTACATTAGAATGTTATTTTTATAATTTAATTCAAATATTGATTGAATTCCAAACTGTTTATTATTGTTAATAACTTTGCAAAATGGAATTAGGGTCAGCATTAATTAACTAAACAGAGTTGAGTAAGATTACTGAATCAGTTTTAATTAGTATTTAATTGCTAATTCGAATTTTTAAGTTAAATTTCCGTTTTAATCCAAATGTTTGAATGAAGTTTTTACATAAGTGATGTTTGTTTGGTAAATATATATAGTTTTAAAAAAAATCTATTATTGCTCTGTTGATGATTAGGTACAATCACTTTGAATATTGTTTATGCAAAACGAATGGTTTTGGTGTAAAATTATGAATGATCATGTCAATTTTAAAGGATATGCATACGTTTTTGTAAATTTATAGCTTTATTAAATTTTATTTGTTTGAATATCTTTAGTTTTGATAAATGGTGTATATACACACGATACGAACAATATATTTAATTCGGATTTAAATAGAAGAATTAATAAGTGATTTTGGGAAAAAAAGATTCTGAGAAGCCTAGATGTGCAAAAGCACATGCGTGCATCTCACATTATACATTAGTAACACACGATTTAACAAAATATTGGATGTGTTGTGGTTTCATCTAGCTTCTGAATTAGAATTTCAGCACTAAGCACATGGCAAACACACGATACCAATGAGGCATAAGTATGAAAGCAGAACAACATAACAGAAGAAAAATAGTATAGCATCCAACAAAAGAAAAGCTGAATTGATAATTCGAAGAAGCATTAGGTAGTAATCTACAATTAACAATTATTCATCATCTCTTAAAACATAGCAAATTATTCATCATCCACCAATAGGTTCAATACCATTAACAAACAACCATATTATCACTAACAAACAATATAATATACGTAGACTAGAAAGAAGAGACACACCACACCATTATCATTCATGCTAATTTTTAGGAATAGGTACTGTGCTTGGCAACAAGCCAACTTTGTTCAGAGGGTATCTAAACCGATTTACGCTAACTTTGGCCTATGACATAAAAGCCTCGGTTAAGGGGGTCAATTCTAAACATCAGCTCTGTGACCGCATAGGTAGTTTTATTAGGAAGTTGCTCGCATCTTTCCCATGGTACTGAAAGATCGGTATTGCCAAAACTGTTCACAAACTCACCAAGCTTGAACTCTCTGCCCGAAAAATACTTGTTACTTTTGCTGACCAGGCCATCATATTCAAGACGGAAGCACTCATATAAATTATTTTCCACAATCGTCATAGAGTAGTCTATCATATGATATTTGATTCTCCTACCATGCTTGCCTCTTTTTGCTTCCAGAATTTATGATACATTGCGGACATGTCGAAATTCCATATATTAAACTAACGTTTATCTAATTCTTCTTTCAATTCTTTAATTTTCTTAAGATGCACCACACACATGGAATTTTAAATAGAAACTTTTTTCATGTATCTATATGTGAATTCATACACTACCTGCTTCACACCGACCGTCTGATCAGTTATCAGATCTTTTTATTTTCAACGTCCATCCCCTTCTACAAACCATATATTGAAAAATAAATTGGTAGATTCGCTCTTGTTGTTTCCTCGCATATTTTCTCTCTGCATATGCTCAACGAGTATTAAACCACCAACGTAAGAAAGTCTGAATGCTCTGCAAAATCATTTGTTATACTATAATTTATTATATACAATCCAAATAATACACGTATCAAAATATGAAAAAGGCAAGAAAAAATAACAAAGAAAAACTCCTCACTTAGCTCATGTCCTCTCTTTTCAAACACTAGCTCTCCCACTGAAGATGCAGACGCAGCGAAGATTTTGAAGCGTATTATTATCGTCATCCCTGACACCAACCTCATTTTACCTTTATCCAGCGTATTACTGGATACTTCCAATCAATGATATCCCCACCCCCAAACCCCTCTCTTATATATTATCCTAGTTTTCTATTTAAACATAACCATACAAATAACAATAAATATATATCACCTACTTCTTTGCCAAATAACAATAATAGACCCTCGTGTTGTTATTGTCGTGAAAGAAACATAGAAATTAGTTTCACACAACAATAGTAATTGGCCTTGCCGTGAAAGAAATATTGGAATTACTTTTGCATACAACAATAGCAGTAGGCCTTTATGTTACTTGCATACAACAATATTAGTAGACCTTCAAAAATATTGAAATTAGTTTTGCATATAACAATAGTAGTAGTCTTTCATATTGTTATTACCGTATTAGCTACTACTAAAGATAACCATTGAAGTCAACTGCTACACCACTCCATTTAATTTTGTAGTGCCAAAAACAATTGTTATTTATCACACAAGTTTCTAAATATCTTACATTCTCAAATTAACTACTCATTTACTCTAAACAAATAAACAAATATTATGAATTTACCAGCATCAACAACAAAATTAAAACTCGTGTGGAAAATCTTTGCCAGGGAAGTTCAACCTATTACACAAGGCATAAATGGAGGGTAAAGCTTGTTGCTGGTGGTGGTAAATTCATTAAATTTGGTTTATTTGTTTAGGATAATAGGGTAGTTAATTTGGGGATGGATAAAATATTTAGAAACCCGTGTGATAGATAACAATTGTTTTACAAAATTAAATGTAATGGTGTAGCAGTTGCATTTAATAGCTATCTTTAGTGGTAGCTAATATGGCAATAACAATATTAAATACTACTACTATTGTTACATGCAAAACTAATTCTAATATTTCTGAAGGCCTACTATTATTGTTGTATGCAAGTAACAACATAAAGACCTACTACTATTGTTGTATGCAAAAGTAATTCCAATATTTCTTTCACAGCAAGGCTTATTACTATTGTTGTGTGTGAAACTAATTTCAACGTTTTCTTTCATGGCACTAACAACACGAGGTATTACTATTATTGTTATTTGAAAAAGAAGTCGATGGTATATATTTATTGTTGTTTGTATGGTTATGTTTAAACAGAAAACTAGAATAATACATAAAAGATTGTTTTGCATGTAGGGGATATCATTCATTAGAAGTAGCGAGTAGTACACAGAATAACGGTAAAATGAAGTTGGTGTCAGAGATGATGATTCATCATATGCCTCGCAATCTTTGTTGCATCTACATCTTCACTGGGAGAACCAGTGCCTGAAAAGAGAGGTCATGAGCTGAGTGAGAAAGAGTTTTTTTTTGTTAATTTTTTCCTTGTCTCTTTTATATTTTGATGTGTATTATTTGGATTGTATATAATAAATAATATTATAACAAATGATTTTGCACAGCATCCGCAATTTCTTACGTCGGTGGTTCAATTCTTGCAGAGCGTATGCAGAGAGGATACGAGCAAACAACAAGAGCGAATCTGCTAACTTATTTTTTCAATACATGGTCTGTGGAGGGAACGAACGATGAAAAAAAAAACAATAACTGATTAGGCGCTCGATGTGAATAAGGTAGTGTATGAATTCACATATAAATACATGAAATAATAGTTTCTACTTAAATTTTCATGTGTGCGTGCGGCTTGAGAAGATGAGTTGAAAAAAGAATTAGGCACACGTCGATTTGATATATGGAATTTCGACAAGCCAGAAATGTATCAAAATTCTGGAAACGAGAATGAGACAAGCATGGTAAGAGAACCAGATATCATATAATAGACTACCTTATGAGGACTATGGAAAAGGATTTATATGGACGTTTCCGTCTTGAATACGATGATTTGATCGGTAGAAGTAATAAGTATCTTCCGGGCAGAGAGTTCAACCTCGGTGAGTTTGTGAATTTTTTTGGCAATACCAGTCTTTCAGTACCATGGGCAAGATGCGAGCAACTTCCTAATAAAATTTATGTCGTCACAGAACTGATGTTCAGAATTGATCCCTTCACATAAGCTTTTATGTCACACGCCAAAGCTAACGTAAATCAGTTCAGATGTCCTCTGAACAAAGTTAACTTGTTGCCAAGCACATCACCTATCCCTAAAAATTAGCATGAATGATGATGATGTGATATGCGTGTGTGTCTTCTTTCTGGTCTACGTATAATATGTTTGTCTGTTAATAATAATATGTTTGTTTGTTAATGGTATTGGACTTATTAGTGGATGATAATAATTTGTTATGTTTTAAGAGATGATGAATAATTTGTTAATGGTACATTACTACCTAATGGTTGTTTGAATTATCACTTCAATTTTTCTTCTGTTGGATGCTATACTATTCTTCTTCTGTTATGTTTTATGCTTTCAGATTTATGCCTTATTGGTATTGTGTGTTTGTCTTGTGTTTAGTGCTGAGATTCTAATTCAGCAGCAGGATGAAAGCAATACGCATGTAGTATTTTGTTAAACTGTGTTGTACTAAATTACTAATATATAATGAGAGCCGCACGCAAGTGCTTCGCATCTGGGCTTCTCAGAATTTTTTTTTTCTTCTCAAAACTACTTATTAATTTCTCTATTTAAATCCAAATTAAATATATTATATGTATCGTGCATATAAACACCTTTTATTGAGTACTAATTATATTCAAACAAATAAAATTTAGTAATTAGCAAAGCTATAAATTTACAAAACATATGTACATTTTTTAAAATTTACAAAAAAAGATCATTCATAATTTTAGACCAAAACCATCGGTTATACATAAACAATATTCAAAGTGATTGCATCTAATCATCAACCACACAATAACTTTTTTTTTTTTACAAAACAACATATTTACAAAATATACATATGTACATGGTCTAAGACCTACGTAAAAACTTCATTCAAAATTTTGAATCAAAACTGAAATTTAACTTAAAATTCAAATTGATGATTAAATATTAACTAAAAATGATTCAACAATTTTAATTAACTCTGTTTAGTTAATTAATACTGATTCTAATTCCATTTTGTAAAGTTATTGACAATGATAGATAGTCTACAGTTCGAACAATGTTTGAATCGTATTGTAAAAAAAAAAAATTAACATAAAAAATATTGTTTTTACAAACAGTTTCAAAATTCGACAAAACCAATTTCATTGGATTCAGAATTGTAAATCATTGTACAATGTAGAGTTTCGTATCGATCGGACCGTATATATGATCATGAAAGTTTGAAACGTCCAACGAAAATCATAAACATATGTAAAATTTACCTATCAAATTAAGAAAAATAATAAATAAAAGGAAAAAAGAAGAGAAATCAACACGTTTTAAAAGGCATCGAAATATTTTCCACATAGATCTCTGGATATTATATTTATCCCTAAAACTAAAGTCTCTAAAAAATATTATTTCAATTTTCAACAGAAAGCGAGCATATTTTTTCTTCACAAAGTACTGAACAATCAAAAAGTTACACAAGCTAGAATATTTTTCTTTCCTTCTTTTTTTTGGGGGGGGGGGGGGGGAGGGGACCGCAAAACGTTTTAAATATAGAAGTAAGTGGCTCAAATATTGAGTTAAAAATTACATTTTACCAACATGTTGCATGTTTCCCTCCCGTGTGAACTGTGAGTAGCACCCATCGCCCACTGATGCATGGTTGTGCTTTTACTTCACGCGCCTCCATCTAGCAACCTGCAACATAAAAAAGATGGTTAAAATTTTCTTTTCGTTTTTGCGTATTGCCAAAAATAGCATATATATAACGGAATTCAACAAGTGTTAGAATACGCAAAGTTCCTAAATACTGTACACATCCTCAAAAATATAAATAATTAAATCATATCTTTCCAAGTTATGCTTTGTCATATAATTTCATAATTATTGTATTGATATGCTTTCATACATCTTTACTTTGTTTTTTGTGTTGGCCAACACCTCCAGCTTTTATCGTTCATTGATTATCTCTGTCACCGGTTTATTGTATTGTATTGTATGAAAGCATCCATCTGCGCGTTCACGTAATCCGTTGACCTTACCTAGCTCTCCTTCTGGAACTGAAATGAATTGTGTTGAGTAAATATTGTTTTGAATTCTGAGCTTCAAAACTTATACGCATGGAAAGAAAACGCATTCAATCACTGAGAACTGAATGTACTACCATAGATTGCATAAACAAAATACTACCACCAAATTTACATACATGATACGTTGTTGTATAAACTTAATTTATATATTTTGCAGACTAAACTTGGATGCAAGGAGATAATTCTTGTACAAATCTTGATTTGGGAAATATCTTTTATCCAGGGTGTATGTAAAAGAAATCAACTTACAATATGAACGGATAAACTGATTCATCATGGAGTGGAATAGATGAAACAACATTTACTATAAGATTAAGGCCTTATAGTCATCACACATATTCTCGTGTTGTGATCTGTTAAATTTTGATAAACAATTGAAGACAGAGCATTCCCACCGATCAACTGACATGATTATGTACAAAAAGCTTAATTTTATTCAATATGGTTTAATTGTAAGCAATGAACCAAAAGCTTATTTCATTACTACATTTCCAATTAAAATAATAAATGGGGTGAAAATAGAATAGATTGGTTAGAAGGATCCATAAGAAGAAGGAAAATGTATTTTGTATATTAGGTATCCTACATGTGACAAAATTACCCTAAAGCTTATGTTTATACTACTCTCTCACCAAACAGACATCAATGATACTTCCATAACCCTGAAGCGTGTAAACAAAAAACTACCTTACAGTCGAATATTGGAAAAAAAAAATGTTCTTGTACCGGAAAAATAAACCTGCACATAACCATTTGCTGGATATGGATATGCATGTATGTATATGTATATATGAACTTCCAATTATCAAACATTATGGTAACGGGGATTCTGAAGACGTGTGTTTTCAAGGTGGTGATTCACTGTAACAGAAATCCGTAAAAAGTCGTAAAAATGTATAGTGTACACTGACAATAGATTTAGATTGAGAGTATTAAAGTAAGGCAAAGTGTATGCTTTAAGAAATGCATCATCGGTGTGAATTGGCGAAATAAATAAATTAAAAAGGTAAATATCAAGGAAGGTAAGTGTGCAGAACTAATTTAGTTGTAACCATCTACGTTTCATACTCACTTTAATGATGATGGTATGGCGTATATGTATCAATTAGAGGGATGATATGTTTGCATATGAAGAATTCATCCGTGATCCTTCATAACAATGACAAACAAAAATAGAGCACAATGAGTTTCAACTGAATTTTTATGCACAATATGATATTTTGGCTTCAACTGAGCTAAAGTCTAAAATAATTATACTGCATGAAATATAGTCAAGCAATTAAGTTTCTGTGTATGGAAATTTCAAAAGCCATATTTGTTGCATAAAGATCATCTGTTGGACTATAAAACTATATATACATATGAAAGAAGGCAACAAACAGTTTACTAGTCAGCCAATGAATATTTGAATCATGATTTCAACTTGTGGTTACCTGAATACACCAAATTCATGAATTGAA
Organism: Allium sativum; assembly: GCA_030737875.1. Taxonomy (NCBI): domain Eukaryota; kingdom Viridiplantae; phylum Streptophyta; class Magnoliopsida; order Asparagales; family Amaryllidaceae; genus Allium; species Allium sativum. Next base: position 5,907,592 of record CM060914.1, on the reverse strand, counting down.
GTTAGCAAACAGGAAACAGAGAATCCAATATTGAGAAATTGCTAAAAGTTGTAAAAGAGGGAACCATAGATTTATAATTGACCGAAATGGAAGGATAATGATTATCAAGTAAGCAATTCAAATAAACAATAGTGCTTACCTGATAAAAAAAGTCTCTGCCAGACCTGTCTTCATTAGAGAAGATGCATTGAATAGAATCGTTATTTCAAAGCTTGGTCCATGAAAGCAAACGAAGATTAAAGTTTCAACGAGACCTATCCAGCTCCCTACGACCTTGTTTTAGCGAGTGAAGTTCTTGGAGAAGATCCTAAGGATTCAAGGTTTGTTTCTGAAAAAAGAAGAAAATTAAGGAGTGAGTTTAATGTTTATAAAGTATCAAACAGATAAGTTGGACCTGTGAATTCTTTAGGTTTGTTGATAATTGATACTAGTGTGAACCCATTTTGTATGGTGGTTGTTATATTATCTAAGTTATAGTAAAATAACTCATTTTACTTACTTTTACTCATACTGAAATGACTTGATAATCAGTATAACCACAAGTATTAGCAAGGAAAGCACTCATGATTCAGCATGGATATCTAGATTTTGAAAATTTTGAACAATCACTGATCAAACACACTTATTCTTATAAAAAAAAATACCCAATAATTTGATGAAAGCAAAAGCAGCTGTTTGCATTCTCTCGACCCGCGTTAGCGTAACTCGACAATCAACCAAATTTGGAATACACTGTATTATTGAGTTGAATACCGAACTGGTGTCTGAAAAAGAATAGACAGAAGTCAATATAATGTAATGAACATCATACAAAGCAGCGGAAGAGTTGATCATATGGACAGATAACCAAATATGGAGGAGACTTATATCATATGGACAGGTAACCAAATACTGAACTGGCATCTGGAAGATTTTTGTATTGTTTTGGGAGAGAACCAAAAACCGTAGAGTGATGAATTAATACTAATGGGTTGGTTACATTTGTTGGAGAATAACGAGTTTTACAATATAAATAATCATATTTTCTTGCATGTTTCCACATTAAGACATCGACTAATTTCCCAAAGAAGCAAGCATCGGCTAATCTGGAAACAGTTGATTAATATTGTACTAAAAAAAAGTAAGCAGAAACAAAGTTAATTGCAAACTCTAACAGGTATTGATCTATAATCATGGATATTTAAATTAAAAAATATGAACAAATGGCATCGAAAACAGTGGAATATGCCTCTCATCTGTTTTATTTTTCGGCCAGGTAAAGAAATATCTTTATCAATAATTCTCTTGGAAACACAATCCCTTGGTCCGACCGTGAAATACCGAAATTGCCCATGAAATTCTATTATTATTAAAAAAAATCTCATCCACCTACTCCTCAAAAATAGCATTTCCTATAAATTAGGCTGCAACTTATATTTGTGATCCTAAAAAGTAGCAGTCTCATTATATCTAGGTTTGAATATTGATCAGACTTTATATATTTTTTTGAGCATATTAAATACACAATATTTGTAGGAACAGCATTTCACGTGCGAAGCGCGTGCCATGACCATGCGCGGAGCGCATGCCATGACCACGCGCGGAGTGCGTGCCGTTACGCTCGTTTCATGAAAAGCTGTCTGGGAAAAATGAGGAAAATAAATCATTTCACGGAAGGGGCGTTAGTTGTGCACAGCACTGCAGTTATGAATTTTGTTTACCAGCTGAATAAAAATATGGGTATACCTGCCTATGTATGCTTGGATTTCAAGGTTAAAAGGAAAATTGGGTCATAAAAATAGCATTATAGGGTTTAACGGCCGTATTTAGGAGTATAGATCAAACGTAAAATTATCATTGACAGAAAGCTTGTCAATGTACTTTAGTGGTACAGATATGATTAAGTAACACACGACAATATCAAATAACAACAGAAAAACGTAAGCATATTAGCAAATTTTAAATTGTTATGCGAGAAGTCACTAATTAAACAGACTTGGGAGTAAATGTCAGACCATGAAACTCTGATTTTACTTTAGACTTTGATTTTACATAACATCAAACACATACTTTTAACAATAGAAATTGCTGACTGAAACAAATCGGCAATCCTCATAATGCATGCAACAGCACATAGGAACATACATGAATCAAATTTTCATATGATAACGTAGCCGTAAAAATCTGAAAACAATTACAAGCACAAAAGAGCTTCACATTTATCTATTCTTCGGTGATAATTCTTAATCTTAGAAAGAAATAAAACTCAAAACCAAATCCTCTTCCATAATCTAGTCCAATCACTTTAAATGGGTAATTATTAATTTCTCTCAGTTATGATAATTTGAGAGGGAAACGACAGTTTGGTGATTGCAAACTTAATCCCAGTTTAGCACTGCCAACATACAGTTAGGCAGTCATTATGTGAGAGCGATATTTTTTTTCCCTAGATTATTGTGCTGGAAGCAATGAATTTAAACCAACTAAAAGACCTTCATATGAGTTAAAATTGCAATACAAATTTTGTGGCTGAGAGAACATAGGCTACATTACAAGCAATAAGTATAAAACAATTGGAGCCCTCAGCACAATTAATAAACAGAAATTTTCAACTAAATTGAATCACAAGCCCGAAGTTATAATCCACACATAAAATTTTTTATTTAAAATATCTAATCATAGAAAATAGGAAAAGGCAATTTATGTTTTAATTTTTTTGTTCATATAAAGTAAACAACATCAATCTTAGAGCGGTGTGACCAACACAAATATCATGTAATTTTAGAGTGGTATGACAACCAAACATGTACATGAACGTACAAACATATGCAGATATTTCTAGAGTGCACTTGACATTGTGTTCAAAATATACTATTTGGAAACAAACATTAAGATTTTCTATTGTATCTTTACATATGGAGGATTAAGATACAAATGAGCAAAAGGTGTAGAATGCACAAAATCTCTGCTGAAAATACTAAACAATAAATTATGTTGTGTTCTCAATATATTATTGCAAGACACGAGTCACACGACCTAAGCATATAATTAATTCATAAATACTAAGTACTTTTACCGATATTCTCGAGGACAAAATCTGATAATTCTTAAAGCATAAGTAGGAAAAGAAAACACTGTGGTAGCTAGTAAGAGGTTATAATCAACAAAGGTCAAGGATTTAGTTTGCTAATCGTTTTATACGCAACAAAACTGAAATATGGAAATCAAAACAGCATTCGTGGTACAAATGAAGATGAATCACCACATATTACTTGAGTAGATATAATGTTTTTGAAACCAAATACACAACCCCTATAGTTGAATTCAACCTAAACGACCAAAATGAGAACCTTTTTGGACAGTATATATCAATGATAGTTAACATCATATGGCTATTTTAAATGATCTTAAAACGTTTGGGAATGTTTAAATATCCAAACACTTATTTTAGTCATTTGAGTATGTGAAAACTAAATTATCGACTAATTCAAATTTATATCTAGTATAATGCCAAATCTAGCATTATATTTGTCTTCCTAACCATATATAAAATAATTAACGAAAAAAAATGATGTATGTCAATGATTCGCTTAGGGGACACATTGACTGATTTAATAGTTTAAGTGCTTGACATCTGTCCGAAAACAGATGATTATCAAGAAACAGTCATATTCCACCACACTAAACAATTCCACCACACTAAACATACATTAGAATAAATTCGGGAAAATACCAAAAATGTTGAATATGAAGAATAAAAACAGTAATAATTGTTGAGTTAAGTACATGGTGCTCTTGCCTATTTCATAAACGAAAATTGCTCATAAACAATATCTAAAAAATGGCTCATAAACTTAAAGCACGAATATACCAAATATACAGAACATAGCAATCATCGAATTACAGTAAACACGACCTCTGAAAAAAAAATATAGTATAAAAATAAACTTTACAGCTACAAAATCTAACTACTTAAACATATATGTCATGGATTAAGGTATCGGCCGGTGCCCCGAGATTTCTGGGGGAGCCGTACCGTTTTCGGCCCTAAGCACGCCAAAATCAGTGCTCAATTTGGGTTTCGGCAATTATTATTATTAAAAAAAAGCGTAATTAATCCCTAAATTATCGTAATCTATACAACAAAATCGAAGAAAAGTGAAAAAGGCAAAAAGAAAGTCAAAGCAACGAATAAGATCTCAATCAGCATCAAAATCGACTTCGACACTTACGAGAACCTTCGACGTCTTCGACTTCGACAAAATGTGGCTCCGACTTCGAGTTCGAACAGGAATCGACTTTGAACATGGTCTTCGCGTTCGATTATAGGAATCGACATTTAAGGACTTCCCGTATGGTTTTTTTTTTTTTTTTTTCTGTAAGGGTGGGTGCGGTTTGAAGGTCAAACGCACCGCATCAAATGCTTGATCAAAAATGCAAATCATTATACTAACCGTTCAAACGGTTCGGTTTAGGTTCGGTTTAGGTTTGGTTTCGATATAACACGGTTCGGTTTTGGTTCGGTCCGGTTTGAACCCATATTAAATACGAAACAAGAAAATTACCTCCATCAACAAACAATTTACGATTGTATGACGTTGTGTCATCTGAAGGTTAAAACACATAGTGTTATCTTTAATTAATATAACTACAACATACGTTATAAACAGAATATATAATTGTTAAATTAAAAGTTAGATAAGAATTTGTTATTTTTTTATCATAACATTGTTAACGTAGCTATGCGGTTCGGTTCGGTTTAATATGGTTTGGTAAAAGATCAAACCGCAACCGAATTGTATCATTGCAAGTCGTTTCGGTTTGGGTTGTTTACTTTAGAGAGAGAATCCGGTGCGATTTTCCGCACAGTTTTTGCGGTTCGGTCTGAGCGGTTTCCGCATTGCGGTGCGGTTTATGTCCACCCCTAGGTAAAAATTTAGTACACCATAGACAGTCCACCAAACAGTGTTTGATTTTTATTTTTTATCTGGGTCGATTATAACTAAAACAAATCATTTTGTTACTACGTGCATCTATTAACACTTCGGTGTTTGCTCTTCATCCCCGCTAATTAAAAAATAAAATATGCACCCCTTAATTTTCTCTTTCCACCCTCTTTTAATCCAAAAATACCCTTATTGCATTTTCATTTCCAATACTTTTTTCTTTTCTTTTTTTCTAGTTTCTAGCTTGCAATTTTTTTCTGCTACTCTCCCCTTTAAAATTTTGATTGAATTAATTAAAATTTGTAGATGGCATCGTTGGTTGAAATAAACCGACGTGCATCTCTAATGTTGGTTAGGTTGATTAACACTCCATCTAACCATCGATTTATTTGAACAACACCATTTATAGTGACGGTTTATCTACTTACTGTTTAGGTCTTTGCAATTCCAGTATGTTGTTAACGTCTCGGTCTCAAAACACATAATGATACACATCGTACTATTTTTAAATTTTTAATCATTGTTTTAATTTTTTAATCATTATTTATAATTTTATCTTTAATTTTTCTTTTTTTAATGATCATGTACAATGCTGATTTTAAAATTTTAAATTATTATTTGTAATTTAGCCTCGAACATTCATATATGTATATGAATGATATTTTTTAATCATTGTACAACATGTCAACATTATGCAAGTTATATAATCAGCTGTTAAAGGGTAAATCTGAAAATAAAATTCTGAAATTTTAATCGGGGGGTGAAGAGTAAATCATGGAGTGCGAATAGTCAGTCCCTTTGTTACTAGGTATGATAGTGACGGCATCTCGCCGGTTAATCTAAAATAGGTCATTTGTTTCTGGGCATCTCGCCGTCCAAAAAACGAAATTATCTGGACCGCATCCGTCTACTAGCGGCATTTCTGAAGTCGTTCAGATTTGATTTTGCTATATCTAGTCAGCCCCCTTTTTCTTTTACTCTTCACTCCAAACAAAAACCATTGCACCAAAATTTTAATTTTAGCCAAAATTCTTGTTTTCACACAAAATCATAGATTAGTTCAAAGTAGATCCACTTGAGAATCAACTTACTATTTCTATCAATTCTTGAAGGTATGCTTTTTCAAAACATAATGTAGTAATGTTGGTGTTCGTATTCTTTGACGGTTGGTTTGTTATCAAAATAGTGAAATTCTTATTTTTTTAAACGTAGAATGGCTCCAATATGCGTTCCAATAATATGTTATTTTGATGGTGAATTGGTGATAGGAGAAGATAATTTTGGAAAATATGTTGTAGGATCATATTAACTAGCAAAAATTGTTAAAGGATGTAATTTGGTTCAAGTGATAGAGTCAATATATAAATTGATCAAGATAAGATCCGATTAATTTGATATGGTGTAACTGGCCTACGAATTCAGAATCGGAAAATATTAATATAGCCGATGATGATGGTGTAGACTTAACGTTCTCAATGACAACAAAATACATAGAGTTGTTTATTTAAAAAGTAGACGGGTGGAAGTAAAAGAACTCATAACACCATAAGTAGTGTAACAACCCGTATTTTCAATAACCTGTTATAACATAAATCGAGGCAGAATTTAATTCTAAAATCTGAATCAAGGGAAACGGGCTATGCCATTGCGTTCGTCTCGGAAAAATACGCGAGATAGAGTCCGAGTTTTCGAAAATCGGAGTCCGTATGACCCAGTTAAGGCCCATTGAAGTTTTCAGAAATTTCCATATTAAAAACAGATTTAAATTTTAAATAAAAAACAAGGATTAGGGCTAACTGGCGTCAGGCGGGAAAATTCCCGCCAGGACCCCCATGTCGACAGGCATGTCGACAGGGTCCCCAGGGTGTCGACAGCCCTGTCGACACAGGGTGGCCGGGCAGTTTTGCCTAGCGCACCATTTTGGGTCTTGGTCTGGTTTGTGGCTTGGTTCTGGAGAATTCCGAAATCTGATGGACCTAATTCAACCTAGGGTTAATCCTATGGTCTAAATCACTAGCCTAATCTATAAATAAGACCCTAACCTATCCTAAATCACTCATTATTCATTCTAGCAACCAAACTATGTCAAATTGAATTCTCAAATGGCCTCCACCTAAAAACCCTAGCCTCCATCCTCTTCAAAAATCATTCCTATGAAGATTTTGATGTTCATACAAGCATTTCTAAGTTGTATGAATGATCATTAGCTTGCATACATCATCAAGTTGCAAGCTTTATTTGCTAAGCTAGAGTTTTTGGGATTTTTGTTAATTGGAGCTTTGTTTTGGGTTTTTATATGCTTGCATAAAGGGCTTCTCAATCTTTATTAGTAGATTTGTGTCTTCATAATATTTGTAAGCCCTCTTACCTTCATTTTAGAAACTCTAAAGTTAATATGTGATGAAAGTTGGGATTTATGCATGTTTAATAAGTTATGCATGCTTATGCGAGTTCACCATGCTATGTTATGCATGTTTAATAAGTTATGCATGCTTATGCGAGTTCACTATGCTATGTTATGCATGTTTAATAAGTTATGCATGCTTATGCGAGTTCACTATGCTATGTTATGCATGTTTAATAAGTTATGCATGCTTATGCGAGTTCACTATGCTATGTTATGCATGTTTAATAAGTTATGCATGCTTATGTGAGTTCACTATGCTATGTTACACATGTTTGATAAGTTATGCATGTTTATGCAAGTTCACTATGCCATGATTTGCAAGTTTAACAAGTTATGCATGTTTATGCAAGTTCACTATGCCATGATTTGCAAGTTTAACAAGTTATGCATGTTTATGCAAGTTCACTATGCTAAGTTATGCAAGTCCAACATGTTATGCATGTTTATTATGATATGTAAGATTCATCATGTATGTTGTGCCAAGTTCCCTCTTTCTATCCTTTATGCGTTATAACGAATATGTAAGCGATAGAATGACGTTGGGGGGGTTTGGGTAAAACTTAAAATACATGAAAATATAAGATTGGGAATTTACCTATTAAGTTAGGTCTACCCCTTGGGAATTTACCTATTAAGTTAGGTCTACCCAAGTATTTGTTAAACTTGTAATTATGGTTTGAAAATAAAGTGGACATGACACTTAGAAAACATAAGTGTGGCCAACTCGAGGTTGGGTTGAGTTTGTAGCGTAAACCTACCCGGAACCGACCGGCTTAACTAGTTGCTACAAACAATAGGACCCAATGTGAGAAGTTGGTCATGTGTACCTTGGACCCGAGGTTAGACCAAGTTGTGGTGTAAAGCTACCCGGACCCGCCCGGCTTAACTAGTAACCGCAACAAAGTCTAATGTGAGAGGTTAAGGCACAATTAAATTAATTAATGCCTCATGATTAGGGTTAAGTCATGGCCCACTAATACTTAACCAATTTTGGGGATACGAGGGATTAAATGGGGTTAAGTGGTGAACTGTTGGTTACACTTAACTAATTTAATCCATGATTAGTGAGGGGTTAAACCACACTTAACCCTCTTAGAAAACCCTAGCAACGTGGTCTGTTCCAGCAGTAATCCCAGTTTGGTATCATTCACAACCCTGGAGGCTAGGCTGGGGCGGGGCACGATTACTGGACTGATGTAAGCGACCAAAGCGACGGCTGAGTGGTACAGCGATGCGGGTCCAGGCGAGCTGCGGACGTGCACGTAGTCCGGTGTTGGACAAACTCGAGGCACGGGTACCGGTAGGTTTAGACTGTGCATTATTGCTTAGGTGTCTGGGGTTGACACCCGAGGGCTTGATACACCCGAAGGTGGGACCCAGCACAGTCTGACTACAACCATATGTGGGCCGTATGGACACCAACACTTGACGTGTTAGGTTTATAGGGAGTCGATCGACTAGACCGTTGGGCTGGACCTTGTATTAAGGTCACCACATGTTATTGGGCCAAAGTTTGGGCTGAGGGATCAATACCTGTTATGTTAGTTTGCTAGTACACTGTGGTGCAAAGCTTAATCTTCTTTATGTGATGTCACCTTTATCTATTGCCAGTATGTTCATCTCAGTTTCCATCATGATGCTAACTTTATTAGTTTATAGACTGATCGTAGTAGGGCTTACCAGTCTTTTTGACTGACCTGTTTTCTTTCGCTTCTTTTCTTCCGTTCCCCCCCCCCCCCCAGGTTCTCAGGGAGGGAACAGTGGTGCTTAGCTTGGATCGCTTGCTTGTTTGCTGGATAGCTCATGTATGTCTGGACATTGAGCTCGCTATGGTTTATCATCTTTATTTTGGGGATAACACTATGTATTTCAGTATTTCTGTTTATGATGTACTAGACTTGTTTTGAGATGGTTTGAGATATTCCGCTGTTTTATTCTCACTTACTCTGTTTTACATATATATTTATGTTCTTGTTCTGCCTTGATATATCATTATGCATGCTTACCCAGTTCTAACGCCCCCCAGAAGCTAGTGCCCCCAAAAGAGTGACCCTAGCGGAGGTGGGGTGTTACAAATTTGGTATCAGAGCATAAGGTTTACGAGAAAGAACAAAAAGTTTTTAAAAGAATTTTGAAAAACTATTTTCAAAACAAGTGTAAAGTATTTTCCAAAGAAAAGTCTAGTATTTTAAAAGGCTATTCCCCAAAAAGCCATTAGCGTTATCCTTCGTTCCCTTGACCTAATCTTATCTTTCGTTTCAGTATGGCTGAGAATCTTGCCATCCCGGATGGAGTAAACGTACCACTCTGGTATAGGAGACTTCTAGAAGCTAGGGCGGCAGCTAGCCCCGCAAACCCTACTCCCACTCCTCCTCCTGTAGTTGAGAATCCTCCCCCTAATGTCCCTCCTCCGGTGGTTCCTGTTCCCCCTCCTCCAGTAGTTAATATTCCTCCTCCCGTGGCTAATGTTCCTCCTCCTCCTGTTGCTGAGGCTCCTCTTCCTCCTCCCCCTCAGCATCCTCAGGTTGAGTTCACGAAGGTTTGTAAAGACTTCAAGGCGATGGAAGGCAAGAATTTCCTATGCACGGAATCTTTTGTTGAAGCTAGGAATTGGCTGAAAGACACTGAGGACTTGTTTGCTATCTTTGGGATTGATGACGAGAGGAAAATCTTATTGACAGTGTGGCTTTTGAAGGATGAAGCAGCCTATTGGTGGGAAGTCACCAATGGGACGAGGCCCGTCGAGACTTGGGCCGATTTGAGGGCTAGATTTGTGGCCAAGTTTCTATCTTCTACTGAGGCAAATTTGCAGATGGAGAAGTTCATTGCATTAAAGCAAGGTGATATGTCTGTCAAGGAGTATGTGAACAAGTTTAATCAGCTGGCCCGTTTTGGTTTGGATATGGTGAACACTCCTGAGAAGAAGGCTCTTCGATTTGCTAGAGGGTTGAATGAGCCGCTGCAGGGTTTGGCAATGTCACATATTCCGCATGGGGCTACTTTTGAGAGTTTGGTCAATATGGCCCTACTTCAGGGAGATGGAAAGAAAGAGATCAAGTCGAGTGATACTCAAGCAAAGAAGACTGATTCTCAGGGTAAAGGCAATCAAGGTGGTCAAAGCAGTCAGGGGAATCAGAGTAAGAACAAGAAGGGAAACAACAACAAAGGCAAGGGAAAGTGCAATTACTGTGGTGTGCCTGGACACTTTGCTAAGGATTGTAGGAAGAAGAAAAGGAAGCTTAGTGGTGGATGTTTTTCCCGTGGTGAGGCTGGACACTTCAGCAAGGAATGCCCGAAGAAGAAAGGGCAGGGTCAGACTCAACATGCTGGATCTTCAGGAGGGCAAGTTCATGCTCTCAATACCGCTCCAGTTCCCGATCGAGGTAGTGTTTCTGTTGAGAACCTTGTTTATGTTTCCGATCTTCCAGTTCGTACCTTGTTTGATTCTGGTGCATCACATAGCTTTATTTCATCTGATCTTGTTGATAGTTTGCACCTTAGTACTAGCTTAGTGGATGATCCCGTTTGTGTTTCGAATCCCATTGGGGGTTCTGCTCATCTATCTATGATATGTGAGGATCTGAGGATCTCTATACTCAGTGTAGAGTTCTTGTGTAGTGCGTATGTTCTTGGTTTCAGGGGATACGGATTGATTTTGGGCATGGATTAGCTGTCTAGACATGGAGCCATTCTTGATTGTGAGCATAGGGTTGTGAGGCTTGTGACTCGCCTTGGCAACACCTTAGAGATTTCATGCAATCCGAAGGATCCCGTCATGTTGTGCTATCTTGAATCTCTCGACTCGTCAGAGGAAGCCCTTCAGTCTGTAAGGGTGGTCCGAGATTATCCAGATGTTTTTGAAGAAGTTAAGGGGTTGCCCCCTAAACGAGAGATTGATTTTCGCATTTATCTGGTGGATAATGCTAAGCCTGTTTCTTTGCCCGTTCGGCACATGGCTCCGCGTGAGAGACGGGAGCTCAGCAAGCAAATAAAGGAGTTGCTTGAGAAGAACTTCATCAGACGAAGTATATCCGAATGGGGAGCGCCTGTGGTGTTTGCTACTAAGGCAGATGGTTCTCTTCGACTTTGTGTGGACTATAGAGAATTGAATAAGCTGACTAAGAAGAACAGATACCCATTACCGAGGATCGATGATCTCTTTGACCAGCTTGTCGGTGCTTCTGTTTTCTCTCAGCTTGATCTTGCTACTGGATTTCATCAGCTCAGAGTGGCTGAAGATAGTATAGACAAGACTGCATTCAGAACTCCAGATGGATTCTTTGAATGGCTTGTTATGCCGTTCGGTTTGACGAATGCACCCGCGTATTTCATGGACTTGATGAGTAGGGTGTTTCGAGAGTTCTTGAACAAGTTTGTCGTGGTCTTTGTGGATGATATTCTGATCTTCTCTCAGGATGAAGAAGAGCACGCGAGGCATCTTGTAGAGGTGATGGATACGCTTAGAGCGCATCAGTTAAAGGCTAAGTTCTCCAAGTGTCACTTTTGGAGAAGGGAAGTTCGGTTCCTTGGGCACATAGTATCTAAGCAAGGCTTGGCAGTGGATCCCGCTAAAGTAGTTGCTGTGCAGGATTGGAAGACTCCAAGGAATGCAACCGAAGTGAGAAGTTTTCTAGGTCTTGCAGGTTTTTACCGGAAGTTCATCAAGGACTTCGCGAAGATATCCGCTCCTCTTACTAAGTTGACGAAGAAGAACTTAGTTTTTGCTTGGAGCCTAGAGTGCGAGCTTGCTTTTCAGAAGCTCAAGAGAGCTCTCACATCAGCACCCGTTCTAGCTTTGCCCGATGGAGGGAAATTATTTACGGTATACACCGATGCGTGTGGTACGGGGTTGGGAGCTGTTCTGATGCAAGAAGGAAGGGTGATATGCTTTGGCGGTAGACAACTCAAAGTGCATGAGAAGAATTATCCCACTCATGACTTAGAGTTGGCAGCAATAGTATATGCACTCAAGGTTTGGCGTCATTATCTTCTGGGAGAGAGATTTGAGCTGTATACTGACCATAAGTCTTTGAAGTATCTCTTTTCGCAGAAGGATCTGAACTTGAGGCAGCAAAGATGGATGGAATTCTTGGCATCCTATGATTTTGAAATAGCTTATACCCCCGGCAAGGGGAATGTGGTGGCTGATGCATTGAGTAGAAGAAGGTTGACCCTAAGTCCTCTATTCGTTGAGATGAAGAATTTAGAGTATGTGGCAACCTTTGATTTCTCTTTGGCGGTTGAGTCGATGACCGGTTCTTTAGCATCTCTGGAACTCAGGCCTACCCTTCTTGATCAAGTTGGGGCTTCGCAGAGAGAAGACCCTCACATAGTTGAGATTATGGATAAGCTGACTCGAGGAGAGACGTCTAGTCACCTCGCTCGATATTCTGTTGATGACAAGGGTTGGCTGAGGAGAGATGGAAGGTTATGTGTTCCCATGGTAGAAGATTTAGTAAGAAAAGTTCTGGAGGAAGCGCATCGCTCTAAGTTAACTATACATCCAGGCGGAGATAAGATGTACAAAGATATGAAGCGTATTTTCTTTTGGCTTGGGATGAAGAAGGATGTGGCGGAGTTTGTCTCTAGATGTATCATTTGCCAGCAAGTTAAAGCTGAGTCAAAGAAGCCCGGTGGGCTATTGCATCCTCTAGACGTTCCACTCTGGAAGTGGGAGAGTATCTCCATGGATTTTATTGATGGGCTTCCAAGGTCAAGGAAAGGGAATACGAGCATTTGGGTTATTGTAGATAGACTTACGAAGAGTGCTCATTTCATTCCGGTGAAGAGCAAAAGGACCGCATCTGGACTAGCATCAGTATATCTTCGTGAGATAGTACGACTACATGGAGTCCCTTCTAGCATAGTCAGTGACCGAGATCCCATCTTTACTAGTCAGTTCTGGAATAGTTTGCAGGAAGCTATGGGCACGAGGCTGAACCTGAGTACGGCTTATCACCCACAAACGGACGGTCAGACAGAAAGGGTGAATAGGGTACTTGAGGACTTGTTGAGGCTTTGCATTCTGGATTTTGGTGGTACTTGGGAAGACCATCTTCCTCTTGTTGAGTTTGCATATAATAACAGTTATCAGGCAAGCATAGGGATGGCACCATTTGAAGCTTTATATGGGAGGCCGTGCAAGTCGCCTACATGTTGGTGGGAGACTACAGAGAAGCTCATACTTGGGCCTGATATGATCAGAGATACGTCCGAGAAGATCGAGTTGATTCGGAGACGAATGAAAGCGGCCCAAGACCGACAGAAATCCTATGCTGATAAGCGAAGATCCGATTTGGAGTTTGATGTTGGGGATATGGTTTTCGTAAAGGTTTCTCCTTTGCGGAATGTGGTCCGATTTGGAGCCGTTGGGAAGTTAGCACCGAGATTTGTTGGACCCTTCCCTATCATAGAGAGAATTGGGAAGATGGCTTATAAAGTGCAATTGCCCGAGAAGCTGTCCGGAGTGCATAATGTCTTTCATGTCTCGCATCTCCGAAAGTGCCTACATGAGTCCGCTGAGGTGGTTGAACCTAGCATTCTTGAAGACGTGGAAGTAGAGAAAGAGGCAACCTTGAGGAGAGCTCCGATTCGTATCTTGGGGACAGAGATCAAGAAGCTAAGGAATCGTGAGGTCAAGTTGGTGAAGGTTCAATGGGGTGAAGCCGAAGAAGACGCAACTTGGGAAACTGAAGAGAAGATGCGTAGGCTTTATCCATTCCTTTTCGAGGGTACACTCTCAATCTCTTTCCTTTGTTAGCATATCTTTCTCTTTGCTATCTATGTTTATCTAGTTATCGTGCTAATCTTGTCATGAGAACCTTAGGTAGAAACCCTTTGGATGAAACATGAGTTTGAGACATGTTATGTTTGATGGTTGCAAGTGGTTGCAAGTGTTTGCAAGTGGTTACTCGTGGATGCATGATACACATTAGGCACTAGATCGGCTCACACACTCCTCATATTGCATGTGCATGAGTGTTTATGCTTATTCTTGGATGAAATTTGTATGCAATCACATGGATGTTGCATATGGATGTATGATTGAGCACGCATGTAGATATTATACATTATGTTAGGGATTTGCATACATATGGATACATTTCACTAACATATTTTGCATTGATCTTTGCATTAGATAAGTACATATACACACTTTTGCATATGTACATACAACATTTAGAATCTTTTAAGGACAATGATTGCTCGTGGATGATGCTTTGAGTAGATGGATGATTGGATGGTAGGATACGTTCTTCCTAACTTGAAGATTTCGCGGACGAAATCCATTAAGGAGGGGAGAATGTAACAACCCGTATTTTCAATAACCTGTTATAACATAAATCGAGGCAGAATTTAATTCTAAAATCTGAATCAAGGGAAACGGGCTATGCCATTGCGTTCGTCTCGGAAAAATACGCGAGATAGAGTCCGAGTTTTCGAAAATCGGAGTCCGTATGACCCAGTTAAGGCCCATTGAAGTTTTCAGAAATTTCCATATTAAAAACAGATTTAAATTTTAAATTAAAAACAAGGATTAGGGCTAACTGGCGTCAGGCGGGAAAATTCCCGCCAGGACCCCCATGTCGACAGGCATGTCGACAGGGTCCCCAGGGTGTCGACAGCCCTGTCGACAGCCCTGTCGACACAGGGTGGCCGGGCAGTTTTGCCTGGCGCACCATTTTGGGTCTTGGTCTGGTTTGTGGCTTGGTTCTGGAGAATTCCGAAATCTGATGGACCTAATTCAACCTAGGGTTAATCCTATGGTCTAAATCACTAGCCTAATCTATAAATAAGACCCTAACCTATCCTAAATCACTCATTATTCATTCTAGCAACCAAACTATGTCAAATTGAATTCTCAAATGGCCTCCACCTAAAAACCCTAGCCTCCATCCTCTTCAAAAATCATTCCTATGAAGATTTTGATGCTCATACAAGCATTTCTAAGTTGTATGAATGATCATTAGCTTGCATACATCATCAAGTTGCAAGCTTTATTTGCTAAGCTAGAGTTTTTGGGATTTTTGTTAATTGGAGCTTTGTTTTGGGTTTTTATATGCTTGCATAAAGGGCTTCTCAATCTTTATTAGTAGATTTGTGTCTTCATAATATTTGTAAGCCCTCTTACCTTCATTTTAGAAACTCTAAAGTTAATATGTGATGAAAGTTGAGATTTATGCATGTTTAATAAGTTATGCATGCTTATGCGAGTTCATCATGCTATGTTATGCATGTTTAATAAGTTATGCATGCTTATGCGAGTTCACTATGCTATGTTATGCATGTTTAATAAGTTATGCATGCTTATGCGAGTTCACTATGCTATGTTATGCATGTTTAATAAGTTATGCATGCTTATGTGAGTTCACTATGCTATGTTACACATGTTTGATAAGTTATGCATGTTTATGCAAGTTCACTATGCCATGATTTGCAAGTTTAACAAGTTATGCATGTTTATGCAAGTTCACTATGCCATGATTTGCAAGTTTAACAAGTTATGCATGTTTATGCAAGTTCACTATGCTAAGTTATGCAAGTCCAACATGTTATGCATGTTTATTATGATATGTAAGATTCATCATGTATGTTGTGCCAAGTTCCCTCTTTCTATCCTTTATGCGTTATAACGAATATGTAAGCGATAGAATGACGTTGGGGGGGTTTGGGTAAAACTTAAAATACATGAAAATATAAGATTGGGAATTTACCTATTAAGTTAGGTCTACCCCTTGGGAATTTACCTATTAAGTTAGGTCTACCCAAGTATTTGTTAAACTTGTAATTATGGTTTGAAAATAAAGTGGACATGACACTTAGAAAACATAAGTGTGGCCAACTCGAGGTTGGGTTGAGTTTGTAGCGTAAACCTACCCGGAACCGACCGGCTTAACTAGTTGCTACAAACAATAGGACCCAATGTGAGAAGTTGGTCATGTGTACCTTGGACCCGAGGTTAGACCAAGTTGTGGTGTAAAGCTACCCGGACCCGCCCGGCTTAACTAGTAACCGCAACAAAGTCTAATGTGAGAGGTTAAGGCACAATTAAATTAATTAATGCCTCATGATTAGGGTTAAGTCATGGCCCACTAATACTTAACCAATTTTGGGGATACGAGGGATTAAATGGGGTTAAGTGGTGAACTGTTGGTTACACTTAACTAATTTAATCCATGATTAGTGAGGGGTTAAACCACACTTAACCCTCTTAGAAAACCCTAGCAACGTGGTCTGTTCCAGCAGTAATCCCAGTTTGGTATCATTCACAACCCTGGAGGCTAGGCTGGGGCGGGGCACGATTACTGGACTGATGTAAGCGACCAAAGCGACGGCTGAGTGGTACAACGGTGCGGGTCCAGGCGGGTTGCGGACGTGCACGTAGTCCGGTGTTGGACAAACTCGAGGCACGGGTACCAGTAGGTTTAGACTGTGCATTATTGCTTAGGTGTCTGGGGTTGACACCCGAGGGCTTGATACACCCGAAGGTGGACCCAGCACAGTCTGACTACAACCATATGTGGGCCGTATGGACACCAACACTTGACGTGTTAGGTTTATAGGGAGCCGATCGACTAGACCGTTGGGCTGGACCTTGTATTAAGGTCACCACATGTTATTGGGCCAAAGTTTGGGCTGAGGGATCAATGCCTGTTATGTTAGTTTGCTAGTACACTGTGGTGCAAAGCTTAATCTTCTTTATGTGATGTCACCTTTATCTATTGCCAGTATGTTCATCTCAGTTTCCATCATGATGCTAACTTTATTAGTTTATAGACTGATCGTAGTAGGGCTTACCAGTCTTTTTGACTGACCTGTTTTCTTTCGCTTCTTTTCTTCCGTTTCCCCCCCCCTTAGGTTCTCAGGGAGGGAACAGTGGTGCTTAGCTTGGATCGCTTGCTTGTTTGCTGGATAGCTCATGTATGTCTGGACATTGAGCTCGCTATGGTTTATCATCTTTATTTTGGGGATAGCACTATGTATTTCAGTATTTCTGTTTGTGATGTACTAGACTTGTTTTGAGATGGTTTGAGATATTCCGCTGTTTTATTCTCACTTACTCTGTTTTACATATATATTTATGTTCTTGTTCTGCCTTGATATATCATTATGCATGCTTACCCAGTTCTAACGCCCCCCAGAAGCTAGTGCCCCCAAAAGAGTGACCCTAGCGGAGGTGGGGTGTTACAAGTAGTTAACCAATAAAATAAATGCAGTACTAGAAGAGCGGAGAGTGTCAGATCTGGTAATGAAAATGCATCATCGAGCTTTAGTACTCAATCTATGACAGCGAATTACGGTCAACAACAAAATTATTTTAGTTATCTGCCACGTATGAGTTATCGACATGATATTCAGTGCAACTATGCTTAATCGACTCAATGGAGCTTTACGGATATGATAGAAAGTGTTTAAATCGGAAATGGTTCAAACGCCAATGGTGTGAAATCACATTTCACCAAACGATATGCAAAACGAAAATGGGGCCACGAATGCAGATATAAGTAAAAAGCACGAAAAAGTAAGTAAAAGACAAGGGTTTTTATAGTGGTTCGATCTTAGCAAAGATCTACATCCATTTTTAAGTATCTTCCACTATCATGAGGAGAATTACATATAGCATCATCTCATACGTCTCGTCTCGTTTATTACACTTGAACACTTTGTATAATAATTATCCACTTTTTGCTCTCTTTCCGCTTAAGATCTCACTTGAATTGGAGAAGGAACGGATTAGATCTTGCGGATTGCGAAAGTTATCTTGTAGATCTTTAATCACTTTGGTGCGTAGATGCTTTTCCTTGATTCCATGATGAAGTTTGTGTTAGATCCAGGCCTTTAGAGAAGATTAATGGTGGTTAGAGAGCACTAGGATTGAGTTTGAGCCCATGCGGATGGAGAAAAGATGTGATTTGATCTTCATGTTATTGGAGGAAGAAGTATCATGATAGGAAACCATTAATGGAGCTTGAGAGGCTTTGGAAAGGTGAGAAATGATTTAGGCAGCCCTTTGGGGTAGAGGAATCGGTCCCTTGAATTATGGAGAAATGGGTTATTTATAGGTGTAGTTTGGGGGTAGTGGTAGTCTTGTAATTATGAAGTGCAGAGTTTGGGTCGGCCTAAAACTTATTTACAAAAATGCCACTGGGTAAAAACCCGACCGACCCACTTTACAGTTGTGTACAGCTGCCATACTATCCATATTTACAGTTCAGCCACCGCCCAAAATCAACGACCGACCCAGTTTCTTGCCTTGAAATGACCTTCCAGATGCTATGTAGAACATTGGACCGACCAGCTTATAATTCTACCGCAGATCCGCATGTTTATTTCCATCTACGTCCACGTGGCCGCTCATGTGAAGCCTCCGCATTGTTTCAATGTGACCAACCAACTTTCCATTTTGAATGTACCGACCCAGTTCAATAATAAAGCACCGTCTAGGAACTGACAGGACCGACCCGTTTCTTTCATTTGGGACCGACCCAAATAATTCAGTGGAAGCCGCCCCACTTTTGATTTTGAGGCTGACCCGTTTTGCATGGATTATAATATGAGATGCCAGACCGTTCCATTACTTGTTGGAGAAGATTCACGTTCGAGATGCCAAGCTATCATTTGCTTCAATACGAAGTGCTTGGTTACGTGAACACATCGCTGGGCTTGTGTACATGTTGCTACATGATTAATAATTCTTCCTCAACCACGTGTACATTCTTGGATTCAAACCTGGAGTATCCCCTTGTAAAGTCCTAACGTGCTTTATCATCATATATATGTTGAACCTTATATTCGTGTACTATACATTCTTTAGATGTCGACCCATTTTCAATTATGGTAACAGGTCCATGAAATTCATGTTGATGCTCACGGTAGTACATATACGTAAACAAGTCACGCATGTAACTGGTCCTTGCGCTTTACTTTAAGCTAATCCATGTAGCTGGCGTGGCCTTTCTTCATGCACTGACAGTATGGACTGACCCACTGTCTACAACTCGACTGGCCGACCTTGTTGATGCCGACCCAATTAGCGCTGACCCAGTTAGTGTCGACCCACTTAGTGCCAACCCAGTTAGTGTTGACCCACTTAGTGCCGACCCGGTGTTTTTAACAGGGTTAACATTTGCCCCTCGAAGCTCGTATTTTTCGCTTGCGAGAAATGCGGCTTCGAAATGAACATTGTTGTTGACATATTTTGCATTGATATCCAGTTATAGCTTTTTGTTTGTATGGTAGATCATGCTTCGAATTCGTATACTTCACGCCACCTGTTCTGTAATCAAAACAAGCAATTGCATGATTTTGGACTTATACCTCACTATCGACCGTCCATATATATAGCGGATTAGTTAAATCATCATAAGATGAATTATAGCGAATTTTACTTTAATTGAATAAAGTACTTGCACATGACTATTTTATTCAGCGGATTATAACTCATCAAATATTATCTGCACAAATACGATATTCTAATTCGAATTCGCTTTTAATGCTTAAAATCAACAAATCGACTAAATCCGACTGTGGATTTCAAATGCTATTATTTCAATGAATTTTATGGTAATACACGACATTTCCCACTTGGGAAACGCGTATCTGTGATTAATTTTCTGCCTCCTTTTTTAGAAGCTTTGACATTCATGCCCTTGTTTGGGAAGTCATGATTAGTCTTGTCTATGGAAGTACTTTGGATTTCATACCCATGTTTGGACTAAGATTAACACTTCTCGTGTCTAAGACTTTCAAATACTACACAAGTTAATTGGCTAAATATGAACTTCGTCTACAATCCAGCTTAGTTAATTCAGGCATTGGAGACTTTCATCACTCAATTACACTAATTAATCCAAGCGTCGGTGGGATTAGAAGAAGTGCCCCTGGGGGAACTTTGGCTTGAACCCCAATGTTTATCGTTATCAGATCAAGTGCTTCCTGATCCTGAAGAAGTGCCCCAGGGGAACTTTGGCTTGAACCCTAATGTTTATCGTTATCAGATCAAGTGCTTCCTGGTCCTGACGATCAATTGGGTCCCCCCGGAAAGGACTTTGGTTAGAACCCTAATGTTTGTCGTTATCACATCAGTGATTCTGATGTTCAATTGGGTGCCCCAGAGAGGACTTTAGTTAGAACCCCAATGTGCTTCCTAATTCTGACAATCAATTGGGTGCCCTCGGAGAGGACTTTGGTTAAAACCCCAATGCTTGTTGTTATCGCATCAGGTGCTTCCTGATTCTGACGATCAATTGGGTGCCCCCGGAGAGGACTTTGGTTCGTGTTGGTCCTTCCAGCTCGTTTGGCGTCGATCCTTCTGGCCTGATGTTGGCACTTCTGATCACTAGGTTTGTCGGTCCTTTCGACACGGTGCTGGTCCTTCTAGCTCAGGGTTGGCATCAATTCCTTTGCCGGACACTCGACTTGGCGGGCTATTTCAGATTAGGAACTGAAGCTTGAAACTCTCGCTTAGGGATGCTCCCCTTCGATGAGAGTTAAACACTTTGGTTTGTTTGTTGTGATGCTTGTTCACTGTTTGAATCTTCGCGACTCCTCCCATTCACTTCTCAGGGCGATGCTTTTCTATTTTTGCATTTCGGGATGTTGATACTTACAGCCTTTGGCACTTGAGTTAGTGTTATTGGGGTCGCTATGCTTTGTCAAATTCTGAAGGAAAAAGCGCTCGACAGATGGCTTGCAATATGAAATCATCTTTTTAGATAAGTTTTGATTTGACACATAATTTTGCAAGCTAGAAATTCATTCAAACAGATATGCTCTTAATCGTAGAGCTAACGTTCAGTGTATCACTTGTAGATTATTACAGACTGTTTACAAGAAGTTTTGAATACAACAGAAAGTAAAACTTGAAGTAAAGCATGAACTAAAGCAGGAAATAGAGAATGAAGTAAAACGGTGGCGATGCTGATCGTTTATTCTGAGCCATTGAAAATGGAGCACAACCAACGGTTTTTAGTTGACGATCAGCCTTGGCATGGTTTGAACAAGAGCTTCGTTGCTTGTCGCCCCTTGGCCTTTGGGAATCGGAACAACGTTTGAGGATTGTGGATTTTCCACATATTGTTGTAGACGATTCTTTCTGATCAGCTCTTCGATCAATGACCTTAGATTCTTACGCATGGCCAGGCTGATTATGAAATCGGCAGAACTTTCTAGAGTTCGCTTGCTTGCCGCTTACTCTCTGAGGTTCAAGAATTCGATAATCTTCGGAGTCTTTTGTTTGCAGCGAAGATGTTTTCTAGAGTGTCATTTAAAGGTGTTAGCTCTGATGGGTTGGAAAAGCGAGGCTTCTTACCCACTCAATTGTCTTTCCCGTCGCTTCCCCTTTTCTGACCTTCGGCATTTTTCTGATTGTACTGAGTAGTAGCGTTTTTGGGAGCTTCAAGAGGTTGGTTTGAATTAGTAATCTGAAGAGGTGCAGGCTTATTCACCAATCTCATGTACTCCCCGTCCTTTTTATAGAATTTGTCAAGTGTACTTGGCTCCTTCATTTTGATTCATTTGCCAAATTTGCTATTCTCATCTATGGCGTCGATTAGAGACATTAAAATCATGCGGGGCTCGGGATTTCCTACTTCGGATACAGCAACATCGAATCTTTTGAGGAAAGCTTTAACAGATTCTCCCAGTTTCTGTTTCATTGATGTAAGAGAAATAACGTCCTTCGGCTTCGTAGCTTGCAGCTTGAACTGCTCTTTGAATTTCAGAATCAAATCATCAAATTGGTTGATGGATTTGGGCGACAGCCTTGTGAACCATAATGATGCGACACCTTCTAGATAGAGAGGGAAGCACAGGCATTTGATCTTGTCTGTTGCTTTAGCTCCATTCATATACCATTCTTATTTGTATAGGAAGTGATGCGGATCAGAAGTCCCATTGTACGGAGGCAGAGTAGGATGAGTGAACTTTTTGGGGAATTCAGCTTTGCAGATCCTCTTTGTGAATGGATTTTTGCCGAGGGAGAAGTCCTGTTCCCTTTCACTATCCTTGTGAGGCATGTTGTCTTTCATGATTTTCTTTACCACATCCTCGATATATTGCTTCGAGTTGTGTCCTTCCAGGGAGTGGACTTCAATCTCTTTTCTAGATGCTCGTTGTGGCAAGCGATCACGTTTAGAGGACCTAGGTCTTTTACTTCCGCTATGGGAAGGTGCCCCCTTGACGGGACTTGCAACTCGTCGGTTATTTCGATCGGAGTGGTTTATAGCATTCAACTTCGAGTCTTCAACATTAGCGTCATATTTGCCAATAAATCCTTCCAAGTTGTCATTATGAGGATCGGATGCCGATGAATTTGCATTCTCTTCAAGGTTGACATGGATTTTCGAAGGAGGAGCAATTTTGCTTGAGCCTTTAGGAGAGCACTCACTTTATCCATCAAAGCTTGATTAGCATCCACGAGAATTTTATTAGCATCGATTAAAGCTTTATTAGAGGCTTCCATGCATTGACTCAAGTTAGCGACAACAACGTCTAATTCGGTTTTAGTCACTCCAGCTCCGACCATTGAATTTTCTCTAACTTCAAAGCGATTGGCAAGTGGAGTAGTCTCATTGTTAGCAACATTATCGTTTTCTTCAACGGTATTGCTAGTGGCCTTTTTAGACTTAGCCATGATCTCGGACAAGGCCTTAAATTTTGATGAGAATTCGTTGATTGGCCTAGATCTTAGATTTGCAGAATCTATGGTAGAAGTAGGCTTAGAACTTCAATGTGAAGGAAGGAGATACGAATGAGGCCCCACAGTGGGCGCCAAATGTTTGAACCGAAAATGGTTCAAACACCAATGGTGTGAAATCATCTTTACCAAACGATATGCAAAACGAAAATGGGGCCACGAATGCAAATGTAAGTAAAAAGCGGGAAAAAGTAAGTAAAAGACAAGGGTTTTCATAGTGATTCGATCGTAGCAAAGATCTACGTCCACTTTTGAAGTGTTTTCCACTATCATGAGGAACTACATATAGCATCATCTCATACATCTCGTTTATTACACTTGAACACTCTATATAATAATTCTCCACTTTTTTCTCACTTTCCTTTTTAGATCTCACTTGAATTCGAGAAGGAACGGATTGATCTTGCGGATTGTGAAAGTTATCTTGTAGATCTTCAATCACTTTAGTGCGTAAATGCTTTTCCTTGATTCTGTGATGAAGTTTGTGTTAGATCCGGGCTTTTAGAGAAGATTAATGGCGGTTGGAGAGCACTAGGATTGCGTTTGAGTCCATTCGGATGGAGAAAAGATGTGATTTGATCTTCATGTTGTTGGAGGAAGAAGTAGCATGCTTAGGAAGACATTAATGAAGCTTGAGAGGCTTTGGAAAGGTGAGAAACGATTTGGACAGCCCTTCGGGGTAGAGGAATAAGTCCCTTGAATTGTGGAGAAATGGGTTATTTATAGGCGTAGTTTGGGGGTAGTGGCAGTCTTGTAATTATGGAGTGCAGAGTTTAGGTCGACCTAAAACTTATTTACGAAAATGCCACTAGGTAAAAACCCGACCGACCCACTTTACAGTTGTGTACAGTTGTCATACTTCCATATTTACAGTTCTGCCACCGCCCAAAATCAACGACCGACCCAATTTCTTGCCTTGAAATGACCGACCAGATGCTATGTAGAACATTGGACCTACCAGCTTATAATTCTACTGCAGATCCACATGTTTATTTCCATCCAGGTCCACGTGGCTGCTCATGTGAAGCCTGCGCATTGTTTCAGTGTGACCGACCAGCTTTCTACTTTGAATGTACCGACCCAATTCAATAATAAAGCACCGTCCAGGAACTGACATGACCGACCCATTTCTTCTATTTGGGACCGACCCAAATAATTCAATGGAAGCCGCCGCACTTTTGATCTTGAGGCCGACCCATTTTGCATGGATTATAATATGAGATGCCAGACCGTTCCATTACTTGTTGGGGAAGATTCACATTCGAGATGCCAAGCTATCATTTGCTTCAGTACGAAGTGCTTGGTTACGTGAATACGTCGCTGGGCTTGTATACATGTTGCTGCATGATTAATAATTCTTCCTCAACCATGTGTACATTCTTTGGGTTCAAAACCTGAAGTATCCCCTTGTAAAATCCTAACGTGCTTTATCATCATATATATGTTGAATCTTATATTCATGTACTATACATTCTTTAGATGACGACCCATTTTCAATTATGGTGACCGGTCCATGAAATTCGTGTTGATGCTCACGGTAGTATATATACGTAAACAAGTCATGCATGTAACTGGTCCATGCATTTTACTTTAAGCTAATCCATGTAGCTGGCGTGGCCTTTCTTTATGCATTGACAGTACGGACAGACCCACTATCTGCAACTTGACCGACCGACCCTGTTGATGCCGACCCAGTTAGCGCCGACCCAGTTAGTGCCAACCCACTCAGTGCCGACCCACTTAGTGTCGACGTAGTTAGTGCCGACCCAGTGTTTTCAACAGGGCTAACAGAAAGGGGAACGATAATTTTGAAATTTTTATAGTCTCTAACAATTTGTATTATTTAGTTGTTGGTAGTTTTAACGTTTTATATGTTGTTACGCTTCACATCGACCAAGACTATTTAACACGATTGGACATCAACTTATCATACGTCGTATTTTATGTATCCTATACCATCCGATTTATATTCCATAATCAGAAGCGTGTGAATAGCTTGAGTTAATTTTTGTGGTTGTAGATGTGGAAGTTCGACTAAAAAGAAAAGTTTTTGTGAATTCCAGATATATCGTCCATTATATTACTACACAATATGAAATATGTTAACCCAAATATAACGTCGTTAGATGTCCACACAGAATCGGCGAGAAAACTAGAATTACATGATGATAGGATCAAGTGAAGCTTCACCAACAAGGTCACAAAAACCTATTGAAGTCGCTCCCTAAAACACTATACCCAAAATGACTATGTGCGTGGGTCGGCACCAACCCATCATGGGTCGGCACCGACCCATATATACGAAGCATATGGACCTGGTACTTTTCTAACTCATTCGTGATGCAAGCAGGAGAACTTATAAGTGATTCTATGCTAGTCAGGCTTGACTAGGTACTAATGCTAAGTAGATCGGAAGAGACATGATCGGAAGGATAAGAACCGGGACTTGACATAGCGTCAAACTATGTCAAATTCATGCCAAAACTCGCTTAAAAGCTAAACAAGGAACGAATTTCAGAGCCATAAGATCCAATGCCAAAAATATGCTAAGGCAATGGGTCGGTACCGACCCATACCCTTATGGTAGTTTGGCAAGATGTTTTCTGTGATGAGTCAACAAATTATTGTAGCACTCCCTGTAGATAGGCTTGGCCTAACACTCCCTAGAACTCCTATAAATACCCTTCTAGCTCCAACATTAAAGGGGGTCTACTTCCTTGCTCTGCCAAAGCTCTGCAAAGATATTTCCTCATCTCCAACGACCATTACTCTCCTCCAATAGCAAAGCTCCTTCTCCATAGAAAACTACTCCAAGTCACTTGGGCTGGATATCGTGATTCTCCGACAACCAATAGTACTAGTGATAGTTTGTTATTCTCTACTTTGGAGATCTTTGTAATCATATAAACATATTGTACTTAGGATGGCAAGGAATACAATAATAATGTTCAAAGTGGATGTAGGCTTGTTCTCAAGCTAAACCACTATGAAATTGTCTTCTTCTTTACCTAGTTTCTATTTCTTTCCTGTTTTAATTTATTTTTACTTCTTCATTTTGTTTCCCCATTAAGGGGTGGTGCTTTCGCAATTAATCACGTGTTACTGCCATTTTTGGAGTTAACATTTGGTGCTTTCATTGAGAACTAAATCAAAGGCCTAGATCTGAGCTTCTACTATAGATCACAACGTTTACTAGGTAGATCCATGGAGAAGTTTGCATTAAAAACTTCAAGTTTGGCAGATATCATGGCTCCTCCTAGGAAGAACACAAGTAAAAGAAAGTTCGGAGAAGTTGGAGCTTCTGGAAACATGGTCGGTGATACTTAGGTTTCTCCCGTAGCTGACAACCCCATAGCAAATCAAACTCTCGGAGAAGCTATTACATGAATTAACAGTGTGGTAAGGGAATAAACCAACGATTGGAGGCTGCAAACCAGATGTTGATGGAGAAATTGGATGCTTTGGTGTATGTTAGGCTAAGCCCAAGGACAGATAGAGTGGAGATTGATTTAAAAGATCAAGCACATTCTTCAGCTTCAAACCGGAGGAAGGGAGATCCGAAGAATCCTCCCAAATTGTGTGATGCTAATGTTGCTTGAACCAATGCAGGAAGGAGTGGTGGTGTTATTCCCAGGAGCCTGAGTATGTGAGGTAATCTCGAGCGACATGTTGATGATGACAATGATCCTGATAGGATATAAGTTTCTAAGAGCAATACTTATGATAATGCCAATTTAATAACGAAGGAATTGAGTTAAAGAGAACAAGTGAAGAAATCCTATAAGACCCACTTCTCAGAAAATCGTAAGCGCCACCGGAGGGGCACCTCACGAGTCGGAGGATCGGGATCCCAGCCCAATAATCGAGGTCGTATGCCTAACCAGACGCCCAGGAAGGCAGTTGCCATCCGCCCCGTGGAGCAAAACGATAACAAGGAGTATATCTTAGAAATGATCAAACAAATCATGAAGGAAAGTTTTGCCAGGAAAGTGGAAAAAGAGGACTGGGGTTTTGCTCCCAGCAAGAATCCTTTCACTAGCAAGATACTGAAAGTTGATTATCCTAAGAAGTTTGTCCCACCAACGATACTGGCATATAGTGGAACAACGGATCCTAACTTGTTCCCATTTAAGTACGACTGTCATATGAACGACGCTCGAGCCACTAATGAATTGAAGTGATGATATTTCTAGGTGTACTTGGAAGGGGTAGCATCGTTATGGTTTACAAAGCTCGCCCCAAATTCAGTCGACAAATTTGAAGACTTATCTCAGAAGTTCAAGCAGCAGTTTAGGTCGTACACCTTGAAAGCAAAGGACGTCATGTCTTTGTCAGGAATGGTTCAAATGCTGAAAGAACCTTTAAAGACCTTCTTAAGTCGATTCAATAGCACAGTGAAATAAGTCAGCAACTCAGAACCAAGGATGGTGCTTATAGCTCTGGTCCGACCTATTGATAAGGGAACAGAGTTCGAGAAATGGGTTAAGGTGAAAGAACCTAACACACTGGAGAATTCTACAAGAAGGCTGACAAGTTCCTCAGGTAAATAGAAGCGAACCCGATAGCTTTGGATGTTGTTAGACCCATACAAAACCATCCCGACAACAACCATAAGGAAAGAGTATCCATCTAAGAAGAAGGAAAAAGGAGGGAAGGTCAGAAACGAGCTAGCGATGGAAAAGGTAAAGGTAAAAAGGATGGAAAACACCTTCGGTATTTCAAAACTGGAGATTTCACACCTTTGAACGACATGCCTGGAAACATCTTCTTAGCCACTGATGAACAGGAATGGTATCCAAAGCCGCCTCCTATGAAAATGACTGAGGGGCAGAGAAATTCCAGCAGTTCTTGTCGATGTCATAATCAATCGAGACATAACATTAATGAATGCATACATTTGAAGAGTTTGGTAGAAGAGATCATAAATGACAATAAGTTGCAGCAGTATGCCAAGAAGCCTCGGGGAGTTCAGCCATCTCCAAATGCTCAAGGACAAGCTCTCCCTGCGAATCAACCTGGTCCCAATAACTGGAATAGGGGTCAGAATAATGGAAAATTAGTCATTCATACCATTTCATGTGGCATGCACCCGGCATAAAAGAGTTGGGGAGAAATGGAAAGGTATTCAAGTGCCCTGAAGTATGATCCGAAGAATGAGACTTGCCTTGTCTTGGAAGATACGACCCCAGCAAAGCAATAAAGGAAATTTAATGAGACATAGCTTTCAGGGCTAGGGATACAGAGGGGGTTGAAGCTCCCACGGTGATTGGTGATAACAGTCGGCATCGGGGATGCTATGGTGAGAAGAGTACTTATCGACCATGGGGCATCCGTGAATATCCACTTCAAAAAGACGTTCAACCATATAAAGTTGTCAACGACGGACATGTCAGCTTATCAAGCCAAAATCTAGGGTTTCTCTGATGAGCCGCACTAACCTATCGGAACAATCAATATGCCAATTGAGCTCGGAGAAGGCGAAAGGAAAGTGGTACTGATCTAGACTTTTGTCATTGTTGATGAAGTGTCTACATATAATGCATTCCTCGGTTGGCCATCATTGATGGATTTCAAGATCACCCCGGCACCATGGTGTCTCATGATGAAGTTCTCAACCGAGAATGATATTAGAGTCGTTAAGGGAGATCAGAATGCTACTCGAGAATGCTATATAGCTGAATTGCAGGAGCCAAGAGGAAGGAAAAGAAGAAGGACGTGGAGGGACCCCTCCGCATCTAGGAACCCATCTTATAGCAACTAAAGGGCAACCCCTGCACTAGAGAGCGGAGTCTCGCTCAGAAAGCCATGGATCCATGGAAGAATAGTGAAGGGGATAAGAGGGCAACACCTGCTGAGATAACGATATTTGTCTCAGTAAACCCGAAGGATCCGACCCGAATGTTGAGTATTGGATCACAGCTTGGTATGAAAATGCAAAAAGAGTTAATTATTTTTCTTAAAGCTAATTTGGACATATTCGCTTGAAGCCATGCGGATATGAGTGGAATTTCGCCAAAAGTGGCGAGTCATGCTTTGAATATCGACCCTCATTATACCCCCAATAAAAAAAGGCAAACCCAAGGTGCAGAGAGATCACTTGCTCAAAAAGAAGAAGTTGACCGTCTTATGGATAACAGATTCATCAAGGAGTCAACATATGCAAACTGGGTATCAAATCCGGTTTTAGTCAAGAAAGAGAACGGAAAATGGCGAGTATGTATAAATTTTTTAAATCTTAATAAGGTGTCCTCAAAGACAATATCCCATTGACTCGGATCGAGCAGCTAGTATATGGAACAGTCGGGCATGAGCTATTATCTTTCATGGATGCATACTCGGGGTATAATCAAATCATGATGCATGAGCCCAATCAGGAAAGTACCATTTTTATTACGGACTTGAGATTGTACTGATAAAAGGTAATGCCTTTCGGTTTGAAGAACGCCGAGGCAACACACCAACATCTTGTTAACATGATGCTCAAATACCAAATTAGCAAGACCATGGAGGTATACGTCGACGACATGCTGGTTAATTCGAAGAACGCAAATAACCACATCGATAACTTAGCAGAGATGTTCACGATCGTAAGGAAGTATGGAATGAATTTAAACCCATTGAAATGTCAACTCAGTGTGTCGTCCGGAAAACTCCTAGGGTTTATGGTAAGCAAAAGGGATATCAAAGCTAATCCAATGCAAGTAGTGGCTGTGAGAGAAGTCAAGGCTCCTCGAGATAAAAAGGAGCTTCAGAGTCTCAATGGGAAGATTGCAGCACTAAGTAGGTTCATTTCAAAGGCAACTGATAGATGTATACCCTTCTTTAATGCTTTGAAAAAGGGGAATAAAAACTTGGAATGGGTGATGGAATGTCAAGCAGCCTTTGAGAAACTTATACGACATATGGATGCCCCGTCAATGATTTCTAAGCCTAATGATGGGGAAGATTTGTTCATTTATCTGGCAGTATCCTCCCATGTTCTGAGCACAGCTCGAGTATGAGAAGAGTCGCGAGTCCAGTGGCTGGTGTATTATATCAGAAAACGATTCACTGGGGCAGAAATGAATTATCCGAAGCTTGAGAAACTCACGTACTGCTTACTTATTGAATCAAGAAAATTGCAACTTTATTTCCAAGCTCATCCAATTAAGGTACTAACGGATCAGCCGTTTAAGTAAATTCTTTTTAGACCAGAAACTTCCTGGAGTCTTCTAAAGTGGAATATCGAGTTAAGCCAGTACGAGATAACCTACTGTACTCGAAGAGCAATCAACGGACATACACTTACTGACTTTATCGCAGAGTTTACTTTACGGGGAGGTGACGAAGAGGAATAAACGGTAGAAGTAAAGACTTGGTGGAAACTGTATGTGGACGGGGCTATTAATGAGTATTGTTCGGGAGTACGGGTAGTCTTGAAAACCCCTAAAGGGTAATCTATTTGTTATGCATTACAGTTGGAATTCCCGGCCACCAATAATGAAACGGAATATGAAGCTTTGATAGCTGGACTAAGAATAGCAAAAGATTTAAATCTCAAGATTCTCCAAATATTCAGTGACTCCCAACTTGTGAAATGTCAGGTTCGTAGAGAATTTCAAGCAAAAGGAACAAATTTGACTCCTTACTTATCAAAGGCGTAGGAACTCCTCAATTACTTCAAGCATTATGTTGTTACACACATCCCGAGAGAGGAGAACATGAAAGGTGATTTTCTTGCGAAATATGCTAGTTCAAGGGATGTTAAGCTTTTGGGGCTAATACCAGAAGAAATCCTCGGTAATCCAAGCATCAATGGAATGAAAACCGAATACGTTATGGAGGCGTCAGAGGAGCCGAAGTCATGGATGAACCCAAAATGGAGTACCTCACCAATGGAACACTCCCTAAGAGTCAAGTCAAAAGGAAAAACTACTTAGAAAGGCTCCAAGATTCATCATGCAAGACGGAAAATTGTATAGAAGGGGATTCTCTATGCCACTACTACGGTGTGTGACTAGGGAACTAAAAGAGATGTCTGAAGTACACAAAGGAGAACGTGGGGACCATTCCAGTGGTGAGACCCTAGCCAAAAAGATACTCCAATATGGTTATTTTTGGCTAGAAGTGAGCATAGATGATGCTGATTACGCTCGAAAATGTGATAGATGCCAAAGGTTTGCTAAAATCCAAAAGGGCCCCATTGTTCGAGCTCAAACAAATGGTCATCCCATGGCCATTCACAATATGGGGCATTGACTTGATCGGGGTGTTGCCAATAGCCAAAGCCGACGCTAAATTTGCAATAGTTGTCGTGGACTATTTTACGAAGTGGTCCGAAGCAGAGCCGCTGGCCCCATTAAAAAAATTATTAACTTCATCACTAAAAATATCATTGGCAGGTTTGTGTGCCACTGAAAATCATCACCGACAATGGGACGCAATTCGAAAGTGGAGAGTTCCAGGATATCTACAAGCATTACCATATTTAAAAGAGTTTTGCAGCTGTAGCTCACCCACAGGCAAATGGAAAAGTAGAGGCGGTTAACAAGATTATCAAATCCAATATCAAGAAGAGACTTATAAGATCTAAGGACGGATGGGTCGATGAGTTGCCACTCGCTCTTTGGGTTTATCGAATGACTCACAAATCTGCGACTGGTCAATCACCATGCTCCTTGGCATTTGGCGATGAAGAAATGATTTCAGTTGAATTAGAAATCCCGGCTCATCGGAAAATTCACTTCAATCAAGTTGAAAACGAGCTATTGATGCAGGAAGCTCTTGATTAGCTAGCCGAGAAAAGGGAGGAAGCAGAACTTCGATTAGCAGCACATCAGAGAAAAGTCGCAAAGCACTTCAACTCCAGAGTCCAACACTGTACCTTCGAAGTGGGCGACCTTGTCTTGCAAAAGATAATGACCAACACCGGCATGTTCAGACCAAGCTGGGATGGAACATTTGTGATAGGACAAAAGCTTTCTGACAGCTCATTCAAGTTAACTACAATAGACGGGATCCTAATTCCCCTGGCTTTGAATAACGATCATTTACATCCTTACTTTTCATGAAATGTTTGGAAGTTGTATTGTTTGTTTGTTTTCCTTTTGCCATTTGAAATAAGCCATCGCTCACGGTGGGGTATTGTATTAGAACTTATGCTACTTAAGTTATTAGTGGAGCTTGCTTTTAATTGTGACTATATATTGTGCTAACTGTTGTCTTTTAGTTAAAAATTTCCTTCTTTTATTCTGAGATTGTAAAAAACTAAATTTCAGTTTAAAAAGTTGGCAGGTAACAAGTTTGAAAAACGTAAGCGTTATAGAAAGGAATAATTAACAATAACACAGTCATAACCCGACATAAGACCTTGTCATTACAAGGCACATTCGATGTTCATCGTGATAAGTCAGGCCCTGAGAGATGCGGTGTAACAACCCAAATTCCGACAAATCGAATTTTTTTTTTGAAAATTCCAATGAAACTCTGATTGGTTTGCTCTGGTATCCTGCAGAAAAGACAGAGACATAAAATATGTCAGAGCTCAGAAAATATCTCATAGCAGAATGGATAAAATATGATATAATCAAAATATAGCCTTATCATATTAATAATACTGCCTAACCAGTATCCAAGGCTATCATGTCCATACCACAAATCTAACTTGCGAGTATCTTATGAGGAGGGGGTTAGAACACACGTTCTGGTGACTGGATTTAAACTATACACTTTGTATAATTCTACATATACTGTTCAATCTTATTTTCTTATTTATTAGGTTACTTGGGTTAACAACACTCAAGGCTTACACACACGTCGTACCTATTTACTTTCCATGGATTAACCTAATACAGTATATGTGTAGCCACCCCCAATATCGAGGTACACCCATGGTACCCCCACTCGCACGGTCTCCACCGTAATGCCACCGAAATCCTTGCAGTCCCTCATCCTACGTCGGAGTGATGTACGGATCTCTATATAACAATGTTATGATCAGCATATATCTATCATCACTACGCTACATAAGCGTACGGACCGCCACCCTCGATCGAATCAGATCTCATACCGAAGTAATTCCCTCAAATCTACGATACAGCACCCAGAGCAGATATGCATGTATTTAGACTGTCTCTCGTACATAATGTTAACTGTAGCTCAATGCCTCAATCGCACGTCCTCTAATGTGCACCGAGTTCCGTAGTAGGGCGATACAAGAAACACGGAACTCGGTTGGGAGCTTTTCCAATCTGTATAGGCCCGTCTTTAAAGAGCCTCTATATACAAATATACCTAGGGTCTGTTTTCATGGTGGCTATGGCCCTACCACGGCCCCTCCCTCAACTAGTAAAGACTACAAGAGATAAGCGACCGTCCCTACGCAAACAATCTAAACATCCATGTGGCGTCTCCCCTCAACCCCTTACCCCGATAGTGAAGTGTGAATGGTATCTTGGGTTCAGCTCTATTCTTTTCGCATCCCACTAGCTGTCGATGATGGGTATCCGACGATCTACTATCCTTGTTGGTCGTCACCCTCCGCCTCCCCGTGAGGCAACCGTCGAATCACCCTGGTGTCACCGCGTCACAACATTCTGACTGCATAACTACGTCTGCAGTCAAGGCCCACCCACCTAGTAGTTACACGCAGACCCAACCTCTGCGAGCACAGCCTAAGACATCTATCACCACACAGAGGACTACTAGGAGCACCTTACGTCCCTCAAGAAGCCACATGCTTCCCCTTCCAGTCCTCCAGAGCCATCAGAACAATTGGATGAATGTGCGCTTCCCTCGTGCCTTATAACACCACGATGATCTACTCCGTTGGGTTATTCACCCTCGAACATGTGGACTGGTTCAAGCGTCTCAATTTAATATGTTGTTAAACCTTATGTCTAATCATTCTTTTACGTGCTTGCCTCACCTCGTTAGGTTTCCAGTTAACTTGGTTATTCCCATACATATTGAATTCTTATTCAAATTACCAAATTTCTCTTACTTAGTCATACAACTTAATCCATTTAAGTTTATTAATAAGCCTACAACATGTTATTCTCTAGATTATGGCCCAAGGTCTGTAATCCACAATCTCTTTTATATTCTTATTTGATTTCATCATTACAATAACATGTTTTACTTAATATGTAATTAAGTATATCTAATTCACATGTTTTCTAATTAACATATCACTTACCATTTATGATTAAATATAACTTATTTCATTTCTTAAGTTTTCCTCATCCTTTCTCATTTAATCATAATTTCATTTTACATTGTCAATACAACTTATCGTTGTTTACTTATTAACTTAGTTCTATTAACTAAGGTCCATTAATAAGTTTCTCTACCCATTTATTATAACTTATATTATAATTTCCTCTTGTCCCTAGGACAAGCCTAAACATTCTTATCAACGGGTTTTAGACTTCCAAGCTTACAGATTACTTAATTTATAATTAAGTACAACTTCTTATATTTCATATATTTTTCCCCTTTTCTCAACTGGTTTCTGGTTTTCCCCATTTGCTACTTACTTAATTTACAATTAAGTGTCCCTTAACTCATTTCACCAGTTATCCAATTTCCCTATTAGTTTATTATAACCGAAGTTATAATCCCCACTTGTCCCTAGGAAAAGTCTACCTATTATACAAAATTTGTATAATAGGTGATTATCATTCACCTTTTAAACCATTTTCTTTTACTGTTGTAAACCATTATTCTTCGTTCACTATATTATATATTCCTTATTATATTAAGGAAAACACTTCATGCCCCTTATTAGTTTGATGGAAGGAATCAATGATTTATTTTCATAGCGTATTCCAATTTAAAACCATGGTAGAAAGTAATTTTTTATTTTTCTTTATTTAATATGGCTCACTTGCAACAACGTTTTCAGAAATAAGTCATTTAGGGAAATACATCGCTTTTCCTTCTTATCACACTAACTCAGTTCATTACATTCCTTCCTTTCTTATTTTCTGAGTTAGATATTTAATTGCCATCATTGCCATTTATTCATATCTTGTCATATATGTAACGTCCCGGATTTTTCAGCCATTTAAATTCGAATATTTAAATTTGTTTATATATTATATTTGAAATATAATGGATTTTTAAGCGAATTTATTTATTTAAAATAGAGTTCGAATATATATATTTATATATTAATTAAAACGAGCTCGAAACGTCGCGGTAGTTCGAAATTTTCGATTTGAACTTTAACTGGACATACAGAATCCGATATAAGTCGGATTTCTGTGAAATGAAACACATTTGAACCGGTTCGACTATATGTTATTAATGAAAGAAAAAATCGGAATTTCGACTTATAGATTTCAAGTTATGGCAAATTCAAATTTTCAAATAATCGCTGTGAATTCATTTTTAAATTATAACGATTTAATTGTAAATACTAAACGATCTTATATAATTGGAATATTATGTAAAACCTGGAATTTAAAGACAGCATTTGGAATGGCAGAGTATGTCTTAAAAATCTGGACTTAAAAATATAGAACAGAAGTATGAATGAAACCTGGGAATTTACGGAAAAACAGTGGACGAACCGGTGAGTAAACACCTATATAATCTTTACTGTTTATAATTTATCATGTGTCATCTTTGATTCAAACATTTGTGCTGATATTGTTTGAGAGATAATGTCTTCACTAGTTAGATGTAGATCAAGCATTTTGGGAACCCGAAAACAGAGTACTATGGCACTAAATAATTAAACACAGTAATATACACTTGTGAGTAAAAACACCAAATTTCTCTATTACTTCTTTACTTGATTTTTAATGAAGTCGAACTATTGGTATGCTGATAGATG
Organism: Allium sativum; assembly: GCA_030737875.1. NCBI lineage: Eukaryota > Viridiplantae > Streptophyta > Magnoliopsida > Asparagales > Amaryllidaceae > Allium > Allium sativum. The sequence continues at coordinate 5,871,743 of CM060914.1, read as the reverse complement.
CCATTCTCTTTGGTGTAAGTACTGATGTTTGATATCTGGAATTAGTTAGATTAATATTACGAAGTTTGGCGAAATCTAGAACAAGAAGAATATAAAAGACAATGAGTTATATATGTGAGTATAACAACTTATAATCTCTTTATTTGTTTCAAGATATAGGTATGTTGAAATACATCCCTCGGACTTGATTCAAACCTTTAAGATGTGTAATATAAACATACACGGTAACTTATACACTATGATCTAAACTCACGGTTAAAAGTTCTATTTAAATTTCTACTTGGTTATTAATGAATATTACAAGTTGTTTAAATACATACACTTGATTGAACACCATCTATGACTCATTTACTAACCAGATTTGTTGCGTTGGAGGTAGGGAGAAATCAAAGACTAATCATACAATTGAGAACTATAATAAAATAGAAAAAAGAAAAAAAAGTACATGTATACAATACAGGTCTCAAAAAAAAAAAAAAAAAAAAAACTACACATTGAATGTTACAACTCAAATAGCTAAAAATAGCCTTACAGCCATGACAAACAGAAACAATATAACAATACTAAAAAGAATCATATATTTATATATGTTTATCAGCAGCTCTCGTTCTTTCAAGAAAACCAGTGAAGCTGAATTGTCTCGATCAGTTGGATCTGAAAAAGAAAGGGGAAAAGAAAAAAATATGGTTAATATAGTACCTATTCCCATCAAAACAGAAAAAAAGAAATATAAAATGAACATCTGATTAAGAACAGACATGAACATATATGTATGGAATCAATCTCGAACACAAATCCTTACGGCCAAATCAAAACAGCTATGAAACAGCCAATACATAGTTGTGCTGTGATATCTCAATGCAAATCTTTCAAGGACAAGAGCATGTGAACAAAACAGTAACCACAGCTGTATAGGTTAGCAGATAGGAACAGCTCGGTTGTGCAGGGTTTGCACATGGAAAAATCTAACACAAAATCTGCACCATTTCCCACTGTCGAATATCATACATCCATCAGCATATCACCAACAGTCCGACTACACAGCACAGCTGAAATGAAAGAGCAAACCACACCTAAGAACTAGGACTGAACAAAACCTAAACCTACGTTTTTACAGATCGATTTTGACATCGTTCTTATCAAGTCCAACCGCAAGTATAAATACCAACCCCCATCATTTTTCCAATACACAAGCAACTCGGTATAGAAAAACCAAATTCAACCCACAAAGAAATCAAAACAGAAAATCACAAAACAAAATAATGCGAAAAGAAAATCAAATAATACTTATCTGCTTTCGTGAATCAACGCGACTGAGCTCTGTATGTTTTCGGATGAAATTCATGATGAGTTTGTTGAAACCGACAGCCTAGGGTACGGCGGATAAGGGAAACTTGAGCCTCGGGCTAGGTTTGAATCGAGTAAAGAGGGATGGAGCGACAGAAGCATGATGGAGGAGATCTGGGTTTTCCGTCATGAACGGGAGGACGGTTTTCTTTTTTCTCTCGTTTGGATGGCGGCCGATGTAATGAGGAAGAATGGATCCGATGGTTTATGAGCTAGGGTTTCGGTGTTTTATGGGAATAGAAGGGGAGCGGGCTTTGACCTATATGGGCTGAACGAATAAAAAGGTAAGGCCCGGTTTTTAAATCAAATATATTTGTTTAGTTTAAAATTAAATAAAGGCTTGATCTAGTTTATTGGTTAACTAGTTAAAGGATTTCTAATTAAAATAAGATTGATCTAACTAACGAAATTTAAAACCCTTTCATCCCAGTACCTTACAGGTCCAATTGGTCGTGTTAATTTCGTTAATCAGTTTAAAACATATTTAGTTATTTGTTTAATATAATGAAGTTATTAACAAATGTGGTTAAGGATTATCGTTTTAATTAATATAATTAATTTAATTTGCAAATAGAGATTAAAGGAAATTAGTTAGGATCTGTATAACAAGGTAATTAGATCAATTAAATAAAATTAGTTCATTTTATAACTAAGAATTTAATTAACAAAGACGTTAATATTCAAATATTATAACTCGTTCATATATGAACAGAAATGGAGCAAACAACTCGTTATACGATCGTGACTACTAGCAGAACAAAACCAGGACAAAGCTGACGACAGTGAAAATCAAAGGTGAGTTAACCTCACTCAGTTACCCTTTTTATATTTTATATAAATTGGGTGTTTTTATTTTGTGTGCTTTGCTTGCAAATGGTTGACTGTTTTGCTAGTTATCTATTTAACTGTTGATTTAACTGATGAAATTAAACTGTGTTTAATTTCAGTGAAATACCAAATCGTTATTTTAACGATTGGTTCCAATAAAGGTAACTCACTTTGGTTGGTCACGTTTATTTATAAACGTGTTTAATTGTTTGAATTGTTCTGTTATTTCGTTAATGTTAAATGGTTGTTATTTATCATCAGTTAAATGTAATTGATTTGGTTGTTGTTTATTTACTAGATATTCAACATCTGTTTGGTTAAACCAATGGGTGATATTGGTTAAGTGTTTGGCAGAGTATGGCCTTTAAAAATCAATCGGTTTATAGATATAGATCCACCGTTAGGTGAGTCGATAAAAGTGAAGTTATAAAGTTTATTTTATAACTGGACTCAGATCTTGAAATATATTATTTGAATAAAGTAAAAAAAGGGATTAAATAAATATTTTATTTATTTAAGACCTTGATTTATGGTTGGTTTAATTTATAAAGTATATGCTGATATTAATCAGATTTTCAAGTATGAAGATAAGAAATGAATTGGAAGGGCTAAACTTTGATCATTGTTTTGTAAAGGAAACAAATGATTAGAATCTATCTAAATTAATTATATTTTTAATTAATTTAAAGCAAGGATTGTTGAAATCGGTTAATGAGGTAATCAAGTTTTTGAGTTAATTAAATCGACCGTTTGGAATTAGAATTTGTTTATTAAGTTAATGTGTTTGACTAAAATAGTTAAATGAATATTGATTGAGTTTAAATAAGGATTTAAAAGGAATTTAATATTTAAATTAGTTAATAAAGGGATTAACTACTAAAGTAGTTAATGTTTGAAATAAGTTATTATTTTAATTAATGATAAAGTTAGGAATATATTTTTAAATGGGAATTCATTTAAAAAGGTTACCGAATGTGAGATGCAAGCCAATTGAAGGGGGAAAGGAAATAAACGTACTCAATTGTTTGAATTAAGTCGAAGGAGATTTCGATAAAAGGGTTTAAGATAAACCAAAACATATAAACGAGTTTCAAAGTGTTAAGACGTTAATTTTACTTTAACGTTATTTGAAACCGAGATCTAGTAAAAAGGAGAAATTTAAATGAGATTTCAAAGTGGGAAATTGAATATATTTATTCGAGATAGAATTAGCCAAACATAATTATTGGGCTAAGTTGCCATTTCGTACGACTGCTAGCGAAATTCGCAGGGCTGCAGATAGCCTACGGCGGTCGGATGTTTCCTGAGGGATTCAGGCGTAACCATTGTGATCGCTGTGATCTAGAGTCAAGCGAATGAGAGAAGACGAATGTTAATTAATCAATTTGAGTTATTCAAATATCGTATTTTTGAATATTAAAAGAATTGGAAGTTTCAATTTAACAAAAAGGAAATTAGTTTGTCAAGGGCCAAGTGATGCTGAATACTGAACCGGTGAACTCATTGGAGTGTCATGTTTGAAACACTGAATATTTTGATAGTTAAAACACCCACTATCAAACCATGTCCAATACGATTATTGGTACGGAAAGACCGGGATCGAAGTTATTCGAAAACCATTCCGACCAACAAATACGTGAAGATATCAGGAGATGATCGAGATGGAGCATTGAAGACCGTGGATCTTCATCAACGGAAGGACCACTAATGTTCTCTGCCTGGCAAGCAGAGATAAACTGTGATTCTGTCGTAGTTGGAATCTGCGGGTTGCAAGGACTTCTCGCTACTGATCCATGGGGTGATTCCTATATTGGATGCAGTAGGAGAGTGCCTTCGGTTCATCCTGTTCCTGGATGACGTATATGGACGAATGTCTGACAGAGTATTTCCGAAGGATCACGTACGTTGATTTCTTCAAACGTACGATAGTTGTTGGCAGGGAATTGCCATTCTCTAGCTTTCAGCTAGAGTATTTTTGTGGATGTCAATTAGTGATATCTGATGGATTTGACGATGTGGCATTCAAAGTGAATGATGACCAGATGTTCAAAAGCTAATCTAGACCTCAAGCCTCATCAACCGGAAGATGACAGAAATCGGGCAGGCAGCATGGCTATGTGGGTCGCTCCCATTAGGGTGTATAATCACCTATCTAGAGAAATTCCTTTTGTTTCTTAATCTATCGATTCTGCCCATTCGGGAACGGTGGTTTGAGTCCAACCGTGGGTGATATACATTCGATACACTCAAGCGAAATGAGTGGTCGGTCATGTGTGGGCCGGGTTGCAAGACGTTCTTGTGGAACCCAGTGTATTCGTCTCTAGAGATACACAGTCGGAAGGTGGTCCCATACCTTGTCAAGTTAGAATCCAATATCCAATAAGCGCCTGCGGTTTTGGTTTGTATACTATATATGGGAGCGTGAGATGCAAGCGTTCCTCTAGTTTGTTATTTATTTGTATTTAGACATTATGATAATATCAGAGCAAGATATGGGTTTCAAAACTATTTGGGTCATCGTAAGGTAAAAACCGTCCGTGTTTATGTGTGGATTTGGCCTTACGATTATCCTTTTCTTTTGAAAAGATTTCGAACTTTAAAATCATGATTTGATGATTCATCCTTAATACTGTACGAGTTTTTCTCACTCTGGTTCACCAGACTGACCCGGTGTTTTGTAAATGCTCGGGTTAGCCCGGAGTGTACAGGTTCAGGTTATCGAATGCTGTGAAGAGACGGGCTGAAGAGTTCAGACGTATGATATTATTCCGCTGTGATGTATATAAGGGCAGATATTTATAACTATACTGATGTGTTCATGTACTCTGATGATTGTAAGTTTATTTAAAGCTCTCAATAAAGATTTTTTTCATATTATATTTTGTTCCGCTGCGATGTGAGACTCTGTGTTGTGTTCTTCTTCTTCTTCTTCTATTCTTATATTTCTTTCTTTCCTACCTCACCCTCTAATTTCTTTCATTAACAATCCGGTGTTCTCGGTGTTTGGAAGATCGGCATAAGATACAGGAAAGGTATTTATGTCTATTTTCGGGCCGAAAACCCTGGGTCGTTACAGTGGTATCAGAGCTATTGGTTAAGTAGTAACCTTGGCTCTGTGGCGTAACTCAATAGAGATGGGGTTAGTAACACCCTAGATTGAGTCGGGTATATATATATAAGAGCGTATTTGTAGAATTTTATTTGCAAATGTTTTATATTGTGTTTGTTGATCGGTTCAAGTGTTGGAAAGCATACAACTAGCAATGGATACAGTATCGTTTGAAAAGAGGGTAAATGAAATAATTTTAACCAAATTACATTTTGTATAAAGGAATAATTTATCAAATTATCGAGATATTGGTTTGTGTGTTTGATTGATGTGAATGAAATTCAAATTTGATGGAAATTTGAATTGAAACTTAACTTGGTCAAATTTAATTAAATTGATCAAATTTGAAATATGAAATAAAGTTGAACTAATTAGAAAATCAATTCGTCAGTTGAATCAGATATGAGAAATGAATGAGAAACTGAACCTGGTTAAGTAAAACCAATTCAAGAATGAATTCAAATTGAGTGAATGAATTGGGGTTTAAAATTTTAATGGATAAATAGATTGGGATTCAAATAAAGTGGGTTTCCATTCGAATTTTGAATTTTCTTTTCAAAGGAATTGAGGCCAAAGAGGCAGTGGTAGTCGTACCGATCGAGCCATGCAGGAGAGATGCTGACGAAATTATCGAAAATTTTTGGGAGTTCGAATTTAGTTTGAATTTAATGCAAAGGTAATAATTCTAAAATAATACAGTTCGGAATATTCTTTTTACTTTGCAATTTCGAGGACGAAATTATTCTAAGGGGGGAAGAATGTAACGTCCCGGATTTTTCAGCCATTTAAATTCGAATATTTAAATTTGTTTATATATTATATTTGAAATATAATGGATTTTTAAGCGAATTTATTTATTTAAAATAGAGTTCGAATATATATATTTATATATTAATTAAAACGAGCTCGAAACGTCGCGGTAGTTCGAAATTTTCGATTTGAACTTTAACTGGACATACAGAATCCGATATAAGTCGGATTTCTGTGAAATGAAACACATTTGAACCGGTTCGACTATATGTTATTAATGAAAGAAAAAATCGGAATTTCGACTTATAGATTTCAAGTTATGGCAAATTCAAATTTTCAAATAATCGCTGTGAATTCATTTTTAAATTATAACGATTTAATTGTAAATACTAAACGATCTTATATAATTGGAATATTATGTAAAACCTGGAATTTAAAGACAGCATTTGGAATGGCAGAGTATGTCTTAAAAATCTGGACTTAAAAATATAGAACAGAAGTATGAATGAAACCTGGGAATTTACGGAAAAACAGTGGACGAACCGGTGAGTAAACACCTATATAATCTTTACTGTTTATAATTTATCATGTGTCATCTTTGATTCAAACATTTGTGCTGATATTGTTTGAGAGATAATGTCTTCACCAGTTAGATGTAGATCAAGCATTTTGGGAACCCGAAAACAGAGTACTATGGCACTAAATAATTAAACACAGTAATATACACTTGTGAGTAAAAACACCAAATTTCTCTATTACTTCTTTACTTGATTTTTAATGAAGTCGAACTATTGGTATGCTGATAGATGCCATTCTCTTTGGTGTAAGTACTGATGTTTGATATCTGGAATTAGTTAGATTAATATTACGAAGTTTGGCGAAATCTAGAACAAGAAGAATATAAAAGACAATGAGTTATATATGTGAGTATAACAACTTATAATCTCTTTATTTGTTTCAAGATATAGGTATGTTGAAATACATCCCTCGGACTTGATTCAAACCTTTAAGATGTGTAATATAAACATACACGGTAACTTATACACTATGATCTAAACTCACGGTTAAAAGTTCTATTTAAATTTCTACTTGGTTATTAATGAATATTACAAGTTGTTTAAATACATACACTTGATTGAACACCATCTATGACTCATTTACTAACCAGATTTGTTGCGTTGGAGGTAGGGAGAAATCAAAGACTAATCATACAATTGAGAACTATAATAAAATAGAAAATAGAAAAAAGAAAAAAAAGTACATGTATACAATACAGGTCTCAAAAAAAAAAAAAAAAAAAAAACTACACATTGAATGTTACAACTCAAATAGCTAAAAATAGCCTTACAGCTATGACAAACAGAAACAATATAACAATACTAAAAAGAATCATATATTTATATATGTTTATCAGCAGCTCTCGTTCTTTCAAGAAAACCAGTGAAGCTGAATTGTCTCGATCAGTTGGATCTGAAAAAGAAAGGGGAAAAGAAAAAAATATGGTTAATATAGTACCTATTCCCATCAAAACAGAAAAAAAGAAATATAAAATGAACATCTGATTAAGAACAGACATGAACATATATGTATGGAATCAATCTCGAACACAAATCCTTACGGCCAAATCAAAACAGCTATGAAACAGCCAATACATAGTTGTGCTGTGATATCTCAATGCAAATCTTTCAAGGACAAGAGCATGTGAACAAAACAGTAACCACAGCTGTATAGGTTAGCAGATAGGAACAGCTCGGTTGTGCAGGGTTTGCACATGGAAAAATCTAACACAAAATCTGCACCATTTCCCACTGTCGAATATCATACATCCATCAGCATATCACCAACAGTCCGACTACACAGCACAGCTGAAATGAAAGAGCAAACCACACCTAAGAACTAGGACTGAACAAAACCTAAACCTACGTTTTTACAGATCGATTTTGACATCGTTCTTATCAAGTCCAACCGCAAGTATAAATACCAACCCCCATCATTTTTCCAATACACAAGCAACTCGGTATAGAAAAACCAAATTCAACCCACAAAGAAATCAAAACAGAAAATCACAAAACAAAATAATGCGAAAAGAAAATCAAATAATACTTATCTGCTTTCGTGAATCAACGCGACTGAGCTCTGTATGTTTTCGGATGAAATTCATGATGAGTTTGTTGAAACCGACAGCCTAGGGTACGGCGGATAAGGGAAACTTGAGCCTCGGGCTAGGTTTGAATCGAGTAAAGAGGGATGGAGCGACAGAAGCATGATGGAGGAGATCTGGGTTTTCCGTCATGAACGGGAGGACGGTTTTCTTTTTTCTCTCGTTTGGATGGCGGCCGATGTAATGAGGAAGAATGGATCCGATGGTTTATGAGCTAGGGTTTCGGTGTTTTATGGGAATAGAAGGGGAGCGGGCTTTGACCTATATGGGCTGAACGAATAAAAAGGTAAGGCCCGGTTTTTAAATCAAATATATTTGTTTAGTTTAAAATTAAATAAAGGCTTGATCTAGTTTATTGGTTAACTAGTTAAAGGATTTCTAATTAAAATAAGATTGATCTAACTAACGAAATTTAAAACCCTTTCATCCCAGTACCTTACAGGTCCAATTGGTCGTGTTAATTTCGTTAATCAGTTTAAAACATATTTAGTTATTTGTTTAATATAATGAAGTTATTAACAAATGTGGTTAAGGATTATCGTTTTAATTAATATAATTAATTTAATTTGCAAATAGAGATTAAAGGAAATTAGTTAGGATCTGTATAACAAGGTAATTAGATCAATTAAATAAAATTAGTTCATTTTATAACTAAGAATTTAATTAACAAAGACGTTAATATTCAAATATTATAACTCGTTCATATATGAACAGAAATGGAGCAAACAACTCGTTATACGATCGTGACTACTAGCAGAACAAAACCAGGACAAAGCTGACGACAGTGAAAATCAAAGGTGAGTTAACCTCACTCAGTTACCCTTTTTATATTTTATATAAATTGGGTGTTTTTATTTTGTGTGCTTTGCTTGCAAATGGTTGACTGTTTTGCTAGTTATCTATTTAACTGTTGATTTAACTGATGAAATTAAACTGTGTTTAATTTCAGTGAAATACCAAATCGTTATTTTAACGATTGGTTCCAATAAAGGTAACTCACTTTGGTTGGTCACGTTTATTTATAAACGTGTTTAATTGTTTGAATTGTTCTGTTATTTCGTTAATGTTAAATGGTTGTTATTTATCATCAGTTAAATGTAATTGATTTGGTTGTTGTTTATTTACTAGATATTCAACATCTGTTTGGTTAAACCAATGGGTGATATTGGTTAAGTGTTTGGCAGAGTATGGCCTTTAAAAATCAATCGGTTTATAGATATAGATCCACCGTTAGGTGAGTCGATAAAAGTGAAGTTATAAAGTTTATTTTATAACTGGACTCAGATCTTGAAATATATTATTTGAATAAAGTAAAAAAAGGGATTAAATAAATATTTTATTTATTTAAGACCTTGATTTATGGTTGGTTTAATTTATAAAGTATATGCTGATATTAATCAGATTTTCAAGTATGAAGATAAGAAATGAATTGGAAGGGCTAAACTTTGATCATTGTTTTGTAAAGGAAACAAATGATTAGAATCTATCTAAATTAATTATATTTTTAATTAATTTAAAGCAAGGATTGTTGAAATCGGTTAATGAGGTAATCAAGTTTTTGAGTTAATTAAATCGACCGTTTGGAATTAGAATTTGTTTATTAAGTTAATGTGTTTGACTAAAATAGTTAAATGAATATTGATTGAGTTTAAATAAGGATTTAAAAGGAATTTAATATTTAAATTAGTTAATAAAGGGATTAACTACTAAAGTAGTTAATGTTTGAAATAAGTTATTATTTTAATTAATGATAAAGTTAGGAATATATTTTTAAATGGGAATTCATTTAAAAAGGTTACCGAATGTGAGATGCAAGCCAATTGAAGGGGGAAAGGAAATAAACGTACTCAATTGTTTGAATTAAGTCGAAGGAGATTTCGATAAAAGGGTTTAAGATAAACCAAAACATATAAACGAGTTTCAAAGTGTTAAGACGTTAATTTTACTTTAACGTTATTTGAAACCGAGATCTAGTAAAAAGGAGAAATTTAAATGAGATTTCAAAGTGGGAAATTGAATATATTTATTCGAGATAGAATTAGCCAAACATAATTATTGGGCTAAGTTGCCATTTCGTACGACTGCTAGCGAAATTCGCAGGGCTGCAGATAGCCTACGGCGGTCGGATGTTTCCTGAGGGATTCAGGCGTAACCATTGTGATCGCTGTGATCTAGAGTCAAGCGAATGAGAGAAGACGAATGTTAATTAATCAATTTGAGTTATTCAAATATCGTATTTTTGAATATTAAAAGAATTGGAAGTTTCAATTTAACAAAAAGGAAATTAGTTTGTCAAGGGCCAAGTGATGCTGAATACTGAACCGGTGAACTCATTGGAGTGTCATGTTTGAAACACTGAATATTTTGATAGTTAAAACACCCACTATCAAACCATGTCCAATACGATTATTGGTACGGAAAGACCGGGATCGAAGTTATTCGAAAACCATTCCGACCAACAAATACGTGAAGATATCAGGAGATGATCGAGATGGAGCATTGAAGACCGTGGATCTTCATCAACGGAAGGACCACTAATGTTCTCTGCCTGGCAAGCAGAGATAAACTGTGATTCTGTCGTAGTTGGAATCTGCGGGTTGCAAGGACTTCTCGCTACTGATCCATGGGGTGATTCCTATATTGGATGCAGTAGGAGAGTGCCTTCGGTTCATCCTGTTCCTGGATGACGTATATGGACGAATGTCTGACAGAGTATTTCCGAAGGATCACGTACGTTGATTTCTTCAAACGTACGATAGTTGTTGGCAGGGAATTGCCATTCTCTAGCTTTCAGCTAGAGTATTTTTGTGGATGTCAATTAGTGATATCTGATGGATTTGACGATGTGGCATTCAAAGTGAATGATGACCAGATGTTCAAAAGCTAATCTAGACCTCAAGCCTCATCAACCGGAAGATGACAGAAATCGGGCAGGCAGCATGGCTATGTGGGTCGCTCCCATTAGGGTGTATAATCACCTATCTAGAGAAATTCCTTTTGTTTCTTAATCTATCGATTCTGCCCATTCGGGAACGGTGGTTTGAGTCCAACCGTGGGTGATATACATTCGATACACTCAAGCGAAATGAGTGGTCGGTCATGTGTGGGCCGGGTTGCAAGACGTTCTTGTGGAACCCAGTGTATTCGTCTCTAGAGATACACAGTCGGAAGGTGGTCCCATACCTTGTCAAGTTAGAATCCAATATCCAATAAGCGCCTGCGGTTTTGGTTTGTATACTATATATGGGGAGCGTGAGATGCAAGCGTTCCTCTAGTTTGTTATTTATTTGTATTTAGACATTATGATAATATCAGAGCAAGATATGGGTTTCAAAACTATTTGGGTCATCGTAAGGTAAAAACCGTCCGTGTTTATGTGTGGATTTGGCCTTACGATTATCCTTTTCTTTTGAAAAGATTTCGAACTTTAAAATCATGATTTGATGATTCATCCTTAATACTGTACGAGTTTTTCTCACTCTGGTTCACCAGACTGACCCGGTGTTTTGTAAATGCTCGGGTTAGCCCGGAGTGTACAGGTTCAGGTTATCGAATGCTGTGAAGAGACGGGCTGAAGAGTTCAGACGTATGATATTATTCCGCTGTGATGTATATAAGGGCAGATATTTATAACTATACTGATGTGTTCATGTACTCTGATGATTGTAAGTTTATTTAAAGCTCTCAATAAAGATTTTTTTCATATTATATTTTGTTCCGCTGCGATGTGAGACTCTGTGTTGTGTTCTTCTTCTTCTTCTTCTATTCTTATATTTCTTTCTTTCCTACCTCACCCTCTAATTTCTTTCATTAACAATCCGGTGTTCTCGGTGTTTGGAAGATCGGCATAAGATACAGGAAAGGTATTTATGTCTATTTTCGGGCCGAAAACCCTGGGTCGTTACAATATACATGCATATATATATATATATATATATATATATATATATATAAGCACTAGACCTCTCACATTAAGCCTACATTTGTGGATGCTGGATTTGCCGGGCGGTTCCGAGCAGATTTCTACCACAAGTTGACTTAACCTCGTGTCTTAGCACCATTGCATATTTTTAATTTTGCACTTAGGCCTCTCACATTAGGTTCAACATTAGTGGCTGCTGGATAGGCCGGTCGGGTCCGGGCTGACTTCCGCCACTAATGCAACTTAACCTCATGCCATAAGCGCAGTTACAATTTCTAATTGTAATCCTAGGCATATTCATCTTCATTCAATTATTTATGTTCATATCAAATTGCGCTCCCAAATTAAAGTCTCAAAATATAATATATTTCATGTTCCAAAATCCCATTACAAATTATGCCCTAAATTTCAATATGTGTCGCATGTCTTTCTATATGTAATTAATTTTATTTAAAATAAAGTGTAATTCTCCAGTAGTGTATCATTTACCCAAAATCTCAATTATCCCAATTGACAAGTTCGTAAAATAGATCTTTACAACAATATTCATGTACATCTCAACATATTAACTAACTGAACATATTATCCATTTTAGCACAATAATTCATTTCATTAAATTAAATCTTCCAATATGTTCATTGTGTATGTTAATGGGGAATGGCAAACAATAAATATACTATTATTCAAAAAGTATATTTTAAACCCACTCACATAAAAGCCTCCCAAATCTTGAATCTGATCTAGATATATTCTTCTATGGTTTTTCCCTTTCAATTTGATTTGAAATTAACGACCATGGATTTATTATTTTCATGAAAACAGAAGGGAAAGAGAAATAATTTAAATAGATTGGTCTTAGAAGTTTACCTTGCTTTCATGATTCAATAATCTCTTTATTAATGTTGGTTCCCTCTTCCAGATTTGGATTCATAATTTTCCTAGGCTAATATTTTAATTTTCAGAATAGATTTAAGGGGAGAGAGAAAAATGGAAGAGCTCCAGCGTAGCCGCCAAATTATGAAGTTTAGGGTTAGGTCTAAGGTCTTATTTATAGGTGTATGGAGCAACCAAGACTCTCAGATTTGACCAAAAGCTATCAAAATCGTCCACAAACTCGAAAACCGTAATCTACCAAAATCTGTCGCAGTGGGTAGATCCACCCTTGAAAGTGTCGACCTTGGTGTCGACCCACCTGGGAGGGAAATCTGTCGCCTTCTGAAATTTTGAATTTTGAACCGATTTCCGAATTTTTGGAACTATTTTTTAATTTCTAAACCTAATATATATATTGTGTGTGTGTGTGTGTGTGTGTGTGTGTGTGTGTGTGAGTGTGTGTATGTATGTATATATCCTTCCTACGCATATACAAATTTCAAATCTCAATAACTTCTTCATGCAGTGTCCAATTTATGCAAACCAGGTGTCTATTTTGACCAGAATTTTGAGACGGACGCAATGGCGCAGTCTGTTTTACTTAATTCTGAATATTTTTCAGTTATTCTTATTTTATTATCTTAAGTTAAAAATGCGGGGTGTTACACTCTCCCACCCTTAGGAAATTTCGTCCCCGAAATTTGATAAGGGTAAAATCAATTAACCCCTCGCATAAAATACATCCATCATGTGTGCATCCAATTTTTGCAAACATTTTGCACTTGTGCAAAGTGAAATACAACATAATAATGCATGTATGCCTAAGCGATACCTCTTATGTGTATGCAAATTTTCAAAAATTCTTTTTAAAATGTAATGCTCACATCCTAAATATACTGGCAATTCTATATGAATGTAATATTTTGAAAATCAAAATGATTTTTCATCCAAATTTTCCCACACTTTTACTGAGTAAGAGCGTAGTTCATCCAAATGTTGCATCCATAATCCTACTAACCAACTTTATTTTTCGAATTTTAGAAAAATCTATTTTTCTAAATTCGACTTCTTATGTTACAAAAAGTTGGAAAATGGAAAACTCCGCATCTTCCGTTTTTCTTTTTCAACCTCTTTTTAATTGTACTAGGATTTTATGTAACTATTTATAAAAATTCTCTTATTTTCCTATCCAAGCACAACCCACATAAGAGAAATTTCTTTGTTACTGATTTTCTTTGTTATCTTATCTTGGAAAGTTTTATCTTTATCCATCTTTTCTCATTATTTCCATTTTTGTTGCTTTACTGGATTTTCTGTTTCCTTTTTAGTTGTACTATTTTTCTTTTCTTAGCTTATTTAATCATCTGATCTTAGTTTAAATTTAAACAAGCCTCTAGTCTTTCAACTAAAACAGGAGAACAGACACCCTACACAGCTACTACCAAGGGCCAAGAATCTCGGGACTATGTCCCTCTCTGTTAGAAAAGTCAAAACCATGGGATCCATGAAAAGTTCGGGTGTTACCCTAACTTCCCAACAAGAACAATATAATGGAACGATCCCAACCGAAATGTAGTAACGAGTTTTACCTCTAACCTGAAAATTAGTAACTGGATCTAAACACTTACTTGCCCTTTTTTGTCTAGTAGTCACCACTAACTCTAGCTGTGTACCAATAATTATTTCAAGCAACATCCTAGGCTTTCAATGCTTATGCATTCTACGGGAACTCATTATTATTCTAAGATCATTCACGCTATCTGCTTCATAGCCTCAAAACTTTTCCCGTCTTCCCTAGGCACTAATCCTTACCTACTCCATACTTTTAAAACACGGTTTGGCCCTTTTTCATTTAAATTTCCTTCCAAAAATTAAAAGTATCAAAACTTTATTTTCTTATGAAAACTTTCTCTTGCCAAACCATAAAAACATGTCATCTTAAAAAAATGTAAATCATTTTTTTTTTAAATCACGAAATTGGAGTAAATACGGACAACTATTTCTCAATCGGGTTTATGACTTGTTCTTTACCTATAAGGTCGGTTCAGTCTCTTACTACAATGTGCCAACATCCACTCTATTCTTATTTCTATAACTTATTTTGTCCACCCACAGAATTATCTTAAAATAATTTATGAAAAAGGGTTGTCGTAAGAATAGGGATTTCAAATCTTTCTTTATTAAAAATTCTTGCATGAAATATAACAGGAAAACTAACGAGCTATACATGCTCTATAATATGCACCTTTTATTGAGAGAATTTTACTTTAGTCAAAATTTTTGCAAGAAAACACTATTTGCTAAATATACCCCATTTTCCTTCAAAACCTAATGTGTATACTTTACATATTTAAAACTATAACTTTTAAGATTAAAACTTGAAAACAACATAAACCATTTTCCCAAAAGTTTTATAATATCAAGTTCTTAAAAGTTAATAGTGGGGTTAGACTCAAAGCGGGTTTCCAATTTTCTTCTAGGCTTTCCTAGACACCCCCGCCCCAAGGTCAATTCTCTCAACTATATATATTCGTAATCCTTTTTCTCTTTTTAACCTTTTCAAATTTATAAGGTTTTCAAGCCCACTAACCCAAAATACTAATCATGTGGGATTCACATTCCATCCACACAAAGTATATTGTACACTTGATTGAAAAACAGTGATGGTTGGAAAACTCCTGCTCTAATGGCGCCTTCTTCCCTCAATTTTAATTCATCTCTTTCTTTGTCCCTTTTTGATTCGTCTTCCTTTCCTCCTTTACCAAAACATACCCCTCCACTTAAACCTCCTGATCCTTCGACTGAGATATCATCAGATTCAGTTGTTTTACCTGATTCTCTTAACCTTGATATTCCTAATCATGATCGTTCTATTCTTGATTCGAGTTCCTTGTCCTTTTTTGATTGCCTTATTGGCAATTTTTCTGTTGATGTTAGTTTCAGTAATGTCAATTCTGATCTGGTTGTTAGTTTGGATGCAAACTCTGGTCATGACGGATTATCCGAACGAGTAGTATCTGGCAATGAGAATATTATCACAAGTTTGATTAACATTGTAAATTCTCAGTCTGGCATTTCGTCGAGCACCACGAATGTGCCCAATGCAGTTCTTGAAAAAAATGTTGATGATTCTGGATCTGACAGGTTTGCTCATATGAATGTTTCTTTGCCTTCTGTAGCTGGACTTGGTAATGATTCTTCTACCAACATTAATTCTAATCCCTCCTCTATTCCCAGTAAAATTGATTACCTCTCTCTTTTCAATTCACTTCCAAGAAATGCTGGTTCATATAAACCTGTTCCATTTGAGAAAGTTAAAGATCCTCTTCAAAGAATTCCTCCAGATCTTGTGAGATTGGAGGGGATGAAATAATAGCAGCAACATTTAGTTGGGTTTTTTCTTAATGGATTTTTGTCCTTTTTAACTGTTGCTAACTTCCTTCGTGGATATTGGAAATTACATGGTGATGCTGACATAAAATCTGATGGAAGGTATTTTTACTTCAATTTTTCAAATGATTTTGATAGGCATTATATTTTGAAGGCTGATCATATTTTCATAAGGGGTCGAATGTTCATTATTACAAATTGGGATCCTTCTATTAGAGATGCACAATCACAAATCAAGAGGGTTCCTATTTGGATTCATCTTCATCGTATTGCTGTTCTGCTTTGGACTCTTATGGGGATTAATTGGTTAGCTTGCCAAGTAGGAAAGCTCATTTGTTTTGATGCTAATACTGAAAAGATGCACAGAATTAGATATGTGAAAGTTCTTGTGGAGATTGATGTTGAATTAGAACTGCCTTATTGTATTGAGTTAGGTGGACTTGGTGATAAATGTCCCCCTGTTGTGGTATCCTATGACTGGAAGCCTAGTATTTGCACTCTTTGCAAAGTGTTTGTGCATCATACCTCTCAATGTGATATTCATAATAAAGAAAAATCTTTTAATGGAGTACAACCTGAAGATAGGTTTATGAATTCAAACATTCCAACTAGTCATAAAGATGAAAGTGTCAAATTCAAAGCTCTAGTTTATGAAAACCAACAAGCTTAGAATAAAGTTAACATTAAGAAGAAACATATATGGAAAAGGAAGGAGGGTAAATTTGGGACTAATATGGAAGAGGATGTAAATAAAGTCTTGGATGAAGTAGTCAAAATAAATGGGGTTGGAAATGTTGATAACCAAGTTAATAATGAAGAGCAAATGGATATTAGAATTTGTAAGGGAAGAGGTAGTTAGAATATTGTGGTAGTTGACAAAGACGGTAACTGTGAGGTGCATCAAAAGGCAAATGTTGTTGATTTAAAGCAAAAAGGTGTTCAAGAGTTTGATGGAATTTTGAAAGAGGCGGTTCAGAATGAATTTCATGTATCAAATACTTTTTCAATTCTTAATGATAATTCTACAGAGGCTTCTACTTTGACTAGCAATTCTTCCCAGATTTTCAATTTTTCATCATGCTCTCAATCTTCATTTTGTTCTTTAAGTTTTTCTTCATCTTCAAAAGGTCACTCTGTCTCCAATGATTCTTCATTCAGTTTTAATATTCCCTTGAGCTCTTCTTTCAGTTGTAAACTAAATGAACCTCCTTGTTCTTCATCATCTCCTTATAGTCATTCATCTGCTCCATCAAAATTAATATTTCCACCTCCTTCTATAACTTGCAATGTTTCTGCTTCTAACATTGATCCTCCTATTAATGATCCCCCTGTTAAAGATCCTCCTGCTAATGATCCTCCACCTCCTTCTGTTAATAATCCATCTTCATCTTCTGCTGATGATATTTCTTCTCCTTCTCAATCTTTTGGTAACAATTCCACTGCTCCTGTTTCTCATACTGAGGTTAAGACTAAAAAGGGTAGGAAAAAGAAATCTAAGAAGAAGTTAATCAATCCTGATGATATTGATGATGGAATTGAGTTTGATCAAGAGGATGTGATCCCCTCTAGGAGCTAGAAATATATTTCTAAAAGACACATTTGGAAGCATCCAGCTCCAACAGTTGATCCAATCAAACTCAAATTATGATACAAAATTTAGCATTCTGGAATGTTAGGGGGGTGAATCTTCCCTCTAAGCAAAGTGAGATTAAGTTTTTTTTATCATAAATTGGAAAATTCAGTTATTATGATTGTCAGAGACGAAGCTTGATTTGAATACAACTACTAATGATGTTGCATTCATTGCTAATGGTTAGCAGTATGATCACAATCATTTAGATGCTAGCTTTGGTAGATTGTTAACTATTTGGAATCCTTCTATTTTCAAACTTGCTAGATTATCATCTTCAGATCAGTTCATTCATTACTTCTGTGTTTTTCTCCCTTCAAACTTTTCTTTCTTTCTTACCTCTGTTTATGCTCAGAATGCTGTTGTTCTAAGAAACTCATTTCTTTCTAATCTTCACCACATTCATTCTCACAATGATCCTTGGATCTTGGGAAAAGACTTTAACTGTATGTTTTCCTCATCACAGAAATTGGGAGGGTGTGCTCTTTCTACTAAAGACATAACTCCTCTTAATCAAGCAATGATTAAGTCTAATCTTCTTCCTCTTCGATACTTTGGTAATAGCTTTACCTGGTCCAATAAAAGCCACTCTGGTCTTCCAACTTTGTGCAAACTTGATCATATCCTTGTCAATTCTGCTTTTGTATCCACTTGGCCTAATTCTTTTTATCATATTCTTCCACCATCAATATCTGATCATAGTCCTCTTCTTTTAAATTGGGGGTGTGAAGATTCCATTGGAAAAGGGAAGTCCTCATTTAATTTTTTTAATTTTTTGTGAACTCATAAAGATTTCACTAGTATTCTCTTGCAGGTTTAGGGTAATTCATATGGCAGGAATCCTTTGGAAATATTAGTTTACAAGTCGAGGTTGCTTAAAATTCACTTAAGGGCTTGGTCTACGCATCAATTTGGTAATGTATATTCATCTTTGGCAAGGAAAGAGTTATTCAAGGTACAAGAGGCTTTAAACATGGATCCTTTTGATTTTCAGCTTCAGCAAATGGAACTTGAATTGCATAATAAATTAAAAAAGTTGTTGGACTCTGAGTTGCAGTCAGCTAGGCAAAGTTCGTATTTGAGGAGGGAAAATGAAGCTGATAGAAATTCAATTTTTTTTCATAATTCATTAGGTTACCAAATTCAAGGAAGCAATTGTTTTGGTTGAGGATTTACAAGGTACAATCCATACTTCAGCTGATGGTATTAATGAAGCATTTGTCAGCTACTTTAGTTCAACTATGGCTCCAAGTACACTATTTTCTAGTCATATTGATCCTCTATTTCATATTGGGCTTCCTTTTATTTCTAGTCAGCAATCTAAGGAGTTGGTTTCTTTGATAACTGATAATGAAATCAAAGCTGTTGTGTTTAGTCTAGATTCGAACAGTTCAGGAGGACCAGATGGATATAATGCGTGTTTTATTCAGAAGTGTTGGTCTATTATTGGCCATGATGTTTCTAGAGCAGTGCATTACTTTTTCATGAATAGCTATTTACCTTCTATGTTTTCTTCAATGTTTATAGCTCTAGTTCCTAAGGTGCAGAATCCTCTTTTAGTCTCAGATTTTAGACCCATTTCATACTGTAGTGTTTTTTACAAGATCATATTGAAAGTGCTTGCTAATAGACTTCAAACAGTTCTTCCATCTTTAATTTCAGTCAATTAGTCTGCTTTTGTGTCTGGTAGATCAATTAGTGATAATATTCTGATCACTCAGGAATTACTTTTGGGGTATGATAGGAAACATATTTCTCCGAGGTGTATGCTAAAGCTTGACATCATGAAGGCTTTTGATAGTGTCTCTTGGTCATCAATAGTAGCCATAATGTCGAAAATGAACTTTCCAAAACCATTTTTATCCTGGATATATACCTGTATTTCATCTCCTATGTTTTTGATATCTAGGAATGGTATATTGCATGGTTATTTTAAGGGGAAGCATGGTGTTAGATAGGGGGATCCTATATCATCCTATCTTTTCATCATAGTTATGGAATTATTAAATTCATTAAGCATTCAGCAGGTGAAGATAAGGAGATTTGAGCTCCATCCCCGATGTAAAAACCTACTTATTGCCCATTTATTGTTTGCGGATGATCTAGTGATTTTCACTAAGCCTACTGTAGGTAATATTCAATGTATTCTTTTTATTCTTCAACAGTTCCATGAGATTACAGGGCTGCAGGTTAATTTGAGCAAATCATATATTAAAATTGCTGGGTTATCTTTGAGTATGAAGAATGAGCTCATTTCTATATCAGGCCAGATAATTCAAGTTATTTGGGTCTTCCATTGTTCAAATCTAGAGTTACTAAAGAGAAGCGTATGCCTTTATATGAGAAAATCATTGACATGATTAAATAGTGGCCTTCAAGAAAATTATCTCAAGCAGGGAGGTTAACTGTTGTTCAGTCTATCATCTCTTCAATGACTTCCTATTATATGAGGCACTTCTTACTTCCAGTGAAGCTTGTTAACATGGTTATTAGTGCCATGAATAAATATCTATGGCATGGGGATCCGTTTGCCAAAAAGATTATACTTATTTCATTTGCAAAATTGTGTGATAGTAAAAAGAACGGAGGGCTTGGAATTATAAATCCGTTGCAATGGAATAAGGCTGTTGTGTCCACGTATATTGATAAATTATATTCTGATGAAAATTGTCTTTGGACTAAATATATGAAAAACAATTTAATTAAAAGGAAAAAAATTGGACCATGGAGATCCCACAAATTTGTAGTTGGAGTTGGAAACAAATACTGAATTTGAGGAGACTTTTTCTTCCATTTATTCAATGCAATGTAAGTAAGAATTCTGGTTTATCATTTTGGCATTCTCCATGAGCTAGTTCAGGGTTAGTTCTGAGTGATATAGTTGATTATAATTTGCGGAGAAATAGTGGTATTTATGATGGTGCTTTAGTTGAGGATTTTATTCATGATGGTGATTTGATCCTCCCTCATTGTAGTTCAGTTGTATTACGTGGACTTTGGAATGAAATTTCAAGAACTTTTAAGTTTTCTGGTAATCATCATGTGGCTTGGTCAGGAAAGGAGCATTCAATCAATTATTTTTATGGTTTGCTTAATGGAGAAAGGACAATATTTCCCTGGTATAAAAGAATCTGGAGTTTAATGAGTTCAGCTAAGTGTAATTTCTTATTGTGGAAAGTTATGTCGAACTCATTAAACACTAAAGATAAGCTCTTTAAATTGGGAATTATTTCTGATGATATTTGTGTACTGTGTAATATGGATGTTGAGAGTAACACCCATTTGTTTTTTGAGTGTTTGTATGTTCATCAGATTTGGAAAAGACTCTTGGCAAATGGTAATTTCCATTCACCTTATGCTAATAGTAGAGATGAGTGGTTCTTATTGTTTAGAGCTACAAAGTGGAAGACGAGGAAAAGCTTGCTTTTGCTGAAGATGCTGAAGCTATTTGTTTATGAAATTTGGATGGAAAGCAATAGAAGAGTGTTCAGTAATTTGAATATGTCCTCTAATGATCTCTTTGATCTTATTCATAGAAGAATTGTGAAGAAATTGAATTCAGGATAGGTGCTTGTCATTATTCTTATGTGCATGTTGCTGGTGAGATGATTTGTTGCTGTTGTCAATGAGGTGCTTGATGCAGATTTTCTTTTTTGTGCTTTGGTTGTTGCTGTTGTTATAGGAATGTATGGTGCAGTTTTGAGTTTTTTTAATGCTCATTGTATCATTTTTTTCTTCTCAAAGTTGTACAGGTTGTAATGAGTTAGTGTTTGTGTAGTGTGTTGTACAGTTCTTTGATTTTTGTAATCCATATAGTGCTAATAAAGTCGAATTGCCCTTCAAAAGTTATTGTACACTCTCCACCCAAATTACCTAAGGGTCTCAGATTTCCTTATTCAATCCTTTAGTGTACAAAGCAAACATCCCATTTCTCGCCATGTTATACTCTTTCTATTTAGTGGGTTCCTCTATGGATTTAGGTATATATATAATATTTATATTTTAAAAAAATACAAATACGTTCACTCACTATTTATATAGGAATCCTAAACCTAGGCTCTGATACTAGATGTAACAACCCGAATTCCAACAGACCAATTTTTATTTTAAAATTCCAATCTATCGAAACTCGAATTAGTTTGCTCTGATATCCAACAGAAAAGACAGAGACAAAAAATATGTCAGAGCTCAAAAAATATCTCACAGCCGAATGGATAAAGTATGATATAATCAAAATATAGCCTTACCGTATTAATAATACTGCCTAACTAGTATCTGTAACAACCCGGAAAATCAGAACCAATTAAAAAATTTTATTTTGGCAAATTTGATGAATTTTGAATATTTAAAATGATCTATTTTAAATAATAACGACGAGAAATTTATTTTGAACAGAATTAGAACATATATATTTATTTGAATCGACGTTAGAATATAAAATATATATTTTAATTATAAAAGGAACTGAAAATGGCGCGGTATTTTGAAAATTCGATTTCAAAATTCAAATGAATGTACAGGATTCAAAATAAACCGGATTTTAGCGAAACAAAAAATATTAGAATCTATTTGAAAATATCTTTCCGAGAATCCGAAAAATCAAAATTTCATAGCGGGGATAAAAAAATTTGCCCAGTTGAAAATTCAGAATAGTCACTATGGAAATTATAGTCCTTAAAAATAGCCATTTTGCAAACGACCTCCGTTTTCGATGAGAACACTTTTGTTGGATCCGGAATGTCAAATTATTTCTAGATTCCAAAATTCATAATTTTTGGGATTAATACGTGAGTGTAGCACAAGAAAACGTGTTTTGAAAGTTTTAGTCAATTTGAATCGACTAGAAAATGGCCATTTTTCAAATGGTCTCTAAATTCGACGAAATTAGTTTTGTTAGGACCATATCGCCAAAACATAGTAGATTTATTTTTCTGGAATTTTTGGGGTCCGTATGTGACCCCGGTAAATTAAAATGTGCGTTCAAATTCAATATATAGATTTATATTTTGATTTTGACAGAAACTGATCGTAACAACTGAATTGGCTTACGAAACATATCCCATTACGTTCAGAATATGGGTAATTCGCTAGGGGCGACAGTCGGTGGGTTTGATTTGGAGTTCGAAATAAAAAGTTACCTTTTTTTGAAAAGAAAATAATTAAAATATATTATATATGTTAGGTCAAACCCTAAGTAATTCACACCGAAGTCAAACATTTCTTCAGCGCCTCCCTCTTCCTTTGAATGACGGAAGAAAGAAAAAAAAGAATTCCCAAATCGATCTGAGGATCAAATCACGTGACCGCACCTCGGTCACCTTCGTCGCCGACGTTCGCCCCCCCTCCGATGCTCCTCCGCCCTCGTCTCTCGCTCCTGTCCTCCATTCGACGTTGAAACCCCTACCCATCAGAAAAACCCGCCGCTAGTCCCCAAGGCGCCACCATCGACCTAACTCCCCTCCCCAACCACCTCCTCGACCCCGACGCTGACCACCAGACCCGACAACCCTCTACCGAATGAATTACAGTGAGTTTTTTTAATTTATTTATTTTGTTTATTTTTGTTTAGTTAATTTAAATAAAAAAACATTGGTTTAAAAATAGGTTTGTTATTTATATGATAACGATATAAAAATGTATGATTTTTATTCATATTGCTATGGTATAAAAATATAATTTTTATAATAAAAATTAGATTTTATTGTAGAAAAGTTTGGATTTTTATATATGTAGCGGTGAAAAGATTATATTTTTGTTAAAACAAAGATTTGATTTTCATAGTTAGAAAGGCAAGATTTTAAACAAACAAAGATTTGATTTTTATTTTTGAAGAAAATATGATTTTTATGTTGCAAAGGTACGATTTTTAAATATATAAAAATTTGATTTTTATATATGAAATGGCGATGTAAAAGTTGGATTTTTATTATGAAGTTAGTGAAATAAAAATATGATTTTTATGATGTAAACATCGAAATAAAAATTTGGTTTTTATTACGAAGATAACGAAATAAAAATATGATTTTTATAATCGAAATAGCAGCATAAATAATAGATTTTTATATATGGAATAGCAACATAAAAATATGATTTTTAATTTATAAACATCGGATTAAAAATATGATTTTTACTATGAACAGCGGGAAAAGGTCGCATTGGAATTTTGGGCAAATCCAAACCTTTCAGATATAAAGAATGGAGGAGTGGATCCCAAAGGTGAGAACTTCTCACATTAATTTTATTTTCTAGTTAAAATATATACTAGGATGCAGACGGTGCTTAGCAGCACCCGACAACCGTCGTCCACAGACCATGGACGAATTATTTCTTTGTTTGACTGTGTTGTGAAAAACTGATTGTGATGTGGAATGGAATAAAATATTTTATAGTTAAAAATATAATTTTTAACATGTATATAAATAAAATAAATATTTATAAACCAATCGCACGATTTGTTTATGTACACACATTTGACTGATATTGATTGGGATGATATATTTTACACATCGCCCAACTGAACAAATAAAATTCATTATTTGTTGATTGAAACCCCACATGGGTATTGGGATGATATATGACATACACTAGTCCCAATAATTAGTTGTATGTCAATCGATTAGTTGACGAGCTATGTAAGCGTTGAATATTTATATTTAATGGTTATGTAGTGTAGAATGCACTCTGGATGATGGTTGACTGTGTTTGATTGTTGTTATGTACATGTATGTATGAAATCCATATAAATCAAATTATATGGTAATTGACTGTGTCTGGTTCCAGTTCAGAAAGAATAAATAATTTAAAATAACTAATATTTTAAAATAACTAATATTTTAAAATAACGAATATTTTAAAATAATATTCAGTAAAAGATCAAAATATGATTTTGATGTCTGATTTGGGATGAACACGAATATATTTAAATATATAAAGCCGTATTGGTTAGATTAACGCCATTTTGACGTGAACGATATTTATATCGATTTTATTCATTTCTATAATGAATATTGGAAAGGAAATGATTTCGAAATATAATATTTTGAAAATATTATCATTTATATATATTGATGATATGGAATATTCAATTTTGATTTGAAATTGAATATGAAGTTGAAATCGTTTTGAAAACGAATTTAAAATGTTTTCTAAAATACGTTTTAAATGGAAATCGACGAAATTTATATAATATATATATTATATATATAATGGCCTGAACAGAACGCGCCGCGGCAGTTCGTGAATTTCGACCATTGACTTCGAACGGACATTACGGGAGATCCGGCCATCGGATTCTCCTAAAATCGGAACCGTTGGGTCCGTATCAAAAAGAGCTTTCTAACGAATATGAGAGATTTGAAATCTAATGGTTGGATTTGGAATTATGTCCAAATCAAATTTGTAAAAGGTCGTTGTAAGTGCAGTTCGATGGCCGTTTATGGAAATCGACTGTACGGGCCTTGATAATTTTTTTAAAAATATCAATAATTTGTGTATAATCATAATAAATGATTTGGAAAGAAATAGGATGAAAAAATCCATATTTGAAAAGATAAAAATATGTTTCTATCGAAATGAACTAGTTATGAACTAGAATTATAATCCAACATTTTTAAATAAATAAATTGAATTTGAAATCGTTTTAAAAATAACCAGGATTTCCAATATATAAATTGGAATGGATTTGAACCGAAATTATCTTCGGAATATTTCAATATTGGATTCCGTGATTATACGGATATTGTGGAGGAATTTGGAAGAAATATATATCGTTATTCCAATACGATATTTGTTGATTTCAGGATTTGATATTGAATATAAGCTGATATATTTTCTATTCAGAGCCTTGTATTTAATATCAAATGGATTTTTGTGTTTGTCATGAACGGTGTCTTCACTAACACTGTTCTTGAACCCAGTCGAGAAAAGATTAAATCTTTTTATTTAGATTTAATGAAGTATGCCAATTAATTAATATTTAATTATAATTGAATTGGAATTGATTTTTGGGTTTATCGTGAACGAATTTTTAAATAACACTTGTTCTTTAACCCGATTAACAATGGAAGGTGATTTTGGGTTTGTAGTGAATGGTATCTTAAATTACACTTTTCTTGAACCCCGTTTGAATAGAATAAATCTTTTAACCTAGATTTGAAGAAGAATTACCAATTAATTAACATTTAATTGGAATTAAAAATGGAATGTGAATTGGGTTTGTTGTGAAGTGTGTTTTTAACGACATTCGTTCTTTAACCCGATTTACAGTGAAATGTGATTTGGAATTTATAAATCTTTTAATTAAGATTTAACGGGAATTTTCCAAAGTAATGTTTTTCCAATTTAATATATTAAATTGGAATTGAATTGAATTTGAATGGATAATAATCGAAGTGAACTTTTGTGGAGGAAGACTGTTAATACATATGAAATTTAAAAGGCTTTGCCGTTATTTCATTTATATTATTAGTCGGATACAAAAATTGATATCGATTATATATTGATTTGTTTTTCCATGAAGATTCCATAATTAATGGAATGTGATTTGGGTTTATCGTGAACTGTGTTTTTAATGACATTAGTTCTTTAACCCAGTTAAAGGCAGAATTTCATTTCTGTCATTGTATTTCAAACTGTATGGTTGATCTCTGCTAAATATATATCTGTTTGGTGGCGGGGAGTTTATTCTCTTGCATAGCACCCTTCTCTGAGACGTACGAGCTCAGAGGTTATATATCAGCAGAAACCAATAGTACGGTGTAGATTGCCGATGTGGCATGTTTGTGTTTCCAAAGTTAAATAATCATTAATATTGATTTTTGGGAAGATTAAAACTAAGTGGAGTTTTAATGAATCTTTAATTAGATTGAAATGTGAATGGATAATTTAAATTATCAAATTTGGGAAATGATCGAGAATGGAGTATCGCCAGTTTTGCTCCTAGCGATAGCTAAATCTTAAATTAGATTTGAATGGGAAATGGTAATTAATTTTACTGATAACACCGTGGTATTAGTTATGGGGTAATAACAGTTTTGCTCCATGGGATGAATAGGTTGGGATTGGGAAATAAAATAAATGATTACTTCGGTGTGGTTCGCTAATCCCGACTAGTTTGGAAAACCTTAATTTGGTTTGAATTGATATCCAAAGGAAGATTAAAGAATAAATTTTAAAGAATTTATCTTTGATAAAATTATTGGGAACAAATCCCTAAGGATGTGAATATTTAAATAAAAGAATATTCATAATTGGAATGAGGTGTATATTGTATTTTATAACACTTGTTTATTATATACGTGAGTTATTCAGAAAGGCCGGATTTATGCCCATTCTGAATAACTGATTCGACGATAAGTCAACGATGAAGACGGTAGTTGAAGACCGGAGGTCTTCACATCATGTGGATGATTACTGATGTCTTGATTGGGCTATACCCAAGATGAGGTAATAAGTGGTGATCGTCAAGACGTAGTTAGAGATCGACAGATATGCGAGGACCTCTCCCCTGTATTGGACATACGGGATAAAGAATAATGTGCCTTCAGTTTCGTTCAGACCCAGAATGAACTTGTAAATGGACTGTGTGTCTGACATTGGATTTTATTCTGTGTTGATTGATTTCTATTAAATATATATCTGTTTGGCGGCGGAGAATTTATTCTCTTTCTTAACGCCCTTCTCTGAGACGTACAAGCCATTACAAGAAAACATGATTTTAGATGCATCTATTGGCAGCGTTTACAATGTGAACGCATCCATTACTAATTTTTTTCAATTTTTTCTTTAGTTTTCATTTAATTTTGGGGCTATCAAATCTTACCGTGTTCCCCGCCAATTAGAAAAAACTTGTCACATTTTTTTCTCCCCCTTCCCTCCACTTTTTCAGTTCGCCCTCTTTCAACGAAATTTCACTTTTCTCGCATTCTTACCCTAATCTCGCCTCAGCTTTCATCACACGCAAACTACTTCGCCGATTTGCTTTCATCGTGCTACCTCGTTCAACCGGGCCCTGTCACTTCGTCAATAGGGATCCCTCCACCTCGCCGTCTGCTCCCTCGCTCTATTCACTGGCCCTAAATGTTCAAATTGAGGTTATCGCTAATTTTTTGTTTGCAAATCGGTTTTTTTAAGAAGCCCAGATATTATTACTTGTTAATTAAGTTGAAAATCCGTTGTCATTTTCTTTTTTGTGCTCAAACGTCATGCCTAATATCAGTAACTAAATGTCAAAAAAAAACTTTTATTCTGTTTAATATTAGATATTATATCTGAGAAAATTGATTACTTTGATTTGGCAACTGCGACGGATCTATTAGTAGTTTAAGCACTATTGCTTCAGTTTTGATTTTTTTTTTTATGTTACTTCAGTTGGTTTTGAAAAGGTATTCATTCGTATTTGTTTGCTAGATATAATAAAACTTAATGTCTTTCTAATTTTGAGATTATTTGTATTTGTTGTTTTCATTCCTGTGTACATAGAAATAAATAGTAGTTATAACTGTAGAAACTGATTTATATTTTAGGCTAAGGGTTGTACATGTTTGTGATGCATTTTGATCTTGATTTGTACAATACTGTTTTGTATTGTTTTTTATTTTTTGTACTGCATCCTAAACAGATATTGTACTATTATTTTTTCATATATATTAGAATTTAAATAATGAAATAATAAATTTTACAGCCCTACTTCCTGAAGAGTGTGTAAGAGAAAAGCTTGCTCAATGGAAAACTTGATGTTTTTAGTTGTAGAGTAACGTCGCTATAAAGTGAATGGTACCGGATTTGTAGGACCATGTCAAAACATGTTAAATATCTAGGTTAGTATAGTATGGCCTATATATGAATCGGCGTGTATATGCGAATATACATATGTCGATACAATGAACAAACAAGAATGTTATCATTTCTGTGTTATTTTGAGCATGCTTCTCCTACTTGATGTAATGAGTTATGGTGTTATTTTCACATCAAGAATGTTGCTAGCCTATCTTCCGGATGCAAGTCTGAGCTTTTAGATTTGGTGTTCAAAGGATTGTGGGGCATTATTAAGTTGAAAGATCATTAGTACCAGATTTCTTCTGGCTTCCTTCAGATTGTATGATTGAAGTGTATTGGTCATCCAGACAACCATCAGATAAGTCTCAGATTTATTGTGTTGTAATCCTACCTCATGTTTGTATGCTTGTTATGGCGATCATATTATTTTGCTTAAATTACCGGTGAAAGTTAACAAATTTCATGCATTTAATATGTAGGATTTCATGTTGCGAATTAGCTAATGCATCTTCTTCATAATAGCAATCACTATAAGATCTTCTTTCTTGATCAGAGGTGATTACTTCATAAATAAAAAGGATGAGGGAGGATTATATTTAAAAAAAATCCACTTCAGTTTAGCATATTTTCTATAAAATCATTACATCATCAAATGGCTAGTGTTTTCTCTCTGGTTAGGGTCAAGTTCTTAATTAAACGCTTGAAAAAGTTGAAGTGCGTCATGATGAATTGAACATGTAAGTTACATTTAAGCAATTTATACAAATTTCATATATCAGCGTCACTAGATTAGCGATTTACTTTTTGATCTTTACCGATAGATATTATCAGTGGCAATCATTGTATGTATGAATCTAATGAGTATAGAGCATGATATAATGTGTATATTGACAGTTAATTGGCACGATATGGCTGTAATATTACCAATTAAAGCAAAGAATCAATCATTACACACTGTAGTGTGAAGGTGTATCAACATAAAATACTTGATTTTCTTTCATCGCACAGGAGTTGATTCTGAAAAGAACTTGATAAGACCAAAGCTTGCTATGTATTCAATATGAAATAGCAAGAGAGCGGGTTATAGAGGAGAGAAGGAGAAGCATGAAGAAGATTGGAAGGAAAGAAAAATCATAACGTAGAAATATATTTTTAACCAGCTTGGTATTCCGTTCTTTACTGTTACCTAAATAGGCTCCAATATAATGCCTCTAAATGCTAGTTGCCCATACAAATACATTTGTAGCAACTACTTAAATGAAATATATATAAATAAATAAATTGTTGCAACCAACTAGTTTGTCTCTACTGCTTTTGAGTTACATAAATAAACCGTTGCATTGTTTTTTGCTAGTGAGTCTAGGCTGCTGCAATTTTTATTGGCAAAGTTTGCTTTGGCTTGCGATGTACTAGTTGCATTACTAGAGTATAATTAATGTTGGTGCAGTATCACAACGATGTTCTGTTTATTTTACCAATTAAATTTAATAGTTAACATTAGCAATCATCACTGATTTTATGAAATAAATAGACTGTAATGAGAAGAACAAATTTATGAAACATCATGCATTGCAGGCCCTGTTGTAGAAGATATGTTCCATTCGCAGGCAACAATTATGGGACTTGCATATAGCCCTTAAACAGGTGGTGTGTTCTTGATCACTATTCGCTTCCCTCCGGATTATCCCTTCAAGCCACCAAAGGTAGAAAATTTTCTTCGTATGATCATTGCTGTTAAGATAATACATAATACAGATTGAGTCATTCTCTCTAAGGACCAAAAAACCAGTAGAGATGAAGCAAATGATTTCAGCTCTATATTTTCATGTGATTGCATAAATTTCAATTACCTTCCATAGAAGCAAATAGGATTGCACTATAATGCTAATTGAATTGCACTGGACTATAAAAAGCGTTCTCGAAATGACAAATAAAAAGCAAGAGGGTTCCATTTGTTTAGAGACCGTACCCATGTTAAGTTGCTTTGCGTTAGGTTCTACTAGAATATTTATTTATTGTTTTATAGTGTACAATACATAATAATAATAGTTATTTATTTTTTGACTGTTTTAATTACATGACATTGGAAGCTTTATGCGTAAATATAGTTGTATTGTAGTATAATTTGGATTGCTTATTAATTAAACTACACAGGCGTAAAGCGAACTCTGATCGGTGATATTGGATTGCATTGTACTTTAAATGAATCGATTCGTATTCTGTTGAAAGTTGTGTTGTATATTTTTTGTTCGGTGTATTTCATTTGCGCATGACATACTAACTCTTCGACTATTTTGTTATGATATAATTTAACTGGGAAGCTCCAAGTGGAAAAAATATATAAGATTTTATTTCATAGTGTATGTTTGTATCATATTACAAGCATTAAGTAAGGGCAATATATATAACATGCAAACTGTTACTTAAGGGAAAAAATTAAATTAAATTGAAAATTAACATTAAAATGAATAGTTCACATTAGAATCATTTTGGATATGTGAACCTTAAATTAGTCCTGTGTATACAGGAAGGTGAGTTCAGCAAAGATTCCAAATATCACCACTAAACAAAATTTTGAATCCCCTACAAAATATAAGCATATTAGAAAGAACAAATTGAATGTTTATAATACATAAATAAAGGAATTTATTGACTAAGGTAGGTAACAAGCGAAGCAAGAAGAACAAGCATTAACAAATAAGGTCCGAAAATCCAAGTCACTAATGAAGGGTACTTGCATGCTACAACTAGATAAAATTATGTTGAATGCTTTATAATATTGATGAGAAATTTCCCGTTTTCATTTCATTTCTTATTTCGGTGTGTAGGCAAATAAATGTGCACTGAAAGATTAAAAAACAAACCGTTATTACTGCACCTTTCAAAAGAAATATTTAAATGTGTTACCATATCTTTGTAGCAGCTGATTCCTTTAATACGACATTCAGTAAAAAAGGCACCATCTTAGAGACTATGAATGGAAATCATTAATGAAATGCAGCAACGTAACATTTTCCAACCACTGTTATTTTATATTTGCACTGTGCACTATATACAAATTGGTATTTTCAGTATTTTTCCTTTAATATTTAGTTAACTTGATTGTGGTTAAGTTATGCTGTCCTTATTGCAGAAATCACCCATGCCTTTCAATGTTGATCCCAAGTAGTTATTGATTTTTCTTAACATCACATAAAGTTCGATTATCTCATGGGTTTATATTTGGGGCAAGGTATTTAATTTCCCTTATTTGCAGTGTTATTATTTGGTTTTCTCCAGACACTTTTTCCATTATAGTTTCATAATCAAACTCAGACAACTGAGGCTCAGTTTGTTGTGTATTTATTTGGCTGCAATCGTTAATTAAGTTTTTTCCTCATCTTTGCTATTATTATTAATAAAATAATTTAACGTCGTGTTCATATTTGCTACTATTATATATAAGAATTTGATAAAAGATAATACTTTCCAGTATGAATAAATTATCCATATAGAGAACTCATTTTACATGTTCATTTGCTACCCCAATACGATGATGGTATATTCAGCAGCTTTTGCAACTCAAACAAACAAATTTCCCATTTTCATTTCATTTCTTATTTCGGTGTGTAGGCAAATAAATATGCACTGAGAGATTAAAAAACAAACTGTTATTACTGCATCTTTCAAAGAAATGTTTATATGTGTTACTATAACTTTGCAGCAGCCGATTCCTTTTATACCAACATTCATCAAAAAAGGCACCATCTTAGAGACTATGAATGGAAATCATTAATGAAATGCAACAACATAAAATTTTCCAACATTGTTATTTTACATTTACATTGTGCAATATATACTAATTAGTATTTTCAGTATTTTTCCTTTAATATTTGGTTAACTTGGTTGTGGTTAATTTATGATGTCCTCATTGTAATAATCATCCATGCCTTTCAATGTTGATTCCAATTAGTTATTAAATTTTTTTAACATTATGTAAAGTTGGATTATCTCAAGGTTTAGATTTGGGGAAAGGTATTTAATTGGAATTTAATAACCTTATTTGTAGTGTTGATGTATCGTTTTCTCCAGACACTTTTTCCGTAATAGTTTAATAATCAAACTCAGGCAACTGAGGTTTAGTTTGTTGTGTATTTATTTAGATGCAATCATTAATTAAGTTTTCCACGTCTTTGCTACTATTATAGATAAAATAATTTAAAGTTGCATTCATTTAGTACAAATTTCTGGCTAAAGAAGCGAATATTAGTTTAGTGTAAATACTGAATAAATGGTCAGTTGAATAGGGTTATAAGGGGATGCTTGTTACACTCGGGTTCATATTTGATTCAACAGTTCGAAAGTGTCTGACCTGTGGCATACTTGATTCAACAGTTCAGAAATATTTAAAATTCTGTTCAATGCAAGTCATATACACTGATCAGAAATACACGGTGGTATGCTACTGGTTCTTAAGAGCACAAAATGAACAGAATGTTGAATGATAAAAACAAGTAACAGTTCAGGTACTACTTTGTAAACTGTATTCTTTTTCGGGAATGTGCAATTGCATATTTTAGTGCGGATAGGGGTGAGTTGTGAGGTTGATTTTGTGATTTGCTAGTGCAACATTGCTGAGGTGTAGGAGATTTGAAATTGCGATTTGACGTTGGTAGTGGATTGCAGAGATTGATTGCTGGACTTTAGCAGTCTAGTTGTGCTGATGGTGCGCTCGATTCCTTTCAAGAGGCAAGTGGTTGTAGACAGGGCCGGTTTTAAGGGTAAGCCAGCTAGGCGGCGGAATAGGGAAACCCGCCTATCGAGGGGCAACACTGAGGAAGAAGGACGAGCAGGTATTATATATGTAGATATACGCTTCAAATAAACCTGCCTCTATTTTTTATTTGTTCTTCTGTAGTCTTGTTGGTTAGCCATTTGAAAATCTCCCATCGGACTGTGTGTTCGATACCCATGAAAGCATACCACATTTTTACGAAAAAATATCCACTTATTTCTATTCCATACATGTTTATTTCTGTTCCACACACGTGTGCATGCTTTTGGCAATGGTATTTGCCTAAAACAACCCATTTCCTTTTAGTAGTATCATATTTTTGCTACAGTTTTCTGTAATTTATATTCTATATGACAAGTAGTGACAGTAGCTCTTATGTCTTTGAAAAATTAATTATAAGGCCAGCATCCTTCCTTAAAAGCCTCATTTCACAAATATGTCTTAATACCCATTCACAAGGTTTTCGTGAAAAGCATCCATATATTCTTTTGTAGACTATTGACGTGATTCCTATATGACACGTGGGCATGCTTTTGTCAATGTTATTTGCCTAGGGCAACCCATTTCCTCAAACTGGCCCTGGTTGTAGATGATGGTTAATGGTTTTGTGTAGGTGGGTATGTAGGGAATGGTCAGAGGATGATGAAGTTGTAGGATAGGCAGAGGAGGTTGAATGTTGAGGCAGGTGACTGAAAGAAGTTAGTTTATGGTAGTTGGATTGATTTCGTTTTGATGGGAAAATGGAAAGGCTGGGATGTACAATTGCAGTTTTTGTAGGAGCGGATGCGATTGACTATGGAATGTGTGCTAAATTTGGCTTAGGCGATGGAGAGGAGTGTATAATACTGTTTTTGTGAAGTAGTGGTAGTTTGCAGTTGATACATGTAGAGTTAAAGGTTCAGTTGTCTTTTTATCTTCGAGGCGCTGACTTTGAGAAGTTTTGGGTTTTATTTTATTGGGGTTGCAGAAGTGTTGTGAAATGAGTAATGGAGCATTTGGGATGGAGAAGGGAGAGTTCTGTGTTGTTTTGCGTAGGAGATGGTATATGTTGGGGATGTAAAAGGTGTATCAGTTCAGGTGAAGTTAGCTGCTAATTAATGGTACCAATTTTGCTAATGCGTGCGTAACGTTGGTAAATGTAATTTACCTATAACCATCAATATTAACCTCCTAAAATTCATGTATTTTAGTGTAACAACCCGTATTTTCAATAACCTGTTATAACGTAAATCGAGGCAGAATTTAATTTATAAATCTGAATCAAGGGAAACGGGCTATGCCATTGCGTTCGTCTCGGAAAAATACGCGAAATAGAGTCTGAGTTTTCGAAAATCGGAGTCCGTATGACCCGATTAAGGCCCAATGAAGTTTTCAGAAAATTTCAAGTTCAAAACAGATTTGAATTTCAAGTTCAAATTTCGGATTTCGGGCCTGGAAGGCTAGGCGGGAAATTTCCCGCCAAGCCAACCAAGTCGACAGGCCTGTCGACTTGGCAGTCGACTTGGTTGGACCCAAGTCGACAGCCCTGTCGACTTGGCTGTCGACTTGGTTCAGCCGGGCAGTTTTTCCTGGTGCACCATTTTGGGGTTTTGGTTAGGTTTTGGGGCCAGATTCGGTTTTAAGGGCTGAGATTGGAATTAGGGTTTAATCCTAAGGTTGAAACTAATCCTAATCTCTATAAATAAGCCCCTAACCTAACCCTAAATCATCATTATTCATTCAAGTAACTAAACTATGGCAAAATCATTCCTCTCATGGCCTCCACTCTCTTCATAAAATTCTAAGTTATTTCTATGAGAGATTTTCCATGCATACAAGTGTTTTCAAGCTTGTATGAGTGTCATTAGCTTGCATTCAAGTCAAGTTTCCATATTTACATCATAAAGCAAGGGTTTTGATCATTTTGGCTCAAGGGTTTTTCTATTGGAGCTTGCATTTTGGGTTTATTTGATTGCATAAGGGCTTTGTCTCAATCTATATATATTTTTGTGTCTTCATAAGCATTGTAAGCCCTTTTCTACTTTCATATTTAAACTCTAAAGTTAAATGAATGATGCAAGTTTGGTTGATCATTATGATATGCAAGTTTGCCATGTTATGATATGCAAGTTTATCATGTTATGTTATGCAAGTATGCCATGTTATGATATGCAAGTTTACCATGTTATGCTATGCAAGTTTGCCATGTTATGATATGCAAGTTTATCATGTTATGTTATGCAAGTTTGCCATGTTATGATATGCAAGTTTATCATGTTATGTTATGCAAGTTTGCCATATGATATGCAAGTTATGTTATGCAAGTTTGGGTTGATCATTTTGCTCATGTTATCATGTTATGCAAGCTTATCTTGGGTTTATGAGCTTAAAGCTTCAAGCTTTATGCTAAAGGTTGCATTTTGGCAACATGTAAGTTATCATATCCCTTATGATAACTTGCATGTGAGGCTAAATGCGAACTTATGGCAACTTCTACATGTCATTTATCACCATGTATCACTTATATGCTAAGTTTGGTTTTATGCATACTTTTGAGGCCTAATGATGCAATATGCAAGTATATGAACATATGTACATTTCATATGCCACCATGTTAAACTTGTGGCTTCAACACCATTTGTCATCTTTATGCCAAGTTCCCTCTTTCTATCGTTTATGCGCTATTGCGATTATGTAAGCGATGGGATTGCGTTTGGGGTTGGGTAAACTTAAAAGACATGAAAACATAAGATTGGGAATTTACCTATTAAGCTAGGTCTACCCATTGGGAATTTACCTATTAAGTTAGGTCTACCCAAATTCTTGAAAACTTGTAATATGTTTTGGAAACATGATGGACATGACACTTAGAAAATATAAGTGTGACCAACTCGAGGTTGGGTTGAGTTTGTAGCGTAAAACTACCCGGAACCGACCGGCTTAACAAGTTGCTACAAACAATAGGACCCAATGTGAGAAGTTGGTCATGTTGTACCTTGAACCCGAGGTTAGACCAAGTTGTGGTGTAAAGCTACCCGGACCCGCCCGGCTTAACTAGTAACCACAACAAGGTCTAATGTGAGAGGTTAAGGCACATTAAATTAATTAATGCCTCATGATTAGGGTTAAGTCATGGTCCACTTAATACTTAACCAATTTGGGCTTGGTGGATTAATCGGGGTTAAGTCGTGAACCCATCGTTACACTTAACCAAGTTAATCCATGATTAGTAAAAGGGTTAAACCGTACTTAACCCACTAGAAAATCCTAGCAATGGGGGTCTACTCCAGCAGTAATCCCAAGTTTGTATCATTAAGACCCTAGGGACTAGGCTAGGGAGGGGCACGATTACTGGACTTGAGGTAAGTGACCAAAAACGACGGCAGAGTGGTACGCCGGTGTAGTTCCGGACGGACTATGGTCGTGCACATAGTCCGTAGCCGGAGAAAACATGCACGGGTACCAGTAGATCGAGACTGTGCACTTATGTTTATGGTGTCCAGGGGTTTACACCCTAGGGCTTGATACACCCGAAGGTGGACCCGGCACAGTCCGACTACAATTATGTTTGGGCCGTATTGACACCAACACGTGACGAGTTAGGCTTAGGGAGCCGATCGATTAGACCGTTTGGTTGGACCTCGTATTAGGGTCACTTCATGTTATTGGACCTCGTATTAGGGTCACTTCATGTTATTGGACCTCGTATTAGGGTCATTTCATGTTATTGGGTCAACGCTTGGGCCAAGGGATCAATACGTGTGTATTCAAGTCATGTTAGTTTGCTAGTACACCTGTGGTGCAAAACCTTAAACCTGATTATGTGATGACACATTTATCTATCATGCCAGTATGTGGTTATCCTTATGTTCATCCCTGCTTCTCATGCCAGTTAACTTTATCAGTTTACATTGATTGTAGCAGGGCTTACTCAGTCTTTTTGACTGATCTGTTTTTCTTTCGCCTCTTTTCTTCCGTTCCCCCCCCCCCCCCAGGTTCTCAGGGTGGGAATATTGGAGCTTAGCTTGGATTTCTGATCGCTTGCTTGTGGGATTTTAGCTCATGTACGGTCTCGACATGAAGCTAGCTATGGCTATCACTTATTTTGGGGATAGTACTTATGTATTTCAGTTTTTCAGTGATGTTGTTTTTATCTAGACTTGTGTATTTGGAAAGTTGACATTATGTTGTACCAGACTTGTTTTGAAATAGTTTGAAATCTTCCGCTGTTTTACTTATCTTATTTACTCTGTTTACATATATACATATGTTCTTGTTCTGCCTTGATATATCATTATGCATGTTTACCCGGTACAAACGCCCCTCCAAAGTCAGAGTGCTTGCAAGAGCCACCCTGGCGGAGGTGGGGTGTTACATTTGGTATCAGAGCATATGGTTTACGAGAAGGAACAAAAAGGTTTTTAGAAAACTTTTGGAAAACTATTTTCAAAACCAAGTATAAAGTATTTTCCAAAGAAAAGTCTAGTTTATTTTAAAGACTATTCCCCAAAAAGCCATTAGCAAAATTCCTTCGTTCTTCTCCATTCTGAATCTATCTTTTTCTTCGTTTTCAGTATGGCCAATAACTTTGCCATTCCGGAGGGAGTACATGTACCTGTTTGGTATAGGAGACTTTTGGAGGCTAGGGCGACCGAAGCCGGCCCCGCCGATGTTCCTCCTCCTCCTCCTCCGGTAGTTAATGTTCCTCCTCCTCCTGTCGCTGAGGTTCCTCTTCCTCCTCCCCCTCAGCATCCACAAGAGGATTTCGCGGAGATTTGCAAAGACTTTAAGGCGATGGGTTGCAAGAATTTCATTGGAACCGAGACTTATGTAGAGGCAAGGAATTGGTTGAAAGAAACCGAAGATCTTTTTGCCTTCTTTGATATAGATGACCGTAGGAAGGTTTTATTGGCAGTGTGGTTGCTAATGGAAGAAGCTGCACGTTGGTGGGTGGTCACCACCGCTACTAGGCCAATTGAGACTTGGGATGACTTTCGGGGAAAGTTTGGACTAAGGTTCCTATCACTGAAGCAAGGGGACATGACTATTAGGGAATACATAGATAAGTTTAATCAACTGGCTCGGGTCGGTTTAGACTTGGTTAACACAGCTCAGAAGAAGGCCCTATACTTTGCTCTAGGATTAAACGAGCCATTACACGATTTAGCCATGACTCATATACCCTTGGGGGCAACTTTCGAGAGTTTGGTGAATATGGCCCTACTCAATGAAGAGAATAGGAGTGACAAGAAGGAGGTCAAGATGAATGAGTCTCAAAACAAGGAAACGGAGCCCAAAAAGGAAAT
The DNA here is from genome assembly GCA_030737875.1 of Allium sativum. Taxonomy (NCBI): domain Eukaryota; kingdom Viridiplantae; phylum Streptophyta; class Magnoliopsida; order Asparagales; family Amaryllidaceae; genus Allium; species Allium sativum. Next base: position 5,832,898 of record CM060914.1, on the reverse strand, counting down.
GAAAAAGAAGGAGGAGAAGTCTGAAGATAAGAAGGAAAAGAAGTGCTTTACTTGTGGAAGCTTGACTCATCTAAACAAGGATTGCAAAAAGAGGAAGGGCACTTGCTTTGACTGTGGAGAAATGGGACACTTCACTAGGGACTGCCCGAAGAAGGGAGGGCCTACGTCGGAAGGAACGGTGAATTCCGGGAAGCAAGGCAAGAACTCCAAAAACCGCAAGAACAAGAACAAGAGTCAAGGCAACAAGGGAACAATAGCAAGGGCAATAACGACAAGAGGAAGTGCCATTATTGCGGTTCAGTTGGGCATCTTATTAAGGATTGTAGGAAGAGAAAAAGGAAGAGTGGTGAATGCTTTCATTGTGGCGAGTTTGGACATTTCAGCAAAGATTGCCCGAAGAAGCAAGGGCAAGGTCAGACTCAGTGTGCAAGACCATCTGGAGGGCGGATTCATCCCCTCAACACCGTTCTTCCAGCTCATGATCGAGGTAGTGTTTCTGTTAAAAGTCCTGTTTACATTTCTAATTTTCCTGTTTGTACTTTGTTTGATTCTGGCACATCGCATAGTTTATTTCATCTGATCTAGTTGAAAGTTTGCACCTAAGTACTAGTCTAGTTAATGATCCCGTGTGTGTTTCAAATCCAATTGGGGTTTCCGCCCATTTGTCTATTATCTACGTGGATTTGAAAATCTCTATCTTTAGTGTAGAGTTCTCGTGTGATGCTTATATTCTCGGTTTCATGGGGTATGGGTTGATTTTTGGGCATGGATGGGTTGTCCAGTTTTGGAGCCATCCTTGATTTTTGAGCATAGGGTTGTGAGGCTTATGACTCGCCTCGGTAATACCCTAAAAATTTCTTGTAACCCTATGGGTCCCATCATGTTGTGTTATCTTGAATCCCTCAACTCGTCTATCGATAGTTTGCAATCGGTGAGGGTGGTCCGAGAATATCCTGATATCTTGGGTGAAGTGAAGGGGGTTACCCCTAAGCGAGAGATTGATTTCCGCATTTATCTGGTTGATAATGCCAAGCCAGTTACGTGGCCGGTTAGGCACATGGTCCCGCGAGATGAGAGTTAAGAAAGCAAGTCAAGGAGTTGCTTGAGAAGAACTTCATACGATGAAGCATTTCCGAGGAAGGTGCTCTAGTAGTATTCGCTACTAATGTGGACAGTTCGCTTCGCCCGTGTGTTGATTATCGTGAGTAGAACAAGGAGAATAGACAACCATTACCAAGGATCGATGATTTGTTTGATCAACTTGTAGGAACATCTGCTTTCTCTTGATCTTGCTACTGGATTCCATCAGCTCAGAGTAGCTGAGGATAATATAGACAAAACTGCGTTCAGAACTCCAGATGGATTCTTAGAATGGCTGGTCATGCCATTCGGTTTGACTAATGCACCCGCCTACTTCGTGGACTTGATGAGTAGGGTGCCTAGGGAGTTCCTGAACAAGTTTGTCGTAATCTTTGTAGAAGATATCCTGACTTTCTTAAAGAACGAGGAAGAACATGCTAGACATCTCAAGGAGGTGATGGATACGCTTAGAGCGCATCAGTTGAAAGCCAAGTCCTCCAAATGTCATTTTGGAGAAAAAGGAGATAGATTTTTTGGGCACATAGTTTCTAAGCAAGGCTTAGTGGTGGATCCTGCTAAAGTGGTCGCGGTTCAAAACCGAAAAGCTCCGATGAGGACAATTGAAGTAAGAAGTTCCCTCAGTTTAATTAGTTAGTTAGCGTCCCTTGAGCTTAGACCTACCCTTCTGGATCAAGTAGGGACTTCACAGAAGGAAGACCCGCAGTTAGTCGAGATCATGGACAAGTTGATTCGAGGCGAGATGATAAGTCACCTCGCTATAGATGACAAGGGATGGCTAAGACGCGATGAGAGAAAGAAGGCTCTTGAAGATGCACATCACTCGAGGAGGTGGCCGAGTTTGTCCCAAGGTGCATGTTGTGCCAACAGATTAAGGCCGAGTCATAAAAAGCCCGATGGGCTATTACATCCATTGGAGGTCCCCGCAATGGAAGTAGTAAAGCGTCACGAAGGATTTCGTGGATGGACTGCTTAGGTCAAGGAAAGAGAATGCGAGCATGTGGGTCATAGTAGGTAGACTCACGAAGAGTGCTCATTTCACTCCGGTAAAGAGCGAAAGGACTGCATCATAGCTAGCGACAGTTTACTTTCAAGAAATAAAGCGGTTGCACGAGGTTCCCTAAAGTATAGTTAGTAACCATGACTCAATCTTCACTAGCCAGTTTTGGGATAGTCTACGGGAAGTCATGGGCAAGCGACTGAATCTAAGTACGGCCTATCATTCACAGGCGGATGGTTCATTTCGTTCAAGCATGAGTTATAGAAAATCACGTTAGTAAGAGCAATTGGCAACGTGGATTGGTATTTTCAAGAAAAGTTCTGCTGCGTGGAATACTTTATAGTAAGTAAACGAGATCCAGGATTCACTGATGAATTTTGGAGAGCTTGCATGAAACCATGAGGTCATAGTTATGTTTAAGCCAAGAATGATAGAAGAGTAAGTGAAAGAGGAAGACGAGAGGCGACAATGAAATGGGTTCCAACTCATATTTGGAAATAAGAGTTAAGAAGCTAAGAAATCATGAGGTAAAAGACGGTCAAAGCACAGTGGAGTTAAGCTCAAGGAAACGTGACTTAGAAGACTTAAGGCTAGATACGCGCGTCATATCTCTTTTTAAGAGCGTATCCTTGATCCTTGTTTTCCGGTGGAACTTACTCGCATGTTATCTTTTACATATATCCTCTCGGTCCCGTTCTCGATCCCATTTCTGTTGTAAACTCCATAAGGGGGTATGACTCATCGGTTAGTAATACATGTCAAGGTTTGAAGGGGTCCGTTAGGTTGACTAAACCTTTTGGGCTTTTATAGGATTGGGGTTGGGTTAGAAAGGGATTTCTTGTAATCCAAAAGGAGTATATCTTGCTTATCTTCCCGATCTCTTTGTAGCATATCTTTCTTTCGCTATCTATATCGTGTTAATCTTGTCATGAGAACCTTAGGTAGAAACCCTTTGGATGAAACATGTGTTTGAAACATGTTATGCTTGATGGTTGCAAGTGGTTGCAAGTGTTTGCAAGTGGTTACTCGTGGATGCATTATACACATTAGGCACTAGATCGGCTCACACACTCCTCATATTGCATATGCATGAGTGTTTATGCTTATTCATGGATGAAAATTTTTGTGTTATCACATGGATGTTGCATATGGATGTATGTTATGTGCACACATATAGATGTTATACATTATGTTAGGAATTGCATACATATGGATTCATTTCACAAACATAATTTGCATTGATGATATTTGCATTAGATAAGTACATATACACACACCTTTGCATATGTTCATACAACATTTAGAATCTTGTAAGGACAATGATTGCTCGTGGATGATGTTTTGAGTAGATGGATGTTGGATGGTAGGATACGTTCTTCCTAACTTGAAGATTTCGGGGACGAAATCCTTTAAGGAGGGGAGAATGTAACAACCCGTATTTTCAATAACCTGTTATAACGTAAATCGAGGCAGAATTTAATTTATAAATCTGAATCAAGGGAAACGGGCTATGCCATTGCGTTCGTCTCGGAAAAATACGCGAAATAGAGTCCGAGTTTTCGAAAATCGGAGTCCGTATGACCCGATTAAGGCCCAATGAAGTTTTCAGAAAATTTCAAGTTCAAAACAGATTTGAATTTCAAGTTCAAATTTTGGATTTTGGGCCTGGAAGGCTAGGCGGGAAATTTCCCGCCAAGCCATTAAGCCAACCAAGTCGACAGGCCTGTCGACTTGGCAGTCGACTTGGTTGGACCCAAGTTGACAGCCCTGTCGACTTGGCTGTCGACTTGGTTCAGCCGGGCAGTTTTGCTTGGTGCACCATTTTGGGGTTTTGGTCAGGTTTTGGGGCCAGATTCGGTTTTAAGGGCTGAGATTGGAATTAGGGTTTAATCCTAAGGTTGAAACTAATCCTAATCTCTATAAATAAGCCCCTAACCTATCCCTAAATCATCATTATTCGTTCAAGTAACTAAACTATGGCAAAATCATTCCTCTCATGGCCTCCACTCTCTTCATAAAATTCTAAGTTATTTCTATGAGAGATTTTCCATGCATACAAGTGTTTTCAAGCTTGTATGAGTGTCATTAGCTTGCATTCAAGTCAAGTTTCCATATTTACATCATAAAGCAAGGGTTTTGATCATTTTGGCTCAAGGGTTTTTCTATTGGAGCTTGCATTTTGGGTTTATTTGATTGCATAAGGGCTTTGTCTCAATCTATATATATTTTTGTGTCTTCATAAGCATTGTAAGCCCTTTTCTACTTTCATATTTAAACTCTAAAGTTAAATGAATGATGCAAGTTTGGTTGATCATTATGATATGCAAGTTTGCCATGTTATGATATGCAAGTTTATCATGTTATGTTATGCAAGTATGCCATGTTATGATATGCAAGTTTACCATGTTATGCTATGCAAGTTTGCCATGTTATGATATGCAAGTTTATCATGTTATGTTATGCAAGTTTTCCATGTTATGATATGCAAGTTTATCATGTTATGTTATGCAAGTTTGCTATGTTATGATATGCAAGTTTGCCATATGATATGCAAGTTATGTTATGCAAGTTTGGGTTGATCATTTTGCTCATGTTATCATGTTATGCAAGCTTATCTTGGGTTTATGAGCTTAAAGCTTCAAGCTTTATGCTAAAGGTTGCATTTTGGCAACATGTAAGTTATCATATCCCTTATGATAACTTGCATGTGAGGCTAAATGCGAACTTATGGCAACTTCTACATGTCATTTATCACCATGTATCACTTATATGCTAAGTTTGGTTTTATGCATACTTTTGAGGCCTAATGATGCAATATGCAAGTATATGAACATATGTACATTTCATATGCCACCATGTTAAACTTGTGGCTTCAACACCATTTGTCATCTTTATGCCAAGTTCCCTCTTTCTATCCTTTATGCGCTATTGCGATTATGTAAGCGATGGGATTGCATTTGGGGTTGGGTAAACTTAAAAGACATGAAAACATAAGATTGGGAATTTACCTATTAAGTTAGGTCTACCCATTGGGAATTTACCTATTAAGTTAGGTCTACCCAAATTCTTGAAAACTTGTAATATGTTTTGGAAACATGATGGACATGACACTTAGAAAATATAAGTGTGACCAACTCGAGGTTGGGTTGAGTTTGTAGCGTAAAACTACCCGGAACCGACCGGCTTAACTAGTTGCTACAAACAATAGGACCCAATGTGAGAAGTTGGTCATGTTGTACCTTGAACCCGAGGTTAGACCAAGTTGTGGTGTAAAGCTACCCGGACCCGCCCGGCTTAACTAGTAACCACAACAAGGTCTAATGTGAGAGGTTAAGGCACATTAAATTAATTAATGCCTCATGATTAGGGTTAAGTCATGGTCCACTTAATACTTAACCAATTTGGGCTTGGTGGATTAATCGGGGTTAAGTCGTGAACCCATCGTTACACTTAACCAAGTTAATCCATGATTAGTAAAAGGGTTAAACCGTACTTAACACACTAGAAAATCCTAGCAATGGGGGTCCACTCCAGCAGTAATCCCAAGTTTGTACCATTAAGACCCTAGGGACTAGGCTAGGGAGGGGCACGATTACTGGACTTGAGGTAAGTGACCAAAAACGACGGCAGAGTGGTACGCCGGTGTAGTTCCAGACGGACTATGGTCGTGCACATAGTCCGTAGCCGGAGAAAACATGCACGGGTAACAGTAGATCGAGACTGTGCACTTATGTTTATGGTGTCCAGGGGTTTACACCCTAGGGCTTGATACACCCGAAGGTGGACCCGGCACAGTCCGACTACAATTATGTTTGGGTCGTATTGACACCAACACGTGACGAGTTAGGCTTAGGGAGCCGATCGATTAGACCGTTTGGTTGGACCTCGTATTAGGGTCACTTCATGTTATTGGACCTCGTATTAGGGTCACTTCATGTTATTGGACCTCGTATTAGGGTCATTTCATGTTATTGGGTCAAAGCTTGGGCCAAGGGATCAATACGTGTTTATTCAAGTCATGTTAGTTTGCTAGTACACCTGTGGTGCAAAACCTTAAACCTGATTATGCGATGACACCTTTATCTATCATGCCAGTATGTAGTTATCCTTATGTTCATCCCTGCTTCTCATGCCAGTTAACTTTATCAGTTTACATTGATTGTAGTAGGGCTTACTCAGTCTTTTTGACTGACCTGTTTTTCTTTCGCCTCTTTTCTTCCGTTCCCCCCCCCAGGTTCTCAGGGTGGGAATATTGGAGCTTAGCTTGGATTTCTGATCGCTCGCTTGTGGGATTTTAGCTCATGTACGGTCTCGACATGAAGCTAGCTATGGCTATCACTTATTTTGGGGATAGTACTTATGTATTTCAGTTTTTCAGTGATGTTGTTTTTATCTAGACTTGTGTATTTGGAAAGTTGACATTATGTTGTACCAGACTTGTTTTGAAATAGTTTGAAATCTTCCGCTGTTTTACTTATCTTATTTACTCTGTTTACATATATACATATGTTCTTGTTCTGCCTTGATATATCATTATGCATGTTTACCCGGTACAAACGCCCCTCCAAAGTCAGAGTGCTTGCAAGAGCCACCCTGGCGGAGGTGGGGTGTTACATTTAGGATCGCCTTTTTTTTCGTATTATATTTCTCAAATTTGACTTGCCATTTCACTATTTATGTAGTTCTATCCGATGGTGATTTTACTCCCGTTTTTTTTTCATGTTTATATTTTTCAGATTTCCTTCTGATGGTGATATACAGAAGTCTGTAATTCTGTCTGATGCTACAATTTGGCAGCCAATAGGGTTAGCTGCTACCTAATTTTAGTTTATTGTTTTTATTAAATTAAATGACACTAAATTTATTCACAGGTGGTGATACAGATTGGCTATAGTAGAGTTCACAGAAAAAATCAGCTGGGAAGGCATTATAATTAAATGGAACATATTTTATGTTGCGTGTCATAAAGGTAATTCATCAAAGCTTTTTCAAATTACATGTTATTATCGTACTCAGAAAATAGATTTAATTTTTAAGTTGTCGAGTTCGATGCCTTTCCAATTCAAATGATAAACGCAATTTCTTAGGTGGATCTCCACTAAATTAGACTTGGATCTCTTTTTTTGGGTAGAAGTATTGTACAAATCTTGCCCATTTAAAGCTGATATATAGTTTGTAAATTAGCGGGACTTGTACACTAAAAGAAAATCTAACTTCGGTTACAGTATATGGTTGTGTTCACTACTAGAGTTTGTTTGAAAAAGAATGGAACACAAATATTAGTGGACGTTCTATTTATCACATCCTTGATAAACAAAATGATGTACAGTGTTTCTTAAAGGTGGAAATGTTAAAAAATGCAGGAACCTTTAAAAGATGATATAAAGCCAAAGAGTTCTTAAAAATGAAAAAAGAATCGTACAAGGCTCTGAAGTGAGAATATTAGAAGTATCAAAAAAATGAAATGGGTGAGTGATCAAGTAATGGCAATGAATCCTCAGCGTACTTCCATGCGACAATGTCCATTGGAAGAAGGTGAGATTTGTATGGGTGAAGAAATTAAGGTGAAAGATAACATCTATGAAGATAAAAATGAATTTGGAAAACATGCAGCATTTTTCCTCTAAAGTTACACAACAAATAGCCCGTCATCCAAATTGCTAATAATTTTATAGCCCAAAATCTGTCATAAAACTAATTTCATATATCAGCACTAGTCAATATTATAGCTCAAAAGTTTAGGTGCTCGCAAGTAATTGGTTCGTCCTGTCCTGTACTAATTGAGGATAACGTCTGCTTTAGTGTTTTTGGCACAATTTTTGTTTGGGCCAGTATGTACATGTTTAAGTGGATGTTGTTATTGGAAACTACTCATGTATGCTTGTATCCTTCATATTATTTAGTGATTTTGATCTATCATTTTTTATTTCCAGATATATTATATTACCATTTTTGGATACAAGATGGTTAGGCTACTAGATCATGCAGGCTAAAATAGGAACAAAAGCTCGCAAGTAAGATTTAGATAACTATTATTATTACATTATTGTTGAGAATATTTTTTTTAATGAATTATATAATTAATTTTCTATTAGGAATTTGGGGGAGAAAATGAATTCAGCTATAAATTATAGGAATCTTAAATGTGTTTTTAAAGAAATACAGTTTTCATTTATGCTTAGAGTAACAATTTATAAATTTCACAATTCAGGGAAGGAAATGAATTTAGTTACATATTTATGCTAACTTAAATTTGGAAATGATTGGTATTAAGTAAAATTTTAAAAAATACTGTATTTTAATTCATTTATGGTTGAGTTTGTCTAAGTAATCACTAATCATCAAATGATTGTATAGTTGAGTTTGTCTAAGTAATCACTAATCATCAAATTGATTGTTAACGTGCTTTTGAGACATTAGGAGATTGTATAGATGATTACCAAGATTAGGAACAAATAAAGAATTTTTCAACAGTGATACTATAATCATCATATAGGCTCCATGCAATACAGTACTTGAAGGGCCTTGCCCCCGAGAACTCGCTATTAACACTCCGATTCATAACTAAAGAAGTATGGTCATTGTCTAGAGAGTTTATTGCCTTTGCAGTAGATTGAGGAAATTTGGCCAACTGTTCTTGGTTGATAAGAATTCAGTCTAATTTACATCCATTATTTTTGTCAGACCTTGATCTCCAAGAATATCTGAGGCCGCTAACTTCATGCTCCCTCAAACCATATCATATTAAAAGGGAATTAAGATCCTCAGTTTTGCTAGTAGCAAGAGTTTTTCCTCTTGATTTTTTTAGAAAGTCTCATACAATTGAAATCACTTGTGATAAGCCAAGAAATATTGATCAACAAAGAGTTTTTGATTAAATCAGCCCATAAATTCTTTGAGTTTCATGCTTTTCTGCTTAAATAAATGATATGACAAACTCCGCTCCTTCTTTGTTACCAAATAACAAGGTTATATGATGATCACAAACTGATACTTGAAAGCCTTCCCAAAATTGCTTGTTATAATGGGCTGGAATTCAACACTTATGACAAAATTCAGTTTGATTTCTGATATCCTGTTATTATCCCAATATCTCTTGAAAGAAGAAAGTTTTCTTTTCTGATTTTGGTCTCCAGCAATGCAATTATAGAGCATTTATTCCCTTTGATAACATTACAAGTGTCTAACCATCTTTCAGGGCTGTTAGCACCCCTTACATTCCATTGCACATTTATGTAATTCTGACTGTTGACCGTTATACTTATATGAAAATCTTACGTTGACCGTTATACTTATTATGTATGGGTAATTAGATTTCTGAAGTGAAGAACAGCCGCATCAAAGAATCGGTGGTAATTAAGCTATGAAAAAGACTTTAACTATTATTTTGTTTGTACTAGTCGTGTAGACTTGTTTGTAAGCAGCTGTGGTATGTGGATTCACTTATTTTGTCGAAATACTACTATTGAAATGATTATGTGTGTTATATTTGATATTGCGAGTAATGTGTTTTTTTAAGTATTTAAGTATGGTGATTATTGATTTTAGTTTGAAAATGATACTCATATGATTAATATTTCTATTATATATAAGCGATTGATATAAATGTTACAAGCCATTAACCGTAAATAAGCGCAATTAAAATGTGATGTACATCAGTAAGTTTTAGTAGCGTTGAAAAAGTGCTACAAATGTAATTTACAAAAGATATTGTAGCTGAAATGAAACCCAACAAAAAACATATATTAGGACTGGAAAACCGCTACAAAAAACATATAGTAGAATTAGTAAACCGCTACAAAAAAATTGAAAAATGATGCAAGTATCACTTTAGTTGCATTTTTAAGACGCAGCCAAAAAACTTTTTGTAGGGTTTCTGAAATGCTGCAATATTTTCATTTTTGGTTGCGGTTACTAAAACGCAACAAAAACTTTCAGACTTTTAGTTGCATGTCGTATAGCAGCGTTTATCGAAACGCTACTACAAGTTATTGTAGCGGTTTTTCAACGCTACGAAAGGCATTTTCTGGTGTACTCAGAGGTAATATATCGATAGATATCAGTCACATGGTATGCATTGCCTGTGTGGCATGCTGAGATGCAAATGATCAAGGCTTCTGTTGAAAAGCAGAGTCTTGTGGTAGATGATCAAAGAACGGCTTTAATACAGCGTAGCTTTGTGTATAGCGTTAATTCACGAGCCTCACAACCCGGGGTGAACCAGAAACGGGAAGGACCTCTGGGAAATGGACATATGCTGATTTCTAGCTAGGAGTGGTGTCAGCATTTTGCAAGCCCTGACATTTTACTCATGTGGATATTGCTTATTATTACTTGATGGATAGAGAGGCGCCTCAGATATATCAGCTACTGCAGGAGCTGATGGATATGGTGGTTGCAGTGTCTTACGGGCCCCAGATCACCAAGTGGTTTGATAGAACTGGCTAGCATATCGTTTACGGTATTACTAATCATCGACGGATGACCGGCCCCGACAATCCGGGTGCAGTTGCGACTGAGACCTGAGACACGGGCTAGAGTGTCTCGAATTAGCACAGGATGATCCCTTTGCCTTGGTTCACAGATGGAATCCAACTTTCAATACGATACTTTGTGGTTTTGATTGTAGAGCCTAGTATTGGCGACATGATAGATGGTACCCATGCCGCCTATGATTGATACATTTATATTTGAAGTTGTTTTATACACTTTACACTATAATAGTATCAAAATGATTTGTTTTAAACATACCAAGCATTATTTGGCTATTATAAGGTAAAACCTTATCCTCCGTCTTGCGTTGCATTGTGTGATGGGACCTGGGTCTTATAATAGCTTCATTTTTCCAAAAAACATTGCGTTGTTTATTCTATACACTAGTATTCTTGGGAGGAAACCCGTTCTGTGTTATACGGCGTGGTCCCTTGAATTACTCTCTTTTAAAGTAAAGTTTTAAATAACTGTTTTAGTTCTCACACCAGTCACATGACTGACCTGGAGTTTGTTGTTTTAACCTAAACTCTGGGTGCCCCTATTTTCCACACGGGCAACTAGTAGTTTTGTTTTTGCAAATTTATATTCACAGGATCCTGGTTTATAGCTGGAACGATATTCGGTAAGCTCTGTATCCGTTTATCTCTTTCTGTTGTGTTTTGTATTATTTTTCCGCTGCCATGTATTTAAATGTAATTTAAATCTATGATATTTTCTGATGTATAATATTTATTCATACTATGTATATTCTTGTACTTTGATGTAAATTGTTGTAATCGACAATGAAATGTTCTTCTATTTGTGTTCTAATTCGTCTTGTCGTCAAAGCAATCCGTTCTTTCCTTAACGGGGAAGTTCGGGTCATTATATTTGGTATCACAGCTTTGGTTTACAGAGCTCGGGAACAATACATATTAGAACCATATAAAAGAATTCATCAGATATTGGATTAGTAATATCCAATAAGGAATGACTCGTTAGAGATGGGATCAGTTGTATCCTAGAACGAGTGTGAAGAGTAGTGTTTTCAAAATAAAAGTGAAAACAAATATTGTTTTGAAAATTTAAAACCATTTTATACGTATTTGAATATTTATTTGTATTGAATTGGGACAATCCAATATATAAAGATTTTGCATATACACCTTGCAAACGTGTATTCAAAGTTTTAATATACTGGATAGATATGGAACCACACTCTAGTCGCCCGGAGATGGTTCTGATGATTGATCGATCATCATCAGAATTTGTGTTCGAGCTTCGAAAGTGGGATATCTATATGATTCCAATTGACTGGTGTGAGAACCAAAACTAGACAGGATATATTGTTGTGAATTGGCACCAAAAATGTGATTTTTGACTATGTATCCAAGTTATGTGTTTGAAATGATAATCAACTAATTGATTGTTGATTGTGTCATTTGATTATTAGTTTGACTAATAGAATTGTTGAAACCATTATGTGAATGAACGGTAAATTTAGCTAAATTGTATCAAATATTGGATTGAATTGAAAATTGTTTGGAATTGCATGCATATACATGTATATACATTGAACATGTCATAGCAAGGAGGCTAGAGTAGAGGAATAAAATTGTATGCCCGAAAAATAGGTACATATTTACTAATTTATTGGGTTTAGATGATTATATGAGCCGATTGGTTTTTTCTTTTTCTTTTTGAGATGAGAGGGCATGTGTGGCGGTTTGGGGATTTTCCCGGTGCTCCCATACAAAGGAGGTTATGGCGAAATTTTTCGAAAATTTAGGGTGTTAGCCAAATTTTTGAAGAATTGGAAAATTCTTAGAAACTGAAAAGTTGAAGAATGAAAGCCAAACTGAAAGTTGAGTTGGTTAGTTAAACAACTTTCAGCTCCATTCCTTTTCGAGGACGAAAAGATTTTAAGTGGGGGAGGCTGTAACAACCCGGAAAGTCCGAATCAATTTAAATTTTTTATTTTGGCAATTTTGATGAATTTAGAATACTTAAAATGATTTATTTTAAATAATAACGACAAGAAATTTATTTTGAACAGAATTAGAACGTATATATTTATTTGAGTCGACGTTAGAATATAAAATATATATTTTAATTATAAAAGGAATTGAAAATGGCGCGGTAGTTTGAAAATTCGATTTCAAAATTCAATTGAATGTACAGGATTCAAAATAAACCGGATTTTAGCGAAACCAAAAATATTAGAACCTATTTGAAAATATCTTTCCAACGAATCCAAAAAATTAAAATTTCATAGTGGGGATAAAAAGTTAGGCCCAGTTGAAAATTCAGAATAGTCACTATGGAAATATATAGCCCTTAAAAATAGCCATTTTGCAAACAACCTCTGTTTTCGTCGAGACCACTTTTGTTGGATCCGGAATGTCAAATTATTTCTAGATTCCAAAATTCATAATTTTTGGGATCAATATGTGAGTGTGGCGCAGGAAAACGTGTTTTGATAGTTTTAGTCAATTTGGATCGACCAGAAAATGGTCATTTTTCAAACGGTCTCCAAATTCGACGAAATTAGTTTTGTTATGAAGTATCGCCAAAACATAGCTAGATTTATTTTTCTGGAATTTTTAGGGTCCGTATGTGGTCCCGGTAAATTAAAATGTGCGTTCAAATTCAATATATAAATTTATATTTTGATTTTGACAGAAACTGATCGTAACAATCGAATTGGATTACGAAACATATCCCATTATGTTCGGAATGTGGGTAATTGGCTAGGGGGACAGTCGGTGGGTTCGATTTGGAGTTCAAAATAAAAAGTTACCTTTTTTTGAAAAGAAAATAATTAAAATATATTATATATGTTGGGTCAAACCCTAAGTAATTCACACCAAAGTCAAACATTTCTTCAGCGCCTCCCTCTTCCTTTGAACGACGGAAGTAAAATAAAAAAAAGAATTCCCAAATCGATCGGAGGATCAAATCGTCTGACCGCGCCTCCGTCACCGACGTTCGCCCCCCTCCGATGCTCCTCCGCCCTCGTCTCTTGCTCCCTTCCTCTATTCGACGTTGTAACCCCCACCCATCAGAAAAACCCACCGCCAGTCCCCAAGGCGCCTGCACCGACCTAGCTCCCCTCCCCCACCACCTCCTAGACCCCGGCGCCGACCACCGGGCCCGGTAACCCTCTACCGAATGAATTACAGTGAGTTTTTTTATTTTTTTATTTTAGTTTAGTTAATTTAAATATAAAAACATTGTTAAAAATAGGTTTGTTATTTATATGATAACGATATAAAAATATATGACTTTTATTCATATTGCTATGGTATAAAAATATAATTTTATAACAAAAATTAGACTTTTATTGTAGAAAAGTTTGAATTTTCATATATGTAGCGATGAAAAGAATATATCTTTGTTCAAACAAAGATTTGATTTTCATAGTTAGAAAGGCAAGATTTTTAAATAAACAAAGATTTGATTTTTATTTTTGAAGAAAATATGATTTTATGTTGCAAAGGTACGATTTTTAAATATATAAAAATTCGATTTTTATATATGAAGTGGCGTTGTAAAAGTTGGATTTTTATTATGAAGTTAGTGAAATAAAAATATGATTTTTATGATGTAAACATCAAAATAAAAATTTGGTTTTTATTATGAAGATAACGGAATAAAAATATGATTTTTATAGTCGAAATAGCGATATAAAAATTATTTTTTTATATATGGAATAACAGCATAAAAATATGATTTTTAACATATAAACATCGGATAAAAAACATGATTTTTACTATGAACAGCGGGAAAAGGTTGCATTGGAATTTTGGGCAAATCCAAACCGTTCAGAAATAAAGAATGGAGGAGTGGATCCCAAAGGTGAGAACCTCTCACTTTTATTTTATTTTCTAGTTAAAATATATACTAGGATGCAGACGGTGCTTAGCAGCACCCGACACCCGTCGTCCACAGACCATGGACGACTTGTTTGTTTGTTTGACTGTGTTGTGAAAAATTGATTGTGATGTGGAATGGAATAAAATATTTTATAGTTAAAAATATAATTTTTAACCCGTATATAAATAAAATAAATATTTATAAACAAATCAGACGATTTGTTTATGTACACACATTTGACTGATATTGATTGGGACGATATATTTTACACATCACCCAACTGCACAAATAAAATTCATTATTTGTTGATTGAAACCCCAAACGGGTACTGGGATGATATATGACATACACTAGTCCTAATAATTAGCTGTATGTCAATCGATTGGTTGACAAGCTGTGTAAGGGTTGAATATTTATATTTAATGCTTATGTAGTGTAGAATGTATTTTGGATGATGGTTGACTGTGTTTGATTGTTGTTGTGTATATGTGTGTATGAAATCCATATAAATCAAATTATATGGTAATTGACTGTGTCTGATTCCAGTTTTAAAATAACGAATATTTTAAAATAACGAATATTTTCAAATAATATTCAGTAAAAGATCAAAATCTGATTTTGATGTCCGATTTAGGGTGGACACGAATATATTTAAATATATAAAGCCGTGTTGGTTAGATTAAGGCCATTTTGATATGAACGATATTTATATCGATTTTATTCATTTCTATAATGAATTTTTTTTTGAGTAGGACGGATGTGTGGCGCGAAACTACACAGCCGACTAAGCATAATATTAATATATATAACCAAATTGACAAGCCCAACTGGTGGCTATTATTTGTTAAGAGTGATAATTATACATAAGTACTGCCCAAATAAACGATTATAGTAGCAACAAAACATCATAAGAGAGAGATACATGAAAAGAAACTGCAAACACAAACCAAAATATAAACCCACATAAGAGTTGACTTAACCATGCAACCATAACCAAGCTAGTACAAATCTAGACTCGAGTCACCATGATTCGAACCAACGAAATATAATATTTTGAAAATATTATCATTTATATATATTGATGATATGGAATATTCAATTTTGATTTGAAATTGAATATGAAGTGGAAATCGTTTTGAAAACGAATTTAAAACGATTTATAAAATACGTTTTAAATGGAAATCGACGAAATGTATATAATATATTATATATATATATAATGGCCTAAAAAAACGCGTCGCGCCGCGGTAGTTCGTGAATTTCGACCATTGACTTCGAACGGACATTACGGGAGATCCGACTGTCGGATTCTCCTAAAACTGGACCATTGGCTTCGTATCGAAAAGAGCTTTCTAATGAATATAAGAGATTTGAAATCTAAAGGTTGGATTTGGAATTATGTCCAAATCAAATTTGGAAAAGGTCACTGTAAGTGCAGTTCGATGGCCCTGTATGGATATCAACTATACGGGCCATAATAAAATTATTAAAAATATTAATAATTTATGTAAAATCATAATAAATGATTTGGAAAGAATTGGGATGAAAAGCTCCATATTTGAAAAGATAAAAATATGTTTTTACCGAAATGAACTAGTTATGAACTAGAGTTATAATCCAATATTTTTAAATAAATAAGTTGAATTTGAAATGGTTTTAAAAATAACCAGGATTTCCAATATATGAATTGGAATGGAATGGATTTGAACCGAAATTATCTATGAAATATTTCGATATTGGATTCCGTGATTATGCGGATATTGTGGAGGAATTCAGAAGATATATATCGTTATTCCAATACGATATTTGTTGATTTCAGAATTTGATATTGAATATATGCCGATATATTTTCTATTCAGAGCCTTGTATTTAATATCAAATGGATTTTTGGGTTTGTCCTGAACGGTGTCTTCACTAACACTGTTCTTGAACCCAGTTGAGAAAAGATTAAATATTTTTATTCAGATTGAATGAAGTATACCAATTAATTAATATTTAATTGGAATTGAATTGGAATTGATTTTTGGGTTTATCTTGAACGGTGTTTTAAATAACACTTGTTCTTTAACCCGATTAACAATGGAAGGCGATTTTGGGTTTGTCATGAATGGTGTCTTAAATAACACTGTTTTTGAACCCCGTTTGAATAGAATAAATCTTTTAACCAAGATTTGAAGAAGAATTACCAATTAATTAACATTTAATTGGAATTAAAAATGGAATGTGAATTGGGTTTGTTGTGAAGTGTGTTTTTAACGACATTCGTTCTTTAACCCGATTTATAGTGAAATGTGATTTGGAATTTATGAATCTTTTTATTAAGATTTAATGGGAATTTTCCAAATTAACGGTTTTCCAATTTAATATATTAAATTGGAATTGAATGGAATTCGATTAGATAATAATCGAAGTGAACTTCTATGGAGGAAGACTGTTAATACATATGGAATTTAAAAGGCTTTGCCATTATTCCATTTATATTATTAGTCGGATACAGAAATTGATATCGATTATATATTGATTTGTTTTTCCGTGAAGATTCCATAATTAATGGAATGTGATGTGTTTTAAATAACATTAGTTCTTTAACCCAGTTAAAGGAAGAATTTCATGTCTTTTATTGTATTTCGAACTACATGGTTGATCTCTTCTAAATATATATCTCTTTGGTGGCGGAGAATTTATTCCCTTGCTTAGCACCCTTCTCTGAGACGTACGGGCTCAGAGGTTATATATCAGCAGAAATCAATAGTACAGTGTAGATTGTCAATGCGACATGTTTGTGTTTCCAAAGTTAAATAATCATTAATATTGATTTCTGGGAAGATTAAAACTAAGTGGAGTTTTAATGAATCTTTAATTAGATTGAAATGTGAATGGATAATTTAAATTATCAAATTTGGGAAATGATCGAGAATGGAGTATCGCCAGTTTTGCTCCTAGCGATAGTTAAATCTTAAACTAGATTTGAATGGGAAATGGTAATTAATTTTACTGATAACACCGTGGTATTAGTTATGGGGTAATAACAGTTTTGCTCCATGGGATGAATAGGTTGGGATTGAGAAATAAAATAAATGATTACTTCAGTGTGGTTCGCTAATCCCGACTAGTTTGGAAAACCTTAATTTGGTTTGAATTGATATCCAAAGGAAGATTAAAGAATAAATTTTAAAGAATTTATCTTTGATAAAATTAATGGGAACAAATCCCTAAGGATGTGAATATTTAAACAAAAGAATATTCAGAATTGGAATGAGGTGTATATTGTATTTTATAACACTTGTTTATTAAATACGTGAGTTATTCAGAAAGGCCGGATTTATGCCCATTCTGAATAACTGATTCGACGATAAGTCAACGATGAAGACGGTAGTTGAAGACCGGAGGTCTTCACATCATGTGGATGATTACTGATGTCTTGATTGGACTGTATACCCAAGATGAGGTAATAAGGGGTGATCATCCAGACGTACTTGGAGATCGACGGATATGCGAGGACCTCTCCCCTGTATTGGACGTACGGGACGAGGAACAAGGTGCCTCCGGTTTCGTTCAGACCATAACGAACTTGTAAATGAATTGTGTGTCTGACATTGGATTTTATTTTGTGTTGATTGATTTTTATTAAATATATATCTGTTTGGTGGCAGAGAATTTATTCTCTTGCTTAATGCCCTTCTCTGAGACGTACGAGCTCAGAGATTATATATCGATAGATATCAGTCGCATGGCATGAATTGCCCGTGTGGCATGCTGAGATGCAAATGATCAAGGCTTCTGTTGAAAAGCAGAGTCTTGTGGTAGATGATAAAAGCACGGCTTTAATACAGCGTAGCTTTGTGTATATCATTAATTCGCGAGCCTCACACCCCGTGAACCAGAAACGGGAAGGACCTCCGGGAAATGGACATATGCTAGTTTTGTAACAACCCTGAATTTTGGGGTAAATTTAAAATTTATTTTAACTAATTATAATGGGTTTTGATATTTAAAATAATAATGATTAAAAATCTATTTAAATCAAAGTTAGGATGAATAATTTAATTTTAATTATAAAAGGAGTTAGAAATAGCGCGGTAGTTTGAAAAGTCAAACTTAACTTTGACTGACCGTACAGGATGCAAAATTTAACGAATTTTAGTGAAACCAAAAATATTAGAATCTATTTAAAAATATCTTTCTAACGAATCTGAAAAATTGAAATTTCATAGCAGGAATCTAAAGTTATGCCCAGTTTAAAATTTAGAATGGTCGCTATGAAATTTATATACATAATATATAAAGGTCAAAATTGCTACTTTTAGCATACGAAGGAATTTGGACACGAAACCACTTCCATTAAGTTCAGAATGAAATTTCTGCATTTAAAAAGAATAAACACTTCTATATTTTGAGTTTCGGAAATTATTTTTTTAAAAATGTATTTTTAATATTTAATATATACACCTTAAAAATAGCCATTTTTCAACGACCTCTGTTTTCAACGAAACCACTTTTGTTGGATTCGTAATGTAAAATTATTACTAAGTTTAATTTTTCATAATTTTTAGAATTAATTTGTGATCATGGCGAAAAGATTTCTGTTTTGTCAATTTCGGTAAAATTTATTCGACTTGGAAAAATGCCATTTTTCAAACGGGCTCAGAATTGAACGAAATTAATTTTCCTAGGTCCGCAATGTCAAAACATAGCTAAAAATATTTTTCGGGAATTTTTGAAGTTAATTTGTGGCCCCGGTGAATTTATTCGTACGGTTGAATTAAAAATAAAAGTAAAAATATTTTAAAATAAAGAAAACTGGGTCAAGACAGTCATTTGGGCCTGCGGGACATATCTAGATGAGTCCGAAATATGGGTTAATGGGTAGGAACGAAAGTCGGTGGGCTCAAATTGGACAAAGTTGCAAAACGGGCCTTAACGGGCTAATTAACTAATTAAATAATATAAATATTCACTAATCTCTAAACGCTAATCCCCCTAAAACAAACCAGCCGTAATCTCCTCTTTCCATGGCCTAGAATGCATGAATTTTCATCCCTTAATCTCACTCAATCCACTAAATAAAAATTCATGCTCCTTTGGAACTTATTGAAGAGATTTTCATCCTCTTTAATTCTATACGGAGATGATGAAGTATAAGTGAGCTTTTGGCCTGGATTTCACCTCCAAACCTGCTCCCAACTCAGCCCCACCGCACCTCCTAGGGCCCACCGCGGCCTCCACCTCCCTAGGCGCACCAAGCCCCTCTCCTCCCTCTCCGATATGCCACCTTCCGATCGTCTTCAAGCTTCGCCAATTTCAAGTTATTTGGAACCCTAGTTTGGAAGCCTATGGGTTTCATGGAACGACTTTGAACGTGGAAGAGGAAGATGAGGGTGAGGTTGACTTTTTCAAACTTTAGTTGACTAATTAATTTAATTCAATTTTTACCAATCTTAATTTAACCATATCTCACTCATACAAACTCAAAATTGAACGATTTCAGGTGCGCCATGATCGTGAGAACGAGATCTTCACGATGGCACCGACTAGACCTGATTCCGAGCAAGTTGAATTTTTGACAAATTTTGTATCTGAACAGTGCAGAACCCAATAACGATGTGAGATTTCTCTTTTAATAATTAATTAAATTATTATTTAAAATCGATATGTGTATGTGATAAAATCAGATCTGTGCTTTGTGGATTGAAATTTGTTTGTTGTTATGATTGATTTGCGATGCTCATATTTTGTTAGATCGGTAATGTTGACATAGAAATATTATAATTGGTTAGATCAATAATATTAACATAAGAATATGATTTTTAGTGTTTTGTCGAAATAGAATTATCGACAAAACAAGATTATCATTTTGATCAAGTATATTAACAATGAGATAACATTTTTGCGAAAGAATGATTATAGAAATAAAAATCACATTTTGGTGAAAACATGATTATTGCAAATAAAAATGACATTTTTAAATAGAAGTTGTGATGTAAATAAAAACAACCTTTTTATTGGAAATGTGTTTTTCAAATAAAAATAATATTTTTGTGAAAATAGGATTATGGAAAGAATTCATTCATTTTTGTCACTTTAGAGAAATGAATTAGAAAACATTCATTTTGTCACATTAAAAGAGAATGAATTGGAAATGTATATTTTATACAAGAGTTTAAACAAAATACATTTTTGTTCATTAAGAAGAAAGATTACATTTTGATCATTAAAAAGGATTAAAGAAAAATTAGCATTTTGTTTACTTTAAAAGAATGGAGACAAAAATGACATTTTTGTTTACATTAAAAGATTAGCCAAAAGTATCATTTTTATTAAATCAGGCAAAACCCAATTTAAGATGTTAGCATTAGAAAAAGGTCATTTTTTATTATATGAAATGTTAGCATAGAAAAGTAACATTTTTATCTTATAAAATGTTGCATAAGGAATAAAGATTCACTTTTGTTAAGAATATTGCATTTAAAAGAATTAACATTTTTAGTGTAAAATGTTGCATTTAAAAGAATTAACATTTTTAGTGTAAAATGTCACATTAGTATAAAAATTACATTTTTTTGTTAAAGATGTCACACTAGTATGAAAATAACATTTTTGTTTTAGAATATAAGTGTTATATTACACAGTCATGTGTTTATTTAGAAACGACATTATATTTCACCGTCATGTTTTGTTAAAAAAAATAATGACATTAACATTGATTTTAGTTGAAATAATAAAAATTACATTTTTCATTGATTTTAGTTGAAAAATGTACAAAGACATCATTTTGTCATTATTTTGCAAATGTACGAAGGTATCATTTTTGTCTTTGTTTTGTTAAATGTAAAAAGATAATTTGTTAGTTTAAAAAAAATTACATTTGTTTGAAAATGAATATTTGCACTGTTATGTGTTAAATTAGAAATGACATTATTTACACCGTTATGTGTTAAATTAGAAATAACATTATTTACACCGTTATGTATTAAATTGGAAATGACATTATTTACAACGTTATGTGTTAAATTGGAAATGACATTATTTGCACAGGAAAATGGGCTGAAGGAAGTTTTATTCAAATTATTTGGGCCTACGGACGCGGCTCTTTTTTTTTCGTCTGAAGGAAGCGGTCGTTAAACTTTCGTTCCAAGGAAAAAGACTCAGCAACATTTAAATTTTTTCTTCTGTTCAATTTGGTTGCGATCTTCTTCATCACCGATTTCTCGATTCAAGACGACGCTCACTCTAATTTTGTATTCGATTTCTCCATTGTCAATCGATTTTCGTCTTCTTTCGTTGCTACAGATCTCCATTGGCGATTTCTATCTTCATTAAACAATTAGGTAAATTCAGGTATGCTTCTTTAATTTCTTTCGAGTATTTCTGTTTTTTATTGCATATAATTGTTGTCGATTAATAATCGATTTTTTGCTCATCTAGGTTATACAGCTTGTTCTTCTTCCAGTAATTGATATCGAATTTGGATTTATTTCAATGGAGAAGTAAGATTTTAATGTTTATTTTTACATTTCTTCAACAATGTTTATTGTTTCATAGTTTGATGATGTTCCGTCGTTCTAGTGAATATTATATGTGGTTTGTTATTTTATGCTATGTTTATATAGCATTATTGCAGTATTCACATTTAGACTATAATCTTGCCAGTGATATGTTTATTTATCATACGGTTTTTTAGTTAATGTATTCTTGTTTAATCCAGCCGCAACATTGGTTCTATTTTGTTATGATATGTAAATTTAACATTTACTGTTACTGTTTTATTCGTTTAAGTATTTTAATTGGATATTTTTGGCAGTTCTGATACTATCAATAATGAAGCAAATAGTTTGCTTGTTATCTTTGAATACAATGAGAATTGTTATTCTACTCGTCTGACCACAGCCTCTTCTTTATTTGGTGTTAAAAGTGAAATATGTGATGTTTGGCCACATCTTAATCGGTTTTCTATTGAGATTTCTTATGTTCTTGAGAATAAGACTATAGTTATCGACACTGATTCAGACTTGCTTAGCATTTTATGTCTTCTAACTTTTAAGAAGAGTCAATATTTCAAGTTTACGGTTAAGGAGAATGTTGGTGTTACGGAATCTGATAGTAATGGCTGTGGTTTGGGTTCTGAAAGCATACAAACACTTCGATTGGTAGTAATTCTGGAACAAATTGCGAGTCACATGCCGATTCATCTCATTATTTGAAAGATATGTTAAAGAAAGGTTCTCAGAAAAATATTGTGGATTTTCTTGGTTTTTGTTTTAATGGAGCTGAGGATTTTAGAGAGTTTTTAATGGCGTATCAAATAAAATATGGTTATGCTTTGATTTTTGTTAGAAACGCTCCTGATAGAATTTCGGTAAATTGTTCTTGGATTAATGATGGTTGCAAGTTTTATGTTAATGCTTCTTCGGATCCGGGCTTGCTCTCTCGATTTTTTATTAGAACTTATAATTTTAATCATTCGTGTGGAGCGGGTCTTAGAGATGTTAATAGAGTAACTATTTCAAGTAGATTTGTTAAATCTTTGATTTTGGATCAAATTCGGGATGCTCCTATAAAGAAGTCGAAGGATATCATTGCGGAATTTAGAAGAGAGTATAATTTCAATTTATCATACTATTACGCTTATAGCGGAAAACAGTTAGCATTGAAAGAGACATATGGGGATGATGCGATGTCATATAATGATTTACGTTGGTATTCGGAGGCATTGCAACAATATAATCCTGGTAGTTATGTATCTATGGATGTTGATTCTTCAACCAATCAGTTTGAGAGAATTTGTCTTGCTTTTGGTGCTTGCTTGCTTGGTTTTAAACACTGCAGACCATTAATATTTTTAGATGCTGCTCATTTGAAGGGAAGACCTGGAGTTTTGTTAGCTGCTACTTCTAAAAATGCTAATCAAGGTACGAGTTTAATTTTACTTTTGTTTTCTTTTTCTTGGTTATTTTTGTACCTATGATACATGAAACTATCATTTTTATGCACATTAACTAATTTTAATGCAACAATGCTTACACTAGATTTGTTTGCTTTATTTATCAATGGTTCCACTGGAAGTGTTTGTAGTATTAATGTTTAGACAGTAAGGTACTAAAAGACTAATATATAATATATGATATATTCATATATCATTTTGATTCTAATTCAATTGTGTTTGCCAGAAATTACTATCATATTTCTGATGCTTAATGAGGCTCATGTATCTTTGTTTTGGAAGGTCATTAATTAATTATTTTGCAGGTTTCTTTCCTCTTGCTATGGGTATTGTTTCACATGAAAACGAATCTAACTGGTCTTGGTTTTTGTCCCATTTGAAAGAAATGCTAAATGAAGACCGATCTCTAGTTTTTATGTCTGATCGTCATTGGGGTCTCTTATTAGGTGTTCCTAAAGTATTTCCTTCTTCATATCATAGCTACTGTTCGCTTCACATGGAACAAAATATTGGTAGTGTTGTGAAGGCAGCTAAAGGTGATTCTTCTGTTGTAGAGTTATTCAAATTTTGTGCTAGAGCTTCTAATATGTATGATTTTGAGCGATATCTTTCTAAATTTAAGAATATTGGGGGTATGGCTGCTGAAAATTTTCTACAAGATAAACCTTTTGATCACTGGGCAGATTTGTTTTTTCAAGGAAAGCGGTATGGTGAATATACTTCAAATGTTGCAGAAAGCTTCAACTCTTGGATTTTGGAAGATAGAGTAATGCCGATAACTTCTTGTTTGGATGGTATTCGAGTGAAAGTTATGGAGCAAATGGCTAGGCGAAGGGAGGAATGTCGTTTGTGGACAATGACTCTTTGTCCTGTTATGGAGGAACGCTTGTCTAAGTTAGTCGATGTTGGTTTTGGCTGGGATGTTTACAAGTCTTCAGACTTTGTGTTTGAAGTAAAATCCCCTAAATCTCATTTTGTTGATCTCGAAAATCATTTATGTAGCTGTAATCAATGGAGAATTACCGGATTTCCATGTGCTCATGCAATCAAACGTATTAATAAGTCAAGGTTATCAGTTTACGACTATGTGGAGCACTACTTTACTGTTAACGCTTTTCGATCTTCATATGCTGAAGCCATTAATCCAATTCCTAATTTTGATAAGCCAGTTATTGCTGAAAATGATGTTATTATTAGGCCTCCTAAAGAAGTTCGCGGAGCAGGTAGACCTTCTACAAAGAGACGTGGTGGCTATGGCTATTCTCAGAATAAAAGAAATAAATGT
Source organism: Allium sativum (assembly GCA_030737875.1). Lineage (NCBI taxonomy): Eukaryota > Viridiplantae > Streptophyta > Magnoliopsida > Asparagales > Amaryllidaceae > Allium > Allium sativum. Next base: position 5,808,226 of record CM060914.1, on the reverse strand, counting down.
AGCCAATGTAATTCTACAGGCCACAACAAAAGAAACTGTGAGGCTTCTTCTATACCTTGATGTTTAATACTGTTTTTTTCTACAATGACCAATTTTTATACTGTAATGATACATATAGTTATCATTTTTTTCTTTTATTATGCAATTCATATATGTAAACTGTTTGACTATATGACTATTATGATAATGTTGTTTGAGTGATTGATTTATGTTAGATTTGCTTTTGGCTTCTGTGTATGTTTAGTGGATGTATTATTGTTTGTCATTTAATAATGCTATCTGCATTTTTTTTTAATTTTAATGTTGCTTAGTTTCTGTATGCTGTTTATAATATTGTATGTTTGACAGTGATATGGCGATTTTGATTTTTGTTATACGTTTGTATTGCTATAATATTGTAGGATGGTTATAATTATGTATAATGGTTATATTACATAATGTTTATGTTGCCATATGTATTATCTTTGGTTATAACACTGTTCGTCAATTTCTGCTAATTATAATAGTGGTTGATGGTTATTTATGTTTAGCATGCATTATGTCATTTTGTTAGTTGACAGTATTATTTAAACAGACAATTTACGCTATCTGCATATAGCACTGTGCTTTTGAGAATAAGATAATTTATATTTTTTAATGTTTAAAGCTATTACAACTGTTATTGTACTAATTAATGTTTAGATTTCATCGACAGCAAAAAATAGAAAGTATTTTTAAATAATGATAGTTTCATATATCATTTTGATATTCTATAATGTTGGAAAACTTTTGAGACAACATCATATCATTTTGATATCATTACACGCAATTTAACAGCATCTTACTGCATGCAAAACAACAATATTGCAATTTGATGATGAAATGAAACATATCAAACTTTCAACGTTACCTTACTACAAATGATGTTATCAGCACATATTATTACAGACTAAACAGTTAGCATAAGTCTATTGTGCTTTCTAGAAATATAGCAAGGAAACTTATAAGAAAATTACAAGTAAACTTCAATATATCAAATCTAATTGCAATTAAAAATCAATCTTTTTGCTCTGCTACTGGTTTCATTTGTTCCTTTTCCGCCGTTGTAGATGATTTGAAATACTGTATCCGCTTTGAGTCGGTCGATCTCTTCCTTTTCATACATCTGTGGAAGATTTCCACTGTCAAGCAATTTAATGTTTGTCATTACAAACCAAGCACAGTCATTCCTACAAATGGCAAGAAAAGCATTTAGTAACAATCAATTATTGAGCTTTTTTTAAGACAGTTTACAAAATAGTTGAGTGTTGCCACGTGGATGGTTACGGTATCACTGTTACAAAGGTATTACTAAATACTTTTCGTGTGCTTTATGTGAATGAAAACTGGAAACCACTAAATCTATATTTTAGGAATGACTAAATACTTACGAGGATGGTTCTTGCCGCGGGGATGGTTCTTGTATTAGTGTTTTTTTCCCGAAACTTTTATTCAGGATTCCCTTTTCCTGCCATTTTTTCTCAAATAGCCCTTCAATCTTCTTTCTCTGGATATGTAGAAAATAATTAAATTATGATAGTTGAATGTAGCATTATTCAGTTTTTGTCCATCAAGATACTAATTATTTTACCTGATCAATAGCGTGCCTGTAGCTTGGATTTGACATCCTTGTAGATCTGGTTAGAGGCTTATTTGAATCATAATGGGTCCATTGCATTGTGACATAGTTCAATTTCAAAAGCGTCCAATGGTTGATATGATGCAACGGAAAGAATATGTTGTCGGTATACTCATTCAGAACAATACTTTCTATCATAAGAAGAACTAGTTTGTGTATCACATTATCCAAATCATTGCTTATTGCATTCTGCATATTAAATTTTTTTAGCATAATTTTTAAAGAACTTAACCTTACTTTTAAAAAGGTTTGCCTTACCATCATTATAGTGGAGAAGGTATAGTTGTGCTCATACAACTCTTGGTTTTGAACATACCAGTCAATTATCTGATAGAATAAAGAAAATAATAACCTGTGTTAGTAGCTTTATACAAAAATGATAAGTTTTATATCATTTACAAAATATTTGTCTATCTTTGTTTTCGTCTGTTCATTCAATATGAATATCAGCATAATACGTATGTTGCTAATTTTTCAGGTGTGGTAGTGGCATTATATCAAAATGATACATTTATGTATCATTTCAAATACACCTGTTTATTTTCAATTTTTCCTGTTAATCATATCCCAGCTATTATCATAGCATGCAAGGCTCTTTTTTGCATGTACAGTTTATATATACTATGTATAGTTGAGGCTTTATATCAAAATGATAAGTTCATATATATCATTTTGAACATACGTGTACATTGTCTATTTTTCCATCCTATTAAATGTGAATATAAGTTATATACAAATAAAAAGAAAAATACCTGGCCATCTGTGTACAATTCCAGTAAAATAGATTCAAGCATAGATTTTACAATTGTAATCCCACCCCTTTTACCATCATCTGATATGAAAACTACCGAGCTGCATTTTACATAAACACAAAATAAGTTAGTAGGTATTATTTCGATGAAATTGTAATGAAAAACTATTAATGATAATATAATTACTTACTTCTCATTCTAATTTGTTTCAAAATACGAAAGAACTATGCTTTTCTTGCTTTCTTCAAGAAGATTTAGAAGCTTGCTTTTTTTGACTTTTAAACTAGTTTGATAGTTTTCCCTTTTTGGCAAGTATGCATCAACATCTGCTAGTTTGACTGTATTGTCCGTACCGATGTCATTTTCTTCATTGCTTTCTTCTTCAATGTTTTCTTCATTGCTTTCTTCTTCAATGTTTGATACATCTTTCAACTCGCTGTCAATTTCTTCGTCGATACTAATTTTATTTTCATCTTCCTTTTCCAGATCGGTTTTTTCTACATTTTCTTCATGTTCATTTTTCCTTTCATCAAATTTCCCCTCAGCTTCTGATTTCTTTCGAGCAGCCCTTGTTGTCACCCTATTAACCAATGAGCTTGGGGCTATTTCTATTTTTGACTTTGATTTTTCCTTCTCTCTCCTTTCTGCTTCTTTCCTTTTTTCCTGTAGAATTAACATTTGTTGTGTGATTTTCAGATCAAATGTGGGACCTTCGAAATCAATTTCATTTTGCTTATTTACATTTTGGCTTTCATCTCCTTCTTCTGTGCTAGTTGTTTTTTATTTTAATTTCTCAATTTCTTTTTTCAATCCTACAATCAACTCTTTCTGTTTTATTCTTTCAGCTCTTTCATTTTTCAGCTCTTCTTCAGTTTTTCTTAGTTTACTTTCCAGTTGTTGTATATACTGCTGAAGAGAGGCAATTTGATTATTATCATCATTTTCCATTTCAGATCTGTGTGGAGCATGTTGAACTTGCAATTTTTCTTGTTGCAGTAAAGTCTTCTCATTTTCAGTAATTTGTCTCAAGTTCTCAAAAATCTGTTCAAAAACAATAATAAAGTATCTAAATGATTAAATATAAATTTACGGGACAAAAATGTAAATTGAATATTACCTTTTCATCATCCATTCTGGTTAATGTATCGTTTGTGACATTGTTCTTCAGACAGCTTATATCCCATTTCACAAACCTTGGGAAATTATTGTTGCATTTTGCCTTTTCTTCAATTAAATTAACATGTTCGCAAAGAAAATACTGCAAAAGTAAAAATAAAAGCATTTGAGAAAATTATATGTTTGGGTATGCAGGAAAATAAAATATGCAGTGTAACTGTGAAAGTTAATTAAATGCTATTTTCAACTATCATTTTAATTTACAAACAAAAAGGTATGTGTTATATAATAAGGAAGAAGATAGAAATTTTATATCTATGTTAATAAACCAATTATAGCTAAAAATAGAAGGTTATATAAAATGATATGTGAAATTATCATTACATATTTCAATGTAACATTTGAACAAAAACATTGACAGAAAAAGCAAATTCTGATGTTTAATTAACAAAATTTAAAACATTTGAAATAAAGGAGGTTTCAATGATTAAAGTTGAGTTAAAAAGTAACATAAAATAATGATATGTAGAACTATCATTTCAATGTAACTGGTTTAAGTGTACTTAGAGAAGCAATTAAGTTAATAACATAGGCTGTTGCCTGAATAATGCATTAATAAAAAGGGTATCTCTTACCAAAATTAGCATGGAACATCCGGACATTTGACGTGGCTTGGACTTGAACACTTTTAGTGAACGTAACAGCGAACATTGTATTGTTAATGGCCATGATACATCAAACATTTTTTCTTCATCAATTAAGTACTGTAGATAACCCCAAGGTAAATACATTTGGTTATCTGGAAAAAAGAAAGTTATCATTGCTAGAATTATTATTAGTTTTGGTAAATCAGTTTGATATTGATAATTTTCATTTTCAAAAACAAAGTTAATTCTAGCAATGGTATGTATTTTAGTAATATGATTAACTATTCCAAAATTCCTTACAACAAATTCTTTACAGTAGTCAGATAGGTGTTGAAAAGAAGATTTTGGTAGAGGAAACAAGTTTTTTCCATGTATTGGCAAACCAAACTGCAATGCAATATCTTCAGTCATAATTTTTAAACTTTTTTTCCAATTTTGAAATCTTCATTCTCATCAGAAAATGTACTAATAAGAATATCCACAGTCAAAGTTGATTTTCTACATTCTTTCAAAGTTATATAACCTTCATATATAGAAAAAATGAACTGATGAAATGGTGTTTAATTAATGAAATCTAATTGATCTGCTGTAAAACCTTTGCCTTTTTTAATTTTTTCCATTTTTTTGATCATGGCCATTAAACTACAACGATACTGATTTGTATCGACTTCTTTCTTTTTCTTTGTCCTTTCTCTTTTTTTGTATTTTTTGCTGCAGTATTCTGTGCATACACAAATGTTTAAATGTTAATATAACATCACAAATTCAGCATAATAGACAAATTCACCAAAACATTATAAATGATATATAAAACTATCATTTTAATACTATTAAAAGTAACAGTAAATAACATACTGTTATTGATACCAGTAAGTAACAATAAAACAAGAGTAAGTAACATTATGATAACTGTAAATTGGTAGTGAACATGGATAAAAATGATATATTAAGCTATCATAATTAACATTATCAATATTCTAAGCAATTTAAGAATAAAATGTCATATGAAATTATCATTACTTATAGGACAATCATGTTACTAGAAATGGTTCCATTACAAAAATGCTATATGGAACTGTCATTTTATTTATATCTTTATTCATCCGAAATCACAATTACTAAAAATGCTATATGGAACTGTCATTACTTATAGGACATCAAGCCTTTATTTCACGTTTAAACCAATTCAATGACTAAAAATACATGGCACACACTACAACAGTATTAACAAGGCAAAACTAAGTTAAAAAAAAGGTCAGAACCAAAGATCGTGCAAACCATTCCTCTATAACTATCTTCTTTCACAAATCTTAATCATGCATTATCTATAACTATCATTATATTTTGTTGGAATGCAAAATGATATGCTAAAAGGCAAAGTGATATCTATAACTATCATTATATTTTGCTGGAATGCAAAATGATATGCTAAAAGGCAAAGTAATATCTGTAACTATCATTATATTTTGCTGGAATGCAAAATGATATGCTAAAAGGCAATCTGATATCTGTAACTATCATCATATTTTGCTGGAATGCAAAATGATATGCTAAAAGGCAAACTGATATCTATAACTATCATTATATTTTGCTTGAATGCAAAATGATATGCTAAAAGGCAAAGTGATATCTATCTATAACTATCATTATATTTTGCTGGAATGTAAAATGATATGCTAAGAGGCAAAGTGATATCTATAACTATCATTATATTTCGCTAAAATGCAAAATGATATGCTAAGGGGCAAAGTGATATCTATAACCATCATTATATTTCGCTGGAATGCAAAATGATATGCTAAGAGGCAAAGTGATATCTATAACCATCATTATATTTCGTTGGAATGCAAAATGATATGCTAAGAGGTAAAGTGATATCTATAACTATAATTATATTTCGCTGGAATGCAAAATGATATGCTAAGAGGCAAAGTGATATCTATAACTATCATTATATTTTGCTGGAATGCCAAATGATATGCTAAGAGGCAAAGTGATATTTATAACTATCATTATATTTTGCTGGAATGCAAAATGATATGCTAAGAGGCAAAGTGATATCTATAACTATCATTATATTTTGCTGGAATGCAAAATGACATGCTAAGAGGCAAAGTGATATCTATAACCATCATTATATTTCGCTGGAATGCAAAATGACATTATATTTCGCTGGAATGCAAGATGACATGCTAAGAGGCAAAGTGATATCTGTAACCATCATTATATTTTGCTGGAATGCAAAATGACATGCTAAAAGGTAAAGTGATATCTATAACCATCATTATATTTTGCTGGAATGCAAAATGATATGCTAAAAGGTAAAGTGATATCTATAACTATCATTATATTTTATTGGAATGCAAAATGATATTCTAAGAGGCAAACTGATATCTATAACTATCATTATATTTTGCTGGAATGCAAAATGATATGCTAAGAGGCAAACTAATATCTATAACTATCATTATATTTTGCTGGAATGCAAAATGACATGCTAAGAGGCAAACTGATATCTATAACTATCATTAGGAATGGCAATGGGGCGGGTTAGGGCGGGTTTCTTGTGCCCCAAACCCGACCCGGACTTTTTAAACCCTGCCCCAGACCCGCCCCGTAGACCCGGTGCGGGTCTGTAATTTCGCCCCGTACCCGAAACCCGTACGGGTCAGGGTAGACCCGATCCACCCCGCGACCCAGTGATATTGTGTTTAAATGTACATAAATTTATATATTTATATTTATTTTATCACTAAATGATAAATTATACGCATATTATAATGTGTTCACATGATAAGAGAATATAATAAAATGAGTTGTAAGATAATAGTTCAAAATGTATGCATTTGTTATTGTATGATTATCATTGATGCAGCTTAATACTATGAAAAAAATATAGTTTGTTGATTGAAAGAATATAATTTTCAAGTTATAACCATGTATATCTATGAAGATTAACAAGTAATAATTATAGTTAGAAAGTGTTTGAATGATTTTTCAATCATGCGGGTCGGGTTGGGGCGGGTTAGCCATGCCCCAGACCCGACCCTGGACCCGGACCTCCAGAAGCGGGTCGCGGGTCTACCCGCCCCGAAGACCCTATGGGGCGGATCTAAATGGGTCAAAACAGGGGCGGGTCAAGCGGGTTTGGACCCTAGACCCGCCCCATTGCCATCCCTAACTATCATTATATTTTGCTGGAATGCAAAATAACATGCTAAAAGGCAAACAGATATCTATAACTATCATGATATTTTGCTGGAATGCAAAATGATATGCTAAGAGGCAAAGTGATATCTATAACTATCATTATATTTTGCTGGAATGCAAAATGATATGCTAAAAGGCAAAGTGATATCTATAACTATCATTATATTTTGTAATTCATGTATCAGGATTTTCACGTTCTCATTTAGACGAAACATACAAAATTTCAACAAAATCTAATACCTTCAAAACCCCAGGACGCTTCCTTGAACGCACAGTACCTTCTTCATCGCCGATTTGCAGTGCGAGTTGTTTAACTGCTCTTGATTTTGCAACTCTAGCTTTTGATTTCCCACTTTTTGGAGATTTTTCCTTCGATTGAGGAGTTGATGATGCACGATTCAGGGATCTTGCCTTGAATACCCAATCGCCTATCGGCAAATTAGAGGTCGAAGTTGAAGAATCTGTTTCAGTTGTCGACATTACTGATTTTAGGGATTGATTTTTTTTTGGATCGAATATACTGATGATTTTTTGATCGAGACAAAACCCTAGAACGAATGAAATGGGGAACGGTTTGCTAGTGGGGTTAGTGGGGTGAGAAGCGCGTCCTTCAAACCAAAAATAAAAAGTTCCGTCCGTAATTTAAAATGCGGGTCTAAGTTTTTCCTTTAAACTAAAATCCTCTTATTTGCACCGTTATGTGTTAAATTAGAAATGACATTATTTACACCGTTATGTGTTAAATTAGAAATGACATTATTTACATCGTTATGTGTTAAATTAGAAATGAATATTTGCACCGTTATGTGTTAAATTAGAAATGACATTATTTACACCGTTATGTGTTAAATTAGAAATGAACATGATTGACACCGCAATAAAAATTACATTTTTATATATTAAAAAAGATAAGATTTTGTCATTGAAAATAAAATTGCATTGTTATATGAAATTAAAGATTAAAGATTTACATTGTAAATAAAATCACATTTTTAAATGTAATTAAAGAATAAGTTTTTTTTGCATGTAAAATATAATTACATTTTTATATGTAATTAAAGAGGAAGAATTTGCATAGTAAATAAAATTACATTTTTATGTGTAATTAAAGTATTAAAATTTACATTGCAAATTAAAAAGTAAGAAAAATACATTTATATGTAATTAGATTTATAGAAAGATAAAATTACATTTTATGTAATTAAAAGTGGAAACTTAGATTTTCATTAGAAGAATAAAGGAGTGATATTTACATTTTTATGTAAATAGATTTTCAATAAAAAGAATTTAGATATGATACTTACCTTTTTAATGTAAATATATTTTCAATAAAGGAAATTAGAAAGGAAACTTACATTTTTATGTAAATAAACAATGAAAGAGGAAAATTTACTTTTTAGGTAAACAAGCAATGAAAAAGAAAATTACATTGTAATGAAAAGATTAGATTTTGACATTGCAAAATTATTTAATGCAATGTAGATTATATTAAAAAGAAAAGTCACATTTTAATATATATTATATTAAAAAGAAAAGTTTACATTTTTAATGTGAATAAAAATAATGGAATTAAAATGTATATTTTTATCGTCATTTTAGATGCGATAAAAATAATAGAATTAAAATGTATATTTTTGTCGTCATTTTAGATGCGATAAAAATAATAGAATTAAAATGCATATTTTTATCGTCATTTTAGATGCGATAAAAAGAGTAGAAATGAAATGTATATTTTTATCGTCATTTTAGATGCGATAAAAAGAGTAGAAATGAAATGTATATTTTTATCGTCATTTTAGATGCGATAAAAATAGTATAAATGAAATGTATATTTTTATCATCACTTTAGATGCGATAAAAGAATAGAATAATTATTATATATTTTTATCGTCATTTTAGAGGCGGTAAAAAGAAGTTACATTTTTCAATGTAAATAGAAGAAATAAAAGAATGGTTAGGAATTCACATTTTCCAATGTAAATAGAATATGAAATAAACGCTACATTTTCAATATAATAATATGTTGAAATATAAGTTTACGTTTATCAATGTAAATAAAATAGGAATAGAAATTTATATTTTTTTATGTAAATAAAAGGATTAGAAATTTACATTTTAAGGAATGGGTTTTCATTAAAAAGGAAAAATGAAACCAATATACATTTGGTGTAAATTGAAAGATGAAAGAAGAAAAAATACATTGTTGGATATAGCATGTGTATGTGAATTAGAATAAAATAAACATTATTGTGTGCCATGTTATACCTCGATATTATATACACAAATAAGGATATGCGATGTTAACAAAATATAGTGAAATGAAATGGATGACAGAATTATATATAAGTCTATATATGTAAATTATAATTAAACGAATCGCGCGCGGTAGTTCGCAATTCGACAATCGTAACTTTAAATAGTTATACCAAAATATCCGACCATCGGATTTTCCCAAAACCGAAACCGTTAGGCTTGCCTTGGAAAGACCTTTCCAACAATATGAATTGTGTTAAATTCCAACGGTTAGATTTAGAGAAACTTGTAAAACAAATTTGGGTGAAAACAGCGCCAAGGTCGCCTACTGACATGAAGTGTTGTTAAATAAAATTCAATTATTTTTATATAAATAAAAATAGAGATTAATCATTGTAAATTAATATTAACGATAAGAAATGATTTTAAATTATATATATACGAGGATCATTTGAAAAGTCTGAGTTCAATCTCATTTCAAATGATTATTCATCGATCTAAATCAAAGAGTTGAAGACGGTGATTGAAGACCGACGATCTTCACGTCGAATGGATGAGTTACCATTGATGCCCATGATTGGAGTAGCTACCTTGAAGGGGCTACAATGGTGGTCGTCCAGACTATTTTTTGATTGTTCGAGTATGCGAGGAATAAGGTGCCTCCGGTTTCGTTCAGACCCAGAACGGACTTGAAAATGGATTGTATGTCTGACGTTGTATTCGTTTATACAGTATTCATTGATCTCTGCTAAATATATACCTGTTTGGTGTTTTACACCCTTCTCTAAGACGTACGAGCTTAGAGGTTATATATTGGTAGGAATCAATGGTATGGTATGGATTGACAATGTGGCATGCTAAGATGAAAATGATCAAGGCTTTTGTTGAAAAGCAGGCCTTGTGGTTGATGATTAAAGCACAGCTTGAATAAGCATAGCTTTGTGTATTACGTAGCTTCACGAGCCTCACAACCCGGTTGGAGTCTAAAACGGGAGAAGGAAACGCAGGGAGAGCAACACGTTTCTTTCTAGCTAGAAGTGGTGTTTGGGTTTTACACGGCCCGACATTTTACTTATGTGGATGATCGAATAAGGCGCCTCGGTTGATAGGTCCTATAGGACTGGGAAACGTGTGCTCAAGAATTGCCAATTCGCAAAATCGTATGTGCCGACCGACCCTGCAGGATCCAAGGGTTCACTGCGAGGAATCCTGAGACATAAGTGTAACAACCCGAATTTTAATAACATGTGGAAACTATAAATATGGGTATAATTAAATTTTAAAATGATAATCATGGGAAATGGGTTGTGCCATTGCGTTCATCTCGGAATTCTACATGAAATCGAGTCCGAGTTTTCGAAAATCCGAGTCCGGATGAAGAAGTTATGGCCAATAGAAGATTCAGCAAATTTTAGGTAGCACAGGACTAGGCAAGTCGACCTGGGGGCCACGTCGACCACGTGGTCGACCTTAGGGTTGACTTACCCCCCCCCCCAGGTCAAACATATGGTCGACCTCCTCCCTTACAGGTCGACCTGGTCGGCCTGTTTTGACCCAGAACCCATTTTTGAAGCCTGAGACGTGTTTTGATGGTCCGGATTGATTCTAGGGTTAATCTAAGGGCCTAAACTAGTTGCTACCCCTACAAATACAACCTAAGGCCTAACCTAATTCATAACAAATCATTTTTACATCAAAATGCTGTTTAAATCCCTCTTGATCATGGCTGCCGCCTCAAATAAATTTCCTAAGCTTTCATACACAATCCAATTCAAAGATTAAGACTTCTACAATGATTCAAGACAATAAATCAACAACGCTGCAACATTTCTACAACAAATTCAGTTCTTAATTCGCTAGCCATGCTTAGTAAGTTTTAGTTGTTTTTAGATTTAAACATTTAATTATAATATGGCCATGGAATAAAGTGGAATTGGATTTAAGTATGTTTATTGATTCAGATCTATTTCTGTTGCTTCTTGAATCTTGAGTTTTGGGACTTTTCTATGTTCGTTCTCATGTCAAGCTTATGATCTATTCATCCTGTTGTAAATCAGTTTTTCTTGATTCATATTGATATTATTGTAAGATCTATCTTTTATGCCAGAGATGATGTTTTTGTGCCAGTTTTCCTCTCTATAGTGATTGTTATACAAATTCTACCTTCCCCTATTTATTTTCTTTTAATGAACCTAGGTCAATTTCGGACCTAGGCCTAAACTACGATAAAAGTGCGATTGAATATGGGGAAATATTGGGATACTGCCTATTTGGATATATGTGTTTGGTGTAATTGATGGCATAACATAAAAATTGGATATTAGGGTATTACTACCATTAACATGAAACTTGATATTTGGGTATTGTCATTATAATGGTAATTGCAAGAATGGGGATTGGCATATATAATTTGATATGGATCTTGATATATATATATATAATTTGACATGGATCTTGATATATATAATTTGATATGGATCTTGATATATATATATATATAATTTGACATGGATCTTGATATATGTAATTTGGCTAGAACTTGTTATGGGTAAATTAGTATAAACGTGGTATACATGTAATTTTGGGTATAAAACTTGATCTATGTAAATTGAGCATAGCTTTATAAACATGTAAATCATGAAACTTGGTATATGGGTAAATTGGTATAAAATTGGCATACATGTAAAACGACATGAATTGAACATATGTAAATTTGGTATGAATTGGGCATATGTAAAATTGACATGTAATCTAGAACTTGGGCATATGTTAATTATGTAAAATTGGGAGTAGAAACATATATGATAATTTATGACTTGGAGAAAGTTTAATATGAACGCGCCTAAGTTGGGTTTTGGGTAGTTGGCTTGTATTGTAAATAAAAGGCTATAACTTGGCATAACTTCATAGTGAATTATGATAATAATTTGGGAATACGTTTTGGGGGCAGAAACGTGAATTATGAACTTGGAAAATGGGCAATAACATTAAATTGTTAGCACACTTACATATAAAGAGAAAATATGTAAATTTAGAAAATACGAAATGCTTAACCCGAGGTTGGATTGAGTTGTGATGTAAACCTGCCCGGACCCGCCCGACTGTCCAGTAATCACAACAATACCTATCCAATGTGGGAGGTTAAGGCATTGAGCCTAATAAGAACCCGAGGTTAGACTGAGTTGCGGTGTAAACCTGCCCAAACCGACCGGCGTCCAGTAACCGCAACAATACCTGTCTAATGTGAGCGGTTGGTGCTTTAATGAATAAGTTAAAGCTAAGTCAGGATTGATAGGGTTAAGTAAACTAAGAACGCTTAACCAGCATAACATGTTAACCAGGGGGTGGGTTAAGTAATATGGCTAGGCCAATGATATTTAACCGATATGACATGAATGGGTGGGTTAAATGGCTAGGCTAATGACACTTAACCGTTATAACATGACTAGCGGATGGGTTGGTTTAACTTGAATGGGTTGATAACACCCAATCGGTATAATCTGATGCGTGGTAGGGTTAAGTAAACACACAAGGGTAACACTTAACATTATAATATGATTAGTGGATGGGGTTAAGTTAACACGCACTTAACCAATATAACGTGATGCATGGTAAGGTTAAGTAACAACCGAGGGTAACACTCAACTGTCACAACATGATAAGCAGGTGGGCTAAGTCAATGTATACTTAACCAATTTGACACGATGATTTGGTAGGGTTAAGTCATGAACCACTTAAATATACTTAACCAATTTGACACGATGATTTGTTAGGGTTAAGTCATGAACAACTTGAATATACTTAACCAATTAGACACGATGATTTGTTAGGGTTAAGTCATGAATCGCTTGAATATACTTGACCAACTTGACACATGATTCGTAGGGCTAAGTCATGAACTTGAACGATAACACTTAGCCAATTTGACATGACACATAGGCGGGTTAAGTCACGAACTTGAATGACAACACTTAACGAACTTGACATGCTGGACTGATAAGGGTTAAGTCACGAATTTAAATGACAACACTTAATCTATTAGACGGAAACCCTAGTTACGCGGTCCATTTCAGCAGTAACCCACTTAGATGTATCACGATACCCTGGGACTAGGCAGGGTAGGGCACGATTACTGGACTGATTGTAAGCGACCAGAACCACGGCTGAGTTGGTGCGCCATTGTAGGTTCAGGCGGACTATGGTCGTGCACGTAGTCCGGAGTTGAAAAAGCAGGCATTGGGCACTGGTAGGTTTACACTGTGCGTGCTTGATTCGTGTCGGTGGTTGGCATCCTAGGGCTTGATACACCCTATGGTGGACCTAGCACAGGTGACTACATTCGTGATTGGGCCGTATGACACAGACACATGAACGAGCTAGGACTTGTAGGGAGCCGATCGATTAATAGATCGTTTCGTGGGAACAAGTAATGGGTCATTTCATGACATTGGGCAAGGGATCATTTTATAATCAACACATGACATGGGTTGAGATCACCTTAGTATATAACACGGGTTACTAGATTGGAACACTAGTAGGAATACGAAACTTTCCATGTAAGGCACTTGTGAGATGCTAGTCAGGCGGTGCAGAGCAACTTAGAAATCTCGCGATGTTATACTTGGTAGAAACCTTGCGATGCGATACTTGGTAGGAACCTTGTGATGCTACTCTTGATAGGAATTATGGGATGTTATACTTGATTCATCTTGCCTGTAGCTTATCTTGTCATCATACTTATGTTCATTTTCAGTTTATTCATGCCATGTTATCTTTACCTGTTTTTATGTTGAAAGTCACTAGGACTTACTCAGTCTTTATGACTGACCCGTTTTGTTTCGCCTCTCTTTCTTCCGTTCCCCCCCAGGTTCGCAGGGTGGAAATACAGCTTAGTTCGGATCTTACCAAGCTCCAAGGCTCTTTCATGTACGTCTTGGATTTCTCTTGGCTATGGCTTGCTTTGCTTCATTGGGGAATATCACTATTTATTTTTATGCTTCTTTGTTTTTGAGCAAGACAGATATTTTAGTTATGTAATCGGGTATTGGAAGTTGATGGGCTTTTAATGTAAACAATTATATTTAATAAATGATTTGAAGTACCTCTACTTTACTTTCCGCTGTTTTATATATGTCTGTCTTGTAATATTTCTGTTCTAGTACCCATAATGCTCCATTGAAGTTAAGGCATTCCTTGTGTGAGTGACCTTAACAGATGTGGGGTGTTACAATAAGCTAGAGTGTCTCGAATCGGTAAGGAGCTCCTCCCTAGCCTTGACTCATGATGGAAACCCAATTTCCAATCCGACACCATGCAGTTTTGATTGTAGAACTAGTATGGCGACATAGTAGGATGGGGTACTATGCCGTCTATGATTGATACATTATGATTGAAATGTCTTTGAAACATATATACACTAACAATAATATCAAATCCGTTTTATCGTACCAGGCATTTTTGACCATTATAAGGAAAAACTCTATCCTCAAGTTTGCGTTGCATTGTGTGATGGGACTTGAGTCTTATAATGGTTTCATTTTTCCAAAAAGCATTGCGTTGTTTAACGATTTACTTTAATTTATGCACCGGCAATCCATTAGAATAAAACCTGTTCCGCGTTAGCGGCGTGGTCCTTGGATTTGCCTTATTGCTATTAGTTATATTAGTTAAGAATTCTCACACCAGTCCCATGACTGACTCGTAGTTTGTTTCACTTTGCAAACTCGGGTGCCCTCTTTTCCACACGGGCAGTCGAGACAGGATTCTGGATCGAAGCCTAAAGCTGTGTATTGTATTAATTTACCGTAATTTATCTTCCGCTGTAATTTAATTCGATGTACTATGATATTCTGTACTCCGATGTAACATTATTGTAATGTTTATAAAAGTCTGTTGTTATTGTTCTGATGTGTTGTATTCCCAGAGTTAACATGTTCGGGTTTTGAACGGTCTTGGTCGATCTAACGATCGATCGGGTCGGCGAAACTCCGGGCCGTTACAGTTGGTATCAGAGCTCTGGTTAGCTCAAAACCTTTGGGGGCACAACTCATTAGAACTGAACAAAAGATTCATCAGAGATTGGATTAGTAATATCCAATAAGAATACTCATTAGAGATAGGATCAGCAGTATCCTAGAATGAGAAAACTCGTTAGAGATGGGGTTAGTAATGCCCTAGAATGAGTTGAGAGTGCCAAGTTTATAATTAACTTATTTCTGATTATATATAATCCGATCTTTGGAAATATGATTTTTAAAATATATAAAGTTATATATTTTAAAAGTTAATCAACAAATAAAATTATTTAAGATAGGATACTTAAACAACTTTTAGCTTTGTTCCTTTTCAAGGTCGAAAAGTTTTTAAGTAGAGGAGACTGTAACAACCCTGAATTTTGGGGTAAATTTTAATTTTTTTTAACTAATTTAAATGGGTTTTGATATTTAAAATAATTTATTTAAAATAATAATGATTAAAAATCTATTTAAATCGAAGTTAGGATGAATAATTTAATTTTAATTATAAAAGGAGTTAGAAATAGCGCGGTAGTTTGAAAAGTCAAACTTGAACTTTGACTGACCGTATAGGATGCAAAATTTAACGGATTTTAGTGAAACAAAAAATATTAGAATCTATTTAAAAATATCTTTCTAACAAATCTGAAAAATTGAAATTTCATAGCAGGAATCAAAAGTTATGCCCAGTTTGAAATTTAAAAGGGTCGCTATGAAATATATATATATAATATATATAAAGGTCAAAAATGCTAGTTTTTGCATACGAAGGAATTTGGACACGAAACCACTTCCATTGAGTTCAGAATGACGTTTTGCATTTAAAAAGTATAAACACTTATATATTTTGAGTTTCGGAAATTATTTGTTTAAAAATGTATTTTTAATATTCAATATATACACCTTAAAAATAGTCATTTTTCAAACGACCTCTGTTTTCGACGAAACCACTTTTGTTGGATTCGGAATGTCAAATTATTGCTAAGTTTAATTTTTCATAATTTTTAGAATTAATTTGTGACTGTGGCGAAAAGATTTCTGTTTTGTCAATTTCGGTTAAATTTAAGGGTCCATTTGTCACAGGTCCCTATTAAGTTTCAAAATTTGGCTCACATCCGGTCCTAAATTTATTGTAAATTAGGTCCCTATTTTTCAAAAACATATAAAAAATATAAAAAAATCACGTAAATTCATTATTAAATATAACACGTTCACACCAAAAAAAATCAGGTGGAAAAACAATCAAAAACCACCTCAAAATCCAAAAAAACACAAAATCAACGAAACAGCAGGTTTTTGCATCAAAAGATGCACATATTCGTAAATAGTTGCATACACTCATGCTTATATTTCAGTGTTGCGCCCAAAGAACAGTATAAATGCATACATGTATGCAGCTAAACAGCATTACATGCATCCTTTTATGCATATATTCAAATTTGACCTGTTTTTTCGAGCATTCGCCGTTTTCAGACATTGTTGCACACATTTATGCTTCTGTACAAAATATATGCATGCATTCATGCGCATATTCACAAGCCTTCATCCCTTTTAAATATGTTGCACACATGCATGCATATATTGCCTATAATAGCATTCATGTATGCAACTTTTCGTAACACATGAATCTCAGTTCAACTTTGTATGCACACATGTATGCAGTTATTTGCTAATAGTTGCAAACATGTATGCGTATATTGGTCCAGATTTTCAACTGAATTACACTATATAAATATATGCATGTATGTATGCTACTATAGGCAATAGTTGCACAGAAGTATGCAACTTTTTTTTTTCAACTTGCGTGGACTCCTGGGATTATTTCCAGATTTTAGATTATTTTTTTATGCGTGAGCGCATTTTTTTTGGGTGCAAAATGGGAAAAGGCGAAGGGAAGCAGCAGGAGGCGGAGGGGACCAAATTTTGAAAATCGGCAGCTCATTTTTAGGGACCGGAAACTAAAGAAAAGTTAGGGTGGATGTGGCGTGAATTAACTTTGGTTTTAGGGAGTGAGCCTAATTTTCACTAAATTTAATCGACTTGGAAAAAGGCCATTTTCCAAACGGGCTCAGAATTGAACGAAATTAATTTTTCTAGGTCCGCAACGTCAAAACATAGCTAAAAATATTTTTCGGGAATTTTTGAAGTTAATTTGTGGCCTTGGTGAATTTATTGTACGGTTGGATTAAAAATAAAAGTAAAAATATTTTAAAATAAAGAAAACTGGGTCAAGACAGTCGTTTGGGCCTGCGGGACATAGCTAGATGAGTCCGGAATAGGGGTTAATGGGTAGGAACGACAGTCGTTGGGCTGAAGTTGGACAAAGTTGCAAAACGGGCCTGAACGGGCTAATTAACTAATTAAATAATATAAATATTCACTAATCTCTAAACCCTAATCCCCCTAAAACAAACCAACCATCATCTCCTCTTTCCATGGCCTAGAATGCATGAATTTTCATCCCTCAATCTCTCTCAATCCACTAAATAAAAATTCATGCTCCTTTGGAACTTATTGAAGAGATTTTCATCCTCTTTAATTCTATACGGAGATGATGAAGTATAAGTGAGTTTTTGGCCCGGATTTCACCTCCAAACCCGCGCCCAACTCAGCCCCGCCGCACCTCCTAGGGCCCACCGCGGCCTCCGCCTCCCTAGGCGCACCAACCCCCTCTCCTCCCTCTCCGATATGCCACCTTCCGATCGTCTTCAAGCTTCGCCAATTTCAAGTTATTTGGAACCCTAGTTTGGAAGCCTATGGGTTTCATGGAACGGCTTTGAACATGGAAGAGGAAGATGAGGGTGAGGTTAAATTTTTCAAACTTTAGTTGACTAATTAATTTAATTTAATTTTTACCAATCTTAATTTAACCATATCTCACTCATACGTACTCGAAACTGAACGATTTCAGGTGTGCCACGATCGTGAGAACGAGATCTTCGCGATGGCACTGACTAGACCTGATTCTAAGCAAGTTGAATTTTTGACAAATTTTGGATCTGAACAGTGCAGAACCCAATAACGATGTGAGATTTTTCTTTTAATAACTAATTAAATTAATATTTAAAATCGATATGTGTATGTGATAAAATCAGATCTGTGCTTTGTGGATTGAATTTTTGTTGTTGTTGTGATTGATTTGCGATGCTCATATTTTGTTAGATCAGTAATGTTGACATAGAAATATCATAATTGGTTAGATCAATAATATTAACATAAGAATATGATTTTTAGTGTTTTGTCGAAATAGAATTATCGACAAAACAAGATTATCATTTTGATCAAGTATATTAACAATGAGATAACATTTTTGTGAAAGAATGATTATAGAAATAAAAATCACATTTTGGTGAAAACATGATTATTGCAAGTAAAAATGACATTTTTAAATAGAAGTTGTGATGTAAATAAAAACAACCTTTTTATTAGAAATGTTTTTTGCAAATAAAAATAACATTTTTGTGAAAATAGGATTATAGAAAGAATTCATTCATTTTTGTCACTTTAGAGAAATGAATTAGAAAACATTCATTTTGTCACATTAAAAGAGAATGAATTGGAAATGTATATTTTATACATTAAAAAGAGTTTAAAGAAAATACAATTTTGTTCATTAAGAAGAAAGATTACATTTTGATCATTAAAAAGGATTAAAGAAAAATTAGCATTTTGTTTACTTTAAAAGAATGAAGACAAAAATGACATTTTTGTTTACATTGAAAGATTAGACAAAAGTAACATTTTTATTAAATCGGGCAAAACCCAATTTAAGATGTTAGCATTAGAAAAAGATCATTTTTTATTATATGAAATGTTTGCATAGAAAAGTAACATTTTTATCTTATAAAATGTTGCATAAGGAATAAAGGTTCACTTTTGTTAAGAACGTTGCATTTAAAAGAATTAACATTTTTAGTGTAAAATGTTGCATTTAAAAGAATTAACATTTTTAGTGTAAAATGTCACATTAGTATAAAAATTACATTTTTTTTGTTAAAGATGTCACACTGGTATGAAAATAACATTTTTGTGTTAGAATATAAGTGTTATATTACACCGTCATGTGTTTATTTAGAAACAACATTATATTTCACCGTCACGTTTTGTTAAAAAGAAAATAATGACATTAACATTGATTTTAGTTGAAATAATAAAAATTACATTCTTCATTGATTTTAGTTGAAAAATGTACAAAGACATCATTTTGTCATTATTTTGCAAATGTACGAAGGTATCATTTTTGTCTTTGTTTTGTTAAATGTAAAAAGATAATTTGTTTGTTTAAAAAAAAAAGAAATTTACATTTGTTTGAAAATGAATATTTGCACCGTTATGTGTTAAATTAGAAATGACATTATTTACACCGTTATGTGTTAGAAATGACATTATTTACACCGTTATGTGTTAAATTGGAAATGACATTATTTACACCGTTATGTGTTAAATTGGAAATGACATTATTTACACCGTTATGTGTTAAATTGGAAATGACATTATTTGCACCGTTATGTGTTAAATTAGAAATGACATTATTTGCACCGTTATGTGTTAAATTAGAAATGACATTATTTACACCGTTATGTGTTAAATTAGAAATGACATTATTTACACCGTTATGTGTTAAATTAGAAATGAATATTTGCACCGTTATGTGTTAAATTAGAAATGACATTATTTACACCTTTATGTGTTAAATTAGAAATGAACATGATTGACATCGCAATAAAAATTACATTTTTATATAATTAAAAAGATAAGATTTTGTCATTGAAAATAAAATTGCATTGTTATATGAAATTAAAGATTAAAGATTTATATTGTAAATAAAATCACATTTTTAAATGTAATTAAAGAATAAGTTTTTTTTTGCATGTAAAATATAATACATTTTTATATGTAATTAAAGAGGAAGAATTTGCATAGTAAATAAAATTACATTTTTATGTGTAATTAAAGTATTAAAATTTACATTGCAAATTAAAAAGTAAGAAAAATACATTTATATGTAATTAGATTTATAGAAAGATAAAATTACATTTTTATGTAATTAAAAGTGGAAATTTAGATTTTCATTAGAAGAATAAAGGAGTGATATTTACATTTTTATGTAAATAGATTTTCAATAAAAAGAATTTAGAAATGATATTTACCTTGTTAATGTAAATAGATTTTCAATAAAGGAAATTAGAAAGAAAATTTACATTTTTATTTAAATAAACAATGAAAGAGGAAAATTTACTTTTTAGGTAAATAAGAAATGAAAAAGAAAATTACATTTTTATGTAATGAAAAGATTAAATTTTGACATTGCAAAATTATTTAATGCAATGTAGATTATATTAAAAAGAAAAGTCACATTTTAATGTAGATTATATTAAAAAGAAAAGTCACATTTTAATGTAGATTATATTAAAAAGAAAAGTTTACATTTTAAATGTGAATAAAAATAATGGAATTAAAATGTATATTATTATCGCCATTTTAGATGCGATAAAAATAATAGAATTAAAATGTATATTTTTATCGTCATTTTAGATGCGATAATAATAATAGAATTAAAATGTATATTTTTATCGTCATTTTAGATGCGATAAAAAGAGTAGAAATGAAATGTATATTTTTATCGTCATTTTAGATGCGATAAAAAGAGTAGAAATGAAATGTATATTTTTATCGTCACTTTAGATGCGATAAAAAGAGTAGAACTGAAATGTATATTTTTATCGTCACTTTAGATGCGATAAAAGAATAGAATAATTATTATATATTTTTATCATCATTTTAGAGGCGGTAAAAAGAAGTTACATTTTTCAATGTAAATAAAAGAAATAAAAGAATGATTAGGAATTCACATTTTCCAATGTAAATAGAATATGAAATAAAAGTTACATTTTCAATATAATAATACATTGAAATATAAGTTTACGTTTCTCAATGTAAATAAAATAGGAATAGAAATTTACATTTTTTTATGTAAATAAAAGGATTAGAAATTTACATTTTAAGGAATGAGTTTTCATTAAAAAGGAATAATGAAACCAAATATACATTCGGTGTAAATTGAAAGATGAAAGAAGAAAAAATACATTGTTGGATATAGCATGTGTATGTGAATTAGAATAAAATAAACATTATTGTATGCCATGTTATACCTCGATATTATATACACAAATAGGGATATGCGATGTTAACAAAATATAGTGAAATGAAATGGATGACGGAATTATATATAAGTATATATATGTAAATTATAATTAAACGAATCGCGCGCGGTAGTTCGCGATTCGACAATCGTAACTTTAAATAGTTATACCGAAATATCCAATCATCGGATTTTCCCAAAACTGAAACCATTAGGTTCGCCTTGGGAAGACCTTTCCAATGATATGAATTGTGTTAAATTTCAACGGTTAGATTTAGAGAAACTTGTAAAACAAATTTGGGTGAAAACAGCGCCAAGGTCGCCTATTGACATGAAGTGTTGTTAAATAAAATTCAATTATTTTTATATAAACAAAAATAGAGATTAATCGTTATAAATTAATATTAACGATAAGAAATGGTTTTAAATTATATATATACGAGGATCATTTGAAAAGTCCGAGTTCAATCTCATTTCAAATGATTATTCGTCGATCTAAGTCGAAGAGTTGAAGACGGTGATTGAAGACCGACGATCTTCACGTCGAATGGATGAGTTACCATTGACGCCCATGATTGGAGTAGCTACCTTGAAGGGGCTACAATGGTGGCCGTCCAGATTACTTGTTGATTGTTCGGATATGTGAGGAATAAGGTCCTCCGGTTTCGTTCAGACCCAGAACGGACTTGAAAATGGATTGTATGTCTGACGTTGTATTCCTTTATACGGTATTCATTGATCTCTGCTAAATATATATCTGTTTGGTGTTTAACACCCTTCTCTAAGACGTACGAGCTTAGAGGTTATATATTGGTAGGAATCAATGGTATGGTATGGGTTGACAATGTGGCATGCTAAGATGCAAATGATCAAGGCTTTTGTTGAAAAGCAGGCCATGTGGTTGATGATCAAAGCACAGCTTGAATACGCATAGCTTTGTGTATTACGTAGCTTCACGAGCCTCACAACCCAGTTGGAGTCTTAAACGGGAGAAGGGAACGCATGGAGAGAAACACATTTCTTTCTAGCTAGAAGTGGTGTTTGGGTTTTACACGGCTCGAAATTTTACTTATGTGGATGATGGAATGAGGCGCCTCAGACGATAGGTCTTATAGGACCGGGAAACGTGTGTTCAGGAATTGCCAATCCGCAAAATCGTATGTGCGGACCGGCCTTGCAGGATCCAAGGGTTCACTGCGGGGAATCCTGAGACATTAGCTAGAGTGTCTCAAATCGGTAAGGAGCTCCTCTCTAGCCGTGATTCATGATGGAAACCCAATTTTCAATACGACACCATGCGGTTTTGATTGTAGTACTAGTATGGCGACATAGTAGGATGAGGTACTATGCCGTCTATGATAGATACATTATGATTGAAATGGTTTTTGAAACATATATACACTAACAATAATATCAATTCCGTTTTATCGTACCAAGCATTTTTGACCATTATAAGGAAAAACTCTATCCTTCGGTTTGCGTTGCATTGTGTGATGGGACTTGAGTATTATAATGGTTTCATTTTTCCAAAAAGCATTGCGTTGTTTAACGATTTACTTTAATTTATGCACCGGTAAACCATTGGAATAAAACCCATTCCGCATTAGCGGCGTGGTCCTTGGATTTGCCTTATTGCTATTAGTTATATTAGTCAAGAATTCTCACACCAATCCCATGACTGACTCATAGTTTGTTTCACTTTGCAAACTCGGGTGCCCTCTTTTCCACACGGGCAGTCGAGTAGCTTTTTGCAGATATTTATCTCTTGAGCAGGATTCTGGATCGAAGCCTAAAGCTGTGTCCAGAGCATAGAAAGTCTTCCGCTGTGTATTGTATTAATTTACTGTAATTTATCTTCCGCTGTAATTTAATTCGATGTACTCTGATATTCTATACTCTGATGTAACATTATTGTAATGTTTATAAAAGTCTGTTGTTATTGTTCTGATGTGTTGTATTCCCAGAGTTAACGTGTTCGGGTTTTGAACGGTCTTGGTCGATCTAACGGTCGATCGGGTCGGGCGAAACTCCGGGCCGTTACAGGTTTCTAGCTAGGATTGATGTCAGTGTTTTTCAAGCCCTGACATTTTACTCATGTGAATGTTGCTTATTATCACTTGATGGATAGAGAGGCGCCTCAGATATATCGGCTACTGCGGGAGTTGATGGATATGGTGGTTGCAGTGGCTTACGGGCCCCAGATCACCAAGAGGTTCGATAGAACCGGCTAGCATATCGTTTACGGTATTACTAATCATTGACGGATGACCGACCCCGACGATCCGGGTGCAGTTACGACTGAGACCTGAGGCACGGGCTAGAGTGTCTCAAATTAGCACAGGATGATCCCTTTGCCTTGGTTCACAAATGGAATCCAACTTCCAATACGACATTTTGCGGTTTTGATTATAGAGCCTATTATTGGCGACATGATAGATGATACCCATGCTGCCTATGATTGATACATTTATATTTGAAGTTGTTTTATACCCTTTACACTATAATAGTATCAAAATGATTTGTTTTAAACATATCAAGCATTATTTAGCTATTATAAGGTAAAACCCTATCCTCCGGCTTGCGTTCCATTGTGTGATAGGACCTGGGTCTTATAATAGCTTCATTTTTCCAAAAAACATTGCGTTGTTTATTCTATGCACTAGTATTCTTAGGAGGAAACTCATTCTGTGTTATTCGGCGTGGTCCCTTGAATTGCTTTCTTTTAAAGTAAAGTTATAAATAACCGTTTTTGTTCTCACACCAGTCACATGACTGACCTGGAGTTTATTGTTTTAACCTAAACTCTGGGTGCCCCTATTTTCCACACGGGTAGCTAGTAGTTTTGGTTTTGCATATTTATATTCACAGGATCCTGGTTTACAGCTGACTTTAAATCTCTGATATTTTCTGATGTATAGTATTTATTCATACTCTGTATATTCTTGTACTCTGCTGTAAATTGTTGTAATCGGCAATGAAATGTTCTTCTGCTTGTGTTCTGATATGTCCTATTCTCAAAGCAATCCATGCTTTCCAATATGGGGAAGTTCGGGTCGCCACAGTATCCAAGGCTATCATGTCCCTTCCACAAATCTAACCTGCGAGTATGTTATGAGGAGGGGGTCAAAACACAAGTTCTGGTGACTGGATTTAAACTATACACTTTGGATAATCCTACATATGTTGTTCAATCATATTTTCTCATTTATTAGGTTACTTGGGTTAACAGCACTCAAGGCTTACACACCTGTCGTACCCATTTACTTCCCAGTGGATTAACCTAATACATTATATGTGGTTAGCTACCCCTAATATTAAGGTACACCCCATGGTACCCTACTCGCACGGTCTCCAATGTAATGCCACCGAAATGCTCGCAGCCCCTCATCCTATGTCAGAGTGATGTACGGATCTCTATATAACAATGTTACGATTAACACATATCTGCAATCACTACGCTACATAAGCATACATACTGCCACCCCCAATCGAATCAGATCTCATACCAGAGTAATGCCCTTAAGTCTACGATACACCACCTAGAGCAGATATGCATGTATCTAGACTGTCCCTCGTACATATTGTTACTTTAGCTCGATGCCTCAATCACACGTCCTCTAATGTGCACCGAGTTCCGTAGCAAGGCGATACAAGAAACACAGAACTTGGTTGGGAGCTTTTCCATATCTGTATAGGCCCGTCTTTAAAGAGCCTCCATATACAGATACCTAGGGTCTGTTTTCATGGTGGCTATGACTCCACCTCGGTCCCTCCCTCAACTAGTAAAGACTACAAGAGCTAAGCGACTGCCCCTACGCAAACAATCTAAACATCCATGTGGCGTCTCCCCTCAACCGCTTACCCCGATAGTGAAGGGTGAATGGTATCTTGGGTTTAGCTCTAGTCTTTTCGTATCCCGCTGGCTGTCGACGACGGGTATCCGACGATCTATTATCCTTGTTGGTCGTGACCCTCCGCCTCCCCGTGAGGCAACTGCCGAATCACCCTGGTGTCACCACGTCACAACATTCTGACTGCATAGCTACATCTGCAGTCAAGGCCCACCCACCTAGTAGTTACGCACAGACCCAACCTCTGCGAGCACAGCCTAAGACATCTGTCACCACACAGAGGACTGCTAGGAGCACCTTACGTCCCTCAGGAAGCCGCATACTTCCCCTTCCAGTCCTCTAGAGCCGTCATAACAATCGGATAAATGTGCGCTCCCCTCATACCTTATAACACCACGATGATCTACCCCGTTGGGTTATTCACCCTTGAACGTGTGGACTGGTTCAAGCGCCTCAATTTAATATGTTGTTTGACCCTATGTCTAATCATTCTTTTACGCGCTTGCCTCACCACATCAGGTTTCCAGTTAACTTGGTTATTCCCATTTATATTGAATTCTTATTCAAATTACCAAGTTTCTCTTGCTTAGTCATACAACGTAATCCATTTAAGTTTACTAATAAGCCCACAACATGTTATTCTCTAGATTGTGGCCCAAGGTCTGTAATCCACATTCTCTTTTATATTCTTGTTTGATTTCATCATTACAATAACATGTTTTTACCTAATATGTAATTAAGTATATCCAATTCACTTGTTTTCTAATTAACATATCACTTACCATTTATGATTAAATATAACTTATTTCGTTTCATAAGTTTTCTTCATCCTTTCTCATTTAATCATAATTCCATTTTACATTGTCAATACAACTTATGCCATAATTTCCTCTACCCATTGTTTACTTAATAACTTAGTTCTATTAACTAAGGTCCATTAATAAGTTTCTCTACCTGTTTATTATAACTTATGCTATAATTTCTGCTTGTCCCTAGGACAAGTTTAAACATTCTTATCAACGGGTTTCAGACTTCCCAGCTTACAAATTACTTATTTTATAATTAAGTACAACTTCTTATATTTCATATATTTTCCTCCTTTTCTCAACTGGTTTCCGGTTTTCCCCATTTACTACTTACTTAATTTACAATTAAGTGTCCCTTAACTCATTTCACCAGTTATCCAATTTCCCTATTAGTTTATTATAATCGAAATTATAATCCCCACTTCTCCCTAGGACAAGTCTACCAATTATACAACATTTTCATTAATGTTATTTATTTATAATAGGTGATTATCATTCCCCTTTTAAACCATTTCTTTTACTGTTGTAAACCATTATCTTTGTTCACTGTAATATATATTCCTCATTATATTAAGGAAAACACTTAATGCCCCTTATCAATTTGATGGAAGGAATCAATGATTTATTTTCATAACATATTCCCATTTAAATCCATGGTACCAAGTAATTTCTTTACTTTTCTTTATTTACTGTGGCTTACTTGCAACAACGTTTTCAGAAATAAGTCATTTAGGGGAATACATCACTTTTCCTTCTTATCACATTAACTCTGTTCATTACACCCCTTCCTTTCTTATTTTCTGAGTTGGACATTTAATTACCATCATTGCCATTTATTCATATCTTGTTATATATATATATATATGTGTGTGTGTGTGTGTGTGTGTGTGTGTGTATAAGCACTAGACCTCTCACATTAAGCCTGCACTTGTGGACGCTGGGTTTGCCGGGTGGGTCCGGGCAGACTTCTACCACAAGTTGACTTAACCTCGTGTCTTAGCACCATTACATGTTTTTAATTTTGCACTTAAGCCTCTCACATTAGGTTCAACATTAGTGGCTGCTGGATAGGCCGGTCGGTTCCGAGCAGACTTCCGCCACTAATTCAACTTAACCTCGTGCCATAAGCGCAGTTACAATTTCTAGTTGTAATCCTAGGCATATTCCTATTCATTCAATCATTTATGTTCATATGTAACAACCCGGAAAATCAGAACCAATTTTAAAATTTTATTTTAGCTATTTCAATGAATTTTGAATATTAAAAATAATTTATTTTAAATAATAACGATTAAAAATTTATTTAAATCGAAGTTAGAACGAATATATTTATTTTAATTTTAAAAGGAATTAGAAATAGCACGGTAGTTTGAAAGTTTGAATCTGAACTTTGACTAAATGTACATGATTCAAAATAAAACGGATTTTAGTGAAACTAAGAAAATCTAAATCTGCTTAAAAACTTCTTTCCAACAAATCCGAAAAATCGAAATTTCATAACGGGAATAAAAAGTTATGGCCAGTTGAATATTCAGAATAGTCGCTATGGAATATAGTATAATTTTATAGCCCGTATAATAGGCCATTATACTAACGGCCTCCGTTTTCGATGAAACCACTTTTGTTGGATCTGGAATGTCAAATTATTGCTAAGTTCAATTTTCCATAATTTTTGGAATTAATTTGTGAGCGTAGTAAATTAAACAGTGATTCAATAATTTCTATTGAATTTAATCGACCGTAAAAAAGGTCATTTTTCAAACGGTCTCCAAATTCGATGAAATTAATTTTGTTAGGACCGTATCATCAAAACATAGCTAGATTTATTTTTCGAGAATTTTCGGAGTCCGTATGTGACCCGGTGAATTTAAATGTGTGATCGAATTAATTAAATAAAGGATTTAAATTTTAAATTGAAGAAATCAGCCAAAAACAAACGTCTGGGCTGACGGGACCTAGCCCATTGGTTTCGGAACAGGGGCAATTAGGTGGGAACGACTTTTGATGGGCTGAAATTGGAACCGTTAAGGATTAATGGGCTAAATTTCATTAATTAAGAAAATTTATACTAAAATATTATAAATAGTGTCTTCAAAACCCTAATATACACTACAGAGCCGCCGCCTACATCAAAATATGTGGCCATGAACATTCAATCATTTCCCCATTAAAATCTATCAATCCACACATTGAAATCCTTCGCTCCTTTTGACATTATCGAAGAGATTTCTCTCCTCTTTCCATCCATACGGATAACTCTCACCATCGTCATGTAACCACCGAGTTTTCAAGCCCCAAACACCCACGGGTTGAGCCGCCGCCGCACCTCTAGGGGCTGATCGAGTTGATCAGCGTAAGGCCCCCCAGGTGCGCCACTTATTCCTCTTCGTCGTGGTGGCATCCGATTATCCTGAAGCCTGTTAGTTTGGACGTAAGGAGGAACCTTAGAAGTGAACCCATTTGAAAGAATACGGCCTGGGTCTGTTGATAGAAGAAGAAGGTTAAAACCTTCATAATTTAATTAATTTATTTTATTTAAATTTTTATCGATCTAAGATAAATCATATCTTATTCATATGAACTCGAAACTGAACGATTTCAGATCTACTACGATCGTGAGTCCGAGATCTACACTCCAGGACTGACTATTACCAATTCTGAGCAAATCGAATTTTGGCCAAAATTTCAGATCTGAACCATTCAGATTTAAACGACTGTGAGAAATTTATTTATTTCTTTTTTTAATAATTAGAAATAATTCCGACTTTATTGTCTCCAATCTATAGTTAATTCCTATGTGTTATGATTCATGATTTGATTTGTGATGGATGCAGTATGTAGATCTAGTTGTTTGGGGATATTTTGTGGTGATAAAATTATTAAAGCATATATGGGGTTGTGATGAAATTGTTGAAAACATACAAATCATTTTGTTGTAATAAATTGAGTGAAACAATAAAAAAAATTGTTTAGATAAAAAGACAAATATGAAAACACCAATTTTGGGTCTATTTGTTGAATTGGAATTTTCAACAAATATGAAAACATCCATTTTTGGATATTTGTTGAATTAGAATTTTCAATGAATATGAAAACATCAATTTTGGGATATTTGTTGAATTAGAATTTTCAACAAATATGAAAACATCAATTTTTTTATCTATTTGTTGAATTAGAATTTTCAACAAATAGAAAACATTAATTTTTGTCATTTTGTTGAACTAGAGTTTTCAACAAAAATGAGGTATCAAATTCCCATTGTGTTGATCAAGAAGATTCACACAAAAAAAGAAGTATCGCCTTTTATACATTTTGTTGAATCAAATTTTTTAACAAAAATGAATCATACATTTTTGTCATTTTGATTGAATTAGAATTTTAAATCAAAATGAAATATCACTTTTTCCATTTTGATTTAATTGTAACTTTCAACAAAGAATGAAATATAAATTTCTATCATTTTATGGAATTAAAATAAGAATAGAAATGTTCATGTTTTTAAAATAAGAACATGATTACATTAAAAGGTTCACATTTTTAATGTAATGTTAGAACATAGAGAATGTACATGTTTTAAAGTAAAACATGTTTTATATTAAAAATTTATTTTTAAGGTAATAATAGAACTATAGAAAACATTCATGTTTTAAATTGAAAACATGTTTTACACTAAAATTTCACTTTTTAATGTAATAATAGAAATATAGGAAAAGATTCATGTTTTAAAATGAAAACATGTGTTGCATTAAAAATTCACCTTTTTATGTAATAATAGAAATATAGAAAAAGATTCATGTTTTAAAATGAAAACATGTTTTACATTAAAAACTCAAATTTTCAAATGTAATAATAGAATGTAGACAAATATTCATGTTTTAAAATGAAAACATGTTTTACATTAAAAATTCACTTTTTAATGTAATAATAGAAGTTGGACAAATATGCATGTTTTGAAATAAAACATGTTTACATTAAAAACTTTGTTTTAATGAAATGGATGAATCATTAGAAAATGTTCATTTTTAAAACAAAGGCATGTTGATATTATAAACATCATTTTTATAAAAGAATGATTCATACGAAATCGTTCATATTTGAATAAAAGTGTTGAAACATTAAAATCATAATTTTTGATGTAAAGTTTGATTTATTGGAAATATTGATTGTTTGGATGAAAATGTTACAATATTAAAATCACATTTATATTTACATTGCATATATTAGAATTTATATGCATTATTAAAAATACATTTATATTTACATTGCATATATTAGAATTTATATGCATTGTTAAAAGTACATTTATATTTACATTGCATATATTAGAATTTATATGCATTGTTAAAATTACATTTAAATTTACATTGCATATATTAGAATTTATATGCATTGTTAAAAGTACATTTATATTTGCATTGCATATATTAGAATTTATATGCATAGTAAGATTACATTTTTATTTATATTGCATATACTAGAATTTATATGCATAGTTAAGATTACATTTTATTTAACAATGCATATATTAGAATTTATATGCATAGTTAAAATGTAATTTTATTTACAATATGTACATGTGAATCTATATGAGTTATCTTTATTGTACAAACATTCACTGAAAACTTTATACAAATAAAATATCCCTTTTTATTTGTTAAAGTTAAAAATAGAAATACAAATAAAAATTAGCTTTTATTTGTCATTGGTTCAATTTTCATGTAAAGCAAATGTACTTTGTTTGACATGATGAATATGTAGATATGATATGCCAATAAAAACATACTTTTATTTGGCATGTCAAATACGTTAGAGAAATCGTCGAATGGTTTACATTTATATATAATTATATATATATAAGAGTAAATACAAATTAAAATTAAACGAATCGCGCGTGGTAGTTCGCGCTTCGAAATCGTTACTTTAAACGATTATATCGAAAGATCCGACCGTCGGATTTTCCCAAAACTGGAACCGTTAGGACCGCTTTGGGACGATCTTTCCAATGATATAAACTTTGTTAAAATCCAACGGTTAGATTTCGAGATAAATGTAAATCAAATTTTGATAAAAACAGTGCCGGGACTGCCTATTGACCCAAAGCGTCGTTAAATTAATTTAGCTATTTTTATATAAATAAAAATAGCGATAAATCGTCATTAAATACTATTACCAATATGAAATGGTTTTAAACTATATATATACGAGAATCATTTGAAAAGGTCGAGTTCAATCTCATTTCAAATGATTATACGATGATTTAAATCGAAGATAGTGAAGACGGCGATTGAAGACCGGTGATCTTCACATCGAAAGGATAACTACTGATGCCTGACATTGGTTAGCTGCCTGTAAAGGGTTAAAGTGGTAGTTGTCCGGACGTACTTGCTGACTGTCCGGATATGAAGCACCTCTCTTCCATATTGGACATACATGACGAGGAATAAGGTGACTCCGGTTTCGTTCAGACCCAGAACGGACTTGTAAATGGAAGTGTGTCCGACATTGGATTTCATTCCATGTAAATAATTTCTATTTAATATATATATGTTGGTGGCGGAGAATTTATTCTCTTGCTTAACACCCTTCTTTGAGATGCATGAGCTCAGAGGTTATATTTTAGTAATTTATCGATCGCGTGGTGTGAATTGTCAATGTGACATGCCAAGATGCAATTGATCGAGGCTTTTGTTGAAAAGCAGAGCCTTGTGGATGATGATCAAAGCATAGCCTATTTCTGCATAGCTTTGTGTATAATGTTACCTCGCAAGCCTCACACCCTGGTAAGAGTCAGAAACGGGACAAGGGACCTAAGGAGTGCACGCGTTTCTTTATAGCTAGAAGTGGTATCGGGGTTTTGCAAGACCTAACATTTTACTTATGTGGTTGATAAAATGAGGCGCCTCGGTTATATTGGTCGATAGTGACCATTTTATAGGTTCAATAGGACAAGGAAACGTGTGTTCAGGCATAACTAATCCACTAAAGTATTTGTGGATCGACCTTGGAGGATCCAAGGGCTCGCCAGCGTCAGAGTCCTGAGACATTGCTAGAGTGTCCCGAATCGGTAAGGATATCGTCCCTAGCATTGACTCATGATGGAAACCCAATTTCCAATATGACAATACGGTTTTGACTGTAAACCTATGTATGGCGATATAGTATATGGTAGCTATGCCGTCTAGGATTGATACATTTACTTTGAAGTATTTTAAAACTAACTGGACACTACTACTAATAATAATAATATTAAAATATATTTTTTACGTATCAAGCATTTTTGATCATTATAAGGTAAAACTCTATCCTCCTGTTTGCGTTGCATTGTGTGATGAGACTTGATTCTTATAATGATTTCATTTTCCAAAAAGCATTGCGTTGTTTTTGAAATAAAAATTTATTAAACATATGCACTGGCAATCCAATGGAGTAAACCCGTTCCGCGTTAGCGGTGTGGTCCTGTGATTAGCCATATTGTTAGTTAAGAAAGATTTCTCATACCAGTCCCATGACTGACTCGTAGTTTGTTTCACTTTGCAAACTCGGGTGCCCTCTTTTCACATGGGCAGCCAAGTGATAGGTTTAGGTATGGATACATTCTGAATTGGAGCTTGCTTAAGGAAGAAGATGAAGAACATTTTCCTTTTTATCTTTTTATTTCTACTTGAGATATTTAGACATTATTGATTTTTGATGTATTTGATGGAGTTGAGACTTATTTATTTCTTTGTTAAGACTTCTATTTGCTAAGTGTATCCTGTAACTGCGTACTTTAATGTCTTTGATGTTATGTTGTGATGACATTCTTATTTCCGTTGCAATGATGTATGTGTTATGCTATCATCTGAGATCTGTTATTGTTGTAATTATGTTATGCTCCTATGATTATCCTTGCTTTCGTACCACGTAAGTTTGGGGTTATCACATCATATCAAATTGCGCTCCCAAATTAAAGTCTCAAAACATAATTTATGTTATGTTCCAAAATCCCAATACAAATTATGCCCTAAATCTCAATATGTATCGCATGTCTTTCTACATGTAATTAACTTTATTTAAAATAAAGTGTAATTCTCCTATGGTGGATCATTTACCCAAAATCTCAATTATCCCAGTTGACAAGTTCATAAAATGGATCTTTACAACAATATTCATGTACATCTCAACATATTAACTAATTGAACATATTATCAATTTTAGCGCAATAATTCATTTCATTAAATTAAATCTTCTAATATGTTCATTGAGTATGTTAATGTGGAATGGCAAACAGTAAATATACTATTATTTAAAAAGTATATTTTAAACCCACTCACCTATAAGCCTCACAAATCTTGAATCTGATCCAAATCTATTCTTCCATGGTTTTTCCCTTTTAATTTGATTTGAAACCTAACGACCATGGATTTATTATTTTCATGAAAAGAGAAGAGAAATAATTTAAATAGATTGGTCTTAGAATTTTACCTTGCTTTCATGATTCGATAATCTTTTTATTAACATTGATTCCCTCTTCCAGATCTGGATTCATAATTTTCCTAGGCTAATATTTTAATTTTAAGAACAGATTTGAGGAGAGATAGAGAAAAATGGCAGAGCTCTAGTGTAGCCGCCTAATTATGAAGTTTAGGGTTAGGTCTAAGGTCTTATTTATAGGTGTATGGAACAACTAGGACTCTCAGATTTGACCAAAAGCTATCAGAATCGTCCAGAAACTCAAAACCCCTAATCTGCCAAAATTTTCCGTAGGTGGGTAGACCCACCCTTCAGGGTGTCGACCCCGGTGTCGACCCTCCTTGAGGGTATCGACGCACCTGGGCGGGAAATCTGCCGCCTTCTGAATTTTTGAATTTTGAACCGATTTTCGAATTTCTGGACTCACTTTTGAATTTCTAATCCATACACACACACACACACACATATATCCTCCCTACGCGTATACAAATTTCAAACCTCTATAACTTCTTCATCGGTGTCCGATTTACGCAAACCAGGTGTCTATTTTGACCAGAATTTCGAGACGGACACAATGGCGCAGTCTATTTTACTTAATTCTGAATATTTATTAAGTTATTATTATTTTATTATATTAAGTTAAAAATGCGGGGTGTTACATGCGGCCCTGACCAGGCTACTCGACTACCGATACAAATAAAGCGCAAAAAGACCTCATCTTTATGAGTCACTCTTAGCCCTGTGTGCTGAGTTAGGCCCTGGGAAATGCGATCCCGGTAAGACCACACAACCACCAATAAAAACTAAAGGAAAAGACCTCATATTTATGAGGCACTGTCGGTACTGTGCACTGACTCAGTGCCCGCGTCACGCAATCCCGGCCGGGACACACGACCACCAGTAAAAATCGAGAGCAAGAAAACCTCATTGTTATGAGCCACACTCAGTATACATTATAGAAAAGTCCAATTTTGGAATAATGCGACCGATACAGGTTGATTCTTTCTAAAAGTTCACGGCGATCAACGGGCATCAAGCGAATAACAAAACTTACCGGACACCATATCAGAAAAGTCTGGACATAGTTGCTATAGTACCAGTGACAACCCTATGATATGGGGGCAGTACCACAACTTTCGTCATCTCTAAGGTAAGACATATCACAAGGTCATCTCCACTACCAAGACAAAATAAATACTTACGAAGGAAGGTAATAATGGGTAGTTGCATTTAAAGCAAAACATGAAGGCAAAAAATGCACCACAAGTATCACAAACCAGTCAATGCAGAGGTATAACACAAAAAAACCATGTTTTGATCAACAACAACTATTTACAAATTCATACGTAAAGAAATAAGTTAAAAGTGTCAAAAGCGAGAGTCGGCACTTGCACAGTCATAGCCAAGAAAACAGAAAACAAGAAAGGTGTAGCATTAATCATTCTTCTTCCCATCTTTAGAAGTCTCGCTCGATTTGATGGTGAGCTTGACGGGCCTAATCGATGTTGTAGTGGTAGAAGCAGGACAACCCAAAACTACTTCGTCGCCAGTGGCAAAAGTGGCCTTCGACCTCTTACGCATACTACGCTTCCAACCACGCCTCGTTTTGGTCTCCTTTTTACTCCCCGATCTTCCTTCCACGGTCTCTTTCTCGTCAAAGGGTCTTCGCTTCCTCCTGAAGAGATCGTTGGGTCATCCAAGTCCTACAAAGCAGCAATCTGTTTGGCTTGTGACCCTGGACGAGAGACAGGAGTGGAACCCAAGGAAAGTATAATAGGAGCCATGTGTGTTTGGGGAGCAGTCGTTCATAGTACGACCTCGATGGTAGTTCGGTCACTGAAGGGGTAAAAATAGCAGTAGCCTCAAGTGAGACACTAGCGTATGGGAGAGCTCCAGGTATATCCAACCCTACATAAATCAAATATTGTTCGAATAAATCATCAAACTCGTATGTGGGAAGGAAAGGCTTCCCCGAATCACAGTCAATATCATCATTACCTGATTCTGAGGACACTTGTGCTGTAATCTCAAACTCCTGATCATCCTAGTTATTACCCTCATCACTCGATAGATTCTCCCCAGTATTGGCACCATCAACAGCTATGGTCTGAGGGGAAGTTGCTCCAGTAACACCATCAATAAAGGCAACCATGGCCAAAGTAATGTTAGCAAGAGTAGCAGTAGCACTTGCGGTGGCCTCGATAGGGGCAATTTCCATATGAGATGAGTCGCTAGGGAGGATATGAGCTTCTGCACTAGCTAGAATATGTAGAGAAGAGGTATTAGAAAGCCCAGCTTCTTCAACAGTAATAGTTCCTCTCTCCTGTCTAAGTTCTTCCTGTTCTTTAGCCCAAGCAACCATCGACGTATCGTCCAAGTAAAAATCCAGAAGCTCTTCCTTAGTATAACCACCACCACTCATGCGTTTCAGGATTTCCTCTCACATATAAGCTAGAGTACGGGGTACCTCTCCTTCAAAAATTCCAAAGTCCCCTTGCCCATGACACAGAGAATGTAAAACTCAAACATGTTGGTATTAAGAGTGTCCATGGTTCTCGCATGATTATCCTCAACGATGACTTTCTCCTTCATCGCCTGCTCGCATTCTTGCTGAACCTTAACCAACTGTGCCTTCAACCTTGTAACTTCAAGAGTTTCATTATTTAAAGAAACAGTAAGGTCTGCCACTTGTTTGTGACAACCCTCAGTGGCGCTTCTCTCTACCTCCGACAAATTCTCAGCGGTCTTCTGGGCGGAATGGGCATCGGGCAGTTGGATGCTTGTAAGAGCTTCTTTTGTCGATGGAAATCAATTACGGTCGGCAAATCATCCTCAACTTTCTTCTTACCAGCCTCCATCACATCATAAGAAGTAGTCATTCTATCAATCACCCCATTATGCTCTTTGAGAGATTTCTCCCATTCGGCACGACCACTTTCAAAAGTAAGTTGAGCCTAGTGATTCAATTGGTTAACTCTCTAGAGCTCCGAGACCAATTTCTGCTAGTTAGTGAGCCTCTCCACATCATGCTTGTAAATCTCTATATTTTTTAGCATTTGTTACTTATCTGTAGGAGTTACATCCAAGTCGAAGTGTACTCCTTTTACATGTAAGGGACGAGAATTACAGATCTTAATGCAAAACTAACACTAGAGGGGGGTGAATAGTGTTTTGAAGAGATTATGGAAAACTTAAACAATTAACAATTACTTATACAACTATATGAAATACAAAATGAATATCACAATAAAAACAATCACAGATGCAAATATAAACAGAAATAAAATGCAGAAAAGAAAAGTACACACCAGATTTTATACTGGTTCGAATTACTCCTACGTCCAGTCTCATGCAACGCTGGATTGCGCAGAGTTTTATTAATACTAGTATCAATCTTACCAGACCCTTGATTTCATGGCTACAAGGTTAACAGCGATTCCACACCCTTGATTTCATGGCTACAAGGTTCACACTGATTCACCACCCTTGACTTCATGGGTACAAGATTCACACAGATTCACCACCCTTGATTTCACGGCTACAAGGTTCACACTACTCATTTTCCTTAATTTACAGGCTATAAGAAACACACCCTTTGCTTAACAATTACAATCATCCATAGAACCCCCGAGTAGCACTTCCAAATAGAGAGTATTTGATAGAGATTGAGTAGAAAAGAAAATTGATATAATTTGTATTAAAACCGACAAAGTATAAGTGTAGAAATCAAAAAATTAAGTTTGAATAAAGGTGGTAGGAGTAAGGATGAAGACGAAGAAGAAAAGATTGTTAAAAATTCAAAAATGACCCCTTTATATAGAGTCCCAATGGTTGCAACAGTTTTGAAACGTTTCAAAGAATGAAAAGACACTTCTTTTGAATATTAAAATTTGTAACAGTTATATGTCGACATACCAAATTATACATGTCGACATATATATATATATATATATATATGTATGTATGTATTTTGAATTTTTAGAATCATTTTTTCAAGTGTTTAAACTAATATATATAATCTAGAATTTCTTGAATCAAAACTAGTTGTTTTAAAATGAATTTTTATAAAGTATAAAAACATATTAATATATAATTTAAACACATATATAATTATACGATATAAAACTATATATTATAAATATATATAAGGTAAATATAAAACTTTATAAATATAACCATATGTATATTTGAAAACATAAATAAAAATAATTTGAAATCATTTAAAAAGAAGTTTGAAATTTTAAAATGATTTGAAAATAGAATTTGAAAGTGCTAAACGAAGTTTTACGTATTATCTATATTCTATTACTTTTATATTCTTTAGCTCTTGAAATCATGATATCTTGATTCTCATGAGTCTGGAAATCATGAATCTCTTAAATTGTAAAGTCTTTTATATCACCTGTATATAATTCCTGCATATATATCTCTATATATTCTGGATAAAGATGTTAGTATATATTTTATAACCAACAATGTTAATAATTGAAACAAGGTTGTTGTCATCAAAATTTAATTCTCCAACATTAGAAACTACTCTGGAAACCTCTTTGAAAGTTGGCTAGGGGGACTGGGAAGTGTGTAAGGAGGTCTCTTCACAATAGTATAAACGACGGCCTTGTTAGAAGTCGCGGCAGAAGGATCAGTAACTGATGGACCGATAGGGGAAATAACTGCACGAGTTGTAGCTAGAGGAAGTTAGCGTTGATCAGTCTTAGCACGTTTGGAAGCCTCTCCAGTGTCGACCTCCTTATTTTTGTCGTCCCAATCATGCTTCGTGTATTTATCTTCCTCATGACTGCGATCACAATCGCGACGGTCATGATCCCTTTTCTCACGCTCTTCACGATATCGCCTTTCACGATCATCGTGATCCCGGTGATCTCATTCTTTATGGGCTTTCCTCTCTCTCTCTCTCATTTGTCTCTTGACATCATCGTGGATGGAAACAACTCTGGTCTCTGAAACCCTTGGAAACGCGACGCGAGAAGTCACCATAGTGATCAAACGTACGATTCATGATGGAACCTACATAGGAGAAAAGCATCAAGTTAGAAACAACTCTAAAGTCAACGAATAACAAGACAAGGAAAACATTCATTTTAAGTGTGTATGGTGCGAAATGTGTGTATTATTATCTAATTTTGATTTCCCTACGGACCAGTCAATGGGGTAAGAATATTTTAGGCCTTGGAAGGGGATAGAAAAGGCTTAGAAACATGCAAAGTAGGCAACAGAGTCGCAGGAGTTCCCAATCTAGTGGTTGCAAGGGTTCCTGAACTAGTAACCAAAGGAGTGCCAGAACCAGTAGGAGTTTCTGAACTGACAACTATAGGAATCACAGAACTGGTAGTCCTCTGAGCAATCGCATCAACCCCCAATCTATTAGTAGGAGGATTAATTAGCGTAGGGGTATCCCGGAGCACCTCAGAAGGAGTAATGTATATATTTCTCAAATCACCACAGACATCTTGAACATTCCCGCATAAGGCCTGAGCAGGAGAATTACAAACTGAGGGAGTCTTAGGGTCGTCAATTTTTGCATCCTTGGAGTCAGTTTCGGACCCATCACTTGTAGAGTCTTCATCAAAGAAGGTCTCAAACTGAGCGTCACACTCACTGGTCCCCACGCTAGTATAACTACCACTCAAAAACTCTTCCTCTTCTTTTTTCATGTTATCCGCAATCTGCTTCCCTTTTTGCTGCACAAACTCTCTCTCATCACCTTCATGAATTGGGGACATGCTTTGTGGATATTTGTGCTCCTCACCAATCTTTTGACTGGAGCTCCCGACAACAGAGTCCTTCTCAAGGCTTACCCCCTCTTGCACTTGATGAGCAGCTAATTCGTTTGTCACAGGCTATGTAAGAGTCGAGACCTCAAGGGGAATAACATATCTGAAGGCTCTAATAAGCCAAATTGGTGCAGGAATTCATATTGTAACAAGAAGTCCACCTCCCTTTCTCTTAATAACTACCACCAATGACTCGTACGTGAATAAGTGTTTGGGATCTTTCTCTTAAGTAGGAAAGATTGTAAAGAAGTAAAAGGAGGGTTAAGTTAAGACGCCACCAAAGCAAGTAAATTCAACCACTAAAGCAAACTCGAATGCTTAACCCCGCTCATCCAGAATCTGTTAAAACCCAATGGACATTTGACATAGAAAAATAAATTCATAAAAGGATAAACCCAGTCTTGTAAGCCAAGAATTAACTTTCTATTCTCGAACGCCTCAATAAAAATCAACGACAGGCGGTCTTTTCTTCTTCTAAAATGCACAGACAACATATCTCCTCAAAGGTGGAGGAATGCTGCATAGTCCGCATAAAGAAATCGTACATGCCAGTGAGCACCACATAACCATTTGGGTGAAGCTGGTATGGCACCGCTCCTAACCCCTAGAGAAATGACTGTAAAAAAAGGATTGAATGGAAGGATTGCGCCATAGGTAATCGGACGTCCTTCTCGGGAAAATTGTGTGCAAATGCGGTGAAGTATTTGGTATGTCCGGCGGGTTGACGATGATCTTGAGAACTAGGCGAGATCGATCAATAGCAGGTCCCATCGCCACAATTTCTCTTTCAGAAGGTATATGTGCGGGCGATTCCGTCTGTATAGACGACGAGCGTACTCAAGAAGTAGATTGGATATGAACTTGGGAAGAGTCGTCTTCGCGGAATTGAAGATGCTCTGAGGGGTGAGAAGTCATTCTACAAAGTGAATCTTGTATTCAGAATAGTCAAATATACGTGACCTATAAATGTGTTAGAGATGACGCTTAAGATTCAAAACCAGTTTATGTTCGTTACTAAAGCCCAAGCGCCCTCCGTGCATGAAATTAATGTTGCATTCCCACAAAAACATATCGTGTGATCGGTAAACTTCGTTAAAGAAACGAATCTACGAAAAAAAGTCTGCATGGATGCCAAAAGAACTTATGGTGCTCCCTCTTCATTTAACAGACTAATATATTACCAACGTTAGTTATCAATAATGAACACGTCATATGAATTAGCGCATCAAGCTTTTTTGCCATCATGCTTCAAGAAGATTCACATGTATGTCAATAATAGTTCGGAGCTCATGTTATAATCAATCTAATTATTTAAAGTCAGGATATAACATCAGTAACAATGTCTAAAACACCACCATAGTAATATTATATAATCCATCTATGATTAAAAGGTGTGTATCCAAGGGTTCGAGACAGCCTTGTTCAACCACAGAGTTATGTATATGCTGTCCCGAATGGTGAAATGTAGCATGAAGGTCAATATGATCATCCAGAATTAAATTAAAGTGTCAACAAAGCATTTAAATGTCACACAAACGATCTTATATGGTTCATTTATGCTGAGAGCATGTATGTCTATTAGTTCAAGACGTTTTCATCCGAGTTTAAGTTCACATGCATGATGTCCCAATTGGAAAATGCAGTCAAAAAGGTGAATTATGCGTCCAAATTAGTTCGGGTCGGTTTCTACAAGCCTAGACATCGCAAATTGAAATTTCAATACTCAAAATGCACAAAATCACTAGGAATCGGCACCTAGGAGTAAGAAAGTGTTAGAGATAATCAAATTCAAGCGGTGTGGCACTTAAAAGCTTCACTACAACAACAATTTAGGCTAAATCGGTCTGGTTCGAGCCAAATACCGGGATGACGAAGCAAGGATCGGGCAACGATGGTCGGACAATCGACGATGGGTCTAGGAATTTCTCGAAGTCAGTGGTGGCGCAGGGGATCTACGGTAGGGCCGGGGAAGTCGGATCGGCAATACAAAAATGATAGGATCGAAACCCTAGTTTTTATAGCCTAAATATGAAATAAGGTAAAGAACGGGCTAACCACGTATAATATAAGTGAGATGGGGAGAAAAATGCTAAGTATGGGGGTCAGCACCGACCCAAAACCCATGGGTTGGCATCGGCCCATATTGCCTCATCAAAAACCAAACCCTCTTCCCCCGTGAGCACATCATATGCTCCTGACCCCACGATAAAAGTATCAAATGAAAATAGGTTATCTTGATGCAAGTTTAAGTGCTAGTAGGGTAGCACCAAACAATGGGCTCTGGATCAATAGTAAACTCTCAAGAAAACTAGCTGTTTGATTCCATATCACACCATCGAAAGGAACGTACAACTGTCGTACTAGAGCACATCATGTTTTCAACATGAATATGCTCTGAGAGGAAAATGTTAACCTCGATATAACGTCGACAGATGTCCACACGGAATCAACGAGAAGACCAGAGTTACATGATAATAGGATCGAGTGAAACTTCACCAACAAGGCCATAAAAACCTATTGAAGTTGCTCCTTAAAATCTACACCCAAAATAACTATGTATGTGGGTCGGCATCTACCCATATGTACGAAGCAAATAGACCCGATACCTTTTCTAACCCATTCGTGATGCAAGATGTAACAATCCAAAAATTTGGACATTTTAATATATATATATATATATATTCTGAGTCTTGAATATATATAAATATGATTTTGTATTAGTAAAAAATTTCAATTTTGAAAAGTGTATTTAGTTTATAAAGACTTTTTAATATTTGTTTTAATAAGTAATGACAATATCTAATATATTTACATTGATATAAGAATATTAAATTTGTGAAGAATGGTTTAGTTTAAAAGATGCTATTTAAAATTTCGCACATTAAAGATTTGCATTTGAAATAAATTATAATTAAATATTGGTTTAAAGTAATCGTTCAGTTTCCATATGCGCAGTCTTAAAATATTTTATAAGATTTTACTGTAATTTTTAATTAGGAAATAAACATATTTTTCTAACGTATTTTAGAGCAACTGTGGTCATTTTAACACTTTACAAAATCAATAAACCGGTCTGTTGTATTATTGTTTTGTGATCAGTATACACTATTGCACATGATTATAATTTTATTTTGCGTCATTCATAGTGAAAAAAATAAAAAAATAAAAAAAGGGTAACACTACATTGGAAATTGACAGG
Source organism: Allium sativum (assembly GCA_030737875.1). Lineage (NCBI taxonomy): Eukaryota > Viridiplantae > Streptophyta > Magnoliopsida > Asparagales > Amaryllidaceae > Allium > Allium sativum. The sequence goes on along the minus strand of CM060914.1, from coordinate 5,765,332 downwards.
CTAAACTTTTAAGAAAGAATGCTTGTTTATTTAGGCGCGTAAAAGATATAGAAGGACTAAGGTACATTTATTTCACTTTAAGATGTGTCCATACTGGTAATTTGGTGTAAGAAAAATTAAGTGTACACTTTGCAGTGATAAAATTAACCATGTAAGGAAGTGTCCATATGTGCGTTAGTTTTGTTTTGGTCATCGGAAACAACTATAACATAATCATCTTGCCCTATAAAAAGAAAATTTATTGTTGGCGCACAAGAAAATTGGTTGTTTAAATTGTTTTGTTTACAATGAATGGATTGATGTTCGTATGATTATTTTATTGTTTTGTTGATGGTTGCATCACACACTTTAGTTATTGAATTATGCGAATAATCGATTTAATTTCCTTCTCTTGAATGACTATTTAAATACTAAAATATTTGAATAGTTAGTCGAATTTAGTTTTCACGCGGATTGAAAATCTAAGGTGTGAATGATCAACGACTGCCGTCGAGGACAGAAACGGAAAGAAAAAGGGTTGTAAACTAATTTTGGACTATCGAAGTAGAAACAAAATTTGAATTTAAACAATAAAGTGATATTGAAATATATATATATATATATATTGATTTCATTATTTTATGAAACATTTTGAAATAATTAAACGAGTTGGAAATATTGTATTATGTTTCGATTAAATTGAAATGGGAATATTTTTTCCTATTTTTATAAGATATTACTCTTTGAAGTGATTTTTTTGGTAATATCGGAAATGATTTAAGCAAAAATGAGTTTATTTAAATAACTAGTTAAATTTTAACTATATAACGACCAGCGATAAGTTGAAAGCGATTGAACGAGTTTTGAGAATAATTATTAAGTTCAATAAAATCTGAAAAGTTGATTTGGAAAATATTATTTTAAATTTGATTTAGTTTGAAAAATATTTGGAAATATGAAATAATGATTTTAAAGTGAATCTATTTTGGAACTCGAATGTGAATATAGAATATTATTCGAAATATGGTTCTAAAGTTAAAATATGAGAATTTGAGTTTATTTAAACGTTGTATGGTCGGAATCGGACGCGTCGTTAGCAACAATTCATTAATATCGATGTCAATTTTCAAACGACTATAACTCGAATATTTTGAATTGGATTAACGCAAAACGAAAAACGTGGGATTTCTATTAATAATAACTTCTGATTAGAAAATAAATTTTCAACTTTCGACATACAGGTTTCAAGTTATGTTTAAACCAAAATTTGAAAAGGTCACTATAAGTGCAGTTCGAGGACTGTAATAGAAAATCGAATAAAACATGCCTTTAAAAATTATTAAAAATTTGGGAATATTTATGATAAATCTTATTTTGTTATTTAAAGGTGGTTAAATCTGATATATTTGAATTTCGAATGATTTTGGATAAATTGATTTAAAGGGCTATTTTACAGCATTTGGTTAATGTTATAACATTCTTTGAAACAACTAAGTTTTAGGTTTATAAATCGTAAACTTTTGGAAATGGTTTTGTTAAACATTTTGAATGATTTAAAGAACTTAAATTATTTTCTACTTAGTTTTACTTAAAGTTTTATTTTAAGTAAGATATTGGAAGTTTGAATTTAAAAGAAATGAGTATGGGTAGAGTTAATCTTTGAATATTCGATATAAAATTTTCAGGCTGGACGAATATTATCAGAAACCATTAAACAATTACATTAAGATTCTGATAGAGTTTCGCCAGGTCTGCGAATTGATATCTAATATAAGTCGATTAAACTCTGCTTTAAACTTATATTAGAAATATCAAAATTGTTGAATTATCGTGAATTGAAACTTAAGTCCGAATTAAGCTTTGTAAATTAAGAAGATTTATAGAATGATAACAATGAATAAAGAATCGTGTTGAAATATAAGGTTGAAAATTCGAATACTGGATCGGAAAAGAAGAATTAAAATGGTAAGGGATCTTTCGAAATTTAAACGAATCCAACTTTGTTTTGTAAATACTTTAATAATGATGTGGAAGGAGGATCGAATCGAAATCCTGTATAATCCATAACTATCGTTTAAATACGCTTATTGCATGGAAAGGCCGGGATCGAATATATGTTTGAAAACCATTCCAAGTAATAATACGATGTTATAAATAATCAAAGACTTGGAGATCGGTAAGTGAAGACTGAAAATTTTCGAATTGCTTGGATTGATTGCTGATGTCTCGGTTGAGCAGATCACCCAATACGAGGTTATAAGTGGCACGAGATCTTAATATATTTGGAGATTTTCGGATTTTTGTTCCATTCAGACCTAGATCGAAATCGTATGGATTATGTGTCTGACATTGTAATTAACTGCGTAGCACTGATTTATGTTAATACATATCAAATTTGTGGCCATGGAATTATTCTCGACCCTAAGTCATATGAACTTAGAGGTTATGTATTAATCGAAATCAGTGACATGTGGTGAATGGACAATGTGGCATACTCGAGTTATGAAATGAGCTAGTGACGATCGAAGCATGGCTTATTAAAGCGAAGCTTTGTGTATATCGTGATCTCGACGAACCTCACACCCCGGAATGATGGTAAACTAGCGGTTAGGTTGTATACATATACATAACTCTATTGAAACTTGAAAGCTTCGGCAAATGGATCCATTTTTGAAACTCGAGGCAATAAAGTATATATGGTGTCCGATGTTTGGATGTTACCCGGGATATATACTTTCGTGCTAGGTATTCGGTGTCCATTGTCTAGATGTTAACCGGGAGATACTAAGCTTCGTGTCCTCGACTAATCTTTCGTGCCAGGAACCATCATGTTGGAAAACCCAATAACCAATACGAGCCATTCAATTTGTTTGTAAACTATATATGTAGGCATAGTCACTATGCTCGCTAAGATTAAGATATTTATTTGTGAAATGGTTTTTCAACACTACGCATTAATAATAGTATTAAAAGAGGATTTTCACGTATGAAAGCAATTTTGGTTATCATAAGATAAAACTCGCCCATCTGGTGTGCGCTTGCATTGTGTGATATGGGACGAGCTTATGATAGCTTCATTTTTCCAAAGTCATTACGAATTTCTATGCATGGGTATTCACATGGAGTAAACCCATTCCGCGACAACGGCATGGTCCTGTGAAATTCCCAACTCTAAAATAAACCATATATATATATATATATATATATATCGTAGGAAAACTGTTTTGAGTTCTCACACCAGTTCCACGACTGACCTGGGGTTTATTGTTTCCACACCTAAACTCTAGATGCCTATATTTTGTACGGGCAGCTAGTAGTTTAGTTTACAGGTTAGTTTACGAGCTTTTTTCAGATTTGGAGCTAAGAGTTTAGGGTTTGGATGATACTTCTTCCGCTGAGAGCATTCGTTTTGTTTTCGCGGCTTATGGTATACTCGAATTCCTTGTAATTCTGATGTAAAAAATTTGTAATGGAATAAAAGTTCAGTTGTTTGTGTTCAAATATGTTAGTACCCATAACCATCCGTCTTTATGAACGATTTAAGTCGGTTTAATTACCGGTGAGAATCAAGCAAAAAGGCAGGTCGTTACAATTGGTATCAGAGCTTTGGTTTATACAAAGCTATGTGGTACAACATATTGAACAAAAGATAGCACTCATTAGAGTTATAATATCTTATTAGAGATAGGGTTAGAAACACCCAAGAATGAGTTCTGGAGTATTACGTTTGAGAGAGTGTATTTTGAAAATATAAATCATTTTGGAACTAAGTAAATCATTTGAAAAGTGTAATTATTTTGAAATAAAATTTATAATAAAATTTTTGAGTATTTATGGACGTCGAGATTGGACTGTCAAGTATGTACGGATTTTGAATATATGCCTAACTGACGTATATACGAAATCCGATATATACTAGATGGATATAGAATCACATTCTAGTCGCTCGGGGATGATTCTGGTGATTGATGCATCATCATCAGATATTTATTTTCGAGTTTCGAAAGTGGGATGACTATATGATTCTAATTGTGACGTCGAAAAATTCTTAAAACCGCTAAGTAAATGTTTGAAATTGTTTGGATAAAATTTTAATAAAACATTTGATAAATTGAATATGAATTGAAATAGATAACCAAATTTAAATAAGTGGTATATTCCTTAAATTCGCAAATAAATCATGATGTAATAAGGAATAATGAATGTTTGAAAATAAATTTTGCTTCTTCGCTGATGGTGTGATTGTTTGCCTTGACCTGCCGTTATCTTTTGCTTATCATCTCTTCGGTATCTTCATGCTTGAAATCCTGAAACTATGAACTTCTTGAACCCCTCCTTTGCCTTGTTTTAAAAAAATCTAAGGAAAAGTTGTATTAGTAGCATAGCTTGGGATTTGGAATAATTATTTGAATTGTAAGTAACATTTAATGTTTGTAAATGATCGACAATTGAATTTTAAAGTGTCGAATTTACCGAAGATAAGATGTTTTGGGAAAATGAGATTTGTAAGATAAGGTTTCAAGTTAGTTTCCGATTATTCGAATAATGTAACTTTTCAAATGAGATTTAAATAATTGAAAAATTCATATAAATAAAATCCTATATAGTTGTATAAAGGATTTTGGAAATGAAGTTTGAAAGAAAATTTATATGACTATATTTAGCTCTTGGAAATTATTATCTTATATAGAATGGTTAAAAGTCCTATTTCAAGCATATTTCGAAATAATTTGAAATTTATTTTCATGAAAACTTGATATGGTCTATAAATTGAAATGGTTTATAAAACTTATGGTTTGGAAATTCTCAAAGTTTGAATTTGTATGTTATTTGATTTAAATTAAACTGTATTGCAAATGGAGTAAATTTGGACTTCAACTCCTGAGTGAAATTGATTTTTCCTTATTATTTGGAATATGAACGTAATTTGTAAAGGGTTATAAACATGGAATATTCGACGATTTGAAATCCTGATATTTTGAAATGTTTAGAAAAACAACAATGATATGATTTGAAAGTATTTGCAAATGATTTATAACTTCGGGATAGGAAATAAAATGATTTGTTACTAAGATTCGAGTAACCTATAACTAAAGAAAGGTATGTCGTGGGTGTAAACCCTTGATTGATGATCTTCTCTAGGGTCCAGAGAGACATCATTTATTTATATCGATACATGCGTAGGCCGTGCCTAGTGTCCTTGTCATTGGGAGAAACCTCTCAACTTGGGACGTAAATGTTATGTCGTTTTATCGTAAAATATTTAGAATTTTCGAAATGGTTTTGGTTTTGGAATCCCGAAGCAAGTATGATTCGATATGGAACGAAATATAGCATTTCAAAAATAAATATGGGATTTCAAGTCAAAGAAATCACTTTGATTTCAAGTTTAATTGAAATTAGATTTCGATAAAAATAGTTTTGATGAGATTTAAATTCAATTGTTTATTCCATTTATTTATATGTAGTAATAGTATAAGTGTTGTTAAATATATATTTCTATATAGGTATAATTTTACCAATCTCTCCTTTTCGAGGATGAAAAGTTTTAAGGGGGGAGACAATAACGATCCAAATTTTTCGACGTTTTAATATATATATTCCGAGTCTTGAATATATATAAATATGGTATTGTGTTGGTAAAAAATTTCAATTTTGAAAAGTGTATTTAGTTTATAAAGATTTTTGAATATTTGTTTTGATAAGTAATGATAATATCTTATATAATTACATTGATATAAGAATATTAAATTTGTGAAGAATGGTTTAGTTTAAAAGATGCTATTTAAAATTTTGCACATTAAAGATTTGAATTTAAAATAAATATAATTAAATATCGGTTTAAAGTAATTGTTCAGTTTCTATACGCGCAGCTTTAAAATATTTTATAAGATTTTACTGTAATTTTTAATTAGGAAATAAACATATATTTTCTAACGTATTTCACGACAACTGTGTTCCTTTTAACACTTTACAAAATCAATAAACTAGTCTGTTTTATTATTGTTTTGTGATCAGTATACACTGTTGTACACGATTATAATTTTATTTCTCGTCGTTCGTAGCGAAAAAAAGAAAAAAAGGAAAAAAAAGGGTAACACTACATTGGGATTTGGCAGGCCAAACTTCTAAGAAAGAACGCTTGTTTATTTAGACACGTAAAAGATATAGAAGGACTAACGTACATTTATTTCACTTTAAGATGTGTCCGTACTGGTAATCTGGTGTAAGAAAAATTAAGTGTACACTTTGCAGTGATACAATTAACCCTGTAAGGAAGTTTCCATATGTGCGTTAATATTTTTTTGATCATCGGAAACAACTGTAATACAATCATCTTACCCTATAAAAAGAAAATTTACTGTTCAAAATTTAAACAAACATAGTTAACACTTGTTGCGCAACCCGTTTGGATATAAGATACCTATTAAAATTTCTTTGTTTTCAAGCCACGCATGTTGCCTCCATCTTCTTTTATTACATCTGAAGTTTCCCAAAGCCATTTTCCTCCTTCCCCAAGCAAAAAAATTGGCCTTTTCTTCCCCACAAATTCATTTACTCCTCCATCCATTTGACAGCACCTACCACCGAAGTAAACTTCTCCTTTGAAATAGCTCAGCCATCCCTCTTGCCCTTTGTAACTCTTCCAGCCATGCATCACTTCACATAGCTCCACCCTTCATTCTTTTCCCACTCGCTTCACTCTCCCTTGCACAACCACTGACACCACTTTTTCCCAGAACCACCACCGTCACCTCCAGGTTGCCAGGCACCTCCACCGAACCACACTCCTCCTCTGGTGGCCATATTATTCCCCATCCCACCAACTGTCCTGCTCCCTCAACAGCTCGGCCACACAAAGCTTCACATGTCCGTCGCACTTCACTGACAACCGCAACGCGACCAACCATCTCCGACGATCCTCCAAGCACCACCCAGGTCAGTCCACTCTTGGACAGTGGACCCACCCCCTCTCCCCTCTTTAAACTCCCGAATTCCTCTTCAAAAGAAAAATAAAATAAAATCAAAACTGTTAGCTTCCCCTACTGTGAACAGCACACCCGAGCATCCTCGTCCACCATCCAGTCCTGCACCAGACCTCCTCGGCCTCTTCTGGTTTTACGGGAAACTGAAATATATAGGTATAAGTAGGTTTGAATATATATGTATGTTAAGTATACACTTATTTATATATATGCATGTTAATGTAAAGGGCAACATGCGTTTGCAGCCTCCATAAGGAGTATTTGTGATTCATTCAAGGCGTGGTTCACGATTAATACGAGTTTGACATTGTACGCGTAACGCTAGCCTTGTCTGTAAGCTTGTACGTGGTTGTTTACCGTTGAGCGGAAGTTCGTCGGTGAAGAAATAGGAGGCATGAAGGTAAGAACATCTAATTTAATTTTTTTTAAATTAATTAGTATAAATAGTAGATTATAATTGGTTGATTATAATGGTTAACATCGTTGATTTGTTATGGATGTTCGTAGTTGTGTTATGTGCTATTGGATTAATATTAATATAGTTAAAAACACTAAACACTACGCGTTATTGAACGTAACGCGTTGGCGCACAAGAAAATTGGTTATTTAAATTGTTGTGTTTACAATGAATGGATTGATGTTCATATGATTATTTTATTGTTTTGTTGATGGTTGCATCACACACTTCAGTTATGGAATTATGCGAATAATCAATTTTATTTACTTTCCATGAACGACTATTTAAATATTAAAATATTTGAATAGTTAATCGAATTTTGTTTTCATGCGGGTTGAAATCTAAGTTGTGTGAATAATTAACGACTGTCGTCGAAGACAGAAACGAAAAGAAAAAGGGTTGTAAACACATTTTGACCTAACGAAGTTGAAATAAATTTGAATTTAAACAATAAAGTGATATTGAAATATATATATATATATATATTGATTTCATTATTTTGTGAAATGTTTTGAAATAATTAAACGAGTTGGAAATATTGTAATGTTTTGATTAAATTGAAATGGATTTTTTTTCCTATTTTGATAAGCTATTACTCTTTGAAGTGATTTTTTTTGGTAATATCGGAAAATGATTTGAGCAAAAATGAGTTTATTTAAATAACTAGTTAAATTTTAACTATATAACGACTAGCGGTAAGTTGAAAGCGATTGAACGAGTTTTGAGAATAATTATTAAGTTCAATAAAACTGAAAAGTCAATTTGGAAAATATTATTTTTAATTTGATTTGATTTGAAAAATATTTAGAAATGTGAAATAATGATTTTGAAGTGAAGCGATTTTGGAATTCGAATGTGAATATAGAAGATGATTCAAAATATGGTTTTAAAGTTTAAATATGAGAATTTAAGTTTATTTTGGAAAGAAATGAGATGGTTTATATTTAAACGTTGTATGGTTGGAATGGGACACATCGTTAGCAATAGTTCGTTAATATCGATGTCAGTTTTCAAACGACTATAACTTGAATATTTTGAATCGGATTAACGCGAAATGAAAAACGTTGGATTTCTATTAATAGTAACTTCTGAATAGAAAAGAAATTTTCAACTTTCGTCATATGAGTTTTAAGTTATGTTTAAAGAAAAATTTGAAAAGGTCGCTATACGTGCAGTTCGACGACCGTAATAGAAAATCGAATAAAACAGGCCTTTAAAAATTATTAAAAATTTGGGAAAATTTATGATAAATCTTATTTTATTATTTAAAGGTGGTTAAAGCTGTTACATTTGAATTTTGAATGATCTTGGATAAATTGATTTAAAGGGCTATTTTACAGCATTTGGGTAACGTTATAACATTGTTTGAAACAAATGAGTTTTACGTTTATAAATCGTAAACTTTTGAAAATGGTTTTGTTAAACATTTTGAAAGATTTTAAAGAACTTAAATTATTTTCCATGTAGTTTTACTTAAAGTTTTATTTTAAATAAGATATTGGAAGTTTGAATTTAAAAGAAATGAGTATGGGTAGAGTTAATCTTCGAATATTCGATATTAAATTTCCAGGGCTGGACGAATATTATCAGAAACCATTAAACATTTACATTAAGATTCTAATAGTGTTTCGCCAGGTCTGCGAATTGATATCTAATATAAGTCGATTAAACTCTACTTTAAACTTATATTGGAAATGTCAAAATTGTTGAATTATTGTGAATGGAAACTTAAGTCTGAATTAAGCTTTGTAGATTAAGAAGATTTATAGAATGATAACAACGAATAAAGAATCATGTTGAAATATAAGGTTGAAAATTCGAATACAGGATCGGAAAAGAAGAATTAAAATGGTAAGGGATCTTTTGAAATTTAAACGAATCCAACTTTGTTTTGTAAATACTTTAGTAATGATGTGGAAGGAGGATCGAATCAAAATCCTGTATAATCCATAAATAATCAAAGACTTGGAGATCGGTAAGTGAAGATTGAAAATTTTCGAATTTCTTGGATTAATTGTCGATGTCTCGGTTGGCCCGATCACCCAATACGAGGTTATAAGTGGCACGAGATGAAACAACCCAAACTCGCTCTTACAGGAAAGCCCGGATTGAGTTGAGAACACGACAAATCAGAACACAAACAAAAGAATATTTCATTGTTTATTACAACAATTACATCAGAGTACAAGAATATAACGGAGTATGAATAAATAATAATTATTTAATAAATATCAGAGATTTAGAATTACAATGTAGTGAAAAAATAATACATAACACAACTGAAAGAAATACACGGATACAGAGCTTTCCGAGTGTAGTTCCAGCTGTAAATCCAGGATCGTGTGAATGTAATATCTGCAGAAACCCAACTACTAGCTGCCCATGTGGAAAATAGAGGCACCTAGAGTTTTGGTTAAAACAATAAACTCCAAGTCAGTCATGCGACTGGTGTGAGAACTAAAAACATTTATTAAATCTTTTACTTTAAAAGTAAATCAAGGGACCACGCCGTATAATGTGGAACGGGTTTCCTCCCAAGAATACCAGTGCATAAAATAAATAGCGCAATGCTTCTTGAAAAAAAAAGCTATTATTATACCTAGGTCCCATCACACAATGCAACGCAAGCCGGAGGATAGGGTTTTCCCTTATAATAGCCAAACATGCTTGGTACGTTTAAAACAAATCATTTGATACTATATAAGTGTATAGTGTCAAAAACAGCTTCAAATATAAATGTATCAATCATAGACAACATAGTATCCCATGCTACTATGTCGCCATACATGTTTACAACTAAAACCGAAATGCCACGTATTGTAAATTGGATTCCATCTATGAGTCGAGGCCAGGGATGGCTCCTCGCCGCTTCGAGACACTCTAGCAAATGTCTTAGGATTCCCCAAAGAGAACCCTGTGATGCTTCAGGGCAGGTCTTATTTTACGTTTGAGGATTGGTTATTCCTGAACACACGTTTCCCGGTCCTTTCGGACCTATCCATTGGCTTTGTAGTAACTTATATATCCGAGGCGCCTCGCAATCCAACATCCATATAATATAATAAATGTCTAGGCTCCATACCATGACACCACCCATAGCTAGAAAGAAACATCGTGCACTCCCTGCAGTCACGATCCCGTTTTTGACTCATACCGAGGTGTGAGGCTTGCGAATTAATGCTATACACAAAGCTATGCCCTTTAAGGTCGTGCTTTGATCATCAACCACAAGACTCTGCTTTTCAACAGAAGCCTTGATCATTTGCATCTCAGCATGCCACGCTGACAATTCACACCATGCGACTGATGTCTATTGATATATAACCTCTGAGCTCGTACGTCTCATAGAAGGGTGTTAAGAAAGAGAAAAATTCTCCACCACCAAACAGATATATATTTAATAGAGATCAATCAACATAGAATAAAATCCAATGTCAGACACACATCCATTTATAAGTTCGTTCTGGGTCTGAGCTAAGCCGGAGGCACCTTATTCCTCGTCACATATGTCCAATACAGGAGAGAGGTTTTTGCATATCCGGTCGATCTCCATGTACTTCAAGAAGATCACCACTTATTACCTTGTCTTGGGTGTACAGCCCAACCAAGACATCAGTAATCATCCAAATGATGTGAAGACCTCCGGACTTCAACCACCATCTTCATCGTCGACTTATCGCCGAATCAGTTATTCAGAATGGGTATAAACCTGGCCTTTTCGAATAACTCGCGTATATTATAAACAAGTGCTACAAAAACATAACATACGCCTCATTCCAATCCAGAATATTATTTTATATAAATATTCATATCTTTTGGGAAATGTTCCCATTAATTTTATCAAAGATAAATTCTTTGAATTTATTATTTAATCTTCATTTGGACATCAATTCAAACCAAATTAAGGTTTATCCAAACTAATCGGGTTAAAGAACAAGTGTTATTTAAAACACCGTTCACGATAAACCCAAATATCCAATTCTTTCATTCAATTCCAATTTAATATTAATTAATTGGAAAACTTCTCTAAATCTTAATTAAAAGATTTATTCTTTTCTCAACTGGCTTTAAGAACAGTGTTACTGAAGACACCATTCACGTCAAACCCAAAATCTCATTTGATATTAAATACAAGGCTCTGAATAGAAATTATATCGGCTTATATTCAATATCAAATTATGAAACCAACAAATATTGTATTAGAAATAACGATATAAATATATTTTCCAAATTTCCATAACAATATTCATATTCAAATCTAAAAGATTTAACTATCGCTTGAAGCAAAACTGGTGATACTCCACTCTCGATCATTTCAAATTTGATAATTCAAATTACCACATTCGCATTTCAATCTAATTAAAGATTCATTAAAACACCACTTGGTTTTAATCTTCCCAAAAATCAATATTAATGATTATTTACCTTTGGAAATCAAACATGCCGCATCGACAATCTACACCGTACTATTGATTTCCGCCTATATATAACCTTTAAGTTTGTATGTCTTAGAGAAGGGTGTTAAGCAATAGAATAAATTCTCTGCCGCCAAACAAATATATATTTAGTAGAGATCAACCATATAGTTCGAAATACAATGTTAGACATGTAATCTTGTCTTTACCTGGGTTAAAGCACTAATGTCACTTAAAACACAGTTCACGATAAACCCAAATCACATTCCATTAATTATGGAATCTTCAAGGAAAACAAATCAATATATATAATCGATATCAATTTCCGTATCGACTAATAATATAAATGGAATAACGATAAAGCCTTTTAAATTCCATATATATTAACAGTCTTCCTCCATAAAAGCTCACTTCGATTATTAACAAATCGAATTCCATTCAATTCCAATTTAATATATTAAATTGGAAAACTTTACTTTAGAAAATTCCCTCTAAATCTTAATAAAAGATTTATGAATTCCAAATCACATTTCACTGTTAATCGGGTTAAAGAACAAGTGTTATTTAAAACACCTTTCACGATAAACCCAGATATCCAATTCTTTCGTTCAATTCCAATTTAATATTAATTAATTGGAAAACTTCTCTAAATCTTAATTAAAAGATTTATTCTTTTCTCAACTGGGTTTAAGAACAGTGTTAGTGAAGACACATTCACGACAAACCCAAAATCTCATTTGATATTAAATACAAGGCTCTGAATACAAATTATATCGGCTTATATTCAATATCAAATTCTAAAACCAATAAATATCGTATTGGAAATAACGATATAAGTATATCTTCCAAATTTCCATAACAATATCCGTATAGTCACGAAATCCAATATCGAAATATTTCGAAGATGATTTCCATTCAAATCCGCTCCAATTCATATGTTGGAAATTCTAGTTATATTAAAACCCATTCTCAATCCAGTTTATTTATTTAAAAATAATTGGATTATAATTCTAGTTTATAACTAGTTCATTTCGATAAAAAAATATATCTTTTCAAATATCGAATTTTTCATCCCAATTCTTTCCAAATCATTTATTATGACTTTACACAAATTATAATTATTTTTTATAATTTATTAAGGCCCTTTCAGTCGATTTCCATAAACGGTCATCGAACTGCACTTACAACGACCGTTTCCAAATTTGATTTGGACATAATTCCAAATCCTGCCATTATATTTCAAATCTCTGGAAAGCTCTTTTCGATACGAACCGAAAGATTTCGGTTTTAGGTGAATCTGACGGTCGGAACTCCCATAATATCAATTCGAAGTCAATAGTCAAAATTTGCGAACGGTCGCGGCGTGGCACATTCTATCCAGGCCATTTAATATATATAATATATATTATACATATTTCGTCGATTCCATTTTAAAACATATTTTATAAATTGTTTTTAATTCGTTTTAAAAATGAATTCAACTTCATATTCAATTTTAAATCAAAATTGAATATTCCATATCATTAATATATAAGTGATTTTTTTTCAAAATATTAGATTTTGAAATCACTTCCTTTTCATATTCATTATAAAAATGAATAAAATTGATATAAATATCGATCGCGTCAAAATGGCGCATATCTAATCAACACGACTTCATATATTTCAATATTTTTGTGTCCATCCCAAATCAGACATCAAAATCATATTTCGATCCATTACTGAATATTATTTTAAAATATTAGTTATTTTAAAATATTCATTGTTTGTCATTTAAAAATATTCGTTAATTTAAAATATTCGCACTTTCCGAATTGGAATCAGACACAGTCAATTACCATATAATTTTATTTATATGGATTTCATGCACATGTACAAAACAATAATCAAACACAGTCAACCATCATCCAGAGTGCATTACATAACCGCATAAGCATTAAATATAAATAACTAACGCTTACAACAGCCTGTCAACCAATCGATTGACATACAACTAAACAATTGGGATAAATGTATGTCAAATATCTTCCCAATACCCTTGTGAGGCTTCAATCAACACACACCGATTTTATTTGTGCAGTTGGGCGATGTGTAAAGTATATCGTCCCAATCAATATCAGTCAAATGAGTGTACATAAACAAATCGTTCGATTTTTAGATGAATATTTATTCTCATTCATATACTCGTTAAAAATTATATTTTTAATGATAAAATATTTATTTCAATACATGAATATTTTATACAGTTCATTTATACAATAAAAATGATATTTTTATTATTCTAACATTTCTAGAAAATTTCGGCAGCTTAACGGCGCGATACTAGAATCAGAATAAGCTCTAGCTTATCCCTCGCCTAATACTGGCTCGCGCCATACACATACCAATTATAATCAATTCAATTTACATCCCAAACCAAATTCACACAAATAAATCAATCCGAATAAACAACCAAACATCCATGGTTTCAATCAAAGGTGTCGGGTGCTACTAAGCACCGTCTGCATTAACTAGAAAATAAAATTAGAGTGAGAAGTTCTCACCTTTGGTTTCCACTCCACCAGTTTTATTTCTGAAAGTTTGGATTTTCCCGAAATTCCAGCGCAATCTTTTTCACGCTGTTCATAGTAAAAATTCACATTTTTAATATGATGTTTATACATTAAAAATCATATTTTTAATCAACTATGTTTACATTTAAAATTCACATTTTTATTTCAATGTCCTATATATAAAAATCACTTTTTTATAACGATGTTTACATTATAAATATCATATTTTTAATCCCATACATATATAAAAATCAGTTTTTTAATCATCACTATATATATTATAAAAATCACATTTTTATATCGCTACATATGTTATAAAAATCATATTTTTATATCGCTGCATATATTATAAAAATCATATTTTTATATTGCTACATATAATATAAAAATCATATTTTTATCTTGCTACATTCATAATAAAAATTATATTTTTACTTCGCTATTCATATATATATATATATAAATCAAATTTTTATACGATATCGTATATATATATATATATCAAATTTTTATATGCTATTCATATATATATATATAAAAATCAAACTTTTATAATTCCATTCGAACAATAAAAATCATAACTTTATAATTCCATTCGAACAATAAAAATCATAACTTTATATAAATAAAAATCCTAACTTTATATTAAAAAAAAATCATATTTTTATATTTGTTAAACAATGTATATTTTGATATTCATAAGAACCACAATTTTAAATTAAAAAAACTAAATAAAATAAAATAAAATACTAACTATTTTCCATTTTTCCAGAGGAGGGGGGCTTGCGCATGAGGTCTGGGGTGGGTGGAGGGGGAATGGCAGTGGCGGATCTGAAGAGGGAGGGGGCGGCGTTGCGCCGGAGGTGGGAGAAAGGGGTCACGGCTCTTCAAATCGACGGGGGAGGAGAAAGGGGGAAAGGGAGAAGGAGGATCAGCGGAAGAGGAGGGAGATGCGGCTGCTCCTGGTGGCGCAGCGGGCTGAGCGCGGCGAGCTCCGATGGCGTGGAGCAAGGGCAGCGGCAGTTTTTATTTTATTTTGATTTGATATCGGGTTTGGAGGATTAAGAGAAATAAGGGCTTTATTATAATTTTATAATATATTTAATTGCCCTAAAAAGTAACTTTTAAATTCGATCTCCAAACGAAACCCAACGACTAATGGTCCTACCTAACTACCCTCATTCTAGACATAATGGGATATGTCCGACATGCTGATTCGACTGTTAAGATCAGTTTTCATCAAAATTGAAATATAAATTAATATAACGTTCAAAATTGATTTTAACATGCATTTTAATTTACCGGGGCCACATACTGACTCCAAAAATTCCCGAAAAATAAATCTAGCTATGTTCTGATGATACGGTCCTATCAAAACTAATTTCGTCGAATTTGGAGACCAATTGAAAAACGGTCATTTTCTAGTCGATTAAATTCAAACTGAAATTACCAAACGCGTTTTAATTCGCCACGCTCACATATTGATTCCAAAAATTATGAAAATTGGAATATAGCTATAATTTGACATTCTGGATCCAACAAAGGTGGTTTCGTCGAAAACGGAGGTCGTTTGCAAAATGGCTATTTTTAAGGGCTATATATTATACTAAATATATATAAATTCCATAGCGACTATTCTGAATTTTCAACTAGACATAACTTTTTATTCTCGTTATGAAATCTGTATTTTTCACATTCATTGGAAAGATATTTTTAAACAGATTCAAATATTTCTGGTTTTACTTAAATCCAGTTTATTTTGAATCCAGTACGTTCAATTGAAATTTGAAATCGAATTTTCAAACTCCCGTGCCATTTCAGGCTCGTTTTATAATTAAAATAAATTTATTTGTTCTGACTTCATTTAAAATAATTTTTTAGTCATTATTATTTAAAATAAATCATTTTAAATATTCAAATTCCATTAAAATTGCTAAAATAAAAATTTTAAATTGGTTCTGATTTTCCGGGGATTTTACAATCTCCCCCACTTAAAATCTTTTCATCCTCGAAAAGGAACGGAGCTGAAAGTTGTTTAACCAACCAACTCAACTTTCATTGTGGCATTCATTCTTCAACTTTTCAGTTTCTAAAAATTTTCAAATTCTTCAAAAATTTGGCTAACACCCTATATTTTCGAAAAAATTCGCCATAACCTCCTTTGTATGTGGGGACCTTTAAAACCGCAACTAGCCACGCAGGGCCCTCATCATCCAAAAAGAAAAAGCCAAGTCGCTAGCCAATCGGCTCATAAAATCATCCAAACCCAATAAATTAGTAAACATGTACCTATTTGTCGGGCATACAATTTTATTCCTCTTTTTAGCTTCCCTGCTAAGACCTGTTCGATATACGTATGCATGTACATGTATGCAGTTACAAACAATTTTCAACTCAGTTCAATATTTGATTTGATTTGGCTAAGTTTACCTTTCATTAATATGTTGATTTAAATGAATAATCACACAACACAATCAACAATCAGCAATCAATTAGTTAATTAAATTTTCAAACACATAACTTTTATATATATATATATATATATATATAAAACCGTATTTTTGATGCCAATTCACAACAATAAACCCTATCTAGTTTTGGTTCTCACACCAGTCAATTGGAAATTTATAGGTATCCCACTTTCGAAACTCGAGCACAGATACTGATGATGTTGCCACATCATCAGAATCATCCCCGGGCAACTAAAGTATGATTCTATATCTATCCAGTATATTTGAGGCTTTGTATACACGTTTTCAAGGCGTATATGAAAAATCTTTATATAATCGATTGTACAAATTCAATATAAAATAAATATTCAATTACGTATTACAAGTTTTAAATTTTCAAAACAAAATTTGTTTTCATTTTTATTTTAAAAATAACACTCTTTGAACTCATTCTAGGGTACTACTGATCCCATCTCTAACGAGTCATTCACATTGGATATTACTAATCCAATCTCTAGTGAATTCTTTTGTTTGGTTCTAATGTGTCTTGTTCTCGGGCCCTGTAAACCAAAGCTCCGATACCAATTGAAACGACCCAAACTCGCCCTTACGGGAAAGCCCGGATTGAGTTGTGAACACGACAAATCAGAACACAAACAGAAGAACATTTCATTGCTTATTACACAATTACATCAGAGTACAAGAATATAATGGAGTATGAATAAATAATATACATTTAATAAATATCAGAGATTTAAAATCACAATGCAGCGAAAAAATAATACATAACACAACTGAAAGAAATACACGGATATAGAGTTTTCCGAGTATAGTTCCAGTTGTAAATCCAGGATGCTGTGAATATAATATCTGTAGAAACCCAGCTACTAGCTGCCCGTATGGAAAATAGGGGCACCTAGAGTTTAGGTTAAAACAATAAACTCCAGGTCAGTCATGTGACTGGTGTGAGAACTAAAAATAGTTATTACATCTTTTACTTTAAAAGTAAATCAAGGGACCATGTCGTATAACGCAGAACGGGTTTCCTCCCAAGAATACCAGTGCATAAAATAAACAGCACAATGTTTTTTGAAAAAATGAAGCTATTATAAGACCCAGGTCCCATCACACAATGCAACGCAAGCTGGAGGATAGGGTTTTCCCTTATAATAGCCAAACATGCTTGGTACGTTTAAAACAAATCATTTATACTATAATAAGTGTATAGTGTCAAAAACTGCTTCAAATATAAATGTATCAATCATAGACAACATAATATCCCATGCTACTATGTCTCCATATAGGTTTACAACTAAAATCGAAATGTCACATATTGGTAATTAGATTCCATCTATGAGTCGAGGCCAGGGATGGCTCCTCATCGCTTCGAGACACTCTAGTAAGTGTCTCAGGATTCCCCGCAGAGTACCCTGTGATGCTTCAGGGCGGTCCTCTCTTACATTTGAGGATTGGTTATTCCTGAACACTTGTTTCGCGGTCCTATTGGACCTATCCATCGGCTCCGTAGTAACCGATATATCCGAGGCGCCTCGCAATCCAACATTCACATAGGTAAAAACATAATAAATATCTGAGCTCCATACCATGACACCACCCATAACTAGAAAGAAACGTCGTGCACTCCCTGCATTCACTATCCCGTTTTTGACTCATACCGAGGTGTGAGGCTCGCGAATTAACGCTATACACAAAGCTATGCCCTTTAAGGCCGTGCTTTGATCATCAACCACAAGACTCTGCTTTTCGATAGAAACCTTGATCATTTGCATCTCAGCATGCCGCACTGACAATTCACGCCATGCGACTGATGTCTATCCATATATAACCTCTGAGCTCGTATGTCTCGGAGAAGAGTGTTAAGCAAGAGAATAAATTCTCCACAACCAAACAGATATATATTTAATAGAGATCAATCAACACAGAATAAAATCCAATGTCATACACACATCCATTTACAAGTTTGTTCTGTGTCTGAATGAAACTGGAGGCACCTTATTCTTCGTCCCATATGTCCAATACAGGAGAGAGGTCCTCGCATATCCGGTCGATCTCCAAGTACGTCTGGACGATCACCACTTATTACCTTGTCTTGGATGTAGATCCTAATCAAGACATCAGTAATCATCCAAATGATGTGAAGACCTATGGTCTTCAACTACTGTCTCCATCGTCAACTTATCACCGAATCAGTTATTCAGAATGGGCATAAACCCGGCCTTTCCGAATAACTCGCGTACATTATAAACAATTGCTACACAAACACAACATACGCCTCATTCCAATCCATAATATTATTTTATTTAAATATTTATATCTTTTGGGAAAGGTTCCCATTAATTTTATCAAATATAAATTCTTTGAATTTATTCTTTAATCTTCCTTTGGGTATCAATTCAAATTAAATTAAGGTTTATCCAAACTAATCGAGATTAGCTCACCTTACCGAAGTAATCATTTGTTATATTTTCCAATCCCAACTTATTCATCCCATGGAGCAAAACTGGTAATACTCCATATCTAACACCACAGTGTTATCGCTAAAATTAACTACCATTTCCCGTTCAAATCTAATTAAAGATTTAACTATCGCTTGGAGCAAAACTGGTGATACTCACTCTCGATCATTTCCCCAAATTTGATATTTAAATTATCACATTCGCATTTCAATCTAATTAAAGATTCATTAAAACTCCACTTGGTTTTAATCTTACCAAAAATCAATATTAATGATTATTTACCTTTGGAAATCAAACATGTCGCATTGATAATCTACACCATACTATTGATTTCTGCCTATATATAACCTCTAAACTCATACACCTTAGAGAAGGGTATTAAGGAAGAGAATAAATTCTAAGCCACCAAACAGATATATATTTAGCAGAGATCAACCATACAGTTCGAAATACAATGTTAGACATGTAACCATGTCTTTAACTGGGTTAAAGAACTAATGTCATTTAAAACACAATTCGCGATAAACCCAAATCACATTCCATTAATTATGGAATCTTCATGGAAAACAGATCAATATATATAATCGATAAAAAATTCCGTATTCGACTAATAATATAAATGGAATAACGACAAAGCCTTTTCAATTCCATATATATTAACAGTCTTCCTAAACAAAAGCTCACTTCGATTATTTTCAAATCGAATTCCATTCAATTCCAATTTAATATATTAAATTGGAAAACTTTACTTTGGAAAATTCCCGCTAAATCTTAATAAAAGATTTATACATTCCAAATCACATTTCACTGTTAATCAGGTTAAAGAACAAGTGTTATTTAAAACACCGTTCACGATAAACCCAGATATCTGATTCTTTCATTCAATTCCAATTTAATATTAATTAATTGGAAAACTTCTCTAAATCTTAATTAAAAGATTTATTCTTTTCTTAACTGGGTTTAAGAACAGTGTTACTGAAGACACCATTCACGACAAACCCAAAATCTCATTTGATATTAAATACAAGGCTCTGAATAGAAATTATATCGGCTTATATTCAATATCAAATTCTAAAACCGACAAATATCGTATTGGAAATAACGATATAAATATATCTTCCAAATTTCCATAACAATATCTGTATAATCACGAAATCAAATATCGAAATATTCCGAAGATGATTTCCATTCAAATCCACTCTAATTCATATATTGGAAATTCTGATTATATTAAAACCCATTCTCAATCCAATTTATTTATTTAATGGATTATAATTCTAGTTAATAACTAGTTCATTTCGATAAAAATATATTTTTATCTTTTCAAATATGGAATTTTTCATATTAATTCTCTCCAAATCATTTTTTATGATTTTATACAAATTATCAATATTTTTTATAATTTATTAAGGCCCTTTCAGTCGATTTCCATAGACGGTCATCGAACTGCACTTACAGCGACCTTTTCCAAATTTGACTTGGACATAATTCCAAATCCAATCATTAGATTTCGAATATCTTATATTCTTGGAAAGCTCTTTTCGATACGAACCCAACGGTTCCGGGTTTAGGAGAATCCGATGGTCAGATCTCCCGTAATATCAATTCGAAGTCAGTAGTCGAAATTCGCGAACGGTCGCAACGCGGCGCGTTCTATTCAGGCCATTAAATATTATATATATTTCGTCGATTTCCATTTTAAAACGTATTTTATAAATCGTTTTAAATTCGTGTTAAAAACGATTTCAACTTCATATTCAATTTTAAATCAAAATTGAATATTCCATATCATTAATATATAAATGATAATTTATTTCAACACATCAGATTTTTAAACCACTTCATGTTCGATATTCATTATAAAAATGAACAAAATTGATATAAATAACATTCGCAACAAAATGGCGCATATCTAATCAACATGGCTTCATATATTTCAATATTTTCATGTGCATCCCAAATCAGACATCAAAATCATATTTTGATCCATTACTGAATATTATTTTAAAATATTAGTTATTTTAAAATATTCATTATTTGGCATTTTACAATATTTGTTAATTTAAAATATTCGCTCTTTCCGAATTGGAATCAGACACGGTCAATTACCATATAATTTTACTTATATGGATTTCATACATATGTACACAACAATAATCAAACATAGTCAGCCATCATCCATAGTGCATTACACAACTGCATAAGCATTAAATATTAATAATTAACGCTTACAACATCCTGTCAACCAATCAATTGACATACAATTAAACAATTGTGTAACAACCCGGAAAACCAGAACTAATTTAAAATTTTTATTTTGGCTATTTTATTGAATTTTGAGTAGTTAAAATAATGTATTTTAAATAATAATGATTAAAAATTTAAATAAATCAAAGTTAGAACGAATATATTTATTTTAATTTTAAAAGGAGTTAGAAATAGCACGGTAGTTTGAAAATTTGAATTCGAACTTTGACTGAATGTACAGGATTCAAAACAAATCGGATTTTGGCAAAATCTAAAATATTTAAATCTATTTAATTATATCTTTCCAACGAATATGAAAAATTGAAATTTCATACTGGGAATAAAAAATTATGATCAATTGAATATTCAGAATAGTCGCTATGGAATTTAATATAATATATAGCTCGTATAAATAGCCATTTTGCAAACGACGTCCGTTTTTGACAAAACCACCCTGGTCGGATCTGGAATTTCAAATTATTGTTAGATTCCAATTTTCATAATTTTTGGAATTAATATGTGAGCGTGGCAAAAGAAAATGTGTTTTGTCAATTTCAGTCAATTTGGATCAACCAGAAAATGGCCATTTTTCAAACGTTCTCCAAATTCGACGAAATTAATTTTGTTAGGACCATATCGTCGAAACATAGCTTGATTTATTTTTCGGGAATTTTTGAAGTCAGTATGTGGCCCCGGTAAATTAAAATGTACGATCAAATTAAATAATTAAATGTTTTATATTTAAATTTAAAGAAAAACCTATCGAAACAATTGAATTGGCTTATGGGACATATTCCATTGTGTCCAGAATGGAGGTATCTAGCTTGGGGCGACACTCGTTGGGTTTGATTTGGAGTTAGGGGCGATATAGGAATTATACTGAAATTAAATGGAATAAAATAAAATAAAAATAAAATAGGGATACGTATAAATACGCGTATAGTGTATAACCCTAAACTAATGTATATAGTCGCCTTCTTCGTCGCTTAATGGCCTAAACTGTTTGATTCTTCCTCTCCAAATAACTTCCAATCTTCTCACTAAAAATCAATGGTTCTTTGGAGAATTTCTTAGAGGGACTCGAGATCTTCAGATTCATATAAAGTTTGTGCATTTTCGTCGCACGTACTTCGAGATCCAGAACCCTAAAGCGGCGCCGTTCACGGCCAGAATCCGCTACCCACCAACAATCGCACTCCACCGGACCACCGTCGATCAGGGCGCCACATAAGCTCTCCGACGTGGCAGTGGCCGATCCTCCTCTCGTGCACTGGTTTACGTGAAAACTGCAACCCTAGTTTTGAATCAATTCTGAGTTTATACGGCAAGTATAATTTAAACTATTTTTAACATATAAAAGCGTTGCAAATCCAATTATACTTATAAAAATCGTATCTTTTTCATACGATAACGAAATTCGATGAAACAGGAGACATCGGGACCATGACATCGTACACGACATTTCAGAACTGATCGGAGAATTTTTGGAGCCTTCAACAATTTTAGAAGAAATAAACAGTGATGTGAGATTTCTGAATCCGAATTAAATAAATAAAAATTATATTAGGTTGCAGACGGAGTTTAGAAACTCCTGACACCCGTCGTCCACAGACCATGGACGACTTGATTGTATTGTGGTGAATTTGGTTGTGATTGTGGTTATTTGATTTTGGTTGAAACGAAATCGATCGTGTTTTTGGAAAATTCTTTGTATATTAGAAAAAACTGTATTCGGAAAATATGACCCTTGTATAGCTGCGAGGCCTATATTAGCGGAGGAGTCATACTAGGGACGGTGCTGGTTTTTAATTACCCTACCGTTATGCTGCCGAAATTTTCTGAAATATTTATGTGTTGTGAAATATTCATGTTATGATATAAAATTCTTTGGACGATAAAAATTAGATTTTTATTATATCTATAAAATTAAAAATAATCATCATATAGAATGAAAATGTTTTTATATTGAAATTTACACTTTCAATGTTAATGAACCATTAAAAATGAGCAATGCTAAATAAAAATGTTTATATATTGAAATTAACATTTTAATGTGAATAAACAGTTTAAAAAGGTCATTATAAAATAAAAATGTTTTACATTGAAATATATATATATATATATATATATATATATGTAAATGAAAGATTAAAATATTTATTTATTTGAAATGAAAATTTATTAACAATAAAAATGCACATTTTATTGTATATGAGAAATGATCATTATTTGAAATGGAATTTTTTCGTACATAGAAATTCTCATTTTTAATGCAAAGATGAGTTCAATAAAAAGTTCACATTTTTATTGGAAAAAGAGAATATATGAAAAGATTACATTTTTGTGCAATAGAAATGATTACATTTTTTTTTTTGCAATATAAAAAGATTACATTTTTATTATGTAATATAGAATGATATGAAAAGATTACATTTTTGTGCAATAGAAATGATTACATTTTTTTTACAATATAAAAAGATTACATTTTTATTATGTAATATAGAATGATATGAAAAGATTACATTTTTGTGCAATAAAAATGATTACATTTTTTTTTTTGCAATATAAATAGATTACATTTTTATTATGTAATATAGAATGATATGAAAAGATTACATTTTTGTGCAATAGAAATGATTACATTTTTTGCAATATAAAAAGATTATATTTTTATTGTGTAATATAGAATGATATGAAAAGATTTCATTTTCTATGTAATATAGAAACGATTACATTTTTGTGCAATAGAAATGATTACATTTTTTGTGCAATATAAAAAGATTACATTTTTAATGTACTAAAAGAAAGATTTAAGAAGATTACATTTATAATGTGATAAATGGGTTTAACATTAAAAAGATTACATTTTTTGTAATGTATGATTTCATTTAAAAGACTCAATGTTGGAATGAAAAGTGTTAAAATTTAAAATTACTTTTTTAATGTAATGAATGAATCATTATAAAGGATCAAGCTTTGTTAAAAATGTGTTAACATATAGAATTATAATTTTTATGTAATATGAACCATTACAAAAAGATTCAAGCCTGTTAAAAGGATGTAACATAAAAGATTATATTTTTATGTAATAATGATTCATTTAAAAATATTCATAGCTTGTTGAATATGTTTTAATATTAAAAAGATTCATATAAAAAGATTCAAGATTGAGAATTTTGTGAAACATTAAAAATTACATTTTTAATGAAAAGAAGATTCATATAAAAAAATTCAAGATTGAGAATTAGGTGTAACATTAAAAATTATATTTAGTGTAAAGAAGAGTCATTAAAAAGATTCAAAGTTGGAAATAATGTTTTATTAAACAGGTTTTCGTCGAACGAATTATATATATATGTATATGTATGTATGTATGTATATATATATGTATGTATGTATATATATTAAAATAAAACGAATCATGCTGCTGCAGTTCGCGATTTAAAAGCGCAACTTCTCTCGATTATACCAAGAGATCCGACCGTCGGATTTTCCCAAAATTGGAACAGTTGGGTTCGCTTTGGAAAGATCTTTCCAATGATATAAAATTTGCTAAGATCCAACGGTTAGATTTTGAGAAATGTGTAAATCAAATTTTGATGAAAACAGCGCCAGGGCCATGTAATGACCCGAAGCGTCGTTTAATTAAAAATGGCTATTTTTATATAAATAAAAATAGCGATAAATCGTTATAAAATATTATAAACGATATGGAATGAAAAGAATTGATTTGAATTATATATATTAACAAATTATTTGAAAAGACCGAGTTAATTCTCATTTCAAATAATTATACGATAATTGGAAGTCGAGGATATTGAAGACGGTGGATTGAAGACCGGCAATCTTCACATCGAATGGATGACTACTGATGCCCTGGATTGGTTAGCTCCCAAGAAGGGGTTACAGTGGTAGTTGTCCAGACGTACTTGCTGATTGTACGGATATGCGAGAGCCTCTCTTCTGTATTGGACATATGGAACGAGGAATAAGGTGTCTTCGGTTTCGTTCAGACGCAGAACAGACTTGTAAATGGATGTATGTCTGACATTGGATTTTATTATGTGCTGATCGATTTCTATTTAATATATATCTATTTGGTGGCGGATAATTTATTCTCTTGCTCAACACCCTTCTCTGAGACGCACGAGCTCATAGGTTATATATTGATAGTTATCGGTTGCATGGCGTGGATTGTCAATGTGGCATGCCAAGATGCAAATGATCAAGGCTTATTGTTGAAAAGCAGAGCCTTGTGGTTGATGATCAAAGCACAACTTTATATTAGCATAACTTAGTGTATAGGGTTACTTCGCAAGCCTCACACCCTGGTATGAACCAGAAACGGGAGAGGACTGCAGGAAGGACATACGTTTCTTTCTAGCTATGGTGTCATAGTATGGAGCCTAGACATTTTTACTTATGTGGATGATGGGATGAGGTGCCTTGTATTTGAGTCCCTAGTGGCTCTATATTTACGCCACGTAGGGCGGGGTAACGTATTGTTCAGGAATTACCAATCCACTAAAATATTTGTGGATCGGCCCTGAAGATCCAAGGTGCAGTTGTGACTAATCCCAAGGCTCAGGCTAGAGAGTCTCGAATTTAGTAAGGACGATCCCTTGCCTTGGTTCATGATGGAAATCCAACTTCCAATACGACATATGCGGTTTTGATTGTAAAACTAGTATGGTGACAAAGTATATGGTAGCTACGCCGTCTATGATTGATATATTATGATTGAAATGTTTTTGCAACATATATACACAAATAATAATATCAGATCCGTTTTATCGTATCAAGCATTTTTTACCATTATAAGGTAAAACTCTATCCTCCGGTTTGCGTTGCATTGTGTGATGGGACTTGAGCCTTATAATGGTTTCATTTTTCTAAAAAGCATTACATTGTTTAATGATTTACTTTATTTATGCACTGGCAATCCAATGGAGTAAAGCTGTTCCGCGTTAGCGGCGTGGTCCTATGATTAGCCTTACTATTAAATAGGTTAAATAAGATTTCTCGTACCAGTCCCATAACTGACTCGTAGTTTGTTTCACTTTGCAAACTCGGGTGCCCTCTTTTCTATTCGGGCAGCCTTGTATTTAGGTTTTAGTAGACTCATTCTGGATAGCTATGGAGCTGAAGATGAACCATATCATTTCTATTATGTTGTTGAGACTTCATTTAGTATATTATGTTTGATTCCACTGTAGACATTTTATATTAAGTTGAAAACTGTATTATGTACTAAGTATGATCCTATTATGCTGTGTAACTCTGATGATATATTATTCCCAGTGTAAGTCGATCTATATTATCTACTGTAATTCTATATTTCTATTCTGCTATTACTGTTCATGTGTTATATTCCAATGATTATCCTTGCTTTCATACTATGAGAGTTTGGGGTTATCACAGTTGATATCAGAGCTAATGGTTAAACTTAGCCTCGGAATATAACTTATTAACAAACTCATCAAAAATATAATCAGTAGAATTCTAAAATGAATAAATCATCATAGATAGGACTAGTAATGTCCTAGAATGAGTAGAGCAGAATAAAAATTCACCCTAATAGATTCATTTACACTTAAATATATGTCTCTATACTTTACAATATCTTTTCTGTTGGCCTGACTCTTTGTCTGCTATTTGCAGACATAGTAGAAAATGAGTGGCAGAAAAAGAAGAAGTGATTCTATGGCTCAGCAATCTAATGAGCCAATTGTACCCCCACAACCAGAACCAGATCTAGAAGATCTAGTAAAGAGGTATTGAAATCTGGGAGGAGTACCATTCTCGGGCAAAGAGTCCGTTATTGAAACACAAGTGTGGATGCGTTCTTCTGAGAGAATTTTTGAAGGCTTAAAGCTGAGAGATGATCAGAAGAGATTAATAGCATCTTGGGCACTCAAAGGCGAAGCTTTAATATGGTGGGAAACTGTTACTGAAGAAAATCCAGAAGGTAATATTACCTAGGATAGATTTAAGGAAATGTTCGCAGCAAAATTTATTCCTCTAGAAGCAACTGAGCGACTATATGATGAGTTTTATAATCTGAAACAAGGAGATATGACCATTCGAGAGTATCAGAATAAATTCAATGAACTTTCTCGCTTTGCCCCAGAACTAATTCGAGATCCTATAAGGAAGAATCTGAGATTAATCCACGGACTTCAAAAGAAATACAAAGGTGGAGTACTTGCTCATGTGAATCTTCCATTTTCTGAGATGATATAGATGGCTTATCGCTATGAGTATATTAACAAGCAACATGGTTCGAAAGAGGAGGAAAGCAGTTCTAGTAGCAAAATGAAGTCTGAAACTGATAGCCCTGAGGCAAATACGAAGCCTGAGGTCAGTAAGAAGCTTAAAGGTGATAAGAAAAGGGTTAGATCCAAGAAGGAACCATTAACGACTGCCATGTGCTCTAACTGCAATAGGCAAGGACATTTGTCGATAAATTGCAAATCTTCGAAGAAATGAAAGAATGATGGATCTAAATCCAATAAGAAGTCTCAAGAGACCAGGGAATGCAACCTTTGCCATAAGTCAGATCATATAAAGAGAGATTGCCGGCTTTTAAAAGCGACCAAGGTAGCTCAAGTCAATAATATGACAGATGCTGCAAAGCCCTTAGCTAGTCAGCAAAGGCCAGATGTTTTGGAAGGCACTCTCACTTTCAACAATATCCCTGTTACAGTATTGTTTGATACGGGCGCATCACAAAGCTTTATCTCAAGCAATACAATTAAGAAGTTGAAATTAAAACTAAGGAATCTTAAAGAATCGGTCAGAGTTCATAATCCGGTAGGAGGTTCTCTTATTCTCGGTTTGTGCTGTAGAGTGCCTGTTTCCTACTCTTGTTACCGGTTTTCCTTTGATTTAATTATTATGGATTTTTCTCAGTTTGATATCATTCTCGCGTTAGATTGGTTAATGAAGTACGAGGCCGAAGTTAAATGTGCTGAAAGAGTTGTAAAAGTCAAAAAAAAAACTTGGGAATATTGTTATACAATGCGTAGGCTCAGATTCAGATAGAAAAGAATTTTGGGTTGCTCTTGAGATCACCCCCACTGCTCTTGAAAATATTCTTGTCGTCCAAAATTATGCGGATGTGAACGAAGAAGTTGATAGCTTACCGCTGCGAATAAAAATTGACTTTAGGATCGATCTAGTTCCGAATGCAAGGCCAGTGGTGCATCCTATTCAAAGAATGACATGGAAAGAGAAAGAAGAATTGGGCAAACAGCTTTTATGGAAGGGTCTGATCAGGTCTAGCTTTTTGAATTACGGAGCAGCAGTAGTGTTTGTTCCAAAGTCAGATGGTACTCTCAGTGAAACACCCACCTTCGTTAAGGTCACTCAAAAAGGGAATGCCTTAACTTTAGTGGAGCATTATGGGTAAAAGATACAGATAATTTACAAGACAGACATATGAACAGCGGAAAAACTAAATTTATTTCATAAGTACGTGGTTTAGTTAAAACATTACAACAAACTGTCTCAAACCAACTTCCAAATCATTACAACAAAATCTCTGTCTTGATTAAAACATAAAGAAGCATAAAATAACAATAAGGCAGCATAAATCCCCAATAAAAGTGTATCCAAAGCCATAGCCCAAGGAAAAAGAATCCAAGCAATACATCTACTCTCTTCAAGCTTGAAATGGTCCGAACTAAGCTGAAATATTCCTTCCCTGCGGACCCGGGGAGGGGGGGTGGGAACGGAAGAAAAGAAGACGAAAGAAAAATGGGTCAGACATGAGTCCGGTAAGTCCAGTGATTATTTAGCATGTAAACAGAAAAAAAGGATCATGACATGAATAAACTGAACCAAGGACAGCACCCTACAAATAAGATAATAAAACTGAATATGCTATCACACTCATTACTATTTCTCTGCACCCAATTACAAGTGTTTCAACTAGCACCATGTGTTTAAGATAAATGATCCCCTTTTTCAATTGGCTCCTACTCGTATACATTTTCTACTTGTGTCATTCGACCCCGCTTGATTGTTGATACCTGTGCTGGTCCCACCATGGGGTGTATCAAATCCTATGGTGGCAACACGACACAATTCAAGATGCACAGTGTATAACTACTGATGCCCACTGCCTGCTTTTTCCACTCCGGAGTACGTGCACGCTCACACTACATCGGAACCTACACTGACGCACCACCCGCAATTGTTTTGACCGCTTATAATCAACGCAGTAATTGTGCCCCACCCTGCCTAGTTCAGGGTACCATGATACATCTATGTGGTTACTGCTGAAATGGGTCCCCGTTACTAGGGTTTCCTAATCAACATGTTAAAGTGGTCAAGTGTTCTCAAATTAACCTAACCCCACCCATCAGTTTAGTTAACATGTTGTATTGGTTAAGTGTTGCCTTAATTGACTTAACCCTACCCTTTCCTGTCTTAGCTTTAATTCATTCATTAAAGCACCAACCACTCACATTAGATATGTATTGTTGCGGTCGCTGGATGTGCCGGTCAGATCCGGGCAGTCTTACACCGTAACTCAATCTAACCTCGGGTTCTTTTGGGCCTAATGCGCTAACCTCTCACATTAGATCTATATTGTTAGAGTTACTGGATGTGCCGGGCGATTCCGGGCAGTCTTACACCGTAACTCAATCTAACCTCAGGTTAGGCATATTCATCTTTTACTTAATTTACATATTTACCCTTCATATTTATATGTAAATTATCCACAATCATTGCCATTCAAGTCATGCCTCATTTACCCTCTAAATCATGTTCATAATTTTTTGGTATATAAATTATACCATTTTATGCCACTAACCATTTATATGATTATGGGTCAAACTATGCCAATAATATGAAATTTAAGGTTTTTCCCAACGTCACCCCCGTTATACGCTCGCAAAATTCACATAGAATGTTAGGCCCGCAACTTAGCCTAACTTATAAACAAAAGGGAAAAGAAAGGAGCATGTACCATTCCCACAACATAAAATAATCAGGATTTAACTAAACATGTGTCATATAAATTTGGCATAAAACAATGAACTTGCACTTTTGATCCAATAAACATTAATCTTAAGCACACGAACGGGGACTTACATAGAATTACACAAATCCAATTAGACATGTAAATGTGAACTTGCATTTGGATCCAATTAACATGAATCTTAAGCATATGAGCGGGGACTTACATAGAATTACACAAATCAAATTAGGCATGTAGATGTGAACTTGCATTAGAGTTGGATCAAACTTAACATAAATCTAGACATATGAGAATGTAGATCTAAACGTATATATGACTTAGCCTAAAAACTTGCATGTAACATAACATGAAAGAGTCACCAAATTTATATAATACACGATTGGTTTAGCATACAACATGATAAGCCCAGTAAACCATAATAATCTCATATGCATATATGATAGAATCATCACAAGAATAGACATGAATCAGCATCACCATTATCTTACAACTAGGCACAATTCTAGTTTTCACTTTATTACAAATCATGAATTTTAATTGTTCACATCTAAAGAATAACATGACTTACAAATAAAAGAAAAATCTTGTTTTCTGGAATCTGTTTTCTGAAACTGAAAAGCTATCCATTGACGTAGACTATCGATTCTCTAATTTAGATTTGATTCGTAGCTTCTAACTTACTTTCTAGTTTGCTTAGTAGTTGGAGGAGAATGGTGGCTATGCTAGGTTGACCATGGACAGCATGGTGGCTCCTTGGAATGAAATTGTGTGATTTAGGGTTGGGGTTGCTTTTATAGAAGTTTAGGTTTATGTGAGCCGTTAGATCAACCTAGGAGCAATCACAACCATCCAGACTAGATAGAGATATCCAGATTTTGCCACCTATGCCCTAGTGACTCAGCAACAAGTCAGAAATCGTCACTGTTTGGATCTGGGCAAAGGGCTCAACCCCTATAAGGGGGGTCGACACCTATGTCGACCGCCCTGGGGGGAGTCGACCCATATGGGCGGGAATTTTCCTGCCCAGCTGATTCAAGTGATTTTCAAAATTCAAACTGTTTTTGTTTTATTTAGTTAATTATATAATTTTATGTTTAAACATGAAATCTTCTGAACTCCATAACTTCTTCATACGGAGTCCGATTCACGCAAACTCGGACTCTATCTCCAGCAGAATTCCAAGATGAACACAATGGCGTAACCCGTTTCCCTTAGTTATTTCTTTTACAATTAAGTATTCTCTAATTCGTTACTTTAATAAACATAGAAATACAGGGTACTACATTCTCCCCTCCTTAAAGGATTTCGTCCCCGAAATCTTCAAGTCAAGAAGAGTGTATATCCTACCATCCAATCGTCCATCCACTCAACCATCAAAAACCGGCATCCATTGTCCTTAAAAGATTTTTAATGCTTTCATGATTGTATGCATAGTGTGTGTATATGTCCTTATCTAATGCAAAATCAGGCGGTCTACTGATTCAGTTGACCTCCTTAATGCAAACTATGTCAGTGCCATGAGTCCATTATTATGCAATTATTCCTAATCATACTTTCTACATGAGTGCACAATCATCCATACGAATGCAACGTCCGTATGATAACATTCCAAGTTTCAATCCGTATACAAATACATATATGCATATGCAACATGAAAGTGACTAAGCCGATCTAACACCTAATGTGTGTGTGTATATGCATCCACGAGCAACCACTTACAACCACTTGCAACCATCAATCATAACATATTTCAAATACATGTTTACATCCATTAGTGTCTACCTAAGGATCAAGAATAGGACCGTGGAGATATACTTAAAAAGGTAGATACAAGCATGTATAAACTTAAGAGATCAAGGATGTACCCTCAAAAAGAAAAGGGTAGGCTACACGTATTTTGCCCTCAGTTTTCCAAGTCGTGTCTTCCTCAGCGTTACTCCATTGAACTTTAACCAGCTTGACTTCACGGTTGCGTAGCTTTTTGACTTTCGTACCCAAGATTCGAGTTGGAACTCTTCTCACAGTTGCTTCTCGTTCCACTTCTACTTCATCTAATATACTTGGCTCCACAACTTCCGCAGACTCATGCAAGCACTTTCGAAGTTGAAAAACATGAAAAACATTATGAACTCCAACCAATCTTTCGGGTAGCTCTACTTTGTAAGCCACCGTCCCAATCCTTTCAATGATAGGAAATGGTCCTACAAATCTTGGGGCCAACTTTCCTACGGACCCAAAGCGAATGACATTCCTCAAAGGAGAAACTTTAAGGAACACCCTATCTCCAACCTCAAACTCAAGGTCGGTCCTTCTTTTGTCTGCGTAGGACTTCTGTCTATCTTGTGCAGTCTTCATTTGTCTTCTTATCAAGTCCACCTTCTTTGAAGTTTCTCTAATCATGGCTGGCCTAAGTACGAGCTTGCCTGTAGACTCCCACCAACAAGTTGGTGATCGACATGGTCTTCCATATAAAGCCTCGAAGGGTGCCATGCCTATGGTGGCTTGGTAGTTATTGTTGTAAGCGGATTCCACCAAAGGAAGATGATCCTCCCATGTTCCTCCAAAGTCAAAAATGCACAATCTCAAGAGGTCTTCTAATACTTTTGTTCACCCTTTCCGTCTGACCATCGGTATGGGGTTGATAGGCCGTGCTTAAATAGTTGTGTGCCTACAGCCTCTTGCAAACTCCTCCAAAATTCGCTCGTAAAATAGGATCCTAATCACTCACTATGCTGGAGGGTATCCCATGGAGTCGAACTATCTCTTTAAGATAAATGGATGCTAAAGACGAGGCAGTCCTTCTAATCTTAACAAGTATAAAGTGAGCGCTTTTAGTGAGCCTGTCCACTATTACCCAAATACTGGTATTGCCCCTTCTTGACCTAGGCAACCCATCAATAACGTCCATCGAAATGCTATCCCATTTCCACTGTGGGACCTCTACAGGATGAAGTAGACCACCAGGCTTCTTCTGCTCCGCTTTGACTTGCTGGCATATCAAGCACTTAGCGATGAACTCAGCTGCATCCCTCTTCATTCCATTCCAAAAGAAAACCCTTTTTATGTCTTTATACATCTTGTCTCCACCTGGGTGTATGGTTAGCTTAGAATAGTGTGCTTCTTTGAGAACTATTTTCACCAAATCCCTTTCTTGTGGGACACATAGTCTTCCATCCCGCCTCAACCAACCCTTATCATCGATGGAGTATCTATTGAGGTGACTAGAAGTCTCACCCTTAATTAGCTTATCCATCATATCAACTAGTTGAGGGTCTTCACGTTGCGCGGTTCCTATTGAGTCCAAAAGATAGGCCGCACCTCTAGCGATGCTAACAAGCCAGGTACAAATTCAGAGGAGAGTCTAAAGTCAAAGTTTGCTATGTACTCCAAGCTTTGCCTTTCTATAAAGAGAAGACTTAAGGCCAGCTTGTTTCTACTCAAGGCGCCTGCTACTACATTGCCCTTACCAGGGGTACAGGAAATCTAAAAATCATATGAGGCAAGGAACTCCATCCACCTTTGTTGTCTTAAGTTAAGATCTTTCTATGAGAAAAGGTACTTTAACGATTTATGGTCAGTAAACAATTCAAACCTTTCTCCTAGTAGATAATGACGCCATGACTTAAGAGCTAAAACGATGGCAGCTAGCTCCAAATCATGGGTTGGGTAGTTCTTCTCATGTACCTTTAACTGCCTTCCCCCATAACAAACTACCTGGCCTTCTTGCATCAAGACAGCACCTAATCCTGTACTGCGTGCGTCTGTGTATAAGGTAAACATTTTTCTCAGATCAGGTAATGTCAGAACTGGGCCTATTGTTAGAGCCCTTTTCAAACGTTGGAAAGCAACATCGCAATCCAAATCCCAAGCGATAGTTAGGTTCTTCTTTGTCAATCTTGTGAGTGGGGCTGAGATTTTCGCAAAGTATTTAATGAACTTTCGGTAAAAGCCCGCTAGCCCAAGAAAGCTCTTCGGACTTCGGTTGCATTCCGCGGAACCTTCCAATCTTGCACCGCAACTACTTTTGCGGGGTCCACAGCTATCCCCTCTTTGGACACCACATGTCCAAGAAACCTTATTTCTACTCTTCAGAAATGACATTTGGAGAATTTGGCTTTTAGTTGATGTGCACGAAGAGTATCCATGGCTTCCCTTAAATGCAGATCATGCTCTTCTTCATTCTTCGAGAAAATCAAAATGTCGTCTACGAAGACCACTACAAACTTATTAAGAACTCCCTGAACACCCTGCTCATCAAGTCAACGAAGTAAGCGGGTGCGTTCGTCAAGCCGAAAGGCATGACAAGCCATTCAAAGAAACCATCCGAGGTTCTGAACGCGGTTTTATCAATGCTGTCTTCAGCCACTCTTAGCTGATGAAAACCGGTAGCCAGATCTAGTTGGGAGAAAACTGAGGCACCTACAAGCTGATCAAACTAGTCGTCTATTCTTGGAAGTGGGTGCCTATTCTTCTTGGTCAGCTTGTTTATCTCCCTATAGTCAACGCATAGGCAAAGGGAACTGTCCGCTTTGGTTGCGAATACTACTGGAGCACCCTATTCGGAAATACTTTTCCTTATAAACCCCTTTTCGAGTAGCTCTTTAACTTGCTTGCTAAGCTATTTCCTCTCCCTTAGAGCCATATGTCTAACGGGTAGAGCTACCGGTTTTGCATTATCAACAAGGTATATGCGGAAGACTATCTCCCGCTTCGGAGGTAACCCTTTAACCTCTTGAAAGACATCCGAGTATTCAAAGACTACTCTAACAAACTGCAAATTCTCAATAGACGCATCAAGAGATTCTAGATAGCTAAGCATAACAGAGTTCATGGGATTACAAGAAATTTCGAGAGTGTTGCCAAGGCGAGTCGTGAGTCTAACCACTCTCTTTTCACAGTCGAGGATGGCACCATTATTGGATAGCCAATCCATGCCTAGAATCAACCCGTAGCCCATGAAGCCCAAAACATAGGCATTACATCTAAACCCAACACTTAGCATAGAAATTTCCAAATCCAAACAAATCATTGACAAATAAGCCGAGCCCCTAATTGGATTTGAAACAACCAAGGGATCCTCTACTATACTTGTGTCTAGGTGCAGAGATTCAACTAAAGCAGTAGATATAAAAGAATGCGATGCGCTAGAATCAAAGAGTGTACTAACAGGATGATCAAAAAGATAAACTAAACTCTCAACAAAAATATTTCTACCTCATTCTTACGGAGGCGCTATGAGAGCGTGAACCTGCCCTTCGGAGGTAGATCTAGTCCTCTGCCCTTGCCCTTGCTTTCTTGGGCAGTCCTTAGCCATGTGTCCGTCTCTCCGCACTGAAAACAACCACCCATCTTCCTCTTTTTCTTTCTGCAGTCCTTAATCAGATGTCCAGGAATGCCACAAAAATTACTCTTCCTTTTGTCACGGGGTTTGTTGTTCTTTCCGCCCTTCTTTGAATCTGTCTTCTAATTCTGCGATCCTCCACTTTCTTATCTTGAGGTACTTCCACCTTTGCCTCTTTCTTGCCATTCTTGTCTTCCTCCTGTAACAGTGCCATGTCCACCAGTCTCTCATAAGTTGCACCCATAGGTATATGGGACATAGCTAGACTGTGCAATGGCTTATTTAACCCTTTAACAAAACGGAGAGCCTTCTTATGGGGAGTGTTCACTAAGTCCAGTCCGATTCTAGCCAGCTGGTTGAATTGGTTGAAGTATTCTGAAACACCCCACCTCCGTTAAAGTCACTCACAAAGGGAATGCCTTAACTTCGATGGAGCATTATAGGTAAAAGACACAGAAAGTTTACAAGGCAGAAATATAAGCAGCGGAAAACAAGCATTTATTTCATACATGGTTTAATACAAAAACCGTTACAGTAAATTGTCTCAACATAACTTCCAAAACATTTCATCATAATCTTTGTCTTGATTAAAACATAAAGAAGCATATAACATAAATAAAACTGTATAAATCCCCAAGTCTAGTGTGTCCAAAGCCATAGCCAAAGATAAGAGATTCTAAGTTGTACATCACAGAGTCTTCAAGCTTGGAAAGATGAACGGTCCAAATTAAGTTGAGCTATTCCCTCCCTGGCTACCCCGGGGGGGGGGGGGTGGGGAACGGAAGAAAAGAAGACGAAAGAAAAATGGGTCAGACATAAGTCTGAGTAAGACGAGTGACTTTTCAGTGTGTGAATAAGGAAAAGGTCATGATAGGAATAAATTGAAAATAGGACAGTACCAGAACGACAAACTAACATAAAAATATATAAGGCAGGATAAACCGAATATACATCGCACCCATGTTTAATTCTCTGCACCTACTATACTTGTCCAACTAGCACCATGTGTTCATGGTGAAATGATCCCCTTATATCGATCGGCTCCTACTAGCATGAATTTATCACGTGTGTCATTCGGCCCCCGCTTGACTGTAGATACATGTGCTGGTCCCACCACGGGGTGTATCAAATCTTATAGTGGACACGATTAAAGATGCACAGTGTATGGCTACTGATGCCCAGTGCCTGCTTTTTCCACTCCGGAGTACGTGCACGCCCATACTCCGCCGGAACCTACACTGACGCACCAACCGCCGATGTTTTTGACCGCTTATAATCAGCCCAGTAATCGTTCCCCACCCTGCCTAGTTCAGGGTCCCATGATACATCTATGTGGGTTATTGCTGAAATGGGTCTCCATTACTAGGGTTTTTCCAGCCAACATGTTAAATGGGTTACGTGTCCAAATTTACCTAACCCCACCCATCAGTTTAGCTGCCAAGTTGAATTGGTTAAGTGTTTCCTTAATTGACTTAACCCTACCACTCTTGACTTAGCTTTATTAGAGCACCAACCACTCACATTAGACAGGTATTGTTGTGGTCACTGGATGTGCCGGTCGGTTCCAGGCAGTTTTACACCACAACTCAGTCTAACCTTGAGTCCTTTTTTGGGCTCAATGCACTAACCACCCACATTAGACAGGTATTGTTGTGGTCACTGGATGTGCCTGTCGGTTCCGGGCAGTTTTACACCACAACTCAGTCTAACCTCGGGTTAGGCATATTCGTCTTTTCTAAATTTACATATTTATCCTTTTTTGCTTATATGTAAATTTGTCAACAATTTATTGTCATGGACCACTTTCCTTGTAAATCAAATTCATAATTTTTGGTAAGTAAATTATACCATTTCAATGCCATACCATTTAAATGGTTATGAGCCAAATATGTTAATTATGTATAATTCTCATGTTTTCCCTAACGTTGCCCCCGTTGTACGTTATATAGGATGTTAGGCTCGACATTTTAGCCTAACTAATAAACTAAAAAGGGGAAAAAGAGGAACTTGCAACATGCTGACATCATACAGAAATATGGATCTAACTACAGACGTGTCACATGAACTTGGCATAATATATTTTTAATTATGAACTTGCAAACTAGATCTATGCAACATGAGTCATAAAATAATAGTTTTACAAAGAACTACCAAAACTTAATTAGACATGTAGTGGTAAACTTGCATAGGGGTAGAATCATGCTAATATTGATCTAACATAAAGGAATATGGTTCTAACATATAAAGTTGTAGATCTAAACATATAGGTTTACATAATCATGTTTTTAACCTATAAACTTGCATGTACTCATAACATGATAGCATCACTTAGCTTGCATAAACATGGCATAATTTCTAAATTAACATACAACGTATAGATATAATCACCAAATTATACAAGGTCGTAGATCTAAACATGTATGCATAATGGATCTAAACAATTAGGCATAAATGACGTGACTTAGCCTAAAACTTGTATGTATCATAATATCACCAGACGTATATACGATAATTTCATAACATCATAGGTTTATTCACCAATTTCCACATAAGATGATAGGTTCGATAGACCACAATAATTCATAGGCATATACGATAGAATAGACATGAATAAACATAAATTATCATCACATACAACTTGATACAATTCTATTTTACAATTCATTACAAACCATGTCTTTAATTCATCCACATCTGAAAGATAACTACACTTACAAACAAAAAGGAATTCTTGAGTTCTAGGATCTGTATTCTGAAATTGAATTGCTCGCCTTTGATGTAGATCGTTGAATTTTCTTAGTTGAATTAGATTAGATTTAGTTTTGATGTAGCTTCAATCTTGCCTTTGAGTTGAAAGAGATGACGACTATTCTAGGTTCACCATTGACGGCATGGCGGCTCTTGGTATGAATATTTGTGATTTATGGTTGAGAGTTAGGTTTCTTTTATAGAGGTTTAATTAATTTAGAGCCGTCAGATTAACCCTAGAAGTAATCAAGACCATCCAGTCAAGATATGATAACACCTCATCCCTAATGACTCAGCAGGGAGTCAGATATCGTCATCTTTTTAGATCTGCCCGGGGGGAGGGGGGGTAGGTCGACCTGTAGGGTAGGTCGACACTAGGGTTGACCTCCTGGTAGACCTGGCCTGGGCAGGAATTTTTCTTGCCCTGTCCTCTTCTATGTTTAAATTTGAATTTTGATTTTTTGAAACTTCCAAGGCCATAACTTCTTCATATGAAGCCAATTCACGCAAACTTGGACTCTATCTCAACCAGAATTCCGAGACGAACGCAATGGCATAACCCATTTCCCTTAATTCTCACATTTAGAATTAATTATTCTTTGATTCGTTACTTTAAGGTTTATCGAAAACACGGGGTGTTACATTCTCCCCTCCTTAAAGGATTTCATCCCCGAAATCTTCAAGTCAAGAAGAACTTATATCCTACCATCCAATCGTCCATCTACTCAACCATCAAACACAGGCTTCCATTGTCCTTAAGAGATTACTAATGCTTCATGATCATATGCACAACATGTGTATATGTCCCTATCTAATGCAAAATCAGGCGGTCTACTGATTTAGTTGACCTCCTTAATGCAAGTCATGTCGGTGCCATGAGTCCATTATGTATGCAATCACCCAGAATCATACTTTCTACACGAGTGCACAATCATTCATACAAATGTAACATCTACATGATAACACATCAAGTTTCAATCATATACAAGTATGCAATATGAGAGCGACTGAGCCGATCTAATACCTAAAGTGTGTGTATGTGCCTCCACGAGCAACCACTAGCACCCATAAATCATAACATGTTTCAAATACATGTTTACGTCCATTGGTTTCTACCTAAGGATCGAGAACAACACTGAGGAAAATACTAAAAAGATAGATACGAGTATGAACAAACTTAAGGAAAAATAGATCAAAGATGTACCCTTAAAAATAAAAGGGTAGGCTGCGCGTATTTTGGCCCCAGTCTCCCAAGTCGCGTCTTCCTCGGCGTCACTCCATTGAACTTTTACAAGTTTGACTTCGCGGTTGCGTAGCTTTTTGACTTCTGTACCCAAGATACGAGTTGGAACTCTTCTCACAGTCGCCTCTCGTTCTACTTCTATGTCCTCTAATATGCTTGGTTCCACCACTTCCGCAGACTCATGTAAGCACTTTCGTAAGTGAGAAACGTGAAAGACATTATGAACTCCAGCCAATCTTTCGGGCAGCTCTACTCTATAAGCCATCTTCCCAATCCTTTCAATGATAGGAAACGGCCCTACAAATCTTGGTGCCAACTTTCCTGTGGATCCGAAGCGAACGACGTTCCTCAAAGGAGATACTTTAAGGAAAACCCTGTCCCCAACCTTAAACTCAAGGTCTGTCCTTCTCTTATCTGCATAGGACTTCTGTCTATCTTGGGCAGTCTTCATTCTTTTTTGTATCAAGTCCACTTTCTCTGAAGTTTCTCTAATCATATCTGGTCCAAGTATGAGCTTATCTGTAGACTTCCACAACAAGTTGGTGATCGGCACGGTCTCCCATATAAAGCTTCGGAGAGTGCCATACCTGTGGTGGCTTGGTAGTTATTGTTTTAGGAAAACTCCACCAAAGGAAGATGGTCCTCCCATGTTCCTCTGAAGTCAAGAATGCATAATCTCAAGAGGTCTTCTAACACTCTGTTCACTCTTTCTGTCTGACCATCGGTTTGGGGGTGATAAGTCGTGCTTAATCATAACTGTGTGCCTACGGCTTCTTGCAAGCTCTTCCAAAACTCGCTCGTAAAGATAGGATCTCGGTCGCTAACAATGCTAGAGGGTATCCCATGGAGTCGGACTATCTCTTTAAGATATATGGATGCTAGAGATGAGGCAGTCCTTCTACTCTTAACGGTCTGTAGTTAGATTTTGTATTTGAAACTATTATTAAATCTCCAATTTTCTCAACCAATATTATTATTTAAATGAAACTTACATATAATTTTCTTAGATGGTCTGTATAAAAGTTAAACTATATCATGCTTCATGCTAAATAATTTATTAGACTTTAAGATTGCCAAACTAAAAGGAAGGTTAAATACATAAGGACATCAGAGGTCTTCCCACGGAATGAACTGTATTTTCATAAGGCACCACCCAAAGTTCATAGGTATAGTGAAGTTGCAGACATATATAATCCACATAAAAAACACATTACAATAGCGGTTTTGAAGGTGTGTGGTATGTGCGTGTATAAACATACATACGACAAATTTATATGCAGAAGCACATGCCAAGCACATGGTAGCAACATTGTAATTTCACTGCTGGTAGGACAGAAATATGTTCTTTTTACAGACTTCATGTATATGCTGCATGTAAGACACCCAATTGAAACAGAGGATGTTAAAAGACAATGAAGCGAGACGATTGTCCAACGGTGAAAGAATAAAATCAGGTTAGTTTGTAAAGTACTTAAGTAAAAAAAACAAATATAAAAGCCATTAATATCGATATTATCAATGTTATGCCTTTTACTTTATCTCTTATTCTCTGCTACTGTTCCTACGCCAGGAAGAAAACAAAGGGAATCACCTAGGTTGTGACCCAACACTTTGTAGCTCTATCCGCCAGCTATCACTGAAATAACGTTTTTGCAGTGTAGGTCGCACGAACCAATGTGATTTTCCTTCACAAATCTTAAAATATAAAGTGAAACAAAAAGGAATAAAATAGACAGTATTACTAATGGTAAAATTATTGAGGCACGCTAAAATAAAGAATGAAAACAACTAACATAAATAAGGCAACAAATAAAAACCAAGAGACAACCGGAATCAGAAATGTAAAGTTGATTACAGAAAGGAAAAGTTGCGTACAACTGAATATATGTTCTACTCAAGCCAGTGGACATTTTCAAGAACATACCTCTAGTATTTTTATTTGTCTTTCATGGCTGAAGAACCTTATAGGTAGCATCTAGATGCTCCCTATAATAATTGATCATGTGACCCGACGTACAACAACAATGTACAATACAAAAACAAAAGGTCATTAGAAATATAGCTGATTTCAAATATTGCGACCAAATGATCAACCTTATTTCCACTCCTGCCGATACACTGGACATATATCTGATACAAGACTACTATTAAAGATTCCTTATTAGGTATCCAAAAACTCAAAAATTGGGTGAAAAGGTTGAACATACTTATATGAATCGCAATAAACTATTTATGTTACAACAAAAAAAATGCTTGAGTTGTAATATTGTTGCAATAATTAGCAGTACTGGAGAATAAAACCAACATAGCAGTATATTGTGGGTGTAAGACACCAGAATGTGAAAAACAAATGAAAATGGGATCTTCAAATGGAAACAATCCTAGATTTGGACTCAGTGGAATATTGAAAGGATTTCAATAGTATTTGGACATCATGTTCTATGGTGTGAGGTAACCTGCAGTAGTATAACATACAGGTCGGAAATCCGGAGCTATACTAAAAAAAGTAAGGAAAGAAACAAGTGAGTTACAGTTGTCATACACTGAAATGAAAAATAGGTAAACAAAGACACTGATGTCGTAGAAAAATAGAGGTAAACTTTAATATTGCAGCCACCGCCGAACTAATTTAACTATAACAAAATGTAAAAGAACGGCAAAGATATACGAATTAGGTGAATATAGATGCTGGCCATGGTACTGTGAAGGTAATGGAAAATAAAACAGAGAACTGCTAACAGTTTGAACAATGGTAACACCGTCAAGCAACATAATTGAGTGACAAACTACGATACCACGAATTTACCTTTTTGTTCAATAGTAAAGGGGGGAAATGGTATGATATTTAATATCATGGGGAAGGATATGCTTAACATGAGAAGATTAAAAATGATATATGTCGTTAGTTATCAACTGTCAGCTACAAAAGTTAATAGAGTAATAAACTGCAACAATTTGTGTAGACTAAATGACTTAGTCTATTATTTTCTTGGTAAATGCAAACTACTACTCCATCAATGTAGTGCAGGTAACCTTTTAGTATGAAGTCATGGCAGGGTAAACTATAGTTGTATTAATTCAGCGATCTTTCATGAAGAAAAAAAGGTTTGTTGATGTGTTGCAACATGATATGAAACAAAATGGAGCAAATCCATATTATTGATCAGTGGTATAACCACTGGAGCTTTTGAATCCATTTAATACAGTATCAAACATGTTTTTTTTATTGATTTACAACTTAAATTTCAGGGATATCAGTTAATCAAGTTCTTCAAAACAGACTTTGAACCCATTCAAAATAGAATTTACAGATCTACTTTGAAAAGAAAATAGATTTTCTTCTAAAATTTATATGTTAGGATGTACAATTCACATATGTAAATTTTCATATTTTTATCATTCATATATGTTATTGTAAATAAAACTGATTCACTATGTTATTTGTGTGTACATTACATTTCGAAACTCGAAAGTTTGCAAAAAGATTGCCTATAAGCGTACATGTCCACTATATTCCACTCATTGGTCTTAGGCCAGCGGATGGTTAGTTTTGAAGAGCAGGATGGACTTTGAAGCAGGCAAGTATCAAAGTTTAAATGGAAATATTTCCCTACTGAAGATCCCATAGAGCAGTTGCTATATTCCAGCAAGGTGGCATGTTATTAAAACATTTTCTAACTGCGACCAAATAGGATTCAACTATGTGCATTATATATAAATTTGAAGGGGTCTCCAGTAACACGGTAAATGAATATGTATATGTGACATCACTCTTTCTCTCTTAATCCTGATATTCAACTATAGCTGGCTTGCACAACCAAACGCTTATATAGGTACTATATATGTATGTATGTATGTATATGTGTGTATGTATATACACTTGATACACATTTCTTGGGTAAGTAAACCTGGCAGGCCAATTGAAAACGGGTTGAAATTGTTTACCATTCGAGAATACTTTAAATTTTAGAAAAGGTCACCATGTTTTCAAAGGTTTAGTGTACTCAAAATCATAATATTGAATGAATCCTCCCATTTCATTTGTGATTAGTTAATGTTGTCCTTATCATCTACTATATTCCTGTGTAATGCATTTTAGATTAAAAATTTATAATTACACTCATGCTTCATATTAAAACACGGCAGATTTTGACAGATGTCTGAACTTTATGTACTTAAAATAAGTAAATGATAACCATCTAGTAGTGTATCCAACAGTAATAGTTTTGAATATAATAAACACCTGGTCCTAGCAGGGAAACAATGTTTAGATGGTGAGCATGTCAACTATATTCAGTTATGCAAATAAAATTTAGTTATCTACCATAAAATAATATCAATATCAACCTGACTATGGTGTAATCCCACTAAACATAAAATATGGCAGAAAATATGTCTATTAATATATAGATAAATTGTATTGGTGATAGTAAATAAATAATCAATATAACACTGAAAGTGGAGTATAACATATAATAGAGTAACTAAATATATTAACTCACTTAACCATGGAAATTGGATTACCCACCAATCCAATAACCATAATTGCACATCCAATTTTCAA
The DNA here is from genome assembly GCA_030737875.1 of Allium sativum. NCBI lineage: Eukaryota > Viridiplantae > Streptophyta > Magnoliopsida > Asparagales > Amaryllidaceae > Allium > Allium sativum. The sequence goes on along the minus strand of CM060914.1, from coordinate 5,720,884 downwards.
GAATACAAACGACGATGAAAAAATGTAATTTTTAGTGGATTTAGTTAGTGCCCAGGGAAATAGAGTTTAAGCAATGTAGACGCACATAAGATCCTAAACAAATTGATGCACATAAGTTTTCGAAATAAACTGATGCAGGTCAGATCTTAAATAATTGATGCATTCAGACAACAGAGTCAAAGAAGCCATAATACCAAAATTACTTTTTTCTAACAGATTAGTAATACGCCCAACTGTTGCTAAAGGAAAACACACTAAAATATACTTTATTAGCATGGAAACAGACATCTGAATATGTGGGGATCATAAGGTGAAAATTAACAAAATGAATGGTTATGTCCTTGTATTCGTAACATGATTACAGTAAAAATAAATGATGGGCCGATTCTATTTGGACACGGAAGATTACTTAGTAGCCCCCCTCTTTAGGAAAAAAAGGTATACCCATTCATATACTGAGTAGCCCCCCTCCATAATATTACTTTTCCATTTGTGCCCTTTATCTTACAAAACCTAATTTCACGATCTTCTTTGCTCAGGCTCTCAACGATCTTCTTTTCTCACGCGTTGAATTCAATCTGGAATTCAAGCTCTCAACGATCTCAGGAACTCTACATTCAAGAACATCCTCAGGCTCTCAACGATCTCAGAAACCCTAGGTTGAAGAAAACGTGAGTTTGTTATTTTTCTTCTACTGGAATCAGTTTTTTATTGTCAATTTGAGTCAAGTGTGGTTTACAATTGGAAGAAGAAGTAAGATTGTGCCAAGAGAGATCGATTTTTGATGGATTTGGAGGTGAACTTTCAGGCACCGGCTGAGAAATGGTTCAATGAGAAAACAGGTTACCACGTATAAGAAGTACGTGGAAAAAATGGTAACCACGAAAAGAGAGTACGTGGAACAAATGGAAACCACGTATAGCACATACGTGTTTTCCATTTTTTCCACGTACTCTCTTTTCGTGGTTACCATTTTTTCCACATACGTCCTATATGTGGTAACCTGAAACTTCAAAAAAATTAACTTGTTTTACTTTGATTTAGTTGAATCATTTTCGTGCCTCATTCCACTATATGCTTTGAATCATTTTGTCGATTGTCTGATTGTTGTAATTAAACCATTTGTCTCGAGTGTTACATGTAGCATGATGTTGTCATGTAGTAATTTGAAGTGTAATATGAATTCTGATTTTTATTTGTTAATTTTAAATGGGTCCTCGAAAAGCAATGACAGCTTCGGAAAGAAAACGGAGAGCGGAGGAAAGAGCAAGGCAGGGTGTGGGTTCCTCTGGTGGAAACAAGGATTATGTAATTGCTCCGCATAATCCATCTCAAGATGACGAAGATCATGGAAGTCAGCAAGAGGAAGAAGCTGATTATGTGTCAAAATCAATGGAGAAAGAAGGAGATGGATCACAATCATCAAATGAGGAGGGAGAAGAGTCCGACGAGGAGGGAGAAGAGGGCGAGGAGGAGGGAGAAGAAGGCGACGAGGAGGGAGAAGAGTCGGACGATGAGGGGGAAGAAGAGGAAGAGGGTGCAGAGGAAGAAGGTGGGCCAAAAGTTTTGGATGTCATTAAGGAATTCGATACTCATGTTGCATATGATATATGGAAGGGCCAGGTAATTTATTTTTTAATTTTGTTTTTTTGAAGTTTCTTAGAGTTACTATGTTGTAATTTTTTATAGAGTTACTATCCTGTAATGTTGTAATTTTTTTTAGAGTTACTATCCTGTAATGTTGTAATTTTTTGTCTTATCATATTTGTAGGAACGATCACCGCTCATATGCGTCAATCATGCACACAAGATAGCAGAATGGTCGATTCCAAATAATGCCACCAGATTTAGAAACATCGTAGAAGCGTCTGGATTGTTTCCTATTATTAGCTGCTGTTATAGAAGTGTGAACAAGAACTTGATATCTGCTTTTGTCGAACGATGGTATCCAGAGACCAATACATTTCATTTTCCATTTGGTGAGATGACGATTACTCTTGATGACATAGCTTCTCTATTGCATATTCCAGTGGAAGGTACACCTATACAGAGCATGACTTTCGATATAGAAGAAGCGGTTACGTTTGTTCACAAATATACAGGCATAAGTAGGGAAGAGGCACATATGGAAATGAATGATAGGGTGGGATACAAAATTAGTTTGTCGAAATTGGTCGAGCAGTTTCAGAACGTAAGTGATGATTGGACTGATCGGGCCATTAGACGTGCAGCTCGTTCTTATCTTCTGTTTTTGATTGGTAGCACGTTGTTTGCGGACAAAAGTAAGACTCATGTTCACATATCATTGTTGAATCCATTAAAAAAATTAGGCAACATCAGTAATTACTCTTGGGGTTCAGCGACGCTTGCGTTTCTATATAGACAGCTAGGCTTAGCGACTCGTAGTGGTGTGAAACAGATTGCAGGGTTTCTGTGTTTATTAGAAGCGTGGATATTCGAGCATTTCCCTTGCTTCCATCCCTCGACAAATCTATACTATGAGAATTTTCCTTGTGCTGCTAGATGGAATCCTTCTACCGATAGTTCTTCGTCGGTCTTAGAGATACGCATATTCCTTGATAACATTCAAATTGGACAGGTAATTCTCCTTCTTTTTTTTTAAATAGAAAACATTTGAGTGGTCAAAATAGATTACATTTGTCGTTACACACACAAACATATTATGAACAAACGTAGACACAATAAAATATCTACATAAAAGCACGCATATTTACACACACAAACGTATTAATATATTTTTGAATATGACAAAATTAATTTGATTATAGGCTATATTTGATCCTTACATCTTCGCACGTCACTATCATCCTTTTCATGAGATATCTTGGTATAGCGGTTGTATCCTCTGCCTTAACATTGTAGAGCCGTATCATCCAGACAAAGTTATGAGACAATTTGGTAGAGTACAAAAAATACCAATGGCTCCTATTCCTCCAGTTAGTACACATACAAAACGAGGAAAAACTTCAACTACGTATACTCGTGTTCGGTATCATTTTTTAGAAAGCATATGGCAGAATTGGATTCATCATGTCATTGCAGAGGGACATCGCTCAATACCACTGAGTCAGTCTTTACTTAGTTGCATGGATGATTATGTTGATTGGTATAGAGATCACTGCGTTTTACGAGTTCAAAATCCTGCCAACTTGCCTGCTAATATAGTGGTTAGAGCGTCTCATTTTCAACCTACCTACGATCAATTGTATTTTGTAAGTCTATTTTTTAAACCTATTATTCGCTTCAAAAATTTCAGTGATTTTTCCATTACATTCCTCACATTTTCCTTATACTTTGTTTTTTTTTTTGACATGTACTTTTGATTAAAGACTCTGCATGATGTACAGGGACTGCTCGACGAAGCTAACACTCAGGTTGCTGCTGCTAGGACTGCTAATGGACGCTTTATATACCATCCTTAACTTGGAATATGTATTTTATGTGAACTTATGTATTTTGCTCTAGATGTTAAGCTTATGTATTGTATGTGAACTTGGATGTCACGCCATTGTATTTTGGGGTAGCGCTTGTTATTTTGTGTGTGCTATGGGTATGTGGTTGTATGTTGATTTGGTCTGTTAACTCATGACGCTAATGTACTGGTTTGTTTTGGTAATGATATGGTGATGGTTTCATGTACTGGTATGTGGTTGTGTGTTAAACTCATGAAGTTTTGGTCTGTGTTTTGGTCTGTGAATTGGTCTGTGGGTCTGTGAATTGGTTTGTTAACTCATGAAGTTTTGAATATATTTTTTTTCAATTTTTACAGTTACCACGTAGATGACCTACGTGAGTTATAAATTAATCACGTAGAGATGCTCCGTGTATTATATACTAATCACGAAGTGATAAAACGTGGATCGAGTATTTACCACATAGTGTCTATATGTTGTAAATAATTATTCCACGTACTGTCAGTGCGTAACAGGGTTGATACTAAATAAATTGCAGTAGCGTATAAGACATACGTGGATTATATACTAATCACGTGGGGGTAATACGTGGATATCGTATTTTCCACGTACTATCTCTGCGTTGTAATTAATTATTCCACGTACTGTCAGTTCGTAACTAGGTTGACACTAAATAAACTACAGTAGTGTATACCACCTACGTTGATTCTAAAAAAAACCACGCAAAATTGGACCAGATTAATAAACATTCCACGAAAAGATCCTTCGTGAATTTTATTTTTACCTCGTTGCGCCTTTACGTGATTACTATTTTTTCCTTGTATACGCAGTACGTGATGACCTGAAATTTCAAAAAAAAGTATACTTGTTTTCAAGAATATGAAGTATGAAAATTGAACTATGAAGTATAAAGTATGAAAATTGAATATGATGCACCATATAACAAGTAATAGTAGAGACAACACCAACATGCAAATCAATACGAAAGTGCCAATCCATTTTTCCATTCAACACCAACATACAAGCAATACAAGGATTTAATGTCATTCAAGCAAACAATCATAATTCAAATAAAGAAACAAACAAGCAACTAATTCCATTCGGCAATTTGGTTTCTTTCATCCCAAGCTTGTCTCCGGTCATTGAAAATAGATTCTCATTTACATGCGTCGCCAACGCAACCCTTGAACCATTTTACATAAATAGGTGGCACCGGGTGTTTTGGCTCTAGTTTAACCTACATATAATAAAGACATTACTATATGATGGAACATTAAAATAAATAATTGTCGGTACTAAATGCACAAACCTAAACAAAATGACTTTTGTCCACAAAAGCTATACCAATTTCAGTTCGGTGAATTGGTGGTGGCACTGCTCCTCTAAGTGGAGGTATGGTCAATGTAAGTCTCTCACTAAGACTAAATACCACCATGTTGTATCTAGTTGCAATAATAAAACCAATTTCTGGCATTGTCATCCACTTGTCAAAAGGTGCGAATTCGTCTCCTTCGTAGTCTAGGCTGTTAAGGAGAATTGCACTTCTACCATTTTCTACGAGTACACGGTCATATAAATCTTGATGTTCATACAATTCGTCACGCAATTCTCTTCGAACTTGAGACCAGTTCGATTCTCCAAAACCAACCAATGCCGCCACACATCTATATCCGCAGTTACCATCCGATTTTACATCAATAATATCTCTAACAAATGGCTGCATGTCCTCCGGTATTTGATGTAAATAATTTCTCATACCAACACTTAGTTGATCCACCTACGAATAAATTGCAACAAAAATTACTTGCTTTGCTACTAGTATTTATTGAAACACAAATTCAACAACACGTACCTTGATTGGTATTCAGATTGGAAGTTTATCGATGCGACATTTTTTTTCATTAACATTTTCTTCCATAGACGGACTTTGTGATGCTAAACTTGGAACTAACTCAAATGAAGAAAGCATTCGTTTTGTGGACGACTGAGCACTTCGTTTACTTTCTCTTCCACGAGTTTTGGTTTTGCATTTTGGAGAAGCCAAGTTTGATGTTTGTGGCTGAACAACTTCCAACATTTTTTTATAAATTTTCAATTGGTATGGTGTATCCATTTTTCTGACATCATTCAAAAGCAATTCCATTTTTTCAAGTACCCCTGGTTCATTTATCTTTTCATCCTTTCTTTCAATGAGATGAAGACGTGTCCAGTGAACATCAACCATTGCAAGAGGTATTGGAAAATTGGAACCAAGACATGCTAACTCATGAGCGCATGGAAGTCCATGTGTTTTACGGATCACACATCCGCGTAGCACTTCATCATCTCCAACGGCTTGTATTCGAACAATTTCAGAATGAATCAAATCTAGTGCTTTCGTAGAAACAACTCCCCGCAAATTTTTGAACTCTTTTATGTGAAATACATGTTTCACTTTTGTTAAACTTTGTTCAAAAGATGCTTTAAGCTCTGTAAATGAGAGCTCCAATAAAGAATGCATTTTAAACCAAGCTTGCTCAAAATTACACAGCGAACTATCCAAATGCTTCTTCAACTTCGAATGTGCAGACTCGGCTCTGCGATTAAAATGCATATGTCAACAGTTAAGAAAAAAAAATTGAAACAAATAAAATATTTTTGCAAAAATAAAATACATACTTATTCGAAGTGTAGTTTCCAAAGTGCATATACTCATTGGTCCAAGCATGGACAAATCTATCCTTATATACATCCAACTATTGTTCTTGAACATACTTCAACAATGATGTATTCTTCGCATATCTTTCGTGCAAAACTTGCAAATTTTCACGATATGTTATTTCATTTGTAGAACATACAAGTTCATTCCAATCACTTAAAAATGCTTTCTTCTCTTCAACTTCCATTCCTTTGACTTTTCTTTGCATATACGTGAGAACGTTATTTTTTATATGCCATGTACATAACATATGTGCAGCTTGTGGAAAAACAAACCCGATAGCATTAACCAAGGCTAACTCCCTATTGGTAATAAATACTTTAGGAAACTCAACTCCATAATCATCCAATATCGACTTCAAACGTTCTAAAGCCCATGTATAGTTTTCTTCGTTTTCTGCAACCAAGTATGCAATACCCACACAAAAAGTAAGGTCTGTACATGTGACACTCACAATCTCAAGCAAAGGCATCCGATATCTATTAGTCTTGTACGTGCAATCCAATATGAGGACGCGAGGAAATGTCCGTAAGAAATCAAGACTAGTGGGATGAACCCAAAATATATCTTTAATAATGTCTGTTCCATCTAAAGTTTTTCGATGCCATTCATAATAACCAAATTCTTTCAATTTGCTAAGCAAATATTGCACTTGAGATCTACCCGCCCGCTCGATTGAATTTTGGGCTTGTATAACGTTGTATATTGTTTTTATAGTGGTACTATTTGTAGAATCTTGTCTCTTAAGCGTATGCAAAATTTCCTTGGCTTTAACCATATTTCTATGCATCTCAATCACTAACTTTGTTTCTTCTTTACTTAGTCGTCTTACATATGAATGGCCTTCGCTATTTTTTAACTCCGAATGATTATGAACTCCATTCACTACATGCAAACGCCAATCATCTAACGTAGCAAGTTTTTCACCCTTTAATCTAAATGGACAATTGCATTTTTTTGTACCTATCATTCGGGGGTTCGTCGGATTTTTTCCATTTTGCTTTTTATATGCACCACTTCTTTCACAACCAAACGTAATTCTAGGTTTTTTGGTAGAAGCAACAGTATCTGACTTTAATATTATAATTACAAACCCAAGCCTTTTTCCCGTGCTTCGAACCCAATCTATCAGTTTTTCTCTAGAAGGGTATATCTGCAACATAAAATTACCAAAAGTTAAAAAAAATTGTCAATATGATGAATCATTATAATACACTTACATCGTATGTCGTAAACTCGTTTGAGTAGTCTAACACGACTTCATTTCCAATTTCTTCATCATTGGAATACGGCGCAATCTGCATTTATAAATAGAAAAAAAATATAGAAATTGTACTATCATCGAAGGAGAAAAACGTGGATTGTATCTTTTCCACGCACTTGTAGCCCGACAATTTTAGTAAACCACGTATAACGTTTACATGATTCTGTAACTTTTCAAGGGTTCGTGTTTCTGTATTTTTGATAAATCAAGTAGCCGCCATCTGTGGTTCGCATCAAATTACCCCAATTTATGCTCCGCGAGTAGAATATTGAAATCTAAAAAAAAAAATTATAAAAAAAACCATTATACCTCAAGGGATCGTGTTAGGAACTCATTATCCTCTTCAGAATCCATTGGATTGAAATTAAATTTTGAAATTTTCCTTACAGAAATTGAAATTAGGGTTTGAGGTATGAGCTGCTGAATGGTAGAGAAAAACAACGTAGAAAGAGAAGCTTTTTGTATGATAGATAGTACGTTAACCTCTAAGGGCATTTTGGTCTATAAAATTTCATTAATTTTAGGAGGATTTTAGGGGGGACTACTAAGTAATTATTAGGGTTTAAATAAAATTTGCCTAAATGATGCATACATGGAAGAATTAATTTCATATAATCTAGCACCCAAAACAAACAAAAGATGTCAACTTTAGAGAAAATTACAAACCATTGACGGTTAGCCGAGCTTGAAATTAAAGGTCTCACAATGTTCAGCATTGTTGTATGAATCACAGAGAAATTGGAACTTGAACATAGATAATAATTACAAAAATTATTTTGTGTAAAAAACATTAAGTAAATAAAGACTTAAAGTGGCAGATCTGAAATAAGCATACAAAAGAGTTTTTACAGCAGAGACGATTAAGCAGTGGGTGGTGCCGTATACATGATAAACTATTCAAGCTGCGGGACAATGATAGAGCCTCAAACTACTAAGTGAACTGTGATGACTATGATTCGATATGGGAGAATGAATGGGTTTCTGCATTTGTTGGAGTTGGGTTGTTTCATTTGGACGCTTAAACTAACAGGACAAACATCAGATAACATAATGGAAATCTGATAGGTATTAGGCTAAACTGATATAAGGGGCAGGACTGGGAGGAGAAAAGAATATAACTTGCTTTATTGATAGTTAATAAAATAAACCAAACAACACCTTAATTGTTGTTTCACCTGCATTTGTTTCCTTACCATAGAACTCTTTGTATAAGTTCTGAAGCAGCAGAAAAGTGTCTGTGCTTAAAAAGAGCTTGAAATTCGTTATGATATTATAATCAAAATTTTAATTTAAACTTAATATGATATAGAAGTTTACTAACATAATAAAGATTAATCTGTATGTGAAACATACATGAATATGACATTTTTTATAATAAGCTCTTCCAAATTATTCCATTTCTCTGCTGTTTAACGATGAATGGATATAAAAGCACAAATTTATTACCTTTTTTGTAGATATATCTGCTTGTTCCCTACCTGCTCTCATTTTTGGCAATCAGATGTTTAGCTCTATGTAATAGTAAAAAATATTTTAATTACTATTATAAGCCATAGGATTTGCATTTGAATGTTTCATTATATCATTCAATTATGGAAGGACAAATGTCCATATATGGATATTGTATATCAAATTTCCTAAAGCATATACGGAAGAACAACTTTTAATTAACTACAAATTAGGTCATGCCATTCATGTAATAAAAGAAGGTATGGAAGACCAATATATTCCAGTTTAACGTAGTAATAAATTTTTGCATATTAGATTAAGATTAACGTGCATAGTCTTGAAGTCCGTTCTTAACGAAATTTACTCATCAATTCCAGTTGTACATTTTTTATAATAGATAACAGAATTATTATTAAAACTATAGGGGCAACTTGCTACCATTTATTCAGACCATAACCAACCATCCGTTCTGTTCAGTTATTCTCTCTCATGTTCTAAAACTGGTCCAACGAGCCGAGCACCCAGAAGGGGAGAACCAGCCACGGACTGGTTGGGAGCAGGGGATACAACGACAAAGATATTGCCGTTATAAATATTATAACGGCAAAGTCTTTGCCGTTGTAATATTATAATGGCAAACACTTTGCCGTTATAACATTATAACGGCAAAGTGTTTGCCGTTATAATGTCCCCCCCTCAAAACCCTCGCCGCCACCCCCCTCAGCTTCATTTCTCCTTCCCCTTCTTCAAACCCGAAAACCCATTTCCCTCCCCCATTTTTCACCCAATTTTCTCCACCAATTCACCAATCCGTCAGTTTTTAACCAAATTAACTAGCTTGTGTGAGATATTAGTTCGAAAATATGGCTAGATTACTAAAAAAATTCGCCAAAAAATTCATGCACGGCGACGATCGTGGCGCCGGCGGGAGTGGTGAAGGTGGTAGTGGCCAACAGCCAGTGCTCGGAATAGAAGACTTACTTGTAGCCGCCGAAAACATGGAGAACGAAGAAGCAGAGGTGCAACAGGGAGGCGGTCATCGGGGACGTGGCGGGCGTAGAGGCGGACGAGCAGGCAGGGCACGTAGGGGTGTTGGATCAGTTGCCGCTAGAGAGGGCCAACTCGATGGCTATGTGGATATGAACCTCAGCGCCGCGAAGCTTCCTGCGCTATCCAACTTTCGCATTCTTCCAGATGACGAAGTACACGTTAGCACGCAGTCGAGTTTGGCTGTAAGTATTTTTAGTATTATTTACATAGTATTCTTTGAGTGTTATATATTGGGTAGATGGTATAACATTTTGTTGAACCGTTAACAGTCGCGGAATATACGTCCACGTGGTTCGTTAGCGACCACACTTAGATATTATCATGCACACTTGGCGGGTAAGGAGGGGGTCGCAGGACTGTTACATGCTCTTGGATTTCAATTTTTTCTAGGTAATATTATAGACCTTTTAATGAAATAAGTGGATAATTTAGTAGTCATATTTTATCTTATTGTGCGATTTGCTATTTTAGGAATAAACCATGTTATAAATGCCGATGTCCAATTGTGTGCGGCCATTGCTCTATGGTGGTACAAAACCACCCACACATTTCACTTTCCTTGTGGTGAGTTAGGACTTACACCGCTTGATTTCTCCATGCTTACTGGTATTAGCATTGGAGTAAGTGCTTATCCCCAACTGCCTTATGACGATGGTCGATGGCGTGATCGTGCACTTGTTCATGATCTACTGCCTCATTTGGATGTTTCTGCTACGTCGTATCAGGCAGAAGGCGCTATTAGAGTGAGCGCGATCCGTGCGGCTATGGACAGGATACTCGAGCACTACTCTGTTGATGACGACTTGGAGCTTGCTCGATTATTTGTGTTATACCTTATGGGTAACCTTTTCTTTAGTTCTTCGAGCAGTAGCGTTCCTGTGGGGTTTTTTGCGGTCGCGGCTGAGATAGATGCCGATGGGGCGATTTTATACGATTGGGGCACACCTATCCTTGCATACCTATACAGATGTCTCGACATGCAGTGCACCATCACTGATTCTCAGGTTTCTTTATTTGGATTCTAGGAGTTGTTACAGTATTGGTACTTTGAGTACTCTAGGAACTTTCATTTTATCACCCGTATTGCTGACCCATCGACCTTTTTCCCCCGTATATGCTTTTGGACTGCGGACAACCGGGGGCCCAGAGATAATGAGTCACGCCATGTGTTTCCCGTTGCCCATAACCAGATTGAGCTGAGGATGTATAGGGATCAGATTCTATGGCATCCATTTGAGCAGAGTACATCCATCGATCTTGAGATCATACAGATTGCTAGGATGCTTGCCGGACGGAGATTTCCACTTATATCTTGTCCCGTGGCACTAGGTGCTTATTGGTATCTTGGTGAGAGGTGCTGGAGACAGTTGTATGACTTCGATGCTATTCCGGATGATCCACACCCACATACTTATCGGTGTATGATTTACCCGACGGAGCAGCTAGATATAGCCAGGACAGCAGGCTGGTGGACGGCTGAGAGCTTTGTTATTATCGGGGAGTATTACCTTACCTTCTGGCGTAGATTTTTCACCGGGTCCTCAGATACGATTACGCATGCAGCATCGATTGATTTAGTAGGGCCATCTGCTATACGACACGGCATACGTCCACCTGTTGTCGAGGATGTTACCCAGTCCAGTCAGAGTTTTCGTGCAGCTGATCATGTGGCGGCCGCCAGTCATTTTGGATGGACCGTGGCAGTGCCCACCATTGGACCGGATCGTTACGTTGACGTGTTTCATCCTCCGGCCCATCACGATTACCCGGATCCTACACAGGTATCATATCATGATCTGTATGATATGCAGATGGGGATTAGGCATACGGGCTATATAGAGCAGAGGCGTAGCCTAGATTACTATGATGGTGAGCTACGTCGTGTTGCAGAGGAGGCACGACAGCAGCAGGCGCATTTAGAGGCCCAGCTTGAGGCAGAGCGCAAGAGACTTCAGGACTTGCAGATGTATTACCACCATAGGTCTAGTGCTGGGTCCAGTCAGCCTCCATATGTTGGTGATCATGAGAGACGTCATCGGCGCCGCACACGTCCACGTACACATTCAGATGACTCGGACGAGTGAGTTACTATCACTTTTATGTACTTTCGCAGTTGTCAGGTGTATGGTCCTACTGTTGGAGTAGACATTCTGCATTTTTTGAATACCAGTGTTATGTACCAGTGTTATGTACTTTTGTTGTATTACCACTGTTATGCATTTTTTGGTCCTACTGTTATGTACTTTTGTTGTTCTACGTATTCCTAGTTGATAGTTGTCTGTTCTTGTTGTTTGAGTAGACGTTCTGTATTTGTTCACTACCATGATTATGTACTTTCGATGTTTTACGTTTTCGCAGTTGTCAGTTGTATGTTCCTATTGTTTGAGTATGCGTTCTGTATTTGTTGACTACCGCTATTATGTGCTTTCGATGTATTTTGTGTACGTTTTGATTATGTTTCTGTGTAGAGACTACATTTGGTTATGTGTAGACACTGTATTTATGTGTAGAGAATGTTTTTGTGTAGAGCCGGTATCTTCTGTTGTTCTAGTTCCTGTAAGAGTTATTTGGAATGTAATAACGTTTGAATTTGATGTTGAACAAGGTTTCCCTCTTCTCGTGTAGAAATGCAAAATTCTTAAACAGCACGCCAACATAACAAGGTTTACATATAACTCCATATTCTACGCACAAACAGCAAAGTAAATAGACAGTAAAACAACAATAAAATCACAATACCATAAGCCTACTCAGTTCCATAGCGGGTCAACCAACTGTAGCGTAGTTTATACGCTTCGTAACCAACGAACTCCTCACCATACTCGAAAAGGTAACGAGAATCATATGTTGCTTGATTTGTTTTAAATATGTTCTTGTCTTCAACAGTTTCGATAATCTTTGTGTACCGATCACAAGCGTCTGCAAAATGACGATTAGCCATTTGGATTTCAACCGATGTTCGTGTAGTGGGCCGGGAACGATGGTTGTTGTATAGCCTCGTGATCATTGCCCATCTTTCTTCATATGTTAAACCCCCTCCACTTTGCATTAGCAACTCATCTCTCTTTTCAACCTCAATATAGGATTTTACGAGGGCCAGCAAATCCTTAGACGAAAAATCTGGAGTAGGAGAATTATTACAAGCACTATTACTAGGTCGTTGATTTACTGGAGAAGGACGCGGAGCTGTAACCGCTCGATGCTGAATCGCGACGGGCACCTCTTCAACTTGTGTATCATGAAATAAACCCTTTTCGTTATCGTTCACTAAGTTTCGTTCGTACTCATCAAAAATCCTTCCCATTTCTTCATCACTTATTTTTGAATTGTCCATGTAACCTGTGCATCAGTAGAATTAGTAGAGTAACTAGAAGTACGAATTTTGTTGATAATAAACGTTACCTTTAAGAAAACAAGAAAATAAATTTTCTCCCTTTACTCTACAACGGTGTTGCTTGAAGCTGTAGAAGGTATGAGATGGATCCAATCGTCAACAACAACGACCGGCATTTATTTCGGTCTCGTCAACAACAACGACCGACACTTGTCCACAATAGCAAACAGGGTTGGATCCAATCGTCCCTAGTGGCTCGGAAACCTTCCCTTCGCGTACAATTTCTTTTCCAGCTCTTTGATAAACGGAATGAGCATCGTCATTTGAATACTGTTGGTGTTGGGATAGGGGTTTCTTGCTTACACCTTTTTTTCCGCTTCGCTTGGGTGCAGAAGAAGACATTTTATGGCTTGTACAACTTGAAGTTGAAAAGGCAGTGTGTTAGTGTGGAAGAAGGAGGAGGTAGGTTGATATATAATGGGAGGGATTGCGACCGTTTAAGTAGCCATTGGGGCGCAACGGCTATAAAATAAAAAAGCAAACAGTTTGCCGTTATATTTTTATAACGGCAAATAATTTGCCGTTATATTTTTATAACGGCAAACTCCTTTATGCATTGGTAACTGCATCTCCTCCTACATATATCGAATGTCGTTTCACTAAAACCCTATCCATCTACTTAGAGCGTAGTCATGCCAATTTCTTATCCATCTTCTTACAATTACACGGACCTTATTTCTGGACCATCAAATCCTAATCCGTCCGCATCTAGAGAACCAACCGAGTGGTATATTGAAATGGAAGAGCGACACAATGACGAGGTGCAACAATTAGAGCTCGAAGCAGGAATGCACGAAATGGAAATAAGCAATCAGCAAGACAATCCAGCACGACAACATGACCGTAGGGCTAACCTTGTAATTCCTCGTGTAAGAGCCACGGTTGAAGAAGGCGAGGTGCAATCCGCAAATATTGTATGCTTTTGTGGTTTTGAAGCATCGCAATTAGTCGTCCGTCATGGAAAAGACGTTGGACGACGATATTATACTTGTCCAGTACGAAACAATGGATGCGAGTTCGGACAGTGGATAGATGATCGCTTTCCCCGTCGAGCAATTACGTATGCTTTGGAACTAGAGGAAGAAATAAGTAAGCTGCGAAATCAAGTTAACGACCTAAGTAATTCAAATTATCGACTCCAACGTGGATTAAATTAGGATTTAAATATTTTATGTTATGCTAATATGTACTGTATCGTTACGCATCCTATCACTTGTATCGTATCGCTTGTATCGTATCACTTGTATCGTTATTTGATGTTACTATGTTCTGCTGTTTTAGTTCCTGTATGTGTTGTTTGAAATGTATTAACGTTTCGTAACCATCTGTAGTTGGTCGACGGACTGTAGCACATTGACTGGTCACGTCTTGCACAGTTCGCATAGTGCAGTCATCTGTTATGTGACAGTGGCGTCATGTCACTCTTTATCGAGAGTTATTGGAATATAGTCCAGCTCTCAGTCTGTAGCCACAGGGGGTCGTCCTCGATACACTTTATCACTAAAAAGCAGATTCCCTACAGTGTTCCCTACAGTCGTACCAGTGACCGGTTACATCAGTATTTTGTTTGTTTACCTACACAAGCTTTGAAAATCACAAAGTGTAGCTAGTGACCATTCACACCATAACTAATATTGCAGCTATATATACATATGTTACTTAGTCACAACTTACCGCACTCAAACACCTTCGAAAAATTATGAAATTTGCCACGCTCACATATTGATTCGAAAAATTATGAAATTTGAAATCTAGCAATAACTTGACATCACGGATCCAACAAAAGTGGTTTCGTCGAAATCCGAGGTCGTTTGCAAAATTTCCATTTTTAAGGGCCTGAATTCCATAGCGACTGTTAAGAATTTTCAATTGGACATATCATTTGATTCCCGCTATGAAATCTTGATTTTTCGGATTCGTTGGAAAGATATTCTCGATTAGATCCTAATGTTTTTGGTTTCACTAAAATCCAGATTGTTTTGCACCCGGTACATTCAATTGAAGTTTGAAATCGAATTATCGAACTACCGCGCCATTTTCAATTCTATTTATAATTATATATAATTATTTATATTCTAACGACGACGTATATAATATATACGTTCAAATTATATTCAAAATTAATTTCTCGTCGATATTATTTAAAATATTCTATTTTAAATGTCCAAAATTCACATCACAACAACTGGCCGAATTGACTACTCAATGACAGAGCCATTATTGGCAACCAATTAGTGCCAACCTTTCACATCACAACAACAGTCCGAATTGAGTACTCAATGACAGAACCATTATTACCAACCATTTAGTGCCAACCTTTCACATCACAACAACTATCGGAATTGACTACTCAATGACAGAACCATCATGTTGGAACCATTATTGCCACCCATTATTGCCTACATGTACTCTATGTCAGAGATATTTAGTTTACCATCCCTGCTTATATATATCTCTCGTTTGGATACGCTTAGAGATAACAACGAAACTCAACTTATAAAAAAGCAAGCAATGGATCCAAATCTATACTACCATTACTACAAAAACAAGAAGAATCAAACTGATAATTCCGAAATAGAAGTGGAGCAAGAGACGAAGGAGGAGCTGGAACAGCACGCAATGGTTGCGTATTCCAATTATTTCGCTGAAGGCTCAACTAGCAACCATCGGGGTAGCATGCATGGCCGGATTGACCGACGGTATAAGAGAGACTACAAGGATGGACATGAAAGACTAATGAGGAATTACTTCATCGACAATCCAACCTTTGATATAACTTTGTTCCGCCGTCGTTACCGTATGAGCCCGGCTATTTTCTCAAAAATATATCTTAAACTTCACCAGTCAAATCCATATTTCACTTATAGACTGAACAGAGCACAAGAAATCGACCATTCACCACACATTAAAATCACCTCGGCGTTGAGGATGTTAAGCTATGGAACATCTGGCGATCAAATGGATGAATATTTCAGAATCGCAGCATCAACAGCAATAGAGTGTCTGAAAGAATTCTGTAAAACAGTTGTTGCAGAGTTTGGGAAGGAGTATCTACGGACGCCTGGACCTAACGATATAACCAGGATACTACGCAGGGCAGAAGCCAGAGGATTTCCAGGTATGATTGGAAGTTTAGATTGCATGCATTGGGCTTGGAAAAACTGCCCAACGGGATGGAAAGGAATGTTCACCGGACATAAGAAAGTGCCATCAATGATCCTTGAAGCAGTAGCAACAGACGATTTATGGGTTTGGCATGCTTTTTTTGGAGTCCCAGGTTCATTGAATGATATAAATGTTTTAAAACAATCATATCTTTTCACAGAACTTGCTAACGGATTGTCAACAGATGTTTCATATAAACTTGGTAATATCGAACACAAAACTGGGTACTACCTAGTCGATGGAATATACCCAAAGTGGAGAACTTTGATGCAAGGGTACAAAGTTCCATCAAATGATAAAGAAAGGTATTTCACTGAAAAAGTAGCTAGCTACAGAAAGGACATCGAACGTACGTTTGGTGTTTTACAAGCCCGATTTCATATTTTACGAAATCCTACTCGTTTTCATGATGCAAGAGTGCTTTCAGAAATCATGTATGCTTGTATAATAATACATAACATGATTGTGGAGTCTGAAAGAGGCGGATATAAGAATCAAAAGTCTAATTATCCTGACATGTTTACGGGCTCAAATGCAAAACCCCATAAAGATGTAAACTCAATGGAAGAATATGTTGATATGGTTCAACACATTGAAGATCAAGCTGCACACTTCCAATTGCGTGACCAGTTGGTGGAACATTTGTGGGCGCATAAAGGAAGGAATAGTCGGAATCAGTAGTTGGTACTAGAACTATGTATCAGTGTGTAGTCGTGTACTATGTATCATTTGAACTATCTATCAGTGCGTACTTGAGTCAATAAATGTGGTTTCCAATCATATTGTAGATTGTATCATTATTTCAACTCAACCCAACATATACAGCTCGTACATAAACAACAACTACTACATTAATACTAGAAACAGGTCACAATCATATTACAACTCACCCCAACATATATAGCTAGTACATAAACACCCACCAGCACATAAATACTACAAACAGTTCACAATCATATTACAACTTAACCCAACATACATAGCTAGTCCATATACGAGCCACTAACGCTTCCGCTTCTGCTTCCTTTGTTTTTTCTATACTCTCCAATCTGCTCGGCTACTAGTTCTTGCTGTAGAGGGGTAAGCTTACTAAAATCACATGTAATCATTTTAACATAATTATTTTCTCGCGCCAAAGCTTTCTGCTCCTCCAGCTTCTTTTCTTCCATGGCTTGTTTCTCCGCATGTTCTTGTCTGCGGAGCTCTCGATCATCCCTAACTGCCTTTTGGAAATCTTCGTCGCTATGGTTTCTTTCCACCGAAAATCGAGCTCTATGCTCTTTTGTTGCCTTAGATGAACTCTCCATTGTTTCCATAAATCTAGCAAACTCTGCACCTCGTTGCTCCAGCTGAATTGCCTTGGATCTGCCGACAGGTCGTCCATCACTACTTCCAAATAAAGGGTTTCTTTCTTGCGAACTCGGGCCACTTCCTGGACTAGAATCAGAGTAGTTCATCCTTTTAGCTTTGTTCTGCTTCTCAAACATGAAGTTGCTGGGGTTCTTCCACTTCGGCAACCTAGATAGAAGCTCATAACAGTCTTGGAATTTAAATGGATGACCATACTTTTGCTGGTAGGCCTTTCGTGACTCTTCAATCTGTAACACAAAGTGGATATTGTATGAGCGTATGTCATTTCTAACTAATCGATCATAGTATAGTAAGTTATTTTTCAAAGTAATCTACGCTACTTACAACGTCATAAGGTGCAGCACCGCTTTGCTGTCTGTTCTCCAAGGCTGTCAGTATTGCAAGATAGTTCTGACACGCGGCATTCATAACTCTATAACCGCCTCTAAGTGATGCCCATGTTCTATTCCTCGCTTCCAACGAATTGTAGAACTCTGCTACTCTTTCCCAAAATTTCTCACCTTTCATATTATTTCCAACAATGCTGTCTTGTGAAATGCGTATCCACGATTTAGCAAGTGAAACGTACTGCTCGGAAGTAAACTTACATTGTTTTCTTCTTCCATCCGCTGGTATATCTTCCCCTTCAGCATTATCATCCTCAATATCTTCTATTCCGTGATTCGGCTCCGATTCAACTTCGGTTTGGTGTCGTTTACTGAAAATGCTCCTTAAAGACTTCACCTTCTTCTTCTTCTTTTGGTTATATTCGGGACTGATAGGTGCAACGTATTCTTCATTCAATTCTTCAGAATTTGTAACATTTACTTCCTCATTTGCATCTTCCTCCTCCTCCTCCGTAGAAGTCCCAACATTTTCTTCGGTAGTAGGAGAGACATACCCATACGAAAACTGTCTTTGCAGATTTTGCATCGCTTCGCGGTCACGAACCTCGGTCTGTTGCGGAGTTAGGTGAGGTTGTTGACTTTGCTCGGTCTGCATCATCATTGACATATACGACGAATGATCGTCGTACATGCCTACCCCGGGCGATCATTGGTAAAACTGTGGCAGGACGGACGATTGGATGGGAGGAAAATTAGGAGGACCGAGCGGTTGGTACGGTGGACGGTATGGATAATTTGAATACGGCGAGTAGCCATATTCGTGAGATGGCTGCAACGATTGCTGTTGTTGGATTGACCGTTGCATCGCATATGATGACGAGTGCGGTTGGGACATGAGTTTCTTGTTTATGGTTTTTTTCCCACTTCGCTTGGGTGCAGACGAAGACATTTTGTTGATGAAGAAGTTGGGAAGGTGGAGTGGTTGTGTGGAGGAGGAAGAAGAAGGAGATAGGGTGGTTTATAGGGAGGAAGTGAACTAGCCGTTTGGTTGCAACGGCTAGTTCTTATAACGGCAAACTGTTTGCCGTTATAAGATTATAACGGCAAACACTTTGCCGTTATAATCTTATAACGGCAAAGTGTTTGCCGTTATAATCTTATAACGGCAAACAGTTTGCCGTTATAAGAACCAGCCTCTGTTGAGTGAACCAGCCACGGAGGAGCTCAAAACTAGCCACAGACCAGCCACGGGTGAGTGAACAAGCCATACCTGGTTGCTCCGTGGCTTGTTTAGTAAGTGAACAAGCCATTGTTGGTTGTGCTCTCATAGGTGTGGTGAGGAGTGAAAATGTGGAAGGCGAATTTTATATTGGAAATTCTAAGTTGGACCTTTAACACATATTATATCAAAATTAGTAGCTAGTAAATTACAGCAAGTCTCGTACCTATTTGTGCAAACATCTGCAGCCTATTATGTCAATATCTTGAAATGAAAAAAAGGGACAAAACTCAAAAATTTTACCACGTGAAACCTCTTATACCGAAAACAAATGAGTCCAACCATTGACAACAAAGTTAAATGAGTTAAAAGCCAACGAATTATATAAGAAACTTGAGAAATATAGGCAATACAATATGATATAAAGCTAGGTTCATTGTTGTACAGAAAAATGAACTAAACTTCAGGATGAAAATGGATAACTATCATAAATGACTTAAATGCATTAAATCACAACAAATTTAACATTAATTAAAAAAGTTGTTATAAAGGGTAATCATATTCACTTGTATACCTATATCTTATACTTTATTGCCTAAGAATTTAACGATCAAAAGAAATATCTGTTGTTAGCACGACAATTATCTCAAAATATAGCCACATACTACTAATGAAACAACATATAAAAATACAACTATTAGTGAAAGACCGTGACAACCGACAATACAAAGCAAGTACTTGTACATAATTAAATTAGAAAACTGAAGTGGAAATATAAAGCACACAAAATTACTTTAGTGAAATAACGAAAAGTGACAGCCAAAAGCGGAAGGAAAAAAAATATTCCCTATTGAGTTCAATAATCAATATGGGACCTTACATGATATTGAGCAAGATCCTTTAATAGAATCTCTTCTGCTAATCTTATTAAAGCAAGCATATGTTTGACTCTTCTAAAGGCAGTTGCAAACAATTGCAATTACGAACAATCTACCATAAAAAAGGTACTTCAAATGAAAATTGAATAACTAACTTCCAGACCTAGAAAACTACTTAATAATTAAGCATAGAGAATTGCTTGGGTTAAAAGATTGAGAGTGATAATTGCAATTAAGCACATCAAAAGTAAGCACAAATTACCCATCTTTGTGTTTCAGATGTAAAGATATTACCTAAACATCAAAATTTATAGAATTTGTTTTTTTTTTTGAGATGTATATGGTATAATTTGTATATTTATGAATCATATTTTTGTGAAAGAAATTAAGCCTATATAGACGTTTTTCAGACATTTAATATTTGTTTGACCGGAACTTGTTATCTTACCATAAAACTCTTTGTACAAATTCAAAAGTAGTAAACAAAGTGCTTGTGAATTATGAAAAGAAATTGAAAATCATTATGATATTGTAATCAAAAATTTAATTTAAACTCAGAAGGATATTAAAATGAACTTAACCATTAAAAAATTTAATTAGTACATGAAACATATATGAATTGGGACATTTTGATGATAAGTTCTTCATGTTTGTTCCCCTTTCTCTATTGGTTAATGATAAATGGATAATACAAAAGCATGGAGATTTACTATCATTTCTGTAGACATTTTTTCTTAATTGCTAAATGCCCTTATATTTGGCAGTCAACTGTCTAGCTCTAGTTAATGGTAATAAAGAATGTGTTAACTGTTATCTCAGGCCTTAAGACTTGCACTTTCATGTTCCAGTATCACACATAATTATGGCATTATTCGAGGGCAATGTTATAAATGGATATAGTTTATCAAATTCTCTAAAAGGAAGATCAAATTCAATTTAGGAGTATTTTTTGCCATTTACGTAATAAAAAGGAGGCTTGGTAAGCCTATATATTGAAGTTTACTATAATAATACATGTTTGCATGTTAGGCTAACGATAAGGTACATGGTGTTAATTATAATCCATTATAACGAAGTACACTCGTCGATTCCAATTGTATATTTTTAATATTAAATAAAAGGAGTATTATTAACGGATGTAACTTGCTACATTTATTTCGAAGGAATGTAAATGATGAAAATGTGGAAAACAGCTTTTTTATTAAAAATCCTGAATTGGAATTTTAACACATGGTAAGCATATTCACACGTATGAGCACAGTGAAAAAATCATTAGTTGAAGGTTGTGAAAATTGTAAAGCATGAATTTGTACATAATTAAATTAGAAACCTGAAGTGTCAATACAAAGCAGACAATTTTAACTTTAATGAAATAAAAATTGAAAGCCACAGTGAAAAGCGAAAGGGAAAAACACAATTGCTATTGAATTAACTCAATAATCACAATAAGATCCTTAATGAAATTGAGCTAGGTCCCTTAATAATATTTATCCTGCCAATCCTATTAAAGCAAGCACATGTTTTTCCCATGACTCTCCAAAAGGAAGCAGTGTGCATGTATGACAGTATGAGCACTCTACCTGAAAGAACTACTTTAAATGAAAATTCAAAACCAACTTTCATACCTAGAAAATTACTTGTTTAAGAATAGCATTTGAAAAAAGTTGGAAAGCGATAATGATGGGTTTAATACAATGTGAGACGCAATCATAGTTGACAGTGTATAATGTGGTTTGTACGAAGTTTATCTTTTAGGAAAGTCATAAATGGTACAGTGCATAAATTATGTGATAGATATTACGTAAAACATCAAAATATATAGCATTTGATTTTCTCGTATATATACATAACAAAATTTATATTTTTATAAATTATACCTTTATGTTTTCCATAGATAACTATTATGTTTTCCATAGATTAAAGAACATGATACTAAGGTGAATAAAATCAAATGCAAAAATCATATAAACAAAGGAAAACGAAGAAATTAAAGTCCGTTCTGATTTATATTAATAAGTAAAAAAACAAATTTGGTTTATCTTTTTGACTGTTTTCTGTTAATTGAATTCAAAACAGCCTCAGTAAATTCAGCTAAACAATTAATTATGTTTTAAATATGTTTACCTGTTTATGCCCAATGCCCTTCCCAGAAACGAATAACCTAGATAGATCATATTTGGTTTGTCATTTATGAGCATACGATGTCCACATACTTTACAACGATTAGCAATATTTTTGATTTATGGTTACTCATAACATACTTCCTTTTTAAGCTGCCTCTAGTTTTAACAATATATCACAGTTAAGTCTTTCTATTTATATCGAGTTAGATTTCGGAGACAAATTATATCCGTAAAACACTATTACATAGATTAATTCAAGAGGCATTTATGATTGAAAACCCCATTTATAATGTCTATAGGATACATAACTTGACTTTGATGTTATGGCTCAAGGTGCAACAAAACAGAAGGGAAAAGGTAAAGATTAAAAATTCATAATTTTGCAACAAAACAGAAGGGAAAAGGTGAATATTAAAAATTCATAATTTTGCAACAAAACAAAAGGGAAAAGGTGAAGATTAAAAATTCATAATTTTGCACCTTTGTAAATTGGATTAAACCCATATGGAAGAGAGAAAACAGCAAGTTGATTTCCCCTTTTACCATTTGTCTTGCTTGCTCTAATATTCTGCAAAACCCAAAAATGTTAATAATTATTAAAAGGGATATTAATTTATAAGGACAAAAGGCTGCCATAATTTATCCATAAGGACACCCGCCTAATATTTTATCCATAAGGACAATACACTGAAATTAAATTTCGGCCGATGCTTCCATCTTCTCCCTCGGTCGCGTATCTCAATTTCACGTGCGCTTGTTTCTTCTTCCTCCGATCCCAATTCACGTCCGCTCCATCTTTAAAACAATCGAACCCAAAAATCACAAAAATTCGAATCCATAACAATTCATAAATCATGAAAATCAAAAGGACATCGGATTCGAAATTGCAATCAAACCCAATAATTCGAATTCAGAAATCCGCTCGAAACAGAAACCCTAGAAAACCAAAAAATTGTCGAACAACAAAAATCCATTGGAAATCACGTTTGAATTGAATAAAAATATTTTTCAGACGATGGAAAACACAATTGAAGAAGTCGAAATTGTTGAAACAATTTTTTCGTGGTTGGAAATGTTTTTTTATCATTAATAGTATAGCAGTTCGTAGGTATCATTTTTCTATTTTTTTTAGTTATCATTTTTCCGGTTTTAACTTTAACATATAACAGCAGTTTTTAGTTATCATTTTTCTATTTTTTTAGTTGTCATTTTCCATGTTTTAACATTAAAAACATAGAAGCAGTTTTTAGGTATCAGTTTGCTATTTTTTTAGGTATCATTTTTACAGTTTTAACTGTGTTATATATTTTTTTCATTAGATTTTGTTGCTGTGTTAATTTTGAAGTTATATTGTTGTATCAGCTAAGAAATTAAGTTGAACTTATTTCAATTTAATCAATCAAACCGTGATATAATTTTTTTTCATTATTTTATCTTCAAAGCATTGTATCAATATTTAGTTATCATTTTTCTAATATTTTAGGTATCATTATTATTGTTTTAACTATGTTATGTGTTGTTTTCATGTGATTTTATTGCTGTGTTAATTTTGAAGTTATATTGTTGCATCAACTTTTTAACTCAGTCGAATTTATTTAATTTTATACAATCAAACTTGTATCATAAAAATAGCACTTAATTCAATTCAATTATCACAAAAATGAGATTATTCACAATAATACACACATGTATCATATCATATGATACCTACAACTATACATAACTGATATACTAGGATACATTGTTTTCCTACACAATATAAGTACATACAACACTACTCCACATTCCAAGCATGCATTCAAGCATTTACTTTTACTTGCACTCAATCTAGTCTTGAATTCAAGTAAATTCCAGCAGCATGCAGTATCTGCGAGAATTTCATGCACAATCAAAACTTATATCAACATAATAAAGTAAATTCAGCTACAAAATATAAAACTGATAACTAGAAAAATATAAAAATGATACATAAAAACTGCTATAATGTAAATTCAGCTACAACATATAAAAATGATAACTAGAAAAATATAAAAATGATACCTAAAAACTGCTATGATGTAAATTCAGCTACAACATATAAAAATGATAACTAGAAAAATAGAAAAATGATACCTAAAAACTGCTATGATTTAAACTTAACTAGAAAAAATAAAAATGATACCTAAAAAAATATAAAAATGATACCTAGAAACTGCTTTGATATTTTGAAGGAAAACTAATGAATAAAAATGTTACATCTCACTTTGATTGATTAAAATGACATAATTTCGATTAAGTTGCAAAACTAATGCAACAGTACATGTAGAAAACTGATATAGCACCAAAATTATAAACAAAACAGCATAACACTGTTAAAAAACGAAAAATGATACCTAAAAAAATAGAAAAATGATACCTAAAAACTGCTGATAACTTCACTGTAAAAAAAAAGTATACAGCGACGAATTTTTTCTCCTTCATCTCTCTCGTTCGATTTTCTACGCCGAATTCGCAAATTCAAAAAACACGAAATCATCTTTACTGCCTATCAAATCAAAATCCGCGGCACCTTCAATAATCGACGAAGATTTTCAGACAAAATTGGGGCAAATCTCTTGAACGAATTCCCAAATCAGTACGCGCGTAATCGATTTTGGTATGGATTTGATTTCATGCGATTTTCAGTTGAGATGATTTCGTTATTTTTTAATTTGCTGATTTCGTGGAAGAAGAAATCGAAGAAGAGAGAAAGGAGCGGAAGAAGAAATAAGAAAAGAGAGAAAGGGGCGACGGAAAATTGTCCTTCTGAGTAAAATTTTAAGCGCGTGTCCTTATGGATAAAATATTAAGTTCAATTGTCCTTGTAAGTAGTTTCTTGTTATTAAAATTCAAAATATAAAACTAACAACAAAATTAGAATCCCAAAATTTAATTTATTTCATACTCCCTACTAAAATTTAATTTTCTCAAGCAACCTAAAAACGGCTCAACAAACTTAATGCATATAGTAGGAATGAAAGACTGCGTGTTGTCACTTTTCAGAATTAATGAAGATGACAGCAAGAGTTGATTTAGTAAACAAAGTAGCTGAGTATCAAAATGTGCAACCATATGTTGATCAGTAAATAAATATTCAAGTAAAATCATTCATGTTACTGGTCTACATTCTTTCTTCACTCTAACAGAGTAAGAAAAGCCAAAAGGTACACATAAATATTACATAAAAGAAAGTAATTATATAGGTAAATACTAATACCAAAAGTATGATTACTATTTGAAACTATGGCTATCCGCACAATCCCAAATAAACAGTAAATGAAGCATAAGATAAATGCTTGTTAAAACCTACCCATGTTTTTTTGGTTTATGAAATTATAGATCAGTTTGTAAATCATTTATGCACTATAATTTATAGTGAACTCATGTCACGCAATGCTTTAAAACGCAAAATGCATACGCGAGACGTTTTCGGGTCCGTGAGGCGAGGCGTAAGCCTCAAAGCGTTGAGACGTAAGCCTTTCAGGTTAAAAAAAAGCACAATACATAACTTACTTTTTAATATGGAATAACATTAAGCATCAAATACTAAGTAAAGCTCATAAAGCATTCAAAGCAATTCAAACAAAATACAAACACTCTTACACATTTAATATAAAATGCAAAAGATCAAATGATATCTTCCTCCTCATGCAAAAGATTCAAATTTTGATTTCTTGAAACTATTTGAAGATTACATCAAACTACAATTTTGATATGTTCCATCAATTCAAATCGATTTGCAAAATTTATTTCAAGATTTAACAAAGTTTATTGAAAATCATTCTTTGAATAACAATAAGAAAATTCATTATATTGCTCATGATCATTATTTCATAAACAATTTTACTTGATTATGCCGATATTGAAATTGAAAAGTAAAAAATGCTATTTTTTATTTTCTTAAATTTTGTCTTTTTCTATTTCTATTAAATAATTAAAGTTCAATGACGTTTATTGGTGTCAATATCTGCAACTAAAGATTAAAAGGTTTTTAAGTCATATGCCTCAGCTGTTTGAGGCGTGCGAGGCGTAAGCTTTAAGTGCTTTGTATGCCTCGAGTTATTGAGGCGTAAGCTTTAGAGGTAAAAAGCCTTTTGGAATAAGCCTCAAGGCATTTTATCTCTTATTTCCTCGAGGCGAGCCTCAAGGTTGGTTTTTTGAAACAAGGATTTCACGTACCCCTAGTTCTCATTCTACCATACATTGAGACAACATGACAAACCAATCGCGTCATCAAGCAAATTACCATGCACACCTAACCAAAATAGTTGCGACAAACCATTATAATTGAAACCGAAATAGCTGGTAGCAACTTCGATAAAAGTGATTAAAGGAAAAGCTAGTGCTCAACACACATAGCATACATCTAAAGACATTTTGCTTTTGAAATGACATGTTAAAATAAATAAATAAATTTACATGTACATGCATTGTACATGTTAGTGTGTTGGTTTAGAAAACATCGGTTTCAAATAGCAGTTCCAGCTAAAATAAAGTTAATAGGTATAAGGCTTTATTCTGAAATAACTGCAGTATATTTTTGTTTAGAAATACACGTGGTAATTTGCAGTTTAAACAAACCGCCTTATTACTTAACTTCAAACTGCATAAAATTTATGACCTGAAAATATTTTTATGTACTGACTGAAGAAATTGATCCTAGATTGAAGAAATTAGTTTCAATATGAAACCATTAAATATGTATGCATAAAGTAACTTTGGCATTCAAAAAAAAGGAAGAGCGTTCATAGGTGGCTTGATGCCAGCAGTAAATGGTCATTAAACTCATATACTATAATCAAGCTGTGCATATTGTACAGGTTCAATTAACAAAAATTCACAAATTTAAAACTAAAAATTCTAATTTTTGAGTGTAAAATCTGGATAGAAACATATCAAGAATGATCTAATGTTTAAATCTAAAAGCATTTATGTATGTGCAAAAAATAATGATTGTACGTTTTGAAACACGCAAGTTATTTTCATAAAGAAACAAAGAGTTAACGTGTCAGAATGAAAACACAAAATAATTGGTAGATTTGAAATTTAAAGATGATATTTTATATAAAACAATGAAAATTAGTGAAAAGTTGTTTGCGCTATTGCTCGAAAAATTTATTATTCCCTTCTAAATAAATTGCACAACTATAGCCTTGAAGAAGGTAAATAAATGTTAGAGGTTGAGAACAAATTGTAATTAAAACCACAATTTCACCAGCTTAGACAAAAATTGTGTTTTAGAATACATGGCAGTTGAAAAAACATGAAGTTATTTTTGTAAAGAAGCAAAGACATAGTGTGTTAGAACGGAAACGCAAAATATATGGCAGATTTGAAATTTAAAAATAATAGTTGATATAGAAGAATGAAAAGTTGTGTGCTCTTTAGCTGGAACATGGTGCAACCATAGCCTTGAAGAAAGTAAATATATGCTTCTAAAGGTTGAAAATAGTAAAATACATGACAATTAAAACCAAATTTCACCTGCTTAAAGTAGGAATTCAGTACCATTAATTCCATATGCAGAACATTATGATTCTCAATTAAAATTAGTCAAAATGCACAAATTAAAGTAGATAAAGTATAAAAGTTGATAGTATTTGGTGGAAATGCAAAACCGAATATTAAATTGACAGTTCAATTTGATGTGGATAGGGAAACTGTCTTTATTTGCTAAAGTCTGGAAGATGCATAATCTTTTAGAAAATATTAAATACTCAAATTTTAAAATTAGATTGAGCGAAAGGTCTTGTAGATAAAAGGATAAATGCTGAATTTTTGTTGGAAGAAACCATCGGTATGCAAAAATAGCATATGAGAATTTAATCTAGCATGGCAAAAACTGCATATTTAACAAAATCGAAATTTTAACCTTCCAATCATCAAAAGATGGTACCTTTTACTAAAAATGTAAAAAATTGACAGCGTATGCTAATTTATATAGAATGACGCCCTCAAATCAAAAGTTAGAAATCCTTTTGTGGACTGACTATAGAATCCAAAATAGTTATATTGTTGCTAATCTAGAATTATCCTCTTGATCTAAGATAAAAGGGACAGAACTCTACTCTTCCGTACTAATATATGTTGAAGCAAAACTGTAGGGATGCAGCAGAACTAAAAAAGGTGAGCTACCACGGCTACATGTTAAACTGGGAAAAAAACCTACGGATGGAGATAAAATGCTACAACTTCAACGCAGAAACGTACGTACCGACATTTTTTTGATTACATCACAAACAATCAAGTCAAAAAAATTCAAACAAAACCCATCCAAGCATAAGTGAGGGAATGCTTTTACAAATAGAGAGAAGGATTTTACTAAAAAAAGGTTAAAAATGTGGGAATATGACAGAGATTACCTACACGCGATGACCAGTTGACGCTTTTGGGGGGCAAATCTATAGACGGCAGCATTCATTGCCCTAAACGACGGTTGATAGGATGGAGAAAAAAAGATAGAATGGCAGTGAAGCAAGGGTTGGGAGCAAATCTGATCGCCTTCGATTTAGGGCTTGAGTAACGAAAGCAGAAGTAAAAGATGGACGATTTAGGGTTTTCCGCCTCCGATTTAGTAGGGAGACGGTTGGGCTTTAAGTTGTGAGAATGCCTGAGAGCGCTCTAATGCAAACTCAGTAATTATAATATAGTATAGATACTGGTATTGCCTCTTCTTGACCTACGCAGCCCATCAATAAAGTCCATCGAGATGCTATCCTATTTCCACTGTGGGACTTCTAGAGGATGAAGCAAACCACTAGGCTTCTTTTGTTCCGCCTTGACTTGCTGGCATACTAAGCACTTCGAGACGAATTCAGCTACATCCCTCTTCATGCCATCCCAAAAGAAAACCCTTTTTACGTCTTTATACATCTTGTCTCCACCGGGGTGTATGGTCAACTTGGAATGGTGTGCTTCTTCAAGAACTTTCTTCACCAAGTCCCTTGCTTGTGGGATGCGTAGCCTTCCATCATGCCTCAACCAACTCATATCATCGATGGAGTATCTATTCAGGTGACTAGAAGTCTCACCCCTAATTAGCTTGTCCATCACATCAACTAGCTGAGGGTCTTCACGTTGTGCGGTCCCTATTGAGTCCAAAAGAGTAGACCGCACCTTTCGCGATGCTAACAAACCAGTCACATGATCGACCGAGGGTCTAAAATCAAAGTTGGCTATATACTCCAAGCTCTTCCTTTCAACAAAGAGAGGGCTTAAGGTCAGCTTCTTTCTACTCAAGGCGTCCGCTACTACATTGCCCTTCCCAGGGGTATAGGAAATCTAGAAATCATGGGATGCCAAGAATTCCATCCACCTTTGTTGCCTCAAGTTAAGATCTTTCTACGAGAAAGGTATTCAACGATTTATGATCAGTATATAATTCAAACTTCTCATCTAGGAGATAATGGCGCCAAGACTTAAGCGCAAAGACGATGGCAGCCAACTCTAGGTCGTGGGTTGGGTAGTTTTTCTCATGTATTTTCAACTGCCTGCCTCCCTAAGCTACTACCTTCCCTTCTTGCATCAATACAGCTCCAAATCCCGTACCACATGCATCTGTGTATATGGTAAACATCTTGCTCCCATCCGGCAATGACAAAACTGGGGCTGTCGTTAGAGCTCTTTTTAAGCGTTCGAAAGCAATATCGCAATCCAAATCCCAAGTGAAAGTTAAGTTCTTCTTCTTCAACTTTGTAAGCAGAGCTGAGATTTTCACAAAATCTTTGACTAACTTTCGGTAAAAGCCCGCTAGCCCGAGGAAGCTTCGGACTTCGGTTGCATTCCGTGGGACCTTCTAATCTTGCACCACAACTACTTTTGTGAGGTCCACAACTAATCCCTCTTTGGACACCATGTGTCCAAGAAACCTTACTTCTTCCCTCCAGAAGTGGCATTTGGAGAATTTGGCTTTTAACTGGTGTGCATGAAGAGTGTCCATGACTTCCTTTAGATGTTGAGCATGCTCTTCCTCAATCTTCGAGAAAATCAAAATGTCGTCTACGAAGACCACCACAAACTTATTGAGGAACTCCCTGAACACCCTGCTCATCAAATCGACGAAGTAAGCGGGTGCATTTGTCAGGCCAAAAGGCATGACAAGCCACTCGAAGAAACCATCCGGAGTTCTGAACGCGGTCTTGTCAATGCTGTCTTCAGCCACTCTCAGCTGATGAAACCCGGTAGCTAAATCTAGTTGGGAGAAAACCGATGCACCTACAAGCTGATCGAACAAGTCATCTATTCTTGGGAGTGGGTGTCTATTCTTCTTGGTCAGCTTGTTTAGCTCCCTATAATCAACGCATAGGCGAAGTGAACCATCCGCTTCAGTTGCGAACACTACTGGAGCACCCCATTCAGAAATACTCCGCCTTATAAACCCCTTCTCAAGCAGCTCTTTAACTTGCTTGCTGAGTTCTTTCTCTCCCTTGGAGCCATGTGTCTAACGGGTAGAGGGACGGGTTTTGCATTATCGACGAGGTATATACAGAAGTCTATCTCCCGCTTCGAAGGTAACCCTTTAACCTCTTGAAAGACATCCGAGTATTCAAAGACTACTCTAACAAACTGCAAATTCTCAATAGACGCATCAAGAGATTCTAGATAGCTAAGCATAACAGAGTTCATGGGATTACAAGAAATTTCGAGAGTGTTGCCAAGGCGAGTCATGAGTCTAACCACTCTCTTTTCACAGTCGAGGATGGAACCATTATTGGATAGCCAATCCATGCCTAGAATCAACCCATAGCCTGTGAAGCCCAAAACATAGGCATTGCATCTAAACCCCACACTTAATATAGAAATTTCCAAATCCAAACAAATCATTGACAAATAAATTGAGCCCCCAATTGGATTTGAAACAACCAAGGGATCCTCTACTAAAGTGGTCTCTAGGTGCAAAGATTTAACTAAAGTAGTAGATATAAAAGAGTGCGATGCGCTAGAATCAAAGAGCGTACGAACATGATGATCAAAAAGATAAACTAAACTCTCAACAGAAACATTTCTACCTTGTTCTTGCGGAGGTTCCATAAGAGCGTGAACCTGCCCTCCAGAAGTAGATCCAACTCTCTTCCCTTTCCCTTGCTTTCCTGGGCAGTCCCTAGCCATGTGTCCTGCCTCGCCGCAATGGAAACAACCACCCATCTTCCTTTTCTTCTTCCTGCAGTCCTTAACCAGATGTCCAGGAATGCCACAAAAATTACACTTTCTCTTGTCATGGGTTTTGTTGTTTTTCCCGCCCTTCTTGGAGTCTGTCTTCTTGATCTGTGATCCTTCCTCTTTCTTATCTTGAGATGCTTCCAAATTTGTCTCCTTCTTTCCTACTTTATCTTCTTCTTGTAATAGTGCCATGTCCACCAGTCTTTCATAAGTCGCACCCATAGGTATATGGGACATAGCTACGCTGTGTCGTGGCTCATTCAATCCTTTAACAAAGCAGAGAGCCTTCTTATGTGGAGTGTTCACTAACTCCAATCCGAACCTAGCAAGATGATTGAATTGGTTAACGTATTCCTTGACCGACATACTTCTCTGTTTGAGAGCTAAGAACTTCTCCATCTGTAGGCTTCGTTCAGCTTGTGAGAGGAATTTCAATTCAAAATTCATCCTAAAATCCATCCAAGTTTAAATTATTCTTTCAGCATTAGTGACTTCCCACCAATAGGAAGCTTCGTCTTTGAGCAACCATACTGCCAACTGTATCTTCTGTCTATCATCCGCTTCGAAGATATTGAACAAATCCTCAGTTTCTTTGAGCTAGTTTCTTGCTTCCACGAAGGATTCATTTCCATTGAGGTTCTTTCCACCCATGGCTCGAAAGTCCTTACATATTTTTGAGAAAGCATTTACACGAGGAGGAGGAGGAACCGCTGCAGCTGGGGGAGGAGGAATGTCTGTTGGGCCTGCGTCGTTGGCCCTGGCCTCTAGGTACTTCCTGGACCAGCCGGGTATCGGTACACCCTCTGGAAGGTTAAGATTCCCAGACATGCTGAAACGAAAAAGGAAAGATTAAAGACAAAGGATAGAAAGATAGTGCATATGGCTTTAGGGGATTATGCCTTTTAAAATAAAATAACACTTTTTCTTGAAAAATGCTTCTTTTTGAAAATAGCTTTCAAAAACTTTTATCTGACCTAGGAAACCTTTGCTCTGATACCAAGTGAAACACCCCACCTCCGTTAAGGTCACTCACAAAGGGAATGCCTTAAATTCGATGGAGCATTATAGGTAAAAGACACAGAAAGTTTACAAGACAGAAATATAAGTGGCGGAAAACAAACATTTATTTCATACGTGGTTCAATACAAAAACCGCTACAATAAATTGTCTCAACATAACTTCCAAAACATTACATCATAATCTCTGTATTGATTAAAACATAAAGCATATAACATAAATAAAACTGCATAAATCCCCAAGTCTAGTGTATCCAAAGCCATAGTCAAAGATAAGAGATTCTAAGCCATACATCACAGAGTCTTCAAGCTTGGAAAGATGAATGGTCCAAATTAAGCTGAGCTATTCCCTCCCTGGCTACCTGAGGGGGGGAACGGAATAAAAGAAGACAAAAGAAAAATGGGTCAGACATAAGTCTGCGTAAGTCAAGTGAATTTTCAGTGTGTGAATAAGGAAAAGGTCATGATAGGAATAAACTGAAAATAGGACAGTACCAGAACAACAAACTAACATAAAACTATATAAGGCAGGATAAACCGAATATACATCGCACCCATGTTTAATTCTCTGCACCTACTATACTTGTCCAACTAGCACCACATGTTCATGGTGAAATGATCCCCTTATATCGATCGGCTCCTACTAGCATGCATTTATCACGTGTGTCATTCGGCCCTTGCTTGACTGTAGATACCTATGTTGGTCCCACCGCGGGGTGTATCAAATCCGATGGTGGCAACTCGACACGATTCAAGATGCACAGTGTATGACTATTAATGCCTAGTGCCTGCTTTTTCCGCTCCGAAGTACGTGCACGCCCGTACTTCGTCGGAACCTACACCAATGCACCGCCTGCCGATGTTTTTGACCGCTTATAATCAGCCCGGTAATCGTGCCCCACCCTGCCTAGTTCAGGGTCCCATGATACATCTATGTGGGTTACTGCTGAAATGGGTCCCCGTTACTAGGGTTTTTCCAGCCAACATGTTAAATTGGTTAAGTGTCCAAATTTACCTAACCCCACCTATCAGTTTAGCTAACATGTTGAATTGGTTAAGTGTTTCCTTAATTGACTTAACCCTACCACTCTTGACTTAGCTTTATTAGAGCACCAACCACTCACATTAGACAGGTATTGTTGTGGTCACTGGATGTGCCGGTCGGTTCCAGGCAGTTTTACACCACAACTCAGTCTAACCTATGGTCCTTTTTGGGCTCAATGCAATAACCACCCACGTTAGACAGGTATTGTTGTGGTCACTGGATGTGCTGGTCGGTTCCAGACAGTTTTACACCACAACTCAGTCTAACCTCGGGTTAGGCATATTTGTCTTTTCTAAATTTACATATTTATCCTTTTATGCTTCTATGTAAATTTGTCAACAATTTATTGTCATGGACCACTTTCTTTGTAAATCAAATTCATAATTTTGGTAAGTAAATTATACCATTTCAATGCCATACCATTTACATGGTTATGAGCCAAATATGTTAATTATGTATAATTCTCATGTTTTCCCCAACGTTACCCCCGTTGTACGTTCGCGAAATTACATAGGATGTTAGGCTCGACATTTTAGCCTAACTAATAAACTAAAAAGGGGAAAAAGAGGAACTTGCAACATGCCAACATCATACAAAAATATGGATCTAACTACAGATGTGTCACATGAACTTGGCATAATATACTTTTAATTATGAACTTGCAAACTAGATCTATGCAACATGAGTCATAAAATAATAGTTTTACAAAGAACTACCAAAACTTAATTAGACATGTAGTGGTAAACTTGCATAGGGGTAGAATCATGCTAATATTGATCTAACATAAAGGCATATGGTTCTAACATATAAAGTTGTAGATTTAAACATATAGGTTTACATAATCATGTTTTTAACCCATAAACTTGCTTGTATTCATAACATGATAACATCACTTGGCTTGCATAAACATGGCATAATTTCTAAATTGACATACAATATATAGATATAATCACCAAATTATACAAGGTCGTAGATCTAAACATGTATGCATAATGGATCTAAACAATTAGGCATAAACGACGTGACTTAGCCTAAAACTTGTATGTATCATAATATCACCAAATGTATATACGATAATTTCATAACATCATAGGTTTACTCACCAATTTCCACATAACATGATAGGTTCGATAGACCACAATAAT
Organism: Allium sativum; assembly: GCA_030737875.1. NCBI lineage: Eukaryota > Viridiplantae > Streptophyta > Magnoliopsida > Asparagales > Amaryllidaceae > Allium > Allium sativum. Next base: position 5,686,130 of record CM060914.1, on the reverse strand, counting down.
TCATAGGCATATACGATAGAATAGACATGAATAAACATAAATCAGCATCGCATACACCTTGATACAATTCTACTTTACAATTCATTACAAGCTATGTCTTTAATTCATCCACATCTGAAAGATAACTACACTTACAAACAAAAAGGAATACTTGAGTACTGGGATCTGTATTCTGAAATTGAACTGCTCGCCTTTGATATAGATCGTTGAATTTTCTTAGTTGAATTAGATTAGATTTAGTTTTGATGTAGCTTCAATCTTGCCTTTGAGTTGAAAAAGATGACGGCTATTCTAGGTTCACCATTAACAGCATGGAGGCTCTTGGTGTGAATATTTGTGATTTAGGGTTGAGAGTTAGGTTGTTTTTATAGAGGTTTAATTAATTTAGAGCCATCAGATTAACCCTAGAAGTAATCAAGACCGTCCAGTCAAGATAGGATAACACCTAAGCCCTAATGACTCAGCAGGGAGTCAGAAATCGTCATCTTTTCAGATCTGCCCAAGGGGGTAGGTCGACCCCCAGGTCGACCTTTAGGGTAGGTCGACACTAGGGTCGACCTCCTAGTCGACCTGGCCTGGGCGGGTATTTTCTAGCCCTGCCCTCTTCTGTGTTTAAATTTGAATTTTGAATTTTTGAAACTTCCGAAGGCGATAACTTCTTCATATGAAGTCCAATTCACGCAAACTTGGACTCTATCTCAACCAGAATTCCGAGACAAACGCAATGGCGTAACCCGTTTCCCTTAATTCTCACATTTAGAATTAATTATTCTTTGATTCGTTACTTTAAGGTTTATCAAAAACACGGGGTGTTACATATTCCTTGACCGACATACTTCCCTGTTTGAGAGCTAAGAACCTCCCTATCTGTAGGCTTCGTTCAGCTTGTGAGAGGAATTTCATTTCAAACCTCATTCTGAAATCCCCCCAAGTTTCAACTGGTCTCTCAGTATTAGTAACTTCCCACCAATAAGAGGCTTCGTCTTTAAGCAACCGTACGACCAACTGTGTCTTCTGCCTATCGTCCACTTCGAAGATAACAAACAAGTCCTCCGTTTCTTTGAGACAGTTTCTTGCTTATACAAATTACTTAGTCCCATTAATGTTCTTTCCACCCATGGCTCTAAAATCCCTACATATCTTTGAGAAAGCATTTGCACGAGGAGGAGGAGGAGAAACAGCTGCAACTGGGGGAGGAGGAACGTCTGCCAGGCTTGCATCATCAGCCCTAGCCTCTAGGTACCTTCTAAACCAGCCAGGTACCGGTACACACTCTTGAAGGTTAAGATCCCCAGACATACTGAAACGAAAAAGAAAAGATTTAAAACAAAGGATAGAAAGATAATGCATATGGATTTTGGGATTATGCCTTTTAAAATAAAAACAACACTTTTTCTTGAAAATGCTTCTTTAAACTTCTTTTTGAAAATTAGTTTCCAAAATTTTTTATCTGATCTGGAAACCATCAGCTCTAATACCAAGTGAAACACCCCACCATCGTTAAGGTCACTTACAAAGGGAATGCCTTAACTTCGGTGGAGCATTATAGGTAAAAGATACAGATAATTTACAAGACAGACATATGAACAGCAGAAAAACTAAATTCATTTCATAAGTACGTGGTTCAGTTAAAACATTACAACAAACTGTCTCAAACCAACTCCAAATCATTACAACAAAATCTCTGTCTTGATTAAAACATAAAGAAGCATAAACTAACAATAAGGCAGCATAAATCCCCAATAAGAGTGTATCCAAAGCCATAGCCCAAGGAAAGAGAATCCAAGCAATACATCTACTCTCTTCAAGCTGGAAATGGTCCGAACTAAGCTGAAGTATTCCCTCCCTGTGGACCTTGGGGGAGGGGACGGAAGAAAAGAAGACGATAGAAAAATGGGTCAGACATGAGTCTAGTAAGTCCAGTGATTATTTAGCATGTAAACAGAAAAAAGGATCATGACATGAATAAAATGAATCTAGGACAACACCCTAGAAATAAGATAATAAAACTGAATATGCTATCGCACTCATTACTATTTCTCTGCACCCACTTACAAGTGTTTCAACTAGCACCATGTGTTCAAGATAAATGGTCCGCTTTTTCGATCGACTCCTACGCGTATACATTTTCTTCTTGTGTCATTCGGCCCCGCTTGATTGTAGATACATGTGTTGGTCCCACCATGGGGTGTATCAAATCCTATGGTGGCAACCCGACACAATTCAAGATGCACAGTGTATAACTACTGATGCCCAATGCCTGCTTTTTCCACTCCGGAGTACGTGCATGCCCGCACTCCATCGGAACCTACACTGATGCACCACCCGCCATTGTTTTGACCTCTTATAATCAGCCCAGTAATCGTGCCCCACCCTGCCTAGTTCAGGGTACCATGATACATCTATGTGGGTTACTGCTGAAATGGGTCCCCATTACTAGGGTTTCCTAATCAACATGTTAAAGTGGTTAAGTGTTCTCAAATTAACCTAACCCCACCCATCAGTTTAGTTAACATGTTGTATTGGTTAAGTGTTGCCTTAATTGACTTAACCCTACCCTTTCCTGTCTTAACTTTAATTCATTCATTAAAGCACCAACCACTCACATTAGATATGTATTGTTGCGGTCGCTGGATGTGCCGGTCGGTTCCGGGCAGTCTTACACCGCAACTCAATCTAACCTCGGGTTCTTTTGGGCCTAATGCGCTAACCTCTCACGTTAGATCTATACTGTTACGGTTGCTGGATGTGCCGGGCGGTTCCGGGTAGTCTTACACCGTAACTCAATCTAACCTCGGGTTAGGCGTATTCGTCGTTTACTTAATTTACATATTTACCCTTCATATTTATATGTAAATTATCCACAATTATTGCCATTCAAGTCATGCCCCATTTACCCTCTAAATCATGTTCATAATTTTTCGGTATATAAATTATACCGTTTTATGCCACTAACCATTTATATGATTATGGGCCGAACTATGCCAATAATATGAAATTTAAGGAATTTTCCAACGTTACCCCCGTTATACGTTCGCAAAATTCACATAGAATGTTAGGCCCGCAACTTAGCCTAACTTATAAACAAAAGGGAAAAGAAAGGAGCAAGTACCATTCCCACAACATAAAATAATAAGAATCTAACTAAACATGTGCCATATAAATTTGGCATAAAACAATGAATTTGCAGTTTTGATCCAATTTACATGAATCTTAAGCATATGAACAGGGACTTACATAGAATTACACAAATCCAATTAGACATGTAAATGTGAACTTGCATTTGGATCCAATTAACATGAATCTTAAGCATATGAATGGGGACTTACATAGAATTACACAAATCAAATTAGGCATGTAGATGTGAACTTGCATCAGAGTTGGCTCAAAATTAACATATATCTAAACATATGAGAATGTAGATCTTAACATTTATATGACTTAGCCTAAAAACTTGCATGTAACATAACATGAAAGAGTCACCAAATTTATATAATACACGATTGGTTTAACATACAACATGACAAGTCCAGTAAACCACAATAATCTCATAGGCATATATTATAGAATAATTACAAGAATAGACATGAATCAGCATCACCATTATCTTACAACTAGGCACAATTTTAATTTTCACTTTATTACAAATCATGACTTTCAATTGTTCACATCTAAAGAATAACATGTGTGACAACCCGTATTTTGATAATGTGTTATAACTATAAATCAAGGCAGAATTAATTTTTAAAATAAGAATCAAGGGAAACGGGTTACGCCATTACGTTCGTCTCGAAATTCTGCTTGGAAACGAGTCCGAGTTTTCGAAAATCGGAGTCCGCATGACCAAATTATGACCTTTCGAAGTTTTCAGAAGTTTTCGAGTTCAAAACAGCTCAGAATTCGAATTCAAATTTCGAAATTCAAACCTCAGAATGGACTGGGCAGGAAATTTCCCGCCTAGGACCAGGTCGACCTAGGGGTCGACTATGTAGTCGACCTGCCCAAGACCAGGTCGACCATAGTGTCGACCTGGGGGTCGACCTGGTGGCCGAGCCCACTTTTGAAGTTGGATTCACTTTGATGTTCCTGGCCTCGTTTCTGTCTACATTCGTTTACCTGACCCTATATAAACAGCCCCTAACACTAGTCTCTCTACACAAAATTCTTTCTGACCTTATGCTGCTCTAATTCTGGTTGAAAAGTTAGAGAAAGGGACTACTTCTTCTACGTCGAAACTACGTTGCTGATTTGGGGATTTCTGTTAGGACTTGACTAAGCATATAAAGATTCAATATCGACTCTCTTTTTCTAATTCTCGAACCACGATCGGTAAGCCCCAGTTATTTTTAGATTTAAACTGTAAATGCAATATGAATATGTTGTAAATTGAAATTGGACCTATGTATGATGACTGTTTCACATCCATTCTTGTTCATCTTGGATCTTGACTTTTGGATATATTACTATGCCATTGATTTGGGGCCTATTCATGTTGTAAATCAAAAAGAAAAACCCCTCATATTATCATGTTGAATCTGCTATTAGTCACAAGTTTATGACTATCACCTTATGTCAATCGTTACTATGACTATACTATCACCTTATGTCAATCGTTACCATGACTATACTATCACCTTATGACAACTGTTATCTTGACTAGTACCTTATTTGGCTAGATTTGGAATCTTTATGTTTGAGGCCAATATTCCATATGCCAGTAATGTTATAATCATTTATCTCAAGTCATACCATTCTATGCTAGTAATCACTTTTGCCATCTTATACCCATCCCTTCTTATGTTATTCCCTAATTAGATTTATTTGTATCGATTCGAGTTTATGTGCGATGGGAATACGATTTGGGTAGATTAGGTAAAACATGAATTGGCTTTGAACATGAACGTTATTATAACTTGAACCTATATATGGACATGAACTTGACACGATTTGACATGAAACATGACCTAAAAACTCGACACGAATTTTGACACAAAAACTTGAACATGGGCATGACACTTAGATAAACTTGAAAATGGCCAACTCGAGGTTGGGTTGAGTTTGCAGTGTAAATCTGCCCGGAACTGCCTGGCAAATCCAGTGGCTGCAAACAATAGGATCCAATGTGGGTAGTTGGTCATATCGCATGTAAAACCGAGGTTAGACTATGTTGTGGTGTAAATCTGCCCGGAACCACCCGGCAAATCCAGTAACCACAACAGTTAGTCTAATGTTAGAGGTTGGGGTGCATTAATGAATTAATGCTACATGATAGGGTTAAGTCATGAACCGTTTGAATATACTTAACCAACTTGACATGATGATTTGATAGGGTTAAGTCATGAACCGCTTGAACACACTTAACCAACTGGATACATGACCTGGATAGGGTTAAGTCACGAATTTGAATGACAACACTTAACCCATTAGAAACCCTAGTTACGCGGTCCTTTTCAGCAGTAACCCACTTAGATATATCACGATACCCTGGGACTAGGCAGGGTGGGGCACGATTACTGGGCTGATTGTAAGCGACCAGAATGACGGCTGAGTAGGTGCGCCATTGTAGGTTCAGGCGGACTATGGTCGTGCACGTAGTCCGGAGTTGAAAAAGCAGGCATTGGGCACCCGTAGGTTTACACTGTGCGTGCTTGATTCGTGTCGGTGGTTGGCACCATAGGGCTTGATACACCCTATGGTGGACCTAGCACAGGTAACTACATTTCAGGATACGGCCGTATGACATAGAAACATGACGAGCTAGAACTTGTAGGGAGCCGATCGATTAGTAGATCGTACCATAGGACCCCGTAATGGGTCACTTCATGATACTGGGCCAAGGGATCATTTCATGATTAATACTTGACATGGGTTAGAACACTAGTACAGATGGTGCAGCGAATCTTGAATATGCAATACTAGACTTGACTTATCTTGTTTATCATATCAGTTCGGTTATCATCCTTTTGTTTAATTCCAATTTTCGCATGTCATGTTACCTTTACTAGTTTTTATACTGAAAGTCACTAGGGCTTACCAGTCTTATGACAGACCCTTATTCTTTCGCCTCTTTTTCTTTCGTTTTCCCCCTCAGGTTCTCAGGGAGGAAACACTAGCTCTTAACTTGGATTTAGCTTGCTTTTTGACAGCTAATGTCGGTTTGGTCTGGAGCTAAGCTATGGCTACTTCTGCTATTTATGGGGAATAATTTACTTTTATCATCTTAAGTTTACGCTTCTTTATTTGGAACTGATGTAATGGAATGATTTGTACCTTGGATATATAGGGTTTTGACTCTTTTTTTGAAAGTAATAAAAATTTGGTTTTTAATTCCTACCGCTGCTTTATTTATGTTCTGCCTTGTGATATCTCTGTGTATATTTACCTAGATAATACTCCACCAAAACTAGTGCATTCCCTTTGTGAGTGACCCTAGCGGAGGTGGGGTGTTACATTTGGTATCAGAGCAGAAGGTTACCAGGCTGGGCAAAAAGTTTTAAAAACCTTCTGAAACTATTTTCAAAACCATTTATAAAGAAGCATTTTTCAAAGAAAAGTTTTATGTTTAAAAAGGCTATTCCCCAAAAAGCCATTAGCACTTTCCTTTGTTTCCTCGTTTGAATCTTTTTCTTTTCGTTTTTCAGCATGGCTGATCTTAACCTGCCTGAGGGAATACCCGTGCCTGGATGGTTCCGAAGGTACTTAGAAGCCAGGGCCAACGGCGTGGGCCCGGCAGGCATCCCTCCTCCTCCTCCCCTAGTGGCCACGGTTCCTCCTCCTCCTGGTACCACCTTTGCCAAAATATGCAAAGACTTTAAAGCAATGGGCAGCAAGAACTTCGTTGGAACTGAAACCTTTGTTGAGACATGAAACTGGCTAAAGGAGACTGAAGACTTGTTTATTATCTTTGATGTGGAGGACCATAGGAATGTTCAGTTGGCAGCATGGTTTTGAAAGAGGAAGCTGCATTTTGGTGGGAAGTCACCAACGCTACCAGGCCAGTTGAGACTTGGGCAAACTTTAGAGAGAGGTTTGGGCTAAAATTCTTATCGTCAGCAGAAGAGAACCTTCAGATGGAGAGGTTCCTAGCACTCAAGCAAGGGGACATATCTGTTAGGGAGTACGTGAATAAGTTTAATCAGCTTGCACGGTTCGGTTTGGATTTGGTCAACACGACCTAGAAAAAGGCTGTACGCTTTGCTCTAGGATTGAACGAGCCACTACACAGTTTGGCCATAACTCATATACCCATGGGGGCAACCTTTGAAAGCTTGGTGGATATGGCTCTACTTCATGAGGAAGACAAGAATAGCAAGAAGGAGGTTAAGCCTAATGAGACTCAGAATAAGAAAGCTGACTTCAAGAAGGGGGGCAACAAGAATAACAAGAGCAACAACAAACCACGTGAGACGAGGAAGTGCAACTTTTGTGGTATTACGGGACATCTAGCTAAAGACTATAGAAAGAAGAAGAGGGAGTTGGGTGAATGCTTTCATTGTGGAGATACTGGACACATCAGCAAGGATTGCCCTAAGAAGCAAGGACAGGGGAAAGGGCATACCCAGCGAGCAGGACCTTCTGGAGGGCAGTTGCATGCTCTCAACGCCACTCCAGCTCTTGACCGAGGTAGTAATATTTCCGTAGAAAGCCTTGTTTACATTTCTGACTTTCCTGTTCGAACCTTATTTGACTCTGGCGCATCGCATACTTTTATTTCTTCTGATATTGTTGAAAATCTGCACCTAAGTACTAGTCTGGTTGAGGATCCCGTTATAGTTTCAAATCCAATTGGGGGCTCCGCCCATTTATCTATGATGTGTGTGGATTTGAGGATCTCTATCTTAAGTGTAGAATTCACGTGTAATGCTTATGTTCTCGGATTTATGGGATACGGTTTAATCCTAGGTATGGATTGGCTGTCCAATTATGGAGCCATTCTTGATTGTGAACGAAGGGTAGTAAGGCTCATGACTCGCCTTGGTAATACCCTTGAAATTTCTTGTAACCCTAAGGGTCCAGTCATGTTGTGTTATCTTGAATCTCTTGACTCGTCCGTCGATAATTTGCAATCTGTAAGAGTGGTCCGAGAATATCCAGATGTCTTTGATGAGGTGAGGGGGTTACCTCCTAAACGCGAGATAGACTTCCGAATTTATCTTGTTGATAATGCCAAGCCAGTTTCATTGCCCGTTAGGCACATGGCCCCGCGAGAAAGAAGAGATCTCAGTAAACAAGTTAACGATTTGCTTGAGAAAAATTTCATAAGACGAAGCATTTCTGAATGGGGTGCTCCAGTTGTATTCGCTACTAAGGCGGATGGATCGCTTCGTCTATGCGTAGATTATCGTGAGTTAAACAAGCTAACTAAGAAGAAGAGGCACCCACTATCAATAATCTACGGTTTGTTTGACCAGCTTGTGGGAGCATCTATTTTCTCTCAACTCGATCTAGCCACAGGATTCCATCAGCTTAGAGTGGCTGAGGATAGCATTGTAAAAACTACGTTTAGGACTCCATATGGATTCTTCGAATGGCTCGTCATGTCGTTTGGGTTAACGAATGCACCCGCATACTTTGTGGATTTGATGAGTAGGGTGTTTCGAGAGTTCCTTAACAAGTTTGTGGTAGTTTTCGTGGATGATATTTTGATCTTCTCAAAAGATGAAGAAGAGCATGCTAGACATATCAAGGAAGTCATGGAAACACTTAGAGCCCACCAGTTAAAGGCTAAGTTCTCCAAATGCCATTTTTGGAGGAAGGAAGTTCGGTTCCTTAGACATGTAGTTTCTAAGCAAGGCATAGCCGTGGACCCCGCAAAGGTAGTTGCGGTACAGGACTGAAAAATTCCTAAGAATGTAACGGAGGTGAGGAGCTTTATCGGTTTGGCGGGCTACTACAGGAAGTTCATTAAGGACTTCGCTAAGATTTCAGCCCCTCTTACTAAGTTAACAAAGAAGAACCTAGCTTTTGCATGGGACATAGAGTGTGACGCTGCTTTTCAGAGACTCAAGAGAGCCCTCACCACAGCTCCAGTTTTGGCATTACCTGATGGAGGCAAGGTGTTTACGGTGTACACAGATGCGTGCGGCACAGGATTAGGCTCTGTCCTAATGCAAGAGGGAAGAGTAATATGCTACGGGGGCAGACAACTTAAAGTTCATAAGAAAAACTATCCCACGCATGACTTGGAGTTAGCCGCGATCGTTTTTGCACTTAAAACTTGGCGCCATTATCTTCTAGGGGAGAGGTTCGAGCTGTATACCGACCACAAATCGCTTAAGCACCTCTTCTCACAGAAAGATTTGAATCTGAGACAACAGCGGTGGATGGAATTCTTGGCATCATATGACTTCGATATAGCTTATACCCTGGCAAGGGTAACGTGGTGGCGAATGCGCTAAGTTGACTTTGAGCACCTTGTTTGTTGAAAGGAAAAGCCTTGAGTTTATAGCAACCTTTGATTTTACACCTGCTGTTGAGTCATTGACTGCTACGTTAGCATCTCTTGAATTAAGACCTACACTTCTAGATCAAGTAGGGACTTCACAGAAGGAAGACCCACAGATAGTCGAAATCATGGACAAGCTGATTAGTGGTGAGACATCAAGTCACCTCAGTAGGTATGCCATAGATGACAAGGGATGGCTAAGGCGCGATGGAAGACTATGTGTCCCACAAGTGGGAGACCTAGTAAGGAAAGTTCTCAAAGAGGCGCATCACTCGAAGATGACCATACATCCTGGAGGGGATAAGATGTACAGAGATATGAAACGCATTTTCTTTTGGGCTGGAATGAAAAAGGACGTGGCAGAGTTCGTTTCGAAGTGCATGGTGTGCCAACAAGTAAAGGCCGAGTCGAAGAAGCCCGATGGGCTATTACATCCTTTGGAGGTTCCGCAATGGAAATGGGAGAGTATCTCGATGGATTTCGTGGATGGATTGCCTAGGTCAAGGAAGGGAATTACTAGCATATGGGTCATAGTTGATAGACTCACGAAAAGTGCTCACTTCATTCCGGTGAAAAGCAAGAGGACCGCATCATGGCTAGCGTCTATTTACCTTCGAGAGATAGTACAGTTACATGGGGTTCCTTCTAGTATAGTTAGTGATCGTGACCCGATTTTCACTAGCCAGTTTTGGAATAGTCTGCAAGAAGCCATGGGTACACGACTGAATTTAAGCACGGCTTATCACCCGCAGACGGATGGACAAACCGAAAGGGTAAATAGAGTACTAGAAGATCTCCTGAGGCTATGCGTTCTTGACTTTGGTGGTACTTGGGAAGACCATCTTCCTCTCGTGGAGTTTGCATATAATAACAGTTACTAAGCTAGCATCGGAATGGCACCATTCGAAGCCCTGTATGGAAGACCGTGCAAGTCGCCAACTTGTTGGTGGGAGACAACAGACATGCTTATACTTGGGCCCGACATGATAAGGGACACTTCTGAGAAGGTTGAGTTGATACGAAGACGGATGAAAACGGCCCAAGATAGACATAAATCTTATGCAGACAAGAGAAGGGCAGACCTAGAGTTCGAAGTCGGAGATATGGTCTTTATAAAAGTTTTTCCGTTACGCAATGTAGTTCGTTTTGGAGCAGTTGGAAAGCTAGCACCAAGGTTCGTAGGACCATTCCCTATCACTGAGAGGATTGGATGTATGGCCTATAAGGTAGACTTACCCGAGAAGCTGACTGGAGTGCACAATGTCTTGCACGTCTCGCATCTCCGGAAGTGCTTGCATGAGTCAGCCGAAGTGGTTGAGCCAGGCATCCTTGAAGACGTAGAAGTGGAAAAAGAGGCAACATTGAGGCGTGTTCTGATTCGTATCTTGGGGACGGAGATTAAAAAGCTAAGGAATCGAGAAGTCAAGCTAGTTAAAGTGCAGTGGAGTGAAGCCCAAGAAGACGCAACTTGGGAAGCCGAAGAGAAGATACGCGCGCTTTACCCATTTCTTTTTGAGGGTACATTCTCGATCTCTTTTTCCTTGAAAACCTTTTCGTATCATGCTTCTACTACCTACATTTGTCTTGTTATCTTCTTGATATTATCTTGAGAACCTTAGGAAGAACCATATGGATGTAAACATGTGATTGAAAATGTTATGGTTGATCTTTGTAAATGATTGCAAGTGTTTGCAAATGGTTGCCAGTGGATGCATGACACACATTAGGCACTAGATCGGCTCAGTCACATTTTCATGTTGCATATGCATGAGTGCTTATACTTGTACATGGATGGAACTTGTTATGCTATCACTTGGTTGTTGCATATGAATGAATGTTTGTGCACTCATGTCGAGATTATAAACTATGTTAGGAATTTGCATACATGTTGGATTCATTACACTAACATATTTTGCATTAAGGAGGTTTACTGAATCAGTAACCGCCTGATCTTTTGCATTAGATAAGTCCATATACACACACTTTCTGCATATGTTCATACAACACTAGAAATCTTTTAAGGACAATGGTTGCCTGTGGATGATGCTTTGAGTAGATGGATAATTGGATGGTAGGATACATTCTTTCTAACTTAGAGATTTCGGGGACGAAATCCTTTAAGGGGGGAGAATGTAACAACCCGTATTTTGATAACGTGTTATAACTATAAATCAAGGAAGAATTAATTTTTAAAATAATAATCAAGGGAAACGGGTTACGCCATTACGTTCGTCTCGAAATTCTACTTGGAAACGAGTCCGAGTTTTCGAAAATCGGAGTCCGTATGACCAAGTTATGACCTTTCGAAGTTTTCAGAAGTTTTCAAGTGCAAAACAGCTCAGAATTCGAAATTCAAACCTCAAAATGGACAGGGCGGGAAATTTCCCGCCCAGGACTAGGTCGACCTGGGGGTCGACTATGTAGTCGACCTTCCAGGACTAGGTCGACCATAGTGTCGACCTGGGGGTCAACCTGGTGGCCGAGCCCAATTTTGAAGCTGGATTCACTTTGATGTTCCTGGCCTCGTTACTGTCTACATTCGTTGACCTGACTCTATATAAACAACCCCTAACACTAGTCTCTCTACACAAAATTCTTTCTAACCTTATGCTGCTCTAATTCTGGTTGAAAAGTTAGAGAAAGGGACTACTTCTTCTACGTCGAAACTACGTTGCTGATTTGGGGATTTCCGTTAGGACTTGACTATGCATATAAAGATTCAACATCGACTCTCTTTTTCTAATTCTCGAACCACGATCTGTAAGCCCTAGTTATTTTTAGATTTAAACTGTAAATGCAATATGAATATGTTGTAAATTGAAATTGGACCTGTGTATGATGACTGTTTTACATCCATTCTTGTTCATCTTGGATCTTGACTTTTGGATATATTACTATGACATTGATTTGGGGCCTATTCATGTTGTAAATCAAAAGGAAAACCCCCTCATATTATCATGTTGAATATGCTATTAGTCACAAGTTTATGACTATCACCTTATGTCAATCGTTACTATGACTATACTATCACCTTATGTCAATCGTTACCATGACTATACTATCACCTTATGACAACTGTTATCTTGACTAATACCTTATTTGGCTAGATTTGGAATCTTTATGTTTGAGGCCAATATTCCATATGCCAGTAATGTTATAATCATTTATCTCAAGTCATACCATGCTATGCTAGTAATCACTTTTGCCACCTTATACCCGTCCCTTCTTATGTTATTCCCTAATTAAATTTATTTGTATCGATTCGAGTTTATGTGCGATGGGAATACGATTTGGGTAGATTAGGTAAAACATGAATTGGCTTTGAACATGAACGTTATTATAACTTGAACCTATATATGGACATGAACTTGACACAATTTGACATGAAACATGACCTGAAAACTCGACATGAATTTTGACATGAAAACTTGAACATAGGCATGACACTTAGATAAACTTGAAAATGGCCAACTCGATGTTGGGTTGAGTTTGCAGTGTAAATCTGCCCGGAAACGCCCGACAAATCCAGTAGCTGCAAACAATAGGATCCAATGTGAGTAGTTGGTCATATCGCACGTAAAACCCGAGGTTAGACTATGTTGTGGTATAAATCTGCCCGGAACCGCCTGGCAAATCCAGTGACCACAACAGTTAGTCTAATGTGAGAGGTTGGGGTGCATTAATGAATTAATGCCACATGATAGGGTTAAGTCATGAACCATTTGAATATACTTAACCAACTTGACACGATGATTTGATAGGGTTAAGTCATGAACCGCTTGAACACACTTAACCAACTGGATACATGACCTGGATAGGGTTAAGTCACGAATTTGAATGACAACACTTAACCCATTAGAAACCCTAGTTACGCGGTCCTTTCCAGCAGTAACCCACTTAGATGTATCACGATACCCTGGGACTAGGCAGGGTGGGGCACGATTACTGGGCTGATTGTAAGTGACTAGAACGACGGCTGAGTAGGTGCGCCATTGTAGGTTCAGGCGGACTATGGTCGTGCACGTAGTCCGGAGTTGAAAAAGCAGGCATTGGGCACCCGTAGGTTTACACCGTGCGTGCTTGATTCGTGTCGGTGGTTGGCACCATATGGCTTGATACACCCTATGGTGGACCTAGCACAGGTAGCTACATTTCTGGATAGGGTCGTATGACACAGACACATGGCGAGCTAGAACTTGTAGGGAGCCGATCGATTAGTAGATCGTACCGTAGGACCCCGTAATGGGTCACTTCATGATACTGGGCCAAGGGATTGTTTCATGATTAATACTTGACATGGGTTAGAACACTAGTACAGATGGTGCAGCGAATCTTGAATATGCAATGCTAGACTTGACTTATCTTGTTTATCATATCAGTCTGGTTATCATCCTTATGTTTAATTCCAATTTTCGCATGTCATGTTACCTTTACTAGTTTTTATACTGAAAGTCATTAGGGCTTACCAGTCTTATGACTGACCCTTTTTCTTTCGCCTCTTTTTCTTTCGTCCCCCCCCCCCCCGGTTCTCAGGGAGGAAACACTACCTCTTAGCTTGGATTTAGCTTGCTTTCTGACAGCTCATGTACAGTTTGGTCTGCAGCTAAGCTATGGCTGCTTCTGCTATTTATGGGGAATAATTTACTTTTATTATCTTAAGTTTATGCTTCTTTATTTGGAACTTGATGTAATGGAATGATTTGTACCTTGGATATATGGGGTTTTGACTCTTTTCTTGAAAGTAATAAAATTTTGGTTTTTAATTCCTACCGATGCTTTATTTATATTCTGCCTTGTGATATCTCTATGTATGTTTACCTAGATAATACTCCACCAAAACTAGTGCATTCCCTTTGTGAGTGACCCTAGCGGAGGTGGGGTGTTACAACATGACTTACAAACAAAAGAAAAATCTTGTTTTATGGGATCTTTTTTCTAAAACTGAAAAGCTATCCCTTGACGTAGACTATCGATTCTCTAATTTAGATTTGATTCGTAGCTTATAACTTGCTTTCTAGTTTGCTTCCTAGTTGGAGAAGAATGGTGGCTATGCTAGGTTGACCATGGACGGCATGGTGGCTCCTTGGAATGAAATTGTGTGATTTAGGGTTGGGGTTGCTTTTATAGAAGTTTAGGTTTATGTGAGTCGTTAGATCAATCTAGGAGCAATCAAAACAATCTAGACTAGATAGAGCTATCCAGAAATTGCCACCTATGCCCTAGTGACTCAGCAACAAGTCGGAAATTGTCACTGTTTGGATCTGGGCGAGGGGGTCGACACCCCAGTCGACACCCCTCTTGGGGGGTCGACACCTATATCGAACCCCCCGGGGGGAGTCGACCCTATGGGCGGGAATTTTCCCGCCCAGCTGATTCATATGATTTTCAAAATTCGAACTGTTTTTGTTTCATTTAATTATTTAATTATATAATTTTCTGTTTAAACATGAAACCTTCTGAACTCCGTAACTTCTTCACACAGAGTCCGATTCACGCAAACTCGGACTCTATCTCAAGTAGAATTCCAAGACGAACGCAATGGCATAATCCATTTCCCTTAGTTCTCACTTTTACAGTTAAGTATTCTTTAATTCGTTACTTTAATAAACATAGAAATACAGGGTGTTACACTCAGATTATGTGTTGATTACCGAGACCTCAACAAGCAAATGCTCAAGAATAAATACCCATTACCCCATGTAGATGATTTATTGGATCATTTGAATGGAGCAAAAGTGTTTTCTAAAATGGACCTAGCTACAGGTTTTCGTCAACTGCGAATTGCCGAAGAATGTGTTCTTTTGACAGCTTTCAAAGGTCAAGACATATTTTGTGAGTGGTTAGTAATGCCCTTCAGCTTATGCAACGCTCCTGCTTATTTTGTCGATTTAATGAACAGAGTATTTCAGGATGTTTTGAACAAATTTGTGCTGGTCTTCATTGATGACATCCTAATCTTTTCTAAGTCAACTGCCGAGCATGAGAAACATTTGGAACAAGTTTTGGAAATTCTGAGAAAGAATGTTTTAGAGGCCAAAATTTTCAAATTCATATTCTGGCAAGAAGAAGTAAAGTTCCTCGATCATGTCGTATTGAAGGAAGGAATTTCAGTGGATCCCAGTAAAATCACAGCCATTCAAGATTGGAAGCAGCCTAGCACACCTATAGAAGTTAGAAGTTTTCTAGGATTGGCTGGCTATTATCAGAAATTTGTTAAGCATTTTTCGAAGCTATCTTGTCCACTACTGAAGCTTATCAAGAAGCATACAAAGTTTAATTGGACACCTGAATGTGAGGCAGCTTTCCAAGAGCTGAAATTAAGGTTGACTAGATATTGGTGTAGTGTTAATGAAAAGAGGCAAAGTGGTTGCTTATGCTAGCCGTCAGTTGAAGCCGCATGAGAAGAGATACCCCACTCATGATCTTGAGTTGATGGCCATCGTGTTTGCTTTAAAGATATGGAGGCACTATCTTTTGGGTGAGAAGTTCGAATTATATACAAATTATAAATCCTTGAAGTATCTGTTCACCCAAAGGGACTTGAATTTGAGGCAGCAACGTTGGTTAGAATTTCTTGCGGCCTATGATCTGGACATCTTGTATACTCCAGAGAAAGCCAATGTTATAGCCGATGCGCTTAGCAGGAAGAATGTGGTCGTCGCCAATCTTATCATTACACCTACACTGATTGATAAAATATCTGCTCTTCAGAAGGATGATGTATTTATTCAGAGAATTATAAAGAGTTCGGGAAGGCGAACCCTCGAGTTTCCAGATTGATAAAAAGGGAGTTCTGGGTTAAAATGTCGAACTTGTGTCCCGAATATCCCTGAGCTCAAAGAGACGTTTTGGATGAATGTCATAAATCTAAGCTTTGTATTCATCCAGGGGTGAGCAAGATGTATCATGATCTCAAGCGCAAGTTCTGGTGGAAATCTATGAAAATAGACATTTCCATTTATGTCAGCAGGTGTTCTACTTGCCAACAAGTCAAAAGTGATCAGCAGAAACCTACCGGATTGTTACAATCACTAGAGGTTCCAAGTTGGAAGTGGGATCAAATTTCCATGGATTTTATTGATGGCTTGCTCCGAACCAGAAAAGGAAATGACAGTATTTGGGTGATTGTAGATCATTTCATGAAGTCTGGCTGTTTTATTCATGTCAGATCAACTAGAACAGTTCAAAGTCTAGCGAAAATTTATTTCAAAGAAATTGTCTGACCACATGGAGTTCCCAGTAGCATTGTTAGTGATCGTGATCCGATATTTGCTAGTAAATTCTGGAAAGCATTCCAAGAAGAGCTGGGGACAAAGTTAAATCTAAGCACCGCATATCATCCTCAAATAGATGGCCAGACTGAGAAGGTGAACCGTATACTGGAAGACTTGTTGCAGGCATGCATTCTTGATTTTGGCTGATCATGGGAAGACCACTTGCATTTGGTTGAGTTTTCTTATAATAACAGTAACCAAGCAAGCTTGTAAATGTCGCCATCCAAAGCATTGTATGGAAGACCATGTAGATCTCCCGCATGTTAGGTATAACCAGACAATAGACTAGTATTGGGTCCCGACATGATTCGTAAAGCTTCAGATAAAGTTGATTTTATTAAGAAGCGGTTACTAATAGCTCAGAGCCGACAGAAAAGTTATGCATATTCAAGAAGAAGGGATTTGGATTTTGCAGTTGGTGATTATGTATACTTGAGAGTTTCTCCATTAAGAGGAGCAGTTCGTTTTGGGAAGATTGGGAAGTTGGCTCCTAGATTAATTGGTCCATTTCCTATTCTCGAAAGAATTGGAACTCTCGCTTATAGGATTCAGTCGCCTACTAGGGGTACATGATTTATTCCATGTATCTCAACTTCGGAAGCATGTACACGATCCAGACTTGATTGTGGAGGAAGCTGCACAACAGGATTTAGAGATTACCCCGAGCTTAGCAGTAAGAAGGGAGCCGGTAAAGATCATTGGCAAAGAAACCCAAGTTCTGAGGAACAAAAGAATTCATCTAGTCAAAGTGCAGTGGAGCGGAGATCCTAGAGACTGTACATGGGAGTTCGTGGATAGCATCAAGCAGGCTTATCCCTAGTGCAGAGTGAACATCTCTGTTTAGCTCTGGTGCAAGGTATATTTACAATATTTTACATTTTCCGTTTTTTTCCTACTTTACTGTTGTTTCCTTTTCGGGGACAAAAAGTTTTTAAGTGGGAGAGATTGTAACAACCCAGAAAATCAGAACCAATTTAAATTTTTTATTTTAGCTATTTTGTTGAATTTTGAATAGTTAAAATAATATATTTTAAATAATAATGATGAAAAATTTATTTAAATCGAAGTTAGAACAAATATATTTATTTTAATTTTAAAAGGAGTTAGAAATAGCATGGTAGTTTGAAAATTTGAATTCGAACTTTGATTGAATGTACAGGATTCAAAATAAATCGGATTTTGGCAAAACTAGAAATATTTAAATATGTTTAATTATATCTTTCCAACGAATCTGAAAAATTGAAATTTCATAGCGGGAACAAAAAGTTATGATCAGTTGAATATTCAGCATAGTTGCTATGGAATTTAATATAATATATAGCCTGTATAAATAGTCATTTTGCAAACGACCTCCGTTTTTTACGAAACCACCCTGGTTGGATCTAGAATGCCAAATTATTTTCAGATTCCAATTTTCATAATTTTTGGAATTAATATGTGAGCGTGGCAAAAGAAAATGTGTTTTGTCAATTTCAATCAATTTGGATCGACCACAAAATGGCCATTTTTCAAACGGTCTCCAAATTCGATGAAATTAATTTTGATTGGACCGTATCGTCAAAATATAGCTAGATTTATTTTTCGGGAATTTTTGAAGCCAGTATGTGGCCTCGGTAAATTAAAATGTATGATCAAATTTTGATGAAAACAACACTAGGGCATGTAATGACCCGAAGTATCGTTTAATTAAAAATGACTATTTTTAATTTAGCGATAAATCATTATAAAATACGATAAATGATATGGAATGAAAAGTATTGATTTGAATTATATATTTGCGAATTATTTGAAACGATCGAGTTAATCCTCATTTCAAATAATTATACGACAACTGGAAGTCGAGGATATTGAAGATGGTGGATTGAAAACCGGCGATCTTCACATTGAATGGATGACTACTGATGCCCTAGATTGGTTAGCTCCTAGGAAGGGGTTACAGTGGCAGTTGCGCAGACGTACTTGTTGATTGTCCGGATATGCGAGAGCCTCTCTTTTGTATTGGACATATGGAACGAGGAATAAGGTGTCTCCGGTTTCGTTCAGACCCAGAACGGACTTGTAAATGGATGTCTGTATGACATTGGATTTTATTCTGTGCTGATCGATTTCTTTTTAATATATATATGTTTATTGGAGGAGAATATATTCTCTTGCTTAACACCCTTCTCTGAGACGCACGAGCTCAGAGGTTATATATTGATAGTTATCGATTGCATGGCGTGGATTGTCAATGTGGCATGCCAAGATGCAAATGATTAAGGCTTATTATTGAAAAGCAGAGCCTTGTGGTTGATGATCAAAGCACAGCTTCATTTTAGCATAGCTTTGTGTATAGTGTTACTTCGCGAGCCTCACACCCCGGTATGAACCAGAAATGGGAGAGGACTGCAGGAAGGACATACGTTTCTTTCTAACAAGAAGTGGTGTCATGGCATAGAGCCCAGATATTTTTACTTATGGGGATGATGGAATGAGGCGCCTCGTATTCGAGTCCCTAGTGGCTCTATATTTACGCCCGATAGGGCGGGGAAATGTATTGTTCAGGAATTACCAATCCACTGAAGTATTTGTGGACCAGCCCTGAAGATCCAAGGTGCAGTTGCGACTGATCCCGAGGCTCGGGCTGGAGAGTCTCGAATTCAGTAAGGACGATCCCTTGCCTTGATTCATGATGGTAATCCAACTTCTAATACGACACATGCGGTTTTGATTGTAAAACTAGTATGGCGACATTGTATATGGTAGCTATGTCGTATATGATTGTTATATTATGATTGAAATGTTTTTGCAACATATATACACTAATAATAATAATATTAGATCCATTTTTATGTATTAAGCATTTTTGTCCATTATAAGGTAAAACTCTATCCTCCGGTTTGCGTTGCATTGTGTGATGGGACTTGAGTCTTATAATGGTTTCATTTTTCTAAAAAGCATTGCGTTGTTTAACGATTTACTTTATTTATGCATTGGCAATCCAATGGAGTAAACCCATTCCGCATTAGCGGCGTGGTCCTGTGATTAGCCTTACTATTAAATAGGTTAAATAAAATTTTTCATTCCAGTCCCACGACTGACTCGTAGTTTGTTTCACTTTGTAAACTCGGGTGCCCTCTTTTCCACATGGGCAGCATTGTATTCATGTTTTAGCAGACTCATTCTGGATAGCTCTGGAGCTTAAGATGGATCCTATCATTTCTATTATGCCGTTCAAACTTCATTTAGTATACTGTGTTTGATTCTGCTGCAGACATTATATATTAAGTTGAAAACTGTATTATGTACTAAGTATGATCCTATTATGCTATGTAACTCTGATGATATATTATTCCCAGTGTAATTTGATGTACATTATCTGCTGTAACTCTATATTTCTATTCTGCTGTTATTGTTCATGTGTTATATTTCAATGATTATCCTTGCTTTCGTACTACAGGAGTTTGGAGTTATCACAAATTGGGATTTGTGTATGTCAAATATCATCCCAATACCCGTGCGGGGTTTCAATCAACACACACCGATTTTATTTGTGCAGTTGGGCGATGTGTAAAGTATATCATCCCAATAGATATCAGTTAAATGAGTGTACATAAACAAATCGTCCAATTTGTAAATGAATATTTATTCTCATTCATTTACCCATTAAAAATTATATTTTTAACGATAAAATATTTATTACAACACATGAATATTTTACACAGTTCATTTATACAATAAAAGTGATATTTTTATTGTTCTAACATTTTTAGAAAATTTCGGCAGCATAACCGCGCGATACTAGAACCGGAATAAGGTCTAGCTTTATCCCTCGCCTAATACTGGCTCGCGCAATACACATATCAATTCTAATCAATTCAATTTACATCCCAAACCAAATTCACAAAAATAAATAAATCCAAACAAACAACCAAACATCCGTGGTTTCAATCAAAGGTGTCAGGTGCTACTAAGCACCGTCTACATCCTAGTATATATTTAACTAGAAAATAAAATTAGAGTGAGAAGTTCTCACCTTTAGTTTCCACTCCGCCAGTTTTATTTCTGAATTTCTGAATAGTTTGGATTTTCCCGAAATTCCAATTGGTTTCCACTCCGCCAGTTTTATTCCTGAATTTCAGAACAATTTAGATTTCCCCAAAATTCCAACGTAATCTTTTTATCGTTGTTCATAGTAAAAATAACATTTTTAATATGATGTTTATACATTAAAAAATATATTTTTAATCAACGATATTTACATTTAAAAATCACATTTTTATTTCAATGTCCTATATATAAAATTAACTTTTTATAACGATGTTTACATTATAAATATCATATTTTTAATCCCATACATATATAAAAATCAGGTTTTTAATCATCGCTATATATGTTATAAAAATCACATTTTTATATCGCTACATATATTATAAAAATCATATTTTTATATCGCTACATATGTTATAAAAAATCATATTTTTATATGGCTACATATATAATAAAAATCATATTTTTATCTTGCTATCTTCATAATAAAAATTATATTTTTACTTCGCTATTCATATATATAAAAATCAATTTTTTATACGTTATTCATATATATAAAAATCAAATTTTTATAATTCCATTCGAACAATAAAAATCATAACTTTATAATTCCATTCGAACAATAAAAATAAAAAATTTATATAAATAAAAATCCTAACTTTATATTAAAAAGACATCGTATTTTTATATTTGTTAAACAATGTATATTTTGATATTCATAAGAACCAAAATTTTAAATTAATAAAACTAAATAAAATAAAATAAAAAACTTACTGTTTTCGATTTTTCCAGAGGAGGGGGGCTCGCGCAGGAGGTTTGGGGTCGGGGGAATGGTGGTGGCGGATCTGGGGGGAGGGGGCAGCGTTGCGTCGGTGGTGGGGGAAAGGGGTCCCGGCTCTTTAAATTGACGGGGGAGGAGAAAGGGGAAAGGGGAAAGGGAGAAGGAGGATCGGCGGAAGAGGAGGGAGATACGGCGACTCCTGGCGACCTGGCGGGCTAAGCCCGGCAAACTCCGATGGCATGGAGCAAGGGTAGCGATGGTTTTTTTTTTAACTGATATCGAGTTTGGAGGATTGGGAGAAATAAGGGCTTTATAATAATTTTATAATATATTTAATTACCCTAAAAAGTAACTTTTAAATTCGATCTCCAAATGAGACCCAACAACTGATGCACCTAGCAAATTACCCTCATTCCGGACACAATGGGATATGTCCGGCAAGCTGATTCGACTGTTACGATCACTTTTCATCAAAATTAAAATATAAATTAATATAACATTCAAAATTGATTTTAACATGCATTTTAATTTGTCGGGGCTACAAACTAACTCCAAAAATTCCCGAAAAATAAATCTAACTATGTTCTGATGATACGGTCCTATCGAAACTAATTTTGTCGAATTTGGAGACCGTTTGAAAAACGGTCATTTTCCAGTCGATTAAATTCAAACTGAAATTACCAAACATGTTTTAATTCGCCACGCTCACATATTGATTCCAAAAATTATGAAAATTGGAATCTGGCCATAATTTGACATTGCGGATCCAACAAAAATAGTTTTGTCGAAAATGGAGGTCGTTTGCAAAATGGCTATTTTTAAGGGCTATATATTATATTAAATATATGTAAATTCCATAGCGACTATTCTGAATTTTCAACTGGACATAACTTTTTATTCCTGTTATGAAATCTGGATTTTTCACATTCGTTGGAAAGATATTTTTAAACAGATTCAAATATTTCAAGTTTTACTAAAATCCGGTTCATTTTGAATCCTATACATTCAATTGAAATTTGAAATCGAATTTTCAAACTACCGCGCCATTTTAGGCTCGTTTTATAATTAAAATAAATTTATTCGTTCTAACTTCATTTAAAATAAATTTTTAGTCATTATTATTTAAAATAAATCATTTTAAATATTCAAATTCCATTAAAATTGCTAAAATAAATTTTTTAATTTGGTTCCGATTTTTCGGATTGTTTCACGAGATCTGAATATATTTGGAGATTTTCGGATTTTGTTCCATTCAGACCCAGATCGAAACCATATGGATTGTGTGTCTGACATTGTAATTAACTGTGTGGCACTAATTTATGTTAATACATATTGAATTTGTCACCATGGAATTATTGTCGAATCTAAGTTATAAGAACTTGGAGGTTATGTATTAATCGAAATCAGTGACATGTGGTGAATGGACAATGTGGCATACTCGAGTTATGAAATGAGCTAGTGACGATCGAAGCGTGACTTATTAAAGCGTAGCTTTGTATATATCGTGACCTCGACGAACCTCACACCCCGGAATGATGGTAAATTGGCGGTTAGGTTGTATACATATACATAACTCTATTGAAACTCGAAAGCTTCAGCTAATGGATCCATTTTCGAAACCTGAGGGAAAAGTAGATATGGTGTCTGAGGTCTGGATGTTACCCAGGATATATACTTTCACGCTAGGTATTCGGTGTCCGTTGTTTGGATGTTAATCGGGAGATACTTAGCTTCGTGTCCTCGATTGATCTTTCATGCCAGGAACCATCATGTTGGAAAACCCAATAACCAATACGAGCCATTCAATTTGTTTGTAAACTATATATGTGGGCATAGTCACTATGCTAGCTAAGATTAAGATATTTATTTATGAAATGGTTTTTCAACACTACGCACTAATAATAGTATTAAAAGAGGATTTTCACGTATGAAATCAATTTTGGTTATCATAAGATAAAATTCGCCCATTTAGTGTGCGCTTGCATTGTGTGATATGAGATGAGCTTATGATAAATTCATTTTTTCAAATCCATTGCGAATTTCTATGCATGAGTATTCATATGGAGTAAACCCATTCCGCGACAACGGAATGGTCCTGTGAAATTCCCAACTCTAAAATAAACTGTATATATATATCGTATGAAAACTGTTTTGAGTTCTCATACCAGTCCTATGACCGAACTAGAGTTTATTGTTTCCACACCTAAACTCTGGGTGCCTATATTTTGTACGGTCAGCTAGTAGTTTAGTTTATAGTTTTGTTCACTAGCTGTTTTCAGATTTGGAGCTAAAAGTTTAGAGTTTGGATGATACTTCTTCCGCTGAGAGCATTCATTTTGTTTCCACTGAGCTTATAGTATACTCTGATTCCTTGTAATTCTGATGTAAAATTTTTGTAATGGAATAAAAGTTCTGTTGTTTGTGTTCAAATATGTTAGTACCCATAACCATCTGTCTTTGTGAACGATTTAAGTAGGTTTAATTACCGATGAGAATCGAGCAAAAAGGCGGGTCGTTACACAAGTAGGAGACCTTATAAGTGACTTTATGTGTAATGGCGGGAAAATTCGTACCAATTTGAGCTGACTAATATCATACACATCCAACTCAAAATGCACGAAAGTTCGGGTCATTAATTGAAGAATTTAGAGGGTGAGATAGAAAAGATAGGACTAATAGAATAGAAGATGAAGAAGAACACACTGAACAGAATCAGAGTAAACACGAAACTCACAGCGGAATGAATAAATGGTATTATAACATAACTTTGAAATACATAATCTGAATTTGTACTTACATATCATATCAGAGTACAATACATCATATCACAGCGGAAATAATCTCTATATAACTAGTGGTGGAGTCTCCTGCTTCGAGCTCCTCTAAGTGAATCTGCAAAGCCTGAAACACTTGACTGCCCGTAGTAATTTGGGCACCCAAGAGTTTCGGGAAAACAAACAAAATAAACTCTGGGTCAGTCATGGGACTGGTGTGAGTAAATTCCAACCATACTGTTTAACTTTTGAAAAACTTTACTATAACCCAAAGTATCTTTGATATCAAAACCAGTGATATTATGATAATGTCTAAACAAATAATTATACAAGTAGCAGAACGCTTGCATCTCACGTTCCACATATATATAGTATAAAATCATAAACCGCAGGGCGCTTATTGGAGAATGGATTTCATCAGACAAGGTATGGGAGCACCTTCTGAATAGTGTACTCTAGAGGGGATACACTCAGGGTTCAACAAGAACGTCTTGCAACCCGGCCACACATGACCGCTCACTCATTTAGCTTGAGTGTCGCGAATATATTGCCACCACGGTTGTAGGCCATCCAGCCGTCATCCGAAGATACAGAATCGAAAAGAAGTATAAATATGAATTTTCTCTAGATCGATGACAATACACCCTGCTTGGGGATGACCCAACTAGCCATGCTGCCTAGCACAACTTCTGTCATTCCTGGTTGTGAGGCTAGAGGCTACGTCTATCTTCAGAACACCTGAGCACCATTCACTTTGAATGTCACATCGTCAAATCCGTAATCACACATTGATTACACAAATGCACACTGGGTGTAGAATAAAGAGAAGTTATCTTCTCCCCACCAACTTGGTATATTCGTAAAAATCAACGGCGTAACCGTTGGAAATACTCTGTCAGACACTCGTCCATACAACTTGTCCTGGGACTGGACAAACAAAAACACCATTCTAGACTGGACGACCCTTACCTTTAACTCCGTCTTCAATTATCTTCAGCATGTCTAATTCGCAGCGCTTATGCCTATACGGGGTGGTTTCAGATAACATATCCAACCGGTCTCTCCGTATTGACAACGATGGTCAAAACACTTCGATAGTCGGTTATTTAACTATCGAAGTAAAAACAACATTCATTCTAATGTATAACTAACATCACACAACCACGAGTATTTTTAATTTTAAAATTCGACTTTATTATTCGAATTCTCATATCTTACCAGATATTTCTCAAATCCTGTTTTAGTCTTTTCATACTTCTTGGAAAACATTTCCAGTTATTACAAACTCTTATTTTCTCATGTCCCAGAAAATATACGTTATTAACGTTCGAAACATTTCCATTCTTTTCACGTTATTTATTTTCTACACTTGGATAATATATCCTAACTTCATTGGAAAAATATTCCAATTATAAACATTTTAATATGTCCAGCGTTCATTTTTAAAACACTATTCACTTTTAAAAGGTGAATATCATACTATTATAGAAATCTGGACACCTTTATCAAATAACTCCTTATTTAGAAAATCAATACCATTATCTCGTTTACCGAAATCTCTTACATAATTTATATCCCCAATCAACTTTATAAACTCTGTTCTCTAAGACAACTTCTTATCAAGTTTATACTAAACACCAATTACATTTCCTATTATAACTTATTGGTTTAAGCTAAGTATTAACGATCCTATCAGATTATAATTCCTAAAATAGTTTACTTTAACACATTCGACTTCGTCGAATCATAGATCCAAATCCTAATGGTTTAATTCTAATTACATTTCGAACATCGAAATGCTGCCATCGTTTTTCTAACACGATTCTCCAATTTCTCTTTGGACAAACATCGTTATTTATTTCTTTAGACTAAGTGGATTTCAACTAAACCGCTTCATTTCCTAGGAAGTGCTGCCATATATAAAAAATCACTCTTAAGTTTGGTTAACAGCGTTAATTTATCACTATAGTTTTAAACTTGTCATACGCTGTAATATTCTCCTTTATAACTAATCTTGACATAACAGTCATGCTTAAGCCTAGTCAACAGCGCTTATTTTATCGCTATAGTTTCCAGACTTGCAATATGCTGCCATATTCCCTTTATACTAATCTGGACATAACAGTCGCGCTTAAGCCTAGTCAACAGCGTTTATTTTATCGCTATAGTTTTAAAACTTGAAATACGCTTTCATATTCACTTTATACTAATCTTGACATCTCCTTCCGTTACAAACTGATATCGTTCCTCGATAATAGAGAAGCCGTTCAAGTTGGGGTATTTTATTTACCTCTAAGACCTTGATCGACAACGTTCTTACCTTAGACAGATATAAGTCTGTACTCTAATCCTTTATTACTTATATTATCTATCAGATCGTATCTTCTTGTTTATTTTTAACTATGGTTTTATAACACCATATTCTTACTTATAATACTCTAACCTTTTGCTTTCTCTATTCTACAGCTCTATTTATAACTTCTTAAACTAAAAGGAAATTAAATCTCATAAACTTTGATAAATTTATTTCTAAACCGTTTTCATTAGATTAATTAAAGACCGATTAATCTAATAATCAATTTCCCAAATAACAGTTGATTAAATCAACTTCATTCCATCAATAAATTCGTTAACTGGTTTTAATTACTTCTTAACATTAGATTAATATAATTAATCTAATAATATTTCTAAATTGTTTATCTTAAATATAATTATCCAAATATTTAATCGTCGGATAATTTCTGCTTTATAAACTTATTAAAATGTCAACAATCGTTTTTATTTATTTTATAAAAACGAACTCTAAAATATTGGTTTATAATAGAACTTCTATTATAATTTAAAAATTCACTTTAATTATAAAAATATAATTTTTTATAATTAACTTCGTTGATTTATCTAACGGCCAATCAACTCCTTAACAAAACGATGGTTTTACGGTCGACTGTTACCACTTTCTAAATTGATATCGTTTATTTATTAAATCAAACAAATGTTGAATTCCCATTTAACATCAACATTCACATGGGGATTTACTGTCATTTGGGTTCAAACAGTACACATAAATACTGAGGAATCCGGTCGGATTCCTCCAACCAGTTTTCGCATCCACAAATGTTAGTAAAACAATTTTCACTGATTCCATACTAGGGGATATTTAAAATCGACGGAATCAGTATCTAACTGGTGATGTGTACATATGCAACGATCTATCATATTTAACCAATTTAATTGTAATCTACCTAATCGACCATCACACAGCATTCAAACAACATTAAAATATATTAAAATATTTTAAATAGATCAGAGTTAGTGATTTTACTCACCTGGGCGCGTTAACCGTTAAATAACGATTTGCGTCGGTTGATCTGATCCGGCGTTTTATTCTGCCACTATCCGACTTTATCAGGCCGACTCTTTCTAGCCACCGTTCATCGTGCGACCGTTTGAGCGCAAACTGACCATCCCATCGTAATCGCCTCGCACTCGCCCTCGATGGCCATGAGCGTCGGCCAGAACCCCGCTGTGCAAATGAACCCACTTCTTTATATATATATTTTCTTTGTTTTCCATCAACTCAAATAGTGACAATCCCACCGTCCAACACATGCCAGTGCCACGCCCGTCTCCACTGTTTCGCCACCATGCTACTTCTAAATGGGCCGAACACTGTCAACCCAAACCCAATGCATGTCGTGTGACCCTTGCCTTAAAACGCAAGCTAAGGGAAACACTGTCTGCTCCTCCATTAGTTCACATGCTCCGTTATTCATCAACTGCCAGCACCATCAATACATCATCATCAAGATGCTTCAAACGCTTTAAAATATCACATGAAACATTCACTCGTTCCACCTCAGGATATCGCAATACCAGATTTCTCAAAATTGGTTTTTTATTCTTTGCTTTCTATAATCCTCCAACACTGTCTAAGCTCCATCACTATTTCATGACCATCCACACTTTTCTTTTCTTATTATTATTTTACACATTTTACTTTTCTGGGCCTCACGTTCTGTTTAAACTGGCCCATTCACTTACAATTGAACTGAATCCGCTACTCCACCTTCTCCTCCATCTAAATTACACACTGCTCCAAAAATCAACATCTGAAACTTCCCCAAGCAAGTATTATCTTACGCATACCCATTTCTGCTTGTCTTTTACTTCTTCTTTGGTCATGAACTAGAACCGCACTTCCACTTTGCATCCCTCCTATACTCTCCACGCAAACAAAGTGTAAGACCCGTCCAGTTATAACATGCGTCACCATCAGTTTAGCAGTAACCACCCCAAGACCCACGTGATGAAATAGCCATTCATATTCCTCCCACGTCTTCTATACTCATGTTCCTCAATGCCATTGTCAAGCACTCGAGCTCACCCTACTCCCTTCATAAATACGACTGTAACACAGCTCATCATTCTCCACTCCTCTTCTATTCTTCTCTCTTGCTCACGCCGGTACTATGTACCTAGTATTTTCGAGCATCAGTTTTTCTTACAGGTCCTCAACAGAAGACCAACTCGCCCCTGAAATCTCCACCCATAAAGCCGAACTCGGATCCAAATCTCAGATCGCGTTCTCCATCGCTGACTCGAGTCTATACAGTGGACCGCGACTGTTTTAGTGTTAAAAAATATCCAACTCCGGCAACAAATCCAACTCGACCTCACAACTCATCACCACCTTCCAACGCCGGACCTTAACTATGAACCTCGACGGCTCAAGCACTGGTTGCAGCGAACCCTAGCTGTTGCGATTTTCTTCAAACCCAGAGACTATATTGAGTGGAACAAAATTTGTTTTAATTTATTGTGAAGCCAAAAACATTGGACTTTCCTGATGAGAAACCTCAAATCGTAGTGTTTATATAAGTTTCACCATTCCTTCATGACCAAGAAATAGCTGTGTTTAGGTTTGTAGCTTTTAGACAATAGGTGTATGGGTTGGTTGTTTGATTTGAAATCACCTTAGGGTATGGGTTGGTAGGTTATTCTTTTGTCTGTGTACTTTGAAGAATGGTATGGCGCTTTATATTTTAAGTTGCTTCTAATGGAAGAAAACGAAAACAGACATAATAATTTAAAGTAAAATATCCCAATGAGATGTTCGTTTGAAGGACACAGCATGGATTTGCTTTAACTAGCTAGGGTAAGTGATGGTATGCATTTACGAAAGAAGAGACATATGAAATGGAGAGAAATAAATTTCGAAAAGTCTGCAAAGCTTCTTATGGAAGAAATATATATATTGTTTTACATGTTGTCTGGACTTGTGATCGAGAGCCTACCTTAATTTCTGTGATGCATATCTTATCTGTTTGGTTAGAATGAACTTCCTTCCTTCCATGAACATACGGTTGGCAGTTTGCTTGTCACCGAACGCATTAAGGAAAACAATATCATATCTATGACTTAGCCGTATCATTAGTGTTAACAAAATGAACAGTATCAGTATCAGTATTTAGTGGTCAATACCAAGCCTGATAGCTCCCTATCTGATTTGTTTGTGTACGAGCCGCTACAGACAGAAATAAGAATACAGTCGTGCCCAGCGAGGTGCCCCTGTTCCAAAAATATAATAATACCGGTAGTTTAACTCATATTTTGAAATCCCGAAATACCGATACAGGGTACACAATACTCCAAATAAAAAGTTGCATATTTAATTAATTAAAAATTATAGAAAATTCTAAAAATTAAATTATAGCTGCGCCTCAAAAGAACCTTGTCCCGATTTGCAACCAATATCAAGTTATATTCAAATAACTGTTACGGTCGATATACGATTTCACAACGACTTTTCGAATATTTGATTTGGACATATCTTGCAGTATATACGACGAAATCATGATTTTTCACTTCTATTAGAAAGATACAGTTCAACAGATTCCAACGTTTCTCGTTTCGAAGAAATCCGATTCAAAACGAGTCCGGTACACTCAGTTGAAGTTCAGAACGTTAATTTACGAACTGTCGCGATATTACGGGCTCGATTATATTTAATATATATTTTTATACGTTCAACTTCGTTTTAATTAATATATAAATCTATTTATATTCTGAATTCAATATTTAAACCGATTTAAATATTCAAATACAGACCGATAAAATGCGGGACGTTACAGTCCTTCCCCCTTAAAATAATTTCATCCTCGAAATTGCTAAGATAGGGAAAATGCTACAATCTCTATTGTAAACAGGTTAAAAATCTTTTTGGTTTACTTCATAATTTCAGTTTCAACTGAACTGATTTATTTCCAATTAAATATCAATTCTTCTTATTACCGAATATTTTTCGAAAATTCTGAAAATTTCCTAATAGCTTAAATTTTCAGAGAATCTCGCCAGCATTTCCTCTGCACGACTCACTTGGCACTACAACAACTTGCCACTCTGGGCCTTCTCCAAATCAAACCGCGAAACGATTTTTCAAAGTAGCTCAAAAATCTCATACCCACATATACTGTAAACTTATACCTTTTTATCGGGCATTCGACTCTTTTCTACTCCATTTGCTGCCCTATCAGCATATACAGATGCATTTCCATCTGATCTCTAATCGACTAATTCTTCAACCCAATTGTTCGCTTATACCAAGCCAAATTTCTATTTTCAACTCCAATTCCATTTACTGATTTATTTCTCAAATCAGTTATCTTCATTTCCAAATTCAGAATTCGACTCTTATTCTCCAAGAATCAATTTTAATAACTCGAATCTCCAATATTTCTCTTTTACAATTTCCATTCTGGATTCAAATTCAGACCAATTCTGATATCTTAGTTTAAATACCACTTTTACCATTTTAACTCCAGAAGTTAAATTTTTATTTCGGAATTCAAATTCCTGGGATTTATTTCAAATTAATTTGAAATCATATATATTTACATATAATGACGGCAATTCAAAACATTTGAATTTTTGAACAACTTATTTTAAAACGAAATCTTTGGTAGTAATCCGTCACTTACCAAATCGAAAATTACACTGACGATGCCATGGTTCATCATCAGGGTTATTTTCCAGTGATCCAAGTGAGTTCAATACTATATCATTATCAAAACTCATTTTTAAACACTTTCATTTTGAAATTACTTCAAAATATCTTTCACATCATTTGGAAAACAATTTCAAATCTCCCAGGATTTTAAAATTCCCTTTTACTGATCCAAATTTATTTACTTTTCCAAGTTTCTAGAGTTTTATTTCAAATTCTGGTTTTAAATTCAGATTTAGTTCCTCTGATTTTCTATATTATACTTATGTAATATTTCGATTGGTTATTTATATATCCAACTCAATTATAGATCTTATTTGATCATAATAATGATCACACATCCAAGATATTATAATAATCTCAAGATATATACTTCTTTTATATCTAAATATATTTTGGGTAAAATTATTTTATTAACCCTCTTTTCAAAACATACTGTGTTGAATTACTCTGTTTAATAGTTTAGAAACACCTATCGACGCAGTTTGCATTACTGTTTCGACCAGAATTTATAAACCACTCGACTGACCAGTCAACACAATATAAAACAATTTTTATATTAATTACAAATACGTGCTCATATATATATATATACACACTCAAACTCAATCTAGGGTTCTGCTAACCCCATCTCTATTGAGTCACGCCACAGAACTAAGCTAATAACTTAACCTTCAGCTCTGATATCAACTGTAATGGCGGGAAAATTCGTACCAATTTGAGCTAACTAATATCATACACATCCAACTCAAAATGCACGAAAGTTCGGGTCATTAATAGAAGAATTTAGAGGGTGAGATAGAAAAGATAGGACTAATAGAATAGAAGATGAAGAAGAACACACTGAACAGAATCAGAGTAAACACGAAACTCACAGCGGAATGAATAAATGGTATTATAACATAACTTTGAAATACAGAATCTGAATTTGTACTTACATATCATATCAGAGTACAATACATCATATCACAGCGGAAATAATCTCTATATAACTAGTGGTGGAGTCTCCTGCTTCGAGCTCCTCTAAGTGAATCTGCAAAGCCTGAAACACTTGACTGCCCGTACAAATTTGGGCACCCAAGAGTTTAGGGAAAACCAACAAAATAAACTCTGGGTCAGTCATGGGACTGGTGTGAGTAAATTCCAACCATACTTTTTAACTTTTGAAAAACTTTACTATAACCCAAAGTATCTTTGATATCAAAACCAGTGATATTATGATAATGTCTAAACAAATAATTATACAAGTAGCAGAACGCTTGCATCTCACGTTCCACATATATATAGTATAAAATCATAAACCGCAGGGCGCTTATTGGAGAATGGATTTCATCAGACAAGGTATGGGAGCACCTTCTGAATAGTGTACTCTAGAGGGGATACACTCAGGGTTCAACAAGAACGTCTTGCAACCCGGCCACACATGACCGCTCACTCATTTAGCTTGAGTGTCGCGAATATATTGCCACCACGGTTGTAGGCCATCCAGCCGTCATCCGAAGATACAGAATCGAAAAGAAGTATAAATATGAATTTTCTCTAGATCGATGACAATACACCCTGCTTGGGGATGACCCAACTAGCCATGCTGCCTAGCCCAACTTCTGTCATTCCTGGTTGTGAGGCTAGAGGCTACGTCTATCTTCAGAACACCTGAGCACCATTCACTTTGAATGTCACATCGTCAAATCCGTAATCACACATTGATTACACAAATGCACACTGGGTGTAGAATAAAGAGAAGTTATCTTCTCCCCACCAACTTGGTATATTCGTAAAAATCAACGGCGTGACCGTTGGAAATACTCTGTCAGACACTCGTCCATACAACTTGTCCTGGGACTGGACAAACAAAAACACCATTCTAGACTGGACGACCCTTACCTTTAACTCCGTCTTCAATTATCTTCAGCATGTCTAATTCGCAGCGCTTATGCCTATACGGGGTGGTTTCAGATAACATATCCAACCGGTCTCTCCGTATTGACAACGATGGTCAAAACACTTCGATAGTCGGTTATTTAACTATCGAAGTAAAAACAACATTCATTCTAATGTATAACTAACATCACACAACCACGGGTATTTTTAATTTTAAAATTCGACTTTATTATTCGAATTCTCATATCTTACCAGATATTTCTCAAATCCCGTTTTAGTCTTTTCATACTTCTTGGAAAACATTTCCAGTTATTACAAACTCTTATTTTCTCATGTCCCAGAAAATATACGTTATTAACGTTCGAAACATTTCCATTCTTTTCACGTTATTTATTTTCTACACTTGGATAATATATCCTAACTTCATTGGAAAAATATTCCAATTATAAACATTTTAATATGTCCAGCGTTCATTTTTAAAACACTATTCACTTTTAAAAGGTGAATATCACACTATTATAGAAATCTGGACACCTTTATCAAATAACTCCTTATTTAGAAAATCAATACCATTATCTCGTTTACCGAAATCTCTTACATAATTTATATCCCCAATCAACTTTATAAACTCTGTTCTCTAAGACAACTTCTTATCAAGTTTATACTAAACACTAATTACATATCTTATTATAACTTATTGGTTTAAGCTAAGTATTAACGATCCTATCAGATTATAATTCCTAAAATAATTTACTTTAACACATTCGACTTCGTCGAATCATAGTTCCAAATCCTAATGGTTTAATTCTAATTACATTTCGATCATCGAAATGCTGCCATCGTTTTTCTAACACGATTCTCCAATTTCTCTTTGGACAAACATCGTTATTTATTTCTTTAGACTAAGTGGATTTCAACTAAACCGCTTCATTTCCTAGGAAGTGCTGCCATATATAAAAATCACTCTTAAGTTTGGTTAACAGCGTTAATTTATCGCTATAGTTCTAAACTTGTCATACGCTGAAATATTCTCCTTTATAACTAATCTTGACATAACAGTCACGCTTAAGCCTAGTCAACAGCGCTTATTTTATCGCTATAGTTTCCAGACTTGCAATATGCTGCCATATTCCCTTTATACTAATCTTGACATAACAGTCGCGCTTAAGCCTAGTCAACAGCGTTTATTTTATCGCTATAGTTTTAAAACTTGAAATACGCTGTCATATTCACTTTATACTAATCTTGACATCTCCTTCCGTTACAAACTGATATCGTTCCTCGATAATAGTGAAGCCGTACAAGTTGGGGTATTTTAATTACCTCTCAGACCTTGATCGACAACATTCTTACCTTAGACATAGATAAGTCTGTACTCTAATCCTTTATTACTTATAATATCTATCAGATCGTATTTTCTTGTTTATTTTTAACTATGGTTTTATAACACCATATTCTTACTTATAATACTCTAACCTTTTGCTTTCTCTATTCTACAGCTCTATTTATAACTTCTTAAACTAAAAGGAAATTAAATCTCATAAACTTTGATAAATTTATTTCCAAACCGTTTTCATTAGATTAATTAAAGACCGATTAATCTAATAATCAATTTCCCAAATAACAGTTGATTAAATCAACTTCATTCCATTAGTAAATTCGTTAACTGGTTTTAATTACTTCTTAACATTAGATTAATATAATTAATCTAATAATATTTCTAAATTGTTTATCTTAAATATAATTATCCAAATATTTAATCGTCGGATAATTTCTGCTTTATAAACTTATTAAAATGTCAACAATCGTTTTTATTTATTTTATGAAAACGAACTCTAAAATATTGGTTTATAATAGAACTTCTATTATAATTTAAAACTTCACTTTAATTATAAAAATATAACTTTTTATAATTAACTTCGTTGATTTACCTGACGGTCAATCAACTCCTTAACAAAACGATGGTTTTACAGTCGACTGTTACCACTTTCTAAATTGATATCGTTTATTTATTAAATCAAACAAATGTTGAATTCCCATTTAACATCAACATTCACATGGGGATTTACTGTCATTTGGGTTCAAACAGTGCATACATATGAAACAAACAGTACACATAAATACTGAGGAATCCGGTCGGATTCCTCCAACCAGTTTCCGCATCCACAGATGTTAGTCGAACAATTTTCACTGATTCCATACTAGGGGATATTTAAAATCGATGGAATCAGTATCTAACTGGTGATGTGTACATATGCAACGATCTATCATATTTAACCAATTTAATTGTAATCTACCTAATCGACCATCACATAGCATTCAAACAGCATTAAAATATTTTAAATTTTTTTAAATAGATCAGAGTTAGTGATTTTACTCACCTTGGCGCGCTAACCATTAAATAACGATTTGCGTCGGTTGATTTGATCCGGCGTTTTATTCTGCCACTATCCGACTTTATCAGGCCGACTCTTTCTGGCCACCGTTCATCGTGCAACCGTTTGAGCGCAAACTGACCATCCCATCGTAATCGCCTCGCACTCGCCCTCGATGGCCATGAGCGTCGGCCAGAACCCCGCTGTGCAAATGAACCCACTTCTTTATATATATATTTTCTTTGTTTTCCATCAACTCAAATAGTGACAATCCCACCGTCCAACACATGCCAGTGCCACGCCCGTCTCCACTGTTTCGCCACCATGCTACTTCTAAATGGGCCGAACACTGTCAACCCAAACCCAATGCATGTCGTGTGACCCTTGCCTTAAAACGCAAGCTAAGGGAAACACTGTCTGCTCCTCCATTAGTTCACATGCTCCGTTATTCATCAACTGCCAGCACCATCAATACATCATCATCAAGATGCTTCAAACGCTTTAAAATATCACATGAAACATTCACTCGTTCCACCTCAGGATATCGCAATACCAGATTTCTCAAAATTGGCTTTTTATTCTTTGCTTTCTATAATCCTCCAACACTGTCTAAGCTCGATCACTATTTCATGACCATCCACACTTTTCTTTTCTTATTATTATTTCATACATTTTACTTTTCTGGGCCTCACGTTCTATTTAAACTGGCCCATTCACTTACAATTGAACTGAATCCGCTACTCCACCTTATCCTCCATCTAAATTACACACTGCTCCAAAAATCAACATCTGAAACTTCCCCAAGCAAGTATTATCTTACGCATACCCATTTCTCCTTGTCTTTTACTTCTTCTTTGGTCATGAACTAGAACCGCACTTCCACTTTGCATCCCTCCTATACTCTCCACGCAAACAAAGTGTAAGACCCGTCCAGTTATAACCTGCGTCGCCATCAGTTTAGCAGTAACCACCCCAAGACCCACGTGACGAAATAGCCATTCATCTTCCTTCCACGTCTTCTATACTCATGTTCCTCAATGCCATTGTCAAGCACTCTAGCTCACCCTACTCCCTTCATAAATACGACTGTAACACAGCTCATCATTCTCCACTCCTCTTCTATTCTTCTCTCTTGCTCACGCCGGTACTATGTACCCAGTATTTTCGAGCATCAGTTTTTTTTACAGGTCCTCAACAGAAGACCAACTCGTCCCTGAAATCTCCACCCATAAAGTCGAACTCGGATCCAAATCTCAGATCGCGTTCTCCATCGTTGACTCGAGTCTATACAGTGGACCGCGACTGTTTTAGTGTTAAAAAATATCCAACTCCGGCAACAAATCCAACTCGACCTCACAACTCATCACCACCTTCCAACGCCGGACCTCAACTATGAACCTCGACGGCTCAAGCACTGGTTGCAGCGAACCCTAGCTACTGCGATTTTCTTCAAACCCAGAGACTATACTGAGTGGAACAAAATTTGTTTTAATTTATTGTGAAGCCAAAAACATTGGACTTTCCTGATGAGAAACCCAAATCGTAGTGTTTATATAAGTTTCACCATTCCATCATGACCAAGAAATAGCCATGTTTAGGTTTGTAGCTTTTAGACAATAGGTGTATGGGTTGGTTGTTTGATTTGAAATCACCTTAGGGTATGGGTTGGTAGGTTATTCTTTTGTCTGTGTACTTTGAAGAATGGTATGGCGCTTTATATTTTAAGTTGCTTCTAATGGAAGAAAACGAAAACAGACAAAATAATTTAAAGTAAAATATCCCAATGAGATGTTCGTTTGAAGGACACAGCATGGATTTGCTTTAACTAGCTAGGGTAGGTGATGGTATGCATTTACGACAGAAGAGACATATGAAATGGAGAGAAATAAATTTCGAAAAGTCTGCAAAGCTTCTTATGGAAGAAATATATATATTGTTTTACATGTTGTCTGGACTTGTGATCGAGAGCCTTCCTTAATTTCTGTGATGCATATCTTATCTATTTGGTTAGAATGAACTTCCTTCCTTCCATGAACATACGGTTGGTAGTTTGCTTGTCACCGAACGCATTAAGGAAAACAATATCATATCTATGACTTAGCCGTATCATTAGTGTTAACAAAATGAACAGTATCAGTATCAGTATTTAGTGGTCAATACCAAGCCTGATAGCTCCCTATCTGATTTGTTTGTGTACGAGCCGCTACAAATAGAAATAAGAATACAGTCGTGCCCAGCGAGGTGCTCCGGTTCCAAAAATATAATAATACCGGTAGTTTAACTCATATTTTGAAATCCCGAAATACCGATACAGGGTACACAGTACTCCAAATAAAAAGTTGCATATTTAATTAATTAAAAATTACAGTAAAATTCTAAAAATTAAATTATCGCTGCGCCTCAAAAGAACCTTGTCCCGATTTGCAACCGATATCAAGTTATATTCAAATAACTGTTACGGTCGATATACGATTTCACAACGACTTTTCGAATATTTGATTTGGACATATCTTGCAGTATATACGACGAAATCCTGATTTTTCACTTCTATTAGAAAGATACAGTTCAACAGATTTCAACGTTTCTCGTTTCGAAGAAATCCGATTCAAAACGAGTCTGGTACACTCAGTTGAAGTTCAGAACGTTAATTTACGAACTGCCGCGATATTACGGGCTCGATTATATTTAATATATATTTTTATACGTTCAACTTCGTTTTAATTAATATATAAATCTATTTATATTCAGAATTCAATATTTAAACCGATTTAAATATTCAAATACAGACCGATAAAATGTCGGACGTTACATTATGTGAATCTGGCTTGACTAGGTACGGATATTAAGTAGATTGGAAGAGACATAGTCAGAAGGATAAGAAGCGAGAGTTGACATAGCGTCAAACCAAGTCCAATTCATACCAAAACTCAAGAACGAAATTTAGAGCTATAAGATCCAGTGCCAAAAATATGCTAAGGCAATGGGTCGGTACCGACCCATACCCTTATGGTATTTTGGCAAGATGTTTTGTGTGATGGGTCAACAAGCTATTGTAGCACTCCCTGTAGGTGGGCTTGGCCCAACTCTCCCTAGAACTACTATAAATACCCTCCTAGCTCCAACATTAAAGGGGATCTACTTCCTTACTCTGCCAAAGCTCTGCAAAGATATTTCCTCATCTTCAGCAGCCATTACTCTCCTCCAACAGTAAAGCTCCTTCTCCAGAGATAGCTACTCCAAGTCACCTAGGCTGGTTATCATGATTCTCCGATAACCAATAGTACTAGTGATTTTTTGTTATTTTCTACTTTGGACAATCATATAAACATATTGTACTTGGCATGGCGAGGAATACAATAATAATGTTCAAAGTGGATGTAGGCTAACTTTTACTGCTTCATTCTATTTCCCTACCAAAGGGTGATGCTTTCACAATTAATCATGTGTTACTGCCATTTTTTGAGTTAAAATATCGAAGTAAATAACATGGACATAAGAACAAACGAGACAACTAATTTTATGGAAATAGATGTAGGTAAAGATGAGCATGTTGATTCCCTATTTTGGATGTAATCAGTATGCCAGAGAATGACACCTCTTGAATCGATAACATGCAAGTTAATAACGAAGCCTTAAACTACGATTTTACACTTGTGGAAGAAAGAACGCCCAAAGACAGTGATGAGATGGAAATGAAGGTACCTCTTGTTGATGACTTTTGCATGACACCGATAATGGCTAAGTCAGTTGTTGTTGATCTTGAATTCAAAAATAAGATGTTTTCAACAATGAGCATCCAAAATAGCTTTAAAGTTGGCATGATTTTCGAGATGAAAGAAAATTTTAAACAATAATTAAGCGAATGGTCAATCCTTCATGTTGTCTCTTTTAAACCTATAAAATCAAATAAAACCAAATACATAGCCATCTGCAATATTAACTTAACTGAAACAATTCGGAATTTAGTCACCTTAATTTGGCATATTTAAATTATTTTTAAATTTTCAAATATGGATTATTTCCAACTAATAATGAAGTTTAAGATAAGGAACAATGATATTAAGTCTTGAGAAATTAGTTTGGAAAATATTTCCTTAGGGAAATAGTTATTAAGTGACCAAAATCATTTATCCAATAAAACCGATTTCTATCTATAAGGATCGCGAATGATTCTGGATACATACACTTATTTTCATAGTTAAAGAATAATATTATATAAAATATTATATTTTATATTTGAAAATTAAACGTATTAATGACATCATTAATAAGAGCATTATATTCAATAATTGATTTGTGTATTTAAATGAAGAATTAAGCTATTTGACAATTATTATAATTATTTAGATATATGTCTAAATGATAATACATCATTTTAAATATGTTATATACTGATAATAAATGCATTAAGAACAAGCTATATAAAGGAATATATTTAACCTAAAAATATAAGAAAAATTAATATCGTTTTTGGTAAAATCCTGAATTTTGTGAATAATGGATATATATTATTTAATAAAGTTTTAATGACTATAATCATGTTTCAATTATTTAAATACAATAAGAAAGTTATTTTTGAATTTTTTTTCTACTTAGATAAATAGTTCAAGTGAAAAATGAAAACATGACTAATAAACGGGTTCTGGTTTTTCAGCGGTTTTATGAATAGAAATTGCATAAAGGTTAATATATATGTGCACACATATAGGTGCATGCTAACATAGACATATGAAGTTAATAAGGGGATTAATTAAGCTAACGAAAATTTATAAAAAAAAAGTAAGTAGATAAAAACAAAAAGGGCTTACTTTTATTAAAATATAACAATACGCTTATAACATCATATACTTACACACTTACATATCGATTACTCATATAAAACAAATTCTCTTATAGATTGATTTAACAAAAGGAGGGTTCCTAGTTCGACTGAAATAAGGGGATACTGTGCAAGGTGTTTTCAACAATATTCCATCCTTTATTTTATTCTTAGTTTCCTATAAATACCTCTCCTCTCTTAACAAATTATTTACACAAAAATATAATTTCTTACTCTTTTCAAACTAATTAATTCCTTTTGAAAACTAAGAAAATACTCATCACCTCGTTAACTTTCTCAAAACATCATTAGAAGATTACACAACAAGTTTCATGTCAATACAAGAAAAACCAAGTCCTCATCTAGCCTAGGCCATGAGAAAAAGAGGAGGGGAGAAGGTGGCTGATCCAAAGAAGGAAAAAGAATTAGTTCGAGTGGTTTTGGTATGATCGTAGCGAAGTTATAGATAATTTTAGGAACGATAATAACCAATGAAGGTGAGAAACTCACTTTAAAAACGACCTTAACTATCATATGTTAATGAAATTAAAATAATTTCCATGCTTACATTAAATAATGTTTATGTATGCTATAATGTTTGTTTATCAAGTTTGGATGATTATATGTTGATTGTATGGATGTTTTAACATGTCACGTTAAATAAACATCGATAAGCACAAAGTAAATCACTTTCATTTACATAATAAAATGATGAAAACATAATGGTTACACATCTTTAAAATTGTTTAGAATGTTTTAGAAATGGATTAGAAACATTTCTAAGTGTGAATATGAAGTTCGAAAAAATACAAGATTTCAAGAAACTTTGGTGTGTCGCGAAATATTAACTCGCGATTTCACTCCTAAAAAAAAGATCTTTTGTATATGGAAAAATATGTACCCAAATTCTTTAAAATAAGATTTGTTTTTTCTAAATTCTTACAACCATAGCTTTCCAATGAATCTAAAACAAGTCAAGATTCCATTTAGTACATTTTGAAATAGGACCAAAACAAAATCTTAAAAATATCATAGTTTTGTGGTCCGAAATCCAAAAAATGAAATTGTTTGAAATTGAGATTGTTAGTCTTTTAAAAATATGAATAAATTGTGTAAATCATTTAAAATGTTTTAAAAGTGCTTTAAGTTGAATATATAAACTTTCCAATGGTAGACAAGTCATTCTAATGAATTAAGCTAAAGTAGCACTTTTCAATAAGAATGAAATTTGGTATTTAAACTCAATGAATCTTTTCCAAACTATAATGAATGTCTTGAAATGATTTAAAAATTATTTAAATTTTTTATAACTTGTTTAAGAAAAACTTTATGATTGAATTGAATCAAAAGCTATAAGCAATTGATTTAATCTTAGCTCTAAAAAGCTGACGAGTAAACCCAATTTTATATTTTTGAGATTCAGATGTGGATGTTTAACCAAGGAGATATTCAGGAGCAACCCTAGTCACCTGGCCCTTTCCTGAGCAAGGGATAGATAAGTTTGAAATGTCGGAAATGGATTAAGTATAAAAGATTAGTATTCTTAAGATAAATATATCAAACTTCTTGTTGCATCTAGATTAACCCTAAAAGGGGGGAGGATAGGGTTTATTACAGTTTATTGCTGAGTTCAAAAATTATGGGATATTAAAATAATTATCAAAATAGACAACAACAAAGAATATAAGTGTAGAAAGTAAATGACACACAGTTCTTACCCAGCTTCGGCAGATTCTGCCTACTGTTGCATTCACTAACGTTTCTACTAGGTAATAGAACAGATCCCGCTTACAAGACCATGTAAACTCATGAACCACTCGCTCCTATTCAAATCTTACGCTCAAAACCCTAGATAATCTATATCCCCTAGATCAATTTTCCCCTAGCTACAAACCCGTAACTAGTAACCCTAGTTTTTACAAACACTAGAAAAACTGATAGATCGTTTACGAAACAATTAAATAAATAAGACTAAAAAAACCCTTTAAACAAGACATAGACGAGGCCGACCCATTTGACGTAGTGTGTGCCCTTGTTTATTTGCTCCATCCCTTTTCTCTTTGGAAATCAAAATGGCAGCGACTCTTTCAAATTAGGGTTTTTACTTTCCCAAATCAGATCGATGCTTGATGAATTAATGTCATGGTTTATCTGATTGCTCCAATGCTTTGTGTTTCTTTCTCAATCGATTTGTGTGCTTATCGAATCCCTGAAAATAGTGAGTTTCTCTGATTTTATTTTACGTTGGGAATTGTTGTTTGTGGATTCAATACTTGTCGATGATGATATGGGTGTGAATTTATAGGGTATAGAAAACCCTGACACTCTCTGATTTCACATGTAATGACTTGTCTTGATTTCTCCTGATTTGTTCGACTTCCTCTTTTGAAAAATTCGGCTGAATTTGAAATGCGTGATTTGTTGTGATGTATGTGGACTTGATTTTGGCCTTCACTGAATCTCCAAATTTAATTTGTGGTTTTCTGGAAATTGATTGGTGATCTCTTGCTATATTTGAAAACAAGATTACTGGAATTACTCGAAATTTCTCTTACCCAAAATGTGATTGTATTTGTGAAAACAATTCAAAACCTTGCCAGATATTTCTTCAATGTACTGATGAATCATGCTTTAATTTCTGGAAATCTCTTAACACTTTGAATCATTTTTGGAAAGAATTCAGAATATGAATTGATTTTACATCATCTTGACTTGATTTGTTGCTATGAGTTCCTTAAATAAATTTCTTGAATGCATTGTTAAGATATCCAGTAAATGTCAAATCCTGGAAATAAGAGATCTTGCCATATATGCTCCATGACTACATGAGCTGTCTTTGACATAATTGAGTTCAACTTGGTTGCATTGCATCTGAGCTGCATATTGTACATGTTATCCTGCTTTAATCACGCTCGATCACAATGTTTGCGTAGTATCATATCATCATATGTACACACTGTCTTGACCTCACTGATCCATGCAGTGTACACTAAAAACTACAGTAACATGTTCATGTTTGTACCACCTATGTTTGTTCACCATTGCTGCTCTATTTGCTATTGCACCATACTTATGCAGTTTGATCTCTCCTTCACTGTGCACTGTTTGTGCCTGATTTCCTGGCATTATGTATTGTGTTGTTGTGGCTTATCACCGCCAATGTTCATGCTGTGTTCGACCATGTTGGCACTTTCTGACCATGCTGATTGACCATGTTTCTTGACCACTTTGACATGTATTATTCACTATTGAGTTGCCACCATAGTGTTTCACCTAAGCTGCTTGTACTTCCATTAGAATATGTTGTACCTTGCTGCACCCATACACTTTACATGTTGTAGCTCCCTTATGCTATTGAGCTGCCTTGACAGCATTGCTTTAATTTAGTTGTTATGATCCATGTCACACTTGAACATATATTGCCATGATCTAGTAGTTCCTTTCTGACTTATGTTCACTATATATGTTATGCTTTGTTCATTTTGAGTCGTGCAATAGTGAGCATGGTCTCGACACTTTGTACTCGACTTAGATGAAACTATTTTTGACTTTTGATTGTACATGGCTCAACCAACTTTGTGTACTTTTGCTTGTGCGCTGTTCATGTATGTTTGCTCGTCCATGTTCATGCACGTTGATCATATATGTGCACTGAGCCGAGTTGGTCCACATGGCTGCTCCACAGATGCTATACTGCATTCTGATTGGAGAGGCAGTGCACGCGTGTATATTTATACACGTGTGTATATGCAGTCATCAGAATAGTTTTTCTATCCTAACACTGTAATATGTATATATACATACTGTCTGCCTTGTGGTGTTTACAGTGTATCACTGTGAATATCACAAGCTGTCTAGACACAAATGGATGGATATAAAAATCAGATCAAGTCATGAAAAATGATGAGAAACACACCGAAATTCTGAGGCATATAAAATTTAAAATTAA
Organism: Allium sativum; assembly: GCA_030737875.1. Classification (NCBI taxonomy): domain Eukaryota; kingdom Viridiplantae; phylum Streptophyta; class Magnoliopsida; order Asparagales; family Amaryllidaceae; genus Allium; species Allium sativum. The sequence goes on along the minus strand of CM060914.1, from coordinate 5,641,800 downwards.
ATTTATATATGCATGCACTTCAGTTTTGTTTCTATTGCATTGTATTGTGTATGTTTCTATTTCATGTGACAGGTAAGCCGATGGTGACTGGACCGACTGTGTGGCTGTGAAGACAGAAGATGAAGCAGTGTCAGGGTGTGTAACAGTGAAAGAATGTATATATGAAAATGTACAGCAAGTGACTGAGAGTTGTAGTGAGGAACAATGTATGTATATGAAATGAAATGTATTACTGAGTGATAGCGTGTATGAGTGTTGTAGCGAACTGTAGTGAGGAGCACTGTATAAAAAGAAATTGACAGTGAATGTATTAATGAATTACAGTGCGATGTACAAATAGTGGAGTTGTAAATCTGTACTGTTTGGATGTTGAATTAAATATTATATTCGAATAAAATACTATTTCAATATTTGAATTTGTATAGTCGTATTTTATTTAAATATAAATATCATATTCTTGTCTGTGTTGTAGTGTAGCAGTACAATAACAAACACATTTATAATAATATATATTGGGTTGTTATCATCAAACAAAAATCATATAATTGTTATATACAACGACGCTATATACAACAATCTCCCCCTTTTGATGATGATAAACAAATAATAAGATTTTGAATATAATAATTGTGTTTAACAGTGAATTATTGAACTCCCCCTATTTGTTTGCTCCCTCTACAATAGATACCCCCTATAAATGTGCATGAGTGAAAAGAATGAAAATTGAATGAAATTTTCAAGATCAAAATATTTATAGAATATTCACTCATAAATCAAAATCTCAACCCATTCTCCCCTTTTTGTTATCATTAAAAGGATACAAAAACTAAAATACAGATGAAAAATGATAAAAAATAATAATAATAATTGTGTTTAACGGTGAATTCTTGAACTCCCCCTATTTGTTTGCTCCCTCTACAATAGACACCCCCCCTATAAATGTGAAAGAGTGAAAAGAACGAAATTTGAATGAAATTATCAAGATCAAAACATTTATAGAATATTCACTCATAAATCAAAATCTTAACCCATTCTCCCCTTTTGTTATCATTAAAAGGATACAAAAATTAAAATATAGAAGAAAAATGACTAAGAAATATAATATCAGCTTAAGAGGAAGAACGATCATCATAAATCTCAATCAGTCAAATAAAAATCATAATATTCCAAGAACTAATGGAAAATCTCACATTTTAGAATTATGGATTTACGATGAAATTTATATAAATGGAGAGAGTTTTAAAACAAATGATTTTCAATTATTTTCAAAAGAATTTTTAAAATTGAACCACAAAACAGTGATGGGTTTGGACTATAATTATAATTTCAACTTAAGTGACAAAATCAAATAATCTCAAATCCCAATAGCTATCAATCAACAAATCATAATATTTCATAAAATACTAACACATTTCACAAATTAGAAAATGGATTGATTGGATGGTTTTTACACACCAAGGAGATTTTCATATAAATTTTTATTTATTCAAATTATTTTGTTTTTCTTTTTATTTAAGAGCACACTGACCATGCATAACTAGGTCTTGGATTTTTAAATAAGGTCAGTTGCAGCTTGAAAATAAGTAATCTCATAATCATGCATAACCAGAGCTTGGATTTTTAAATGAGGTTAGAGAAACACTTATGAATATTATATTTTATCATTTTCTGTTTTTAAAAGAAAAACTTCTCGATATATAAAACCAATATGGATGAAAGAAATGTGGTAGGTACAGAAATGGTTTGTGAAATAAATTTCTAAATTAATCATATTATGAAATATGCTCAATTGTACCGGGACCATTGAATTTTTTTAATTATCACTAATTCTAAAAATAACATAGTTACATTTCCATCATAAATATTTCCATTGATTATTCAAAATGATTTTTTCTAAAATATTAAACTCTCAACATTAATATAAGATCACGATGGATGGTAGAATAACGATAGATAACAAAGGTGGCCATGAAATAATAGCCAATTCAAAGATATTATAATAACTGTTCAACCATCATGAAAATCTAAATAAAATCTCTCCTTGTCGTGAAATATATTGTTGCCACAACTCATCACAATTTCAAAATCTGATAATAATTTAGATGAATTATAAATACAGTTCAATTTGGTTATTTATTTCAGTTTCTGAATGAATAATCAATAAATAATTTTAAATTGAAAATTAATTAAAAGAGGGAATTCAAAAGATATATACAGGAAAAAAAATATACAGGATGAGAATCAGACCAATAAATTTTTTCAAGCACTTCTAATCTAATACCACTTGTTGTCTCTGCTAACGGGGATTTTAATATGACACGAGCGACTAATAAGGATATCTTAGAGACTGATTTTACGTTCTGCCACTCAACACAGAATTTAAAAAATTACCAAGCACAAACAGTTAAATCAATTACATCAATCGGAGCAGTGAACAATTTTTACCAAAAAACAAACAGTCATCAAAACGTTTTCAAGACGATTTCTTTTTTTAGAGCAGCAGATGAATATTTACAAAAATAAGCAATCATTAAAAAGCTTTTTCAAATCAATATCAGAGCAGCACAAAAACCAATTTCAAAGTAGACTTGTCAAGAGGATGTTTCACAGAAATTTCTAACAGTCACAAAAGATGATTCACGATCCAAGATTAAAAATATAGTTTATTTTAAATCATTTGAAGGAATATGAAAATATGTGGATTTAATGAATCAATCACACCAGATTATAAATTTCAGATTCGAGATATGTGTGAGATTCTAAAAATCAATAATTTCAAATGATTTTAAACAAACAAATATTTAAATCAAATAATCATGAAATGATAGTAAGTTTCAAGGACCAGATTTTTTTTCCAAGATTTTTTCACAAATTATTTTTGATAAGCACATGAGAAATTTTCAGAAAGTTTACATCATGTTTGGAATATGATTCATGATATAAGATTAGGAAGTAATTTATTTGAATCACTCGAACAAATGTAAATTTTGGGATAAACTAAATCAATCACATTGGAATAATAATTTCAAATTTAAGAGGTGTGTGAGATTCAAAATATCAAGAACTTTCAAATGATTTCAAACAAACAAATTCCAAATGAGATGATCACGAATAATGATGAATTTCAAGATGTAATACAGTGAAGCAAGTCAATTCAAAATATCCAAGCCAATCTGAAAATTAATGAAATTATCACAACTGAGAAATAGCAGTGTGCTGTAATGAGTATAATATTTCAAGATTTTCTAGAATGAGTTAGAAGAAACCCAAAACAATAGAGGTGTGTGAAATTCCATTAAACTTTCAGATCTTCAAAAATTTAGAATTCAAATCAACAGTGTTCGAGATATGACAAGAATACATCAACAACATTAGGAGTTCATAAATTAGAAAACAAACTTGAAAACAATTGCAGAAATTTACAAGTTTAAATTCAAGATCTAGAAAAGATTAAAACATCAAAGTTTTATTCAAATGAAGAGAATTTCCAGAAAATCATAAATTCTGCAATTTGAAGTTTAAGAAGCACAGAATAAAAAGAATATGGCAGTGTCAATTCAAAACAGAATAAACAAAAAGAAAAAAAACAAAAGAGGAGGTAGAAGGAGGAATAAACAAGGAAGAATAAAAACAGAGAATATACAAAAAGAAATTGTGAGTCTAGAGATCATACCTGAAATCATTGTAAGCAAAAGAATCTCTAACTCAATCCATCTTGGCTAAGGACCTATGAATAATTCAATGATATAAAGCAGTTTGAATGCAGTTTCTCTTTTGCAAATAAGTTCCTCAGCCTCCTTCGATACCTAAAAGTTTAGAGGGTCGAGTGGTCTAACAAAATTAGTAAAACCAGTCACAGTTTTGTTAACATCTTTTGGTACCCAAAACTGTTTGTATAATAATCCATTTGAATTTACCATTGTACCCTTAGGAACCCAAATCGGTTTGAATTTTGTCAAAATTGTTTTATTTCCTTTTGGGATCCATGATTGTTTAAATGGATTATTACAAAATAAGTTCACATCTTGTTTATGATTTCAAAATCCTTTGAAGTTATCAGAGTTCAAATTTTCAAAACAATTCCTTTCAAAGCAGTTTGAAGGATTTTTAAATACATTAGAATTTTATATTTCTAAAACATTATTCTTCCCAAAACCAGGACCAAATTTATTTCCAGAAGAAAATTGGTTTTTCAACAACATATTTAAATATTTTCACTATAAGAGAATTTAGCCAATGTTGTTTCAAGTTGTTGAATTTTAGATTTAAGATCGTCGTTTTCTTTCATTAAATTTGAACAACGGTTTCTAGTGATCTTACTCTTTTCAAAATTAGTTTTCAAAATCAAATTTTCATCTTCAAGTAATTTAACTTTAGATTGGGACTTAGAGATCTCAGATTCAAATCGGTTTTGTTTTTCAAACTCAAATTTCTTTGATTTTTCAATCTTGTTTTCAAGTTATTTCAAAATCAAATATGATGTCAACAAATTCTCCTTTTCAGCAATTTCAAATTTGGAATTTATATCAGTCTTAAAAATTTCAAATTCCTTTTGTAGAAAATTGTTCAAACTTGATAACTCAATCTTGTTTTCTTTTAAGATCATAATTTCATTTTCAATCTTTTGAATATTTTTATTGAGGTGAACAAGATTGGTTTCTAATTTCGAACAATTTTTGCAATCTAAATTTGAAGAGTTTTTAAAATATTCAAGTTGTGATTCCAAAACATCAATTTTGCTGGTCAACTCACGATTCTTAGATTTCAAAGACTTATTTTTATGTTGGATTTTATCAACAGGTTTAGTTAAATCAACCCACATATAAACTAAATCTTCATATGAGAAATTTTTGGTTTCATTATCTGCTGAGTCTTCATTGACAGATCCATCTGAATTATCATTTGTAAAACCTGTTAAGCAAAGTTCTGAATCTGAGTTGACATTCTGAGGTTTTAAGCAGTTGTCAGATTTTCCATACAGCACATTGAGAGTTTTCCAGAATTCCTGCACAGTCAAACAACAGGACATAAGACTATAACGATCATCATCAATATAAGAATATAGAATGTGGGTGGCACGATAATTAAATGCCTTATCAACAAGATCATATCCATTAATAACAGTATTCCAACATTTAATATTAATAGATTTTAAATAGGTTTGCATCTCTGATTTCCAATTTAAAAAATCCATACCATTAAAAATAGTTGGAGTACGACTGGCTGGCCCTCAGAAGACCGACAACTAGGATGACCCATTACTCTAGAGTTAATGAAATAACGTAGCTCTGATACCACTTGTTGGATCTAGATTAACCCTAGAGGGGGGTGAATAAGGTTCAGTATAGTTTATCGCTGAGTTCAGAAACTTACGGGATATTGAAATAATTATCAGAACAGACAGCAGCAGAGAATATAAGTGCAGAAAGTAAATGGTACACGGTTTTTACCTAGCTTCGGCAGACTCTGCCTACTGCTGCATTCACTAAGGTTTCTATTAGGTAATAGAATAGATCCCTCTTACAAGGCCATGTAAACTCATGAACCCCTCACTCCTATTCTAATCCTATGCTCAAAACCCTAGACTGATATATATCCCCTAGATCATATTTTCCCCTAGCTACAAAACCGTAACTAGTAACCCTATTTTTTACAGACACTAGAAAAACTGATAGATCATTTACAAAACAATGTAAAAACAAAACAATTAAATAAAAATAAAACCCCCTTTAAAGAAGACATAGACTTGGCCGGACCATTTGACATTGTGTGCACCCTTTTTTATTTGCTCGATCCCTTTTTCTCTTTGGAAATCAAAACCGTGGCAGCTCTTTCAAATTAGGGTTTTCGCTTTCCCAAATCAAATCGATGCTTGATGAATTGATGTCATGGTTTCTCTGATTGCTCCAATTCTTTGTGTTGCTTTCTCGATCGATTTGGGTGTTGATCAAATCCCTGAAAATAGTGAGTTTCTTTGATTTTATTTTATGCTTGGAATTGTTATTTGTGGATTCAATACTTGTCGATGATGATATGGGTGTGAATTTATAAGGTATAGAAAACCCTAACACTCTTTGATTTCACATGTAATGACTTGGCTTGATTTCTCCTGATTTCTTCGATTTCCTCTTTTGAAAAATTTGATTGAATTTTAAATGCGTGATATGTTGTGATGTATCTGGAATTGATTTTGGCCTTCAATGAATCTACAAATTTAATTTGTGGTTTTTTGGAAATTGATTGGTGATTTCTTGCTATGTTTGAAAACATGATTACTGGAATTACTCGAAATTTCTCTTGCCTAAAATGTGATGGTATTTGTGAAAACAATTCAAAACTTGCCAAATATTTCTTCAATGTACCGATGACTCATGCTTTAATTTATGGTATTTGTGAAATAATTCGAAACATGAATTGATTTTCCATCATCCTGAGATTTGTTGCTATGAGTTCCTTAAATAATTTTCCTGGATGCATTGTTAAGATGTCCAGTAAATGTCAAATCCTAGAAATAAAAGATCTTGCCACATATACTCCATGACTACATGAGCTGGCTTTGACATAATTTGAGTTCAACTTGGTTGCATTGCATCTGAGCTGCATATTGTACATTTTATCCTGCTTAGATCACTCTCGATCACTTTGTCTGCGTAATATCATATTATCATATGTACATACTGTCTTGACCTCAATGCTCCATGCAGTGTACACTAAAAACTGCAGCAACATGTTTATCTTTGTACCACCTATGTTTTTTCACCATTGCTGCTATGTTTGCTATTGCACCATACTTATGCAGTTTTGATCTCTCCTTCATTGTGCACTGTTTGTACTAGATTTCTTGGCATTATGTATTGTGTTGTTGTGGCTTATCACCGCCAATGTTTATGTTGTGTTCGACCATGTTGGCACTTTCTGACCATGCTGATTGACCATGTTTCTTAACCACTTTGACTTGTATTGTTCACTGTTGAGTTGCCACTATAGTATTTCACCTGAGCTACTTGTACTTCCATTTGAATATGTTGTACCTTGTTGCACCCATACACTTTACATGTTGTACTCCACCATGCTATTGAGCTGCCTTGATTGTATTGACCTAAATTTAGTTGTTATAATCCATGTCACACTTGAACATATACTGCCATAATCTTATAGTTCCATTCTGACTTGTGTTCACTATATATGTTATGCTCTGTTCATTTTGAGTTGTGCAACGATGAGCATGGTCTTGACACTTTGTACTCGACTTAGCTGAAACTTTTTTTGACTTTTGCTTGTACATGGCTCAACCAACTTTGTGTACTTGAGCTTGTGCGATGTTCATGTATGTTTGCTCGGCCAAGTTCATGCACATTGATCATATATGTGCACTGAGTTGAGTTAGTCTATGTGGCTGCTCCTCAAATGCTATACTGCATTCTGATTGGCGAGGCAGTGTACGCGTGTATATTTATACACGTGTGTACATGCAGTCATCAGAACTGTTTTCCTGTCCCTGCACTGTAATATGTGTATATACATACTGTATGCCTTGTGGTATTTACCGTGTATCATTGTGAATATCACAAGCTGTCTAGACACAAATGGATGGATATAAAAATCAGATCAAGTCATGAAAAATGATGAGAAACACACCAAGATTCTGAGGCATATAAAATTTAAAATTAAATTTATATATGCACTTCAGTTTTGTTTCTATTGCAGTGTATTGTATGTGTTTCTGTTTCATGTGACAGGTAAGCAGATGGTGATTGGACTGACTGTGAAGACAGAAGATGTAGTAGTGTCAGTGTGTGTAACGGTGAAAGAATGTATATATGCAAATGTACAGCAAGTGACTGAGAGTTGTAGTGAGGAACAATGTATGTATATGAAATGAAATGTATTACTGAGTGATAGAGTGTATGATTGTTGCAGTGAACTGTAGTGAGGAGAGTTGTATAAAAAGAATTGACTGTGAATGTATTAATGAATTACAGTGTGTTGTACAAATAGTGGAGTTGTAAATATGTACTGTTTGAATGTTGAAATAAAATATTATATTCAAATAAAATACTATTTCAATATTTGAATTCTTGTACAGTCGTATTTTATTTAAATATAAATATCATATTCCTGTCTGTGATTTAGTATAACAGTACAATAACAAACACATTTTTAATAATATATATTTGGTAGTTATCATCAAACAAAATTCATATAATTATTATGTACAACAATGTTATATACGACACTTCTTAGATATGAACTTGTTGTATTCAGTATCAAATTCTGATGAGTGGATCCTTACTATCCGTAAGAATTTAAAATATGTTTACGCCGTTATTCGATGGATAGTAGAAATTGAACATCGAAATTAATATCGAGTAAATTAAGTGTGGTTTCTTCAGATCTATTATAATAAAATGACTTACCATCCAAGATGACTTAACGAATGAGGTTTAATGATTCCATGCATACACCCGAAGAGTATTGGAAAGATATTCATGCCTAAAAGATGTTCTATGAAGAAATGAATTAAGAAACGAAGAACACCCAACCCCCATACTACTCAAGTAGTATTTTTACGTTGATTGATTCGAAGTTACCATGATCAGATTTGGTGATTCATATCTGAAAACCACTTAGAATTAATCAATGTTTTAAAGGCAATGATGATGTATATGCAATGATGAATGAGTAAGAATGATAAAGACTGAATAAAGAGTTGTTGTCATTGACCTTGGAGGAATTTTCCCACATTACTAATAAACAACAGTTATGCATTCAGTACTATGTAGTTAAAACCCCAGTAAAGCCCTGCAATATCCCAGCTATAGCCCTTGGCACTCTTCACTCGCTATGCTACTTCAGTTTAGCACTGATGAACAATAAATTCGCTTTTGGCCCCGCTATTTTCCTCTGCATTCGCTAAATCAAGGCCTTTTAACATCCACTTTAGCAGTATTAACATATAAAGCTTGATTTGACTAGTTCTCTTTTTAGAAAATTCAGTAAATTTAGCATAAAGAGCAAAATTTGAGGCATAAGTGCCTAATATATGGTACCAATCAACTGCACTCATCAAATTTAGCATGCATAACTATGATATTCCTTGATTTTGTTATATAAGACAAACTAATATTAGTTTCTTATGTGAGAAAGATGATTAATTAATTTTCAAATATTCAGTTTTGCATCTAATGGACCTTTTTGCGCTGCCACTATATCCCCGCTTTATCCCTGCTACACATTTTTGCACCTCCGTCGCTATAGAACCGCTGAACGCTTTAACTACACAAATTTAGATCTTTATGCAAGGATTAGTTTTTGTTAGATCACATGATTTAACGAAAGGCAGTGCCTTCGGTTTATCCAAACCTAGGATAACTTGTATGCATGAATATCTGATGTTGTATTTTTGATATGCGTATATTGACCTCCATGAATGTACATCTGTTTGGTGGTGTGGGAAGTAATTCTCCTGCACTATATACACCTTCTCTGAAATGTATGAGCTCAGAGATTGTACATGTATGGAAATCAGTTGTGCGTAATATACATGGCAACGTGGCATTCAAAGTGAAGGATGTGCTTGGGTATAATGTAATCGTTGTCCTTTGGCCTCGACACCCAGTAATGGCAAAAAAGGGCTCACGTGAAGGCTATACGGGTAAAGCCCTTTAGAATATGATCATCACCCATCTAAATTATTCACTATATGTTGAGTATGTGGTGTATGCTGGGATCCCAGAATTGGTCGATTACGACAAAAGGTGATGTCATATTCAGAATAGTGCAGCACCTTCGGATCTGTGTAGTTGGGTCGTCTTACATAGAACGAAGGGTGGAATATTTATATGAGTACCTGGCTACATTAATCTAGAAAAGCACTATGCGAAAGGTAGTCCTTTACCTATCCATTATATAGAAATTCACTCTCCAATACGAACCAACCAATTTCTATTTTAAAGCCTCATTAGTGGTGCAGAATCTAATCAATGTAACAATTTCGCTATTTCTATAATTTATTGTAATGAGTTTTATCCTACAAGTTAGTAAAAATAATATTGGATTGTTCCATATAGCAAGGATGGATACTATAAGGTAAAAATCCACGCCATGTTTATGTGTGGTTGTGGTCTTACGTAATACCATTATTTTCAAATGACAAATTTAAGTTCCTCACACCAATCCCATGACTAGCCCATAGTTTACTTCCATCTCTTAAATTCTGGGTGCCTTTATTTTTTCCAAGCAGCATAGTAGCTTAGATTTTATTAGGATCAATTAGATGGACCTTGAAGTTGAAATATAGAGATAGTTATCTATTCCCACCTTTTCTTACTTTCATTCATCATTTGTAAGGACAGGTTCTACAACTGACCAGGCTGACTTTAATAAACATTCTGAAAGTATGATTACATTTTTCACTGTAACATTTTAAACATATATATATATATATATATATATTCCACTGTGTAAGATTCTGTTCTTTCTTCTTTGTACCTATTTTATTTCTTACTACAAACAATTTGCTTCTTCGGCACTTGGTTTTACGGCACGTGAGTACAGTGGATTTATTAGTGTCGATTTCCGAGGGTCAACGAAGCGGGTCATTACATTTGGTATCAGAGGCTTGGTTTATCGATTACCAAGAACCGAATACCATCTGGTGATTATATCAAATGGATTTCATTTGGTATCAAAGGATAGGTTGAGCGAATACCTAAGTCTAATCTGGGTAAAATGCTCATCAAGAATAGTGTTAGCAACATCTTAGGATGAATAACTCATTAAAGATAAGGTTAGCAATATCGTAGAATGAGTTGAGAGTGAAGTATACAAGTGCGTATTTTTAAGAATAAATGAACTTTATTTAAAATAGTAAAGAATTAACTTTACCTAAGGTTTCCCTCCAAATTAAGGAATGCCTTTTGAAAGGAATAACTGATAATAGTAATAAACACTGGGAATTTCACCATTTTGATATAGATTTCTATAGAGTAATGTTAGAATAAAAAGTATATCTTTTATCGATATATTGATAGGTATCCTTTGTCTTTATAGAATCCCGACGGAAGAAAGGTCTACAAAGAGGAATCCTCTAAGCCAAAGGAAACAAACCTATAGAAATCACTAGAGCAGTGGAAGGCATACTAACCTTCCTTTCTCCAACTTTAGTTGGTAAAACATGCCTCCAACCATGTGGGTTAGTCATCGAGAGGATCCTGAGCTCATCTTTCCTTATCTAGCGATGAGAAGCCAACACCGATCATTGAGATCAAAGAACCAGTATCCATGGAAATAGAAGAACAAGCCACAAATGAACTCGATAGCCAAAACTTCGCATATAGGACCATTGGATGGATGACACTCTAGTGACGACATAAAAAGTAGCTAAGGAGGTAACGTCGTCTGGTCAGTAGATAATGACGACATCAAATGGCAGGACAAGAGGGAGGTTGATGAGGCAGAAGAAAAAGCTCCTGAAGAACTAGTCCTAAGACTGTAGGAGATAGAAGAAGCACGAGGATATATTTTGGCTATAGACCAAGCCCTATGACACCTTGACATGGAAAACCCACTTTAAGGAGAAGGGGATGGGAATGAGACCGACAGTGAAGAGAAGGAAGATGGCGAAGATTTAGATACATTCTATGAGATAGGCTTCCAGTACGGAAAGACCTCCTCTGACTCAAAAGAAAAGGATTTTGATTCTTCTTCAAGATTTGTAGCAGTAGGAACTTGTTATGAATCCTTGTATCAGTAGGAACAAGTTATGAATTCTTGTATTAGTAGGAACTAAGCATGAATCATTATATCTGTAGTGATTAATTATGAATGATTATTAAATTGTAAGAAGTTTATGTTAACAGAAAATCTTTATTGTTATATACTTCACACAAATCTCTCCCAAAATGAAGGTAAGACATTAAGGAGTAACTTTAACTGAAGTTAAGATAAGCTTTAGCAAGGATAATTATTTTTGGGCAAGTGAACTAAACTAGTACGTAAAATTCCAAGATCAATAAAATCCATGATGACTTAACCATTATCCAATGGCTGAAACCTAGGCATGTTTCAGTAAGTTCCACTGTTGTTAGACTTTTGAATCAGATCACGAGCTTAAAAAAGAAAAGTGTTCATCTTTGTATAAGTAAATAAGAGAGTAACAAGTAAATTGGTAAATTTCTAATGATTAAATTAATTATGGTTCTCGACGATTTTGGATAGTTGAAAACCTCGTACTTAATGTTGAAATATTATTAAAGATATAAAGTTGAGATCATATAATTTAAGAAGTTAAGAAAATTTATTAAACCTATGTGTTAGGAAAATGAAGTTAATATTTTTATATACTCGTTGGATGTAATGGAGTAGTATGAACTTAAATTACAAAAAGTGTACAAAACCAAAGAAACTACATACTAATATTGAAAAAGAGGAAATATAATTATATAAATTATATGTAGATTGTTCCATTCGCATCTTTGATCTAGATTCGAATATAGAACTTGAGGTGTTAACACTTATCCAAAAGAGAATTTACTTCGACATTTGACGACGAATATTGATTAGGGTGTACGATTGAACTCTTGAGTTTTCTATCATGGGTGAGAACCATGCAATGAAAGCAAAGTTTTCTAATTAAAAAGCCTGATCAGAGACCGCATTAAAAGATCGTAGAATCAATACCAGTTTGGAAGGAAAAGATGCGAATTCAAATTGAAGATCGAATTAAATATTGCATACAAATTATCTACGTATAATTTACAAGAGTAAGAAAGGTGAAATTTTGGCAAAACTACCTTGGGTTTGTTTCGGTATAATTTCAAGGGCGAAATTCTTCTAAGAGTGGGAGAATGAAATAACTCGAAATTTAGTTACCTAAACGAGAGTATGGATTATTTCCAACCTGTGCAGTTGATGCCCTATTATATCATGTGGTGTAATTCTATCGCTACGCTGTTTTCGAATAGCCTCTGAAATAGACTTTCCTCTTTAAACCCCGCTATAGTCAGATATTCCCAATATATCCCTTTATTTCAGCTATATTCCCCTATTTGCGCTATATCTTTTATAAAACAAATGAATTGAAAATTTACATTTATACATTATAAAATTTATAAAATTAAATTTTTAATAGAATTTTCAACTTATATATTTTCGAATAGAAAATACTATAATATTAAGTAGAATTTAATCAAGCCAAATAAAAGTTTACATTTATTTACATATATTATGCTTTTATCTAGCTTTTGAATTTCAGTGACTCACTATGCAAAAATACAAATGTCACAAACACACACACATCTATCTATATATATATATATATATATATATATATATATATATATATATATATATATATATATATATATATGAGAGGAGCTCAATGACATTTCAGAAATAGAGCATCTCTTTAGCCTCCCTCTTTCCATCTTTCATTTGTGTTAAAATATGGTAGTGGAGGGAAAGAGAATTAGTGAAGGGAGAGAGAAACGGAATATGTGGTGAAAATAGGGAGACTAAAGTGATGCTAACACTGTTTGCGGTGCTATTGAACGCTCGTTTGTATGTATGTATATATATAAACACACACACACACATATATACACATGCACATACATTACACACACCCCCTTGCGCGCACACAAAGCAACTGTAATCTCCAGTGAACATAATTTAGGTAAATAGTGTAAAGAAGCCAACGCTGATTCATCTCCAGTGAAACCAGTTGTGCTGGTGTTACAACCAATGGAGGTTAATGTGTCTTTTCCTAAGGTAGCACAGATGAACAAAACCTCTGGTGCGAAGCTTGGCAAATATTTTAATACTGTAGACGTGTTAGATGTAAGGGATGGCTTGGAGAACAAAAGGTTTATCTTCAACGGATCAAGAGAAAGTTTTAGAGAGTTACTCTAAATTATAGAAGGAAAATCATCTTGAATCTTATAAAACTCCAAAACAGTAGAATATTTGCTATGGGAATCTGACATGTTTGACTATGGTGCATCTATATATCAGGTTTTGATCTTTGTTGAAGTAGCATTTATTTTATAGTAGATTTAGCGCTTTAAGTTTGAAGTTCTTTGTACCTAAAAGCAAAATAAAATGGTAGGTTAGGCTAGCTTACAAACAACTGATACTGTGCAGTAATTAATGATTTCATACTAGATTGAACTACTAAAATTTATAGATAATTGTAATTGTTAGCTTGGCCAACTATAAGTTATTAAGATCTGCTAGAAATTTTATTTTCTTTTGTTGCCTAAATTTTGATTGAGGTATGACTGGGATTATGTTCTATACCAATTTTAAGGAGTTCTGCTATATTTAAATGGAAAGCTTCCATAGCTAAGCCAATACTGTATTGCTTTCATTCCCAACCCAAGGTTTGGTTGGGCGGTAACCGACCCCTAGCAGAGGACCAGTTGCCCACTTCAGAGTTGCTTTGGCAACCCTGAAGGTTGTCAAAGCAACCCCGAAAGTTTCCAAAGCAACCAAGTTAGCCAACTAACAATAATAATATTTTTATTATTATTTCAACAACCTAAAAATAGGCTGCTGGAACCTGTAATTTTTTTTACTATATATATCCTTAGCCAGCTAAAAGAAAGTTGGCTAAGGAATTGTCTATTTTTTTGCTGTTGGGGCTTGTTGGGTGTCAGCCCAGCTTGATTGGACACTTGGCCCAACCCATCATTTGGAATGCTCTTAGGAACTATCATATTGGATTTTAGTTGAATCCTTTTATGTATACCCTTTTGGCATTTATGTTTGTAAGTTGGAAATTTGAAAATAAAGTACGGATGGTGTTATAATTTTGCCTAATATATAATTTGTCACATAAGATTATTTTTTTACTACATGATATAAACTGAGGTTAGTGTATGCTCGGACTGGAAGCGTCTTACATAAATTACAACCAAGCAAGTTTTTTTTTCTCTTAGTGATTTGATGCTATCTAACTACCTTTTTATTGTAGAACCATTTGTTTTGACCTGAGATAAGCTGTAGGTGTTAACCAATTAATAATTTCCTTGATTTGTGGTTATATGGTAGGTAGTATTAGGGCATCGAGCTTCTAAAACATTAAAAAAAGTTTAGACTACTATATCAACATGTTCCTTTTCTTCATTACAATGAACATATAATTAAATACATTAGGCTTAGATAAAATAATTTCTTGAATTCAAATCCCCTATACCCAAAATCCCTTATCCCCCAATTAGGTTTGCATAAAGTATGGGTTGGGTCAGGTTAGACTAAATTCTTCATACGACCTGCATAGGTATGGGTTTAAGGCAGTTCAACCTATATCCAACCCTATATGAGGATAGATGTGGGTGGGGTAGAAGTATCGGTTGGGTCGTGTTTAGTAGGGTTGGGTTGGGTTGCTTGAACATAATAAAAAATGAGAATATAAGGTATTTTTTTAAATAATATTAAAATATTCAACATAATATATTCGATTTTAACTAGCATAATGCATTTAAAATAAT
Source organism: Allium sativum (assembly GCA_030737875.1). Classification (NCBI taxonomy): domain Eukaryota; kingdom Viridiplantae; phylum Streptophyta; class Magnoliopsida; order Asparagales; family Amaryllidaceae; genus Allium; species Allium sativum. The sequence goes on along the minus strand of CM060914.1, from coordinate 5,626,309 downwards.
CGATTCATTATAAGACATATTTTATTAAAATTTCATTGTAAAACAATCATATAAAAAAATTTACTACATAGTAGAACAAGTGTTTCATTTTAAAATACTAAAAATGCTCTTTAAAATATCTTTGCCAAATTTTGTCTACTTTGGATTAACTTGAAATATGCTTTTTTGTGTAGTAACTCTAGAATACATAAACATTATTCTAGGATTATACTATTCTAATTTTAAGTTGGTTGATATTAAATTAGTTTATTAATTTAAGGTGGGGTTGGGTTGAAATAAGGTTGGGTAGAACAAAACATCTAACCCGACCCGAATATAGTATAAGTTACAAATTGTAATCCATATCCGATCCAAACTAGGATGAGTTGGGTTGGGTTTATGTGGGTTGGGTCGGGTCGGTGGGTTGGGTTAGATTGGATATGGGTTGTGTACATCCCTACCCCCTATACCCAACCAATCAGGATCCCCTGATTTTCACCTTTTTGCAATTAAGCCTTCTTTCTCTGACTTAATTGCAAAAAGTGAAAATCAAAGGGTCGTGATTGGTTGGGTACAGTGGGACAGAGAGGATTACGGTGCAAAGGATTTGCTAAAATAGTTTCTTACCAATTAGAGTTACCAAATGGATGTAAATTGGTCAAAATCAATTTGAGTTTGAATATGATGTTGTAGAAGATGTGTTACTGCAAGTTTGGTTCAGTTCATTTTATTAGGTTTTATCTCCTATATGCACACACACATATATAATGTGCTCGCACGCGCTTGCGCGTGTGTGATATCGGAAGACTATGGTAAGGCATGCGTGAATTAGTGCACTGGCTCATTTCACTTGGCTTAAATATTAGCACTTTGGACATTTAGTTTGTTAACTAGACCAAAAAAGAGAAAGAAGCGGATAATAGAAGATCAAATGGTTAAATGTAAGCGACATCGATTTTTCCTCAGAAGCCATTATATAAATATATTAAGTTCCCTAAAATGTATTGTCAGAGGCTAACCTATTTATGTTTTTAGGACCGAACAAAAATAAAGAATGTCATTATAAAGAGGACAAATACATAAACTTAGAGCATCTCCAATAGGTAGAGCTGTAAATTTTATATGAATGTCCGACGTCCGTTCATGTCCGTGACCGAAATATGTCCATCCGAGTCCGTCTGATTCTCAATTAGGACACAAGGTAAGGCAACAAAATTTATATGAGAAAAAACCACGCTCGGTCCATGTTCGTTCGAGTTTCTTGTAATTCAATATATAGTTGAGAACTAATCTAATAAAATGTGATATAAATAGTCAAGTCCGACTGAGTCTGCTCATGTCCGAAAAACATATGTCCATGTCCGTCCGATTTTATTTAGGACACGAATTAGGATAACTAAATTTGTTCGAGAAAAAATTCATCTGATCTATGTTCGGTCTGATTTATGTTAGGACAGAAACTGAACACACCTCTATCCGGTCAGGTCCGCCTGATTTACACCCCTACCAACAAAGTAGCGGATTTCATAAAATGTAAAATGTACACTAAAAACCTTCCGAACAGAGTGTTCAAACACCCGATAGTTTGGATTGCGGGAGCAATAGTTCCGTAATCTACAGACTATCTAGATGCTTATTGAACAAACGCCTAAACTATACGGCTGTTCAATAAGCACCTAACAGTGCTTGTTTCCTGGCATTTGTTCAACAAACGCCTGGTTAACTTCAGACTCAATTTTATATTTTCCTTGCTCAACCGATGGTTACATGTTGTCCCTTTTGCTATAATTCAATGTATGTTTTTGCCAAAAAATGCATCCAGGTTACACATGGCCACTTTTACTACAATTCAATATATGGTTTTACCAAAACATGCAGCCAAGTTTACTTTTTTTGAAACAGCGGGCCCACCTTACTTTTTAATTTTTGGGCGTTTGTTCAACAAATGCCTGATGCTCAGGCGTTAGAGTTGAACAAACCCTTGTTTTCAAAATTGTTGGGAAGACTTCGCTTTTAACAAATCGGGATGTGGAAAATTGAAAATCTGTACCCCGTACTGTTGGATATACTTTAAGACACACAAACGGAGAGAGATATGCAAGTCACTGGTGCAATGTTAAAGGTTGTTACAAGCTAGAGTAAGAGATATTAAGTATGCATTCATCAAAATTTCTCTTGCAACTGCTTAAAGAACTCTTCTTTAATGATTCTTCTTTTGCATAGATTTCCCAACAAATTGTAGGTTAAGATGGTGAAGCAAAGGACACAAAACATCAAATTCAGCTCTTTTTCACTGTTTTATTTCCCGTATTTCTTATTTTTCAAGTTTGTGTTATATAAATAGTTATTACTAGATATCGCTTTAAATTCTATTAAATAATATTTTTTTCATTTTTTTAATTCTATTCTCTTTTTACATATAGAAATTATATGTTGTATGGTAACACGTCTTGAGATTCCAATTTTACTATACTTAGTTACATTGCTTGCAGATGAGTAATGGCTAGAAAATCTGTGATTAAAATAGATTATTGTTGATGCATGATGAAATGAACTAGAGAGTCGGAAAGTGTGATACACTTGAGATTTTAGTTAATGCATGCTGAAAGGATGCTGTTAATGCAACTGAAGCTAGCCGGTCCATTTTGGAATGAAATCCCATGTACCAAAAATCCCATCCCCCATACCCAACCAATCAGGATGCACTGAGTTTCACTTTTTTGCAATTAAACCTTCAGGTTTAATTGCACAAAGGTGAAAATCAGGAGGTCATCATTGGTTGGATACATGTGGACAGAGGATTTGGGTACAGAACAATTTTAGTTACAATGAGAGCAAATCATCTATACCCAAATCCTCTACCCCTGTACCCAACCACTTTACTTTCTATTAAACCTACTTTTTTACTACTAATATAGACAATTGAGTGACAAGAGATATATTTGTTATGTAAGGACGGTCGGAACAAAGCCCCCCTTTCTTGCACACATATGAGCTGGCACACAACTCTCATATAACAAAAGGAATTCCTGATGTTACGTACCTACCAGCTCATATTTGTACACAATTCCTTCAATATATTCCATGATGTGGGATTATTGTATCCAAACAATCAGTTCTCCTTAACAACATGCGAGGCAGTCCTAACAGTCTCCCCCTTGACTCGCATCCTACGAGTATCTTTTGAGAGCACAGCCTTACCTGCATGGCCCAGTCCGAACCTTCGGCTCTGATACCATTGTTATGTAACGACGGTCGGAACAAAGCCCCCCTTTCTTGCCCACATATGAGCTGACACACAACTCCAATATAACAAAAGGAATCCCTGATGTGACATGCCTACCAGCTCATATTTGTACACAATTCCTTCAACATATTTCGTGATGTGAGACTATTGTATCCAAACAATCATTTCTCCTCAACAACATGCGAGGCAATCCTAACAATATTCATTATAATTAGATTTTCATGGCCCTCTATTCTTTCCATTACATTTTTACTTACATTCTTAAAGGGATAGGTAGCAAAATAGCCATTAAATGTTTTTTCTTTCATTTTTTTCTTACTGTTTTATTTTCTTCCATGTTTAGTTAATTGTCTGATAATGAATGTATTTCTGGATCATGTCTTCTTTAATCGATGTCTGTTTTCAAGATACATATACATGAGTAGAATTTTTTTCTCTAAATTGTATATTGAAATCCAAGCCTCATTTGAACTTGAGTTAGTTTCACGTTTATAGAAGGATCATCTTTGTTTTGAGTGGTGGTTCTTTTCTTCCATACAAAACACAATTATATCATTGACATTGTTAGAGACCATTGCATTTATGTATAAGATATTGTCCCATATAGCCAAAAACATGTAAAATTTCAGGTTTATATAGTATTTATCTTAAATCAATTGGCCCTTTAGGTCAGATAATTTTTTGCAAGGTGGAAAACCTATATAGCCCATGTACTAACACATGCTCGTTGCTGTCTGCCCATCCGTACTAGATCGGATGGGGTGCGGGTCTAATAAGAGCGGGACGTGTTATATTTAGCTGGATAAAAGTGGACATTTTTTGGATTGTTTAAAATCCGAGCAGAAATGACTGTATGTTTGAACGGACACGGATTTCCTTATGAAGATGGTCATTGCAACCGTTTGCATTGACTTTCTTTTCAAATAGAAATTACTATTGTAAACTCGAATAGATTTGAAACAGAGAGACATGACTTTCCCAATGGTTGTAGCCATTGATAATTCACCTATAAAAGTATAAAGAAACCTGATCACTTTCCATCTCCAACAATTATCTTCTTCATTTTCGTTTTCGAAAAAAAATCTGAGTAGTCCTGCATATCACACAGAAGATCATACATACCACATCTCGAGCGATTACTAACTGTTGTATCTTAGGAGACTTTTAATAATATCTTTAGGAATATGTTTGATAGTGTTCTGAATAAAAATGAAGTTTCTTATTTGGTTGAGCATGAGACTCTATTATGACATGATAGATTAGGACATGTAAACTTTCGAAAAATGAAAAAAACATGCAAACTTAGGATTAATTCATAAATTTCAAAAAAAATAAAAAAATAAATGTGAGAAAAATGTACAAGTTAAAAAATTAAATAATTCATTTCATATTATTAATAAAAGTACTGAACAACTAGGTATGAATCATATCGATTTATGATATTTCAGATCATTACCTACTAGAAGTGGGAAAAAGTATTTTATCACACTTATTAACGATTATACACGATACTTTCATGTTTACATTTTAAACAATAAAGATGAAGCAATTACATCATTTATAAAATACAAAGCAAAATTATAGAATCAACTTAATAAAAGGATCAAAATACTGAGATCTGATTGAGGTGGAGAATATGAATCAATTTGAACAATTCTACGCAAAAAATGATATAATTTATCCAAAATAGCACTATATTCACCACAACAAAATAATATAATCGAGAAAAAGAATCTTTAAAAGATATGATTAATGTCATGCATGCTTTTACTTCTAGCCTATGGATAAGGGAAGCCACATGAATTTTGGAAAGGACACCTACCTAGTTTCAAATACCTCAAAGTGCGAGGGTGCTTGGAAAAGTTTCCAATTCCACCTCCCAAGACTACCAAATTTGGAACAAAAACTATGAATTACTACTATCAATGCTCCATTGAAAATAGTAATGCTTAATGATATTTAGCGTTCAAGCCTGATATAACTGAAACCGATATAAATACAATTCTGAAATCATGAAATGCCTCATAATTTGAAGATGTATTCCCATACAAAAAGGATGATAGAAATTATGAACCTAAAAGGACAAGAGAAAAAAGGGATAAACCACGTGAAAATGAAACTCATCACGACATCAAACCCATAAGAAGCATAAGGGAGAGAACTCCCAAAACGTTTGGCTCATAATTTCTAACATATTGTTAGAACAGGAACCTCAAATGCATAAGGAAGCAATGTCAATATTCAATTCTAATAAAAAACTTGGGAAATAATTGATCTTTAACCTAAAATTAAACTGGTAGGTTCTCAACGATATAATGATTGGATTTCGATTAAATTAAGCATATGTTTAATCCAACCAAAATATTCCAGCTGCTCTAAATCATTCAATCCAGTTCCCATCATTTCCATCTCGTTGTGTTCTCTACAAGGATTCTAGTGCACCTTGTTTTGTTCAATTCTGTTCATGTTTGAGCTAATATAAACTACACTTGACTTAAAAATAGATTTAATTAACAAATCCTATCATTAGCCCATTGATTACCATTGTTAACGCCTTAATCACGTCATTAAGGTTTTAAACCCTTGATTTTACACAATTTCGAAGATGAAACCCAGCTTCCATCGCACAAACTCCCACACTATGCAATTAAAGCCTGTAATATCCCTGCTATAGCTCATAGCACTCTTCAACCTCTATGCTATTTCAATTTAGCGCTGATGAACAGTAGATCTTCTTTTAACCCCACTGTTTCCACTCCATCCACTAATCAAGGCTTTCTAACGTCCGCTTTAGCTGTATTTATGTATAGAGCTTAATTTTACTGGTTATTTGCTTAAAAAATTATTAAATTTAGCATAAAGGGATAAATTTAAGGCGTAAGTGCCTAATATATGGTAACAATCAATTACACTCATTAAATTTAGAATGCATAACTATGATATTCCTTGATTTTGTTATATAAGATTAATTAATATTAGTTTCTTGTACACATATAATGTGAGAAAGATGATTAATTAATTTTTAAACGTTTGGTTTTACATCTAACGAACCTTTTTGTGTCTCTGCTATATCCCCACTACACCGTTTTGCACCTCACCGCTATAGAACCGCTAAGTGCTTTAACTGCACAACTCCCACCGCCATGCGTCAGGGCCATTGAACCCCTAAGTCCGACGTAGTGAGATCTGCACCAACCCCAGCTCCACTTGCCGACTGTCCTCGCCCCTAGTTCACCAACGATGACCAGAAAAGCCAACTCGATCGGAAATCATTCAAACCAACCTAGCATTGCCTCGAGCAACCCCAACCCCCCAAACTTCATCAGCACCTCCCCCTCAACCTCTTTTACCGTTTCTTAGTTGGACACTTCACCTGAAACTACCTGACCAGAAATCACCATAATATAGAACTGCACTGCCTCCCTTCAAACCCAAATCCACGCTACCTCGTTACTCCGATCCATGATCCTGCCATATGGATTTGAAGAGCTCGAAGAGATCTTCGACTTTCATGTTGAGGGTTTTTACTGAAAGTGATAGATTGGTAGATAGTGAGGAAGGAAGGGGAGCCATTTTTGGCCATAGAATGTTAATAGCGGTTGCCCGAGTTAGGTTAGGGTCGGAGATAGTTTAGGGTATTATATAGGGTAGTTTTATTAGTTTTTAATTGCCTTTTATGTTGAAAACTTCACGAACTCCGAACGAATCCCAACGACTGTCGTTCCTAACCAAATACCTATATTTCGGACATAATAGAGCATGTCTCGACAACCAATTCGATTGTATTCATCAGTTTTTCAAGAAATTAAATTATAAGTTATTATTAATTTCAAATCGATCTTTTAACACGTGTTTAAATTTCGCATGCTCGCATAATAACTTCTATTGACACAAAATTTGAAATCTTACAATAGTTCAACTTTTCACATCCGATGAAACTGATTTCATTGAAATCCGAGATCGTTTGAGAAACAACTATTTTCCAATATCTAATTAAATTGATAAAATATAAATAAATTTCAAAATAATCAAACCCATCGAAAATAAATTATTATTATCATATATAGCTTAACATAAACTAATTCTGGTTTTAAACTTGACATTCCCATTCTTAAGTAATTTAATTAACGTTCAAACTCTTACTCAAATAAATTTCAAATCGTTAAATGTAAAAAAAAATCATTTAAATTAAATATTCCTATATAGAAAATAAGGATCGTTACATTCACCCCTCTTAAAAGAATTCGTCCTCGAAAATGTCAAGTTAATAAAAGTGCAAGGTTGAAGCAATCAACTTTTCAAAAATTAAATTAGTTGAAATTGGACACTTCACACGAGTTCATTCCTATTTAATAATTCAAGTCTGAAATCTATTTTGAAGTTTTAAAGTTACTTTCTTTAATTCAATCCACCTTAGCTCAATTTGATTTTCCATTCTTCACCAAAATGTTGAACCATTCTTATATTTATCTTACCATTCCATTTTTCAATTCATAAGCCATGTAATTTAACTTCCTTAGAATTTCCTTCCATTTTATTTAATAAATCACTATAATTTATAAACTACTTCACCACGATTTTCCTAGAAATTTGATTTTAACATAACTTAAAATTTATCAAATGAAATTTTGATTTTTCTTTTGCAATTTAAAATTATAATTCAATAGATCCAAAAGATTATTGTTTCACAAAATTCTGACTTATAGTAAATCTTATATATCCATTTAAAGTTAAAATCGTAAAATTACGAACTTTAATTTCTATAGTGAAGGTTCCGATTAGTTGGGGCGTCTTTGAGATTGATATGAGCTCTCGGTTATAAGCTTCCGGATGTAGGCTTCCGGTTCTCCCATGAATTCATAGAGGAGCTTTCCCTCATAATGTACGTAGATAACTACTGGTTCGAAAACACCGTCGGTGTCTGTACTAAGTAGACTAGTATGGATAGCTTGTATCCCTTCTGGGTTCATGTTAGCCTTTTGGTGGAGCCTTTAGGTATAGCCTAATCTTCTGGAAGATAGCTCCAGGTGATTTGCTTATTGTCTATCAAATCTGACCTTTTGGTATTTATGTAGTAAATGTTTCGGAAGTTGGTTTCGGATAATCTTTATGTACTTCTGGTTTGACACTTTTGACGTCTTCGCTTCTTGATGTATCAGTATTGAGCAGTTAATACCGACAACCATTCTGTCTTTTCGGGTTTCAATTTGCGGAGCCCTTGCCTCCTGTCTTTCTTAGCTTCTGACTTAGATGACCTTTCACTATAAGATCCCCCTGCCGAGTATATCTTTTCGGATATACCTTGTTGGGTATACTATGTCGGTTGGACCCTGCCGGACAGGCCCTGCCAGATAGATCTTGTTAGTATACTGTAGCTTTTGAGTTCTTTTCCCCTAGGAAGGTGTCGGTTTATGTAGCTCTTGGATCATTCCTTCTTGCTCTTGGTTCTTTCTAGTATTCGTGTTTATCTGATACCCCTTCACTATCAGCTTGTTTCAGAGTTAATTTTGGTAGCAACATTTGCCTCCCTAGTAAAGGGGTGTTTTCGACTTTTCAAGTCAAACTTTTAGGCGGTCATGTTATATTTCTCCTTCAGTATATGTTCTCCCTCTCTATTGGCTCCTTTCTTCCCTTTATCATTTCCTGAAAGAGTTATCTCGAGGAAGTATTAATTATTTAAATAACTATATCGGTAAGCCATCCATGTTTTTAGCTTCTTACGGTAGCATTTGAAAGCAAAATATCATGTTACAGATGAGTTTTGCGTAGAATAATAAAGTCCATATCCTATCGAATGTTGATCTCACCCTAGCTTTGTTGAATTTAATAGATCATACTTGTCATTATGGGGAAGAAGCATATTGCTTTCAAACCTGATAGTAATGGCACTTTGTCAATCGATCCTTCTTCCTCTAGGAAAGTTAAAGCTGTTGGGAAACACTCTTTGATTTCATCTCAAGAGCAAGTATATGCTATCTTCCAGGATTTCGGGGGTTGACGCCATCCCTCCTGGAGAAAGGACACGATCTCCTCTCCTTCGGAGGGTTATTTTGCTTTTATTGCAGTACATATTTGGCATGGAGATTTCATTCCTTTTCCAAATTTCCTTCATCGCTATCTACAACATTTGGTTATTGCTTCCATTCAATTTTCTCCCAACACCTACACCTACCTATTAGGCTTAGAATTTTTGTCTTTAGAATCCGGTAATGGTTCCCTGAGTCCCTCTACTCTTGACTATTTGGTTCAACCTTCCAAATTTAGTAACGCCAATCCTCAGATTTTTCGTGCAAATCCTACAAAGAAACCGTTGTTTGAGGGAATGACGAGGTTCAAAGATTAGGAGAATCAATTTTTCTTTATTCGATGCTTTCCGGGTATCACTGGCGGTATTCGCAACCTAAGTATGCTCACCCGAAAGCCCTTCCCCCCTTTTTTTTATATCCTGTCTTCCTCTTTGAAGATGTTATTACCCAATTGCCAAGTTTCGTGGATAAGGAGCTGATTGATACCCTGGGTCCGGCCTCTAGAAAATTTGGTAACTGATCTCTGTTGCTCACCTCTTCAATCCTTCGGAGGCATTCTTTATTGCCATCTAGTCAATTTGACAATAGGAAACCACCTTTGGTCCTACTTAGTAAGGGGATTCCTTTTTCGTCATTGGGGAGAGATGCTCCTTTCTCCTCCTACTTTCCCCTATTCCTTAACAACTCATAAATGCTTTTTCTTATCATTAAGATGGAATTGTACTCTGTCTTTCTTATCGTTTCTTTTCAGTGTGTTTTTGAAGCTGCTTGTGTTACTACCAAAATTATCTTAGCATAAACTGACGGTGAAGGGATGTTGGATGAATATAAGCACGGAAAGAAGGATCCGAGAGCAACATAGACTGGAACCTCTCATGAGGAAAGGAGCTCAAGACCTACAAAACAACAGCAAAATTCAGCCGGCATGGTCCATCCGACGGGGGCCACCCGAAAGAGTATTTCGTGATGAAAAGTGACCTAAGACAAGGATTAGGAAAGGGGAGAGCACAGGCTCCGCTAAAGGTGAATTAGTGCTACGAAGAGTGATGGCTAACACTAAGAACCCAGCGGATGGACCTTCCGGTCCAAATTGGGATGAACCCCTGATCATCCATCAAGAAGTTATGCCCGTAACATACCGGCTATGCAAGACTAACGGTGATCTTGTTTCGAGAACATGGAACTCGGAACATTTAAGACCATATTTCTCGACGATAAAAGAGTAAGGAACAAGATCTTCCTCCGAAGATAATTACACAGCTAAGGGCATGGAAACCCTTTCAGTGGCTCAAGGGAGACCTAAATGGGGTCGAGCTAAAAAAAAGGATTAAATCCCTCGTCATTGCCAAATTGGTTGGGGCGAGGCATCCCTCGAAGGGGGATGATGCGTTAGTCTTTCTCCATGCCCAAATCAGAAGGGGCGGGGTTAAAACATAAAAAGCATAAGCCGCCATTTCACACCATAGATGGTCGTGGAGGTGCATCTAAAATTAGCATGCCCTGCCTCTTCTCGCAGAAGAGTACGCCCTGCCTCTGCTAGAATTAAGCACATCCTACGTCTGCTTGCAGAAGAGCACTTCCTACTTCTGTTTATGTTTCGCATTACCCGCAGAAGGGAGCGCAAACCCTTATAATCGCCTACGATAGTCGGAATAGGGCACCCCTCGGAAGGGGGTGGCATATAAGCCTCTATCAGAACCTACGATGGTCCGTGTAGAGCGTCAAAAGAGTAAACCTTAGTTCTGTGTCTACGGTGGCCCCATCTAGGTTTCTAAGACCTTATCATCGCCTATGATGGTCAGGATAAGGCGCCTTCTAGAGGGAGGTCGGGTAAGTCCTTGGGCCCTGCTTGTGGATAAGCTAGCCAAGCGCATTGGACGCACATGCCTAGAGAGTGGCCAACAAAGTACATACATCCTCTGGTTTGACATCAAAAGCCCAAGAAGAGGCTCAAGAAGCACGTACAACCTCTGCTTCACCAATCGAATCCAAAAGGAATGCCAAAACAACATATACCAGAAGGAGTTCCCAGTCTTCAATCTTTAAATACCCCCATCTGGGTGGATTCGACTCTTCATTAATACCAAAAGGGGTTCCCGATCTACAATCTTTAAATACCCGAGTCTGGGTGGATTTGGCACTTCATTACTACCGTAAGGGGCTCCCGGTCTTCAATCTTTAAATACCCGAATCTAGGTGGATTCAGCTCTTCATTAATACCAAGGGGTTCCCGGTCTCCAATCTTTAAATGCCTGAATCTGGGTGGATTCGACTCTTCATTATTACCGGAAGGGGTTCCCGGTCTTCAATCTTTAAATACCCAAATCTGGGTGGATTTGGCTCTTCATTAATTCTGAAAGGGGTTCCTGGTCTTCAATCTTTAAATACCCGAATCTGGGTGGATTCAGCTCTTCATTAATACCGAAAGGGGTTCCTGGTCTTCAATCTTTAAATACCCGAATCTAGGTGGATTCGGCTCTTCATTAATACTGGAATGGGTTACCGGTCTCCAATCTTTAAATACCCGAATCTAGGTGGATTCGAATCTTCATTAATACCAGAAGCGGTTCCCAGTCTTTAGTCTTTAAATACCGGAATCTGGGTGGATTCGGCTCTTCATTAATACCGAAAGGGGTTCCCGGTCCTCAATCTTTAAATACCAGAATATGGGTGGATTTGACTCTTCATTAACACCAGAAGGGGTTCCCAGTCTTCAATCTTTAAATACCCGAATCTAGGTGGATTCGGCTCTTCATTAATAGCGGAAGGGGTTCCCGGTCTCCAATCTTTAAATACCCGAACCTGTGTGGATTCGTCTCTTCATTAAAACCGGAAGGAGTTCCCGGTCTTCAATCTTTAAATACCCGAATCTGGGTGGATTCGGCTCTTCATTATTCCCGGAATGGGTCCCCAGTCTTCCATTTATATCATTGCCCGAATCTGGGTCAGTTCATTTTTTCACAGACACTGAAAATAGATCTCTTTACCAGGATCTATGATGTAATCCAACGTTGAGGGATAGCTGGCAAATAAGTGGAAGAAGTCTTGGGAAGAGAAGCTTGACCTGAAAAGCCGAAGACACCCCTTCACTAAGGGGAGGAAAATGTTACTACCAAAATTATCTTAGCATAAGATGTAACACCCCGTATTTCCTATGGATATTAAAGTAATGAATTAAAGAGTACTTAATTTTAGAAGAAGAATTAAGTAAAACGGATTGAGCCATTACGTTCGTCTCAGAATTCCGCTTGAGATAGAGTCTAAATTTGAGTAAATGGACACCGTATGAAGAAGTTATAAGCCTTAGAAATTTGTATATGCCCAAGGAAGTATATATATACATATAAAATAATTCCAGAAGTTAAAACATGGTTCAAATCTCGAATTTGGGTCAAAGCAGGCTGAGCGGGAAATTTCCCGCTCAGAGGTGTCGAAACCCCCCCCCCCCAACCAGGGAGAGTCAACATAGGTGTCGACCCCTCCTATAGGGGTGTCGACATAGGTGTCGACCCCCCTATAGGAGAGTCGACCCCTGTTGGCCCAGATCTAGCCGATGACGTGTTTCGCCACGTGTCGCTTTCTGATTCGCTGTGTGACGTGGTATTCTGCTCTGGACGATTCTGATGACTTCTAGACCGATCTAAAGGCTCTAAATCTCCCTATACACCTATAAAAATACCCTTAAACCTATTGTTTTCTCCATACGAATTCATACGCATTTATATGCTGCTAAAACCTGAAGTGACCTAGCCTCCACCTTAATCAATCGAATTAGAGTTTCCAAGTTAACAATCAAAGTCTACATCAAAGGAAAAGCTAATCAAATTCAGAAATCAGATCCCAGAATTCAAGACCATCCTGTAATTTGTGAGTTCAGGTTACTTTCAAAAATAAAATTTAATTGTGATTCTTACATTGTAATAAATCTGAATCTGAGATTATGCCTATTTCTATTTGTCTTTCTATATCCATTGGATCTATCTCATTGATATTATTATGTCCATTCTTTGTCTCTTCTTTCCTTCTTCCCTTTTTGTTTTTATAGCCAGGCTACTGCGAGCCTGAGCCAAATTTCACAAGAGATGAACATACGTTAGGAAAAATTGGGCATAATATATGATTTGGACATAGCCAGCGCTAAAATTGGGAAAAGTATTAAATTATGTATAATTGGGCATAACTGATTTGTAACGGATTTGAAGACATAGCACATGTTGTATTTAAAACATAAAGTGTATCGAACATATGACTTGAGATTTGAGGCATAAAGTATATTGGACATATGACTTGGGGTTTGGGGCGTAAATTGAGCTGTAAACATGTAAGGCATAGTACATGTTGTGGTTTAAGACCTGAAATTGGGGCATATTATATATGATAGTTTATGACTTGGAAGAAGGAGATTATTGTGTATAGTGATATATGGCTTAGGCATGAAAACCTATAGTAAGATAGGGATAATTGTTAAATGTGAACGCGCCTAAATTGAGATTTTTGGGTAATTGGCATGCACTGTAATTAAAGTCTATAATTTGGCATAGTTTATACTGTAAATCATAATTGGGGGGTTTTTGGAGAATATTTTGTACGGTGCAATATGACTAAACCTTAGGGCATGTATTATATTGTGATTTTTGGGGCATGACTATTATTGCAAATTTGGGAAAATTGGGGGTAACCTATTTTGAGTAATAACTTGAATTTAAATTTGTGAGGTATAACTTGCAATCAACTTTGTTGGAGTATAACTTGAGAATTGGAACATGACTAGTTTTGTGAATTTGGGATTATTAGCATATAAAATCTAGACTTGGACATGTATGGTAAATATGCTAAAAGATAAACATGCCTAACCCGAGGTCAGATTGAGTTGCAGTGTAAAACTGCCCGGAACCGCCCGGCACATCCAGTAACCGCAACAACACAGATCTAATGTGAGAGGTTAGCGCATTTAGCCCAAAACCTGAGGTTAAAATGAGTTTGCGGTAGAAGTCTGCCCGGAACCGCCCGACACATCCAGCAACCGCAAACAACGGTTCTAATGTGAGAGGTTGGGGCATTAATAAATTAATTAATGCCAATAAACAGACATGCTAAGAATGGTAAGGTTATGTAAAATTTAGAACACTTAACCGTTATAACACGTTAATTAAATAAGAAGGTGGGGTTAAGTAAATTTAGAACACTTAACCGTTATAACATGTTAATTAGACAAGTGAGCAGGGTTAAGTTAACCAATATGGCATGATGAATGAGAAGGGTTAAGTTAATAAGAAACACTTAACCAATATGACATGATGAATGTGTAGGCTTAAATTAATAAGAAACACTTAACCAATATGACAAGATGAATGGGTAGGGTTAATTAAAACAAGAAAGCAACACTTAACTAATATAACATGATGAATGGGAAGGGTTAAGTTAACATAAGAAGGCAACACTTAACCAATGTAACACGAAAAGTGGGTGGGTTAAGTTAACTTGAATTGATTGATGACACTTTACCAATACAGCATGATGAACGCGTAGGGTTAAGTTAATAAGATACACTTAACCAATCTAACTTGATGAACAAATGGGGTTAAGTTAATGGGAAATACTTAACCAATATAACATGATGAATGAACGGGGTTAAGTTAATAGGAAACACTTAGCCAATCCAACATGACGAGTGGGAAGGGTTAATAAGAAACACTTAACCAACATGATATGATGAGTGGGTAGGTTAAGTTAACATGAATGGACAACACTTAACCAATATGATGTAATATGTGGGAGGGTTAAGTACATATCGGGTTGGTGGGTAATATTAGTAAATATAGGCCCACAAACTTAACCATTAATTAAACATGTTTGAATCAGTGGGAGGGTTAAGTACATATCGGGTTGGTGGGTAATATTAGTAAATATAGGCCCACAAACTTAACTAGTAAGAAAGCCTAGTAACGGGGACCATTTCAGTAGTAACCCACGTAGATGTATCAAGGTACCCTGAAACTAGGCAAGGTGGGGCATAATTACTGGGTTGATTATAAGCAGTCAAAATAGCGGCAGGGGGTACGTCAGTGTAGGTTCCGATGGATTACGGGCATGCACGTACTTCGGAGTGGGAAAAAGCAGGCACTGTGTACCAGTAGTTATACACTGTGCATCTTGAATCGTGTCGGGTTGCTATCATAGGGACTGATACACCTTATAGTGGGACCAGCACATGGTATCTACACGCAAGAGAGGGCCGATTGACACAAGACACAAGGAAAATTAATACGAGTAAGGAGCCGATCGATAGGGTAGTAAGGGTACATCTAACATATTCATCGCAATTAGGCAGATTGAGGTGGAATCCTCACAATAGATGTACACCTGAAGGCTAGCACAATTGTGGGGATTGGGATCACATTATCATATGAACATTTTATACAGATTACTAGTTGGGACACTAGTTAGGTGGTGCAGAGATATAGAAATCAGAATAATAGGGTAGTAGCGAAACAGAGAAAGAGTAGAAGCGCATTCAGTTTATCTTGCCTTATCATATCTATGCTAATCGTATGTTATCTTGTTATTCTTGTTATCATGGTATTGTCTTATATTCAGTTTATTCATGTCATGATGCTTTTGCCTATTTACATGCTGAAAGTCACTGGACTTACCAGATTTATGTCTGACCTAGTTTGTTTCGCCTTTTTTCTTCCGTTCCCACCCCCCCAGGTTCACAGGGAGGAAATGTTACCACTTAGCTCAATTTTCTTTTCAAGCTCGAAGATAGTCGATGTATTGCTTTGGACTTTCTCCTCCACTACTATGGCTGGTTCATGCTTTATTGGGGAATATCATTGTTATTTTTATGCTTCTTTTATACTTGGAAGTTTTGAATCAAGATAGAAGTTTTATGTATTACTTTTAAGTAGGATTGAGACAATAGTCGTAAAAGCTTGACTGAACCACATTGTTTATAAAATGACTTTATTTTCCGCTACTTTATCTTGTCTGTCTTGTAATTTATCTGCATCTTTTACCTATAATGCTCCACCGAAGTTAAGGTATTCCCTTTGCGAGTGACCTTAACGGAGGTGGGGTGTTTCATAAGCAGACGGTGAAGGGATATTGGATGAGTATAAGCATAGAAATAAGAATGACTGGCACCTCTCAGGAGGAAAGGAGCTCAAGACCTGCAGAACGACATAAAAAGTTCACCCAGCATGGTCCATCCGACGGGGGGCCACCCGAAAGAATTTTTATAACATGTTAAAACAAAAAATTAGGGCAGAATTAAATTATAAGTTAAGAATCAAAGGGAACGAGTTACGCCATTGCGTTCGTCTCGAAATTCTGCTTGAAAACGAGTCCGAAATTTCGTAAATCGGAGTCCGTATGACCAAGCTATGGCCCATAGAAGATTTCAGAAAATTCAAAATTCAGCCCGAAATTCAAATTCAGCCCCAAACAGATTGGGCGGGAAAATTTCCCGCCCAGCCCCAGGTCGACTGCTCAGTCGACTTGGGTGTCGACCTGGGGGTCGACTTCCCTGGTCGGCCATGTTTGCCTGGTGCACCTATTTGCTCCTTTGGGTCTGTTCAGTTGGCCTGTGACGGGATTTGATGGTTCAGATCTAAACTAGGGTTAATCCTATGGCCTAAACTTGTCTCTACACCTATAAAAACACCCTAAGACCTAGCCTAAACCACCACAAATCATCCTAACAACTAAGTGCTGCCAAAATGATCCTAATCATGCCTCTATCTTCATCTTGGGAGCTTGAGAGTTCTAAACTAGAGCTAAAGAAAAAGGAGCAATCTTTCTCCATCAAATCAAAGGAGCTACTTATTTCTCAAGGCTTCTAGTGTTGCTACATCATTCCTAGAGCTTCTACAACATCTCTATCTTGTTCTATTTTGTTCTAGTTCTCATAGCCACGATTTGTAAGCCCCACTCTACTCTTAGATTTAAACTATGAAATTAATATGAACATGTAGCAAGTTGAAATGGGATTCTTGTGTAATACTTGTCTTTGGTCTATCATTGTATGCATAGATCCATTCATGACTCTTTTGATCTATGATTGTGGGACTATCATGAACCTAGTACCGTTCATCTTGATTTTTGGGTAGAAAGCTATGAGCTTTATTTGGGGATTATGCATAATGCAACATAGAACTCCTCATAACCTTGATGTTAACTTGCCTATGATGTTGAACTACATACTAGTCACAAGTTTATCACTCTATGTCAACTATTATCATGTTATCACCTATTTGCTAAGTTTGATGTCATACATGTTTTCAGGCCGATAATCCTATATGTTAGTTGTGATGAACACCTTTGCCTCAAATATCATCATGTTTAACTTATGACCAACTTTATCACCTTATGCCTATCTTTGTCATATTGTTATGTTCCCCTTCTCGATCTATTTGTATTGATGCGAATTTACGTGCCATGGGAATACGTTATGGGTAGTTAGGCGAACTTGAAATGACATGAAAAAACATGACTTGAAATGTGACATGAAAATTGATTATGCTTGAAAACTTGAATGTGGTCATGACATGTAGAAAACCATAAAGTGGCCAACTCGAGGTTGGGTTGAGTTTGTAGCGTAAATCTGCCCGGAACCGCCCGGCAAATCCAGTGGCTACAAACAATAGGACCCAATGTGAGTAGTTGGTCATATCGCGCTTGAAACCCGAGGTTAGACTAGGTTGTGGAGTAAAGCTGCCCGGACCCGCCCGGCACATCCAGTAACCACAACAAAGTCTAATGTGAGAGGTTGGGCGCATTAAATTAATTAATGCCACATGTTAGGGTTAAGTCATGAACCAATTGGATACACTTAACCAACTTGATACATGATTGGATGGGGTTAACCACACTTAACCCGTTAGAAACCCTAGTTACGTGGTCCTTTTCAGTAGTAACCCTCTTAGATGTATCACGATACCCTAGGGACTAGGCTAGGGTGGGGCACGATTACTGGGTTGATTGTAAGCGACCAGAAAGATGGCTAAGTAGGTGCGTCTGTGTAGGTTCAGGCGGGCTATGGTCGTGCACATAGTCCGGAGTTGAAAAAGACAGGCATGGGCACCAGTAGGTTTAGACTGTGCGTGCTTGATTTGTGTCAGTGGTTGGCACCCTAGGGTAGACCTAGCACAGTTGACTACATTCCGTGATTGGGCCGTATGACACCGACACTCGACGAGTTAGGCTTATAGGGAGCCGATCGACTAGATCGTATAGTTGGACCTTGACTTGGGCCATCTCATGATATTGGGCCAAGGGATCATTTCTTGTTTATACTTGACATGGGTTAGAATACTAGTACTATTGGTGCAAAATTAAACCTTGTATATGCGATGCCACACTTGATCTACCTTGTTATCTATTTATCATGCCAGTCAGTTACCATCTTTATGTTTCATCTCAGTTTCTCATGTTTAGTTAACTTCATTAGTTTTTATACTAATAGTAGGCAGGACTTACCAGTTTTTATGACTGACCCTTTTTCTTTCGCCTCTTTTCTTCCGTTCCCCCCCGCCCCCCCCCCCCCCCCCCCCAGGTTCTCAGGGAGGGAACACTAGTGCTTAGCTTGGACATTTGGCTTGCTTTCTTGACAGCTCATGTACGGTTTGGACTTGAGCTTGCTATGGCTTCACCACATCTATTTTGGGGATAGTTTACTTTATGTTATTTTCAGTTTATGTTTCTAGACTTGTGGTAGTTGGAAAATGATGACTAAGTATTTTGATGTAAGTTGACTTTGGTTTTGAAATGGTTAACTATGGTTTTTAAATTTCTACTGCTGCTTTACTTATTTATTTATCTATGATTCTGTCTTGTGATATCTCTGTGCATGTTTACCTATACAACATCCCTCCAAAGCTAGTGCAATCACTCGTGAGTGATCCTGGCGGAGGTGGGGTGTTACATTTGGTATCAGAGCATGAGGTTTACTAGACCGAACAAAAGTTTTAAAAACCCTTTTGAAAAACTATTTTCAAAACCAATTAAGTATTTTTCCAAGGAAAGTCTAGTTTATTATAAAAGGCTATTCCCCAAAAGCCATTAGCACTATCCTTTGTTTCCTCGTTCTAAATCTATCTTTCACTTCGTTTCAGTATGGCCGATAACTTTATCATCCCGGATGGAATACCGGTACCTCTTTGGTTTAGGAGGTACATGGAGGCTAGGGCAAATGAAGCCGGTCCAGCAAACACTCCCACTCCTCCTCCCGTACCTGAGGTTCCTCCTCCTCCTCCTCAGAGTCCACAAGCGGATTTCGCGAAGATTTGCAAAGACTTTAAGGCGATGGGTGGCAAGAATTTTTTTGGGACAGAGACTTATGTTGAGGCAAGAAACTGGTTAAGGGAAACTGAAGACCTTTTTGCTATCTTTGATGTAGAAGATCGTAGGAAAGTTCTATTGGCAGTATGGCTATTGAAAGAGGAAGCTGTTTATTGGTAGGAAGTCACCAATGCTACTAGGTCTATAGAGACTTGGGCCGACTTTAGGATGAGGTTTGGGCTTAAGTTTCTATCATCTGCTGAAGAGAATCTGCAAATGGAGAGGTTTATATCTTTGAAGCAAGGGGACATGACCGTGAGGGAGTATGTGAATAAGTTTAACCAGCTTGCTCGATTCGGTTTAGACATGGTTAACACACCTCAGAAGAAGGCTCTACGCTTTGCTCGAGGATTGAATGAGCCATTGCAAGGTTTGTCCATGTCTCATATACCCATGGGGGCCACTTTTGAGAGCTTAGTGGATATGGCCTTGCTTCAAGGAGATGATAAGAATGGCAAGAAAGAAGTTAAGCTTAATGAGACTCAAACCAAGAAGGTGGACTCCAAGTGGGGAGGCAACCAGAACAACCAGAACAACAAGAACAACAAGGGTAATAGGGCCAACAACAACAAGGCAAGGGAGACAAGGAAGTGCAACTTCTGTGGGATCACTGGACACATAATCAAAGATTGTAGGAAGAAGAAGAGGAAGTTGGGAGAATGCTTTCATTGCGGAGAGTCTAGACACTACAGTAAGGATTGCCCAAAGAAGCAAGGACAGGGGCAAGGATAGACTCAGCGGGCAGGACCTTCTGGAGGGCAGATGCATGCTCTCAACACTACTCCAGCTCCGGACCGAGGTAGTATTTCTGTAGAAAGCCTTGTTTACATTTCTGGTTTTCCTGTTCGAACTTTATTTGATTCTGGCGCATCGCATACCTTTATTTCTTATGACATTGTTGAAAGTTTGCACCTAAGTACTAGTCTAGTTGGGGATCTCGTTAGTGTTTCAAATCCAATTGGGGGTTCCGCCCATCTATCTATGATTTGCATGAATTTGAGGATTTCTATCTTGACCGTAGAATTCACATGTAATGCTTATGTTCTCGGGTTCAAGGGATACGGATTGATTTTGGGCATGGATTGGTTGTCCAGTTATGGAGCCATTCTCGATTGTGAGCATAGGATAGTGAGGCTTATGACTCGCCTTGGCAATACCCTAGAGATTTGTTGTAACCCTATGGATCCCGTCATGTTATGTTATCTTGAATCCCTCGACTCGTCTATTGACAATATTCAATCTGTGAGGGTGGTCCGAGAATATCCTGATGTTTTTGATGAGGTGAAGGGGTTACCCCCTAAACGCGAGATAGACTTCTGTATTTATCTTGTTGATAATGCCAAGCCAGTTTCATTTCCTGTTAGGCACATGGCCCCGCGAGAAAGAAGGGAGCTTAGCAAGCAAGTCAAGGAGTTGCTTGAGAAAAATTTCATTAGGCGAAGCATTTCTGAATGGGGTGCTTCTGTGGTATTCGCTAGGCGGATGGTTCGCTTCGTCTATGTGTTGATTATCGTGAGTTAAACAAGCTGACAAAGAAGAATAGGCACCCGTTACCGAGGATTGATGATCTCTTTGACTAGCTTGTAGGTGCTTCTGTTTTCTCTCAACTCGATCTAGCCACCGGATTCCATCAGCTTAGAGTGGCTGAGGATAGTATTGACAAGACGGCGTTTAGGACTCTATATGGATTCTTTGAATGGCTCGTCATGCCATTCGATTTGACTAATGCACCCGCATACTTCGTTGATTTGATGAGTAGGGTGTTTAGGGAGTTCCTTAACAAGTTTGTGGTTGTCTTCGTGGATGGTATTCTGATCTTCTCTAAGGACGAGGAAGAGCATGCTACATATCTCAAGGAGGTTATGGATACGCTTAGAGCTCATCAGTTAAAAGCCAAGTTCTCCAAATGCCATTTTTGGAGAAGGGAAGTTCGGTTCCTTGGGCATATAGTTTCTAAGCAAGGCATAGCTGTGGATCCCGCTAAAGTAGTGGCGGTACAAGACTGGAAGGTTCCAAAGAATGCAACTGAAGTGAGAAGCTTTCTCGGTCTGGCAGGATTTTATAGGAAGTTCATTAAGGACTTCGCTAAGATTTCAGCCCCTCTTACTAAGTTAACGAAGAAGAACTTAGTCTTTGCATGGGACTTAGAGTGTGAGCTTGCTTTTCAAAGGCTCAAGAAAGCCCTCACCACAGCTCCAGTTCTAGCATTACCCGATGGAGGGAAGTTGTTTACCATGTACACCGATGCATGTGGCACGGGATTAGGCGCTGTCCTGATGCAAGAAGGGAGAGTGATATGCTTTGGGGGTAGGCAACTCAAAGTTCATGAGAAGAACTATCCCACTCATGATTTGGAGTTGGCGGCGATCGTCTTCGCACTCAAATCTTGGCGCCATTATCTTCTAGGTGAAAGGTTTGAGTTATATATTAATCACAAGCCGCTCAAGTACCTCTTCTCGCAGAAACATTTGAATCTAAGGCAGCAGAGGTGGATGGAATTCTTGGCATCATATGACTTCGATATAGCTTATACCCTTGGCAAGGGTAATGTTGTGGCGGATGCGCTAAGTAGAAGAAGATTGACTTTGAGTCCCTTGTTTGTTGAAATGAAGAGCCTAGAGTTCTTGGCAACCTTTGATTTTACACCTGCTGTTGAGTCGATGACTGGTTCGTTAGCATCCCTTGAGCTTAGACCTACACTTCTTGATCAAGTTGGGACTTCACAGAGGGAAGACCCGCAAATAGTCGAGATCATGGACAAGTTGATTCGTGGTGAGACATCAAGTCACCTCGCTAGATATACTATTGATGACAAGGGGTGGCTAAGGCGTGATGGAAGACTATGTGTCCCACAAGTGGGAGACTTAGTAAATAAAGTTCTTGAGGAGGCGCATCACTCGAGGATGACCATACATCCCGGAGGGGATAAGATGTACCGGGATATGAAGCGCATTTTCTTTTGGGATGGGATGAAAAAGGATGTTGCAGAGTTTGTTTCTAGATGCATTGTTTGCCAACAAGTAAAGGCCGAGTCGAAGAAGCCCGGTGGGCTACTGCATCCATTGGAGGTCCCGCTATGGAAGTGGGAAAGTATCTCTATGGATTTTGTGGATGGATTGCCGAGATCAAGGAAGGGGAATACTAGCATATGGGTCATAGTGGATAGACACACGAAGAGCGCTCATTTCGTTCCAGTGAAGAGCAAGAGGACCGCATCATGGCTAGCATCTGTTTATCTTCGAGAGATAGTGCGATTGCATGGAGTTCCTTCTAGCATAGTTAGCGATCGTGACCCAATCTTCACTAGCCAATTTTGGAATAGTTTGCAAGAAGCGATGGGTACGCGATTGAATCTAAGTACAGCCTATCACCCACAGACGGATGGTAAGACCGAAAGGGTGAATAGGGTACTAGAAGATATGTTGAGGCTATGCATTCTGGACTTTGGTGACACTTGGGAAGACCACCTTCCTCTCGTAGAGTTTGCTTATAATAACAGCTACCAAGCAAGCATAGGGATGGCACCATTCGAAGCTTTGTATGGGAGGTCGTGCAAGTCACCAACATGTTGGTGGGAGACGACGGATAAGCATATACTTGGGCCTGACATGATAAGGGACACATCCGAGAAGGTTGAGTTGATTCAAAGGCGGATGAAAATGGCCCAAGACAGACAGAAATCCTATGCAGACAAGTGAAGGACAGACTTAGAGTTTGAAGTTGGAGATATGGTCTTTGTGAAGGTTTCTCCCTTGCGAAATGTGGTTTATTTTGGAGCAGTTGGAAAGCTAGCACCAAGGTTCATATGACCCTTCCCTATCATCGAGAAGATTGGACAAATGGCTTATAGGGTGGAATTGCCCGAGAAGCTGGCTGGAGTGCACAATGTCTTTCATGTCTCGCATCCCCGAAAATACCTACATGAATCAGCCGAAGTAGTTGAGCCTAGCATTCTTGAAGACGTGGAGGTAGAGAAAGAGGCAACCCTGAGGCGAGCTCCGATTCGTATCTTGGGAACGGAGATCAAGAAGCTGAGGAATCGAGAAGTCAAGTTAGTAAAGGTTCAGTGGAGTGAAGCCGAGGAAGATGCAACTTGGGAAACCGAGGAGAAGATGCGTGGGGTTTATCCATTTCTTTTTTAGGGTACATTCTCGATCTCTTTTCCTAGTTAGCATATCTTTCTTTTGCTATCCATGTTTATCTTGTTATTTCGTTAATCTTGTAATGAGAACCTTAGGTAGAAACCCTTTAGATGAAACATGTATTTGAAACATGTTATGCTTGATGGTTGCAAATGGTTGCAAGTGTTTGCAAGTGGTTACTCGTGGATGCATGATACACGTTAGGCACTAAGATCGGCTCACACACTTTCATATTGCATATGCATGAGTGTTTATGCTTATTCATGGATGAAACTTGTTATGCTATCACGTGGATGTTGCATATGAATGAATGTTATGTGCACTCATGTAGAGATTATAAATTATGTTAGGAATTTGCATACATTTGGACTCATTTCACTAACATATTCTGCATTAAGGAGGTTTACTGAGTCAGTAACCGCCTGATTTTCGCATTAGATAGGTGCATTTACACACACTTTTGCATATGTTCATACAGAATTAAAAATCTTTTAAGGACAATGATTACTTGTGGATGATGTTTTGAGTAGATGGATGATGGATGGTAGGATACGTTCTTCCTAATTTGGAGATTTCGGGGACGAAATCCTTTAAGGTGGGGAGAATGTAACAACCCGAATTTTTACAACATGTTAAAACAAGAAATCAAGCCAGAATTAAATTATAAGTTAAGAATCAATGGGAACGGGTTACGCCATTGCGTTCGACTCGAAATTCTGCTTGAAAACGAGTCCGAAATTTAGTAAATCGGAGTCCGTATGACCAAGTTATGGCCCATAGAAGATTTCAGAAAATTCAAAATTCAGCCCGAAATTCAAATTCAGCCCCAAACAGATTGGGCTGGAAAATTTCCCGCCCAGCCCTAGGTCGACTGGGGAGTCGACCTGCCCAGCCCCAGGTCGACTGCCCAGTCGACTTGGGTGTCGACCTGGGGGTCGACTTCCCTGGTCGGCCATGTTTGCCTGGTGCACCTGTTTGCTACTTTGGGTCTGTTCAGTTGACCTGTGATGGGATTTGATGGTTCAGATCTAAACTAGGGTTAATCCTATGGCCTAAACTTGTCTCTACACTTATAAAAACACCCTAAGACCTAGCCTAAACCACCACAAATCATCCTAACAACTAAGTGCTGCCAAAATGCTCCTAATCATGGCCTCCATCTTCATCTTGAGAGCTTGAGAGTTCTAAACTAGAGCAAAGGCAAAAGGAGCAATCTTTCTCCATCAAATCAAAGGATCTACTTATTTCTCAAGGCTTCTAGTGTTGCTACATCATTCCTAGAGCTTCTACAACGTCTCTATCTTGTTCTATTTTGTTCTAGTTCTCATAGCCACGATTTGTAAGCCCCACTCTACTCTTAGATTTAAACTATGAAATTAATATGAACATGTAGCAAGTTGAAATGGGATTCTTGTGTAATACTTGTCTTTGGTCTATCATTGTATGCATAGATCCATTCATGACTCTTTTGATCTATGATTGTGGGACTATCATGAACCTAGTACCGTTCATCTTGATTTTTGGGTAGAAAGCTATGAGCTTTATTTGGGGATTATGCATAATGCAACATAGAACTCCTCATAACCTTGATGTTAACTTGCCTATGATGTTGAACTACATGCTAGTCACAAGTTTATCACTCTATGTCAACTATTATCATGTTATCACCTATTTGCTAAGTTTGATGTCATACATGTTTTGAGGCTGATAATCCTATATGCTAGTTGTGATGAACACCTTTGCCTCAAATATCATCATGTTTAACTTATGACCAACTTTATCACCTTATGCCTATCTTTGTCATATTGTTATGTTCCCCTTCTTAATCTATTTGTATTGATGCGAATTTACGTGCCATGGGAATACGTTATGGGTAGTTAGGAGAACTTGAAATGACATGAAAAAACATGACTTGAAATGTGACATGAAAATTGATTATGCTTGAAAACTTGAATGTGGTCATGACATGTAGAAAACCATAAAGTGGCCAACTCGAGGTTGGGTTGAGTTTGTAGCGTAAATCTGCTCGGAACCGCCCGGAAAATCCAGTGGCTACAAACAATAGGACCCAATGTGAGTAGTTGGTCATATCGCGCTTGAAACCCGAGGTTAGACTAGGTTGTGGTGTAAAGATGCCCGGACCCGCCCGGCACATCCAGTAACCACAACAAAGTCTAATGTGAGAGGTTGGGTGCATTAAATTAATTAATGCCACATGTTAGGGTTAAGTCATGAACCACTTGGATACACTTAACCAACTTGATACATGATTGGATAGGGTTAACCACACTTAACCCGTTAGAAACCCTAGTTGCGTGGTCCTTTTCAGCAGTAACCCTCTTGGATGTATCACGATACCCTAGGGACTAGGCTAGGGTGGGGCACGATTACTGGGCTGATTGTAAGCGACCAGAAAGACGGCTGAGTAGGTGCGCCAGTGTAGGTTCAGGCGGGCTATGGTCGTGCACATAGTCCGGAGTTGAAAAAATAGACATGGGCACCAGTAGGTTTAGACTGTGCGTGCTTGATTTGTGTCAGTGGTTGGCACCCTAGGGTGGACCTAGCACAGTTGACTACATTCCGTGATTGGGCCGTATGACACCGACACTCGACGAGTTAGGCTTATAGGGAGCCGATCGACTAGATCGTATAGTTGGACCTTGACTTGGGTCATCTCATGATATTGGGCCAAGGGATCATTTCTTGTTTATACTTGACATGGGTTAGAATTCTAGTACTATTGGTGCAAAACTAAACCTTGTATATGCGATGCCACACTTGATCTACCTTGTTATCTATTTATCATGCCAGTTAGTTACCATCTTTATGTTTCATCTTAGTTTCTCATGTTTAGTTAACTTCATTAGTTTTTATACTAATAGTAGGTAGGACTTACCAGTCTTTATGACTGACCCTTTTTCTTTTGCCTCTTTTCTTCCGTCCCCCCCCCCCCCCCCCCCCGCCCCCCCCAGGTTCTCAGGGAGGGAACACTAGTGCTTAGCTTGGACATTTGGCTTGCTTTCTTGACAGCTCATGTACGGTTTGGACTTGAGCTTGCTATGGCTTCACCACATCTATTTTGGGGATAGTTTACTTTATGTTATTTTCAGTTTATGTTTCTAGACTTGTGGTAGATGGAAAATGATGACTAAGTATTTTGATGTAAGTTGACTTTGGTTCTGAAATGGTTAACTATGGTTTTTAAATTTCTACCGCTGCTTTACTTATTTATTTATATATGATTCTGTCTTGTGATATCTCTGTGCATGTTTACCTAGACAACATCCCTCCAAAGCTAGTGCAATCACTCTTGAGTGATCCTGGCGGAGGTGGGGTGTTACATACTTAGTACCTAAACCAGCAACGGTTTTGAACCGGCAGATATCTACGTACATCATGAGGCAGGCTTCTCTAAGTACTCACGATAAAGCCAAAAGCCTACATCCAAAAGCTTACGTCTAAGAGCCAACAAACAAAAGCTGCTACCGGGAGTTCAAACACCATCTGCAAACCGCCATAGCAACAAACCGTATCAGTCTTAGGGAACCCCAAGTCATCTGAAACCTTCACTTCGAGGACTATAGTTAAAACCGCAAGGGCGGCCGAGAGCCAAGCAACTAAGACCAAGAAATAAAAGTGGTCGGCAGAGGCCCATGGAGGCCCAATAGCCTAGCAACAGAGGGGTCCCCGAATTCTCTATAAATAGGACCCCAAGAGCCACATAAAGGGGGACAGACTTTTTACTTCTCAATTTAGTTCTCTTCTTCTAAAAAGGAACAAATCCTCAATTCTTGTAACACAACTATAATTTATGAATGGAGAATTCAGGATCTCAAACATCTTTCGATTTGATAATCTTATTATGCCGTAATGATGAAATAGGGAGTTAACACTAACCTTTCTTATGAGAAAATGAATCGTGGCACCTTAGAAAGGGAGGAGAGGCTTCATAGAAATGCGAAGTCCCCTTCCCCCTGCCTTAAGGGTTTGCCATGATTGATCGACACTCTCATGATGAACCTAACGCTTCCTGACCCCAGAGAAAGGAGGTCGTCCGCGAGCTCAACCTGATTTCTGACGTGATCAGGACCCCTATTGGTGCTGGTCTGGCGCGGAATGATTGTCAGGGTTAATGAACATTGCGATGCCCTCTTCCCCAAAATCGGAGGATGCGTTAGCCTGTTTTCTTCTTATCATCGTACATAGAATCATTGTCACGATTTATAGAGTCATTGATCTTATAAAGCTTAGTATTATCAAGCTGAATAACCTTCCTAAAATAATTAATCGTTAGAATCGGAATTCCCATGCCCAAAGGAAGGTATACTAGCTTAGATTCACAGACTTTAGAATGTTCCTCGGTAACTCTGGTCATGACAGTGTCAAATCTAATGAACACACGTCCTCAATAATTTAATCCAGATGTTGACATAAAGTATCGTTAATAGCTTGTACTAGGTCTAGCAAGACTGGTTTCGTCTCCTTGGTTCCAAGAGTTGAGGCCTCTTCACTCAAGGATGCATTATCAAAATATAGGGAGAATGTAAAGAGGAAACTCCTGGAGAATAGTTCAGAGGATACTCCGCCGAAGCAGTCCAAAGGTGTTGGAGACCTAGCTGCTCATTTCGGTGCGGTCCTTGATACTCCAGATATTACTTCTCCAATGAAGGTCCTTGGTTTGAACCTTCGTTGTGTTGGGTCTTCCGAAGTCTCCAATGAGTTACATCAACCAATGGGATTCTCCTCTTCCTATGAGGACATTGCCACTTATGATTTTATCAACCCCACCAATGGTGGTAAATTCGATGAATTGGTTGGCCAGATTATTTCCTCTTCTCCTTTTTTCGGTGTCGACCGACTCTTCATTTGATTCCGCCCGAAGCTATCAAGCCTTGGTCAAGCGATTAGTTATGGTATTATGTTTTCCTCTTTCCTATTTTCTTATCTGTCTTCATGCACTTTGTTCCCGACTGTTATGTTCTTTATAGGCTATCAAGCGGTGGTTTGTGATGCAAGACGATACTCTATTTCCTAGTTCTGAGTTGTTGATGCTTAAAAGAGAGATCATGACCTTGAGGAAGGAAAATGATGCTTTGGCTCTCGAAAAAGAGGAGCTAGCTGTGGAACAAAGAAAGTTGGAGCATGCTTTATTGGAAGCTAAGAGTTCTGTTTGCTGGGGAAAGAATGCTACTTATCCCTAGTTGTAGCAAATAGTGCTCTACAGAGGAGCCTGGAGAAATCCAAAGAGGACATTGGCTTGCTTGATTCTTGTTGCTCTCCCTTCCATGATTAAAATTTCCCTTTGGAAAAAGAGAATGGCTCCCTTAAAATCGAGCTTGGTAAGAAGAAGCCGTTACTGGCTAAGTTTTCTAGTGTAGACAGCGATGCTAAGCGGAGAATTTCATGTTTCCTTCAGTCTACTTTGGATGAGATCATGGTGAATTCATTCGAAAATGCTTTCCTCCTTATTTACACAGAAAACATGGATAAATGTTTAGATTTAAAATTTTCTTCTCTTGATCCAGCCTTGGGGGAAAGGTTTATGTTCAAGATATTTTGTGACACCCCATGTCCGTAAATGTCACTCACTAAGGGAATGCATTAAGTTTCGTGAAGCGTTATAGGTAAGCAGAAACAGAAATATTACAAGACAGATATAAAAGCAACAACGGAATTTAATTTTATTTATAATAAAGCATTGTGGTTCAAAAACAGCACATGTCAGAAATACATATAAACCATTACATCATAAAAACTATTGTCTTGTACTTTAAAACATCAGAGTACATAGAAAAGCATAATTCCCCAAATAAAGCATAGCCATAGTAGCAAGGATAAAAGCTTAAGCCATACGTCAAAGTAGCTCCAACAAAGGTAAGCAGAATCACGGCCAAGCCTGAGTATTCCCGCCCTGAGAACCTTAGGGGGCGGGGGGGACGGAAGAAAGAAGAGGAAACAAAAAGGGTCAGACATAAAGTCTGGCGAGTCTAGTTACTTTTAGCAAGTAAATAATTAAAAGTAGCATGATAGTCATATAAAGTGGATAAAAGAGAGACAACTACATAAAAGGCAGGAATGACAAGGTAAACAGGATAATCATGATAGGGTATACTGCGCTTTTCTAAGGATTTCTCTGCACTAATACTAGTATAACCAAAATATGATGATCCCCAACATGTATACAACAGTAGACTTAGGAGTACTTTATGGTGAGAGGTTTTATCCCCATACAATCCACAGGCAGCCCCGATGCCGGACTCCTAAACTTACAAGAGTCTAGATGTACCCTAACTACTACACTAATCGATCGACTCCCTATTCCGTAGATACCATGTGTCGGTTCCACAGTAGGATGTATCACGTCCTAAAGTGGCAACCCCTTGGTGATGTGCACAACCATATCTACCATGTCACGGTCGTCTTATCCCCTTCAGCCCAGCACATGCACGCACATGGCCCGATCGATTTGTGCCGCCAACACCGTCCTTCACGTTTAGATCTTTTACAATCAGCCCAGTAAGCGTGTCCCTACTCCGACCTAGTTCAGAGTATTCGTTTGATACCATGGTATGGGTTACTGACTGAAACGAGTCCCACACAAATGATGAAAGCTCTCCCCTTTGTCTTACATCCCCACTACTAGGTTTTCCACTAGTTATGTTTACCTAACAGTGTTTTTAATTACATAACCCCAACAGGTTAAGTTTGTGGGACTATATTTACCAATATTACCCACCAACCAAAGATGTACTTAACCCTCCCACTTAACCCTTAATCATGTTAACATGTTCATACAATCCCTACGGATTCAACTAGGTTAAGTGTTTTGATTCGTTACCATGTCCAATTATGGTTATAATATGTTGGACCTCCCACATTAGGCCTACAACTTGTGGATGCTGGATATGCCAGTCGGGTCCGAGCAGACTTCTTCCATAAGTTGGGCCTAACCTCGTGTCATAGCCCGATTCGTATTTGTGCACTTAGGCCTCTCAAATTAGGTTCAATATTATTAGCTGCTGTATATGTCGACCGGGTCCGAGCAGACTTCCACCACTAATGCAACCTAACATCGTACCATAAGTAAAATTATAATTTATAATTGTAGTCCTAGGATTTCATTATTAATTAATCAATTAATTAAACATGTGCCTTTATAGGTGTTAATGCCCATTTTACCCAATTATTGTATTATATGTCCAATTATGTTTATATTCAAATTATGCCACTATTAACCTTTTTCCCCTGTTCCCTAACTAGAGCACTCACAAAATTGGCGCCATGCCTAGGCTAGATAATAGCCTAGTCATAAATGATAAAAGGGAAAGGTAATGACAAAGGTGAATGTTCTAACATGATTGACATAAATATATACTAACGTGGTGATAAGGTGAACATATACATACATATTGGCATGGACATGTAATTGACATCATAACAAGGTGGACATAAAAACAAATCTAGTGGAAAGGGTAATGATAAAACTAGATCTAACATAACTAGGATGAACAGATCCAAATAAGAATTCATATGTCCAATAATAACAGATCTCAATTAATCACAACATGTTGATCTAGATCTAAACAAAGGTTTAACTATCTAGAAAATGATAATCCCAAATTAACCACAAACTTAGAGAAAAGGTAAGATCCACATATGTGACATGATAAATTAACCACAAAAGGATTAGATCTAAAGAAAATAGATCTAACATAGTACAAGTTAAGATCCCAAATATGACATCACAAGTGAATTAGATCTATAGAAGTAGATCTAGCATAGTACAAGTTAAGATCCAAAAATATCATAGATTCAAAATTTACAATAGGTCTAATATGATAAATATTAAGATCCAACCTATAGAATATTATAGATTCACAAAATATGATAAATCCAATATGATTTAATCACAGGTGTATATCCAAATCATATTCATAACATGTTTACTTTTAATCATTTAATCCTAAAAATAACTATATTCACAAGGATCAGATCTATGAGAATAGAAGGAGAAAACTGAAATTTGAATCTCAGATCTATATTTGAGGCGCTTGATTTGTAGAAAAAGAAAGGGTTAGATTTAGTTCAAGCACTGGCGGCATCTGGCCTTCATTGTTTTTAGTATGAGAAAACAAGAGAAATGAAGATATATTTATAGCTGCCAGCCTCCAAAATTCGAATGCCACCTCATCCTTAGGGTGAATCGGGTCATGGGTCGACACCCACTTGAAAAAGGTCCGAATACCCAAAAACTAATATGGGCTCACTTTATAGGTGCGCCAGTGTAAAATTGCCTTGGCGCACTTGTCAAGTGCGCCAGTTGTTTCTGCTCTTTTCGCCAAAATTCTAACATCAAAACTTCTTCATACGTTATCCGATTTACGCAAACCAGGTGTCAATCTTGACCAGTATTTTGAGTTGAACGCAATGACGTAATCCGTTTCCCTTAATTCTGGATGTTAAATTAATTATTATTTAATTTATCCTCTTTAGTGTAGTTAAATATGGGGTGTTACATTCTCCCTACTCAAAGGATTTCGTTCTCGAAATCTCCAAGTTAAGAAGAATGTATCCTACCATCCATCATCCATCTACTCATCCACCAATCACAGACATACACTGTACTTAAAATTTTCTAATGATTATATGGACATATACAAAGGTGTGTGTATATGTCCCAATACTAATGCGAAAATCAGGCGGTCTACTGATTCAATTGACCTCCTTAATGCAATATATGTTAGTGTCATGAATCCAATATGTATGCAAACCATCCTATTATAACAGGTGAGTTATATATGTATGCACACTCATTCATCCAAATGCAACATTCATATGCTAATACATCCATTTTCACCCATGAAAGAAAAGAAAATGCACACACATCCATATGCAGTATGAGAGTGACTAAGCTGATCTAGTGCCCAATGTGTGTGTATATGCATCCAAAGGCAGCCACTAGAAAACACTTGCATTCATCAAACATAACATGTCTCAACCACATGTTTACATCCATAGGATTCCTATCTAAAGGTCGAAAATACTATAGATATGATATATTCAAATGATAGAAACAAGCACAGATAAAACTTTGGAAAAAGTAGTTAAGAACATACCCTCGAAAAGGAAAGGGTACGAAGCACGGATCTTGTCTTCGGTCTCCCAAGTCGCATCCTATGGGTTATCTCCCCATTGAACCTTTATCAACTTGATCTCTATATTGTGTAGCTTCTTAACTTCTAATCGAAGAATACAAATAGGGACTCGCATGATTATCGCCTCCCGTTCCACTTCTACCTCTTCCAATATACTCGGCTCAACAACTTCCGCGGTGTCATGTAAATATTTGCGCAGATGAGAAACTTGGAAAGCATCATGAACTCTGGATAGATTTTCTGGGAGCTTTACTCTATAGGCCATTTGGCCAATCCTCTCGGTTATCGGAAATGGTCCCACAAACCTAGGTGCCAACTTCCCTACCGATCTGAAGCAAACCACATTCCTCAGAGGTGATACTTTGATAAAAACTAAGTCTCCTACTTCAAATTCGATATCAGTCCTTCTCTTTTCTGCATAGGATTTCTACCTACCTTGAGCTATCTTCATCCGCCGTCGAATAAGGTCAATCTTTTTGGATGTTTCTCTAACCATATCTTGTCCAAGTAATAACCTTTCTGTAGATTCCCACCAACAAGTTAGTGATCTACAGGGTCGTCCGTACAATGCTTCGAAGTGTGCCATACCAATACTAGCTTGATAACTGTTGTTATATGCAAACTCTACTAAAGGAAGGTACTCTTCCCAAGTCGCTTCGAAGTCTAGGATACATAGCCTCAAAAGATCCTCTAGAATTCTGTTCACCCTCTACGTCTGCCCATCGGTCCGAGGATGATAAGCGGTGCTCAAACACAACTGTGTACCTAATTCTTCTTGCAAGCTGCTCCAAAATTCACTGGTGAAGATGGGGTCACGATCACTCAGGATGCTGGAAGGTACTCCATAAAGATGAACTATCTCACGAACATAAATTACTGCCAACCATGATGTCGTCCTCTTACTCTTAACTGGAATGAAATGAGGCTCTTAGTCAATCTGTCCACTACTACCCAAATACTGGTGTTTCCTTTCTTTCATCTAGGAAAACCATTTATGAAGTCCATAGAGATGCTCTCCCATTTCCAATGTGGAACCTCAAAAGGATGAAGTAAACCATTGGGCTTCTTTTGCTCAACTTTAACTTGTTGACAAACTAAACATTGAAAAACAAATTCGGCCACATCTTTCTTTATCCCAACCCAAAAGAAAACACTCTTCATGTCTCTGTACATCTTATCACTGCCTAGATGGATGGTTATCTTAGAACGGTGGGCTTCTTCTAGGACTGCCTTTATCAAGCTTCCAGTTTGAGGAACAAAAAGCCTTCCATCTCGTCGCAGGCACCCTTTTTCATCTATGGAATATCTACTGAAGTGACTAGAAGTCTCCCCTTTTCTGAGCTTTTCCATGATGTCTAAAATATATGGTCACCTTGCTGCAAAGCTCCTATCTGATCCATAAGAGTTGGTTGTATTTCCAGTGATGCAAACAAATCAGGCAATATCTCGATGGAGGGTCTAAAATTAAAAGTTGAGATGAACTCCAAGCTCTTCCTCTCCACAAGCAGAGGACTTAAGGCCATCCTCTGCCTACTTAGTGCGTCTGCCACCACATTACCCTTTCCAGGGGTATAAGCAATCTCAAAATCATAAGAAGCTAGGAACTCCATCCATCGTTGTTGCCTTAAATTGAGATCCTCCTGTTAGAATAGATACTTGAGAGATTTATGACTGGTGTATAAATCGAACTTCTCTCCAAGTAAATAATGATTCCACGTCTTTAACGCGAATACTATGGCAGCAAGCTCTAGATCATGGGTAGGGTAGTTCTTCTCACGAACTCTCAACTGTCTACCCTCATAACACACTACTTTCCCTTCTTGCATCAGAACCGCACCAAGCCCTGTACCACATGCATCTGTGTAAATGGTAAATACTTTACTCCCATTAGGAAAGGTCAAGACTGGGGCTGTTGTCAGAGCCCTCTTCAGTCATTGAAAAGCAACATCATAATCTATATCCCATGAAAATGCCAAATTCTTCTTTGTCAGCCTGGTGAGTGGGGCCGATATCTTTGCAAAGTCCTTAATGAACTTCCTATAATAACCTGCCAACCCCAGAAAGCTTCTCACCTCGGTTGCATTTTTAGAAATCTGCCAATCTTGCACTGCAACCACCTTTGTGGGATCTACAGCTATCCCTTCTTTGGAGACCACATGCCCTAAGAATCTCACCTCTTTTCTCCAAAAATGGCATTTGGAGAACTTTGCTTTAAGTTAGTGCACACGGAGGGTCTTCAAAACCTCCCTTATATACAAGGCATGCACTTCTTCGTTCTTTGAGAAGATTAAGATACCATCAACAAAGACCATGACAAATTTGTTCAGAAACTCCCGAAACACCCTACACATCAAATCAAAAAAATAGGCGGGTGCACTCGTTAGCCCAAAAGGCATAACGAGCCACTCAAAGAAACCGTCTGGAGTCCTAAAAGCAGTCTTATAGATACTATCCTTGGCCACGCTTAACTAATGGAACCCCATGTCCAAGTCTAACTGAGAGAATACTGATGCACCAACAAGATGATCAAATAAATCATTTATCCTCGGGAGTGGGTGCCTGTTCTTCTTAGGGAGTTTGTTCAACTCCCTATAGTCCACACATAAGCGAAGCGAACCATTCGCTTTAGTTGCGAATACCACCGGGGCACCCTATTCAGAAATGCTTCGCCTAATAAATCCTTTCTCAAGTAGCTCCCCTACTTATTTACTGAGCTCTCTCCTTTCTCTTGGAGCCATATGGCGCACAGGCAATGCAACTGGCTTTGCATTGTCCACCAACTATATGCGAAAATCGAGCGCCTTGGGGGTAAACCCCGAACCTCATCAAAGACATCAGAATACTCACATACTAATGGAACAGATCGCAGATCATCGATAGATGTGTCGAGTGACTCTAGAAAGCTAAGCATGATAGACCCTTGCGAGTCACATGAAATCTCGAGGGTTCTACCATGACAAGTTAGAGAACTTAACAACCCTCCTTTCACAATCCAGAATGGCACCATAGCTGGTTAGCCAATTCATCCCTAGAATCAACCCATAGCCCATGAACCCAAGCACATATGCGTCGCATTCGAATCCGAAGCCCAATATAGATATTCTCAAATCCCGACAAATCATGGATAAATGAGTCAAACCTCCAATAGGGTTTGAGACAACCACGGGATCCACTACCATACTAGTATTTGCGTGTAGAGACTCTACTATAGAACTAGATATAAATGAATATGAAGCGCCAGAATCAAAAGTGTTCTAATAGGTTGACTGGAAAGAGAAATCAAACCTTCCACGGAAACTTTCCTACCTCTTTTTGGAACATTGGCAGCGAGAGCATTCATCTGCCTCCCAGAAGTCCCTGCCCTCTGACCTTGTCTCTACTTCTTTGGGCACTCCCTAGAATAGTGTCTAGTCTCTTCACAACTAAAGCAAGCGTTCTTCCTTTTCTTTCAGTCTTTGACTAGGTGACCCTCTCGCCCACAATTATGGCATTTCCTCTTATCCTTAGCCTTGTCATTCTTTCCACCTTTCTTCTGTTGTTGTTGTTGTTGTTGTCTGTTCTTGGGCCAGACCTTCTTATTTTGCGTTGTTTCCCGGCCTTTACTTCCTTCTTCTCTCCCTTGTCTTCCTCATGCATCAAGGCCATACCCACAAGCCTTTCAAAAGTAGCACCCATTGGAATATGGGACATTGCCAACCCACGAAGGGGTTCATTCAGAATTTTAAAAAATCGTAATGCCTTCTTATCCGAAATATCAACTAGTTCCAGCCAAAATCTTGCTAGTTGATAGAATTTGTTAACATAATCTTTTACCGTTATGCTTCCCTGCTTGAGTGTCAAGAATCTTTCCATCTACATGCTTTTCTCAGCCTAGGAAAGGAACTTCATTTCAAACCCCATCCTAAAATCTTCCCAAGTTTCCACCGGACGTCCAGCTAGGGTTACTTCCCACTAGAACGAAGCTTCATCTTTTAGTAACCAGGAAACCAGCTAAATCTTCCTCCGATCATCCACTTCGAAAATCCCAAATAGATCCTCTATTTATTTTAGCCAATTTCTCGCCTCTACGAACATCTCCGTCCCGCGGAACGGCTTTCCGCCCATGGCACAGAAATCTTTGCAGACCTTAGCGAAATTATTTGCTCTTGGAGGGGGAGGAGGGGGAATGACTGGTGCAGCTGGGGGAGGAATATTTCCTTGGCCTTCGACAGGTGTCGTGGCCTCCAGATACCTACGGAACCATCCTGGTATCGTAATGCCCTCTAGAATATTAGGAATATTTGGTTCCCCAGACATGCTGAAAAAAAAAGGAAATGATTTAGACAACGGACCGAAGGATATTACATATGGCTTTGGGGAAATATCTTTTTCAAAATAGACTTTTCTTCTTGAAAATACTTTCCTTTAAAACCCATTTTGAAAATAGTTTTTAGAAACTTTTATCTAATCTGGTAACCTTCAGCTCTGATACCAAGTGTGACACCCCACGTCCGTTAATGTCACTCACTAAGGGAATGCATTAAGTTTCCTGAAGCATTATAGGTAAACAGAAACAGAAATATTACAAAACAGATATAAAAGCAATAGCATAATTTAATTTTTATTCATAATAAAGCATCGTGGTTCAAAAACAGCACATGTCTGAATACACATAAACCATTACATCATAAAAACTATTGTCTTCTACTTTAAAACATCAGAGTACATAAAAAAGAATAATTCCCTAAATAAAGCATAGCCATAGTAGCAAGGATAAATGCTTGATCCATACGTCAAAGTAGCTCTAACAAAGGTAAGTAGAATCACGGTTAAGCCTGAGTATTCCTGCCCTAAGAACCTGGTGGGAGGGTGGAGCGGAAGAAAGAAGAGGAAACAAAAAGGGTCAGACATAAAGTCTAGTGAGTCTAGTAAATTTTAG
Source organism: Allium sativum (assembly GCA_030737875.1). Taxonomy (NCBI): domain Eukaryota; kingdom Viridiplantae; phylum Streptophyta; class Magnoliopsida; order Asparagales; family Amaryllidaceae; genus Allium; species Allium sativum. The sequence goes on along the minus strand of CM060914.1, from coordinate 5,588,501 downwards.
CAAGTAAATAATTAAAAGTATCATGACAGGCATATAAAGTGGATAAGAGAGAGACAACTACATAAAAGGTAGGAATGACAAGGTAAATAGGATAATCATGATAAGGTATACTGCGCTTTTCTAAGGATTTCACTGCACTAATACTAGTATGACAAAAATATGATGATCCCAACATGTATACAATGGTAGAATTAGGCAAACTTTCTGGTGAGAGGTTTTATCTTCATACAATCTACAGGCAGCCCCCATGCCGGACTCCTAAACTTACCAGAGTCTAGATGTACCCTAACTACTACACTAATCGATCGGCTCCCTACTCCATAGATATCCTATGCCGGTCCTACAGTAGGATGTATCACGTCCTCAAGTGGCAACCCCTCGGTGATGTGCACAACCATATCTACTGATGTCACGGTCATCTTATCCACTTCGGCCCGGCTCATGCATGTACATGGCTCGGTCGGTCTCCTAAACTTACCAGAGTCTAGATGTACCCTAACTACTACCCTAATCGATTGGCTCCCTACTCCGTAGATACCCTATGCCGGTCCTACAGTAGGATGTATCACGTCCTCAAGTGGCAACCCCTCGGTGATGAGCACAACCATATCTACTGATGTCACGGTCGTCTTATCCCCTTCGGCCCGGCTCATGCATGCACATGGATTGGTCTGTTTGCGCCGCCAACACCGTCCTTCACATTTGGATCTCTTACAATCAGCCCAGTAAGCTTGTCCCTACTCTGACCTAGTTCGGAGTATTCGTTTGATACCGTGGTATGGGTCACTGATTGAAACGGATCCCACACAAATGATGCAAGCTCTCCCCTTTGTCTTACATCCCCACTACTAGGTTTTCCACTGGTTGTGTTTACCTAACGGTGTTTTTAATTACATTACCCCAACACGTTAAGTTTGTGGGACTATATTTACCAATATTACCCACCAACCCAAGATGTACTTAACCCTCCCACTTAGCCCTTAATCAAGTTAACAAGTTCATACAATCCCTATGGATTCAACTAGGTTAAGTGTTTCGATTCGTTACCATGTCCAATTATGGTTATAATGGGCTAGACCTCCCACATTAGGCCTACAATTTGTGGATGTTGGATATGCCGGTCAGGTCCGGGCAGACTTCTTATACAACTTGGGCCTGACCTCATGTCATAGCCCGATTTGTATTTATGCACTTAGGCCTCTCACATTAGGTTCAACATTAGTGGTTGTTGCATATGTCGGTCGGGTCCGGGCAGACTTCCACCACTAATGCAACCTAACCTCGTGCCATAAGCGCAGTTACAATTTCTAATTGTAGTCCTAGGACTCATTATTAATTAACCAATTAATTAAACCTATGCCTTCATAGGTGTTAATGCCCATTTTACCCAATTATTGTATTATGTGTCCAATTACGTTTATATTAAAATATTCCACTATTAACTTTTCCCCCCGTTCCCTTACTAGCGCACTCACAAAATTGGCAACGTGCCTAGGCTAGATAATAGCATAGTCATAAATGATAAAAGGGAAAGGTAATGAAAATGGTGAATGTTCCAACATGACTGGCATAAATATATACTAACATGGTGATAAGGTGAACATATACATACATATTGGCATGGACATGTAATTGACATCATTATAGGCTGGACATAAAAACAGATCTAGTGGAAAGGGTAATGATAAAACTAGATCTAACATAATTAGGATGAAAAGATCCAAATAAGAATTCAACTGTCCAATAATAACATATCTCAATTAATCACAACATGTTGATCTAGATCTAAACAAAGGTTTAACTGCCCAAAAAATGATAATCCCAAATTAACCACAAACTTAGAGAAAAAGTAAGATCCACATATGTGACATGATGAATTAACCACAAAAGGATTAGATCTAAAGAAAATAAATCTAACATAGTACAAGTTAAGATCCCAAATATGACATCACAAGTGAATTAGATCTATAGAAGTAGATCTAGCATAGTACAAGTTAAGATCCAAGGATATCATAGATTCAAAATTTACAATAGGTCTAATATGAGAGATCCACGCCATAGAATATTATAGATTCACAAAATACGATAAATCCAATATGATTTAATCATAGGGGTATATCCAAATCATAGTCATAACATGTTTACTTTTAAATATTTAAACCTAAAAGTAACTATACTCACAAGGATCGGATCTATGAGAATAGAAGGAGAAAACTGAAATTTGAATCTCAGATCTATACTTGAGGCACTTGATTTGTAAAACAAGAAAGGGTTAGATTTAGTTCAAGCATTGACGGCATCTGGCCTCCATTGTTTTTCGTATGAGAAAACAAGAGAAACGAAGATATATTTATAGCTGCCAGCGTCCAGACTTCGAATGCCACCTCAGTCCTAGGGTGAATCGGGTCATGGGTCGACACCCACTTGAAAAAGGTCCGGATACCCAAAAACTAATATGGGCACACTTTACAGGTGCGCTCGTGTAAAAATACCTTGGCACACTTGTCAAGTGCGCCAGTTGTTTATGCTCTTTTTGCCAAACTTCTACCGTCCATAACTTCTTAATATGTTATCCGATTTACGCAAAACAGGTGTCAATCCTAACCAGAATTTCGAGGTGAACGCAATGACGTAATCCGTTTCCCTTAATTCTGGATGTTAAATTAATTATTATTTAATTTATCCTCTTTAGTGTAGTTAAATACAAGGTGTTACATATCATGTATGAGGAAGAAAGAAGAAGTTTCTACTAGGAGGGAGATTGATGTATCTAAACTTTTGTTCATTGAGGATGTTCCTCTCGAGAGTCTGTTTGCCGATGATGAAGGAGACCTTGCGATGGTGTCGCGAGTTGTTCGTGTCAATGATGAAAACTCTCAGCATACCAATATTACCACGGGTAACGAGGAAGGTAGAGGCAACTCGTCCATGGGTGTTACTTTCTCTGCTTTTAGTACATTAGATAAGGTGGGTAGCGAAGGTACCAAATCCATTGAAGAAGATCATATCCCAATCGGTGCCCCTGACCTTTTAGAAGCGCGAAGGATGGGGAAGGGCCCAAACTCCCTTGGTTCCCTTCTTATTGAAAATTCACAAGTTTCTGTCCCTACTTCTGAGGTATGGCATCTTTTGTTATCCGTAGATTCTTTTTCTTTGACAATCAATCAGTAATTCTTTTCGTCTAGACCTGAAGAAAACGGTTAAGTTTTAGGGATTCCACCCTTATAAAGATTCGACTAGAAGCGATTCATCTTATTAGGGAACTGAACAAACAGATGGACAAATATAACACACTGCCCTACAAATATCATCTCCTTGATAAGAATGCTGTGAATTTAATGTATGTTAAGGAGAAAGAAGTGGCTCCTAGGCTGCGAGCGGCCCGGTTGCTGTGTGAAAGGCTCTTAAAAGACAATTCCGAGCTAGTGACTTTGTTTTGGATGTTAATCGAAGACTGAGATACATTAGTAAACTTTTTTTATCAAATGTATCGTAGATATGAAACCACAGATTTCTCCTTTTTAGGTAATCATAGCGGGGGCCTTCTTAGACGTCTTCATAGAAGGTGCATAAATGAACGTGGCGTGGACCTACACCTTAGCAAATGCTAGAACCTCCCACGAGTTACTTTCATTCCCAGAAAGTTGCCTTGAGATAAACTTAAATTTAACAAGCAACGATTTATAATTGAAACCTTTAAAAGATCAGTTTTGTATGGGCAAGAGGAATATCTACGATGAATGTACTTTCTTGGTTGACAATATAGTGATTACCTCTCTTTCTAATTCCGACTGACATTTTTCTTCAGAACTTGTCTTCTGCCTCGCATTTACTCTCTAGGGCCATCCTAAAAGATTACGTTAAGTTGAAGAGAGAATACTGGGAGAAACTTTCTCTTATTAAGTCTTCTTCTTTGGCACGATATTGCTTTTTAATGGATCTTGAGAAAGTTTATACTTGTTATCCTCGGATTCATCTCGATTTCCTAGGCAAGAACAAGGATCAATTTTTAAGAGAGGTCCACACATTTCAGTCGAAGTTGGTTCATGGTTATGACAGCCCGCCTACCAGAAAGTGGGACTATCATAACTGTCCTCCAGTTTATACACCTGATGGATTTGAAGTTCCCTTCGATTCCTCACTTGACCTTACAGCTGACATTCTGGATAAAGTGAGGAAGGCTGCCTCCTTGCCCTGATACTCATGATAAACACTTATAACGGTGCTTTATTGAGAGCTAGGTCATGCTTATGTGAAAGCTTTAGGATCGGGGTATGGGTGTTCTCTCCTTTGGAGATGTGTTTATCTTACAATCTTTCTTGTAAATAATTATGTAAGATATGCAGTACTTGGCATATCAACTGTCTCATGTAATATTTTATAATGATGGTGCTTATGAACAGATGCAGGACCAAGAACAGTACTACTTAACGTGTGATCACACATTTCGACATAAACGTTTTTCTCTCCTTATGTCTTTACCATGACGTGGCGTACACGTCTAGCACACTTTGTTAGAAGCTTTCCTTATAGGCCTTTGCAAAGCGCCATTCGTCCTTAGTGGAGTTAATGAAACCGAGGTGTGTTAGGTATGAAATGTCTATAGTACTTACTTATGTTTTGTGCCTTAGTGCAAACATCTGATATACTTGGATAATAAATTGATGAATGTATAAGTTAAAGACACTACCCTGAGCCAGTGATAAGGTCATAAGTTTACACCTGGTAATAGCGGAAATGTGATTCCAAGCCAGATACGAGTTGTTGAGAAGGTTGAACAACTCCCTCTTATTTAGGTTTTTGCATCTGAATCAATCTAGATCTGGATATTCGTGATGAGACCAGAGTCCTACCTTCGGTTGTGATTCACACCTAAATCGACTTAGATTCGAGCATTAAGATAGTAGACCAAGAACCCGGTTTTGGCCTTTGTTGAAAGGTGAATCAACCAGGATTCGGTGTTGAGATAAGACCGGGTTTCCCTTTCCGGTATTTGTGAAGGCCCGAACCAACCCAAATTCAGGTTATTTAAAATAGGAGATCGAAAATCCACTTTCGGTACTTGTGAGGAGCTTAACCAACCCTGATTCGGGTATTACTATAGAAGACTTGAACCAAATCTTGTTCAAGCAATCAAAGAATGAAGACCAGAAATTCCCTTTTGGTATTTGTGAAATTTTGATCCAACCTAGAATCAGGCTATTAAGGTAGGAGACAGGAAGTCTTCTTCTGATCTTTGTTAAGAACTAAATCAACCCAAATTTGGGTATTTATATAGGGCCAGGACTCTCCTTTCAGTAATTATGTAGATCTGATCCAACCCAAATTCGGGTTATTAATGTAGAAGACCTGAACTATCCTTTGTTCAAGTAACTAAGATTAAAGACCGAAAATTCCCTTTCGGTATTTGTGAAGAACCGAATCAATCCAGCTTCGGGTATTAATATTTTGGTGTCCCCCCTTGGATTTGATTTGTGAAGCATAGATTGTACATGCTTCCTGAACCTTTCTCCGGGCTTTGATGTAAAAGGAGAGGATGTACGTGCTTTGTGGGCCACTCTCGGGGCCTGTGTGTCCGGTGCTCTATACTGACCATCTAGGTACTGATAGAGGCTTACACACCACTCCCTACGAGGGGTGCTCTATCCTGACCATCGTAGGTGATAATAGAGGTTGGAGTTCCCTTCTGCGGGTAACGCGAAACATAAGCAGAGGTAGGACTTGCTCTTCTGCGAGCAAAGATAGGAAGTGCTTAGTTTATATTAGAGGTAGGACATACTCTTCTGCGAGCAAAGACATGGCGTGCTAACGTTAGATGCACAGCCACAATCATTTCTGGTGTGAAATGGAGGCTTACGCTTTTGATGCTTTAATCTAGCCCCCTCTGATTTGGGCATGGAGAAAGACCAACACACCATCCCCCTCTAGGGTATGCCTTGTCCTGACCAATTTGGTGATGACAAGGGATTTGATCCATTCGTGGTTTGACCCTTTTGGCTTTCTTTAAGCTTCGAAGGGAGGGTTTTCCTTACCCTTAATCATGTTTGTTAATCCTTTTCCTAAGGACTTTCGTTGAACTTAACCTGATCTTTTTATAAACTTTCGTAATTGGCCTTGGTTGATGAATTTGATGACCATTTCCTTAAGGATTCTGCAGTGGTCAGTTTCATGTCCATTCATCATGTTGTAATGACAATAGGGTCCTCCTATTTTCTTTTCGTATTTGGGCTTTTTCTTTGTGATCGACCAATAGTTGAGTTCGTGTTTAGTTAGGAAGTAGATATTTTCCATCCGAGTGGTGAGGTAGTATTCCTTAGGTAATCCTGGCGTAAACCTCTCTTCTTACCATTGGGACTTAACCCTTTTGTGACCCAGTCTTGTAGTTTTACCTACATCTTTGTTCCTACTTCCCGAAATATACTGAGGTTAGGGTGTTATCCTTTCAGACCATTTATTGGCGAGTAGGTCAAAATTATTCATTATTTCTTGTTCAAGCACCGTTCCTCTGATTTTCTTGTGGGGAGTTTTCCTTAGGTGAGAGAAGATGTTAATGTACTTTGATATAGAGCCATTTGGAGGAGGTGCTAGGGTTTGTCCTATGTGGGAAAGGCTATAATCCTTGGTGTCGAAAGCATATTGTTCTATTTCTCTTTTCCGCTTTATTATCCGCAAGGCTTTCACTCTCAACCGTTGTTCTTCTGTCACTCTTGGGTCGGAGATTTATGACTTATCCATTCGAGATCCAGAAGGCTTTTGTTGGGACCTTTTACCCATAACTTTGCTTTAGCCTTAGTCCAACCCGAGATGGAACAGCACAGGCAGATATGTGAGAAAGTTAACCAAAGGATCAGAGGTTCAAGCCCTCCTTCTAGCGCAAAAATGTTAATGATATTTTTCATCAACACCGGAGATAGGCCTATGGAAGTGAACCTAAGAGAAAAATAGGTTGTTTAGCCTTTGCAAGTTTGAGCTAGTTCACTGTTTCCTGGATATCAAGGTTTAAAATCCGAAAGAATAGTTACTCTTCCCTCGATGGGGTGAGTATCACGATTAAGCGATTCAAGAACCAACAGTTATCCCGGGAGGATGAATTTCTAAACACAACCCTTGATAAGGACTTAATGGAAGATGGGAAAGGATTCTACGCGAAGCTTGTTGAAGGGTCTAAGCTTGCAGGAAGGGTTTAGGCTTGTAGGAAAGGTTTAAGCTTATGGGAAAGGGTGTTTCACTTGACATGCGGAAAGGCTTGGTCGAAGGTTTATGTATATATTGGAAACAAATAGTAAGCTGCAGCAACCATAACTAAGAAATAACATAACAAACTCATAAGTATCGACTCACTCTTATTTGATTTAGAATACAAAATATAATAAGAGAAATCCCCAAATTGATTTAAGGATTAGGGTTTACTCTAGAGAAAAGAGTACAAGAATCAGAATGAGAAAATCCGTCCTCAAAATGTGACCCCTGGGGTCTTATTTATAGAGAATTCGGGGTGCCTTCTGCTGTTGAGCCATTGGGCCTGTAGGAACTTCTGTTGGCCGCTTTTTCCGTCAGTCTCGGGTGCTTTAACTTCTAGCTGCTTTATGGTGTTGATTATTCTATAGTGAAGGTTTCGGTCAGTTGGGGCTTCTTTGAGATTGTTATGAGCTCTCGGTTGTATGCTCTCGGTTATAAGCTTCCAGATGTAGGCTTCCGATTTTCTAATGAATTCGTAGAGGAGCTTGCCCGCATGATATATGTAGATAGCTACCAGTTCAGAACCACTATCGGTGTCTATGTTAAGTAGACTAGTATGGATAGTTGTATCCCTTCTGGGGTTCCGATTGGCCTTTTGGTGGAGCCTCCAGGTATAGCCTAATCTTCCAGAAAATAGCTCCAGGTTATTTGCTTATTGTCTATCAAATGTGACTTTTTGGAATTTATGTAATAGATGTTTTGGAAGCTGGTTCCGGATAATCTTTATGTACTTCTAGTTTGATACTTTTGACGTCTTTGCTTCTTGATGTATCGGTATTGAGCAGGTTAATATCGACAACCCTTCTGTCTTTTCAGGTTTCAATTTGTGGAGCCCTTGTCTCCTTTCTTTTTTAGCTTTTGACTTAGGTGACCTTTCGCTGTAAGATTCCCGTGCCGGGTATATCTTACCGGATATACCTTATCGGCTATACTGTGCCGATTGGACCCTTCCGGATAGGCCTTGTCGGACAGGCCCTGTCGGATAAATCATGTTGGTATTCTAAAGCTTTTGAGTTCTTTTACCCTAGGAAGGTGCCAGTTTATGCAGCCCTTGGATCATTCCTTCTTGCTCTTGGTTCTTTCTAGTGTTTATGTTCATCCGATACCCCTTTACTGTCAGCTTGTTTCAGAGTTAATTTTGGTAGTAACAAGTTACTCATCCTAGGATATTACTAAGTGTAAATTCGTCTCGCATCCTTATTTCCAGGTTTCATTTAAAGTGGCTCCCTCCCTAAAGATTGTTATAAAGCGGGTCCCTGTTTTTGGGTGCTTCACGTTTTCCAGTAGTTTTTGGCGCTGCTGTATAAAAAACTACAAATATTCACGAGAATAGTCTGCGTAAAAACTGCAAAATTTAGCAAATATGGTGAATAATTGCTGATATATCAGCAAGTATTCACCCAGAATTTTATTGGAAAATCGGATGAATATTTGCTGATATATCAGTAATTATTCATATATACTTGCCGATATATCAACAATTATACATAACTTTTTTGCAAGGCTTATGAAATATTGTTGATATATCAGCAATTATTGTATATAATTGTTGATATTTCAGCAATTTTGTTAAAGGCGATAAAAGGCTTACTAATACTTGTTGATATATCAGCAAGTATTGTATATGATTGTTGATATATCATCAATTATATACAATACTTGCTGCAAGTATTTTACACTTGATGTGAAATTGAGACAATAAAGGGAGAATGGAAAATTGCAACAAAAATTGCAATTATTACTACAAATTGTTGATATATCAGCAATTACTTTGCAGTTGATGCAAATAATTGCAATAGTTACAACAATATCAGCGACTATTGCAAATAGTTGCGTTATTTGCTGCAATTTACTAGAGCATGCAGTTTTTTCGTTTTTGATTTGTTTTTTCGTAGTGTTAATGCATGAATTCGATAATCATTATGTGTCGAATTTAATTTTGAATTTTTGTAAAAAAAATCATTATTTTTTGTTGGTGTTTTGATTATTTTCAAAAAACAGGGACCTAGTTTATAAAGTTTTTAGATAGGAAGTTATTTTTGTATTTTGAAACTTGGTAGGGACCTGAGCCAAACTTACCCTATTACTAATCTTATCTCTGATAAGTCCTTTCCTTCCGTTCTATTGAGTCCTATCTCATAAGATTTTTATAAACCAAAGCTCTGATACCACGCTGTAACGACCCGCCTTTTGACCGCTTCAAATCGATAACTAAACCAACTCAAACCGTTCACAATGACAGATTGTTAGGGTTAGTTACACATTAGAGTAGTAACAAAACAAACTTTTATTAATACAACAATATTTTCACATCATAGTTTACAAAAGTTTAACAAAGTGCAAAAATATACAGCGGAAACATAACTAAAGCTCAGCAGAAGAAATAATTAAATTACAGCGGAAGAATAGAAATGCTCCAATATAATAGCTCCAACCTAAATCCATCATCTGCTCTACAAAACATCTGCAAACCAAAACTACTAGGCTTCCTATGTGGAAAGTATGGGCACCTAGAGTTTAGGTGGAAGAACAATAAACTTCAGGTCAGTCACAGGACTAGTGTGATACTAAAACAATTATTTTAGATTTATTTTAAAGAAAGGTAAATCATAAGACCATGTCGTATAAACATGGAATAGGTTTTTCCCTTATGAATACTAATGCATAAAAACTCGCAATTCTTTTGGAAAATAAAGCTAAAATAAGGTCTCTCGGCACACAGACTTGGGAGAGGTTTCTCCTTACAATAACCAAACATGCTTGATACACGAAAATATTTTGATATTATTATTAGTACATAGTGTGAAAATCACTTTCGTAAATAAATATATCAATCCTAGCTAGTACAAGTACCATATATTATGTCGACATATAGGTTAACATTTAAAATCGTACAAACTCATAGTGGAGAATGGATTTCCAAAAAATAAACAGACCAAGGAACGTCTTTACCGATAGGTACATATCAACAGGAATTTCCCAAGAACAACTCAAGTTCTCTACCAACACAAGGCTGGGATCTCCCTACTTGGATCACACTTGGATATATCACCTCCCTATTGTTACCAACCTTAAACCGGGCACTTGCAACATCAACCACAAAAAGTAGAAATTCTCACATAAGTAATACCTGGGCTTCATACAATGGTACACTTTTTATCTAGAAGGAGATGATAACCCATAACCTTGTTGCATCCTTCCTATTTTGGTTATTTTCCAGGGTGTGAGGCTTATCGTAGTCTGATTACACAAAGTTATTCTTTAATCATCAATAGCACAATCACTTCGTATGCCACACTGTCATTTCATAATAGACAACTGATAATTACTAATCATATCACCTTTGAGCTCGTATGTCTTACAGAAGGGTGTTAAGCTAAGAGATATCCTCTCCGCTACCAACAAAAATATTTTTAGCAAAGAACAATCAATACATTATAAAATACAATGTCAGACACATATCCATACAAGTTCGGCCTGGGTATGAATGAAACCGAAGGTACCATATTCCTCGTCTAATAAAGGAGAGAGGCCCTTGCAAATCCAGAAAATCTCCATGTAGGTCCGAACCACTTCTACAATATAATCTCACAATGGTTAGTCACCTATCCAAGACATCAACAAGCAGTCCTACGATGTGAAGATTCCAGATCTTCAACCACCATCTCCAAAATCTTAATTTTCTCCATTTCGTCGTATCATTATTCAAAATGGTATTCGGATAGAAGTCTGGTCCCTGTCTTTCTGAATAACGAGCATTATTTTAAAACTATATGGAAACACAGGATTAATCAAGTCTCTTTACACTTCGAATTGGTTACTTAAAACCTCTTAAAATAGTTCTCCATTCCTTAAGCTTTAAACCAAGGTTAATCTTATTCAAGGTTCCTTTTAAGATTCACCTTCCAAAAATCCATTTCATAAACTTCTCTTTAAAACTTATTTTTTTAAATCAAAGATAATTAATCTTCAAAAACCTTAATAATCATTCACTAACTTTTTATCAAGATTCATTAACTCTTTATTCCTTTACTTTCCTTTTTAAACCCATCTCTAAATCAAGATCATTAATTATTATTTCACATAGCCTTCACAGAATCTAATCTTCTTTAGATTCCAAATCATAAACTTAACTTAGCTGGGTTAAAGAATGATGTTATTTAAGACACCATTCACAACAAATCCAAAACCAATTGATATTAAATATAAGATTTACATATAAATTACGTCAACTTATATTCATCATTGAAATGTGTATGTGTCTTAACCTAATTATTCATAATTGAAACGTTTATTTGTACCACTAAATTAGAAAGTTAAACATATTACGCTACAGATTTTGAAATAAGCCCAAATTTAACGTAGATGACACTCTACTGGCACGTTGAACATCTATAAAGTTTTGTTAGATTGATATAGCTTACGATACGATATGAATGTAAAGGAAGCGCTGCAAATTTGAGATTCCACACACACACACACACACACACACACATATATATATATATATATATATATATATATATATACATACATACATATATTTATATATATATATATATATCATACGCACACACACACACACATATATATATATAAGGAGCATTCCTTTTTCGTTGTACCATAAATAGTGCAGCATCTGTAAGTGCGTCGTGATTTTCTCCATATGTTTGATTTTTTCTCCTCCATCTAACTTTTGCTCCTCTCAGACAATTGTTAAAATACAAATTCATGGATCATACGGAGGGGCATTTTGGGTGCTACAAAAAGGGAGGGGGGGTTCAAAACCCAGTAGACCCGATAAAATGGAGACACACAATCACGTGTGTACTCACAGGACCCGGTAAATTGGTAAACTAACATGAGAAATTATGTCCAAAAGATTTTTGTATCCTTAATTTATTTGGAACATATTAAGATTATGAATTTATGATTGGTTGTTTTATTTAAAAAATGGAAAGGATATAAACCACAAACAATATGCATTCATTGGTGAATGCATATTAACCATGCACATATGTACTAGGCGTTTGCTTAATCTGTGCAAAATGCAAATTTTACATACTTTTGGGATGTTAAAATGCTCCATTTCATGTTCAAATGCATCTGGAGCATCCAAGTTAGAAACAAAGCATTTTTCCTTCGAAATAAAATTAAGTATATTTAATAGTTGGTGTCCGACCCCTCGAATACCAGTAGATTTTTTTTCCAACTATTTAAGGCGACCTCCTCCCTTCCACCACCATAAACTCAAAAACTTTCCTCTAATCCTTCGTTTCTCAAATTTTCTGACCCTAATAATAGTATTTTTTTAATGTAAAATCCTTCGTTAATATGCTTATTTTCTTGGTTCTCTGTAACAGATTTTTTCTCAACTATTCTAAACATTTTGAAATTTGGTTGTTTCAGTGTTATGGGGCACTCATCCAGTTCTGCTTTTGTTGATTCTTCATCAACGCCTATCAGGAACTGGATGCATGAATGCTCAGAATCTTTCCTTAATACCTATGTTAGTAACTTAGGCTTAAGGGTAGCAGCCAATCATGTTTAGCATCCATAGCTATGGAATTTTGATGACATATACAATGACCGCTATAGGTTTACAAATGAAAAATAAGTCTGACAATTTGAATCGTCCCTGGAGGGAGTGTAACAGCTTGTTATAGATTTCAAGGGATGATCGAGATGTCGAGCATGATTTTCTAGACAAACCTAAGGACTTTCGGAATGGTGGAGCACAGAAGTACCAGAGGTTTATAAGAAATGCACCTCTTCAATTTAAGAAGTAAGATGTTTGATGGATGCATAGGAAGGGGCACTTGCCGGTATCAGATACCTGTAGCTCCACCGCCTCAGGCTCAACCTTAGCTCCAACATTTCACTGGTACCAACGCATCTCTGTAAGGCGACTAGATGACTGGTGACACTTTACCCGCCCAGCTCGAACGCCTCCTCCACCTACAGGCCTGTGAGTTCTGTTATGACACGGCCTTTTGTCCTGATAGACCTTTTCACTGAAGCAACGATGTGATGCTGTTCTCTTTTGCTTACCATTACCAATGTTTAGAGATAGAAGATTTTGGAGAAATTTCACAACGATGCCATAGCCTTAGATATGGTACACATGCTTCTTGAACTTGAGTTGATTGGACATGTTAATTATCTACTGAGAAGGTTCCATGTTACTTAGTAGCATTTGATTTGTAGTTTTTTTTGTTCGGTTTATTTTGTAGTCCACTTGGTTTAGCAAAAAATGTATCGTTGTAATTGAGTGAAATATCGAGTTTACTATATTGTGTTTTGACTGCGGTTATTGAATGCATATTACAATGTTAAACAAATAATTAATTAATTGCACATCAGTTATATTAAAATTGTAAATTTAAATACTCTGCTTGAATGTCTTGTTTGAAGTCGTAAATGCATATCTCGTTTAACTTTATTCTCCACTTAATTGACCCGTTGAGATATCCAGTTTAAATGCTCGTTTTTTATTACCCCACAAAATGTAATAACCCGGATTTTTATGTACCTGAATATTTGATTTATTTAAATATTAGTGTGATTATTTTAGAAGTTGAATGACTTGAATTCAGAATATACGAGTTATATAATATAACTGTATTATGAAATAGTAATTTAAATATTGAAATTACTCGATTAAGTGTATCTAGAATTTAATATGAAATTAAATTGATTTTGAAACTTATGTAAAATTCTAATTAAATAGAACGATAATAATAATTTATTATCAAAGAGTTGAGGTGTTTTAAAATCGATTAATAACAACTCAATTTTTGTTAACACGTAAAAATGATGTTTTTGCAAATAGTCTCGGAATTTGACAAAATCAGTTTTGTCAATTCTGGAATGTTGAACTATAGCACAATGTCAAGTTTCATGGCGATTGGAGCTTTGGTGTTGTCATGCGAGTTTAAATTACTCCACGTGAATATAAAATTTAAAATATCCTAGAAAATATCTATCCTACAAATATCTTGTTACCTATAAAACGTCATCCTTCACTCCTTTTTCGATCTTCTACTGAAACAAAAAGCAAGCCGCTCTTTCTGTTATTTCTTCAACAAATTAAAAAAAATCAAATACTTAACGGATTCGAGCAAGGCTAAATCCGTTGAACTCGTTTTGTGACGGCTCCCCCGAACCAGCCGACATTTCTTTAGAAATGCGCTGTACCGATGTCCAACTAGCACGGGACGGTCATCGAAAATAAAGAAAAGAGAAGAAAGGAATTTGAAACTATAAACTAACAAGGAACCTATAGTATCTCTCGCAATGCATGGAATAAAATATAATAACAACATAACTTTGACATAAAACAGGCGAGACAGTGCATAAGCTAAAAACTAAATCATCATAGCAGTGGAATCCATAACATAGCTTATGATCCAACATCATTACTACAACTTCAAATTTATGTCTCTAAAGCAAAAGAAAGAAAAGGTACACTGCTAATGCCCATGCAGTGACTAGCTACAACACAGGGAGCATACATGTATATCATACGTGGAAGCCTTCTGCTCGTCTCCAGACAACTACTCGTGCATTACCACCTAACCTGTCTCTAGTCTGCTAGTTTAGGAGCACCTAGAGTAATAAGAAGAGACATAAAACTCTGGGTCAGACAAAAGTATGGTATGAGTGATAAGCAACAAAACAGAACAATAATAGGTATAATCCAATCATACCTGAACCTAGACCTGCAACCAAAGAGTTGGCACAACAGGATGTACAATACTCTAAGATGACACTAACATATGGTGTAAAGATACGGGGGAGGGGTGTGCATGTCATAGTGATATCAAACAATCAAGCATAGAAACCATCCTCATATCTCTCACTCAGTGCGTAAAGCATACGTTATCTACCCTTTTGATCACTCAATTCTTTGCTACGATCACTCTGCCCTATGGAGTCATGACGGCTCCACTGCACTGATTCATAGCCACTAATCCATCTCTCAGTGGTGAAATAAAGTTATGGATATCGATAACCCCTTTGCACACGTCCCGCAGTAAAGCTCAATCATGAAGTTAACTCGTTGGTTCCCATCTGGATCCTGAGCTACAACTTCTCATTTGGGCTACCTTTGCATCTCGGGTTTTGGTCTCATCCCAGTTTGGTTCGTAACTCCAAATTTCCATTCAGTCTGTTCACTGTCCATGCTCAAAGACTAGCTCGCGATTCTCCTTCGATTCGCAGTTCGTGACATTGTACTTAGCTCGTGATGATCTCCAACTCCAGTTCGTGACCCACATGGTCGGCTCGTGACTCGCCCCCTGGCATCGGATCGTGGTTCATCATCCTGCGGCTCATGGCATAGTGCTCTGCTTATGGTTCGTGACTCAAGGCTTTGGTTCGTGGCACTCATCTCGAGTCGTGATCAAGCTTCTGGTCGTGGTGCATCATGGCGATTGGCTCATGAGGCGGTTCGTGGAGTGTAAGTGGTCCATGGTTCGGGTCGTGATTCATATGTCATGAGCGGGTCGGGTCGTGATACTCTGATGCTCGCTGGTTTGTGACACCCATCAGTTCGTGGTGCTCGCCCTTCATCGGATCAGTTCGTGGTATTTGAGCAGAAGCGGTTTGGTCATGGTCTTCCAGTGTGAACGGGTCGGTTCGTGACCACCATTCACAAGCGCGTCGGGTCGCGGTCTTCAAGTGTGAGCAGTTCGTGACACAATCCAGATTCCTACGGTTAGGGTCGTGGAATGCTCCACGAGCGGGTCGGTTCGGAGGGGTGCGATCAGATCCGTTTTCCTACACATTTTTCTGCACTTTGTCCAGCGAGCTGTTTACGCCATACGACGGCGTTTTCGACCATTCTAACTGTTCTATGCAATCACAAATCATACCAAACAGTAATAACAACATGTATAATCATCCACAAACATCAAAACAAAATTTTAACATGTTTATATGGATCAAGCATACCCAAAACCCATGTTTTCCCCTTAATCCCCCTTAATCATGTTTAAGCATACAATTAGCAAAACTTATCCAAATTAGCCCAAATTTTTATCAGAGCCCTAAAATGATATTTTAGAATTTTACAAATTTTTCCAGGATTTAATCATGTATAATTTCGTTAATTAGCACTAATCACCCCCTAATTAGCTGTAATTAGTGTAGTAACAATGCTAATCACTCACCTTAGCCACAAATTAATCTTAGATATGAAATGATTCTTTAAATGGCACGAATTCCAATTCACACAACAGCCTTTGACTTTAATTTGATGTTGATTATACTTGGTTTGATGCTAGTTAGAATAATCTTCAATTAGAAAGTGATTTGGAGGTGTTTTAGAAAGTGGAGGTCATGGCTAGGGTTCAAGAGATGTAAATGGCAGTTAGATAACTGATTAGAAATGATTTCCCAAACCCTATCAGCCTCCCCATAACCCTAATCCCAAAATGAATTATGGGCCTAGCTGTTAATCACTCTAGTTAGGCCCGATTAAGCTGGTTTTCACCTTCCAAACCTTATTTCAGCCATACCTCCCAAACGGTAAGTCCGTTTGATCAATGTGACCACTCTATGGAAAGGTAAACCATTATTTAATCCAATGGAAGTAGTTTCAGGTCAAAACTTCTTTCCAATCAAAAGTTATAGGCGAAACAAGATTCGCTAGGGGCAAAATGGTCATTTAAAATTCGGGAAAAATCATGAACATGGGAAATGACCCCAATAGTCGTTCCCCAAAGTGACATGGCCATATGACTTCATATTAAAAAGAAATAAATATTCTACGATCCTCCGATGCGTAGAATGCGGGTCGTTACATTCTTTCCCCCTTAAGAAATTTCGCCCCCGAAATTCCTTAACCAAAACATACAAAGGTTCCCGCATGCCTATCAATTATTTGCAATCAATCAAACATACATAACAAACACAACAATCCTATCCTAGCATGCGGTTAACTAACGAGGGAAGAAACTATCACTATTAAAATTTTACCTGGCAAAGAGTTCTAAATACGACTTTCTTATGCTCTCCTCTGTTTCCCAAGTACAGTCTTTCTCATTCCCAACCCACTGGACTTTGACTAGTTTCACCGTCTTCCTTCGAAGTTGTTTCGTATCGTGTCCGACAATATGAATCGTCTTGTGGTTTCCAACCACCTCGGGTTCTACCTCGATATCGTCCAACTGATTTGGTGAAATAGTCATATTAGGGTCATGCACAAACTTCTTAACTGGGAAACATGAAATAAGTTGTGAACTCCCGCCATCTTATCTGAAGTTTCTCCTATTACTTCTGGTCCAAGCACAAATTTCTCACCGGTTTCCAATTAACATGATGGTGAGTTGCATGGTCTTCTGTACAAAACCTCAAATGGAGTCATACTAATACTGGAATGATAACTATTATCATATGCAAGCTCAATTAGATGCAAATGTTCATCCCATGACCCACCAAAATCTAATATACAAGCCCTCAAGAGATCCTTTAATACACGATTCACCCAAATACTATCATTATCCAATCTAGTCCTTGGTAAACCGTCAATGAAATCCATTGAGACTTGTTCCCATTTCCATTCGAGAATTTCCAACGGTTGTAACAAACCACTAGGCTCCTTTCGCTCAGCTTTAACTAGTTGGCAATTCATGCACTTGGATATATGTAACACCCCACTCCCGCTATGATCACTCACTAAGGGAATGCCATAGCATCGGTGGAGTATTTTAGTGAATATAGAACAGAAAAATTACAACAAGACAGATATAAATAGTACTTGAAATTTTAAAACATCATCTCATAACAGCGGAAGTAAAACATGTCTGGTTACATCATAAAACCACAATAAAGGTCAAGTACAATATCCATCAAAATAAAGAAGTACATAATCCCACTCTCATACAATAGCCAAACAAAAGAAAAGATAACTGGATAACTGGAGCTTTACATCTATCCAAGCTCCTAAAGACTGGAACAGCAATCCGATCAAGCTCCACTACTGCTAGGATCCACCGTAGGACCTGAGGGTTGGGAAAAAGATAAAAACAACAGGGTCAGACATAAGTCTGAGCGAGTCCTATAACTTTAACAATACAATCGTTAAAGTAACCAGAGAAGACATAAACTGATATACGGTAACATATAGGGATGAATGGCTACCCTAAGCAGTCAACTAAACGAAGATAAAGGATAAAGACGCATCTACCCTCCCTAAGGTAAATTACTAAACTGCACCACACCAGTCGTTCCTAACTTAAAGGTTGATCCCACCCAAGGACTTATAAAATTTACTAATTAGTACCTGCGTACCCCTAGGTGACCAAGTAGGCGCCACGGGGCCCTACAATCCACTAGGTGTACACACTACTTCCCATTCGATCGGCTCCCTAACGTAGATACCCGTGCTGGCCCCACCGTGGGATGTATCATTCCCCAATGTGGCAACCTGATGGAACTAAAGGTGCACGGCTTATATCTACTCGATGCAACAACGGCTTACCTACCAGCCCGGGCCCACTCACGCATATGAAGCCCGTTGGACTTGCGTTGCCACCGCTAACCCGTTTGCCTCTTACAGTCAAGCCCAGTATGCGTGTCCCGTCCTCGACATGGGTCGAGCCCACAAAGATACGTATGGGTTACTGGTTGAAATGGGCCTCCACAAGCTACCCACCTAAGCTTGTCCCTTTTTCTAGTATATCCCACTTAACCCTTTAATCATGTTTTAATTACATGTTCTATTTTGGTTAAGTATTCTAATCGTATTTTCTATTGCCACCCAAGGCAACCACTAGATTTTCTCATGCCACCCGAGGCACCCACTTAACCCCTCATGTCCCTCTACATGCTAATGTGGTTAAGTGTTTCTTAATTAATTAATTAAGAACGTAACCTTTGTAAAGACCTCTCACATTAGACTGTCTTTTATGACCGCTGGTTAAGCCGGTTGGGTCCGGGCAGCCTTCTGTCATAACAGAGTCTAACCTCGTGTCTTTACATTAATTACGTATTTAGTTTGTGCCTAAGACCTCTCACATTGGGCTAACATTTGTAGCAACTGGTTAAGCCGGTTGGGTCCGGGCAGTTTTACGCTACAACTGAGTCCAACCTCGTGTCTTAGTCAATTAATTACACCTAATTAATCACCCTCATAATTTTATATTAATTATCCCTAATTAATCAAGTTTTCTTAACATGGGTAGACCTAACTTAATAGGTAAATTCCCATGGGGTAGACCTAACTCAATAGGTAAATTCCCAACACATAGTATGGGTACACCTAACCAAATAGGCAAATTCCCATACTATGTTTATTTATTTTGTGTTATGCATAATTATATTAATTTCACACAATCTTATTAACTTATGCATTTAATTACCCCATCGTTCCCACGTAATTTCATTCATGATATAACACATATAAAAGGTGTCAACTTGCATATGAATGAACATGTTTCAAAGGTGCCATCTTGCATATTAACAAACACATAACTTGCATATGAACTTGCATAACATGTCACATAACTTGCATATAATATGTCACATAACTTACATATTCATTTTGCATAACAAACTTGCATATTAGCTTATAGACTTGCATAATGTGTCATCATGAACTTGCATATTAATAAACATGTAACTTGCATATTTACATACATGTAACTCGCATATTAACAAACATGTAACTTGCATATAAAGAAACATGTAACTTGCATATTTACATACATGTAACTTGCATATTAACAAACATGTAACTTGCATATTAACAAACATGTAACTTGCATATTTACATACATGTAACTTGCATATTAACAAACATGTAACTTGCATATTAACAAACATGTAACTTGCATAGCATATTACCATGAACTTGCATAACATGCATATGATTACATAGCCCACAACTTGCATATTTAGCATCATGCAAACATAACATACATCATATTAAACTTGCATAAGCTTACATACTCAACATGCATAAACATAAGATTAATGCTAACATCATATCATATGATTCAAAGCTCATTAACCCACATACAAAACCATAAATCTCATCACATCTCATCTAATTAGTTTACCAAAAGATCATCAAAGTGATAGAAACTCACAACTAGCAACTTTGAACACCAAATGAAGAAGATTAAGATGCTAAGAAGGGATTAGAAGTTGATTAGAGAGTGATTAGTATGCAACCCTCTTCATAAAATTAGTGGAGGCCATGAGAGCTAGCATTTTGCCATAGTTTAGTCACTAGGTTTAATTATGAATGAATTAGGGTAGGTTAGGGTCTTATTTATAGATTAGGCAAGTGTTTTAGGCCATAGGATTAACCCTAGATTCAATCCAAGCCATCAAAGCATGTCTTGGGGAAGAAGTCAAGTGTAGGAACCATCTAGGGCCTTTAGATTAAAGATGGACCATGAGAACCATTCAAATGCAAAATCTGCACTTGAGCGAATCGGCCCACGGGTTGACAGCCAAACACCCTGGATTAACCCCTAGTCGACCCAGCAGGCTCGGGTCGACTTCAAAAATCGGCCGGTTCGGTTATTCCCCTATCCCAATTCGCTGTTTTGAGCATTTTTGCATATTTATTTATTAAATTTTCAATTATATATATATATATATATATCAATATATATATATATATATATATCTACACAACCCATTTCACTTAATTAAGTATACTTTAATTTGGGAATTTTCGTGAAACTTCGCGAGGCCATATCTTGGTCATACGGACTCCGATTTTCGAAAACTCGGACTCTATTTCGCGTATTTTTCCGAGACGAACACAATGGCATAGCCCGTTTCCCTTGATTCCCATTTTAGAATTAAATTCTGCCTCGATTTATGTTATTACAGGTTATTGAAAATACGGGTTGTTACATTCTCCCCTCCTTAAAGGATTTCGTCCCCGAAATCTTCAAGTTAGGAAGAACGTATCCTACCATCCAATCATCCATCTACTCAAAGCATCATCCACGAGCAATCATTGTCCTTACAAGATTCTAAATGCTGGATGGATATATGCAAAAGTGTGTGTATATGTACTTACCTAATGCGAAAATCAGGCGGTTACTGATACAGTAAACCTCCTTAATGCAAACCATGATAGTGCCATGCATCCAATATGTATGCGAAACCCTATTGACACATACAAATTTCTACATGCGTGCACAACCATACACAAAAATGCATCATCCATATGATAACACAGCCATGATACATCCATCAATCTAACTACCACATCCATTTATGCAATATGCAACATGAAGTGACTGAGCCGATCTAGTGCCTAATGTGTGTGTATATGCATCCACGAGCAACCACTAGCAAACAATTGCATCCATATGCATCCATCAACCATAACATGTTTCAAACACATGTCTCAACCATAGGTTTTACCCTATCTAAAGGTCATAGGTATTAGCGAGAGGATATACTAAAGATAAGATAAGTACTAGACAAGCAATAAAGGAGAAGTTAAAAGACATACTCTCAAAAAGAAATGGATACAAAGAACGCATCTTTGCTTCCGTCTCCCAAGTAGCATTGCTTTCGTCATCTCCCCATTGCACTTTAACTAGCTGAACTTCTCTGTTCCTCAACTTCCTAGTTTCTGACCCAAGGATGCGAGTAGGAGCTCGTCGAATCGTCGCATCACGCTCTACCTCTACATCTCTAAGCAAGCTCGGCTCTACCACCTCCGCGGTCTCATGTAAGCACTTCCTCAAATGTGATACATGGAATACATCATGAACACCACTAAGTCTGTCGGGCAACTCCACCCTATATGCCATCCGTCCAATCCTTTCCTTAATAGGAAACGGCCCAACAAATCTCGGTGCTAACTTCCCTACGGACCCAAAGCGAACAACATTTCTCAATGGAGATACTTTGACAAAAACCATGTCCCCAACCTCAAACTCAAGATCCGTCCTTCTCCGATCCGCATAAGATTTCTGTCTATCTTGCGCTGCTTTCATCCTTTTTCGAATTAAATCAATCTTCTCTGAGGTCTCTCTAACCATATCCGGCCCAAGCAAGATCTTATCCGTAGATTCCCACCAACATGTAGGAGATCGACAAGGCCTTCCATAAAGAGCTTCGAAAGGAGCCATACCAATACTGGACTGAAAGCTGTTATTATATGCGAACTCCACCAAAGGAAGATGTTCTTCCCATGTACCTCCAAAATCCAAGATACAAAGCCTCAAAAGATCTTCTAAGATACGGTTCACCCTCTCGGTCTGACCGTCCGTCTGAGGATGATATGCGGTGCTCAAACACAACTGAGTCCCTACCGCCTCTTGCAAACTTCTCCAAAACTCACTAGTGAAAATAGGATCTCGATCACTCACAATGCTGGATGGTACGCCATGCAATCTAACAATCTCTCTAACATAGACTGAAGCAAGCCATGGAGCGGTCCTCTTACTCTTTACGGGTATAAAATGGGCACTCTTTGTAAGTCTGTCTACCACAACCCAAATTCCCGTATTGCCCTTCCTCGATCTCGGTAACCCGTCGATGAAATCCATCGAGACACTATCCCACTTCCACTGTGGAACTTCCAATGGGTGTAGCAACCCACCGGGTTTCCTTTGCTCCACTTTAACTTGTTGGCACACTAAGCATCTAGCCACATACTCGGCCACATCTTTCTTCATACCGGCCCAAAAGAAAACTCTCTTCATGTCTTGGTACATTTTGTCTCCACCGGGATGAATAGTCATTCTTGAACGATGTGCATCATCCAAAATAGCCTTCTTCAAACCCTCATCTTGCGGTACACAAAGTCTACCGTCTCTATGCAACCATCCCTTATCATCTATGGTGTATCTACCCAAATGGTTGGACGACTCCCCTCTTATAAGCTTCTCTACCAACACAACCAACTGTGGGTCGTCTCGCTGAGCCTCGCCAATCCGTCTCAAAAGAGTAGGTCTAACCTCCAAGGATGCCAACAAACCAGGTACAAAATCAACAGAAGGTCTGAAGTCAAACAAAGAAAGAAACTCCAAGCTTCGTCGTTCCACGAACAATGGACTCAAAGATAGCCTTTTTCTACTTAAGGCGTCTGCCACCACGTTACCCTTACCAGGGGTATACGCTATCTCGAAATCATAGGATGCTAAGAACTCCATCCACCTTTGCTGTCTTAAGTTTAAATCCTTCTGAGAGAATAAGTACTTCAATGATTTATGGTCGGTGAACAACTCGAATCTCTCACCAAGAAGATAATGGCGCCAAGACTTAAGTGCGAAAACAATCGCGGCCAACTCTAGATCATGGGTAGGGTAATTCTTCTCATGCACTCTCAATTGTCTCCCTCCATAGGCTATTACCCTTCCCTCCTGCATCAAGACTGCGCCTAATCCTGTTCCACAAGCATCGGTATAAACAACAAACGGCTTACTCCCATCCGGGAGCACTAAAACTGGAGCGGTGGTCAAAGCTCTCTTTAACCGTCGGAAAGCATCATCACAATCTACATCCCACGAGAAAACCAGATTCTTTTTCGTCAAGCGGGTTAATGGGGCTGATATCTTCGCGAAGTCTTTGATGAACTTCCTATAATATCCTGCCAACCCCAAGAAACTTCTTACCTCGGTAGCATTTCTAGGAACTTTCCAATCCTGGATAGATACTATCTTTGCGGGATCCACAGCTATCCCTTCCTTAGAGACCACATGCCCTAAGAATCGCACTTCTCTTCTCCAAAAATGGCATTTAGAGAATTTAGCTTTAAGACTATGCGCTCGAAGAGTCTCCAACACTTCCTTGAGATGTAAGGCATGCTCTTCTTCATTCTTGGAAAAGACCAAGATGTCATCCACAAAAACTACTACAAACTTATTCAGATACTCTCTGAACACTCTACTCATGAGATCAACAAAGTATGCGGGGGCGTTTGTCAACCCAAATGGCATCACTAGCCACTCATAAAAACCATCCGGAGTCCGGAAAGCAGTCTTCTCTATACTGTCCTCCGCCACTCTTAACTGATGAAACCCTGTAGCTAAGTCCATCTGCGAAAATACTGACGCGCCAACCAACTGATCAAAGAGATCATCTATCCTCGGTAATGGGTGTCTATTCTTCTTCGTGAGCTTATTAAGTTCTCTATAATCCACACAAAGTCTGAGGGACCCATCCGCCTTCGTGGCAAACACTACTGGAGCTCCCCACTCCGATATACTTCGCCTTATGAACCCCTTCTCAAGCAACTCCCCTACTTGCTTATGAAGTTCTCTTCTCTCACGAGGAGCCATGTGGCGTACTGGCAAAGACACTGGTTTGGCATTATCCACCAAATAAATTCGGAAATCTATCTCCCGCTTCGGAGGCAAACCCTTTACTTCTTCAAACACATCCGGATATTCCCGGACTACTCTGACAGAACACAAACTCTCGACCGAAGCATCGAGCGATTCAAGATAACTTAGCAAAACAGATTCCATGGGATTGCAAGAGATCTCGAGAGTGTTACCCAAGCGGGTCATGAGCCTGACAACTCTCCTTTCGCAATCAAGAACGGCACCATTACTGGATAACCAGTCCATGCCCAAGATCAACCCATAGCCCGTGAAGCCCAATACAAAAGCATCACATCTAAACTCAACGCTAAGTATAGAAATCTTCAAACCCAAACATATCATAGACAGATATATGGAGCCCCCAATTGGGTTTGAGACAACCAAGGGATCATCAACTAGACTGGTGTCTAAGTGCAGTGACTCAACTAACGATGATGAGATAAAAGAATGCGATGCGCCAGAGTCAAACAAAGTACGAACTGGATGATCAAACAGAAAAACCAGACTTTCAACGGAAATAGTTCTACCTCTCTGCTGAATCGGTGGAACTGAGAGAACCTGAACTTGCCCCCCTGACTGAGGTGGTGCTATAAGAGCTTGCACCTGGCCTCCTGAGGTAGACCCCGTCTTCTGCCCCTTCTTTGGGCAGTTTTTCACAAGATGCCCTGCTTCACCACAATGAAAGCAACCGGTCTTCTTCTTTTTGCGACAATCCTTACTGAGGTGTCCTGGTGTTCCACAATTGAAGCACTTCTTCTTCGTCTTCTTTTTGTCACCATTGCCTTTTCCGCCCTTGCCTTGTTGTTGCTGTTGCGGTTTCTTCTGATCCCCCTTTTTCTCTGGTGCCTTAGAATTCTTATCATCCTCATGCATAAGTGCCATGTAGACAAGCTTCTCAAAAGTGGCCCCCATAGGAATGTGAGTCATAGCTATTCCTTGCAATGGTTCGTTCAAGCCTCTAACGAACCTCAAAGCCTTCTTCTCCGGTGTATTCACCAACTCTATGCCAAACCTTGCTAATTGATTGAATTTGTTGACATATTCTTTCACCGTGAGATTCCCTTGCTTCAAATTCAAGAACTTCTCCATAAACAGATTCTCTTCCGCCCTTGAGAGAAACTTAGCCCCAAACCTTTGCTTAAAATCTGCCCAAGAGTCAACAGGGCGTTCTCCATTAGTGACCTCCCACCAGAATGAGGCCTCTCCCTTCATTAACCAAGCCGCCAACTTGACTTTCTTTCCCTCTTCCACTTCAAAGATATCTAGCAACTCTTCCACTTCCTTAAGCCAATCTCTAGCCTCTACGAAAGTCTCTGAACCAAGAAAAGGTTTTCCTCCTATAGCCTTGAACTCCTTGCAAACCTTAGCAAAATTATCCACTCTAGGCTGAGGAGGAGGAGCGGTTGTCTCTGATATAGTAGCATTGGCCGGACCCGCAGCCGCGGCCCTAGCCTCTTGCAACCTCCTATACCATAGTGGTATAACTAAACCCTCCGGGATGTTAAGATCTTCAGCCATGCTGAAACGAAAGAGGAAAGATTCAAAAAGGAGATTCCGAAAGATAAAGATATGGCTATTGGGGATTATGCTTTTCTTTTTCAAAAACTTTTTCTCTTAGAAGACATGCTTTTAAAAATACTTTCTTCGAAAATACTCTTAGAAAGTAGTTTTTCTCAAAAAAATTATCTGTTCTGGTAACCTTAAGCTCTGATACCACGTGTAACACCCCACTCCCGCTATGATCACTCACTAAGGGAATGCCATAGCATCGGTGGAGTATTTTAGTGAATATAGAACAGAAAAATTACAACAAGACAGATATAAATAGTACTTGAAATTTTAAAACATCATCTCATAACAGCGGAAGTAAAACATGTCTGGTTACATCATAAAACCACAATAAAGGTCAAGTACAATATCCATCAAAATAAAGAAGTACATAATCCCACTCTCATACAATAGCCAAACAAAAGAAAAGATAACTGGATAACTGGAGCTTTACATCTATCCAAGCTCCTAAAGACTGGAACAGCAATCCGATCAAGCTCCACTACTGCTAGGATCCACCGTAGGACCTGAGGGTTGGGAAAAAGATAAAAACAACAGGGTCAGACATAAGTCTGAGCGAGTCCTATAACTTTAACAATACAATCGTTAAAGTAACCAGAGAAGACATAAACTGATATACGGTAACATATAGGGATGAATGGCTACCCTAAGCAGTCAACTAAACGAAGATAAAGGATAAAGACGCATCTACCCTCCCTAAGGTAAATTACTAAACTGCACCACACCAGTCGTTCCTAACTTAAAGGTTGATCCCACCCAAGGACTTATAAAATTTACTAATTAGTACCTGCGTACCCCTAGGTGACCAAGTAGGCGCCACGGGGCCCTACAATCCACTAGGTGTACACACTACTTCCCATTCGATCGGCTCCCTAACGTAGATACCCGTGCTGGCCCCACCGTGGGATGTATCATTCCCCAATGTGGCAACCTGATGGAACTAAAGGTGCACGGCTTATATCTACTCGATGCAACAACGGCTTACCTACCAGCCCGGGCCCACTCACGCATATGAAGCCCGTTGGACTTGCGTTGCCACCGCTAACCCGTTTGCCTCTTACAGTCAAGCCCAGTATGCGTGTCCCGTCCTCGACATGGGTCGAGCCCACAAAGATACGTATGGGTTACTGGTTGAAATGGGCCTCCACAAGCTACCCACCTAAGCTTGTCCCTTTTTCTAGTATATCCCACTTAACCCTTTAATCATGTTTTAATTACATGTTCTATTTTGGTTAAGTATTCTAATCGTATTTTCTATTGCCACCCAAGGCAACCACTAGATTTTCTCATGCCACCCGAGGCACCCACTTAACCCCTCATGTCCCTCTACATGCTAATGTGGTTAAGTGTTTCTTAATTAATTAATTAAGAACGTAACCTTTGTAAAGACCTCTCACATTAGACTGTCTTTTATGACCGCTGGTTAAGCCGGTTGGGTCCGGGCAGCCTTCTGTCATAACAGAGTCTAACCTCGTGTCTTTACATTAATTACGTATTTAGTTTGTGCCTAAGACCTCTCACATTGGGCTAACATTTGTAGCAACTGGTTAAGCCGGTTGGGTCCGGGCAGTTTTACGCTACAACTGAGTCCAACCTCGTGTCTTAGTCAATTAATTACACCTAATTAATCACCCTCATAATTTTATATTAATTATCCCTAATTAATCAAGTTTTCTTAACATGGGTAGACCTAACTTAATAGGTAAATTCCCATGGGGTAGACCTAACTCAATAGGTAAATTCCCAACACATAGTATGGGTACACCTAACCAAATAGGCAAATTCCCATACTATGTTTATTTATTTTGTGTTATGCATAATTATATTAATTTCACACAATCTTATTAACTTATGCATTTAATTACCCCATCGTTCCCACGTAATTTCGTTCATGATATAACACATATAAAAGGTGTCAACTTGCATATGAATGAACATGTTTCAAAGGTGCCATCTTGCATATTAACAAACACATAACTTGCATATGAACTTGCATAACATGTCACATAACTTGCATATAATATGTCACATAACTTACATATTCATTTTGCATAACAAACTTGCATATTAGCTTATAGACTTGCATAATGTGTCATCATGAACTTGCATATTAATAAACATGTAACTTGCATATTTACATACATGTAACTCGCATATTAACAAACATGTAACTTGCATATAAAGAAACATGTAACTTGCATATTTACATACATGTAACTTGCATATTAACAAACATGTAACTTGCATATTAACAAACATGTAACTTGCATATTTACATACATGTAACTTGCATATTAACAAACATGTAACTTGCATATTAACAAACATGTAACTTGCATAGCATATTACCATGAACTTGCATAACATGCATATGATTACATAGCCCACAACTTGCATATTTAGCATCATGCAAACATAACATACATCATATTAAACTTGCATAAGCTTACATACTCAACATGCATAAACATAAGATTAATGCTAACATCATATCATATGATTCAAAGCTCATTAACCCACATACAAAACCATAAATCTCATCACATCTCATCTAATTAGTTTACCAAAAGATCATCAAAGTGATAGAAACTCACAACTAGCAACTTTGAACACCAAATGAAGAAGATTAAGATGCTAAGAAGGGATTAGAAGTTGATTAGAGAGTGATTAGTATGCAACCCTCTTCATAAAATTAGTGGAGGCCATGAGAGCTAGCATTTTGCCATAGTTTAGTCACTAGGTTTAATTATGAATGAATTAGGGTAGGTTAGGGTCTTATTTATAGATTAGGCAAGTGTTTTAGGCCATAGGATTAACCCTAGATTCAATCCAAGCCATCAAAGCATGTCTTGGGGAAGAAGTCAAGTGTAGGAACCATCTAGGGCCTTTAGATTAAAGATGGACCATGAGAACCATTCAAATGCAAAATCTGCACTTGAGCGAATCGGCCCACGGGTTGACAGCCAAACACCCTGGATTAACCCCTAGTCGACCCAGCGGGCTCGGGTCGACTTCAAAAATCGGCCGGTTCGGTTATTCCCCTCTCCCAATTCGCTGTTTTGAGCATTTTTGCATATTTATTTATTAAATTTTCAATTATATATATATATATATCAATATATATATATATATATATCTACACAACCCATTTCACTTAATTAAGTATACTTTAATTTGGGAATTTTCGTGAAACTTCGCGAGGCCATATCTTGGTCATACGGACTCCGATTTTCGAAAACTCGGACTCTATTTCGCGTATTTTTCCGAGACGAACACAATGGCATAGCCCGTTTCCCTTGATTCCCATTTTAGAATTAAATTCTGCCTCGATTTATGTTATTACAGGTTATTGAAAATACGGGTTGTTACAATATAAGCTTTCCAACGTCTCTCTTTATCCTTCCCAGTAGTAGGTCTGCTTTATGTCTCGATACATTTTGTTACCACCGGATGCATAGTCAGTTTTGAGTGATGATGTTCTCTAAGAACTTCATCTCTCAATCCATTAAAGTTGGGTACAACTAGTCTCCCATTATTTCGAAGCCATCTTCCTCGATCAAGTCCATACTTGTTCATCTTCTCACTGTCGATGCCCATCTCTAACTTGGAGATGATTACCAATAGATTAGGATCGTCCCTCTGACTGGAACCAATCCGCTCAATCAAAGTCGATCTGATCGTCTAACTTGCTAATATTTATGGATCCAATCCATACTTACGTCTGAAATCATATCCCACGATAGCATCTAAACTGTCATGTCTCCTATTTAATGCATCAGCTATCGCACCTAGTCCGGTAGCACATGCATCCGTGTATGCCGTCATCTCTTCATTCTCTATTACCAGAATCCTACAGGTGATAGTCTACTTAAGGGAACAAAAATAGGAAGAAACATAGCAACCATAGCATCCATCAAACATGTTATATCTATCACGTGCCAAAGCCATACATACGTCGATACCTACCTGACTGGTCCAACCAATCCCAAGGCTAATGGAAGCCCCGCCTCCATACATACGTCGATGCCTACTTGACTGGTCCAACCAATCCCAAGGCTAATGGAAGCCCCGCCTCCATACGGACTACCGTACGTCCAACGTACGTTTATCCTCCAAGGATAACTAGATCACATCCAACGGATCCAAGGTAACGGGCGTCCCCAGATACCCCTGCTTCGAGTTCGCCTAGAACACTCTAAGTATCGATGATATCTTGGTACTCTCATCAGAAGAGCTACCCACATACTCTGAGCCAGTCTCGAGTATCCATTGCTGACATATCTCAAGTCCAACATGAGTCGTCTCTCTATTCGTTGCATCTCCAAGATCAACGAACAACCATTTTTCTTTTATGAGTTCAAGTCCAACCTGATTCGTACAGCCCTCGTTGCATCTCCACGATCAATGAGCACATCTTATCCCTTCGAAGTTCGACCATTCTTGAACCAACGAGAACATCAACATCGGGTCCTAAACAATTCATTACTTTGCAACTTTCTCGAGTCCCACTCGAGTCGTCTCATAACCCTATTAAATCCAACTCGCGACACTCCATACCATTGAACAGTGTTATCATGTCACACCTGCACATCACTCCTCGAGTAAGCCGAGATATCATTCAGTGGAAATCACAACAACTATTTATATCTCACGCAAACCATCCTAATCGAACTCGACATTCCCTAAGCACAAGCCCCAAAGGCCTAAACCAATATCAGACAAGCACTCAAGGAACATCTCTTTCGAATTCAGACAATCTACGTGAGATGATACTAGAAAAACAACTGAGCAATCACAAGCAAACATACATCCATAACTTGATAAGACCACATTACAACAAATCATGCAAATACTAGTCGAACCACCTATGGGTTCATCACAACTAAAGGTCTATCGACTATCTCAGGCTCCAATCCCATACTTATCTACCAGGCCACCAGATATGAAGGAATGGGATGCATCGCTATCAACAAAACTAGAACAGAAACATCATAAATAGAAAGCATACCTCGAATAATGACGCCCTTTCCCTTCTCCGCTGCAGTTGTGGCATTCAACGAAGAAGGAACAGTGTAGATAGCATATGCTTTCACAATCTGCTTCTCTTTAGGAGGTTGTGGACATTTATCCTTGTGATGTCCCACTTGGCCGCAATTGAAGCACTTCCTTTCCCTAGGCTTTTCCTGACAATCTCTAGCATAGTGGCCCTTCTTGCCACAAACAAAGCACTCTTTATCTTTCTTGTCCTTCTTTTTCTAACCACTCATGATCTAATCTTGTTTTCTCTTATTCTGAGACTCCTTCTTACCTCCACCGCTTTCTTGCAGCTTTTGTTCCTCTACAAATGCAATAGCAACATCGGCCTTTGACTTAGGTTAAAGACTCTCCGATCTCAATGCTTTCCCCACTTTAAACTCGAACATCTCATCGATGTGGTTTATCAGCTTTTCCCCTAAGTACTCATCTAAGCTAGTTATGAACTTCTCGTTCTTCTTCTCAGCAGTGTCGATAAGAGATAATCCATACTTCGATAAAGTATCGAACTCAGCAATATATTCCGAGATTGCCCTACCATTCTACTTAAGCTCCAAAAATTTCCTAAATAATTCAGATTTGTGAGCAGTTGGAATGAACTTTTCGCTGAAACGAGTCATAAACTGATTCCAAGTAACTTGATCTTCAGGAGTAGCTGCTTTAATAGCATTCCACCAATTCATAGCTCGTCCTTGAAGTTGACGCAATGCTAACTTTCTCTTCATGGCATCATCGATTCCCAAGTCCTCAAAGATGCGCTCACAACTATCCAACCAATCTTGAACATCCGTAGCCGACTCCGTTCCGTGGAACGACTTCCCGCCAAGATTAGTATAATCCTTGTTAAGCTTGGCGAAATCGGCCCTAGGCGCCTGCACTACCGTTAGCAGCATTAGGAACTGCTCCCCGAGCATCCCCAAGCATCTCTCGCATAACATCGTACTCATATTAGGAACATCCCTATTGTTTGCTCCTGAACCTGTACTCCTCGTATATCGGCTCATCGTTCAGTCTGTAAAGAGAAAACGATTAACAATCTCAATGTGGTGCCAGTGCAGTGCGACTTCCTCCTTAGATATATCAATAGTATATATACATATATATAGCTTTTGAAAACCCAAGATATAACAAATACACGCTCTCATATATGTACTATCTCTCCCTGGTGTCTTTCCCTAGGTTAACTACGCAACCTAGAGCTCTGATACAAAGTGTAACGGCCCACCTCGAACAAGCCGACATTTCCTTTGAAATGCGCTGTATCGATGTCCAACTAGCACGGGACGGTCATCGAAAGAAAAGAGAAGAAAGGAATTTGAAACTACGAACCAACAAGTAACCTGTAGTTTCTCTCACAACACATGGAATAAAATATAATAATAACATAACTTTGACATAAAACAGGCGAGACAGTGCATAAGTTGAAAACTAAATCATCATAGCAGCGGAATCCATAACACAGCTTATGATCCAACATCATTACTACAACTTCAAATTTATGTCTCTAAAGCAAAAGAAAGAAAAGGTACACTAGTAATGCCCAAGCAGTGACCAGCTACAACACAGGAATCATATATGTATATCATAGGTGGAAGCCTCCTGCTCGTCTCGAGACAGCTACTTGCGCATTATCACCTAACATGTCTCTAGTCTGCTCATTTAGGAGCACCCAGAGTAATAAGAAGAGACATAAAACCATGGGATAGACAAAAGTCTGGTATAAGCGATAAGCAACAAAACAGAACAATAATAGGTATAATCCAATCATACCTGAACCTGGACCTGCAACCAAAGAGTTAGCACAACAGGATGTACAATACTCTACAGTGACACTAACATATGGTGTAAAGATACGGGGGAGGGGTGTGCATGTCATAGTTATATCAAACAATCGAGCATAGCAACCATCCTCACATCTCTCACTCAGTGCGTAAAGGATACGATATCCACCACTTTGATCACCCAATTCTTTGCTACGATCACTCTACCCCATGGAGTCATGATGGCTCCACTGCACTGATCCATAGCCACTAATCCGTCTCTTAGTGGTGAAATAAACATATGGCTATCGATAACCTCTTTGCACACGTCTCGCAGCAAAGCCCAATCATGAAGTTAACTCGTTGGTTCCCATCTGGATCCTGAGCTACAACTTCTCATTTGGACCACCTTTGCATCTCGGGTTTTGGTCTTATCCCAGTTTGGTTCGTAACTCCAAACTTCCATTGAGTCTGTTCACTGCCCATGCTCAAAGACTGGCTTGCGATTCTCCTTCGATTCACAGTTCGTGACATTATACTTAGCTCGTGATGATCTCCAACTCCAGTTCGTGACCCACATGGTCGGCTCATGACTTGCCCCCTGGCATCGGATCGTGGTTCGTGATGACCTCCTTCAGCCTGCGGCTCATGGCGTTGTGTTTTGCTTGTGGTTCGTGACTCCAGGCTTTGGTTCATGGCACTCTTCTCGGGTCATGATCAAGCTTCTGGTCGTGGTGCATCATGGCGATCGGCTCGTGAGGCGGTTCGTAGAGAATAGGTGGTCCACGGTTTGGGTCGTGATTCATACGTCACGAGCGGGTCGGGTCATGGTATTCTAGTGCTCGCTGGTTTGTGACACCCATCGGTTCATGGTGCTCGCCCTTCATCGGATCGGTTCGTGGTATTTGAGCATGGGCGGTTCGGTCATGGTCTTCCAGTGCGAATGGGTCGGTTCGTGACCACCATTCACAAGCGGGTCGGATCGTGGTCTTCAAATGTGAGCAGTTTGTGACACACTCTAGATGCCAATGGTTAGGGTCGTGGAATGCTCCACGAGCGGGTCGGTTCGGAGGGGTGCGATCCGATCCGGTTTCCTGCACAGTTTTCTGCACTTTGTCCCACGAGCTGTTTACGCCATACAACGGCATTTTCGACCATTCTAACTGTTCTATGCAATCAAAAATCATACCAAACAGTAATAACAACATGTATAATCATCCGTAAACATCAAAACAACAATTTAACATGTTTATATGGATCAAACATATCCAAAAACCCATGTTTTTCCCTTCATCCCCCTTAATCATGTTTAAGCATACAATTAGCAAAACTTATCCAAATTAACCCAAATTTATATCAGAGCCCTAAAATGATATTTTAGAATTTACAAATTTTTCCAGGATTTAATCATGTATAATTTCGTTAATTAACACTAATCACCCCTAATTAGTCGTAATTAGTGTAGAAACAATGTTAATCACTCACCTTAGCCACAAATTAATCTTAGATCTGAAATGAATTTTAAAATGGCACGAATTCCAATGCACACAGCAGGCTTTGCCTCTAATTTAATGTTGATTAGATTGGTTTGATGCTAATTAGCTTAATCTTCAATTAGAAAGTGATTTGAAGGTGTTTTAGAAAGTGAAGGCCATGGCTAGGGTTCAAGAGATGTAAGTGGCGGCTAGAAAACTGATTAGAAATGATTTCCTAAACCCTATCAGCCTCCCCATAACCCTAATCCCGAAATGGGTTATGGGCCTAGCTGTTAATCACTCTAATTAGGCCATGTTAAGCTGTTTTTCACCTTCCAAACCTTATTTCTGCCATATCTCCCAAATGGTAAGTCCGTTTGATCAATGTGACCATTCTACGGAAAGGTAAACCATCATCCGGATCTAATGGAAGTCATTTCAGGTCAAAACTCCTTTCAAATCACAAGTTATAGGCGAAATAAGATTCGCTAGGGGCAAAACGGTTATTTAAAATTCGGCAAAAATCGTGAACATGGGAAATGACCCCAATAGTCGTTCCCCAAAGTGACACGACCATACGACTTCATATGAAAAATAAATAAATATTCTATGATCCTCCGATGCGTAGAATGTGGGTCGTTACACGTTTACATGAGATCTCCACATACATAGTTCTAAATTTTGGTGCGGCATGAACTGCTGAGGTTCGAGCTCGAACTAGCGAAGCAAGGGTTGAGGCTCAACATATACGTGGAGGAAGCTGGATCGAATAGGGATCAGTGGTGTTCGTAGAGGCAAGGTGCACGTATTGGCAAAGTTTGGAGGATTTATGAGCATAAACATGTTGTAAGATTTTACTGGTGGCATGCGAAATGGCAAGGGACATAAATTGTAAGGCTGAGGAGGAGGGGAGGTTAGGATGGTTGCATGGAAGCTCACGTTGAGTCGAGATTTATGGTGAAGCTGGATTTTGATTTTGATTTAAAGATTGATAGATGAAGGTGGA
This sequence comes from Allium sativum, assembly GCA_030737875.1. Classification (NCBI taxonomy): domain Eukaryota; kingdom Viridiplantae; phylum Streptophyta; class Magnoliopsida; order Asparagales; family Amaryllidaceae; genus Allium; species Allium sativum. Next base: position 5,553,109 of record CM060914.1, on the reverse strand, counting down.
GTTAGATGCGGCAATGACTACATGTTGGTTCTAATTTAAATGGGGAAGATGGAGGGGAGAGTAGTCACGTGAGGAAGAGGGTGGGCTTTAAGTTAGATAATAAAGTTAAACTAATTAAATTTTAATCCTATCCTAAATTGTTAATGTGTTATCCAGTTCGTACGACATTTGATTGACATTCGATCAGTTGCTTGTGTTCGTTTCAGCGAATACTACAAGTGCACAGCGGACTGGAGGAATTTTGGAAAGTTCGGGTTCTTGTCTAATTTCAAACGCTAGTTTGAATTAGATAAAAACAACATAAAATCATCATTTGGAATGGATGGTGAGTTTAAATCACGCTTCTTTGTATACTATTATACCATATAATAGTACTGAATGTTATTTGCACATTTAAATGTGTGATTGATTGTTTGGATGATTTCATGCTTAATTAGTTGTTTTGTGGTTAAATGTACCTGCCCTTTGACTGGATGACCTTCGACACTACCAGTTTTTCAGCTGAAGATACATCTTATATGAATTATCTTAGTTGAATTATATTACATATATATGTACTGATATATGAGTTATGATGTAGAAGGACGGGTTGGAGGGATCCAACAGGATTCCTCAATAATAATGTTATAATATTTGTATTCATGTGATGTTATTAGAAATGATTTTGGATTATAATTCTTGTTATAATAAATGATTTAGAAACCGCAGTTAGTTACCTTATCGAATATTTATCAATATTTAAATCTTTAAAAAGTATTTTAAATATAAGAATAAGTATTAAAATGGTTTTGGGTTTTTCGTGACATTGTGTTAATCACATTCGTCTTTAACCCTCTTGGATCATATCGATGAAGTTAATCTAATTGAACCTTTAAACGAATGTTTAAAGATAATTATAAAGGAAGTGTTTTGGGTTTGTTGTAAACAATGTTTTAGCAACAATTGTTTTTTTTTTTTGGAAAAGCCGACCGATTTTTATAGTAATGTGTAACACTATTTTATTAAATATATTGAAATAAAGGTGTTAAGCAACTAACTTAACAACTAATGCTAGCTCTTTCCACGTAGGGAAAAAAATCCTAGCACACTAAAATACATAAGCTAATACATATAGATAAGTTTATACAAACGGTAACACCCCAAAACCATAAAAACACTATGACTATAACAAATATTCAGAATTAATTGAAACTGGCATTACCATTGCATTCATCTTGGAATTCTCGTTCAGATAGACCCCAAGTTTGGGTAAAACGGATAACATATGAAGAAGTTAGGGGCTCTAGAAGTTTGTACACATATAAAAAGCTTGTGTATATATAAAAATTACAAAATTTTGAATGAGCCAAGCGGGAAGAAGAAGCGGGAAATCGTCCTATTAGGGGACGACCCACTCCAGCCAGGGTCGACCCATGGGTCGACCCAAGGGTGGCAGGATCGACCCATAGGTCGACCCAGGGGTAGGTAGGTCGACCCACTCCTGATCCATCTGAATTCTGAAGCTTGAACCAGGCTTGTTTTGTGTCTATATTCATGTTGACTCAACATAAAGTGTACAGTTCAGATTTAAAACGTAGATCCAAGGGTTAATGGTGGTTCTGTAACTCTATTAATAGATGGCTTCCCTCATTCTGGAACTCGCACAAATTCTTCACCTCATACTCTGCCTCTAAATTATTCTGAAAAATATATATGTATAATGGGGGAATGCTACTAGAGATTGGATTAAACAGAAGCAATATCAATCAAAACTTGCATGCAACTTGGATCTAATTTGGACTGGAATTGTTGTGGCGTTGTATTATATACATGTTTATCTTCACCAAGACTCACTATGATTTACAGTTATTTACATATCTGACTTCTTAGGCCTTGAACATGACAGTTAAATGAAACTAGCTGGGATTTACAGTAAAATAAATACACCTGATTCATTGTTATCACTTATGCCATTATAATCTATTAGATGCCTGTATTAGTGTTAGTTAAAAAAACTATACATATGTCTATGATGTTGATTAAACAAGTCATACATGCCTATGATATACATGCCTGTGATGTTTAAACAAGTTATATACATGCCTGTAATGTTAATTAGACAAGTTATACACATGCCCGTGATGTTGGATAAATAACAAGTAAAATGTATCTATCTTCCTTTTCCCATTTTTCTATGTTTATTTCCAGTCTTATATGTATATGTGATTCTATTCTTCTCCCTCTGTTTCCTTTTTATTTTATGCCAAGCCTAGGCCTTTAGAAGCTAGGCTATACCTAATTAGGGTGTACGTATAATTGGAGCAATAATAAATAACATAAAAAGGAATTCAAGCATATTAATTAATTAATTAATTGGGAATGAATACACACATGTTAGGCTTGTTGTAATATATATATGCTATAACTTGGTAAAGATATGCATAAACCTGTGTATATTATAAATTGGGGAAAATGATAAGTATACACGCATAGATTTGTTGTAGACACTTGTTGTAAATGGACTTTATGCATGAACTTGTAACTTGGGAATGTAGCTAATAAATGATATGCATAAGGAATAGACATGTTAACTTTGACTTAAATGGACATTAAGTAAATGACATGTTAAGAATAGGGTTGTATACACATATCATTACAACCATGCTTATTAATAAAACTTGAACCTTAAGTATTAACGAGAAAAGTGGTCCCTCGTCTGTTGTGGTATGGGGTTTTAGGGACTCTTAAATCGTAGATTTTGGGGACACAAGCATAGGGGGTTTTGGCATGTGTCGATTTGCTGTTTAGAACCCATATCAATCAGTATCCCTATTTGGTATCTTATTAGAAGGGGCCTCGCACTAGGTAGAGACCAGGGAACGCTTTATTGAATTTGATAGTAAGAGGTTCACAAAAGGATGGTTACAGGCGTGTTACGGCGGAGTCATGAGCGTGCATGAGTCCGACTAGGGAAAATAAGATGCTATAAAACCTGCGGATATTGTTGTGTTCTATAAATCGCTGAGGTAGGGAGTTATACGCCCTACTGTCGGGGCTGGCACATGATATTTGGGTAATAGGGAGCCGATAGATTGAGTAGTAATTAGGGTACACCTAATCCTACTCTTATGTAATTAGGTTAACACCTAATCATGTTATGTAATTAGGGTATGCCTAATCCTTCTGTTAATCCGGTTGTTAATCCTACTGTTATTACTGTTGTTAATCCTGTTAATACATAATCCTGTTAAACTTGTTATACTAGTATTAGTGCAGACTAAGAATCAAATAGTGAAACTTATATGTTCAGACATATACCTGTTTAAGATATAAAAGTGAAGGGTTTCCCGATCTTAAGTTTATTCATGTTTCCCATTTTGCTGTTATGTTGTAACACTGTACCTTTCTTATCCAGTCTTATTTACCTATCTCATCATTTCTAACTTGACCATATTTGTAAATCACTGGAACTCGCCAGATTTTATGTCTGAACTTTTTTCTTTCGCCTCTTTCTTCCTTCCCCCCTCAAGTTCTCAGGGTGGAAGTACTCAGCAGTAACTAGGATAACGCTTCAGCTTGGATTTGATTTGGACTCTTTGAAATGTATTGCTTTGATCTGCTTTCCACTTTAGTTTGTCTTATGATGTGGGATATGACTTTATGTGCTTTGGTACTTTATTTTCTAAGTTGGCTCGAAAGACGGATTTGAGACAGTTTGCTAGTTGTAACTGTTTTTGATATATTTCTGAGACTATGTTTTATTTCTATTAAAATAAAGTTTAAAAAATTTGCACTCCTTATTTTATCTGTCATGTATATTCTCTGTAACGATTGTCTGTTGCGCTTCACCGAACTTAACGCATTCTCTTATGAGTAACGTTAACGGATGTGGGGTGTTACACAAACCCAATAATTGCATTGATCAGTGAATTACTTGTAAAGCATACATGCTGGTAGTTACCAATGAAGCTACAACCTTCTACATTGAGGTCGGTCATTGTCAAAGAGGCTCCACACCCCCATTACACTCCTCGTGCTCCTCGTGACGTATCCAGGATGAGAGGCAGAGCTTAGAGAGTGAATTGTTTGACTAGAACTATCAGACCAATATGGTGGGGATTTGTAACTTGGTGGAGCTGCAATATGTGCATAAGGGTGATCAGTTTTACCTTGCTTTTCTTCTTTTCATTGATAACTTTTGTTTCATTCCCTGTGCCAGTACCAATATCATTTACTCCATCCAAGTCAGTGTTTGTAGCTTCCTTGCTTGGTCGGGATGGTGATTGGTTCAGAGAAACCAGGTTTGATTGCTAGTGAAGTAGGTTTATTTTTGGGAACTTTAGCGGTAGTCATTGCAGCATCTACCTGTTCAGTAACACAAGCAGTTTCACTTCTATAATCTGCTTCCTTATCTAAGTCAACACGAACATGAGCATCTACCATTTCTTTATTATTGGTGCAATCAACATCACCATTGAAAATAGTGGAAAGCATTTCTCTAATTCTACGAATTTCTCCCTCTTCATACTCCAAATCAATGCCATTTATTACCTCGGTATCCTTGCTATAAGATAAAGTGTCAAAATTATTTCCAACTTCGGCCACAGCCTTACTCACTACATTTCTTTCACCTGACTGAGGCCTATTGCTACTGTTAATGTTATTGCTCTTTTTCTTGTTCACTACTTTAGTCCAAGCTATTTTCCTCAATTAAGAAAGAGGTTTACCTCTATTATTCACCGCAGTAGGCTTGGGTTCCTTATTGCCACCATCACCATGTATGGTAGTGGTACCAAAACCATTACCAGACACACTCTTATCAGTACTGTTATTCTTCTAGTTATCACCTTTGACATTGCACTTAGCCATAGAATGCCCAAAGCACTTACAATGGACAAAAATGTCTGGTTTCCAGATATATTCGACATATACAATTTGCTCTATTCCATCAGGTAGAACAACAGGGAACACAATTGGTAATAAGCTCTCATGAGTTACTTCAACCAAACATTTTGCATACATGAGTTTATCAAGATTCTTAGTAGCAGCATCCTTGCATAAAAACCTACCAATACTTGAGGCTAGCCAACTAACTACGATCTTCGTCCAAGCACAGAGTGGTATATTTGTTAATTTTAGCCATACTGGCACATTTTTTATACTGTTACATCCAACACTACAGTCCCATGGTATGACGATAAACATTTTGCTCCTAATTATGACTGGATCTATGTTTAAAATTTTCTTCCTATCCTCGAGGTTTGATAAAAGGAAAAAGAATATTTTACTTGTTGATTTAACTTTTATACTTCCAATTGGCTTCCAGAGATTTCCCAAGTGATTTGCTACTGCGATGAAGGAGAGCGACGGATCTAGGAAGAACTCAACTAAGTTCTCCTGCCATTCATCCCTATCAGCTTCGTATATAGCTTCAGAAGGAAGCAAATGTTTCCTTGAGTATTGCAGCGATATCAAGGGTGGAGAAAAAACTTTAGCATTCCATGGTTTCTTTTCAAAGAGGGAGGTCCATTTGCGAGTCCCAATGGTATTTTAAAGAAAGTAAATCTTGATAATGAATTATGGATATACTTATGAGGGAGGGATAAATATATAAATATTCTTTGAAGTATTGAAGGTTATAAAGGAATAAGGAAAATTGTAGGATGTATGCATATACCATTTATACGTAGAAATTGAACACATATACAAGTATATAAAGGAATATTAAACAACTAGAAGTTGTTGATTAATAAAAGAAGTCTTATTAGAAAATAAGAAGCTTTATTAGATAAAATGAGTTTTAATAATAAAAGAAGTTTTAATTAATGAAAGGTTAACTAAATGGGAAAGGGATTAGAAGCTGTTTATATGAGTTAATCGTGCTTTTATTATTTATCTTGCTATATGAATTGATAGTGCTTTGAATGTTATTCGTTTGTTATGGAAATTAAGCGAGCTGTTTTCCATATATAATGGTTTATTGTGCGACTTGATAGTCAATTAATCGAATATGGAATTTGATCTTAAATCTAGCAATTGGTTTTGAGGAGATCGGGATTGGGGATTGTTCTACTTATTGAAAACCACTTCAAAACTAGTATACGGGTTCTATGTTTTGGAATCGGTTATGAAGTGAAGTCTATATGGCGATTCGAGATATGTTGAAATGATCGAACACATATAATGATTCTGAGATCTACTGATGTATTGGAATCCATGTGTGATTCCAAGATCTATTGAGGAATCAATGTGTGATTCCGAGATCTGTTGTGTTGTGTTATCCCAACTGGGAATTCTTGTTTTGTTCGAGTGATGAAGACCCATGTGAAAGATGCTGTACGAAACTGTTAGGGACTGAGATGTTGGTAATGATGGTTGGATGACAACAACCTTGCTTAACTATTATTGTTATAAGATATATAATAACACTTTTATTTAGATATATATGTATATATGTGTTTGTGAATGAAGGAATTATATACGACTACTGATTATTGAAGACTGTACAGTTTCAAGATTTCAAAGAAGAAGAGTTTAGGATTGAAGACTCATGAGTAACAAGAATTCAAGAGTTCAAGAAAACAAGATAAATTATATTCTAGATTTTATTGTTAAAACTATGTAATAGCACTGAATCTCTATTTCAATCTCTTATCATTTTTAACTTATTTTAAATCTTCTCATTTTCAGTTTGATTTCAAAATTACTTACTATTTAAAATATATATCTTTTAATATTTAAATTTATTTCTTGGACTTTAAACCTACCTCCTAATTTAAATATTTTAGTTTTTCTTATATTTTTAAGTTTTATTATATATGATTACTTAAGTTTTAATATTATTATTTTCTTATATTTATAATTTTATATATTAAGTTTTTATTATCTATAGCTTTATATAATAAGTTTTTAAGTTTTATATTTATAATTATAAATGACAAGTTATATTCTATATCACTTTTATGAATTATAATTAATATGTTTTTAATTTATATTTTTACTCCATTTTGCTATTTTATTATATAGGATAATAACATGTTTAAACTCTAGAATTACCTAGATTTATTTCAACATCATTTACGTTATTTTCAAAAGAATTCAAAATTCAATTTTTGCCTAAGGCAGGTCGACATGGGGTAACCCATATGTCAACATGGTGACCGTTTTTTTTACTTGAATTTCAAAAGTTGTGTCTAATTGTTGGAATTCTTTCCTAAAAGGTTATGACTGCTGGGCAACCATAAATAGGCTTCTAAATTCATATTTTCATAACTAATTTCATTTATATTTTTCTCTCCTTTCTCATCTCCATTTCTACAGTTAATTTCCCAAATTCTGCAATCAAACTCTGCTGAATTTCAAAGAGAATTCAACCTATTCAATTCTAGTTTGATTTTCTATCAAACTCCCGCAGGATTTCAAGTGATATTAAGAGTTATATGAGTTTATGTAATCAAAGATCTCAAGAAAAAGGTCTGTCGAGTCTTCCTTCCAAAAATTGAGATTGAAAAGGTGTAGTTGGAGCTCGTATAAATTATTTGGGTGTGATTATAGCTCGAAGATCAATGGAGTCTCACTATACTTGTCGTTTATGAAAATTAGTTATTATAACAACCCGTATTTTTATAACATAATAAAACAAGAAATCAAGGAAGAATTAAATTTTAAAATCAGAATCAGGAGGAACGGGTTACGCCATTGCGTTCGTCTCAAAATTTTACATGAAAAGAGTCCGAGTTTTCGAAAATCGAAGTCTGGATGAAGAAGTTATGGCCTGTACAAGCTTCAGCAGTTTTCAGGCAGCACTGGACCAAGGGGTCGACCTACCCCCCCCCCCCCCCCAGGTCGACGATAGGGTCGACCATAGTGTCGACCTCTCCCTTACAGGTTGACCTGGTCGGCCTGTTCTGATCCAGAACTCATTTTTGAAGCCTTAGACGTGTTTTGATGGTCCGGATTGATTCTAGGGTTAATCTAAGGGCCTAAACTAGTTGCTACACCTATAAAAACACCCTTAGACCTAACATAATTCATATCAAATCATTCTTACACTATTATGCTGCTGAACTCCCTCTTGAACCATGGCCGCCGCCCCCAAATTAAAGTACAAACATTTAAACTCAAATCAATTCAAAGAACAAAGCTTCAACAATGATTCAAGACAATAAATCAACAACGCCACAACATTTTTACAACAAATTCAGTTCCTAATTTACTAGCCATGCTCTGTAAGTTCTAGTTGTTTTTAGATTTAAACATTTAATTATGATGTGGCCATGGAATAAAGTGGAATTGGATTTAAGTATGTTTATTGATTCTGATCTATTTCTGTTGCTCCTTGAATCTTCTGTTTTGGGACTTGTCTATCTTTATGCTCATGGCAAGTTTATGATCTATTCAGCAGTTTTCTTGATTCATAATGACGTTATCATCAAGTTGTAATATTTATGCCTATGATGATGTTTTCCTCTGATCTCATTTTTTTATTCAATTTCTATCTCCCCCAATTTATTTTCTTTTCATGAACCTTGGTCAATTTCGGACCTTGGCCTAAAATCGCGATTTGCGTACGATATGTATACGGAGGAATTATGGGATTATTTCCTATATGAATATGATGTAATATTTGGCAACATGAAATTTGATATTATCATTATATTTGCAAGTTTGGGCTTGATCTGTAAATTTTGGTATAATCTTGTTATGAAAAATTTGCATAAATATTATATACATGGAATTTGGCACAAATAGGATCTATGTAATGTGACATGAGATTTGGTATATATAACATGTATGTAATTTGGCATGTAAATTAAACCACGAGTACGGGCCTATGAAAATTTAATCAAAATATTAGGCTTACGATTGGGCATATGTAGAATTGGGGATTTGAATATAAAAGCGATTGTAAATTTGATAATTGGCATAAATAGGTATTATGAACTTGGGTAGTCGGCGTGTGTTGTAATAAAAAGATTACAGTTTGGGATAACTACATCATGAATCATGATTTGGGTTTATTTGGGCATGATACATGCAATTTTGGCTAGAATTTGATATGGGTAAAATGGCATAAACTTGGCATACATGTAAATAGGCAAGAATTGGACATATGTAAACTGACTAGAATTGGGTGTGTATATATATATATATATATATATATATATATATATATATATATATATAAATTGGCATGTAATTTTGGAACTTGGGCATATGTTTATTAATATGTAAAGTTGGGAATTTGAAACATGAAAATGACCGTGTATTGGATAATTGACTTGAACACGAACATGAACATTTCTATATGTTAAACACACGAACTAATATTGGGGTTTTGGGGGGAATACGACCATTAATGAACCTTTGACACGAGGTTAGACTCGGTTTGTGGTGTAAATCTGCCCGGAACTGCCCGGCAAATCCAGTAGCCACAAAGTGTCAGTCTAATGTGAGAGGTCGAAGGTCGAACTGTAGGCGTAACGATTTATGACACGAGGTTAGACTCAGTTTGTGGTGTAAATCTGCCCGGAACGCCCGGCAAATCCAGTGGCCAAAAAGTGCACGGTCTAATGTGAAAGGTCATGATTCGTTCGTCATAATGAATGAATTAAGGAATACTAACCATAATAAAACGTGGGTATGGTTAGAGGGTTAGGTGGGATGACATGGAAATTTGACATGTAAATGTGGACCTGACCGGTATGAGTTAAGAACATGTAAAACTTATAAATGTGGGCTTAACCAACATAATTGTTAATCAGACCAATGGGTTGGTTAAGTAACATGGCTAGGCTAATGACACTTGACCGTTATAACATGACTAGCGGATGGGTTGGGCTAACTTGAACAGGTTGATAACACCCAATCGATATAACCTGATGCGTGGTAGGGTTAAGTAAACACATGAGGGTAACACCCATTATAATATGACTGGTGGATGGGGTTAAGTTAACATGCACTTAACCAATATAACGTGATGCATGGTAAGGTTAAGTAACAACAGAGGGTAACACTTAACCGTCACAACATGATAAGTAGGTAGGCTAAGTCAATGTACACTAAACCAATATGACATGACATGCGGTGGGGTTAAGTTAACACAAGGGAGAACACTTAGCCAGTATAACAAGGCTTGCGGTAGGGTTAAGTAACACAAGGAACAACACTTAACCGATATAACATGATGTGTGGTAGGGTTAAGTAAAACAAGAGAAAACACTTAACCAACTAAACGTAATGGACGGAGAGGGTTAAGTACATATCGGGTTGGTGGGTAATATTAGTAAATATAGGCCCACAAACTTAACCATTAATAAGCACGCTTGAATCGATGGGTTAAGTACATCGCGGGAAGGTGGGTAATATCTGTATATATAGGCCCACATACTTAACCGGTAGGAAACCCTAGTAACGGTGTAACACCCCACGTCCATTAATGTCACTCACAAAGGGAATGCATTAACTTCCGTAGAGGTTTTAAGTGAATATAGAACAGAAAAATTACAACAAGACAGATAATAAGTAGTACTTGGAAATCTAAAACTTCATTTTATTGCAGCGGAAATTAAACATGTTTGTTACATCATAAAATCCATAAATCAGAGTCAAGTACAATATCCATCTTCATAAAACAAAATACATAATCCTATTACACAAATAGCCATTAAAGAAGATAACAAGCTAGACTTTACTTCAACGGTTCAAGCTTTCCAAGAGAGATAAAGCAATCCAATCTAACTCCACTAGAGTTGGGCCCAACCTGAGGACCTGGAGGGGAAAAAGGATGGAAATAGAGGGGGTCAGACATAAAGTCTGGCGAGTATGATAATTCTAACAATGTTATTATCAAAGTGACGAGACTAAGGCATAAGCTGGAAAACAAGGAAATGTCTATGAACTATTGGGTATGGAAAAGCAGATAAAGATAACGTTAAAGGCACACCTAATTACTAATGAATAATTACTACACTGCACGGCACCAGTCACCCTAAAGGTTGATCCCACTTGCTTCACACAGAAACTATATAAACAGCCTTGCGTACCCCTAGCTGACTACATAGGTGTCGTCTGCCCCTATCTCCACTAGGTGTACCCCACAACCCACTTGCGATCGGCTCCCTACTCGTAGATACCCGTGCTGGCCCCACAGTGGGGTGTATCACTCCCCTAAAGTGGCAACCTAATGCAACTTGAGAATGCACGGCTTATACCTACACGATGCAACAACGTCTTACCTACCAGCCCGGGTCCATACACGCATATGAAACCCGTTGGACTTGCGTTGCCACCGCTACCCCGTTTTGGCCTCTTATAGTCAAGCCCAGTATGCGTGTCCCGTCCTCGACTTGGGTCGATCCCACAAAGATACGTTTGGGTTACTGGTTGAAATGGGCCCCCACAAGCTACCCACCTAAGCTTGTCACCACTAGTATATCCCACTTAACCCTCTTAGTCATGTTCATTTACATGTGTGTTTGGTTAAGTCTTACTAATCGTATTTCACATGCCACTAAGGGCAACCACTAGATTCCTCATGCCACCCAAGGCACCTACTTAACCCCCATGTCCCACCTTACATGTTTATCTGTTTAAGTATTTCTTAATTCATTCAGGCCATAACCTCATAAAGACCTCTCACATTAGACTGGCATTTATGGCAGCTGGATTTGTCGGGCGGGTCCGGGTAGTCTTACACCATAAAAGAGTCTAACCTCGTGTCTTTACAACTGTTATGCTTTAGTTTAGGCCTAGGACCTCTCACATTGGGCTGACATTTGTGACCACTAGATTAGCCGGGCGGATCCAGGCAGGTTTACGTCACAAACGAGTCCAACCTCGTGTCCTAAGCATTGATTATCATTTATAATCTTTTACCCCAGTTTTAATAATTCCCTATTCAAATTATTAATTAACTCCAATTTTAATGATGTCCATAATTGACTCAATTATGGCCATCCACTTATGGCATGCAAAATCATATCAATTGCACCCCAACTTCTTAATATTAAATCCTTAATATTACCCCTACCCCACGTTTATACGTTCGCTTATTTAACGCAGAATATACGTTAGACTCGAATAGTCTAACTCATAGCACAAAAATAAATTATCACAATATATAGACAATTAAAATGAATCTAATAATAATAGGGGTGAAACTTGCATAAAACTACACATGTTAAGGATCTAAAGGTGTCAACTTGTTAAATGTCACAATTTACATGATATGATCATATCCCAAATTCGTGTATAAACTTGCATATGGGGTTTTATGCAACATAATGATGGTGTGAACTAGCATCTAATACATAGAATTCGCATATATCATAGCATGATTCTAGATGTCATAATTCTAGATCTAAACAGATGTCATAGTATATGTTCATAATCTTTACTAATCAATCTAAACTTGCATACATGTTTTGTCATATAGATCAACATAGCCCAAACATTATGATTTGATTAACATGAACTAATTAGCATAGATAATAACATCATGACTTTATAACATGTATGATTTATCACAATTTAGCATAGAAAATTACAACCTATACAATATCATCATGGCTTGATTTACAATATATAGGATATCATCATCACATATCATAGGATTTACAACATACATGATAGCATAAGGTTTACAACAACATATATGACAATCCACATCATTCACTTATAATCCATTCATAACTTAATCTAATTAGTTTAATAATAATCTTGTTAAGATCATCATACTCACAATTAGAAGAGAAAGAGAGTCTTGATTTGCTTTAGAGTTGAGTAGAATTAGGGTTTGATTAGCTTTCTTCCTTCTTAGTTGGCGGTGGCTAGACTGAGTTCCATGGCGGCGGTATGACAGTGGCTATTCTATTTTTCATGTGAATTAGAGTGAGAGACTACCTAGGTATTTATAGAGTTTAGGATTCATTTAGACCGTCAAATCAACTCAGAACTAAACTGAACCGTTTAATTTGCCAACTCAGCCCTAAAGACACATCAGCCAAACCCTAGCTGCCTGGACAGGTCGACACCCAGGTCGACTGCCCAGTCGACCCGGGGAGGGGGTGTCGACTGCCCAGTCGACTCCCCAGTCGACCTGGGGTGCTGGGCGGGAATTTTGCCACCTAGCCTGTTTGACTTCGAATTTTGAATTTTAAATTTCTGAAATCTGTTTTGAATTTTCTGAAACTTCCGATGGCCATAACTTCTTCATACGAAGTCCAATTCACGCAAACTCGGACTCTATTTCAACCAGAATTCCGAGACAAACACAATGGCACAACCCGTTTCCCTTAATTCTCACGTCTGAGATTAGTTATTCTTTAATTTGTGAATATTAATATTAACAGAATTACGGGGTGTTACATTCTCCCCTCCTTAAAGGATTTCGATCCCGAAATCTTCAAGTTAAGAAGAATGTATATCCTAACATCCAATCGTCCATCTACTCAACCATCAAACACAGGCATCCATTGTCCTTATAGACTTCTAACGCTTTCATGTTTAAATGCACAGTGTGTGTATATGTCCATATCTAATGCAAAATCAGGCTGTCCACTGATTCAGTTGACCTCCTTAATGCAAATCATGATAGTGCCATGCGTCCATTATGTATGCGAAAGAACCCTATCGATACATATTATTTCTACATGCGTGCACAACCATTCACCAAAATGCGGTATCCATATGATAGCACAACCATTATACATCCATTTTACTAAATACAGCCATTTATATGCAATATGCAGTATGAAGTGACTGAGCTGATCTAGTGCCTAATAGTGTGTGTGTATGCGTCCACGAGCAACCACTAGCAAACACTTGCATCCACTTTGCATCCATCATACATAACATGTCTCAAACACATGTTTCAACCATAGGATTATCCTAACTAAAGGCCAAGGATACTAGCGAGAGGATACTCTAAAGGTAAGATAAGTACAAGCTAACCGATAAAGGAGAAATTAAAAGACATGCCCTCAAAAAGAAAAGGGTACAACGAACGCATCTTCGCTTCTGTCTCCCAAGTAGCGTTGCTCTCATCATCTCCCTATTGCACTTTGACTAGTCTAACCTCTCGATTCCTCAACTTCTTGATCTCCGACCCAAGAACGCGCGTAGGAGCTTGTCGAATCGTCGTATCACGCTCTATGTCCACCTCTCTAAGCAAGCTCGGCTCTACCACTTCCGCGGTCTCGTGCAAGCACTTCCTCAAATGTGACACATGGAATACGTCGTGTACACCACTAAGTCTCTCAGGAAACTCCACTCTATACGCCATCTGTCTAATCCTTTCCTTAATAGGAAACGGCCCTACGAACCTTGGTGCTAATTTCCCAACGGACCCAAAGCGAACAACGTTCCATAATGGAGACACTTTGATAAAGACCATGTCCCCAACTTCAAACTCAAGATCTGTTCTCCTCTTGTCCGCATAAGATTTCTGCCTATCTTGCGCTGCTTTCATCCTCCTTCGAATCAAGTCGATCTTTTCCAAAGTCTCTCAAATCATATTGGGCCCAAGTAAGATCTTATCCGTAGATTCCCACCAACATGTAGGTGAACGACAAGGTCGTCCATAAAGAGCTTCGAAAGGTGCCATGCCAATGCTAGATTGAAAGCTGTTATTATATGCGACTCTACCAATGGAAGATGCTCTTCCTATGTACCCCCAAAGTCTAGGATACATAGCCTCAAAAGATCCTCTAGAATGCAATTCACCCTCTCGGTCTGGTCGTCCGTCTGAGGATGATATGCGGTGCTCAAACATAGCTGAGTCCCTACCGCCTATTGCAAGCTTCTCCAAAATTCGCTAGTGAAAATAGGATCGTGGTCGCTCACTATGCTAGAAGGAACACCATGCAAACGAACTATCTCTCGGACGTACACAGAAGCTAACCATAGAGTAGTCCTCTTACTCTTCACGGGAATGAAATGGCCGCTCTTAGTAAGTCTATCTACTATAACCCAAATCCCCGTATTACCCTTCCTTGATCTTGGTAATCCATCCACAAAGTCCATCGAGACACTCTCCCACTTCCATAGTGGAACCCCCAATGGGTGAAGCAACCCACCGGGTTTCTTTTGCTCCGCTTTTACTTGTTGGCACACCAAGCATCTAGCGACATACTCGGCCACATCCCTCTTCATACCGGTCCAAAAGAAAACTCGCTTCATGTCTTTGTACATCTTGTCCCCGCCGGGATGAATGGTCATCTTCGAACGATGTGCATCATCAAGAATGGTTTTCCTTCGATCATCGTCTTTTGGTACACAAAGTCTACCGTCCCTACGTGACCAACCCTTATCATCTAGGGTATACCTACGGAGATGGCTTGATGAATCCCCTCTTTTGAGCTTTTCTACTAACTCAACCAACTGTGGGTCGTCTCGCTGTGCCTCGCCAATCCATCCCAAAAGCGTAGGTCTAGCCTCTAAGGATGCTAGCAAACCGGGTACAAAGTCAACGGAAGGTCTAAAATCAAACATAGAGATGAATTCTAAGTTTTGCTGCTCAACAAACAACGGACTCAAGGACAACCTTTTTCTACTTAAGGCATCTGCCACTACATTACCCTTGCCAGGGGTATATGCTATCTCGAAGTCGTAGGATGCTAAGAATTCCATCCACCTTTGCTGCCTCAAGTTCAAGTCCTTCTGAGAGAATAAGTATTTTAAAGATTTGTGGTCAGTGAATAATTCGAATTTCTCGCCAAGAAGATAATGATGCCAAGACTTAAGCGCGAAAATAATAGCGGCCAACTCTAGGTCATGTGTAGGGTAATTTTTCTCATGCGCTCTCAACTGCCTTCCACCATAGGCTATTACCCTACCCTCTTGCATTAAGACTGCGCCTAGACCTATCCCACAAGCATCGGTATAAATAGTAAATGGCTTACTCCCGTCTGGCAGCACTAAGACTGGAGCTGAGGTCAAAGCTCTCTTTAAACGTTGGAACGCATCATCACAATCTACGTCCCACGCGAAGACTAGGTTCTTCTTTGTCAGGCGTGTCAATGGAGCTGATATTTTTGTGAAGTCTTTGATAAACTTCCTATAGTAGCCAGCCAACCCCAAGAAACTTCTTATTTCGGTAGCATTTTTAGGGACCTCCAATCTTGGATGGCCACCACCTTCGTGGGATCCACAGCTATCCCTTCTTTGGAAACCATGTGCCCTAAGAATCGTACTTCCTTCCTCCAGAAGTGACACTTAGAAAATTTAGCTTTAAGATTATGCGCTCGTAGGGTGTCCAACACTTCCCTAAGATGTAGGGCATGCTCTTCTTTATCCTTAGAAAAGATCAGGATGTCGTCTACAAAGACTACCACGAATTTGTTAAGGTACTCCCTAAACACCCTACTCATCAAATCAACAAAGTATGAGGGGGCGTTTGTCAAACCGAAGGGCATCACTAGCCATTCATAGAAACCGTCCGGAGTCCTAAAGGCAGTCTTGTTTATGCTATCCTCATCCACTCTCAACTGATGGAAACCAGTGGCTAAGTCCAACTGCGAAAACACTGAGGCGCCAACTAACTGATCGAAGAGATCGTCAATCCTCGGCAGTGGGTGTCTGTTTTTCTTAGTAAGTTTATTAAGTTCTCTATAGTCCACACAAAGTCTAAGGGACCCATCCGCCTTCGTGGCAAATACTACTGGAGCGCCCCACTCCGATATACTTCGTCTTATGAACCCCTTCTCAAACAACTCCTTCACTTGCTTATCGAGTTCCCTCCTTTCACGAGGAGCCATGTGGCGTACTGGCAAAGATACCGGTTTTGCATTATCCACAAGATATATTCGAAAATCTATCTCCCGCTTCGGAGGCAAGCCCTTCACCTCCTTAAACACATCCGAGTATTCTCGGATCACTCTAACAGATCGTAGATTTTACACCGACGCGTCAAGCGATTCTAGATAACTTAGCATAACGGAATTTATGGGATTACAAAAGATTTCGAGAGCGTTACCAAGGAGAGTCATGAGCCTAACTACTTTCCTTTCACAATCAAGAACGACCCCATTTCTGGATAACCAATCCATTCCTAAAATTAGCCCATAGCCCGTGAAGCCCAAAACATAAGCATCACATCTAAACTCAACGCTAAGTATAGAAATTTTAAAATCCAAACACGTCATGGACAAATAAGCTGAGCCCCCAATTGGATTCGAAACAACTAAGGGATCATCTACTAAACTGGTGTTTAAGTGCAGTGATTCAACTAATGATGTAGAGATAAACGAATGCGATGCGCCCGAATCGAATAAAGTACGGACGGGATGATCAAACAGAAAAACTAAGCTTTCAACATAAATGGTTCTACCTCATTCTTGCAGCGGTGGGACCGCGAGAGCCTGAACTTGTCCCCTTGCCTGCCCTGGTGCCATAAGAGCCTGCACCTGTCCTCCCGAGGTAGACCCTGCCCTCTGCCCCTTCTTTGGGCAGTCCTTCACTAGATGTCCCGCTTCACCACAGTGAAAACAACCAGTATTATTTTTCTTTCGGCAATCCTTGCTGAGATGGCCTGGTGTCCCAGAGTTAAAGCATTTCTTCTTTCCCTTGCCATTATTGTCTTTACCACCCTTCTTGTTTTGCTGTTGTGGTTTCTTCTGATCCCCTTTCTTCTCGGGTGCCTTATCAGTTTTAGTGCCTTTCTCCTCGTGCATGAGTGCCATGTCTACTAGCTTCTCAAAGGTGGCCCCGATAGGGATGTGGGTCATAGCCAACCCTTGCAACGGTTCATTCAATCCATTAACGAACCTCAGAGCCTTCTTCTTCGGCGTATTCACTAAGTCCAAGCCAAACCTTGCTAACTGATTAAATTTGTTGACATATCTTTCACTGATGAGCTTCCTTGCTTCAATGTCAAGAACCTTTCCATATATAGATTCTCTTCTGCCCTTGAGAGAAACTTTGCCTCAAACCTACGCCTGAAATCCGCCCAAGAATCAACAGGACGCTCCCCATTAGTGACCTCCCACCAAAACGAGGCCTCTCCCTTCATTAACCAAGCTGCTAATTTGACTCTCCTCCCTTCTTCTACTTCAAAGATTTCTAGCAATTCTTCCACCTCCCTAAGCCAATCTCTAGCTTCCACAAACGTTTCTGACCCTTGAAAAGGTTTTCCACCCATAGCCTTAAATTCCTTGCACGTCTTTGCAAAAGTATCAACGCGAGGAGGAGGAGGAGGAGCGGGTGCAACTGGTGGTGGAGGAACATTGGCTGGACCTGCAGCGGCCCTAGCCTCTAATAACCTCCTATACCATCCTAGTATCGTTACACCGTCCAGAAGGTTAAGATCTTCAGCCATGCTGAAACGAAAAAGGAAAGATTCAAAATGGAGAATTCGAAAGATAAAGATATGGCTATTGGGGATTATGTTTTTCATAAAAACTTTCCTCTTTAAATTACTCATCAAAACATGTTTTTGAAAACACTTCTTCCAAAAATACTTTAGAAAAATAGTTTTTCTAAAAAAAATATCTGTTCTGGTAACCTTAAGCTCTGATACCACGTGTAACACCCCACGTCCATTAATGTCACTCACAAAGGGAATGCATTAACTTCCGTGGAGGTTTTAAGTGAATATAGAACAGAAAAATTACAACAAGACAGATAATAAGTAGTACTTGGAAATCTAAAACTTCATTTTATTGCAGCGGAAATTAAACATGTTTGTTACATCATAAAATCCATAAATCAGAGTCAAGTACAATATCCATCTTCATAAAACAAAATACATAATCCCATTACACAAATAGCCATTGAAGAAGATAACAAGCTGGACTTTACTTCAACGGTCCAAGCTTTCCAAGAGAGATAAAGCAATCCAATCTAACTCCACTAGAGCTGGGCCCAACCTGAGGACCTGGAGGGGGAAAAAGGATGGAAATAGAGGGGGTCAGACATAAAGTCTGGCGAGTATGATAATTCTAACAATGCTATTATCAAAGTGACTAGACTAAGGCATAAGCTGGAAAATAAGGAAATGTCTATGAACTATTGGGTATGGAAAAGCAGATAAAGATAACGTTAAAGGCACACCTAATTACTAACGAATAATTACTACACTGCACCGCACCAGTCACCCTAAAGGTTGATCCCACTTGCTTCACACAGAAACTATATAAATAGCCTTGCGTACCCCTAGCTGACTACATAGGTGTCGTCTGCCCCTATCTCCACTAGGTGTACCCCACTACCCACTTGCGATCGGCTCCCTACCCGTAGATACCCGTGCTGGCCCCACAGTGGGGTGTATCACTCCCCTAAAGTGGCAACCCGATACAACTTGAGAATGCACGGCTTATACCTACACGATGCAGCAACGTATTACCTACCATCCCGGGTCCATACACGCATATGAAACCCGTTGGACT
The DNA here is from genome assembly GCA_030737875.1 of Allium sativum. NCBI lineage: Eukaryota > Viridiplantae > Streptophyta > Magnoliopsida > Asparagales > Amaryllidaceae > Allium > Allium sativum. The sequence continues at coordinate 5,533,745 of CM060914.1, read as the reverse complement.
TGCGTTGCCACCGCTACCCCGTTTTGGCCTCTTATAGTCAAGCCCAGTATGCGTGTCCCGTCCTCGACTTGGGTCGAGCCCACAAAGATACGTTTGGGTTACTGGTTGAAATGGGCCCCCACAAGCTACCCACCTAAGCTTGTCACCACTAGTATATCCCACTTAACCCTCTTAGTCATGTTCATTTACATGTGTGTTTGGTTAAGTCTTACTAATCGTATTTCACATGCCACTAAGGGCAACCACTAGATTCCTCATGCCACCCAAGGCACCTACTTAATCCCCATGTCCCACCTTACATGTTTATCTGGTTAAGTATTTCTTAATTCATTCAGGCCATAACCTCATAAAGACCTCTCACATTAGACTGGCATTTATGGCAGCTGGATTTGCCGGGCGGGTCCGGGTAGTCTTACACCATAAAAGAGTCTAACCTCGTGTCTTAACAACTGTTATGCTTTAGTTTAGGCCTAGGACCTCTCACATTGGGCTGATATTTGTGACCACTGGATTTGCCGGGCGGGTCCGGGCAGGTTTACGTCATAAACGAGTCCAACCTCGTGTCCTAAGCATTGATTATCACTTATAATCTTTTACCCCAGTTTTAATAATTCCCTATTCAAATTATTAATTAACTCCAATTTTAGTGATGTTCATAATTGACTCAATTATGCCCATCCACTTATGGCATGCAAAATCATATCAATTGCACCCTAACTTCTTAATATTAAATCCTTAATATTACCCCTACCCCACGTTTATACGTTCGTTATTCAACGCAGAATATACGTTAGACTCGAATAGTCTAACTCATAGCACAAAAATAAATTATCACAACATATAGACAATTAAAATGAATCTAATCATAATAGGGGTGAAACTTGCATAAAACTACACATGTTAAGGATCTAAAGGTGTCAACTTGTTAAATGTCACAATTTACATGATATGATCATAAACCAAATTCGTGTATAAACATGCATATGGGGTTTTATGCAACATAAAGATGGTGTGAACTAGCATCTAATACATAGAATTCACATATGTCATAACATGATTCTAGATGTCATAATTCTAGATCTAAATAGATGTCATAGCATATGTTCATAATCTTTACTAATCAATCTAAACTTGCATACATGGTTTGTCATATAGATCAACATAGCCCAAACATTATGATTTGATTAACATTAACTAATTAGCATAGATAATAACATCATGACTTTATAACATGTATGATTTATCACAATTTAGCATAGAAAATTACAACCTATACAATATCATCATGGCATGATTTACAACATATAGGATATCATCATCACATATCATAGGATTTACAACATACATGATAGCATAAGGTTTACAACAACATATATGACAATCCACATCATTCACTAATAATCCATTCATAACTTAATCTAATTAGTTTAATAATAATCTTGTTAAGATCATCGTACTCACAATTAGAAGAGAAAGAGAGTCTTGATTTTCTTTAGAGTTGAGTAGAATTAGGGTTTGATTAGCTTTCTTCCTTCTTAGTTGGCGGCGGCTAGACTGAGTTCCATGGCGGCGGTATGACGGTGGCTATTCTATTTTTCATGTGAATTAGAGTGAGAGACTACCTAGGTATTTATAGAGTTTAGGATTCATTTAGACCATCATATCAACTCAGAACTAAACTGAACCGTTTAATTTTCCAACTCAGCCCTAAAGACACATCAGCCAAACCCTAGCCGCCTGGACAGGTCGACACCCAGGTCGACTGCCCAGTCGACCTGGGGGGGTGTCGACTGCCCAGTCGACTCCCCAGTCGACCTGGGGTGCTGGGCGGGAATTTTCCCACCTAGCCTGTTTGACTTCGAATTTTGAATTTTAAATTTCTGAAATCTGTTTTGAATTTTCTGAAACTTCCGATGACCATAACTTCTTCATACGAAGTCCAATTCACGCAAACTCGGACTCTATTTCAACCAGAATTCCGAGACGAACACAATGGCGCAACCCGTTTCCCTTAATTCTCACGTCTGAGATTAGTTATTATTTAATTTGTGAATATTAATATTAACAGAATTACGGGGTGTTACAAACGGGGACCCATTTCAGCAGTAACCCAAATCAGGTATCAACGGTACCCTAAAACTAGGCAGGGTGGGGCACGATTACTAGGCTGATTGTAAGCGGTCAAAGCGACGGCGGTGGGTGCAACAGTGTAGGTTCTAACGGAGTGCGGGCGTGCACACACTTCGGAGCAGACAAACAGGGCACTGGGGGCACCAATAGTATAACCTATGCCTTCTAGAATTGCGTCGGGCCGCCACCATGGGTCTTGATACACCCCATGGTGGGACCAGCATTGGTATCTACAATCATTGGGTGTCGTATGACACACATAGGTAGCATAATCCCTAGGTTTTACCTAGGTGGCAAAACCCTAAATCCGAGAAGCGTTCAATAAGTAGCATAATCCCTAGGTTGGACCTAGGTGGCATAAATCCTGGTTGAATCTAGGAAGCGCTCAATAGAAAATCCTAGATTAGATCTAGGTAATAAATAATAGATGTACACGTGAAAGCAACCTTAATTTCAGGGATTGGGATCACGTTATGATTTTATCATTTTATATAGATTAATAGTTGGGACACTAGTTAGGAGGTGCAGAGCAAATAGATATCATTTTAATGGTGAAGCAGAGAAATCTTGCGATGCTTGATAGAAATCTTGCGAAACTATACTTAGTTCATCTTGAATGGGAACCTTGCAATGTTATACATGACAGGAATCCTATGATGTTATTCTTAGTTATTGTGCATGTAGCTTATCTTGTCATCATGCTTATGTTTACTTTCAGTTTATTCATGCCATGTTATCTTTACCTGTTTTTATGCTGAAAGTCACTAGGACTTACTCAGTCTTTATGACTGACCCGTTTTGTTTTGCCTCTTTTTCTTTCGTTTCTCCCCCCAGGTTCGCAGGGTCGGAATACAGCTTAGTTCGGATCTTACCAAGCTCCAAGGCTCTTTCATGTACTGCTTGGATTTCTCTTGGCTATGGTTTGCTTTGCTTTATTGGGGAATACTACAATTTATTTTTATGCTTCTTTGTTTTTGAGCAAGACAGGTATTTTAGCTATGTGATTGGGTATTGGAAGTTGATGGGCTTTTATTGTAAACAATTATATTTAATAAATGATTTGAAGTACTTCCACTTTACTTTTCGCTGTTTTATATATGTCTGTCTTGTAATATTTCTGTTCCAGTACCCATAATGCTCCACTGAAGTTAAGGTATTCCCTTTGTGAGCGACGTTAACGGATGTGGGGTGTTACATTTGGTATCAGAGCATAAGGTTACCAGACTGGGCAAAAGTTTTCAAAAACCTTTTGAACTAGTTTTCGGAACGTTTACAAAGAAGCATTTTTCTAAAGAAAAGTTTTGTTTTACGAAAGGCATATTCCCCAAAGCCATATGCACTATCTTTTGATTCTCTCCTTGAGTCTCTTCTCTCTTTCTTTTTCACCATAGTTTGTAGGCATGCGACACATGTCGGAGGGCAAAGTAGTGTCCAACCTCCATCTGTAGCCGCAGTAGTTTTACTTGCGACTAATCTTATTTCAAGCTTTGTAGGGTTGTTGTGCGATGGAAGTAGCTTTTGAGAAACTTTTCAACAAGCCATACAAGGATAGTAGGAACGAGGATAAAGAACACAAGTCTAAGGATGAAAAACTGGTTGATATGGCTTAATCCACGAAGAGGAAAGAAGTGAAAGGAAAGAGGCCAAGTGGAAGAATAATAAAAACCCATGACAAGAGAGAATATATTTAGTAGGGTAAAAAGGGACATGTAATAAGTATTATAGGACAAGTACAAGGGCAAAGAATAAGATCGTCGAGAGGGAAATTGTATGCTCTCACTACTAGCGTACCTAAGAGAGGTGGTAATGTTTCTGTTAAAGGTTTAGCCTTTCTTTTCTATCATCCCATTAGAATTTTGTTTTTGTACATCGCATCCTTTTAATTCTGCTTCGATAGTTGAGTCTCTGCACCTTAGTACTAGCATAGTAGAGGATCCCATTTTATTTTCAAATCCTGTTAGGGAATCGGCTCATTTATTCATGACTTGTTTGGATTTGAGAATGTCTATGCTAAGTGTTGAGTTTAGAAGTAATGCTTATGTTTTTGGGCTATGGGTTGATTCTAGGGATGGAGTGGTTATCCAGTACTGGTGCCATTCTTGAGTATGAAAAGAGGGTAGTTAGACTTTTGACTTGCCTCGGTAATGACCTCGAAGTCTAGTTTAACCCTTAGGGTTCTGCCATGCTTAGTCACCTAGAATCTCTTGATACATTTATTGATCCACTCGATTAGTGTTCGCCACTAAGGCAGATGGTTCATCTCGCTTATGCATGAGTTATATAAAATCACCTTAGTAAGTACACCTAACAATATGGCTGGCATTTGTTTATTTTCAAGAGATAATTCATTTATGTGGAATACCTTCTAGTAAGTGAACGAGATCCGAGATTCACTAGTAAATTTTGGAGAGCTTGCATGAGACCATGAGTACGCAGTTATGTTTGAGCCGAGTATACTAGAAGGAGGATAAGGGAAAGTGGGACGAGAGACAACAGTGAAATGAGTTCCAACTCGTATTTTGGAAACAAGAATTAAGAAATTATGAAGTTAAAGACGGACAAAGCACAATGGAGTCAAGCTCAAGGAAAAGCGACTTAGAAGATTGAAGACTAGATATGCGCATCATATCTCTTTTTAAGAGTATATCCTTGATCCCTCTTTTCCTGTAGAGCTTACTTGCATGCTAACTTTTATGTATATCCTCTCGGTCCTATTCTCAATCTTATTTCTGTTACAAACCCCATAAGGAGTATGACTCATCTGGTTGTGATATATGTTGGGGTTTGAGGGTGTCCGTTGGGTTGACTAAACTTTTTGGGTTTTATAGGATATGGGTTGGTCTTAGGAAGAGATTTCTTGTGACCAAAAAGGAGTCCATCATGCTTAGTTTCCTAGAAACATATATATTGGTTGGTTAATTCTTTGGGTGTCAGCCTGATGTTGATTTCGGTCTTCGGGGCTGATGCTTAGGGAGTTCTTCTCCAAATCAGTATATATGTGACATAGATTTCCAGTTTTGACATTGCCTAATGGGCACAAGGTTTTTACTTGCTTCTATCGTTCGACTATACCTTTATGTAGGAACAATTGGGTGTAAACATGTGTTTGAGACATGTTATGATTGATGGTTGCAAGTGGTTGCAAGTGGCTGCTAGTGGTTGCTTGTGATTGCATAACACACATTAGTCACTAGATCGGCTCAGACAAATTTCCATATTGCATATGCATGAGTGTTTATAATTCTTTATGGATGAAATTGAATAAGTTATCATATGGATGATGCATATGGATGGATGTTTGTGCACACATATAGTGTTTATGTTACTAGGACTATTTGCATACATGTTGGACTCATTGCACTAAACATATTTTGCATTAAGAAGATCAATCAGGTCTGATCATTTGCATTGGATAAGGAACATATACACACACTTTCTGCATATGTTCATACCGCATTAGAAATCTCTTAAGGATAATGAATTCATGTGATTGATGATTGAGTAGATGGATGATTGGATGGTAGGACACATTCTTCTTAACTTGATGATTTCGGGGACGAAATCCTTTAAGGAGGGGAGAATATAACAACCCGTATTTTTATAACATATTAAAACAAGAAATCAAGGCAGAATTAAATCTTAAAATCAGAATCAGGGGAAACGGGTTACTCCATTGCGTTCGTCTCGAAATTTTACATGAAACAGAGTCCGAGTTTTCGTAAATCGGAGTTTGGGTGAAGAAGTTATGGCCTGTACAAGTTTCAGCAGTTTTCAGGCAGCACTGGACCAGGGGGTCGACCATAGGGTCGACCCCCCCCCCCCCCCCAGGTCGACCATAGTGTCGACCTCCCCCCTTACAAGTCGATCTCGTCAGCCTGTTTTGACCCAGAACTCATTTTTGAAGCCTTAGACGTGTTTTGATGGTCCAGATTGATTCTAGGGTTAATCTAAGGGCCTAAACTAGTTGCTACACCTATAAAACACCCTTAGACCTAACCTAATTCATATCAAATCATTCTTACACTATTATGCTGCTGAACTCCCTCTTGAACCATGGCCGCCGCCCCCAAATTAAAGTTCAAACATTCAAACTCAAATCAATTCAAAGAACAAAGCTTCAACAATGATTCAAGACAATAAATCAACAACGCCGCAACATTTTTACAACAAATTCAGTTCCAAATTCACTAGCCATGCTCTGTAAGTTCTAGTTGTTTTTAGATTTAAACATTAATTATGATGTGGCCATGGAATAAAGTGGAATTGGATTTAAGTATGTTTATTGATTCTGATCTATTTCTGTTGCTCCTTGAATCTTCTGTTTTGGGACTTGTATATCTTTATGCTCAAGACAAGTTTATGATCTATTCAGCGGTTTTCTTGATTCATAATGACGTTATCATCAAGTTGTAATATTTATGCCTATGATGATGTTTTCCTCTGATCTCATTTTTTTATTCAATTTCTATCTCCCCCAATTTTTTCTTTTCATGAACCTTGGTCAATTTCGGACCTTGGCCTAAAATCGCGATTTGCATACGATATGTATAAGGGGGGATTATGGGATCATTGCCTATATGAATATGATGTAATAATTGGCAACATGAAATTGGATATTATCATTGTATTTGCAAGTTTGGGCTTGATCTGTAAATTTTGGTATAATCTTATTATGAAAAATTTGCATAAATATTATATACATGGAATTTGGCACAAATAGGATCTATGTAACGTGACATGAGATTTGGTATATATAACATGTATGTAATTTGGCATGTAAATTAAACCACGAGTTCGGGCCTATGTAAATTTAATCAAAAGATTAGGCTTATGATTGGGCATATGTAGAATTGGGGATTTGAATATAAAAGCGATTGTAAATTTGATAATTGGCATAAATATGTATTATGAACTTGGGTAGTTGGCGTGTGTTGTAATAAAAAGATTACAGTTTGGGATAACTACATCATGAATCATGATTTGGGTTTATTTGGGCATGATACATGCAATTTTGGCTAGAATTTGATATGGGTAAAATGGCATAAACTTGGCATACATGTAAATAGGCAAGAATTGGACATATGTAAACTGACTAGAGTTGGGTGTGTGTGTGTGTGTGTGTGTGTGTGTATATATATATATATATATATATATTGGCATGTAATTTTGGAACTTGGGCATATGTTTATTAATATGTAAAGTTGGGAATTTGAAACATGAAAATGACCGTGTATTGGATAATTGACTTGAACACGAACACGAACATTTCTATATGTTACACACACGAACTAATATTGGGGTTTTGGGGGGAATACGACCATTAATGAACCTTTGACACGAGGTTAGACTCGGTTTGTGGTGTAAATCTGCCCGGAACCGCCCGACAAATCCAGTAGCCATAAAGTGTCAGTCTAATGTGAGAGGTCGAAGGTCGAATTGTAGGCGTAACGATTTATGACACGAGGTTAGACTCAGTTTGTGGTGTAAATCTGCCCGGAACCGCCCAACAAATCCAGTGGCCATAAAGTGCACGGTCTAATGTGAGAGGTCATGATTCGTTCATCATAATGAATGAATTAAGGAATACTAACCATAATAAAACGTGGGTATGGTTAGAGGGTTAGGTGGGATGACATGGAAATTTGACATGTAAATGTGGACCTGACCGGTATGAGTTAAGAACATGTAAAACTTATAAATGTGGGCTTAACCAACATAACTGTTAATCATACCAATGGGTTGGTTAAGTAACATGGCTAGGCTAATGACACTTGACCGTTATAACATGACTAGCGGATGGGTTGGGCTAACTTGAATAGGTTGATAACACCCAATCGATATAACCTGATGCGTGGTAGGGTTAAGTAAACACATGAGGGTAACACTTAACCATTATAATATGACTGGTGGATGGGGTTAAGTTAACATGCACTTAACCAATATAACGTGATGAGTGTTAAGGTTAAGTAACAACAGAGGGTAACACTTAACCATCACAACATGATAAGTAGGTAGGCTAAGTCAATGTACACTTAACCAATATGACATGACATGCGGTGGGGTTAAGTTAACACAAGGGAGAACACTTAGCCAGTATAACAAGGCTTGCGGTAGGGTTAAGTAACACAAGGAACAACACTTAACCGATATAACATGATGTGTGGTAGGGTAAAGTAAAACAAGAGAAAACACTTAACCAACTAAACGTAATGGACAGAGAGGGTTAAGTACATATCGGGTTGGTGGGTAATATTAGTAAATATAGGCCCACAAACTTAACCATTAATAAGCACGCTTGAATCGGTGTGTTAAGTACATCGCAGGAAGGTGGGTAATATCTGTATATATAGGCCCACACACTTAACCAGTAGGAAACCCTAGTAACGGGGACCCATTTCAACAGTAACCCAAATCAAGTATCAACGGTACCCTGAAACTAGGCAGGGTGGGGCACGATTATTGGGTTGATTGTAAGCGGTCAAAGCGACGGCGGTGGGTGCAACAGTGTAGGTTCTAACGGTGTGTGGGCGTGCACACACTTCGGAGCAGACAAACAGGGCACTGGGGGCACCAGTAGTATAACCTATGCCTTCTAGAATTGCGTCGGACCGCCACCATGGGTCTTGATACACCCCATGGTGGGACCAGCATAGGTATCTACAATCATTGGGGGCCATATGACACACATAGGTAGCATAATCCCTTGGTTGGACCTAGGTGGCATAAACCCTAAATCCGAGAAGCGTTCAATAGGTAGCATAATCCCTAGGTTGAACCTAGGTGGCATAAATCCTGGTTGAATCTAGGAAGCGCTCGATAGAAAACCCTAGATTAGATCTAGGTAATAAATAATAGATGTACACGTGAAAGAAACCTTAATTTCTGGGATTGGGACCACGTTATGATTTTATCATTTTATATAGATTACTAGTTGGGACACTAGTTAGGTGGTGCAGAGCAAATATATATCATTTTAATGGTGAAGCAAAGAAATCTTGCGATGCTTGATAGAAATCTTGCGAAACTATACTTAGTTCATCTTGAATGGGAACCTTGCAATGTTATACATGACAGGAATCCTATGATGTTATTCTTAGTTATCGTGCCTGTAGCTTATCTTGTAATCATGCTTATGTTTACTTTCAGTTTATTCATGCCATGTTATCTTTACCTGTTTTTATGCTAAAAGTCACTAGGACTTACTCAGTCTTTATGACTGACCCGTTTTGTTTCGCCTCTTTTTCTTTCATTTCTCCCCCCTAGGTTCGCAGGGTGGGAATACAGCTTAGTTCGGATCTTACCAAGCTCCAAGGCTCTTTCATGTACTGCTTGGATTTCTCTTGGCTATGGTTTGCTTTGCTTTATTAGGGAATACTACAATTTATTTTTATGCTTCTTTGTTTTTGAGCAAGACAGATATTTTAGCTATGTGATTGGGTATTGGAAGTTGATGGGCTTTTATTGTAAACAATTATATTTAATAAATGATTTGAAGTACTTCCACTTTACTTTCCGCTGTTTTATATATGTCTATCTTGTAATATTTCTGTTCCAGTACCCATAATGCTCCACCGAAGTTAAGGCATTCCCTTTGTGAGCGACCTTAACGGATGTGGGGTGTTACAGTTATGAAATATTTTTCTTGTGAAATTTAGGATTTTATTTGAAGATTATTATTGAAAAGAAATCCACATTAACTTAGAGTTATGTTGGACTTGATATAGGGTAACCCCAAACCAGTGTAAAAATCCTGGTGTGTTCTTTTCTTTACTGCTTTTACTTTTTATTCTACATTTGTGTTTAATTCTGTAATCATTATATATTTCTGATTTTCATCTATTTCTGATTAATTAAAAAAAATCGTAAAACTTATGAAATTCTACTAATCACTATTTATCCCTCCCCCCTCTAGTGTTAAGTTCGCCTTAAGATCCTTAATTCGCAGTTCCCAACAATTGGTATCAGACGATTGGTTTTCAAAGTTATCATAATTTGATTTTTTTTTTAATTTTAAATGGCAACCAATACTGGTAATGTCAAACCTAGTGATCCTAGTTCTTTTTGTAAAGAGTCAATCCAGTATAAGACCACCACTATTTAATGGTAATAATTATCCATATTGGATTTGTAGAATGAAAATATATTTACAATCAGTAGGATTAAGCACTTGGGATATTACACAAACAGAACATGTTGAACCTACAATGAATTTTGCACATTGAAGTACAGTTGAGCAAATGGCTACTGCACAAAATAATTCAAAAGCCATAAATATTCTATTTTCTTCACTTGATAGAAATGAATTTAATAGGGTGTCTGTATGTAAGTTTTCATATGAAATCTGGTAAACTTTGCACGTGACTCATGAAGGAACAAGCAAAGTTAAACAGACCAAGATATCTATGTTAATTAATTAGTTCCAATTATTTAAAATGAATCTGAATGAGTCTATCTCTAATATGTACTATAGGTTCCACGCAATCATGCATTCACTAATAGCATTAGGAAGATACATTCTGAAGAAAACCAAGTCTAAAAAATTCTAAATTTGTTAACTCCCGAATGAGATCAAAAGACTCTGGCAATTGAAGAGGCCAATGTTATCGGTACTATGAAAATTGAAGAGTTAATTGGGAATACAATATCTTTCAAAGACCAAATGCAAGGAAGGAGAGAAAATAAATCATTGGAAAAGAAAACAATAGCATTCAACGCAATAACCGAAGATTCAGACTCAGATTACGACAATGATGAAGAAATAGCTTTGATCATAAGGAATTTTAGAAAACTCCTAAAACATAGGCAGGATTTTAGAAAAATCTTAAAAAAATCCAGTGAAGAATAATGAGATTCCAAACCACATCAGATACTTCTCCTATGATGAACTAGTGCACTTGATAAGAGATTGTCCATATCCCGAAAAACAAAATCAACCTTCAAATAATAATTCGTCAAAGAAAAGAAAAAGGGATTATAATGCCACACTAGACGGTTCCGATTCATCCTCTAGTGATCAAGAACAAGAAATAGACAATTCAAATATGTTCTTCATGGCTATTCACGATTCAAAAGATACTGGAAATTAGATCTAAAAATAGGTACGCATTTATATTAATTTTGATTGAAATTGCTTGTTTGAATGATTGTTTGCTTGCCTTGTTTGAAATTTATTCAATATTTGAAACTTAAAATTTATAATAATATTATTTAATAAAATATTAGTATAGAAACACTATTATATTGGGGAGTATCTCAGGAAACATATAAACTAAGAGTATAAGATATACACACACACACGTGTGTGTGTGTGTGTGTGTATATATATATATATATGTGTGTGTGTGTGTGTGTGTGTGTGTGTATAAACAATCAAAATTGGAAAGACATATGTCCTTTAAAAATTAGAAGTCATGCCGACATGCACTGCCTTACATGTCAACATGCCTCCTGAAAATTTCAAATTAAAGTTTGAGATTAAACTTTTGAATTTTCTGACACATTTTCACCAACTTCAATGTACCGAAAAAATGACATGTCTATTGATTCTCTATTTATTTATCTATTCATATCTTCTCTTTCCACCTTTATTTCAAAATTCAAATTTATCTTTATTATCTTATACTCTTCACAAGAACTCTCTAATGGCTTCCTAAAGCACTCCAAGCCTATGAGGCTGTCCAAAGCCACCAAAGTCTTTCTTTTCAACAACTAGGAAGCTATCAAAGATTATATCAGCTACATAAAAACTTTGGTAAAGTCGATACAAAAAAGTTTACTATTTTCAATCATTTTCAATCTTATGAACTTGAAACTCTCTTTAATCAAAATTGTGTTCACAGTCTGACTGATTCTCGTTTTTTTTTTTTTTTTTTTTTTTTTTTTTTTTTGCTATTACAATCTTGTTAAGATGTTTTGCGCCAATGTAAATCGAGGATTTTAGGAAGGAAATGAGAATGAAATTTGGAGTAACGTAAGAGGCATTCGAATTATTTTGGATTGTGAAGTGTTAGGAAATATTTTGAGTTGTAAGATCACAGGATTGGATCTCTTGAATTTCAAAATTAACGAATATGACCGAGAGACCTTTCACTATACTTTGAGAATGATGAACATTTAGATTTCAAAAACTGATATTTCCGACCAAAAGCAAGGATTACTAATCTTATTCTACAACATACCATCATCCCTCGTTTGGGAAGTTTCAATAACCCTACAATGAAATTTTGAAAAGCTCTTTTTGCTATTTTTGGAAATTGTGACATTAATCAGGCTTAGGTTATTTTGGATGAATTTCGAGCCAAAGATTTTCCAGTTGATGAAAATACGCTTTATCATGAAATTTACCTTACACGTATTTTCAACTATTTTGGAATGGAATTCAAAGGAGAATAGTTTGTTTCTAAAAATGTGTTTAATTCTGGAAACATATCTCTTATGAAGCTCCCGTTAGTGTTTCAACCATATGGAACACTTTCAGAAAAAGAATTAAGGTTGTCTCAAGAAGAAGAAGGAATAAAAATCGACGAAGAGGAAGAAGATGAAAATACTTCCTCAGAGAGTATTGAATACCCCTCTAATACCTCCAATCTATCCAACAAAATCCTTCTTAAGAACCAAAAGATAATAGAGGAAAATCAAAAGGTTTTAAAGAGATCGTTTAGTAAAAATATGGAAAATATCTCTTCAAACATGAACAAGTTCTTCGGAAAAGTGAGTCGCAAACTTGGATCGTCTTCATCTTCATCATCCTCCACTGAATTCTAGTTTTATTTCCACAGAAAAGTGTTGTCGTAATTTTTATTTCTGTTAGTTCCCTCTAAGACATTTTTGGAATATTCATTAGAGTGTTAAAATCAAGTATACATGAATAAAAACTTAACACAAAATAAAAAAAATTCAAAATTCGAAAATTTTAAGAGACATTCGATATGGGCTACCCCATGGGTCAATATATAACTGTCAATTTTTCAAAAATGTTTGAATTTAAGAACTGTCTTAGCGAACTTGTGTCTATTCATTTTAAACGAATTTCATAGCCTACAAATACCTATTTCTTCTAGAAAAACTTATCTTATCATTCCTCCTTAATATCCTTTCACTATATTTTCAATTTTATCATTACATGCTTCTCTAATCCATAATTTAAGTGAAAATCTAGAAGAAACTCTTAATTCCTTCAAAAATATTCTCTTTATCATCCTTTGTAACCAGTGTCACTTAGAGTTGAGTCAAATGCAAATAATTAAGAATCAAGAGAGGCATTTCCATAATGTACGTTGGATGATCTCTGCACTCAACAAATAAGAAGAAAATAACAAGTCAAAAGGAACTTTCATAAAGAAAATGAAGAACGAGAGGCTTTAAAGGCTGATCCAATCTTTGGGGATGAAGGATGAGTAGAAGTTCCAAGAAACGTATGAATTTATATTTAAATTTGGTGTGTTTTATCTAGATTGATTTGAATTCGAATTTTTTTAACTTATGGTTTGTAATAATTAAATTTAAGATAGTTTGCATTAATTGATTGATTGTTTGGATCAGATTTTTTAAATATTGACTTATCATTAATTAAGTTTTATTATTTCTTTTCTTATATTAGTGTTGGCATGCTTTTTAGTAGAAGCTGTTACACATCAAGAATATCGTCAAGAACACAAAGCGATTCAATCGAGGTTGCGACTATTCAGAAAAGGATTGACAATGGCGTTGATTCGTAAAATCATCGTCGGTGAACTAGAAAAAGATGACACAGTAAACATATGTGATCAACACTGTCCAATCAGCTAAAAATGGTTAAGCGCGTTGATCCGATCATGTGACAAAATTCGTCATGCAAAAATATATGGACTCAGTAAAAGACAGTGTCGCGCACTCAAATACAGCTGATTGACACGCATGATTACAAAATATGGCTTGCGCGACTCACGTTGTCAAAATATGGTAAACTGGCAAAAGCTGATTCGACACGTTAAAAACAGATGATCGACGCATGAAAATCATGAAAAATCACGTGTTTTACCTTTGTCGATCAATCTGGTAAAAGTGACAAATCTGACATTTGGCACAATGGAAAACGTGGTGGAGCACTCAAAACCATGTGCGCACCCTTGCCAGATCACCCTGAAAACTTGGATGATCTGGTAACTTGGCACTTCAAAAATTGATGAAAAACACGGTGGATTAGGAAAAAACCACGTCTCGTGCTTGGGCTAATCAAACCGGAAAAGTTACAAAATATCATGGCTCGGAAAATCTGCCAGAATTTCGAATTCCTCAAGGGATTCAAAATTTTCCATTCGCAACCTTACTCCAGCAAGATTTTCTCTGAATCGCGCACAGGGGTTCAAAATTTGGCAAAGGATCAAACATGAGAAAAGCAGGTTTGAAATTCTGGTGAATAACACGAGGGATCCAAAGTTTTTCCTAAGTGCGCATCAGTGAGGAGGGAGTCGGATTTTGGCAAAACTAGAGGGATCTGAAGTTTTTGGAAAATTGCAGATCAATGTGGCACACCGCTATTCCTGTATGGATCACCCAAAAAGGCTTGCCAAACACGACATTTCTGTGAATTGAAACTTTGCATGTGGTAAATGACCAGAATTGTGGATGATCACCTTGGCACCACGTTTTTCATGTGCGGATCACTGATTTTAACATGATTAACACGTGTTTTGGGCATATTTTCAGGGATTCAAGATTCTCGGACCCAGGAGTACGAAATTTTAACGAAGCACTGATTTTTCGACTCCGATTTTGGGATCCGAATTTCGTATCGCCCAGGAATATGAAATTCTACTGCATGGGTCCCATTTCTCACCTTCTCCACTACAAACTTACATATAAATAGCCCCTTGCTTGGCACTCAAAGGGGTTGGTTCTCACTTGGTATTTTTGACTTCTTGGAGCTCTCAAGCATCATTAATGACAACCACCTTCTTCCCTATGACCATTAGATATGGAATGAACCTCTAGATCGTTACATAAACATTTTCCATCAATTTTTGGATATCTACAAGCATAAAATACCAGTTTTGGGGTGTTTTGGACATATCTGAATATTTCTTGGATTTCTTCAACACTAAAGCTACTTTTTGGACACAAATAACGAAGTCAACATATTATTCACCCAACGAAGAAGAAGGGAATTTTGGTCAAAGTTTAGAAGTAACAAATATTTTGTTGTTCTATTGTAACAATTTATACACTAATATAGTCCGAACTTGTACAACAATTGTAATCGAATATTATTGGATGAATGATTACTATAAAGTGGACGTAGACGTTAGTGCCAAACCACTATAATAAGTTGTGCCTTCCCCACATTACTTTTCTTATTTTGGATATTAATGTGATCACATACACACTCACATCGAGGGTGGGCGTTCGTTGAATCCATGACAATTCCCCACTTCAACACTTTGGCACGCTAGGTAGGGGATGCACAACTTTGATCTTTTGCTTCAGATTACATTCTCGAATTTGGCTTCGGTTTTCGACTTTGGTTTCAGTCTTCGACTTCAATTCAGTTACTCGCTTCTCATCATGGTTAAGCGTAAGAAGCTCGACGCTCTTGTGAAAGCTCAAGGTACAGAAGAAGGAGGAAGTCAAGAACTTTCATCGACTAGAGTTCCATTGAACTACATCACTCAAGAAGACATCGATGGAATGATTAAGAACTTAGCTAAAGAATTGAACGCTCAACTTGAATGATAGGAAGATGCTTTTAACACCTTTCTTGCCCGGATCGAGGACAGGATAAGGGGTGCTTTGAGGTCAACTGTCCAATAAGACATTGTTGGAACTTGGAACTGGCACCAATGTTCCTCCACCTGCAACTCAGGACTTGGGGGAACCCGCAAACTAGTCAGTAGGACAATGTCGCTCCTCGGAACGGTGTCGGTCCCGCTACATCAGGAGCCCCCTTAATCCCGACGTCGCTCCATCCCGTGGCGCTTTGGTAGGTCAGGTTACGGGCTCCGCTATTGGTAATGTTGCTCAAGCGTCGATGCGTGCAACTTTGGATGTAGTGCTCCCATGATTCCAGGAGTCATAATTATGCCCGATGTGGGTTCTTAAGTTGGAATTCAATCAGATATTC
This sequence comes from Allium sativum, assembly GCA_030737875.1. NCBI lineage: Eukaryota > Viridiplantae > Streptophyta > Magnoliopsida > Asparagales > Amaryllidaceae > Allium > Allium sativum. The sequence continues at coordinate 5,517,517 of CM060914.1, read as the reverse complement.
TTCTCGCCAATCAACTGATTCCTAACTTGGACTTAAACACTGGGGGTGCTAGTGTCACTTTAGATAACCTTAACTAGTTACTTGCTTTTGGCAATGGATCTCAGATCGCGGATGTCATCCATCGATACACTCGAGGCAGCCCCTCTTTGTCTGAATTGGATTGCATAACTCGTAGTTCGCTCTCTGTGGATATCAGAAACTCTCATAACCCACTGGATTTCAAGTTATCGGTGTTGGAACCATATGATGGCAGCAAGGACCAGACCGCTCACTTGATAAGATATATTCGTTACATGGAAGGCCTCTCTACTTCAAAAAATGTCATGGCGAAGTGCTTTTCGCTCTACTTAACAGATATAGCTGCAATGTGGTTCAGACAGCTAGAGGCAGACTCCATCACTTCTTGGAATGCTTTGATTATAAGATTCGTGGAACAGTTCAGAGTCAGGATAGCTCATCCAAAAAGCGCCATGACTCTTAATGGCATTAGGCAGAAGTCCGACAAGACTCTGCGAAAATTCTTGAAACAATTCAATGTTGCGGTCGCCTCAGTCGACATGCCTGACCCTTCTATGGTTTTAATGGCCGCAATATCTGGAGTTCTGGATAGTCTAACTTCAAGACTTCTCTACATTGGGACCCGTCTAGGGATCCCAGAGAGTTTTATTTTGGGGCTGAAAGATTCCTTCGGGAAGAGGATGCGAAGACTGACAACAAAAAGGTCCTCAATGTTAATGCTGTTAAGGACGGGAAACCGTCCGACTCTGGAAAAGCTAAATATTCAGTTGCTACTAACCAACCTCCTCCAAGGAATAATCATCCCTCGAGAAACGATCGTAATGTAGCTTGGAAACCCAGGTCCCTGAATTACTCGAAACTTACTCACATCCTCAATGAGATTTATTTGGAAGTTCATCCTACTGCTCCCTTCACAAAGCCTCCCGTTTGGGAACCCACTCACAGAGAAAGAGACTCTGGCCGACACTGCATATTCTATGACATCGATGATCACAATACGAGTGTTGACATCTTAGGAATGTAATTGAAAGGCGTGTCAAAAGTGAAGAATTGGCATGATTTATTCGAACTCAGGATCTGGTGCCAGGACAGGCACAATCCCCTCAAAGAAATCAAGATAAGCCTGGGACTAGCTATCGCCTCCATGGCATCATTATCAACTGAACCTCTCAATGACTCTTATGTCTTGGATGCAAGTCCCTGGGGCATCAGTATCCTACGACTTGCGGATTATGGTCTTCCGGCTTCAAGTCTTAATGGCTCTCAAATAATGGGCTCCTCATTTATGGCATTCCGACTATCGGACTTCTCGAGCTCCATGGTATTGGCTCTCTTGGTTTTCTCAATTATGGATATTCGGGCTCCAACCCCATTGTATTATCTCTTTTAGCTTTCTGGAATGTAAAAGGTTGATTCGACTTACCCATGCTTGGGAGCTTTATAATCCCAAAGCATGCTCTTTGCTCGACAACATATCGTCTGGTTATTAATGAAATGGATTTTCTGACATTTCTTGGTCGCTTTATTAAAGTAAGGCCGCCTTGAATCCATCTACAACTTTAGGTCGTCTTGCCTCGACAAGATCACCTTGAGAAAATTCTAATTTTGGAACTGGGATGACTAATTTCGCTTACCCATCAACGGGTCCAAAGTGTCCTCAAGCATGCTCTTCGTGAATGATAAACCATCCAGTCCCTTTCACGAATGAACTTAAAATAAAAACCGGCTAAGTCCGCATACCCATATACGGGAACTAAAGAGATCCTTAAGCATGCTCTTTACGGATGATGAGCCGTTATGTTTTCCTTTTGATTTTACTAAAAACCCTAACCTTTGTGACTTAATAAAATTACTTCGCGCGACGAATGCTTGTAGAATACGAAACCCGAAATCGAATTACAAACTTTAAATTTTATTTATTTACTACCTTTGGTCGCCTTGCCTCGACAGGACCGCCTCTGGAAAACTATATCCCTTGGTTGTCTTGCGAATGTGAGATGACCAAGAACGAAACTATATCCCTTGGTTGTCTTGCCAATGCGAGATAACCAAAGACGAAATGACATCACTTGGTTGTCTTGTGAATGTGAGATCACCAAGGACGATACTACATCCTATGGTCATCTCACAAATATAAGACCACCTTGGACAAAAATACATTCCTTGGTTGTCCTACTAAAGCAGGATCGCCTTGGAAAAGTATGACAGCATGTAATAGTCTCGTCGGTAAAATAGTAAGATCGCTCACTTCTGGCTAAGTGAATTCTTTATTCGTGCAAGTTATTGGACTCCTCCAATCCCTTGGATTATCTGGCCATTATGGGTATCCTTAAACGATTCAAATTGATCGTCAACTTTCAACGAATTTCAAATTAATACGATCTGAAGCGGTCGTGATCTACTATTAATACGATCTAAAGAAATCATGTCCTTCTATTAATATGGTCCCAAGTGATCATGGACTTCTACATAATACGATCCCAAGCGATCATAGGTTTCTAAATAATACGATCTAAATCGGTCGTCGATCGTCTTCAAAGTTCAAGCTTTCTGGTTTTTCGATTCATAAATAATACGATATGAAGCGATCGTGGGTTTTTGGATTCCTGAATTCTCTTCTTTTCGCAAAACACACCTTCCTTAGATCAAGCAAGATATGTTTTGAGGGGTAAATGTTGAAAAGCTTTTTAGTCGAAGCCGTCACACGTCAAGAATATCGTCAGAAAACACAAAGGGATTCAATCGAGGTCGCGACATATTCAGAAAAGGATTGAAAATGGCATCGATTCGTAAAATCATCGTCGGTGGACTCGAAAAAGCTGACGTAGTAAAAATACGTGATCGACACTGTCCGATGAGCTCAAAATGATAGAGTGCGTCGGCCCGATCGTGTGACAGAACTCGTCACGCAAAAATATATGAACTCGGTAAAAAACAGTGTCGGACACTCAAAAACAGCTGATCGACATGCATCGATCACGAAAAAGGGCTTGCGTGACTCATGACGTTGTAATATGGTAAACTGGCAAAAAATGATTTGGCACGTCAAAAACAGCCGATCGAAGCGTGAAAATCATGAAAAATCACGTGATTTACCTTGGTCGATCAATCTGGCAAAAGAGGAAAATCTAGCATTTGGCATGATGGATCACTCAAAAACCACGTGCGCACCTTTGTCGGATCACATTGAAAACTTGGTTGATCTGGCAACTTAGCACTTCAAAAATCAATGAAAAAGCACGGTGGATCAGGCGAAAACCACGTCTCGCGCTCGGGCTGATCACAGCAAAAAAGTGGCGAAAAATCATGGCTTGGCAAATCTACTAGAATTTCGAATCCCTCAAGGGATTTGAAATTTTCTAGTCGCAACCTTTCCTCGGCAAAACTTTCTCCGAATCGCGCACAAGGGTTCGAAATTTGGCAAAGGACCGGACACAAGAAAAGCGGGTTTGAAATTCTGGTGAGCGACATGAGGGATCCGAAGTTTTTCCCGAGTGAGCATCAGTGAGGTGGGAGTCGGATTTTGGGAAAACTGGACAGACCCGAAGTTTTTGGAAAATGGCAGATCGACGTGGCACGCCACTTTTCCCGTGTGGATCACCCAAAAACACTTGCCAAACAAGGTATTTTTGGGATTTGAAACTTTGCACATGGTAAATGGCTAGAATTGTGGCTGATCACCTTGGCACCACGTTTTTCATGTGCGGACCACTATTTTTAGCATGATCAACATGTGTTTTTGGCAGATTTTCAAGGATTCGAGATTTTCGAACCCAAGGATACAAAATTTTGATGAAGCATTGATTTTTTCGACTCCGATTTTGGGATCCGAATTTCGCATCCCCCAAAGATACGAAATTCTGCTGTGTGTGTCCCATTTTTCACCTATTACACTACAAACTCACTTATAAATAGCTCTTTGCTTGACATTCATAGGGTTTGGATCTCACTTAGTATTTTGAACTTTTTGGAGCTCTCAAGCATCATTAATGGAAGCTACCTTCTTCCCTATGACCATTGGATATGGCATGAACCTCTAGAATGTTACATAAACATTTTCCATCAACTTTTGGACATCTACAAGCATAAAAACACCACTTTTGGATTGTTTTGGATATTTCTTGAATTTCTTCGACATTGAAGCTACTTTTTGGACATAATTGACCAAGTCAACATATTTTTCACCCAACGAAGAAGAAGAAGAAGAAGGACATTTTGGTCAAAGTTTAAAATTAACAAATATTTTGTTGTTCAATTATAACACTTTATACACGAATATTTTCCGAATTTGTACAACAATTGTAATCGAATATTATTAGATGAATGATTACTATAAAGTGGATATAGGTGTTAGTGTCAAACCACAATAAAAAGACGTGTCTTCCCCATATTACTTTGCTTATTTTGGATATTACTGCGTTCACATACACACTCACATCGAGGGTTGGCATGCGTTGAATCCACGATAATTACTCACATCAACAGTTAGTTCTATTCAGTTTTATCATAGTTTTAAGAGTATTATAGTTAGTTCTTAGGCTAGGACTAGTCTTGTATTAGTTTTATGGGGAGTTTTAAAGATTAATTACTATATATAGCTTTTGTTAATGACAAAGGGGAATAATTATAAAATAGGTTAGAGTAAGGGGGAGTTAGTAGTTTCAGAAAGAGTTATTGGCGTAAGGGCGGTTAACTGGCATCAGTTATACATATACTTTATAAACAAGGTTGTCATCATAAAAAAGGGAGATTGTTAGGGACTGAGATGTTGGTGATGATGGTTTTGATGATGACAACCTTGTTTAACTATTATTGTTATAAAATATATACTAACACTTTATATATATATATATATATATATATATATATATATATGTGTGTGTGTGTGTGTGTGTGTGTGTGTGTGTGTGTGTGCAAGAATTGTATATATGTATTGATTATTGAAGACTGTACAGTTTAAAGATTCAAGATTTCAAAGAAGGAGAGCTCAAGATTGAAGACTCATGAGTAATAATAGTTCTTATTTTAAATCTTCTTATTTTCAAATTGATTTCAAAATTACTTCCTATTTAATACACACACACCCCACGCACACACACACACACACATACACACACACACACACACACACACACACATATATATATATATATATATACTAATATTTAAATTTACTTCTTGAATTTTAAATCTAACTCCTAATTTAAATATTTTAGATTTTCTTACTTCTATTTTTAAGTTTTATTTATATATGATTACTTAAGTTTTAATAATACTATTTTCTTATATTTATAGTTTTATTTATTAAGTCATAAGTTTCTTATTTATCTGTAGCTTTGTATAATAAGTTTTTTAGTTTTTATATTTATACTTATAAATTTTAAGTTATCTTTTATGTCAATTTTATAAATTATAATTATATGTTTTTATTTTATATTTTTACTCTATTTTACTATTTTATTATATTGAATAATAGCATGTTTTAACTCCAAAATTACCTTGATTTATATTAACATCATTTACATTATTTTCAAAGAATTCAAAATTCAATTTTTGCCTAAGGCATGTCGTCAAGGGGTACCCCACGTGTCGACATGATGACCGTTATTTTTAAATTTTGAATTTCGAAAGTTGTGTCATTGGTTTGAATCCTTTCTTAGAAGGATATGTCTGTTGAACAACTATAAATAGACTTCTAAATTCGAATTTTCATAACTATTTTCATTTATCTCCTTTTCTCCTTTCTCCTCTCCATATCTACTCTTAATTTCCTAAATTCTATAATCAAACTCAACCGAATTTCAGGGAGAATTCAACCAGTTCAATTCTACTTTGATTCTTTATCAAACTCTCTTAAGATTTCAAGTGTTATTCAGAGTTATAGGAGTTTCTGTAATCAAAGATCTCAAGATCAAGTTCTATCGAGTCTTCCGTCTAAAAACCAAAATTAAAAGATGTGGTTATAGCCCGTATGAACCAACTGGGTGTGATTGTAGCCCGGAAATCAACTGAGCATCACTGTACTCTGGAAATAGGTAGGGTACTCGTGGTCTGTGAAATCGAGGATTGTATTTTAAGATTTTTATTGAAAAGAAATTCATATCAACCAGAGTTGTGTTGAACTAGATGTAGGGTAACTCTGAACCACTATAAATATCTTATTGTGTCATTCCTTTACTGCTTTTATTTTCTATTCAGCATCTGTGTTTTATTATATGATTGTTATATATTTGTGATTTGCATTTGTTTCTGATTACTTCAAAAATATTTCATAAAAATTATAAAATTCCAATAAACACTATTCACCCCCTCTAGTGTTAAGTTCCCCTTAAGATCCTTAATCCGCATTTCCTAACAAAAATTTGATATCGAATATGGCTAAAGACAGAGTTAGTTGCGTGGTCTAGGGTTTTGCTAACCCACGACAGGATATATTGACTCCATATCTAGAGTATGTGTATATATGTTGGGTAAGGAGTTGGATATATTTTGTTCCATGTGACACATATCGGTGTTTTCATGTGTGGTCGGTCACGTTTATCTTATGGTATATTTTAACTAGAGATATACAACGCTCGGAAGGTGATTTATGATCCTTGTGCATGGAGTTCAGATCTGGAGAGATCTCCATGGAAATACAATATGCGAACGTACCTTATCTGCTTTGTTTGTACCTTAATATGTGTCGAATGTAACCATTCTAGTTATTTGATTTATTTATATTCTTCTCCCTAAACATTATCTACTATACATCCATACCTCTCTTAATCAGTGGTTGGACGTTATTGAGGGGATAACCGTTACGGACATGTGTATGACCTCAAGTTGTATTGATATACGCCACATATATAATGAGTGATCTCATGCGGTTGTCTGGCCTGATCCGCGTGTTATTTTATTATAATGCTCGGGTCAGACCGAGTAAATTTTGCAGATCATATTTGGATTGCGTTGGAGCTTTAAAAGAGGAGTTGGTGCTCAGATGTATGATCATATTCTTTTATTTATTCTGATGTGTATGCTGTTGTATATATCAGCAATTATAAGGGCAAGTTGTTATAATTATTCAGGTTGATTCATTGTGCACTTTGATGAATGTATATGTATATTATTATTTTTTCTTTTTGTAAAGAACATTGTGTGTGTGTGTGTATGTGTGTGTGTGTGTGTATATATATATATATATTAGTTTATTTTTCTATTTTTTTCTTTTCCCTAAGAATGTCTTTTTGACACCTGATTTGAGAAATGCATTAATGTTGATTTTCAAGAGTACGGAAGGTTGCACAAAAGCAATACTATTTTGTTGACACCACTTTATGTGGTGTCAACATGACACCATCTTCCTATTGGTGAAAATGAGAAGGACCCATATGGACCTCCCTGATTCCCACCAATACAAGGCCGAGTTCACGTTGACACCGTAAACTGGTATCAAACTCAGTCTCGCACAAAAGCACGATAGTCAAGAGTACTTCAAATTTGCGTGTCTACCGTACAGCTACAAATTAATCCATTGGAAAATCAATTTGGGGCCCTAGCACCGCTCCGGACCTGATCCTCAGTGCCAGATCCGGATTCCAATTCCATACCACCATCCAAATCCAAACCCCTCCCCAAACTCCATTCTTCCAATGCGCGAGAACGGTCAATATAACATTTAATCGGGCCTGATGCTTTACATGGAGATGAAGAACGAGACACTTTCGACATGGAACCACTGCTGCTGTTGCCAAGGTGTGGCTCAAGGGTAAGATTCAGGGTACGTATTCCGATCGATTACGATAATCTCTACGTGCTTATCTTAGTTTGTCTGACTTATTAGTCAGTCAAAGAATAAAATGTTTGTCAATGCATGTTTACCTTTTATTCCATGTTGGCATGTTGCTGTAATGGGATTGTGTGGTTATATCTAATGTGGAAACATTTTAACTGGTTGCTTTAGGAGCATATGTGTGATGCTGTATTTGTATAAGCATGTAATAATGCCAAACTTAACCCAATAACTTACTCTTCCTAGTCCCTAGGAAATGCCTTACCTTCCCGCTGATATTTCATACTCAAACCAGTTCAATATTTTCTTACAAATACCACATTTTGCGCCCTGTGGTACATATTACAATGGACCCTCAACTTCGTGTTGCTTTAGCGCTCTCCCTGGTAGGCGGGATAAGCACTTCAATCGGTATGTTCTTTGGAGTTTTCATAGTTTCACCCATTTTTGTACTCTGTTTTTTTTTTTTTTTTTTTTCAACTTTTATTACCACATCATTCGTAAGTGTAAAAGCATTCAGATAAAATAATACAAGATAGCTAAGACCTGATGCATAAAAGAGCACAAAAGATTCAGTACTAGGTTTCATAACTCCAGCACTTCGATGCTATATTGGATATTCAGTTAATTGCGAGTTCTTTATTAACTAGCTCATAAAAATTCTAACATCCTTCTCAATCAGTTTGCATAACCTCGTATTTGTTATGTTTAGCATTTTGGAAATTCATTCTATTTCATTTCTCAGATATGCAATGTATCGAGGCAACAAAGCAAACCTGAGCAACATCTCTTTTTTGATCCATGTCTTTATTTTAATCGCATAGGAATTCAACCTGATATTTTGTATCTGTCCCCAGTTTGAACATAAGCAAGCAAGCAAGCACCAAACGTATATAGTGAATTGACAGTTACATATATTCAATTTTTCTTTAAATTTCTGTCCACCTGCTTTGTCACAAGAACCTCAATTTTTCTTTGTACCTTTACTGTATACGTTAATGTTGTCGCCAATGCCCATTGGTGATATTTGTTAGATACTTACTTGACTGTACAAGCTAGAGTGTTTGGTTTCAGTTTCTTTGGCATATGCAGTAAACAGTACTGGGAAGAAATTTAAGGTTTATATTGTTTTGTTTTATTGTGTACTGTCTCAGGTGCACTTTTAGTGGTACTTAATCGTGCGCCTAATCTGAAAATACTTGGACTTCTTCAGGTAGTTTTTGTACTATCATTCTCAATTAGCTATTCTACAATGCACGTGTAAGTCTTGAGTTTGAAGTTTTAATGATCAGGGTTTTGCCGCTGGATTCATGTTGAGCATCACTTTTTTCGACCTGGCACATAATTCTCTGAACTCTATTGGTTTCTTAATGGGAAATATATGGGTAAGTAGGTTGCAAAAATTGATCTATACATTGTTATCGTTATTTTGAGCAGGAAATTTATGTACATAAGTCTCAGTTAATTAAATTAATTAATGTTGCCATTGCAGTTCTATGCTGGAGTCATTTTCTTTGCTAGCATCATTAGTTATTTCCCTGAACCTTCATTTTCTTGTGAAAGCAATAAAAAGGTACACATTGCAATGGGTTGTAAACAATATTCTCTCATTCAAATGTGTTTATGTTTTATTTTTATAGCTTATAGTTTTTATTTATTTATTTATTTATTACTAATTAATGATAGGATTATGATGTGGAAATGGTTAAGGATCTAATGAGGAAGCACCATAGACAAGTACTGTTTAGTGGGATTACTACGGCAGTTGGTAGTAATTTATGTTTACGTAACAAATAGTACAAGCAATTACATGGAGAGGTTTCAAAATTATAATGTGAAGTTGACTGTTTTACTCTTATGTGTAAAAGTTGCAGGCATTAGTCTGCATAACTTTCCAGATGGAATGGCAGTATATCTCGGTTCATTGAGGGTGATTCAATTTCTTTACTCAAAGTGCATTAAAGGATTTTTAGTTTACCTTTTTATTGGAGAACTCCTGAAAGAATATAACATAATGACCATATGTGGTTACCATATGTATGGACATGGTTGATTATATCTTATATCTTCTAGGGACTCCATGTTGGCATGAATATAGCTCTTGCTATTGCATTACACAACATACCAGAGGTAATATTATAACTACTTGTGCAGTTACATTTCCCCTTATCCGAAATGCAGCTTTATTGGAATAACAAAAACTAATCGTTAGAATCTTTTATAGGGAGTTGCAGTAGCTCTCCCTGTATATTTTGCCACTCAAAGGTGAAGTTGTTATCGTCCTCAGTCTTATTTCAAAGAAATTATATCAATGAATTTGTATGTATTTTCTAGCAAATGGAAGGCGTTCAAACTCGCACTACTTTCTGGTTTTGCCGAACCATTAGGTGTTCTTATAGTAGGTCAGTTTTCATCTTTATTTTGCGTTCAAAAACAAAAGTTAGTGACCATAACTATAATTGTACAACCAAAAATCTTTAGTTTGAAATCTCTTTGATATATAAATGATCAGCCGTGTGTGTGAATAGTGTGCGTGTGTGTACACACACAAAAACATATATGATATCTCTGTTTAATCTTCGGCGAATGCAGCATATCTCTTCCCAAGTGGTCTGAATCCGGTGGTTCTAGGGGGCGTGCTTGCTTCAGGTTGATCAAATTAGGAATACATTTCATATCATGTATGGATTTTATGTTTTTGAATAATGACAAAAATATTAACATGCAGTTGGTGGAGTGATGGCCTTTCTCTCATTACATGAAATGCTGCCTTTAGCATTCGATAACGCTGGCCAGAAACAGGCAGTCAAAGCTGTGTTTGTCGGCATGGCTTTCATGTCCGCGAGGTGAATTTTATTTACTTTGCATTATGATTTTTTTAATCCCAGTTTCATATTTTTGATTTTAATTATGTGGGCTATGGAAATTCTTTTTTATTTTATTTGTTTGGTCAGCTTGTATTTTCTGGAAAGTAGCATGCCGAAGGAGATGAGAGAGTAAACAAGATAAAGATTTGGGCGTTGATGTAAAGCAATGGTGGTTTGTACAAGTATAGAAAAATACATGTGTAGCTTATATCAGTTAAAACGCATATATATTAATTTTAGTATTTCTTTTTTCTTTTCTTGTATTTTCCATCAGTGTGTTTCAATAATGAAGAAATAAAGAATGAAATGGTATAAGATGGAACATCTGTTCTAAAACCGATTCATCAGCCCATATCTGGAATTTAAATTGGTGTTTTTTCATTCGAAGATTCATTTGTAAATTATAATGAGAGAGATTCAAATTATACAGGCAAATATTATTTTGGTTTTATTTGTTTATTTCATAACCAGGGCCATTATCCTGCAATTTTTATATTTAGTTATAAATTTTCATCCATTTTTTATAGAATCCACAATCTTTTCGTCCAGAGGAAGAGACGACCATGAGATCCTTTTAAGAAATCCACAAAAAAATGAGTGGGCAAAATGTTTGCTTATTTATTGAATTTTATATAAGAAGGTTAAAACGACAAATATTTTGTCATCCTAATCCATTTCATCAATAAAACGACAAGGTATTATTAGGGAAATTTTATATAATTTGTGTGTTCTGTTTTATTTGAGAATGAGGGAAAGAGAAGCGGAAGTGAGGTTTGTCTTGCATCTTGAAATATTAAGAGCTATATATAATTAAATATAGTATATTCTCAAGAGAAGGGCTGGTCTCTGTAGTCATCTAAATATTTGCTTTGTTGTGGGCAGGAGGCTAACAAGACCACAAACGTCATCGCCATCCGATCAAGTCGGGTTTAGGTCCAAAACAAGTTTTTTTTTTTTTTGAACAAATTTATAATAATGAAAGCGGGTCAGATTTAAACCCGTTATCAAGCCCAAAATTCAAATTTGAATAGACATAAATGGTGGAAACGTTTGAAATTCATCTTTTTTGTTTGAATTCAAAATTCGTCTTCTTCCTCGATTCTGCAACGCTCAGAAACTGCTATGAAATCATGAATTCAGAAACATCTAAAAGTGTTGCAAATTCTTGAATTTAGAGACGTCGAAATAGCATTGCAAATCATTATCTTCTTTTTTTGTTCTCCTCTTGTATAACTTTTAGAATTATATTGGTTTTATGATACTGCATATCATAAATTTGATACACTTGTTACTGTAGATAATTCAGACAATAGTTTGGATACATTTCGACAGTGTTATCACCACCGATCAAAGAGATTAACTTCTTGAAACACCCCACCTTCGTTAGGGTCACTCTCAAAGGGAATGCCCTAATTTTGGTGGAGGTTTATAAGTACAAGTCACAGATATACAAGACAGATATAAGAACACATATTTGTAAACAGCGGAAGAACAACAAACTTTTATTTCATAAAGTCAAATACGTGTTACAACAACATCCCTTCCAAAAACATATCATAACATTTTCATAATCTGTCTTGAGTACATGATTTAAAGAAGCATAAATAAAGCATAGATAAACTGCAAAAGCCCCATAGTGGATTGTCCAAAGCCATAGTTCAAAAACAGGAAAGTCCAGGCAATACATTTCTCTTCTTCAAGCTGGATGTTGAGGCTGATCAAGCTGCTGTGTTCCCTCCCTGAGGACCTGGGGGGGGGGGAACGGAAGAAAGAAGACGAAAGAAAAATAGAGTCAGACATAAAGCCTGAGTAAGTCTAGTACTACTTTGTCTATGAATAAAGAACTGGGTATGATAAGTATAAACAAGAAGTGGGCAAGCACAATAAACTTGGTTAAGTTGTCTAGGGTCGAATATACTATCGTACCCCATGTAAATCTCTGAACTCATATAAACTAGTTTCCAACTGGCACCCCATAATCAGGGTGATGTGATCCATTCTATGATGATCGGCTCCTACTCGCATAGTTACATGTGTCTTACGGCCCCCGATGTCTGTAGTTACCTATGCTGGTCCCACCATGGGGTGTATCAAGTCCCATAGTGGCAACCCGACACAACCTTAGAGTGCACAGGTATGCTACTGGTGTCCAGTGCCTTATTTTTCTGCGCCGGAGTGTGTGCACGCCCGCACTCCGTTAGAACCTACACTGCTACACCACCGCCGTCGCTTTGACCTCTTACAATCAGCCCAGTAATCGTGCCCCACCCTGCCTAGTTTCAGGGTATCCTGATACACCTTTTAGGGTTACTGCTGAAAAGGGTCCCCCGTTACTAGGTTTTCTATCTCTAGCCAACATGCTAAGTTGGTTAAGTGTTTCTAACCTAACCCCCACCAGCCCGTTTAGTTTAGCATGTTCCATTTTGATTAAGTCTTTAGTCCACTTAATCCTAACAATCATGACTCAGCCTTAATTGTCTTATTAAGGCCCTGACCTCTCACATTAGACAGGTATTGTTGTGGCTGCCTGTTGCCGGTTGGTTCCGGGCAGTCTTACGCCACAACTCAGTCTAACCTCGGGTCCTTGCTGGGCTCCATGTTTAACCTCCCACATTGGATAGGTATTGTTGTGACTACTGGACAGTCGGGCGGTTCCGGGCAGGTTTACATCACAACTCAATCCAACCTCGGGTTAAACACATCGTATGTTCTACATTTACATATCTTGTCATTCTTCTTTATTTCTTATATGTAAATATTTGCGGCCCATTATTACGTTAATGGTGTAAAGGTTACACCAATCACGGGCCCAACCCATACTTGAATTTGGGCCCTTCTATTTTATATTTTCATTCATTAATTAATTTTTAACCCAACGTTATTTTCCCCCGTTTTACACGTCCGTTTATATATATATTGGGCTTAGCCTTTTAAAGCCCAATTTAGCCATGCGAAAAGGGGAGGCTTATGGCGTATACACAAAGAGGGGAAGGTGAGCGCATGAACTTGCAATACGACGTTGGAAATACAAAATAGAAATTGGTGTACTTGCATAGTGGTAACATAGGTGACATGAATCAAAGCATGTGAACTTGCATAGGTTTAACTACAACATGAACCTATATTCTTATTTAGGCATAATGTCAAACATAAGCATGTCATAAATATTCCTAGCATAAGCATAGCATAATGTCAAACATAAGCATGGCATAAATACTTTTAGCATAAACACGGCATAATGTCAAACATAAGCATGACATAAGTAAAGTTAAATTTGTTCATGGCATAAACATAAACAAGTCATGTTCATAAGGTTTCTACATGTTTACAAAGGGGATACTTTGTTACTAACACAGAAGCATAGATCAACTAAATTTTGGTTTAAGTCTAATCACATAACGATAGTATAAATATACTTATGCATAAATATTTCTAAACATGGTGTTTGCTTTAAACTTGCAAAAAGGGATTTTTGAGTCTAACCTAGCCATGTCTCACATATGTCATCATATAATTCTTTTAAACAAGATAGACTTAATCATAGATTTCAATTATGCCAAATAGCCTAGCCATATTCATAAGTTTTGCAAAAGCATGACCTAATACATGGATTATGGTGTCAAAATTCCAACATAGTTTCATATGAACTATAACAACCAAACTTGTTTCAATTACTTGCAAAATGATTTATGCACAAAAATATACATCATGATGGCATAATAACAAAGCCCCAAACTCGCATGAATTTCAATCAACTACATACATGTAGCTTCAACATAGATTACATAATTTGCGCAATATTCCAAACGTATACTTGCATAGAACTACCGCATGTAGTTCTTTATAATGAATAACATAATTTTGCACAAATATGAATTACTTTATTATCCCAATTCAAGCATACAAATCAATACAGTTGTTTATTCATACCAAAGTAATACTCTACTTACAATGGTTGCGGCGAATTCTCTAATTAAGAGATATGATTCCTTTGTTGAATTGATTGGCTTTAGGTTGCTTGAATTGCTTTAGGCTTTAGAACTTTCTTTCTAATTCTCTCTCTAGTCGGCGGCTACTCTTAGTCGTTCCTCAGCAACATGGCGGCTATGTTCTTAATTTGAATGAATAGATTAGGGTTTAGTCTAGGGTTGTTTATATAGAGGTTAGGAATTGATTAGGACCCTTGATGTTGCTAGGTTAGATCGTAGCCATTCATTAGGAAGAGAGACCAATAAAAACCCGCCACCTAGCCCTAATGACAAAGCAGACCACAGAAATTCGACCACACACCGACCTGGCCAGCCAGGTTGACTGGGCTCGACCAGGTCGACACCCCTGTCGACAGGGCTGTCGACAGCCCTGTCGACATGGGTAGCCCAGGTCGACAGCCCAGTCAACCTGGGTGGCCTAGGCGGGTGATTATCTGCCCTGGCCCATTGGGCCCCATTTTCGAATTATTTTATTCTGTTTGAATTTTAAATTTAATTCAAAACTTCCGAAGGCCATATCTTCTTCATACGGACTCCGTTTTTCGAAAACTCGGACTCTATTTCGCGTATTTTTCCGAGACGAACGCAATGGCGTATCCCGTTTCCCTTAGTTCTTTGATTTCAGATTAATTATACTTTAATTTGTTAATTTCACAGTTATAGAATTTTTCGGGGTGTTACATTCTCCCCCACTTAAAAGGATTTCGTCCCCGAAATCTTCAAGTTAGGAGGAATGTATATCCTAACATCCAATCATCCATCTACTCATCCATCAAACACGAGCATCCATTGTCCTTAAAAGACTTCTAATGCTTCATGATCATATGCGAAGTGTGTGTGTACATGTACTTATCTAATGCAAAATCAGGCGGTCTACTGATTCAGTTGACCTCCTTAATGCGAATTATGTAAGTGCCATGAATCCATTATGTATGCAAATTTTCCTATTCATGATTCTACATGAGTGCACAATCATTCAATACAAATGCAACATCCACATGACAACACATTAAAGTTCAACCATATACGAATACAAACACATATGCATATGCAATATGAAGTGACTGAGCCGATCTAAAACCTAGATTGTGTGTGTATATGCAACCACGAGCAACCACTAGCAATCACTTGCAACCACTTGCAACCATCATCCATAACATGTTTCAACTACATGTTTCCATCCAAAAAGATTCTATCTAAAAGATACGGTCGAGGAAATATACCTAAAAAGATAAAAGCGCAACTTAAGGAAAGAGAAAGATCAAGGATGTACCCTCGAACAGAAAAGGGTAGGCTGTACGGATTCTAGCTTCAGTTTCCCAAGTCGCGTCTCCCTCGGCGTCGCTCCACTGGACTTTGACGAGCTTGACTTCGCGGTTGCGTAGCCTCTTCACTTCCGTTCCTAAGATGCGGGTTGGAACTCTCCTTATGGTTGCTTCGCGCTCCACTTCGGCCTCTTCGAGGATATTTGGCTCTACCACTTCAGCAGACTCATGTAGACATTTTCGGAGATGTGAAACGTGAAAGACGTTGTGGACTCCAGCCAACTTCTCGGGTAGCTCTAATCTATAGGCCATTTTCCCAATTTTCTCGATAATAGGGAATGGCCCTACGAATCTTGGCGCTAGCTTTCCTGTGGTTCCAAAACGAACAACGTTTCTTAGCGGTGATACCTTGAGAAAAACTCTGTCTCCAACCTCAAATTCAAGGTCGGTCCTCCTCTTGTCGGCATAGGACTTTTGTCTGTCTTGGGCCGTCTTCATCCTTCTTCGTATTAAGTCTACTTTCTCTGAGGTCTCTCGGATCATATCTGGTCCAAGTATGAGCTTATCCGTGGACTCCCACCAACAAGTGGGCGATCGACACGGTCTTCCATATAAAGCTTCGAAGGGCGCCATTCCGATGGTTGCTTGATAGCTGTTGTTGTAGGCGAATTCTACTAAAGGAAGGTGGTCTTCCCATGTCCCTCCGAAGTCAAGGACGCATAGCCTTAGAAGGTCTTCCAAAACTCTGTTCACTCTCTCTGTTTGGCCGTCGGTTTGGGGATGATAGGCTGTGCTCAAGCATAACTGCGTTCCTACTGCTTCTTGCAGACTCCGCCAAAACTCGCTGGTGAAGATGGGGTCTCGGTCACTAACAATGCTAGACGGTATTCCATGGAGTCGAACGATTTCCTTGAGGTAAAGTGATGCTAGGGATGAGGCAGTTCTTTTACTTTTGACAGGTAAAAAGTGGGCGCTTTTAGTAAGCCTATCCACTATTACCCAAATGCTAGTGTTGCCTCTCCTAGACCTAGGCAGCCCATCGATGAAGTCCATTGAGATGCTATCCCACTTCCACTGCGGGACCTCCAGAGGATGTAGCAGTCCGCCAGGCTTTTTCTGTTCCGCCTTAACCTGTTGGCACACCATACACTTAGAAACGAAATCTGCCACGTCCTTTTTCATGCCGTTCCAGAAGAAAGTCCTCTTTATGTCTTTGTACATTTTATCTCCGCCTGGGTGTATCGTCATCTTGGAATGATGCGCTTCCTCGAGAACCTTCTTTATTAAATCGTTTGTCTGTGGGACGCATAGTCTTCCGTCTCGCCTTAGCAAACCCTTTTCGTCGATGGAGTATCTGTTGAGGTGACTTGAAGTCTCACCCCTAATAAGCCTATCAATTATTTCCGCAAGTTGAGGGTCTTCGCATTGTGCTGCCCCTACTGAATCCACTAAAGTTGGGTGCACTTTGAGAGATGCTAGCAAGCCTGGTACGAAATCGGAGGAAGGCCTAAAGTCGAAGCTGGCTATAAACTCTAGGCTTTGTCTTTCAACAAACAACGGGCTTAGGGTCAATTTCTTTCGGCTCAACGCGTCTGCCACTACGTTGCCTTTGCCCGGAGTGTAGGAGATTTCGAAATCGTACGAGGCAAGAAACTCCATCCATCTTTGTTGCCTCAAGTTAAGATCCTTCTGCGAGAAAAGATATTTCAACGATTTATGGTCAATGTAAAGTTCGAACTTCTCACCTAGGAGATAGTGTCGCCAAGACTTGAGTGCAAAGACGATGGCGGCTAACTCGAGATCGTGGGTTGGGTAGTTCTTTTCGTGCACCTTCAACTGCCTCCCGCCATAAGCTACTACCCTTCCTTCTTGCATTAAGACGGCGCCTAGCCCTGTCCCACATGCATCCGTATAAACAGTGAACATCTTGCTCCCATCTGGCAGCGTCAAAACTGGGGCTGTTGTAAGAGCCCTTTTCAGTCTTTGGAAAGCAAACTCGCAATCCAAATCCCAATTGAACGCTAGATTCTTCTTGGTCAACTTCGTGAGCGGAGCTGAGATTTTCGCAAAATCCCTTATGAACTTCCGATAGAAACCTGCTAGTCCTAGAAAACTTCGGACCTCAGTTGCATTCCTTGGTGTCTTCCAATCCTGTACCGCTACTACCTTAGCAGGGTCCACCGCTAACCCTTGTTTGGATACTATGTGCCCAAGGAACCTCACCTCTTCTCTCCAAAAGTGGCATTTGGAGAATTTGGCTTTTAGTTGATGGACTCGCAAAGTTTCCATGATTGCCCTTAGGTGCTGAGCATGTTCCTCTTCACTCTTTGAGAAGATAAGGATATCATCTACGAAGACCACTACGAATTTGTTGAGGAAATCTCTAAATACCCTACTCATTAGGTCCACGAAGTAAGCAGGTGCATTTGTCAAGCCGAAAGGCATGACAAGCCATTCAAAGAAACCGTCTGGGGTTCTGAACGCTGTTTTATCGATGCTATCTTCAGCCACCCTTAGCTGGTGAAAACCGGTTGCTAAATCGAGTTGGGAGAAAACAGACGCTCCTACAAGCTGGTCAAACAAATCGTCAATTCTAGGGAGAGGATGCCTATTCTTTTTCGTTAGCTTGTTGAGCTCCCTATAGTCAACACATAGACGGAGTGAACCATCCGCCTTTGTAGCGAACACCACCGGAGCGCCCCATTCTGAAATGCTCCTCCTAATGAACCCCTTTTCTAGAAGCTCTTTAATCTGTTTACTGAGCTCTTTCCTTTCTCGTGGAGCCATATGTCTAACGGGCAACGCAACGGGCTTTGCATTATCTACAAGATATATGCGGAAGTCTATTTCCCGCTTCGGAGGCAAGCCCTTCACCTCTTCAAAGACATCCGGATATTCCCGGACCACTCTAATTGATTGCAAATTTTCAACAGAAGCATCTAGCGATTCAAGATAACTAAGCATAACCGCATACGAGGGATTACAAGAAATTTTCAAAGTATTACCGAGCTGGGTTAGGAGCCTAACAACCTTTTTCTCACAATCAAGGATGGCCCCATTACTGGATAGCCAATCCATACCCAAAATCAAACCATACCCCGAAAAGCCCAAAACAAAGGCACTACATTGAAATTCTACACTTAGAATAGAAATTTTCAAATCCAAACAGATCATAGACAAATGAGCTGGGCCCCCAATTGGGTTTGAAACAATTAAGGGGTCCTCTACCATACTAGTTTTTAGGTGCAGAGATTCTACTAAAGCAGACGAGATAAAGGAGTGTGATGCGCCAGAATCAAATAAAGTGCGAACGGGGTGATCATAAAGATAAACTACACTTTCTACAGAAGTATTTATACCTCGCTGTTGCAGAGGTGGCGCTTCTAGCACATGAACCTGTGCCCCTGGGGTGGATCCAGCCCTCTGCCCCTGTCCTCGTTTCTTTGGGCAGTCCTTAGCCCTATGGCCTGTCTCACCGCAAGAAAAGCACCCACCATTTTCCTTGGCCTTCTTTTTCCGGCAGTCCTTTACTAAGTGCCCCACTTTGCCACAGAAATTACACTTCCTCTTCTCTTTGTTGCCTTTTCCGCCTTTCTTAAAGTCCGCCTTCTTAGGATGCAAACCCTCTTTCTTCCCTGGAGAGCTTTCTGCCTTTGTCTCCTTCTTGCCCTTATCCTCTTCATTCAGCAATGCCATTTGCACCAATCTTTCATACGTGGCCCCCATGGGTATATGGGTCATGGCCAAACTGTGTAATGGCTCATTTAACCCTTTGACGAAACGGAGAGCCTTCTTGTGCGGGGTGTTGACTAGGTCAAGCCCAAACCTAGCCAGCTCATCAAACTGATTCACATACTCCCTGACCGTCTTGTCCCCTTGCTTAAGAAATAAGAATTTTTCCAACTGCAAACTTCTTTCCGCATCTGAGAGAAATTTGGTCTCAAACCTTGCCCTAAAGTCCTCCCATGTCTCCACTGGTCTTTCAGCATTAGTGACCTCCCACCAGTAGGAAGCCTCGCCCTTCAATAGCCATACCGCCAGTTGTACTTTTTGTCTATCTTCTACCTCAAAGATGATGAATAGGTCCTTCGTCTCTTTCAGCCAATTTCTAGCTGCTACGAAGGACTCAGTTCCATGGAAATCCCTTCCTCCCATAGCTTTAAAATCTTTACATATCTTAGCGAATGTGTTTCCCCGAGGAGGAGGTGGAGGAAAAGGTGCTGCTGCAGCTGGATGATTTCCTTCCGCTGGGGGAGGAGGAACGGTAGGACCTGGCTGAGTGGCCCTTGCTTCTAAGAACCGTCTAAACCAACCAGGTATTGGCACCCCTTCTGGCAAGTTAAGATCTTGGGACATGCTGAAACAAAAAGGATAGATTCAAAACGAAGGATAAGAGATAGTTCCTATGGCTTTGGGGAGTGGACTTTGCCTTTTTTAAAATAAAATAATATTTTTCTTTTTAAAAATGCTTCTTTAAATTTCCTTTTTGAAAATAATTTTTCAAAACTTTTTATCTTATCTGGTAAACCTATGCTCTGATACCAAGTGAAACACCCCACCTCCGTTAGGGTCACTCTCAAAGGGAATGCCCTAATTTTGGTGGAGGTTTATAAGTACAAGTCACAGATATACAAGACAGATATAAGAACACATATTTGTAAACAGCGGAAGAACAACAAACTTTTATTTCATAAAGTCAAATACGTGTTACAACAACATCCCTTCCAAAAACATATCATAACATTTTCATAATCTGTCTTGAGTACATGATTTAAAGAAGCATAAATAAAACATAGATAAACTGCAAAAGCCCCATAGTGGATTGTCCAAAGCCATAGTTCAAAAACAGGAAAGTCCAAGCAATACATTTCTCTTCTTCAAGCTGGATGTTGAGGCTGATCAAGCTGCTGTGTTCCCTCCCTGAGGACCTGGGGGGGGGGGAACGGAAGAAAGAAGACGAAAGAAAAATAGAGTCAGACATAAAGCCTGAGTAAGTCTAGTACTACTTTGTCTATGAATAAAGAACTGGGTATGATAAGTATAAACAAGAAGTGGGCAAGCACAATAAACTTGGTTAAGTTGTCTAGGGTCGAATATACTATCGTACCCCATGTAAATCTCTGAACCCATATAAACTAGTTTCCAACTGGCACCCCATAATCAGGGTGATGTGATCCATTCTATGATGATCGGCTCCTACTCGCATAGTTACATGTGTCTTACGGCCCCCGATGTCTGTAGTTACCTATGCTGGTCCCACCATGGGGTGTATCAAGTCCCATAGTGGCAACCCGACACAACCTTAGAGTGCACAGGTATGCTACTGGTGTCCAGTGCCTTATTTTTCTGCGCCGGAGTGTGTGCACGCCCGCACTCCGTTAGAACCTACACTGCTACACCACCGCCGTCGCTTTGACCTCTTACAATCAGCCCAGTAATCGTGCCCCACCCTGCCTAGTTTCAGGGTATCCTGATACACCTTTTAGGGTTACTGCTGAAAAGGGTCCCCCGTTACTAGGTTTTCTATCTCTAGCCAACATGCTAAGTTGGTTAAGTGTTTCTAACCTAACCCCCACCAGCCCGTTTAGTTTAGCATGTTCCATTTTGATTAAGTCTTTAGTCCACTTAATCCTAACAATCCTGACTCAGCCTTAATTGTCTTATTAAGGCCCTGACCTCTCACATTAGACAGGTATTGTTGTGGCTGCCTGTTGCCGGTTGGTTCCGGGCAGTCTTACGCCACAACTCAGTCTAACCTCGGGTCCTTGCTGGGCTCCATGTTTAACCTCCCACATGGGATAGGTATTGTTGTGACTACTGGACAGCCGGGCGGTTCCGGGCAGGTTTACATCACAACTCAATCCAACCTCGGGTTAAACACATCGTATGTTCTACATTTACATATCTTGTCATTCTTCTTTATTTCTTATATGTAAATATTTGCGGCCCATTATTACGTTAATGGTGTAAAGGTTACACCAATCACGGGCCCAACCCATACTTGAATTTGGGCCCTTCTATTTTATATTTTCATTCATTAATTAATTTTTAACCCAACGTTATTTTCCCCCGTTTTACACGTCCGTTTATATATATATTGGGCTTAGCCTTTTAAAGCCCAATTTAGCCATGCGAAAAGGGGAGGCTTATGGCGTATACACAAAGAGGGGAAGGTGAGCGCATGAACTTGCAATACGACGTTGGAAATACAAAATAGAAATTGGTGTACTTGCATAGTGGTAACATAGGTGACATGAATCAAAGCATGTGAACTTGCATAGGTTTAACTACAACATGAACCTATATTCTTATTTAGGCATAATGTCAAACATAAGCATGTCATAAATATTCCTAGCATAAGCATAGCATAATGTCAAACATAAGCATGACATAAATACTTTTAGCATAAACACGGCATAATGTCAAACATAAGCATGGCATAAGTAAAGTTAAATTTGTTCATGGCATAAACATAAACAAGTCATGTTCATAAGGTTTCTACATGTTTACAAAGGGGATACTTTGTTACTAACACAGAAGCATAGATCAACTAAATTTTGGTTTAAGTCTAATCACATAACGATAGTATAAATATACTTATGCATAAATATTTCTAAACATGGTGTTTGCTTTAAACTTGCAAAAAGGGATTTTTGAGTCTAACCTAGCCATGTCTCACATATGTCATCATATAATTCTTTTAAACAAGATAGACTTAATCATAGATTTCAATTATGCCAAATAGCCTAGCCATATTCATAAGTTTTGCAAAAGCATGACCTAATACATGGATTATGGTGTCAAAATTCCAACATAGTTTCATATGAACTATAACAACCAAACTTGTTTCAATTACTTGCAAAATGATTTATGCACAAAAATATACATCATGATGGCATAATAACAAAGCCCCAAACTCGCATGAATTTCAATCAACTACATACATGTAGCTTCAACATAGATTACATAATTTGCGCAATATTCCAAACGTATACTTGCATAGAACTACCGCATGTAGTTCTTTATAATGAATAACATAATTTTGCACAAATATGAATTACTTTATTATCCCAATTCAAGCATACAAATCAATACAGTTGTTTATTCATACCAAAGTAATACTCTACTTACAATGGTTGCGGCGAATTCTCTAATTAAGAGATATGATTCCTTTGTTGAATTGATTGGCTTTAGGTTGCTTGAATTGCTTTAGGCTTTAGAACTTTCTTTCTAATTCTCTCTCTAGTCGGCGGCTACTCTTAGTCGTTCCTCAGCAACATGGCGGCTATGTTCTTAATTTGAATGAATAGATTAGGGTTTAGTCTAGGGTTGTTTATATAGAGGTTAGGAATTGATTAGGACCCTTGATGTTGCTAGGTTAGATCGTAGCCATTCATTAGGAAGAGAGACCAATAAAAACCCGCCACCTAGCCCTAATGACAAAGCAGACCACAGAAATTCGACCACACACCGACCTGGCCAGCCAGGTTGACTGGGCTCGACCAGGTCGACACCCCTGTCGACAGGGCTGTCGACAGCCCTGTCGACATGGGTAGCCCAGGTCGACAGCCCAGTCGACCTGGGTGGCCTAGGCGGGTGATTATCTGCCCTGGCCCATTGGGCCCCATTTACGAATTATTTTATTCTGTTTGAATTTTAAATTTAATTCAAAACTTCCGAAGGCCATATCTTCTTCATACGGACTCCGTTTTTCGAAAACTCGGACTCTATTTCGCGTATTTTTCCGAGACGAACGCAATGGCGTATCCCGTTTCCCTTAGTTCTTTGATTTCAGATTAATTATACTTTAATTTGTTAATTTCACAGTTATAGAATTTTTCGGGGTGTTACACTTCTCGACTCCATTATATCTTGAAAGACAATTTCCTTGACTCACAAAACTCATTCGTTTGGTTAAATGAGTGATGAGAAAAATAACATCTTTCAGGAAACATCATCGACATGTCTTGGAGCTATCTCTACAGATTGAGTTCATCACCATCTTGCTATTTTTTCTCATTCTCATAAACCACCCACAAACAATCTTAAGATGATATGTAGCAAAAACACCACACATTTTAAGAGATCCACTTCTGATTTCACCCAAACTGAAAAGATTCCATGGAGTTAATTTCATGCCTTGGTAGAAGATATTGCCTTTTTTTATTGCTCAGATTAAAAATGTATGTTATTACCATGCAAAAACCAGTAGAAACGAAAAATGAGACTACATCACTAGCACGGTCGGGGTTGAAATGCGAACAAGATGCATATGCAATGCAATAACGGAAGTACTATTTGATATGTATTACAACAAATCGACTGTGGAAAAGGTTTGGGATGTACTAGAGGCTAATTATCTTCAGAAGAACTCAATAAGTAATAATTTTTTTTGCTTCTAAAATTTTCATTTATAAAATGATTGATGATAGGTCACTAGTACAGCAATTCAATGATTATATGTATATACATACATACATACATATGTATGTATGTATGTGTGTGTGTGTGTGTGTGTGTGTATATATATATATATATATCCTAAACTAGTTTATCTAGCATAATATGAATATGGATAAGAAGATAAAAGTCTCATTTATAATAGACAGACTTCCCCCTTCTTGGAAAGATTAAAGAAAACCCTTAAATGAAAGGAGGAGGAAATAACCCTAAATAATCTTGCGTTATATCTGCAAGAACAACTTAGGCAGAAAGAGATTACTTAACCACTGATGTTTCCATCTAAGATTCATACAGTGGAGAAGAAAAAGGAAAATAAAACATTTGATAACTTCTTTAATCAAAAGAGGAATTTTCAAGATATAAGAAAAAAACTTTAAGGATAAGAAGATCAAGAGAGTGAATGGATGTAATTACATAAAATTTGATCACTTTAAAAGAGGTTGTCGTTTCCCTAAAAGAAGTCTTAATCGGAAAAAAGAAATATTATGATCTTACTCTTTGAAATTAACATGATCGAAAGAGAGGATTCTTAGTGGATTGACTCTGATGCTATCAAGCATATATGTAACAAGAAGAGTCTATTCAAGGAACTCGATCTATCCGAGAAAGAAAATTATCTCTATATGGAAAACTCAACAAAGACACCGGCGAAGAGGAAAAGGATAACTGTAACAGCCTGCATTTTACGTATCGGTGGATTGTAAAATATTTTTATTTGGATCATTCTCATATTTCGGTATATTGGTTATGGGGATGTAAGACATGTCTATAATTTTTACCAATATTATTTGTGACCATTTTTCCCATGTCAGTCTTGTACAGGGGATAACTTTTGAATGGGATCGAATCAGGTGCTGAGATCGGTCTTATTGGAAAGGAAATGGTGTTTCCAATTCTGTAGAATGGTCACATTAAAGATTTGGTTCAGCAATTTGGGAGAAATCGCGGTATAGTGTTTCACAACTTCTGTTCAGGTTTTATAAGTCATCGATGGGCTTATTTGAGGAGGCCCATTAGTGGGCTGGTGGGAGGCTATAAATAGAGGGTTAGAGGCATGGAGAATAGTTTACTTTCTTCATTCTCTCATGTGGTTGAGGTCATGATCCTCCTTGCTTAATCAAATACACGTTTCCACCATTAAAATTCTAGATCTACATCGTTTGAAGCTAGATCTACGCAAAGTGAGGAGAGATCTCATCAAATTAGAAGGTTTGAAGTGTGTTCTTAGCTGTTCAGATTCATGATTCGTTGATTTTGTGTTGTTTTGGAGAATTGGTAAGTGATATGCATCTCTTACGCGGATTCAATCAAGTATATGAGTTGTTTGATCATAATTTCATCATTTTCAAGTCGTTTTCACCTAGATCTACATCATGGTAAGTATATTTTCATATGAATCGCCGTAAGATCTAATATGTCAACTTAAACTGGTAATTTTCATGTTCATTCATATGTTTTCCATCGTTTTAGTTCAATTATTGATTTATCATGATTTAGAACATTTTATATGAATAATGATGATAATTGTCATTTTGATATTGTTAATGATTTCATGAAGTGTTTATGATTGAATTGGATGATTTAGATGAGTTGTTTGAATCGATGTTGTCGTTTGGCGAAGATATAGTCAAGATTGGAGCTATTTTGGTCAGATCTGGAGTCGGGTTGTTTTTCATAGGTCGGTTCGTTTTCTTGTTCTTCAAGGAATGGGCCAGATCGTTCGTGCAAGGGTCATCTCGTCCAGGAGCATTTGAGGCAGGTCGTTTGGATCATTGGTGTTAGGTCGTTGGTCATTGGGAGCTTTGTGGTGCGGCATTGAGCTGGATCGTTGGAAGCAAGTCAAGTTGTGGTTAAGAGACAATCTAGTCAGGTTGTTGGAGATGCAAGAGGTTGGGACGGCTTGTGATGGGGCATGGAGGAGCTTAGGTCGTGGGAACAACCTTTTAGCTAGGTCGTGTGAACAACCTAGTGAGTTGGGATCAAGTAACGGTCTAAGGAAGCTACAGCGTTTGTAAACACTGTGGAATAGAGATTAAGTGTCATGGTTTGTCTTTCGTAGCGCGAAGTCCAAAAATGCTATGGAAAGGAATATCGATCAAATGGATTATAACTTTGTTTCGAATGGTGATGACTTTGAAGTGAATTCAATAGTGAAAGTTCGAAGATCGTCGTAATGCAACGAACGTGAAGACAACTCAAGGGTGTTTTGAGTTCGTGGATAACAGTTGGATGGTCGCCGGTGATGATGACTAGAGATACTGAAGGCCGAAGAATTATCGTTGTCGTAGGTTCTAACGGACTCAAAGCAGGGGGCATATGATTTCGTTGTATGATCAAGTACACTGGGCAGCTCGAACAGGACTAGTTACGTTTCATTGTATGGCATATGGAGTTTTTGCTAGAACCGGGGTTTGCCATTAACCCTTGACAGTTGATGGCAAGGTGTTTAGCCGGTCATACGATTAACGATGGTTTCAAAGATGGATTAGCGGTGATAGCCAGAGTCGGTCGTGAATGTTGGTTGTTTTGTTTGTACCGTATAACGTAGATTGTATGACGTCGAAGGAGAAGTGTCTTGGGTGTTTGTATGATGTTGGTTTAAGCCTTCGGGGATTATGCTTGGGGAGTGTCGATCTCAATTAGGATGGTGTACATGAGATATAGCTAGTTGTTTTGTTTGCTATTACTTAGTTATTTCTGATTGCCATGAATGAATAGTTGTTCTGATTGCCATGGATGTATGGTTGACATGCTTGTTTGTAAAGGCTATCACTGTCCATTATGGGGAGGATGGGGTTGAGTTTTTCTCTGGTTTTTATGAGAATTCAAGTTTCTACTCAAATATGCTTCACTATTATTTCCTGTTGTATATGTTCTATTATATTTTATCCTTGCGCTGCGAGTTATATGATAGGTTCCACATGTGTTTCATAACTCGATGATCCTCTGTAACTGCCTGGCACGACTTTCAATGCATTATTTCCTTTGTTAAATGCAGGAGTTATCAGCGGTCATCACATTTGGTATCATAGCTTAGGTTATCGATTTTAAACAAAAGGTTGAAGACGTAATTACGTATGAGAGGTGTATTTGTAGATTTATGATGGGTGTATACTATATAGTAGTGTATAGTATGACAACGTTGAACTCCATTAGCAGTTTCTCTCGTAAGTGGCTAATCATTCTACATTGCAGATTTAGAATGAGTCGATGAACACAGAGACATATTGCTAGGGAGGGGACTGTGCCTGGAGGGGGAAATAGCGGTACACCAGATTACCTAGCCATGTTTGAGGCCATGATGGAGGCATTCATGAGAAGGGTACCCTCTCCAATGGCTGCCACAGTATATGTAGGGGTGCCTAGGGCTGTGGATCTTGTGAAGCTATCTAAAGACTTTACATCTCTAGGAGGAAAGCAGTTCAAGGGGACAAAGCCAACTGAAGAGGTCCAAAGGTGGTTAGATGCTTGTATACCTATTTTTGGAGACTTGGGTATAGATGATGCAACTATGAGAAAGCTTGCGTCAAGATAGTTACAAGATAGAGCCATGGAGTGGTGGAATTTTGTTAAGCTCGACAGTCCGGAAGATGAGATAACATGGGAACAATTCCAAGTCAAGTTCGAGTCGAAGTTTATCTCTACTGCTCAGAAGTCATTTCTATTCAAGAAATTTGTGGAGTTGAAACAAAGTGGTAAACCAATGCTTGATTATGTTTCTGATTTTGAGGCATTGTCCAGATATGCTCATTCATATATTGACACACCCTATCAAAAGGACAAGAAGTTTGTTACGGGTCTAGATACCTATATAGGGAGGCCATTGGTGGAACATCTTGATGATCCATATGAGAACATTGTGGAAAAACTGTGAGACATGAAGGCTAGTTTCCCAAAGAAGAAACTATTGTTGTTGCAGCTAAGGAAGCTCCAAAATCACAGCAACCATACCAGAAAGGAAAGGATGGCCAGAAGAAGAAGAAAGATGAAGTGATTTTCTACAACTACTGGCAGAAGGGCCATTTTCCCAAGGATTATAATAATTCAGAAGCTAGAAAGAAGTGCTTTAAGTATGAAAAACTTGGTCATAATAAGAAGGATTGTCCGGGATAGCGAAAGGGAAGCAGTTAGTGAAGGCTTATGCTTTGCAGGTCGTACCATCTTCTTCAAGAGCTCATACTGCATAAGAGAAAGGAAAGGGTGTCATCATCCAAGGTACTCTTTCTGTTCGAGGTGTTTCTGTTCGAGTGTTGTTTAATACTGGAGCATCGTATTCATTCATTTGTAATAAGCTTATGTGTTGCTTGGGTTTAGAATCCGAGATTTTTGATAGACCTTTAGTTGTGACTAATCCAGTCGTGGGTTCGTCCAGCCTTTATATGCTTTGTCGTGGTCTTGTGTTATCGAGTAATGGTTGCTCCTTTGTATGTGATTGCTTTGTTTTGAACTTCGTTCGTTTTGGGATAATCTTGGGCATGGATTGGCTCAAGAGGTATGCAACAAGAGTGAATTGCGAGAAGCTTTAGGTGAGAGTCGGGGATGTGGAAGGGCGAAAGGTTTGGATTCGATGTAAGCCTGAAGATGGTGTCTTCGTGAGCTTTTTATATTCGCTTGTGATTTCACAGGAAGACTTTTCATTTGTGCTAATCGCTAATGAGTTTGTGGATGTCTTTGAGGAAGTCAAAGTTTTTTCGCCACATCATGAGACTGAGTTCAGAATCGATTTGGTCGAGGGTTTTAGACCTATCGTTATGCCTCTTAGGCGGATGGCGACTAAGGAACAGCGAGAGCTAGAGGTGCAAGTTCGTGACCTTTTAGAAAAAGGATTCATTTGGAGAAGTGTGTCCGAATGGGGTGCACCAGTTGTGTTTGCAACCAAGACTGATGGCTCGTTAAGATTTTGTCTAGATTATTGTGAGCTGAACAAGGTGACCTAAACGAACAATTATCTATTGCCAAGGATTGAAGACTTGTTCGATCAGCTTCACAAAGCCAAAGTGTTTTCTCACATGGATTTGGTAATGGGATTTCACCAGTTGAGAGTGGCAAAGGATAGTGTGCTGAAAAGTGCTTTTAGGACACCATCTGGATTCTTTGAATGGTTGGTGATGCCATTTGGGTTGACTAACGCGCCAGCGTATTTTGTGGATCTTATGAATAGGGTTTTCAGAGATCAGTTGAACAAGTTCGTGCTTATGTTCGTGGATGATATTCTGGTTTACTCTCGGAATGAGGAAGAGCATAAGACACACTTGAGAGTTTGTTTTGGAAATCTTGTGAAAGCATTAGCTGAAAGCTAAGTTTTTGAAGTGTCACTTCTGGAAGAGCAAAGTGAGGTTCTTAGGACATATAGTTTCTGGAAATGGAATAGCGGTTAACCCTGCTAAAGTGGCAGCAATCCAGGACTGGGATAGACCTAAGAATGCAACGGACGTGAGAAGTTTCCTTGGATTGACATGTTTTTACCGTGGTTTATCAAGGATTTCTCCAAGATAGCTGCTCCATTAACAGGATTAATAAAGAAGAACCAAGTGTTCACATGAGATGCAAAGTGTGAGCGAGTATTCGTAATCCTGAAAGAGAGACTGATGAGTGCTCCTGTTTTGACGATTCCAAGTGGGAATGAAGAAATGGTTTTATACACCGATGCATGCAGTACTGGATTTGGAGCAGTGTTAATGCAGAAGGATAAGGTTATGGCCTACGTGAGTCGACAACTGAAGCCGCATGAGAGGAATTATCCAACTCATGATTTAGAGTTGGCAGCAATTTTGTTTGCTCTGAAGATGTGGAGACATTACCTGTTGGGAGTTAGATTCGAGTTGTTTACGGATCACAAGTCTTTAAATTATATTTTTTCCTAAAACTATTTGAATCTTCGGCAATAGTGGTGGTTATAGTTACTGGTATCATATGATTTTGGTATAGCCTATACTCCTGGAAAAGGTAACACAGTTGCAGATGCGTTAAGTCGAAGACACGCAAGTTTGGGAGCGATGTTTTCAGAATGGAAGAGCCTCGAATATTTGGTAGGATTTGATTTCAGACCACGGTGTGAGTTGGAACTTAAAATGTTGGCAAGCTTATCGATAAGACCTACTCTCATCGAAAGGATTGGCGAGAACCAAATGCGAGATGCAAAGCTTATCAAGTTTATCTAGAAGTTGGAACCAGGGGATAAAGAATTTGAGGTCGATCGAGAAGGTTGACTTTGAAAGCAAGGACGATTGGTTGTTCATGATATCGACGGATTAAGGGATGAGGTTCCGAGGAAATGTCATCACTCGAAGTTGACGATTCATCCTGGTGGTAATAAGATGTATCAGGGCATGAAGCGATCTTACTACAAGGAAGGGATGAAGCGAGATATTAGAAAATTAAGTGCATGAACTGTCAGTTGGTGAAAGATGAACAGAAGAAGCCGAGTGGATTGCTTCAGCCATTGCAGGTTCTTACATGGAAGTAGGATCAGATATCGATGGATTTTATCAATGGACTACCTAGGACCAGGGCGTTAACAATGGAATTTGGGTCATCGTGGATCGTTTGACCAAAAGTGCAAGATTTATTCCTGTCAGATCGACTAGGACATCATCGAAGTTGGCCGAGCTTTATATGAAATGGATAGTTTGATTCCATGGTATCCCGAAGAGCATAGTGAGTGATCGAGATCCATTGTTCACAAGTGGATTCTGGAAAATTTTGCAAAAAAGCTTTGGGAACCGAGTTGTGTTTGAGTACGGCTTATCATCCCCAAAACAGTGGTTAAACCGAGAGGATTAACAGCGTTTTGGATGATCTCCTAAGGGCTTGTATATTGGACTTCGGGGGATCATGGGAATGCCATCTACATTTAGTTGATTTTGCATATAATAATAGCTACCAGTCGAGCATTGGAATGGAACCATACGAGGTGTTATATGGTAGACCGTGTAATTCTCCGGCATGTTGGTTAGAGGCTGGAGATAAGTTGATACTTAGGCCTGAGATGATTAGAGAGACCTCAGATTGTATCGAAATCGTTCGACAACAACTGAAGGTTGCCCAAGATCGTCAGAAGAGTTATGCCGATAAATATCGAAAGGATTTGGAATTCGACGCCGGTGACATGGTTTTCATGAAGATTTCACCATTAAAGCATGTTGTTCAATTCAAAAGTAAAGGAAAGTTGACCCTAAGGTTTGTTAGGCCATTTCCGATAGTCGAGCGAATTTGGAAGCTCCCATATAGGTTGGAGTTACCCAAGAAGATGTCAAGTGTGCATAATGTTTTCCATGTGTCATTTCAATGGAAGTGTGTGCATGATTCGAATATGGTGGTATCTCCAGAGCAGTACGAAGACCTAGAAGTCGAGACCGTAACTACGAAACCTCGTAAGCCGCTTTACGTTGTGGGGAATGACGCGAAACAACTTAGGAGGAAGACGGTTAATCTAGTCAAGGTACAGTGGAGTGAGGATGATGACGATTGTACGTGGGAAACGGAAGAAAGTATGAAGACGACCCATCCAAAACTCTTCGTTGGTATGGCCCATTAGTATTGTGTCACCATACATCATTGTAACTTGCACTATTGTGGTTGTGGTTGTTTTTAGAATTTCACGTGCTAGGATAAGGCTATGGATGCATGGTTTGATGGCTTCTAGTTTGGATGGTATAATTGTTTGCTTGTGGATGATAGGCATGCGGAATTGTTTTGGTTGTTTGTGTTTGTTTGGGATTTCGGGGGCGAAATTCCTAAGCGGGGAGAATGTAACAGCCTGCATTTTACGTATCGGAGGATCGTAAAATATTTTTATTTAATTTCCTAAGGGTTGGACCATTCTCATATTTCGGTATGTTAGTTATGGGGATGTGAGATATATCCATATTTTTTACCAATTTTATTTGTGACCATTTTTCCCATATCAGTCTTGTACAGGGGATAACTTTTGATAGGGATTGAATCAGGTGCTGAGATCGGTCACATTGGAAAGGAAATGGTGTTGCAAACTCCATAGGGTGGTCACATTAAAGATTTGGTTTAGCGGTTTGGGAGAAATCGTTGTTTTAATGTTTCACAATTTCTGTTTAGGTTTCATAAGCCATTGATGGGTTGATTTAAGGAGGCCCGTTAGTGGGCTGGTGGGAGGCTATAAATAGGGGGTTAAAAGCATGGAGAATAGTTTACTTGCTTCATTCTCTCCTTTGGTTGAGCTCGTGATCCTCCTTGCTCAATCAAATACACCTTTCCACTAATAAAATTCTAGATCTATATAAGAGAATCGAAGATCTACATCGTTTGAAGCTAGATCTACGCAAAGTGAAGAGAGATCTCATCACATTGGAAGTTTGAAGAGTATTCTTCGCTGTTCGGATTCGTGATTCATTGATTTTGTGTTGTTTTGGAGAATTGGTGAGTGATATGCATCTCTTACGAGGATTCAATCAAGTATATGAGTTGTTTGATCATATTTCATCATTTTCAAGTTGTTTTCACCTAGATTTACATCATGGTAAGTATGTTTTCATATGAATCGCCATAGGATCTAATCTAGCAATTTAATCCAGTAATTTCCATGTTCATTCATATGTTTATGCAAGTTAGATCCATTATTTTAGTTCAATTATTGATTTATCATGATTTAGAACATTTTATATGAATAATGATGATAATTTTCATTTTGATGTTGTTAATGATTTCATGAAGTGTTTATGGTTGAATTGGATGATTTGGATGAGTGTATTAATCGATGTTGTCATTTAGCGAAGATTTGATCAAGATTGGAGCTATTTTGGTCAGATCTGGAGTCAGGTCATTTTTCATAGGTCGGGTCATTTTCTTGTTCTCCAAGAAATGGGCCAAGTTGTTTGTGCAAGGGTCAGGTCATTCAGAAGCATTTGAGACAGATCGTTCATCTTCAAAAAGCAAGGCATGGAGGTCAGGTCATTTGGATCGTTGGTGTTAGGCCATTGGTCGTTGGGAGCTTTGTGGTGCGGCATGGAGCTGGATCATTGGAAGCAAGTTAGGTCGTGGGTAAGAGACGATCTAGTCAGGTTGTTGGAAATGCAAGATGTTGGGACGGCTCGTGATGGGGCGCAGAGGAGCTTAGGTTGTGGGAATAACCCAAGAGCTAGGTCGTGTGAAAGACCTAGTGCGTTGAGATCAAGGAACGGTCGAAGGAAGCTGCATCGTTTGCAAATGTTGTGGAATGTATATTAAGTGCTATGGTTTGTTTTTTGTAGCGCGAAGTCCGAAAATGCTATGGAAAGGAATATCGACCAAATGGCATATATTTTTTGTTCGAGAATGGTGATGACTTTGAAGTTAATTCAATAGTGAAGGTTCGAAGTGTTGTGATGTGTTTGTTGATCGTCGTAATGCAACGAATGTGAAGACAACTCAAGGGTGTTTTGAGTTTGTGGATAACGGTTGGATGGTCGCCGGTGATGACGACTAGAGATACTGAAGGCCGAGGAATTATCGTTGTCGCAGGTTCTAGCGGACACAAAGCAGGGGTCATATGATTTCGTTGTATGATCAAGTACACTGGGCACCTTGAACGGGAGTTTTTTCTTGTATGGCGTATGGAGTATGGAGTTTTTGCTAGAACCGGGGTTTGCCATTAACCCTTGACAGTTGATGGTAAGGTGTTTAGCTTGTCATACGATTAATGATGGCTTCAAAGCAGAATTGGTGGTGATAGCCAGAGTCAGTCATGAATGTTGGTTGTTTTGTTTGTACTGTCTTACATAGATTGTCTGGCGTCGAAGGAGATGTTTATTAGGTGCTTGTCTGATGTTGGTTTAGGCCTTCGGGGATTGTGCTTGGGGAGTGTCTATCTCGATTAGGATGGTTTATGTGAGATATAACTAGTTGCTTTGTTTGCTATTACCTGGTTATTTCTGATTTCCATAAATGAATAGTTATTCTGATTGCCATGGATGTATGGTTGAAATGCTTGTTTGTAAAGGTTATCAATATCCGATGTAGGGAGGATGGGGTTGAGTTTTCTCTTGTTGTTATGAGAATTCAAGTTTCTGCTCAAATATGCTTCACTATTATTTCCTGTTGTATATGTTCTATTATATTTTATCCTCGCGTTGTGAGTTTTACAACAGGTTCCGCGTGTGTTTCATATCTCGATAATTGTTCATAGCTGCCTGGCACGACTTTCAACGCATTATTTCCCTTGTTAAGTGCAGAAGTTATGGGCGATCGTCACAATAGCGGAGGCTGAGTTCACATCCATGAAGATTCTAAAATTAAAGATGTATATTATGTACCAGTGTTAGAAAGAACTTTGTTTCTCATGGTTTGTTAAATAAGTTTGGCTTTAGAAAGCTCTTATTGTCAGATAAACTTGTACTGACCAAATGCGAAGTGTTTGTCAAAAAAGGGTTCATATGTGATGGAATGTTCAAATTAAATATTAATAAAAATGTTGATTCAGCTTATGTTATTAACTCATTTTCGTTATGGAATAGCATATTAAAACATGTTAATACTATGAGTGTGGATAATACAATTTCATTAAACATGATCCCTAATGTGGTACCAAATCAAATGATAAGTGTCAGAAATGCTCTTTAATCAAAATAACTGGAAAACTATTTATATTAAATATGTTAGTACCATCAGTCAGTTATAATTAATTCATAGTGATGTTTTTGATATGCGTATTCCTCCTACTAGAGGAGGAAAGATACACTTTATAGATGATTTTCAAAATTTTGTTATGTCTATTTAATGCATGCTATGGCAGAAATATTAAGTTCATTTATTACCTATAAAACGGAAGTAAAATATTAATGTAACGCTAAAGTTAAGACCTTCGGGTTGATAGAGTGGTAAATACCATTTTCTAGCATATTGCAAACTATAGGAGTTATATACGAGACATCTATAGCTTATACACCATAATAAAATGAAACAGAAGAACCTGAAAATAGACCCTTAGTGGAATGATTAATATCATTTTATGTAATTTCGGTCTTAATACTAGTTCGTGGAATGAGGCACTACTTACTGCCTATTATATCCTAAATAGAATACCCCATAAGAAAACGAAAGTTGCACTATATGAACTTTGGAAGAAATGCAAACCAAAACTTGATAATTATCGAGTTTGTGTCCATAGAGCTATTGTTTGATTGTCTGAACCAAAAAAATCTGGAAATTAGAAAAAAAAAGGCATTGAGTGTGTTTTCTTAGGATACACTCAGCACAATAAGGGTTATAGGTTTCTAATAATATTATGTAGGAACTAAGAAAGTTAAGGGTAAGAATTTGTTAGGAAATGTATAAATGGAAGTAGAAGGCAGGGTGGTCATGAAACAATCTGTTGTGATGCCAAATAAGCTCAAGAAAAAGCCTATTGTTCTTAAAGTCTCATCGATAGCAATGCATCCTAAAGTGTTAAAACGAATGTCATCAAGCTGTTGTTAAAACTGATGTGTCTAAGCCAATTCTTTTGCCAGTGTTGTGGTGAATGATTGTGTCAGTAGTTGCAAACTTCACAAATCTGAAAAACAATACGAAATGCAAATCATCCATGATTTGGCTAAGTCATGTTCTTACTATGCTTGATAGAGTTTCAGATGATGGTTTATCCCCTAAACAACCTGTCATTAAACAAAATGTCACTTTCGATAATGATACACTCTGTAATACACAGAACACTCAAAATGCTTCAGTCGGGCTGATATAGTAATATTAGAAATATGTTTATAACAGGAAATAAAAAGGATTTATGGAATACAGTAATATTTCCAAAGCTAAGGAAATAAAATGGTTTTTTATGAAATTATAGCAATGGTTTCAAAGTAAAGGAAATGAGAGGAATTCAGTGAATACGTTATTCTATTTATGTAAAGGTATGGTTATTGTTCCAAAGAATTGAAAATCGTTTCAAAAAGGAAACGATAGATTTTATTCCGGAATTCGGAATATAAACTGAATTGAGGTAAATCCAAGGGACTAAAAATTGGAATTTGATTATATCAAATTTTATAAAATAATTTATTTTCAAGGAAACTGGAATTTAATATAGAAGTTGAGTTGTAAATGAAATTATAACTGAGTTATGGATTTCAAATGAAAAATTGAAAATTTTGGAAAATCGAAATGTTAAGATACATTTGGAAAACTGGTTTAACTTATATTAAAATATCGAAGAATGGAGTTGAAATTTATTTAATAAACAAAGTTTAAACGTTTATGTTTAAATTTAATTAAAGCGAACTCGCCGCAGTGCAGTAGTTCGTAATTTGACGTTTCAAACTTCAATTGAGTTTATAGAACTCAATATAAGTCGGAATTCTTTGAAACAAGAATCGTTCAGACCTATTTAATAATAGTTTTCTAGTGGAAGAGAAAAATCCGGATTTCGCCTTATAGGTTTTGAGTTATGTCAAAATCAAATTTCCAGAAAAATAGCGGCATAATCGTTTATAAACCATAATGGTTTATTAAATAAAACAAAAGGATTTTGAGTGAATAAAATTTGAATTTCCATTAAAAAATCCAGACTTGAGTTATAAAATAAATATGAACTCAAGTGGGGTAAATGGATTGATTTTTGAAATGAAAATCAGATTTTTAATTCTTGAACGAAGTAAACTAACTGGAAAAGTAATTAGTCAAAGGGGTTTTGGATCGAACTTAACTTTGGTTAAATAAGTATTATTTGTGAATTTAAAGTTGAAGTTGAACATGTAGCTCGAATTGGAAATGGAATGTGACTTGTATATAAGCAAATAAAAGTATTTTTGAACGTGATATGTTCAAACTAATAGCAATCTAAGCAAAGAAGCCAATTAGAAAATTAATCGGTGGATGGAAGGTGATTGAATTAAAAAGTGTTGAATTGATTGGTAATGGATTTGGAATGGTTAAGTATATGTTAAATAGATATGGAATGAAGTTAATGGAAGAATAAAAATTGAATCTTGACAAAAATGTATGTGTTTAATTCAATATGAGATTATATGAGCCTATTGGGCAAGCCGCTTGGCTTTTTGATTTTCTTTTTGAATGGAAAGGGCCTAGAGAGGCGATTCGTAGTTGTACTGATTAAGTCGTACAGAGTAGACGCTGGCGAAATTTTCCGAAAATTTAAGGAGATAGGAAAATTTATGAAAATTTTGATAACTAGACGATTCATCGATTATCTATGAAATTTGATAAGAGAATAAACTTATAATGGAAGTTTATAAGTAAAAGGGAAATTTATAAGTTTTAAGTCATGAAAGGTTAGATGAAAAAAACGTATACACGTTTAAAAAGTGGATAATTGGCAGTATTTTGGGTTGTAGTAACGATGTTTACACAACATCCATTTTAACCCAAGTAAGTGAGATTTTGGAAATATAATAAAGAATATTTCCTACGTATAGAAATGATTGGTTTCATGGAAGGGATAAGTAATTGGAAATGTTTTCCAACAATCATGAGAGACAAAGTAGTTTTTTTTGAAAAATATATCGGGATATTGAGATGAATCGGCGACTGATTTAATTAATGAAATATTAATTAAAAAGGGCTCAATGATTGTTTGATGCTAATCAATAGTATTTCCATTGGAAATAAGATTTTTGGATGAATATTTGTTTCTTCGATAGTTAAATAACCGACTATCGAAGTATTTACCAATTTAATACCATCGTTGTCAATACGGAGAGACCGGTTGATTTATTATCCAAAAACCATTCCGTATAGGCGTAAGCGTTGCGAATTATATTATACGTAGATAATCGAAGACGAAGTAAAGTGCAAGGGCTATTCTGTTAATCCTAGGTAGAAATTACCTAAGATGGATTGATAGGATGGTGCCTTCGGTTTGTCCAGTCGCAGGACAACATATATGGACGAATGTCTGACAGAGTATTTCTAGATAGTCATGTACATTGATTTCTTCAAACGTACCATAGTTGGTGGCAGAGAAGGAAACTTCTCTTGGCTTAACACCTAGTGTATTTTTGAGGAAGTCAATTAGTGATTTGACACATCTGATGATATGACATTCAAAGTGTATTAAATGGACAAAAAGGTAATCGTAGCCTCAAGCCTCATCAACCGAGAAATGATAGAAATCGGGAAAGCAACATGGCTATGTGGGTCATACCCATTAGGATGTACTATCACCTAATCTAAAGAAAATTTAGTTAGTTCTTATTCTATCGCTACTGTATGCTTTCGGTAACGATTGTTGATCACAACCGTTGGTGGTATACATTCGATCACTCAAGTTGAATGAGTGGTCGGTCATATGTGGCCTGGTTGCAAAATGTTCTTGTTGAACCCAATGTATTCTTATCTAGAGATACACAATCAGAAGGTGGTCCCATACCTTGTTATAGTTAAAAATC
This sequence comes from Allium sativum, assembly GCA_030737875.1. Lineage (NCBI taxonomy): Eukaryota > Viridiplantae > Streptophyta > Magnoliopsida > Asparagales > Amaryllidaceae > Allium > Allium sativum. Next base: position 5,478,793 of record CM060914.1, on the reverse strand, counting down.
CATTCTCTAATAAACGCCCTGCGGTTTTTGATTATATACTATGTATGTGGAGCGTGAGATGCAAGCGTTCCGCCATATTAATATCTATTTAATTTAGACATTATTTTAATATCAGTATAGTTTTGATACAAAGAATGTTTTGGATTATCGTAAGATAAAAACAATCCATGTTTATGTGTGGATGGGTCTTACGATTATCCCTTCTTTTTAAAAGGATTTTCAAAGTAAATCAAGTGGTTGATGTTTACTCACACTAATCCCATGACTGACCTAGAGTTTATTTTGTTTTGTATTACCCTAAACTCTTGGGTGCCCAAATTTATATGGGAAGTCAAGTAGTTCATGTGTTTATAGATATACTTGGAGGAGCTTAGAGCAGGAGGCTTCAATATTAGATAGCTATTTAGAGTCTATTTCCGCTATGATGTGTTAAGTTGTACTTTGATGATGACATGTATATATGGTACAAAATTTCATATCTAAAGGTTATTATATATATATATATATATATATATTATATTTTGTTACGCTGCGATGTGAGATTCTTTGTTGTTATTTTTGTTCTTCTTCTATCTATTTCTTCTTTATCCATAATAATTCGTATTTCTATGCAATTTGGGTGGGACGTGTGGTGTATTTAGTCAACTCAAATAGTATGGAAATTCGAACCGTTACAGTAGCAAACAATGCTCCTCTTCCCCCTTATATACCATATAAATGGACATGTAAGAACTTGAAAGAAAACCCTATGCTTCGACCAAGCATACTGAAAAGTGAGAAAATGATTACCACCGGGCTCCAAAAATGAATATACCGCTCTTAGAGAAGAAAGATACCATGCCGTCTCAAATCCATATAATGCATATTCTCCATTAGCTCATAATGCACCCCTTGTACAAAACGATGCAAATGCATATCAAGACCTCAACAGCATTATCAAAGGAAATAAATATATGGTGTAGCATGCGCCTCTGCAATAAGTCGAGGGTGCATATTGGTTGTATGCTCATAGCATAAAAATGGTAAAATGTATCAAAATATGTATATCTGTCGAGACCGTTGTTGCGCATATGTGTCTAACGCTAAGTACAAATAACCAAGAATGGTTGTGCCATAGTCATATATATGCAATCCATCCACATCGACTAAGCCAGCCAAATAACCAAGTTGAATAGTACCATTATTGTTAGTAAAAAGGTAGACCTAAAAAGATATTATAGGAAGGCACATTAATTGGAGCGTGCAACTCCTCGATACCCCAATAAACTGTAATATGCCTCTATCCTCTGACCTCATCAAGGTTCCAAAGCTGGTAAATGATTAGAATACAACTCAAACTCCTCAAATGTAGCACCAAATAAGACATGCATAAGGTCCGCTAGACCAACCTTTATACCCATAATGATATAAAAAATTTAAGGTTGTCAATCGTAACCCAAAGTCAGAAAAATGTAAGGTATGAGTACTAGGTCAACATCTCTCTATAAAAGCCTCTACACTGATGTGATCTATGTATGCAAATCTAGATAATTCTAGAAAGTCACCGAAAGATAAGGCACGTAGTATAGCTAAAATGGAGTCTAGTAAACCATCAAAATCTTAGACATACACTTATACCAATCACCTCGCATAGCTCTCTGATGAACCTAAATATAATATTTATTAATGTTAAACAATAGTATACTATTGAGGTGTTGTGCATCAAATAATGAAGATTTAAGTGTATATTTGTGGCGAAGTTATGACTGCAGTAAGTCGATGTGAAGTAGTGATGGACAATTCATGCAAAGGACGTAGACCACCTGCGGTCATCGTAGCATTCAGAGGAGCATGTGCTCTGTGAAACAATCCATCTATCAGTTTTACTGTTTTATATGGCATTTTGACGCAAATGTATATAAAAAAATTAAAAACATTTCAAATCATTTTATAAACAAATGAACAATTATTCATTTGTTTGTGTCTCTTATAGGCAGTGGCCTCAAGTGTTTGTTCAACAAACGCCAAACCTCTCGGATGTTTGTTGAACAAGCATCTGAATAAAAATCATTTGATCAAAACCATACTTTCAATTTCTGTTGTCTAGAATATTGGATATGTACAGCCAATGTTTCTCTAACAAAACATAAACTGTGATTATAAATTGTATTAGGTGGCCCGCCAGAAGCCCAGACAACTTAATGGTCAAGGAATCTATAAAAGACACATAAGCAAATGAATATGCCAACATTTAATCCGCATAAAGAATCAGTAAAACAACATTGCATATACCATAAATTTTCATTTGTAGAAACATAATCTCAATCCTAAGTGCCAATTAAAATCTTCCAGTCGAGGTTAAGGCTTTATTTGCATGGATAATTTCATAATTACCTGGCTTTATTTGCATGAATGAAAACTTGCCCTGATTTATTGTTTTCTTAGTGATGAAGCGTTTTTCCATATGGATCAATATGCAAACCTCACGCCATCTCCATTTTGCTTTTAAATATCTGTGAACCTTTTAGATATCGTAAAAAATGTGTGAAACTAGAAGACATACTTAATATGAAACATGTTATAAAGCGAATCCCTTACTCATTTAAAACGAGTCTCTATTTTATTTATTGTAATTATTTGAGAGTGTATTGCAAACATGTGTTAGTATATGAAAAAAATATTTGCAATTTTTACAATTATTTGCTTCTTTTTCTGCAATTTTACTGAAATATTTTAATTTGCATGCAACTTTTTTTTTATTGATTTTTTTGTGGTAATATGATTTTTAATAAGTGTAGGCATTGAATTTGAAAATTTGAAGTAAATCAGCAAAAAATACATGAAAGCCTGCAATATTTTGATATAATTACTGCGATGTCTGCAATTTTCCTGAAAATTACAGAATTTTGAATATTTTTTGTTTTTGTAGTATTTTTCTTTGCTTTTTTGACATGAGTATAAAGATGATTATGTATTGAATTAAGTTTTGAATGCGTTGAATTTTGAAATTTATTAATGATTTTCGAGAAACAGTGGCCTAATTTATAAATGGAACCTGCTAGAACTACTGACTCTCAACACAATGGGAAACGTGAATTTGGATACAAGGGCAGATACCGGGGGGGTCTAAGGTGGTGGTGCTGGTGAAGGTGAAATAATGTCGGTCAAGTCGGTGGATTATACTGCTGGTAGAAGTGATATTTTCGTTTATAAAGTTTAAGATATAAAGTTTTTCTATAATTTGAAACTCAAATCGAATCTTAGTCAAACCGTCCTTAAAAAACACAGTAAAGTCAAAGAATACAGATTTGTATTGCAAACTAATATTATGGTTTTGGAAATCACAGAATTGTAAACCCATAGGCCAAAATTCCTTACCTTTGGACTGCTAGTTATGCATAATGATTTTGTATTATAGTTATAGAAACACTAAGAAGTTTGACAAAGGTCAATTTCAAACTCATAAAGAAGTGACATAATAAATTGTTAATGTCGCATGACTCCTTGTACCCTTAAATAGAAATCATAACACCGTAACAGCATTTTTATGTATTACATAAAGGTCATGGAGAAGGCTTTTAAAACTGATAGCGGCCGACAAAAATTACACTTTGCCTATGAGTTTGAGAACGGTTTCTGCATACGAGATATTGAGATCGAATTTGGCAGGTAATAAACTGTTGAATCAGATTCCGAGTTCATTAATTATCATTACAAACAATATATTGAAAATAACTTAACTAAGATAATAATGTGTCAACAGGCAGTACATTAAAGAGTCCAATTCTTCTGTCCCATTTCCCCATTCCTCCTCCCGTGTCCCTTCAATCAAATCCCCTGATTTCCGCTTTTTTCATTTAAGTCCTCCAACAATTGAGGGATTTAACTGCAAAAGGTAAAAATCAGGGGGCTGTGATTGGGTGGAACACGAGGGGAAATAAGGACAAAACAATTGGTGCATAAATTACATGCCATCTGTGATGTGTTACATGTCAACTGGCAGATAAACACTATAAAATTACGAATTCAACATTATAAAGTAATTCAAAATGTACATGCATTTATTCAACAATACACTTTCACATGAGTTGTAAATGTAAAACATCATATTTATTACGAGTTGCACAGAAAAGAAAATGTGAGTGAATAATATCATAATTTTTTATTTTACAATTAAATGGATTTCAAGTAGTTTATAAACTTCATATCATGCGCTTGATTAGGTAGCAAATTGTAATCTTTGGATGAGCATTAGTCATGATTAATATTGGAATAGTCGGTAAAGGAGAAGGTTGCAAACAATTCCTACTTCTAATTTCATATGAAATTAGACACATTTCTTGCTAAATTATGTGTTCATTACATAAATTGAAATAAAGCAATACATTGAAATATGCAATTAACCGAGGAGAGGGCAACTAACCACTTTGGTGTGTATGTTTGTGTATATACTTTTAACATACATGTTTTCATCACAGTCAGGCTTAAATGGTTAAAAAAACTAACTATATACATTTAAAATCTTTTAAGTTCATCAAATGTTTGCATATCTTATTATTATTTGTTGCGTTATTTATGCGATATGAAAACTAATCTCACTCTTCCAATACAAACTATTAAGCGATGTTGATTCTAATCACTGATATGACACATTTTTGCTATTATTTTCTTAGAGGCAACATTGTTCGTCATCTAGATTGTTCTAGTGTGTTTCAGTTGCACTATATCGGCAGCAGGCATTGTCATAGTCACCTATTCTTTTGTTTAGCATAGATATAAACGCACATATATAAACGCACGCACATGAGTTAAAACACACATTCTTATAACAAAAGAAATTCCTGATGTTACATGTCTATCAAATTATATTTGTATTCCACTCCTTCAATTTATTCTGTGATGTGGGAGTATCTATTCAAACCTTTACTCCTACTTTAACATGCGAGACAATCCTAATAAATGGTGCATTTGGCTTATTTTGCATTTTAAGTTTTGAGTTTTCAATGTTAATTGCAACATATGGGAAGAGTAAGGGGTGATGGAGGGGACGAAACAAAAAATAAAGGGTTTTGAGGTCGGGAGATAGATGAAATTGCTAACGTTCTTCAGTTATTTCTTAAAACTCGAAAGAAAAAATCTATTTTGTTTAGTAACTTCGTTTTTCAAAACAGTTTTTTTTTTCATGGTATATATCCATCGTTCACATTTTTGTATGTATGAAAATCCAAAATAAAAAATGATAAACTGAATGCAAACTAAATTTTTCCAGATAATTCTATTTCTTTCCCATCCAAACTAATATGGAAGTACCTAGCCACTATAAAGTGATATGTTTTTGAGGAATTTTTTTTGATTTGAGCCGCTTTTGGAACTTATAACAAAAATAGATCAATTTTCAAACTAATTACAAAAATAAACATATTTTCTCTACGTAAAACACTGGTAGCATCTCGAATGTCGTCAATATTTTTTTTCTCAGTTGGCTCTAGGGGTGGGCGCAGTTCGGTTCGGTGCAGTTTGGAGCTCAAACCGCTTCTGCACTGCATCAAACGGTTAATCAAAAATACAAACCATTATACTAATAGTTCAACGGTTCGGTTTCGGTTCGGTTTCGATGTAATACGGTCCAGTTTTGGTTCGGTCCGGTTTGAACCCGTATTAAATATGAAATAAGAGAATTACTTCCATCAGTAATCAATTTATGATTGTATGACGTTGTGTCACCTGAAGATTGAAACACATAGTGTTATCTTGAATTGATATAACTACAACATACGCTGAAAATAGAATATATATAATTAAAATAAAAAGTTAGATAGGAATTTGTTAATTTTTTATCGTAACATTACCGATGTAGCGGTTCGGTTCGGTTTAATATGGTTTGGTAACAGTTCAACCCGGAACCGAACCGTATCGTTGCGGGTCGGTTCGGTTTGGGTTGTTAACTTTAGAGGGAGAATCTAGTGTGGTTTTCCGCACCGTTTATGCGGTCCGGTCTGGGCGGTTTCCGCATTGCGATGTGGTTTATGCCCACCCCTAGTTGGCTCCATTTGAGAGGGAGTCAGATGGAGCCAGGACGAAAAATAGTACTGATGGCATCTGAAAGCCACCAACGGGCGGCATTTCAAATGCCTCCAATGTTGCCTTCAAATGCCTATTAGCGACATTTCAAATGCTGCCAATAGGATTTTTTGTCTTCGTGGCCCCATCTGTGATGGAGCCAACTGAGGGAAAAAACTAACGGCATCTGAGATACCGTCAGTGTTCTATATTAAGAAAAGTGATCGATTTTTATGATTAATTTGAAAACTGATCTATTTTTGTTATAAGTCTTCAAAACAAACCCAAATTAAAAATAAAATCCATTTATTAATTTACAATAGTTTTTCAATTTACATATGAGGGTTCTGTATTTTTTTGTGTAGAAACTATTGTTTTTCTTTTTTATTTGCAAATAAATCCATCCTAGTTACATTACAGGAAACAAATACAAAAACTTCTTCCTATTTTCTAGATGGTTCTTTTATTGAAATCCAATCTTAATCTCTTGAAGGCGAGTGGTACTGCGATATCTTTGATTTAAACATTTATATCATTATATATACTAACTACAAGCGTTATTTGAATGTAGGATCTTTTATTCTTTTATCTTTGCTTTGAAAACTTATTACAAAATAGTCCTCTTTCACAACTCATTACACTTATATACGAGTTTTGGTTAATTCAGTGCTGAGTATGTCTGACATTGGCGCAATTTTAGATTGCGCCATTGTCCTAAAGAAAAAAATCTTTGCATTCGGGCGCAAACTAGAATTGCGCCAACGTGACGCAATTTGGGATTGCGTTAAGACGCAAAATAAATACCCGACCACCCTATTTCTTCCTCTCACTTTGATATCTTCTCAAAAAAGAAACCCAATCCCAATTCTAATTTTCCTGATCTATCATTGTTTTCATTGAAAACGTTTGTCTTTTGCAGATCTAATTCTTGAACAATGGTTTCAGTTTGATTTGGATTGACAAAAGGTATGTTTTTGTATAACCTAATTTTTTTTATGCATTTCGAATTCTTAATAGTGCTTATTTTCTTATCATTATAGGATGACAGCTAATTTTAGTATAACTATATGCTATTTTCATGGTGATTTAGTTATTGATGAACATAAGTATAGAATATATAATGGGGAATCTTACAAACCGACAAAGGTCTAAAAGGTTATAACTTCCAACAATCAAAAATGTCTATTTACAAAGAAACTAATATCAAACCAGAGGAGTTTGATATTGATTTAGTTTGCAATTGGCCAACCAATCCTGGATCTAAAACAATTAATATAGTAGATGATTATGATGTTGAATTAATCTTTTCTATCGTTTTCAAAATCCATGGAGTTGTTTGTTTGAAAAAACATAAAGTTGTTGCCAGAACAACTTATAACTCCTTTCGTAGCGGCTTTTGCAATCAACTATGCATATATATCTTCCTACGATCGTACCGCAATATGGACAACAATAAATGTTTTCGGGGTATATTCTCTATATGAATTTTCAATAACTATCACAACCTGGCTATCCATATCTGACGTATGATACCATTGCAAACGTGAGTAAAAGGTAACCCATACTGCAACATTTTTCTAATGGACGTTATGTTCATTATGTTGCGTTTGATAATAAAATAAAATTCTTTTCCAAATGTATACCGCAATATCGTCCGATGCAAATATGTAGGACCACCAACCAGTCATTGGTCTTGTCCTTAGGGGTGTAAACGGGTCGGACCAGACCGGACAGAGGTAAGTCCAAGCTCTGTCCTATAATAATTCGGACGGACATGGACCGGACATCATATAGCCTCGGACCGAGCCAAACAACGGACAGTCTTGTCCGATATAGCCTTCGATAATAGAAAAACATCGAACATTTAAGATCATACCGAACATTATTGTCCAAGCTCTGTCCAATAAGAGAATCGGATGGAAACGGATCAAACACCTTATAGCTTCGGACCGAGCCGGACAACGAACTGTCTTGTCCGATATACAACCCTACTTGTCCTATACAGTCAATACCCTCCAAATTTTCACATTTGCCAGTAAGTTACGTTTGATAATGATATTGAACTGTGTTGCATATAAGGCTTCAATCAAAATTTTCGGCTTTCATGGGCCGGTTTTCTGGTAGATGTTACCAATACAGAATCAAACGTGGAACCGAATGAATCCGATGTCGATATAGATGAACCTGAAATTGATAAGTTAAACCACGTTCCTGCACTTGGTAGCATGATTATTGTAAGCATCCGAGAGAATAATATGTCGTGGATAGACGTAGTGCACGCAAACAATGCTCCTTTAAATTATGATTTTTGGAGGTGAAGACAATGCTACTGCAGAATGTGATAACCCAGAATAGAGATATCGTTAGATGATGATTCATGTAGTGCACAAATGTTGGCTAGATCCATTGTTGTAAATTTATAATTCAACGGTGAAGTTTCCTCATCTTCTAGTGTTTAGATCGGTTTCAAAGTCGGTATGGTGATCAAGAGCAAAAGGAAATTCTTTCAATAGCTAAGTGAATGGTCAATTCTACATGCGTTTTCTTTCAAGCTAATCATGTCAAGTAAAGAAAAATACACTGCTATTTACGACATCTATTCCAATTTTTCATGGAGAATACATGCTATAGATTAAAAAAAGGCAACCTAAATGGTGTGTTGTTAAAAAATATACAGATGATTATAGTTGCGTAAACCCAAAAAATAACTCTAATCACAAGCAAGCCACGTCTACATTTTTATTTCGAAGATCATGCCTTTTGTAAACGCATACTTGAGCAATACAACTGGAACATTGTATGTCTTAATGGAGAAATAACTATTTACAAAAATTGGCTACATGAATGCATGAAGGAAATTAAGCAAAGCAATCAAACTTATATACAGTGACAGGGCGGAGTCATACTCTAACCTACATCGGTATTTAGACAAAATTACATAATCTAATTCGGGCAGTGTTGGACATGTAATAATTAATGAGTGTGGCGTATTCGAACAAGCTTTTTGGGCTTTAGACCTTGCATCGAACAATTTGTACATTGTCAACCTTTGATTTGTACATAGAGAAAAAAAAGTTGCTAATGAAATTTGAGAAGCTTAAGGCGAAGAAGAAGGCGGATGAGGAAGCCAGCCTCAAGGCTTAAGAAGAGGAGAGGGCAAAATCTAAAGAAGAGGCTCAGATGAAGGCTCAAGAGGCTCGGAAGAAAGTAGCGCATGAGGCATCCCGCAAGAGAGATGAGGAGGAACTTAAGACGAGGAAGGCCCAAAAGGAAGCCAGGAAAACTAAAAAGAAGGCCGAGAAGATTGAACCTTCGGGGGCCATCATTCTAACAGTCCCTCCTCCACTAAAGGCAATTGTAACAACCCAGAAAACCAGAGCCAATTTAAAATTTTTATTTTGGCTATTTTGAAGAATTTAGAATATTTAAAATAATTTGTTTTAAATAATAATGACTAAAAATTTATTCTAAATGAAGATAGAAACAAATAAATTTATTTTAATTATATAACGAGCCTGAGATGGCGCGGTAGTTTGAAAATTTGATTTTGAACTTTGATGTACAGGATTCAAAATAAATCGGATTTCAGTCAAACCAAAAATATTCAAATTTGTTTAAAAATATCTTTCTAACGGGTCTGAAAAACTAAAATTTCATAGCGCGAATAAATAAAAATTATGGCCAGTTGAATATTCAGAATAGTCACAATGGAATTTAATATAAATATAGCCCTTAAAAATAGATTCAAACGACCTCTGTTTTCGACAAAACCACTTTGGTTGGATCCGGAATGTCAATTTATGTCTAAGTTTAAAATTCCATAATTTTTGGAATTAATATGTGAGCGTGGCAAAGGAAAACGCGTTTGGTAATTTCAGTTTGAATTGGATCGACTAGAAAAAGTCCATTTTTCTGATAGTCTCCAAATTCGATGAAATTAATTTTGTTGGGATCTGATGGAGCCAGGACGAAAAATAGTACTGATGGCATCTGAAAGCCACCAATGGGCGGCATTTCAAATGCCTCCAATGTTGCCTTCAAATGCCTATTAGCGACATTTCAAATGCTGCCAATAGGATTTTTTGTCTTCGTGGCCCCATCTGTGATGGAGCCAACTGAGGGGAAAAAACTAACGGCATCCGAGATACCGTCAGTGTTCTATATTAAGAAAAGTGATCGATTTTTATGATTAATTTGAAAACTGATCTATTTTTGTTATAAGTCTTCAAAACAAACCCAAATTAAAAATAAAATCCATTTATTAATTTACAATAGTTTTTCAATTTACATATGAGGGTTCTGTATTTTTTTGTGTAGAAACTATTGTTTTTCTTTTTTATTTGCAAATAAATCCATCCTAGTTACATTACAGGAAACAAATACAAAAACTTCTTCCTATTTTCTAGATGGTTCTTTTATTGAAATCCAATCTTCATCTCTTGAAGGCGAGTGGTACTGCGATATCTTTGATTTAAACATTTATATCATTATATATACTAACTACAAGCGTTATTTGAATGTAGGATCTTTTATTCTTTTATCTTTGCTTTGAAAACTTATTACAAAATAGTCCTCTTTCACAACTCATTACACTTATATACGAGTTTTGGTTAATTCAGTGCTGAGTATGTCGGACATTGGCGCAATTTTAGATTGCGCCATTGTCCTAAATAAAAAAATCTTTGCATTCGGGCGCAAACTAGAATTGCGCCAACGTGACGCAATTTGGGATTGCGTTAAGACGCAAAATAAATACCCGACCACCCTATTTCTTCCTCTCACTTTGATATCTTCTCAAAAAAGAAACCCAATCCCAATTCTAATTTTCCTGATCTATCATTGTTTTCATTGAAAACGTTTGTCTTTTGCAGATCTAATTCTTGAACAATGGTTTCAGTTTGATTTGGATTGACAAAAGGTATGTTTTTGTATAACCTAATTTTTTTTATGCATTTAGAATTCTTAATAGTGCTTATTTTCTTATCATTATAGGATGATAGCTAATTTTAGTATAACTATATGCTATTTTCATGGTGATTTAGTTATTGATGAACATAAGTATAGAATATATAATGGGGAATCTTACAAACCGACAAAGGTCTAAAAGGTTATAACTTCCAACAATCAAAAATGTCTATTTACAAAGAAATTAATATCAAACCAGAGGAGTTTGATATTGATTTAGTTTGCAATTGGCCAACCAATCCTGGATCTAAAACAATTAATATAGTAGATGATTATGATGTTGAATTAATCTTTTCTATCGTTTTCAAAATCCATGGAGTTGTTTGTTTGAAAAAACATAAAGTTGTTGCCAGAACAACTTATAACTCCTTTCATAGCGGCTTTTGCAATCAACTATGCATATATATCTTCCTACGATCGTACCGCAATATGGACAACAATAAATGTTTTCGGGGTATATTCTCTATATGAATTTTCAATAACTATCACAACCTGGCTATCCATATCTGACGTATGATACCATTGCAAACGTGAGTAAAAGGTAACCCATACTGCAACATTTTTCTAATGGACGTTATGTTCATTATGTTGCGTTTGATAATAAAATAAAATTCTTTTCCAAATGTATACCGCAATATCGTCCGATGCAAATATGTAGGACCACCAACCAGTCATTGGTCTTGTCCTTAGGGGTGTAAACGGGTCGGACCAGACCGGACAGAGGTAAGTCCAAGCTCTGTCCTATAATAATTCGGACGGACATGGACCGGACATCATATAGCCTCGGACCGAGCCAAACAACGGACAGTCTTGTCCGATATAGCCTTCGATAATAGAAAAACATCGAACATTTAAGATCATACCGAACATTATTGTCCAAGCTCTGTCCAATAAGAGAATCGGATGGAAACGGATCAAACACCTTATAGCTTCGGACCGAGCCGGACAACGAACTGTCTTGTCCGATATACAACCCTACTTGTCCTATACAGTCAATACCCTCCAAATTTTCACATTTGCCAGTAAGTTACGTTTGATAATGATATTGAACTGTGTTGCATATAAGGCTTCAATCAAAATTTTCGGCTTTCATGGGCCGGTTTTCTGGTAGATGTTACCAATACAGAATCAAACGTGGAACCGAATGAATCCGATGTCGATATAGATGAACCTGAAATTGATAAGTTAAACCACGTTCCTGCACTTGGTAGCATGATTATTGTAAGCATCCGAGAGAATAATATGTCGTGGATAGACGTAGTGCACGCAAACAATGCTCCTTTAAATTATGATTTTTGGAGGTGAAGACAATGCTACTGCAGAATGTGATAACCCAGAATAGAGATATCGTTAGATGATGATTCATGTAGTGCACAAATGTTGGCTAGATCCATTGTTGTAAATTTATAATTCAACGGTGAAGTTTCCTCATCTTCTAGTGTTTAGATCGGTTTCAAAGTCGGTATGGTGATCAAGAGCAAAAGGAAATTCTTTCAATAGCTAAGTGAATGGTCAATTCTACATGCGTTTTCTTTCAAGCTAATCATGTCAAGTAAAGAAAAATACACTGCTATTTACGACATCTATTCCAATTTTTCATGGAGAATACATGTTATGGATTAAAAAAAGGCAACCTAAATGGTGTGTTGTTAAAAAATATACAGATGATTATAGTTGCGTAAACCCAAAAAATAACTCTAATCACAAGCAAGCCACGTCTACATTTTTATTTCGAAGATCATGCCTTTTGTAAACGCATACTTGAGCAATACAACTGGAACATTGTATGTCTTAATGGAGAAATAACTATTTACAAAAATTGGCTACATGAATGCATGAAGGAAATTAAGCAAAGCAATCAAACTTATATACAGTGACAGGGCGGAGTCATACTCTAACCTACATCGGTATTTAGACAAAATTACATAATCTAATTCGGGCAGTGTTGGACATGTAATAATTAATGAGTGTGGCGTATTCGAACAAGCTTTTTGGGCTTTAGACCTTGCATCGAACAATTTGTACATTGTCAACCTTTGATTTGTACATAGAGAAAAAAAAGTTGCTAATGAAATTTGAGAAGCTTAAGGCGAAGAAGAAGGCGGATGAGGAAGCCAGCCTCAAGGCTTAAGAAGAGGAGAGGGCTAAATCTAAAGAAGAGGCTCAGATGAAGGCTCAAGAGGCTCGGAAGAAAGTAGCGCATGAGGCATCCCGCAAGAGAGATGAGGAGGAACTTAAGACGAGGAAGGCCCAAAAGGAAGCCAGGAAAACTAAAAAGGAGGCCGAGAAGATTGAACCTTCGGGGGCCATCATTCTAACAGTCCCTCCTCCACTAAAGGCAATTGTAACAACCCAGAAAACCAGAGCCAATTTAAAATTTTTATTTTGGCTATTTTGAAGAATTTAGAATATTTAAAATAATTTGTTTTAAATAATAATGACTAAAAATTTATTCTAAATGAAGATAGAAACAAATAAATTTATTTTAATTATATAACGAGCCTGAGATGGCGCGGTAGTTTGAAATTTTGATTTTGAACTTTGATGTACAGGATTCAAAATAAATCAGATTTCAGTCAAACCAAAAATATTCAAATCTGTTTAAAAATATCTTTCTAACGGGTCTGAAAAACTAAAATTTCATAGCGCGAATAAATAAAAATTATGGCCAGTTGAATATTCAGAATAGTCACAATGGAATTTAATATAAATATAGCCCTTAAAAATAGATTCAAACGACCTCTGTTTTCGACAAAACCACTTTGGTTGGATCCGGAATGTCAATTTATGTCTAAGTTTAAAATTCCATAATTTTTGGAATTAATATGTGAGCGTGGCAAAGGAAAACGCGTTTGGTAATTTCAGTTTGAATTGGATCGACCAGAAAAAATCCATTTTTCAGATAGTCTCCAAATTCGATGAAATTAATTTTGTTGGGACCGTATTGTCCCAACCTAGCTAGATTTATTTTCCGGGAATTTTTGGAATCAATATGTGGCCCCGACAAATTAAAATAAACGTTCAAATCCAAATTTGAATGTTTTATGTTTCAATCTGAAGAAAAACTGGCTGAAATAGTCGAATGGGCTTACGAAACATATTCCATTGTGTCTGGTTTGGGGGTATTTATTTAGGGGCGATAGTCGTTGGGTTTGATTTGGAGTTCGTATGGATTAAGGGGTATTTTCGAAATTAAAAGAATAAATAATTAATTATAAAACCAAGGGCCAATAAGATTTCTCGGTTTATTTTCTCGCTCATTAAAGGCCCCGTAACCCTCGTTCCCGACGACGCTGCTCCTCTTACCTTCTCTCTTCGATTTCTTAAAATCCACACAGCTAAATCAATCAGTTCTTTAGGGGTTTTTGAAGAGAATTTGGAGAGCTTCAATTCCACACCGGATTTGCCAACTATGGTGGGGTATTTGGAGAGTTTCAATTCCTTGAAGTCAGCGTCTTTGAGCCGCCGCCGAGCCACCATGATGCCATCGATCTGAGCAAACCCACAGTCGATCGGCGTGCCGTTCAGTGCTCTTACACGTGGCGTATTCCGATCGTCACGAAGTCGAGCAGTTTGATCGCAAAATCCAGACCTAGTTTTGAATCCAACCTGAGAGGTAACGGCATGTATAGTTTAAACTGTTTATAACAGTTAAAAGCGTTGCAAAGTTGTTTAATCATATAAAAGTCATATTTTTTCATGTGTTGTCCAAATCCAGTGAAACAAGAGACACTGGGACCGTGACATCGTCTTCTACATGTTAGAAGAGACTAGAACGTATTTTTAGCTCTCTACAATTTTAGAAGGAGTGGAACCCAATGTGAGATTTCTAAATTCAAATTGGAATGTATACGCATTGTATAAATTATATAAGCGATGTATAAATTATATACACGTTGTATATCTCATATATGGGTGTTTTATAAATTATATAAGTGATGTACAAATTATACATACGTTGTATAAATCATATATGTGTTGAATGGAAATTGAAATAAATATATTTATATACATGTACATATATATATATATATGTGTATATATCTATACACACACACTCCCCTCGTCGACATACCATGGACGATATAAATTGTTTGGGTTGTGATTGTGAATGATTGATTGTGGTTGCAACATTTTTTTTTTTGTGTTTTTGGTATATTCATTGTGTTGTGAAAAATGAATAATATTGTGAAAATCATTGAAATGAAAGTATTGTAATGCTGCAAGGCCTAGGATAACAGAGGAGCCGTGCTGGACACGGTGTCGGTACTAAATACCCTGTCATTGTAATGCCGAAATTTTCCGAAATATTCATGTTTGGAATAAATTGTTTGAACAATAAAAATAACATTTTTATTGTATATGTGAAGTATATAAAATATTCATGTTTGAAATAAATAGTTTGAATGATAAAAATAACATTTTTATTGTATATATGAATCACTAAAAAAATGTTTTAAAATAAAAATCACATTTTTATTGTATGTATGAACCTTTAAAAATAACCAAAGGTTGAAATAAATATTTGTTGATTGAAAATAATATTTTTAACATGTATATGAACCTTTAAAAATAATAAAAGGTTGAAATAAATATTTGTTGATTGAAAATAATATTTTTAACATGAATATGAACTGTTAAAAATAACCATAGGTTGAAATAAATATTTTTTGATTGAAAATAATATTTTTAACATGCATATGAACTGTTAAAAATAACCAAGGGTTGAAATAAATATTTGTTGATTGAAAATAATATTTTTACCATGTATATGAACTGTTAAAAATAACCGGGTTAAAATATATATTTGTTGATTGAAAATAATATTTTTAACATGAATATGAACTGTTAAAAATAACCATAGGTTGAAATATTTGTTGATTGAAAATAATATTTTTAACATGTATATGAAGTGTTAAAAATCATCATGTATAGAAGTTCGTAAAAAATATTATTTTTAGCTTAGATATGCACATATATACATGTGCTGAACAGGTAAATGGATTTGTTGTTGAGTAAAGAATTATTTGCATGCCCGATAAATAGGTAAACCTTAATGAGTTGGCTGCACAATTTTATTTATATATCAATTCCTGTGAATGTCATTGGATGCGGTGTGCTAGTTTTTCTGTGTGAGATTATAAACGTCGCCATAGAATAACAACAATTAATTTTGAACTACACTACATGGCATACCACGTGAAGAGAGCATACTTCATCATATATCACATCAGTATTTGGACCTAATGTGACGAGGTTGGGATTACCATACGGTCAAGACGCTCGTATAGCGTTGACTGAATTACAGGTTGAACTGAGAACTGATATAGACAAAATAAATATAATGGTAAATTTTTACATTAAATAAAAACCCTACACGAGTGTAGAGTTGACAATAATCACGTCTCTCTAGTTATTAATACGGAACATGTATTATTTATTTTCAACACTGGACGAGGTGACGAGATTTATCTCTAGAGTAATTTACACACTCCCTCGGGCATAGAATTGATCACTAAAAATTGTATGTGCTTATACTGGATTTATTGGGTGTCTAATATGGCCCAATAATTTCCAAACCCCTCCCCATACAACGGAGGTTATGGCGAAATTTTTCGAAATTTAAAGGCGTTAGCCAAATTTTTGAAGTAAAAACGGTTTAGAAATCATCAAATAAATTATATCTATATATATATATATATATATATATAATAAAAATAAAAGGAATAATGACACTGCAATTCGTGTTTTGAAATCGTAATTTTAAACGATTATTATGGGAGATCCGACCATTGGATTTTCCCGAAACCGGAACCGTTGGGTTCACTTTAGAAAGATCTTTCCAACGATATAAAATTCGTTAAGATCCAACTATTAGATTTTGCGAAATGTTTAAATCAAATTTGAATGAGAGCAGCGCTAGTGCCATCGAATGACCTGAAACGTCGTTCGATGGAAATGGACTATTTTTAAATAAATAAAAATAATGAAAAATCGTTTTAAAATATTATAAATGATGTGGAATGGAGATAAACCAATTTTACTTGGTTTATTAGGTATTTTGATGGTTGGATGTATTTGACATGAAAATTATACTAATGAACTGAAATGTGGATGTCGAATAGTTTAACCATAAAAAAATTGATTTTAATTCTATACATGCGTGAATTATTTGAAAAGGCCGAGTTAATTCTCATTTCAAATAATTGATCGACGATGAAAAAGTCGAAGATATGAAGACGATGCAAGACTGATAATCTTTACATCGAATGGATGGCTACTGATGCCTTTGATTGGAGTTGCTGCCTTGAAAGGGTTACAATGGTAGTTGTCCGGACGTATTTGTTGATTGTTCGGTTGTACGAGGGCCTCTCTCCTGTATTGGACATATGGGACGAAGAATAAGGTGCCTTCGGTTTCGTTCAGACCCAGAACGAACTAGTAAATGGATGTATGTCTGACATTGGATTTTATTCTGTGTTGATTGATTTCTATTAAATATATATCTGTTTGGTGGCATAGAATTTATTCTCTTGCTTAACACCATTCTCTAAGACGTACGAGCTTAGAGGTTGTATATCGATATACATCAGTCGCATGGCGTGGAATGTCAATGTGACATGCTGAGATGCAGTGATCAGGGCTTTTGTTGAAAAGCAGAGCCTTGTAGCTGATGATCAAAGCACGGCTTTAATATAGCATAGCTTTGTATATGGCGTTAATTCGCGAGCCTCACACCCCGGGTATGAACCAAAAACGGGAGAGTACCTCAGGGAGGACATGTGTTTCCTTCTAGCTAGGAGTGGTGTCATGGTATGGAGCCTAGACATTTTTACTTATGTAGATGATGGAAAGCGAGACGCCTCGGTTATATCGGTCACTATGGGGCCGACGGATGGTTTGGTCGATATACTGACCAGTTTACGCCCCACAGGGCGGGGAAACGTATTGTTCAGGCATTTTAATCCACTCTGTGTGGACCGGCCCTGACGACCCAAGGGCTCACCTGTGTCTGGGTCCTGAGGCTCGGGCTAGACAGTCTCAAAGTCCGTAAGGACGATCTCTTGCCTTAGTTCATGATGGAAATCCAACTTCCAATACGACATTGTGCGGTTTTGATTGTAAGCCTATATGTGGCGGCATAGTGGCATAGGACGCTCATGTCGTCTATGATTGATACATTATGATTAAAATTGATTTTGAAACATATATGCACTAGTAATAATATCAAATGATTTTGATTTATACGTATTAAGCATATTTTGGCCATTATAAGGTAAAAATCTATCCTCCGGCTTACGTTGCATTGTGTGATGGAACCTGAGTCTTATAATGGCTTCATTTTGTATAAAAAGCATTGCATTGTTTAAATGATTTACTTTATTTATGCACTGGCGATCCAATGGAATAAACCCGTTCTGCGTTAGCGGCGTGGTCCTGTGATTGACCTTATTGTTAAATAGGTTAAGTAAGATTTCTCATACCAGTCCCATGACCGAGTCGTAGTTTGTTTCACTTTGCAAACTCGGGTGCCCCTATTTCTACACAGACAGCCTTGTATTCAGGTTTTAGCAAGCTCATTCTGGATAGCTATGGAGCTGAAGATGGATACCATCGTTTCTATTATGCTGTTCAGACTTCGTTATGTATATTATGTTTGATTTCGCTGCAGACATTTTATATAAAGCTGAAACTGTATTTTGTACTAAATATGATCATGTTATACTGTGTAACTATGATGATTATATTTATTCCAGTGTAATTTGTTGTACATTATCTGGTGTAATGATATATTTCTGTTCTGTTGTTATTGTTTTTGTGTTATATTCCAAAGATTATCCTTGCTTTCGTGGCACGGGAGTTTGGGGTCATCACAGTTGGTATCAGAGCTTTGGCTAATGTTAGTTCCGGAATATAACATATTAACGAACTCGTCAGAAATAGAATCAGTAGTATTCTAGGGCGAGTAACTCATTGTAGATAGGATCAGTAATGTCCTAGAATGAGTTTAGCAGAATAAAATACACCCAATTAGATGCATATACATTTAAATATTTGTCTCTATGCCTTACAATGTCTTTTCTGTTGGCCTGACTCTTTGTATGCTATTTGCAGACATAATAGAAAATGAGTGGCAGAAGCAGAAGCAGAAGAAGTAATTCTATGGTTCAGCAATCTAATGAGCCAATCGTGCTCCTACAGCCAGAATCAGATATAGAAGTTCTAGTAAAGAAGTATCAAAATTTGGATGGATTACCATTCTTGGGCAAAGAATCCATTATTGAAACACAAGCTTGGATGCGTTCTGTTGAGAGAATTTTTGAAGGTTTAAAGCTGAGGGATGACTAGAAAAGATTACTGACATCTTTGGCACTCAAAGATGAAGCTTTAATCTGGTGGGAAATGGTTACTAAGGATAATCCAGAAGGTAATACTACCTTGGATAGATTTAAAGAAATTTTCAAAGAAAGATTTATTCCTTCAGAAACAACTGAGCGGCTAGACGATGAGTTCTACTATCTGAAACAAGGAGATATGACCATTCAGGATTATCAGGATAAATTCAGCAAACTTTCTCATTTTCCCCCGAAGCTAATTGAAGATCCTTTGAGGAAGAATCCGAGGTTTATTAACGGGGTTCAAAGAAGGTACAAGAATTGCGTAACTGCACATTTGAGTCTTCCTTTTTCTGAAATGATATACCTGGCTTATCGCTATGAGGATCTTGATAAGCAAGGTCTTTTGGAGGACGAAGAGGAAGTCATTTCTAGCAACAAAAGGAAGTTTGAAACTGATAGCCCAGAGGCAAGTACGCAGCCTGAGGCAAGTACGAAGTCTGTGGTCAGTAAGAAGCCTAAAGCCAATCAGAAAAAGGCAGAGACAGTCATATTCCTTAACTGCAATCAGAAAGGGCGTTTGTCCAGAAAATGTAAATCTTTAAAAATGCAGAAGAGGAGCGGATCTAAGTCTAATAAGGGGGTTCAAGGGAATAGAGAATGCAACATTTTCCATCAATTTGGTCATGTAAAGCAGGATTGCCGGCTTTTAAAAATCGCCAAGGTGGCTCAGGTCAATAACACGACAGATATGGAAACACCCTCAGCCAATCAAGTAAGGCCAGATGTTTTGGAAGGCATGCTTACTGTCAAAAATATTCCAGTTAAAGTACTATTTGATACAGGCGCATCACGAAGCTTTATTACAAGTAATGTGGTTAAGAAATTGGATTTAAAATTGAAAAAGCTCAAAGAACCCATCAGTGTCCATAATCCGGTTGGGAGTTCCCTCAATCTTAGTTGGATTTGTGGGGTGCCTATCTCTTTTTCCCATTATCGGTTCACTTCCATCTCGATCGTCATGAATTTTACCGAATTTGATCTTATTTTAGGATTGGAATGGTTAACCCAATACGAAGCTGAGGTAAATTGCGCCGAGAGAGTTGTTAAGGCAAAGACTAAATCAGGGGAGTATATAACCATACCATGTGAAGGTCCAAATTCGGGTAGAAAAGAATTTTGGTCAAGTCTTGATGTTTCTCCTGCTCCAATAGAAAATATTCCTGTTGTCACAAAAATATTCCTGTGTCAAAAATTATGCGGATGTGTTTGAAGAAGTGGATAACTCACCTCCGCGTAGAGAAATTGATTTCAGAATCGATCTGGTTCCGAATGCAAGGCCAGTTGTGCATCCTATTCGAAGAATGACTTTAAAGGAGAAAGAAGAAATGGGGGATCAGACTTGACAATTACTATGGAAAGCTCTGATCAGGCCTAGTTTCCCTAATTAGGGAACAGCAGTGGTGTTTGTCCCAAAGTCATACGGTACTCTCAAACTATGCATGGATTATCGTGACTTGAATAAGCAGACATTGAAGAATAAATATCCATTGCCGCAAATTGATGATTTGTTGGATCGCTTGAATGGAGCACAAGTATTTTCAAGAATGGACCTAGCTACAAGTTTCCATCAACTTCGTATTGCCGAAGAATGTGTTCCTTTAACAGCATTCTGAGGTCCAGGCTTATTCTATGAATGGTTAGTAATTTCGTTCGACTTATGTAACGCTCCAGCTTATTTTGTCGATCTAATGAACAGGGTATTCAGTGAAGTCTTGAATAAATTCGTACTGGTTTTCATTGATGACATATTGATCTTCTCTAAGTCAGATAGCAAGCACACTAAACATTTAGAACAAGTTTTGGAAATTCTCAGAAAGAATGTATTAAAAGCTAAATTTTCTAGGTGCATATTCTAGCAAGAAAAAGCCAAGTTCCTTGGTCACGTTGTATCAAAGGAAGGAATCTCAGTAGATCCAAGTAAAATTACAGCTATTCAATATTGGAAGTAGCCTAGTACACCCACAAAAGTCCGATGTTTTCTGGGATTGGCTAGTTATTATCAGAAATTCGTTAAAGATTTTTCAAAGCTATCTAGTCCATTAACGCAACTTACTAAGAAGCACGCAAGATTTAATTGGACTCCAGAATGTGAGGCGACTTTCCAAGAGCTGAAATTAAGATTAACTACTTCTCCAGTGTTGACTATTATCGATGGCAATCAAGATTTGACAGTCTATAATGATGCTTCTCTTGAAGGTGCTGGTGCAGTATTAATGCAAAGAGGCCAAGTAGTTGCTTATGCTAGCCGTCAGTTGAAACCGCATGAAAAGAGATATGCTACTAATAATCTTGAGTTATTAGCCGTCATGTTTTCTTTGAAAATCTGGAGGCACTATCTTTTGGGTGAGAAGTTCGAATTATATACAGATCACAAGTCGTTAAAGTATTTGTTCACCTAGAAGGATTTAAATCTGAGACAGCAGCGTTGGCTAGAATTTCTTGCAGCGTACGATCTAGATATTTTGTATACTCTGGGGAAAGCCAATGTTGTAGCTGATGCACTCAGCAGAAAGAATGCGATCATCACCAGTCTTATTATCATGCCTTCGTTGATTGAAAAGATCTCTGTTCTTCAGAAAGACAATAACTTTATTAAGGAGATTATCAAAAGAATTCAAAAGGGCAAAGTCCCCAGTTTCCAAGTGGATAGCCTGGGGCTTCTGAGATTGAAAGGACGAATCTGTGTTCCAGAAGTTCCAGAACTCAGAAGCGAGGTACTAGATGAATGTCACAAATCTAAGCTCGGTATCCATCCTGGTGTGAGTAAGATGTATAATGATTTCAAACGAACATTCTAATGGAAGGAGATGAAAAGAGACATTTCAATATATGTTAGTCGGTGTTCTACTTGTCAACAAGTCAAAAGCGATCAACACAAATTCGCTAGATTGTTACAACCATTGGAGATTCCAAATTGGAAGTGGGAGCAAATTTCCATGGACTTCATAGATGGTTTGCCTAGAACCAAGAGAGATAATGACAGTATATGGGTGATCGTAGATCATTTCACGAAGACCGCCCATTTTATACCTGTTAGATCAAATAGAACGACTCTGAACCTGGCACAGATTTATTTCAAGGAGATCGTTAGACTACATGGAGTTCCCAGTAGTATTGTTAGTGATCGTGATCCGATATTCGCTAGTAAATTCTGGGAAGCATTCTAGGCAGAGTTGGGAACAAAGTTAAACCTTAGCATCGCATATCATCCTCAAACAGATGGCCAAACTGAGAGGGTGAATCGTATACTAGAAGATTTATTGCGGGCATGTATTATTGATTTTGGTGGATTGTGGGAAGATCACTTGCATTTGGGTGAGTTCTCATATAATAACAGCTACCAAGCGAGCTTGGGAATGTCACCATTCGAAGCATTGTATGGTCGGTCGACCATATAGATCTCCCGCATGTTGGGTAGAATCAGGCAATTGACTAGTATTGGGTCCTGATATGATCCGTGAAGCTTCAGATAAAGTTGATTTCATTAAGAAGCGACTATAAGCAGCTCAAAGCCGACAGAAGAGTTATGCAGATTCTAGAAGAAGAGATTTGGCATTTGATGTTGGTGATTATGTATATCTGAGAGTTTCTCCGATGAGAGGAGTAGTCCAATTCGGAAAAACAGGGATGTTGGCGCCTAGATTTATTGGTCCATTTCCTATACTTGAAAGGATTGGAACTCTTGCTTATAGGGTTCAATTGTCTGATTGGTTGCCCGGAGTGCATGATGTATTTAATATGTCTCAACTTCGTAAACATGTGCATGATCCAGACTTGGTCGTTGAAGAAGCAACGCAACAAGATTTGGATATTACTCCAAAATTAACTGTGAGAAGAGAGCCGATAAAGATTATTGGCAAATAAACCAAGGTTCTGAGGAACAAGAAGGTTCATTTAGTCAAAGTACAGTGGAGCGGAGATCCCAGAGACTGTACATGGGAGAAAAAAGATAACATCAAACAGGCTTATCCCAAGCGTAGAGTGGACATCTCTAATTAGCTCTGGTGCAAGGTACATTTACAGTATATTCTATTTTCCATTTTGTTTCCTACTTTACTATTGTTTCCTTATTGGGGACGAAAAGTTTTAAGTAGGGGAGATTGTAACAACCCGGAAAATCAGAGCCAATTTAAAAAAAAAATATTTTGTCTATTTTAATGAATTTAGAATATTTAAAATAATTTATTTTAAATAATAACGACTAAAAATTTATTCTAAATGAAGTTAGAACGAATAAATTTATTTTAATTATATAATGAGCCTGAAATGGCACGACAGTTTGAAAATTTGATTTTGAACTTTGACTGAATGTACAGGATTCAAAATACATCAAATTTCAGTAAAACCAAAAATATTTAAATCTGTTTAAAAATATCTTTCTTATGGATCTGAAAAATTGAAATTTCATAGTGGGAATAAAAAGTTATAGCCAGTTGAATATTCAGAATAGTCGCTATGGAATTTAATATAAATATAGCCATTAAAAATAGACATTTTGCAAACAACCTCTGTTTTTGACGAAACCATTTTGGTTGGATCCAGAATGTCAATTTATGGCTAGGTTTAAAATTCCATAATTATTGGAATTAATATGTGAGCGTGGCAAAGAAAAACGCGTTTGGTAATTTCAATTTGAATTGGATCGACCAGAAAAAGTCCATTTTTCAAATGATATCCAAATTCGATGAAATTAATTTTGTTGGGACCGTATCATCTCAACATAGCTAGATTTATTTTTCGGAAATTTTTAGAATCACTATGTGGCCCCGGCAAATTAAAATATACGTTCAAATCCAAATTTTAATGTTTTATATTTTAATTTGAAAAAAAACTGACTAAAACAGTCGAATGGGCTTACGAAACATATTCCATTGTGTCCGGAATGGGAGTATTTATCAAGAGGCGATAGTCGTTGGGTTTGATTTGGAATTCGTATGGATTAAGGGGAATTTTCGAAATTAAAAGAATAAATAATTAATTATAAAACCAAGGGCCAATAGGATTTCTCGGTTTATTTTCTCGCTCATCAAAAAGTCCGCGTAATCCTCGTTCTCGATGGCGCTGCTCCTCTTACCTTCTCTCTTCGATTTCTTAAAATCAACACAACTAAATCGATCAGTTCTTTAGGGATTTTTGAAGAGAATTTGGAGAGCTTTAAATCCATACCGGATTTGCCAATTATCGTGGGGTATTTAGAGAGTTTCGATGCCTCGAAGTCAGCGTCTTCGGGCCGCCGCCGAGCCACCGTGACGCCATCGATCTGAGCAAACCCACAGTTGATCGGCGCGCCGTTCAGAGCTCTTACACGTGGCATATTTCGATCATCACGAAGTCGAGCGGTTTGATCGCAAAATGCATACCTAGTTTTGAATCCAACCTGAGAGTAATGGCCTGTATAGTTTAAACTATTTATAACAGTTAAAAGCATTGCAAAGTTGGTTAATCGTATGAAAATCATATCTTTTTCATGTGTTGTCCAAATCCAGTGAAACAAGAGACATTAAGACCGTGACATCGTCTTCTACATTCTAGAAGAGACTGGAATGTATTTGGAGCTCTCTACAATTTTAGAAGGAGTGGAACCCAATGTGATATTTCTAAATTCAAATTGGAATGTATACGCATTGTACAAGCGATGTATAAATTATATACGCGTTGTATATTTCATATATGAGCATTGTATAAATTATATAAGCGATGTATAAATTATACATACGTTGTATAAATCATATATGCATTGAATGGAAATTGAAATAGAAATAAATATATTTATATACATATGAA
This sequence comes from Allium sativum, assembly GCA_030737875.1. Lineage (NCBI taxonomy): Eukaryota > Viridiplantae > Streptophyta > Magnoliopsida > Asparagales > Amaryllidaceae > Allium > Allium sativum. Next base: position 5,453,606 of record CM060914.1, on the reverse strand, counting down.
TATATATATATACACACACACACACTCCCCTCGTCCACAAACCATGGACGATATAAATTGTTTGGGTTGTGATTGTGAATGATAGATTGTGATTGCAACAAAATTTGTTGTGTTTGTGGTATATTCATTGTGTTGTGAAAATGAATGATATTGTGGAATCCATTGAAATGAAAGTATTGTAATGCTGCAAGGCCTAGGATAGCAGATGAGTCGTGCTGGACACGGTGTCGGTGCTAAATACGCTGCCGTTGTAATGCCGAAATTTTCTGAAATATTTATGTTTGAAGTAAATTATTTGAACGATAAAAATAACATTTTTATTGTATATATGAATCACTAAAAATATTCGTGTTTGGAATATAATGTTTTAACAATAAAAATCACATTTTTATTGTATGTATGAACCTTTAAAAATAACCAGAGATTGAAATATATATTTGTTGATTGAAAATAATATTTTTAACATGTATATGAACATTTAAAAATAACCAAAGGTTGAAATAAATATTTATTGATTGAAAATAATATTTTTAACATGAATATGAACTATTAAAAATAACCATAGGTTGAAATAAATATTTGTTGATTGAAAACAATATTTTTTAATGTATATGAACTGTTAAAAATAACCAAGGGTTGAAATAAATATTAGTTGATTGAAAATAATATTTTTAACATGTATATGAACTGTTAAAAATAACCAAGGGTTGAAATAAATATTTGTTGATTGAAAATAATATTTTTAACATGAATATGAACTGTTAAAAATAACCATTGGTTGAAATAAATATTTGTTGATTGAAAATAATATTTTTAACATGTATATGAAGTGTTAAAAATCATCATGTATACAAATAAATATTGGTTGGCTAAAAATATTATTTTTAGCTTAGATATGCACATATATACATGTGCTGAACAGGCAAATGGATTTGTAGTTGAGTAAATAATTTTTTAGCGTGCCCGACAAATAGGTAAACCTTAATGAGTTGGCTGCGCAATTTTATTTATATATCAACTTATGTGAATGCCATTGGATGCGGTGTGCTGGTTTTTCTGTGTGAGATTATAAACGTCGCCATAGAATAGCAACAATTAATTTTGAACTATACTACATGGCATTCTACGTGAAGAGAGCATACTTCATCTTATACCACATCAGCATTTGGAGCTAATGTGATGAGGTTGGGATTTCCGTAGGGCAAGACGCTCGTATGGCGTTGACTGAATTACAGGTTGAACTGAGGACTGATATGGACAGAATAAATATAACAGTAAATTGCCATATTAAAGAAAAACCCCACATGGGTGTAGAGTTGACAATAATCACGTCTCTCTAGTTATTAGATACGGTACATGGATTATTTATTTCCAACACTGGATGAGGTAACGAGATTTATCCCTGAAGTAATTTACACACTCCCTCGGGAATAGAACAGGTCACTAAAATAAAACGAAAAACGACGCTGTAGTTCGTGTTTTGAAATCACAATTTTAAACGATTATTACGGGAGATTCGACCGTCGGATTTTCCCGAAACCGAAACTGTTGGGTTTGCTTTGGAAAGATCTTTCCAAAGATATAAAATTTGTTAAGATCCAACGGTTAGATTTTGCGAAATGTTTAAATCAAATTTGGACAAGAGCAGCGCTAGTGCCATCGAATGACCTGAAATATCGTTCGATGGAAATGGACTATTTTTAAATAAATAAAAATAGTGAAAAATCATTTTAAAATATTATAAACGATGTGGAATGGAGATAAACCGATTTTACTTGGTTTATCAGGTATTTTGATGGTTGGATGTATTTGACATGAAAATTATACAAATGAACTAAAATGTGGAAGTCGAATAGTTTAACCATAGAAAGAATTGATTTGAATTCTATACATGCGTGAATTATTTGAAAAGGCCGAGTTAATTCTCATTTCAAATAATTGATCGACGATGAAAAAGTCGAAGATATGAGGACGGTGCAAGACCGATAATCTTCACATCGAATGGATGGCTACTGATGCCTTTGATTGGAGTTGCTGCCTTGAAAGGGTTACAATGGTAGTTGCCCAAACGTATTTGTTGACTGTTCGGATGTGCGAGGGCCTCTCTCCTGTATTGGACATATGGGACGAGGAATAAGGTGCCTCCGGTTTCGTTCAGACCCAGAACGAATTAGTAAATGGATGTGTGTCTGACATTGGATTTTATTTTGTGTTGATTGATTTCTATTAAATATATATTTGTTTGATGGCGGAGAATTTATTCTTTTGCTTAACACCCTTCTCTAAGACGTACGAGCTTAGAGGTTATATATTGATAGACATCAGTCGCATGACATGAAATGTTAATGTGGCATGCTGAGATGCCGTGATCAGGGCTTTTGTTGAAAAGAAGAGCCTTGTGTTTGATGATCAAATCATGACTTTAATATAACATAGGTTTGTGTATGGCGTTAATTCGTGAGCCTCACACCCCGGGTATGAATCAGAAACGGGAGAGGACCTCAGGGAGGACATGTGTTTCCTTCTAGCTAGGAGTGGTGTCATGGTATGGAGCCCAGACATTTTTACTTATGTAGACGATAGAAAGCGAGGCGCCTTGGTTATATCGGTCACTATGGGGCCGACGGATGGTTTGGTCGATATACTGACCAGTTTACGCCCCACATGGCAGGGAAACGTATTACTTACGCATTTTAATCCACTCCGTGTGGACCGGCCCTGACGATCCAAGGGCTCACCTGTGTCTGGGTCCTAAGGCTCGGGCTTGACAGTCTCAAAGTCGGTAAGGACGATCTCTTGCCTTGGTTCATGATGGAAATCCAACTTCCAATACGACATTGTGCGGTTTTAATTATAAGCCTATATGTGGCGGCATAGTGGCATGGGATGCTCATATCGTCTATGACTGATACTTTATGATTGAAATTGCTTTTGAAACATATATGCACTAGTAATAATATCAAATTATTTTGATTTATATGTATCAAGCATATTTTGGCCAATATAAGGTAAAACTCTATCCTCCGGCTTGCGTTGCATTGTGTGATGGGACCTGAGTCATATAATGGCTTCATTTTGTATAAAAAGCATTGCGTTGTTTAAATAATTTACTTTATTTATGCACTGGCGATCAAATGGAGTAAACCCGTACCGCGTTAGCAGCATGGTCCTGTGATTAACCTTATTGTTAAATAGGTTAAGTAAGATTTCTCATTCCAGTCCCATGACTGACTCGTAGTTTGTTTCACTTTGCAAACTCGGGTGCCCCTATTTCTATACGAGCAGCCTTGTATTTAGGTTTTAGCAAGCTCATTCTGGATAGCTATGGAGCTGAAGATGGATACCATCATTTCTATTATGTTGTTCAGACTTCGTTATGTATATTATGTTTGATTCCACTGCAGACATTTTATATAAAGCTGAAACTGTATTTTGTAATAAGTATGATCCTGTTATACTGTGTAACTTTGATGATTATATTTGTTCCAGTGTAATTTGTTGTACATTATCTGGTGTAATGATATATTTCTGTTCTGCTGTTATTGTTTATGTGTTATATTCCAAAGATTATCCTTGCTTCCATGGCATGGGAGTTTGGGGTCATCACAGTATTCCTCCTTGAATCCGAGACCACATATATCACTAAAGAAGAAAAGCCAATACGAGTCCTCCCTGCATCCTTGATTGATGGGTATGAATTCAGGCCTCGCCCCTTTCCAACTCCATCGAAGGAATAGAAAGGAACCAGAGGGAGCAGAGAGTCGAAGAGGAAGAGAAGGAAGAAGGATGAGCTACTCTAGGCCGAGTCTGAGAAGAAGAAGGGGAAGAGGGCAGTCGTCCAAGTGATTGTTGTAGATAAGTCTTTGTTTTTGTAGGCCAATAGAATGTGCAAGAACGACCCTCGCTTTTTGAAGGCATGACGTGGATTTGATGTACATCATGTCATTAGTAAAAGAATGTACTTTTGACATGTGAATGAAAGTTTATTTACTTTTCTTACATCATGTATCATACTAAGTGTGTTCAAGCACTCTTTACATTTTCCAACATTGTACTCATGTAAATTAACTTGGCATTACACTAATATCTGAGTTTACTGGAGGAGTCTCGGGACTTCAAGAATTCGAGGTTAGACTGGGAAAACACGAAAATTTCTGGCAAGTGCACGAGGATACGAATTTTTAGCTTTGCATTCCGTGGACTTGGTCAGTTTTTTCCTATTCCTCCGGGGAGTGGCAGTTGTGTTGCTTTCTTTAATCCCAAGTCCGAGTTAGGAAGTTTGAGTCGTCACATTATATTGCATGATTGGAATGGGATTGAAGTCGAACATACGTAGCTTATTGGCTAACGCTTGAGAAGCGAACTTGTTTGAATTGATCGCTCGGGTATGCACATAAGATGCGATCATATAGTTGAGTTGTCAGTTCCAAGATTCGACTCTTGATCTAATCACTTCGTGATCATGATTCCCCCAAGTGTTGCATATGCGATCAGTGATGATAATGGTTTTAGTTATAAAACTAAAGGTTGTCACCGCATTCCGAATTGATTGTTTGTGGAGAGTCCTGGCCTCAAGGGATGTCATAGTTGACTTCTGTGGTGCAGAGACTTTGATTTTGGACATCTTCTCTGCGTGATGGGTTTGCTCCCAAAAAGTTGCTCCGCGGATAGCGGAGAAGATGGTAGTGGTGAGAATGTAGGAATGGTGGAGGTGTTGTGCCCCTGAGCCTTCTCTCTATTGTGCATGCCTCCGATAGTGCTTCTCGACGTGCCCTCAGCTAATTAGGAGGTAGGGGGAACTTGGGTAGAGGTGAAAGGCCATAATGACAACAAAGAAGAGGTGTCCATTGGAGAAGAGGGTTTGTTTTCCATTCCCGTCTAGTTTTCCAACAAAGTAGACAAGGTTGGGAGTAACTCACAAATTGGTATATCTAGTGACGACCTCAGAAACAAATACATCGTTGGAGGCGGCCGTAGGAACTGGTGAAGGATCGGTGCCTCCGGGCATGCTTCTAAATGTGCCTCTAGTAGTGCTTCCCAATGTGCCCTAGGTGACTAGGAGGTGACTGAAGCTCAAGTAGAGGCGAATAGTCATGACGACAACAAAGAGGAGCTGTGTGTTGGAGAAGATGGTTTTGCTTTTCACTCTCGTCTCGTCTCCAACGTGGGAGGCAAAGTTAGGGTCGAGTCGCAAACCGATTTCTCCAGTGATGACCTCAAGGACCACTATGTCAATGGAGATGGTCGCGGGAACATGAAGAACTAATGCCTTAGGGTCCGCTTACGGATTTGTGATTCCAATAGTTCTTCTTGACGTTCCTCCAACCGACTGGGAGGTGGCTGAAACTCAAGTGGAGGCAAATGGACAAGATGACAATAAAGAAAAGGTGTGCGTTGGAGAAGAGGGCTTTCTTTCCATTCCCTCCTCATCTCCGACAAAGGAGACAAGGTTGGGATTGAGTCACAAACTATTCTGGGGTTGTCAATGGGTCAGGTTGGATCGGGTTCGGGTCGGGTCAAGTCAGGTTCGGGTTGAGTTCGAGTCGGGTCAACTCAACCCGTTTATTAAACGTGTCGGGTTCGGGTTGACCTGTTTATAATCATGCGGGTTTCGGGTTTGATTCGTGTAACCCATTAAGAAAAATATTTGTTGAACAAACATCCAAAATTTTCGGAAAATAAAAGTGGGCCACACACAAAACTTAAAACTGCCACATTCTTTAACTATTTCCTTCCCATCCTTGAATTGAGAAACCATGAGGATATAACAGACCAAATTGATTGACTTTTGCATACAAATCATGAATTATCTTCTACACACATCGCATACAATTCATGGATTATCTTCTACACACATCGCATACAATTAATGAATTATCATGACATTGACAACAAACATGAAAGAGAAACCACTGTTTTAAGGCCAATCTTGGGTCGAGCAAGGCGACGAGGTGATTGGTCGGGGGTCGGGTCCAGTGCACCAGAGAGGTGGCGGCGGGTTTATGAACGAGGTGAGCGGGTTTCAATTCAAAACCTAGAAGTTGATTTTTAATCGCGTAATTAGACACCTGGTAATTAACGTTAAGCTAGTTAAGCTAATGACCTGGAAGCTCCTGCATAAACCAGAAAAATACAAAAATAATGCAAGCGTGAAGAGAAGATGGTGAATCGGTCCCGCTCTTTTGAGGAGAGAAGTCGCTTGAAAATCTTGAAACGCGAAAGAAAATTATGCAGCAGATTGCGGAGAGAAGCACTTTTGGGGAGAGATAGCATAAAGCATTGAAATGGGACCACATGCATTGTGCTAGGAAGATTTGGCAACCGCTTTATTCCATTTTAATGCAAACGTGCTGGGAAAAGTGCTAGGAAAAATGATTTCGTTTTAATGCATTATGGTCCTTATTTTTTTTAATATTATAAACGGGTTTGGCGGGTCAAGGTCGGGTTAGCGGGTCAACCCTAAACCCACCCATTTATAAACCTGTCAATTTCGGGTTGACCTGTTTATGACCCGCCAACTAAACGGGTCGGGTTAACCTGCTAATTTCCGTGCGGGTTTCGGGTCAGGTAGGAAATTGACAACTCTAGCATGAATGGTGGAGGTGTTGTGCCCCTGAGCCTGCTCTCTATTGTGTGTGCCTCCGGTAGTGCTTCTCGACGTCCCCTCAACTAACTAGGAGGTAGGCGGAGCTTGGGTAGAGGTGAAAGGCCATAATGACAACAAAGAGAGGTGTCCATTGGAGAAGAGGGTTTGCTTTCCATTCCCGTCTCGTTTTCCAATAAAGTAAACAAGGTTGGGAGTGACTCACAAATTGGTATATCCAGTGACAAGCTCAGAAACAAATACATCGGTGGAGGCGGTCGTAGGAACTGGTGAAGGATCGATGCCTCCGAGCATGCTTCCGAATGTGCCTCTAGTAGTGCTTCCCAACGTGCCCTAGCTAACTAGGAGGTGACCGAAGCTCAAGTAGAGGCGAATAGCCATGACGACAACAAAGAGGAGCTGTGCGTTAGAGAAGAGGGTTTTGCTTTCCACTCCCGTCTCGTCTCCAACGAGGGAGGCAAAGTTAGGGTCGAGTCGCAAACCGATTTCTCCAGTGATGACCTCAGGGACCACTATGTCAATGGAGATGGTCGCGGGAACAAGAAGAACTAATTCCTTAGGGTCCGCTTACAGATTTATGTTTCCAGTAGTGCTTCTTGACGTTCCTCCAACTGACTGGGAGGTGGCTAAAGCTCAAGTGGAGGCAAATGGACAAGATGACAACAAAGAGAAGGTGTGCGTTGGAGAAGAGGGCTTTCTTTCCATTCCCTCCTCATCTCCGACAAAGGAGACAAGGTTGGGATTGAGTCGCAAACTGGTATCTCCGGTAACGACCTCAGAAACCACTACGTCGATGGAGATGGCCGCTCTAAGTGCTAGAATACTTCTACACTTTCGGGAAGTTGCACTCGTGTATTGTGAATTGGCGTTGCACTTAGACTCAAGTTGGTTGAAATTACACTCTTGAAAGGCTCAAGTCGTGCGGGTTTCGAGGAGACTTACTTCATCCTTGAGACTCCCTTTCGGTTGTTGGTCTTGAGGCGTTTTTAAGTCAGGATGGTGCTAATGGGTCATCGCCCCAAGTATGCCTGAGCAGGCGTAAGCCGGGCTAAGTCCGTTGGACTTAGTGATGGTGTCAATATACCGCCGCCTGAGTATGCCTGAGCATAGGTAGGTCGGGCTAAGTCCATTGGGCTTAAGGAACTTTCCCCCAGGCTCGAAGGTAAGCATGGTTGTGTTTGATTGATTGTGCAATAGTGGTACTCCAGTAGCCCACGGATGAATCTCGAAAGTGAGGCTAATGATTTGGCATTTCATACAAGGATTAAAACCAAGTTTGTTCTAAGACAACTCAAGCAACTTGTCAAAATTAAGACATACAATCGAACGACTTCTAGAAATGAGTACAACTAAGTTCATATGAGGTGTAACTCAAGCAAGACGAGACGTATGGTGCGGCGTTACTGTCTAAGCCGCTTATTTTTTGCTGCAATCTTGCTAAGCCAAAAGGTGGATCCTAAGGGATCTAGTTGTTAATTAGATATAAGTCCCCGTCGGTTGAGATTCTTGGTGAGCATCAGATGGCTCGGGAATTTCAGATAAGGGATCATGTACGTAGTGCTCAAGCCTTCCCTTGCGGACGAGCTTTTCAACGTTGTCCTCCAAGTAGCGGCATTTGTTCGTGTAATATCCTTGGATACTGTGGAACCAACAATACTTTTTGGATTCTCTCGATTCGTCCGACGGACCCCTAAGCTTTGGCTTCTTGTACTGTAGAAGGTTGCGGGTTCCAAGGTAGATGTTCTCGAGGGAATCATCGAGCGAAGTGTAGTTGCGGAAAGATGAAAGTCAGAGACGTTTCCACTTCTTGTTGCGACTACCTCCGTTGTTCCCACCTTGAGCAAGTTCGCTTAGAGCGTCGGGGCTGCAATCGTTGGGGCTTTGGAGTTTGTCTCGATGTAAGTTTTCGTAATGAGTATTTCGATTCTTTTGCGCTTCTTCTTGGCGTAGGAAATAGTTGGTTTTCTCGTAGAAGACTTCCAAAGTCTTCGGTTGCTTCAGTCGATCCATGCTCCAAATTTGGATTCAGGATAAATGCCTTTAGAAAGTTAGGATAGGATAGTACGGGGATTCGGGTCTCCAACATTCGCCCAACGCGTTGTTGAATCTTTCGAGATAGATTTTCAGACTTTCCTTACAACCTTGAGAGATGTCCATACCGAATTGTTTGATTAAATCCCTTGCGAGTTGATCGAAGGATGAGATGGTTTTTGGCGGGAGACGAGTTAACCATAAAAGAGGCATGCCCTCTAAGAAGATGAGGAGGCACCTACAGTTCACGGCGTTTGTGGCGTGAGTAGATACCATATGCGATTCGTAATGGAGTATGAAGTTTCAAGGGTTTGAGTTCCCTGAGTAAGCCTCTTTCTACGACATGTTGAAGTATTTGGGCCATTCGTCGTTTAGCACATTTTCGGTTAAGGGGCTATGTCTCGCACTGGTTTCCCAGTCGTCAATGACGTGACCCTGAGATTCTTTCATGATGTTGTGAACCAGATTGGCGATAACGACAGTTTGGATCTCCGCTAGATTTCAACGGTCACGATCCGAATCGGAAGTGCCCAACTTTGGACGTCTTCTCGGGTAAATGTCGTCTTCGTCCAAAGAATCTTTGATCTCGGTTGTTAGACTTTGCGACGGTCTATAAGTGGGAAATTAGGCCTGATTGGTTGCGCAAAGTGTAGGCGCCAAGGTTTGGTTTGCAACAAGTCGATCCAGTCAAGCGAGGGCTTGAGCACTAATAGGTTGGTCGATATTAGGCCCAAGCCGGGAGCAGTCGAGATGACGTGTTATGGAGCTCGGAGAAACATGATTCGAAGGAGGCCGAATGCCAATATTTGTTTGAAGGCGAAGGATGTCTTGTTGAGCATGTTGTTGAAGTCGTTGCTCATTTCAAGATTTTTGTTGATATATTTGACGAGACTTCATTGCTTTTCTTCCAATTACCTCATGGTTTCGTTGAATTGAGCTCGGTCAATTAGGGCATCGAGATTGGAAGTAGTAGCGATATTCGCATTGGTTGGAACTTCGATGGATTGAGGTCGAGGAGGGTTTTTTGGGTCGCGATCAATCGTGGAAGGTCCAACCGTAATGTTCTTTCCTTTGGTCACCATTATTGGTATTCTTGGTATGTAAGTTTCAGAAGACTTAAGTAGCACTCCAAATTTTGGTGATTGAATGATAGGAAAGACAAAGTCTTTAATATCTCAGTGAAAGCACTAAATGATGATGCGCAAATGTTGGTGCAACATTCAACGAGTTCCAAGGCAATGAAGCCAATTGTCTAGAATGGAAATAAATGAGGAAATGTAAACGACACAGTGTTTATAGTGGTTTGGCCCGCGAAGGCCTACATCCACATTGAATGGCTATTCTGTTTTATTATGCTCTTTGTACAAATTTACAATAATAGGAACAATAGTTCCATGTCAATACAATAGCAATGGTGGAAACAATGTCAAAACGAAGGTAAGTTCCCTATTCCCGAAATGCCTATGCAGCCCAAAACGGTCCAAGTGTCTGAAATGAAGCTTCTTCTTCCTTTCAGAGTGATGGAGCATGATTGGGAGATTATAGGAAGGTTTTCTTCTTCTTGAGAAGTTCAAAGAGCCATTAGCCAACCCCTTTCATGCTGCACGGTCAAAGGAATTTATGGGAGAGCTGGAGGAACAAAGTGGGTAGGAGTAGGTGAGGCTGCAAGGGCCACAACCACATTTCGCACTTCGTGATCGGTACGACTCCTGGGGACTTAGCCAAATTTTCCTGCATCACTTCGGAGCTCTGGAACTTGGTTTCGTATTTGATTGATTTCGTATCTTGGAGGCTAGTATCCGAGGCTTTTGGTGACTTCGTATCAACGGGAGTTGAATGCGGATAAGAATAGTTTGACGAGAAGCGTATATGAAGTGTGTTGATGGGATGCACATGATACAAAATGACGTTGAAGGGAATATCGATCCCGAAAGTGATATTTTAGGGTACAGTTTTTAAAGAACGTGAAGTGGGATACGAAATCGGCTTGGGCGCTTTGGGATACAAGTTTAGGTGATGAGGTTGAATACGGATCCAGAGTGTTGATTGGAATTTGAGCAGCTTGGTCGGGCCATGACAACTCTATCTAAGCTCGAATCCTGGGTGTTTTAGCAACGCTTCTTGGTTGTTCGACAGTGCGATGGACCGAGTCATGTGGATTCAGACTGTTTTTGGTAATCGAGCCAGAAGACTGGTTAATAAGATCTGATTTGGTATAGTTTTTTTTTTTTTGAAAGGTCGGTTGAGTTATATGCTGCAGTCCATAAAATGTAACGTGCAACTTGAGGAGCACAAATCAAATTAAAAGACGAATTTAATTGGTTCAAAGTCGTCATTGAACTGGAAACGTAGAAAATGTTACTTCGCCGAGCCTCCCACGTTCCCGCCCGTCTGGCCCACGTAAAGAATGCCAATCTGCCCGTGCAAATTAGACAAAATTTTACACCGTTAATCTGTATAATCAACGGCCCACAATAGCCCTCATTCACATTATAACCCTTGTTCCCCCTGCCCTTAGCTTCGCCGTTTTTGTTTGCTGCTGCCTGTACCCAGAGGTAATATCACTTCCTTCAAATGATTTCAATGGTTGTGCTATGGTTAGTAGAGAATGTTAGGGTTATCCTGGCAATGAAGAAATTCGATTAGTCTTGATTTACAGTCGATTTATGTGATTTAAACGTTTCCTTAGGTTTTATTAATTCTGTCGGTATAGATTTTAATCATTCAGATATCAAGTGAACGGTATTATTAGTTTTGTGTTTGGCTTAGTTATTTTTTAGATCCATAGCTATTGCCAATGGGTATTTCAAAGTTACTAGTAAAAACGTATTCATTCGGGTGATTGTTGGATTTGCAGTGTTCGTAGGATGCTCGCGTTTAAAAATAACCGTTTACTTTAGTTGAATAATCCATTTTAGCGTAGTATCAGCTGGACAATATGTTTTAACTAGCTAGCTTACCTCCAAAGTTGGTTGCTGAAGAGGTCCTGTAACTTCATATTTGAAGTTGTTTCGGAGCCTGCTTGTGTTATAAATTGATTTTACAGCCATTTGTAGTTTAAACGGGTTTCACAATCGGTCTATGCTCTGATATTTTTCTCAAAATAAGCGTGTTCTTAAATTCATTCTATTTCTGGTCATAACAATCTTCAACGTAAATGATTTTGATGACCAATTTAGAGACTGATGGTCTTTTTTCTTTAAAAAAGTCAAAATAAGTGTGTTCTTAAATGCTTTTTTTCTCTTCCAATTATTTGGAAATACATTAGTTAAATGTTTTGCTCAAATTATAGTACTATCCTTTGTAAAAGGCAAGCATACATAGCCATCTCATTACATAGCTAATCCAAAAAGGCCACGCACAAAATCCAAATTGCAATATACATGCTAAAATATTAATTTTGTTTCAAGTATTTGATATGGTTCTGTAATATTTGATCATTTGATGTTGATATTAGCCCATTGAATTTTGGTTTGCCCCACTGTCATTGCATGTCATTCACTTCAATCCAGTTTCCCAAACTATTGAATAATTCAGGAATTGAGACATGGAGTTATGTTCAATTAATTTGTTAATAAAAGTTACAAGTGTAATTAGTATTATCTAGGGTGATCCCTGAAAACAACAATTAATTATATAATTTAATAATATTTTATAGCTTTTAAATATATCTGGGTTTTGTGGGTCGCTCACTCCCCATTTGATATGTTGGACTCGGTAGCTTTTTTTTTTCTGGAAGTGATCCTCTCACGAGGCCTTAGAACCTTAGATCTCTGAATAAATACCTTCCTCGTTCTTGCTTCTACCTTCAATAGTACTACCTAGGTGTTTGGATCAGTCCCCTTGCATCGTCTGTGAATGAACCTACACAACTAACTTTCTACCTCCATCCGTCTTCTTGGTTTAGTTCGGCCTTTAACAGCCCTCTTCTTTAAGTCAATTCTGAAAATAGTTTCTTAGCCGTCTTCGAGGAGGCTGTATTTGACCTAGTTTTATTTTTAGTTTGGCTTTTAACAGCCCTCTTCTTTAAGTCAATTTCGAGCATAGCAGTTTCTTAGCCATCTCCAAGGAGGCTGTATTTTACCAAGTTTTATTTTGCAAGTGAGTTGACCTTGGAAGATGCTAGGATGTCTGAAATAAATCCTACGGAACAGAACAGTCAGAATTGGAAGATTATGTTAAATAACAATCAAGTATATTTAAAAACTCATAGGTAAGGGCATTTTTGGAAGTTCACGGACCAAAACTTTGTGCTTTCAAGTCTCCAGGACAAATGTTAATAAAGATTTTGCACAGTTTGACATATTAAATTCAGATAATCTAGTATTATTGGATTTTTTTCTCCTCTCCTCGTATGTCGAAGATGATATGGATGTTATTTCGAAGTTGGTTTTCCTTTGTCCTTTTATTACACAGGTCCAGTTGTTAAACGATGAAAGCTAGAGGTAATGATATTTGGTTGAATATGATAATTGGATAAGGGGAAAAAAATTTAAAATGAAATTGGGTACAGTTTAATTTTATTTATTTATTCTACCTTTTTGGGTATGAAGTTTTTATATTTTTTCAATGGCCAAAAATGTCTGTCAATTTTTGCTCTAGTGTTCTCTATGTTTTATATTTTGAAAGCCACAAAATAAAAAACTTCTATCCAGTATTATTCTAGTATGTAGCTGTTTGAATCCAGTTCAACTTCTTTTTTTCTTTCAGAATTTGAATTTATAAATTTATCATTTCAGAATTTAAACTAACTTGAGCTGGATATTAAAAATTTAAAAGTTGTAAAATTCAAATGTGTAATGCGTGCTTTTTTGTCAAATGATTGTAGAAGCATTTTGTTTTTTATGTATACTATATGGATTATCCTTGCATCAATTAGACATATGCTTACCTCCTGTAGTACTGGAAGCTAACAATAGTCTGTTAACAACGTACACTTTTAATTTTTTGCTAAAGAGTTTCTTTGCTACTTTTTTGTAGTGCTCACTCATGGCGGACCAAGTCAAGCATCATACAATTTTCCAAAAAATGCCTGTCTGCTATGTTGCCCCCCATGATTTTACTCGACAAACTGCATATAGATCTCCCATTTACAACCGATTCTCGAACACAAGCTATGTAAATGGTGGGCTACAATTGCCACTGTCCCAAGGTTCTGTTTTATCTATGATTTCTAGTGCATCTCCAGTGTTTGCGCAAGCACCAGCTGAGAAGAATTTTGTGGTTGATTTTCTGATGGGTGGGGTCTCCGCTGCAGTTTCTAAAACTGCGGCTGCTCCAATTGAGCGAGTGAAGCTTTTGATACAAAATCAAGATGAAATGATTAAGTCAGGCCGTTTGTCTGAGCCATACAAGGGAATTGGTGACTGTTTTAAGAGAACGATTAAAGAAGAAGGGTTTGCTTCTTTGTGGAGAGGGAACACCGCAAATGTCATCCGATATTTTCCTACTCAGGTATTTGTCTTAAGATTTACTAGTATCTTATGTATTTGAATTAGATTCATAGACATTTTTACAGGTGATATGTTTGCAATATCAATTAAAGTAATCTGGCAGAAAATAGCTTACGTCTTTATCTTATCGTGCACTACTCTTAGATCTGGATTGCCTACTTTGCTTAAATTTATGACCGAGCATTCACCCATTATCAGTTCATGCTACTTCAGTGCATTTGAACAAAATGGTTTGTACATAATTAAATAACTTATTTCACATTTTACTTTGCTAACTTGTTGCACTGTATTTTAAGTATACTTCTGCAAAACTGTTTTGTTTAAAAATGATAATATAATTTGAAAGTCGTTATTGCAGCACCTTTTGTTGCTACAGGGTAATAATTTGCTTGCTACTTTTTAGTTCAACCATGGCTTACTCTCTATATATGTGCTGGTAGTCATATGCCAAGAGCATTGGCTTTAGCCTCATTGAAGCAAATATGGACAATAAAATCCCTTTCGTTTGTTGTCATAATCTTTGTACTATGTTTTGGTACAACTTAATGATGTGAGTATGTGTTTCTTTTCTTCATTCGTGTTTGTGTTTTGCGATCCACAAAAATAGTATAAAAAATCTGAAATGCATTAGTAAAACTTAAATCAGTTTAGGAGCAAGTAATTGTATAACCAGTTGAGATGTGTATGATGAAGATGCATTTTTATCCATGAGATTGTGTATAAAAAGCTCAGTTACAGCAGTTGCTGATTAAAATGAATGTTCTTACACTGTTTGCTACCCTTGTTTCTCCCTTATATTGTTGTCAAAAATCTTAAAATCCTACGATTCGAATCTCGTTTCAAATTGAATCTCTTCATTTCCTATTCGATCTATGTTCCGATTCAAACCAAGCTAATACCACATTTTAGAAAAATCATTCAATCCAACTGAATATGTTCAATATATAATTTATAAAAACAATTTAAATTTGGAACAAGAGAGAAAATGATGTTTTAGGTTTAGATGTAGAAGTTTAAATATTAAAATTAATTTTGAAGTGTGTGCAAACTTTAAAGTATATGTTTTTTGAATCCACGATTTACGATTTAAATCCTGTTTTGATTTATAGTTTGAATTTTACGATTTACGATTTGAATCTCATTTTGAAAACCTTGCTCCCTTAGAAATTGCTGTTGTATTAACTAGTCACACCAATGCAATCTTCAAAAAGCAACGGTTGTAACATTCTTTGAAGAGGAAGTCCCTATCTCTATTAGTATTGATTTTAGGGTATTTACCATTGTAATAGTATCCCAAATGTTTAATTCCTTCCTTACCTCTGTTTATCAAGTTCCAGATCTAACAAAATGAACTATTTTTTTGCCCCATGTAAGTAAATCTTCTTTTCAGGCTACTGATGGTGATACTATCAAGGGTTGTAAAATTTATTCTTGATGTTTTATACTGGCCTTGTACAGATAGGGATATAGGAGCCATGTACATTTCCAATTAGGGGTTGGAAGAACCTTTAGGTGGATACGCTTCATAAATAAGCGTATTCATAAGTCTTAAGCACATGTAATATATGAATTCCTTGTCGTGCTCTCAGTTTGGCTCTGCTTTGATCAATTTGTGCTAAGACATTTTGCATATGCTAACGTGAATTTCTGCATCTTTAGGCCTTGAACTTTGCATTTAAGGACTACTTCAAAAGGTTGTTCAACTTCAAAAAAGACAAGGATGGTTACTGGAAGTGGTTTGCTGGCAACCTTGCCTCAGGTGGTGCAGCTGGTGCGTCCTCACTATTCTTCGTCTATTCGCTTGACTATGCTCGTACTCGTTTGGCCAATGATGCTAAAGCTGCCAAGGGCGGAGGTGAAAGACAGTTCAATGGCCTTGTTGATGTGTATCGTAAGACATTGAAATCCGATGGAATTCCTGGTTTGTACCGTGGATTCAACATCTCTTGTGTTGGTATCATTGTGTATCGTGGCCTCTATTTTGGAATGTATGATTCTTTGAAACCTCTTCTTCCTGAAAAGATGCAGGTATGACTATAGTTTACGTTTTTTAATTTCACAAGTAAACTTGTGCTATTTGTAAATTACTGCTTATAAACTTTCTTAATTTCATATGCTATTTTTCTTCAAGGGTGTGTACCTAATAGCGACATCCTATCTAGTAATAATTTGGCGTTCATGTAAAGCACCTTTAATAGATTATGTGCCTCGATGTAAAGGGCGCCTAATCATGCAGACCTAAAATAAATGGGTACATTTGAGTTCAATTTTAGATTGGATTACGTTTCTTGAACTGGAAATGTAATATTGGTGATGGCCTTCTTCTGCACGTTGGTATGGCCTAAGTGCGTAGTAAGTAATATCCACCTTCTTATTGCGTTGTCCTTTAAGCTCATGATGAATCCTTGAGCATTTTTATGTTTAAGTTATCAATGCTTTTAACCATGTTGTGAAAACAGTTAATAAGCATGAAATTAAAACTGTAGTCGCATCTTTTATCTTTCCTGGCCTTATGAAATTCCAGATATATCCATATCCATCAATGGAATCTCACTACTGGTTTGCAAACCTTAACCACCATCTCCTTTCTGACTAGCTGTCAATGAAATTTTGTTAATAATCTTGTCGCTGACTCTGCCAGTAGAACAGCTTGAATAAATGTGCTGCGACTGTCGAAACTTTACCTTTACAACACACATCCATCTATTCAAATTTTTTTTAATTAAATGTGAATATCTGTACCTATTAGATGTGCTTATGCGTCTATACTAGTATAAATAACAATATATCTTTGGTTTTGGCAAATACAGGACAGTTTCTTTGCGAGCTTTGCTCTTGGATGGGTCATAACAAACGGTGCAGGCCTTGCATCATACCCAATTGACACGGTACGTAGAAGGATGATGATGACTTCTGGAGAGGCAGTGAAGTACAAGAGCTCTCTCGATGCTTTTAGGCAAATATTGAAGAATGAAGGTCCCAAATCTCTTTTCAAGGGAGCAGGTGCAAACATTCTACGTGCCATTGCCGGTGCTGGTGTGCTTTCAGGCTACGACAAGCTCCAGTTACTTCTCCTCGGAAAGAAGTATGGTTCGGGTGGTGCTTAACATGGATGATGATGAAAAAAAGTAAAAATTGGTATATCTATTGTTTGCGTGATCTTTAATTTAGAGAGTTTGCCTTAATAAGTTGGATTTTGATGTGGAGACGAAGTTGGATATTGGTTTTAGTTTTTGGTTAGCTTGTGATGTTTTGAGTAGTTTATTGTTACAGCCGAGCCGTTTGCTTTGGTCACATATGAAAATTGTTATTGAGCTTGCAATTCTTCATGTATTTCTCGTTTTGATTTGACATGCAGGTATTATTCTAAGACATGCTGATGGTTGTTTGTTTTTGTTTTTGAAACGCTATTTGCTTTCCGCACTGTACTCAAAGTTGGGGTAAATCGAGTTCTAGAATGTAATAGATTCCGGAAATGGTTCTGCCTAGTCGGTTTTGGTTTTACCACTAAAAATCGATTCAAAATGATTGGAATGGTAAAAGTTTTGGCTTTGTGATCTGCAACATCACAAACTCGATTTTGTATAGGCATTAAAGGTTGTCTACTCGTCAAAAGATGCGTCCGTTAGCTTAAAGGAACGTCCACTTATGAAGAAGAATGATGGTTGACTTAAAAAGGCTTTCAAATATTGTTAAAGGGGGATTAGCATTTAAAAAAAAAAAAAAATGTTAAGGCGAGTACCAATAAGGGAGGTAGGCGCTTAACAAATAAAGATAATTTTATCTTATTATCCATTTAGACTTAATTTTACTTTTATGTTCATTAATTTAATTTTTAATGGTTAATCAATACCATTAGTTGTGGAGAATTCAAACTCTAACAAAAAACCATGATCGAAAAAGAAAACAATATGATATTGACACAGGAGATTGAGCGTTATGTTGGAGTTGATCGGGGTAATGAGATGGTAATATCTAATTTCAATTTATTAAATCGTATGCATGTGTTGTCAAGTCCGACCCTTCCCCAAACCGCTAAAGCAACCGCTTAGGGCACCAACAACCTAGGGCATCATATTGATCGCTTCTGCTGCGGAAGCCCAAAAAAAAAAGCGAATCACAGTTCGCGATATGTAGAATCAGAAAGATCAAATCGCGGGCTACTCCAGCATTAAATTCCAAACTATTGAAAAATCCAGGCATAGGTGCGCGACAGAGGCAGGCAATCCAATTCCAAGCTGCTCTTCTTCTTCTTCTTCAATCTCGAGTTCTTCCGTCATGGTTAGCTGTTAGTAATAATGTATAATTCATTAAGTTATTGTACTGTAAAATTATTTGTGTATTCCTATTCTATATTCCTATTGCCTGTCGCCTGACTCTGACCGAAAAAAAAGTTGAATGTTGATTTGATTTGATTTTTTCTTTTCAATTTCATGAAACTTTGTTTCTGCTGTAAAAGGAAAAAAAAAAAAAATCCTAAAGCAGTTGGTTATGTTAACTTGTTGACAATTAATATTAATGTAATTAAGATCTCACGTTTAGAAGTACTTATTATCAATTCGTCGTTGCATAATGAAAGTTTTGGAACTATATTTCTGAACGATGAAGACCTCTTGACATCACAGAGCAAAAAAATAGTCATGTCCCAAGAGAATAAAGACATATGTAAACGATGGTACTCTTGATGTTATTTGGTGCGATTATATTAGCAGGTTTCCACAATTCATCAATTTTGTTTTCTGTTATTTGATGCAGTCACATTCCATAATTCCATTTTCTGGTAATGCATAATTGAAGTATTTTTAAATTTTAATGAACATTAGAATTTAAAACTGCACATTCACTAGTTTTCTTTAGTCTTTGTGGAAATCATTAGGCAATAGAAGTCAGTTTTTTCTGAAGCAAAGTAAATTTTGCATATTGCTTCTATTTACAGATTTGCACAAATATTATCTATGTTGTGATTTTATTATTTAACTAGTAGATTATATATATTATTCAGTCTTCTATTCACTGTAGGATTAGTTCGATCGAACGATTGTGGTTAAATGATTGTGGTTATATTTTTGTTATATAACTTGGATTATTATTATGAATAAAGTTATTTGCTTTTTTTTTTTTTTTCTAAATATTACAAATTGTTTTGATGTCATGTATTATCATCTGTAGGAGGAGCCATTTTTTCGCCTTCCGCTTTAAGCATCAAAAGTCCAAGGACCGACCCTGCGTGTTGTTAGGTTTAAGATCTAATTTTAGTTTACTAAATCGTATGCATATAATATCAACTATTCCCTGATATTATTTGCAGTTAAATAAATGATTTAGTTTTTATTTATTTAGGGGTTAATAATTTTACGGTGCTTAAGTTTTTAAAAGTAAGGGTAAAGTGTAAGAAGTTAAAAAAAATTAGCTACCTACAGTGACCTCCTCCCCCCCCCCCCCCCCCCCCCCCCTCTCCTTAACAATTTAAAAAAAGTGGAGTATCCTTAAAATTTGGCCCCCTCTTAACATAAATTGGAGTGTAAGTAACAACCCCCTTCTTAAATCATTATTTTCGCGTCATTTTGATATTGGTAAATCAAACGTTTCACAATCATACTTCAATCCTGTGTGATATATGCTAGATGCATTTTACAGCCATTTTATTTTCTTAAGATAGTTTGGAAAACCGTAGAAGGATTGACATTATATTCATATTTTGATTTAATGAAGTATCCTTGGATGGTAAGCCCAATCATCATCAAGTCGACACCACTTTCGTACATTCATATATGTATGATTAGTGGAAGCGAACTAGCTATGTACTTTTATGTTTTATTTAGCTAGGAGAACGAATTTCATCTTTAATTTAGATGTGCCTGATATAGAATTTATTAGAAGCAATAAACTTGAGCTCTTAGAACATGAGATGCATAATTGGAATGTTAGAGATCCACCTATCAAACTAAGTGCAATAGTTTTTTTTATAAGCCGTAGCTATATTAATACTGTTGACGTGGAAAGTTGTTGTTTACTTAACACACGCCAACAACCAATGTGCACGTGGTGTAATCACAGTAAATACAAGATAAGTAAAGTAAAGCGGGGAGACACGACTTTTATAGTGATTCGGCACTAACGTCTACGTCCATTTTATAATGGTCATTCATCATATGATACCAGATTACAATGTTGTACAAGTTTAGACTATATTCGAGTACAAAGTGTTACAACAGAATAACAAAATGTATGTTTATTCTACACTTTGACTAAAATGTCCTTCTTCGTTAGTGCTTCTACACTTGGTCAACTATATACAAATTTATCCTTAATGCCCAAGAAGTCCAAAAGATCCTAAAAGTAGCATAATTATCCTTGTGAATGTCCAAATGTTGATGGAAAATGTGTATGCCACATTTTAATTATTCATGTCATGTCCAATGGCCACGAAAAAGAAGGCAGCTGCCATTAATGAGGCTCTTGGAGCTCTAGAAGGCCAAAAGTTCCAAGGGAATGGGCCTCCAAATGAAGGCCAAGCCTTGGGGTATTTAAAGGAGAAAGGTTAGGTGAGAGTAGATAGAAAATGGGGACCACAAGCCAAAATTTCGGACCCCTGAAGGAGTCAAGAAATAGGAATTTTGTATCCCTCCAAGGGGTACAAAATTTGTACCCTTGAGGGATACGAAATTTTGTATCCCTCTAAGGGATACGAGAAAGGGGAAGAGGAGCCGAAATCCTGAGGGATCCGAAGTTTGGTGGGTCCGAACTAGAGGGATTCGAGCTTCTAGCTCAGAGGAAAATCGAATGAGTCGAGCTCCTGGATAGAAATGTAGGTCGATCGCTACCGAAACTGTGGGGCCCTGGACCCCCACCGGCGTTGTGCCCGGGCCCCTTGACGGCTCGCTTTCGGCTCGGTGCTCGGCTCGCCTTCGGCTCGGTGCTCGGCTCGCCTTCTACAAGAGTTATAATGCAAAACATTGTAACAGATGTTCTCGTGCCCAAAAGAGGTCATCTGATGGGAGTTTTGGGCATTTTCATGTTTGCGACGTGACTTCAACCAAACTGCTTTGTGTTTTCTGACGACGTTCTCCATGCTTGAGCGCATTGCTAACCAAATACTCTAGTGAAGCTCTGAAATTTTTATCCTGCGAATACTAGTTAACTCTAATAAAAGCTAATTCAAAAGATTTCAAGTGAATTTCATCACTTTCAAAAATTAATATTTCAGACAATCTTATTTTACTAGGCATAAACATAATATTTTCACATCAAATGATTTTAAAATAAAAATATAATATCTTTTATAAGGGTATATTCGAGTAGATTTGTGAGTAGTACTTCATTATAAAGAGTATTTTCAATGGGAACGATCATTGAAAATCAAAATTATTTTTTGAAAAACGGCTACAGCATTTATGGATTTTTTTTTTAGAAAGTCATGGTGTTATGGAGCAAAGTTAAAGCCACCAAGTGGAAAACACCAAGGGATGATAACTTGAAAAATATAACAATACAAGAACATAAGTTTGATTGAGCAAAAACTTAACAAACCACTCATACAAGTACGGAGCAAGTGTTATACCTAAAATTCCAAGGATAAATATCAGTGCGCCCTATTTTTGGAGACCCTAGTATGTTATTAAAGGCTGTTATGCCTAATATGAATCATCACATGAGGTTGAAGCCATAGTGCTTTGTACATGCATAAGATCATCATCTTTGGTAAATAAAGTAATCGTGGTGGATCTTGGAATATTTGCTAATTATCAGATAATCCAATAGGGCCCTCATGCTTCATCTCTAAAGTAAGAAACAAAGTCATCGCGAATACTTTGATGGGTCATCAAAATTATGCCTAAAAGTTATTGTACCCTAAGAGACATGTGCTACCTATCCAATAGCTATAATAATTATAGGGATACCCCTTGCTAAAAAGGATCATTTTTGGATTGGATCTTCTTCTTCATCTTTATTTTTCCTATCAAGCTAAAGTAAATAACTATAATGTTGTCAATACCTCCATGATTTGTAATTTTGCATGAAAAGACTTAGATAATAAACAAATTCTTAATGGCATCTAAGGAATGCAAAGCTATCATTAAACAACTTACGATCAAGATGCTTGATGAGGTCTATAGCACTACTCAAGTATTACAAACCATCATGACATTAGTGTTAACACATTATAATAGGAACGTTGGTACATGATCATGAAAGTCTTATAGGGGTGGATCATATAGTGTATTGGAAAGTATTTATGTGTATACTACTAAGTATAAAGCCATAAAGTAAATATATAAAATACACACCAGAGTTTTATACTGGTTCAAACCTCCCGTCCTACATCTAGTCCCGAAGCTCACCTTCAGAATTCTACTATCAACAAACCATCATTTTGCCCGGAGGAACATGCTTGATTACAATAAGGTTATCTTGTCAAAGATGTGCTCTAATACAACACAGATGTTGACTGATACGTGCACGGACTTCCAATATATCTTCAAAGTAGTAATTGTTGTGAAGTATAGAAGTATATGAAAGATTTAGTTGATGATGTGAGTTTGTTAAATAGCTGATTGGTAGATTCAGAGAGTATAGAATATAGAGACAATTGAGTAGACTGGATTAGTTGCAATCCCTTGGATCTCGATGCTTTATATAGTTGTTAAGAGTTGTATATGAGTGATGGTGGCCAAAGCTGACCATCCAAGAGTTGTGTTCATTAGTGGTGAAGAGATGAAGAGATGTCAAGGCGTCTCTTGAAAATATGACAATTATGGTTCAATATTTCAGGTCGACCTCCTGGTCAGACGTTTGAAAATAATTTCAGACGTCTGAATCCTAATCCAACGATTTCCCAAATTCTCCAACAAACGTACGAAAATAGTTTCAAACGTCTGATCTTTGCTTCAAATGTTTTCTTGAGTTCTCTGAAAATAGTTTCAGACAACCGATGCTGTGTATCAGCGATTTCTTGTCCATTGTGTGGGTTATTCGTTGCTTTTCTTGGTTTTTTGTTAGCCTTTGTTATCATGCCTTATCTCGAGTAAATCTTGTAAATAACATATATATATACACACACACATACACACGTGTGTGTACATATACGATTTCCATTGTATAGTTGTGTCATCGAAACTGTAGAATAGATTTCTTAACATTCTCCCCCTTTTTGATGATGACAACTATACAATATACTTAGAAAAGATATTTATGTAACTCCTCCTGGATATATGAACCCCCACTGAATAAATTTAGCCCCCTTTGTCATTCTCGTAAAGGATATATATATATATATATATATATATCGATAATGATATGATATTTAGATGTATGTTTTAGACATCATGCACACACACCATAATAAAAGAATATAACCAGTCGTACCCAACAAAGATCAAAGCAGTAATTAAACATAACATACAACAAAAGAATATCACATATTTTCACTCTATACCCAAACAAACAAAATATCTAGAGTATCATAGCAACCAACAAACATCACCAACATAGAGTGTCACAGCATGTTCACATATACATCATCAACATAGACATAAGCTTAGAGTATGAAATAATATTTACAAAGTTAAGAATATCAAGTTTTTTTAACGTACTTTACGCAACATCGTCATGAGTCTTGTCATCCCCCTCCTTATCTTTATCATCGGGTTTTGACGATTCTCCTTGATGTATCTCTTTTTTTGGTGAGGTGAAGGGAGAAGGTGGAGATAAAGTAGGTGGTCGTATGTGTCGTAGGAGTTCTTTAAGTGAAAGTACCATCGTACTTAGACTCTTTTCCACCATTGCAATTCGATTCCCTATGGCCACTTGATTTTAACATAGAACATGTTGATTTTGAATCATTACTTCACATATAGATTCATTAGGAAGAATATGGGTTTTCGGTGGAATTAAATCTTCTTGGCTTGGTACTCGAAAGAACGGGGAAGAGGAGGATCATGTTGTATCTCTTGTTGTTCTTGTTGACCTTGGTATTTTTCCTTCCATTTTTCTAGTGTGATAAATGTAGGAGGTTTGTTTGGTAGGTGCATAAGTTGGAAGAACTTTTTTGATGCTTCTTTAATTGGAACCTCTTCAAATGTTGATAGATAAGAAGGAACTTTATCAGATTGTAGCAATCTCATGATATATAGAGCATAAATGATAGATCTACGTGATCTATTCCAAAAAATTTCAATTCTCGTCAAAAATAAATTATGCCCAATTGATTCGTGTCCTCACTAAATATAGCGTGTAACGCTTTGTGCTCAAGATCGTGGGTTTGCTCATGACTTCCTAGACGAGGAATAACCGTATTTATTGGCATTATAGTAAGAAGTCCAGCCTTTGGGCGCAAGAATGTGGAAGTGAATTGCGACATACGATCTTCCCAAATTTGATATGTAATATCATCCCTCGGTTTAAATCACATGTCAAGAATATAATATGGATTTTGTTCGGTGTTAGAACATTGTAAAATATGTCTTATACGTTCAAGGGTGTATCTTACAGTATTTCCATACACGCTCGACCAAATACACTCATTTTCATTTTCGGGGTTCCAAGCGGTAGAATTTTCTAAGTTAGCGTAGAACAAGAATATTGAGAGTTAATCAATCAGAACATTGTTACGAGAAAATGAAATGAATCTGTCCTGGCCAGTATCTTGACATTACTTATGCAATTCATACAGTAAAATCCTGTAAGGAATAGAAAGGACCGGTGTGAAGCTTTTTCTTCTGAATTTCTTTGTATATATCAATGGAGAATGGAGCATTATTCATCCGCTTATCTATCTGAGTTTGAGAGCAAACTTGTGGATTTTGTTCTTGAGTTTCTTCCTGATTTGATGTTGAACCTTCTTCTTTTTTCCTTTTTGATGCACTTTTCCCTTTAAGAGCCATGGATTTTGAATTTTTGTAGAAATTAGGGTTAGGATTTTGGAGTTTCGAAGGAATTAGGTTAGGGATTTTTGATTTGAACGAAAAAATGAATGGGGAAGAAGAAACGATCTATTATAAATATATTAAAAAACTATCATTTCAAATTTCAGACATCTGAATTTGTTTTCAGATGTCTGGAATATGATCAGATTGAAAACCGAATCATTTTTCAAATGTCTGTAATGGTGGTTTGATTATGAGTGAATGTCCGAGTGTTATTTCAAACGTCAAAAAATATTGAGCCGATGTCTGGAATGTTTGTTGTCTGGTAAAATTTGATACAGAGACATATTTCAGATGTATAAAAATTTGTGACAAACATTTAAGATTAGTGATGTCTGGTAATTATAAGCCGAGACTATTTTTAGACGTCTGGTTATTTATTTTAGACGTCTTTTTTGGTGAAATGGTTAAATCTGAAGTTCATTTTAGACGTCTAAAATTTAGGGCAGACATCTATCAATTTTAGTTTTTTGTATATAATTGATTGGTTGAGCAGAATTTGAGGGTTTTTATATTTGTATATAAAGAATATATTTTATAAATACTCAATAGAGGATAAATACAAAGTCGTTATGCTTATATTTTATTAGATTATTACAATATACTTAATTGATTTGTTAATTGATTGGAGGCCACGGTGGTCGTTTTGGAGATGATGATGATGGTCCTTCATCGCGTATATCCTTGAATGTACGTCCTTTCTCTGGAGTTTCACAAAGATGAGGAGATTTTTTATTTAGACATTGTTTTGTTAGAGAATGTCTACGCATTGCATAGAGTACTTTTCAAGAAAATTTAGATGTTCAATGGTGCCTTCTTGCTTGTAGTACATCTTTCTTTGCACATCCATCATCTCGCGTTGATTATGAGATATTTCGTCTAATTTCTCATCGATTGTTTTCTTATTGTTCTTTTTAAGTCGTTTAAGTAGCGGAGATTACCCTCATTTGTTTCAGAAGATCTGGTGATTGAAGAAATTGTGGAGGCGAGGGAGTTCTAATTGGACTTGAATCGAGCAAGGTTATTTTCTCAGAATACACAATATGACATGTAAAAAAAAATTGTTTTGTTTTCTATTGCTATTTATAGACGTGGAGTTTGTTGAAAATTTGGGAAGTGGGAATTCCTAGAAAATTGAATGGTTAGTAGACTCTATTTACTTATAGATGGAAAATGATGTTTGTTTTTAGGTAACAAATTTTTTTGTTATGTTAATTTAGAGAAGGAACATATTCCTAGGGCACGTCGTAATTTAACAAATATTTGTTCATTTAACGGTTTGGTAAAGATGTTTCTATTTTATTTTCAGTATCTTCAAAGTTTAAAGTAATGACACTTTTTTCTACATTGTCACGTAAGAAATGATGTCGTATATCTATGTGTTTGGTTCTAGAATGGTGAACTGAGTTCTTAGATAAATTTTTAGCACTTGTATTATTGTAATAAATTAGAGATTTTTCAATAAATTTTCCATAATTCTTAAGCGTTTGTTGCATGTATATGACTTGTGCACATGCTTGTACTGTTGATATATATCAAGCTGCGCATGTTGACAATGATACACAATTATATTTTTTACTAAACCATGATATTAACGATTGTCCGATAAAATGACATGTTCCGCTAGTCTTCTACGACCTGTTTTACATCCGCCAAAATCAGCATTGCTATAAGTAACTAATTCGAATGATGATTCTTTAGGATAGAATAAACCATAGTCTCTTGTATTAGACAGATATCATAAAATTCTTTTGATGGCACGTTGATGAGATTCTTTTGGTTTTGCTTGAAATCTATCACATAGGCGTACACTCTTCATAATGTCGGGTCGACTAGCAGTTAAGTACAATAGTGAACCTATCATACTACGATACAATTTTTCGTCAAATCATCTTTTTCTAAATGAACACTACTATTCATTGGTGTTGGTTTACTTAATGTTTTATCCTTGCCAAAACATTGTAATAAATTGTTATAATATTTTTCTTGATGTATAAAAATTCCATTTTTGAGCTGTTTATTTGTAAACACAAGAAAAAAAATTCAATTCTCAAGTGGTGATCGGTCCACCTTTAAAACCAAGGTAGTAGGTATTATGCCAATCTCCTGTAATATTTGTAATTATTATTTATTATAAGGGCATTGTTATTTACACTCCAAATATTGTTAAGGGAAGGACCAAAATTTAAAAAAAAAAAATTATTACGGGGAGTACCAATGAAGAAAGTAGCCCCTTAACAAATAAAGGTAATTTTACCTTATTACCCATTTGACTAATTCTATACATACACCCATAATTTCTTAACATACACCATGAAATAAAATAAAATAGTATACACCAAAAATTCCTTTTCATACACCATGCCTTTTGCAAAGTTACCCGTTTATGTTTCATCACCTTCCTGCTTCAACTGTAATGCTAAATTACACAAAAATAGGAATTCATTACATTAAAATTCAAAAAAAAAAAGATTTTTTTTCAGTATTCGACAATAATATTTTAAATTATTTGATTGTTTTATTTTAAAAATCAATACTAATTTTATATGATTGAACATATGTAAATTAGAGTATTTAATTGTCAAAGTTGCCTTAATTGATATTTCAGATTTCATTATCTTTTTAAAATTCTATAGATTTAAGCACATATTATTGATTTTAAAGTTTAAATTGGATGCATTATAAGAGAAGGACTGAAAATGAAATCAAGGACAAGGGTAAAGTAGCCATGGTATTTAGTTATCAAAGTCGAATAAGTTTTTTTTTTCTAATTTTGTTTGAAGGGGCAATACGGGAATATTGAGTAGTGTGAAATAATATGTTTGTGTAGCCCCTTAACAATTTTTCAAAAAGTGGAGTGTTTTTAAAAAATGGTCCTCCCTTAACAATTGTTGGAGTGTCAATAACAACACCCTATTATAATAATAAGTGTTTGCAATCACTTAAAAAAACAAGTCGGCTTTGCCAAAAAATAATAATTCAATTGTCCCATGTGTGACATTTCAAATTCATTTTTCATGATATTTGAAAATTCAACACATAAACTTTCATTGTTTAATCTAGAAATAATACTGTCAACATAGATTTGGACTACTAAAATATCATTGTTTTCTCGTTTAATAAAAAAAGTGGTATCTATTTTTCCTATTTGAAAACTAGAGGAAATTAAATGATTTTTAAGTCGCTCATACTATGCTGTAGGAGCTTGTTTTAAACCATACAAGGCGTTATTTAATTTAAAAGCATGATTGAGATATTTTTCATGGACAAAAAGTGATGGTTGTTCTACGTATCCATTTGCTTTAATAAATCTATTTAGAAAAACACTTTCGACGTCAATTTGGTATAATTTAAAATCATGATGACAAACAAAGGCTAATAATGTTTGTATATCTTCTAATCTAGTAACAGGGGAAAATGTTTCGTCATAATCGATTCGCTCGTCTTGGTTATAACCCTGAGATACTAATCGTGCTTTATTTCTAAGTTCTAACTATATTATCAGTTTCATCTGATTTGTTTTCATATACCCACCATGTTCCAATAACAGATTGATTATCTAGTCTTGGAACTAATTCCCATACATTATTACGTCTAAATTGATTTAATTCTTCTTGCATTGCTAAAATCACAAAATCATCATTAACTGTTTCTTTATAATTTTCGGGTTCAAAATTTGATACGAATGCAACATGACTTATTTGATTGAGTTGGCTCCTAGTTACTCTAGTATTAAGATCTCCAATAATATAATCTTTAGGATGATTTCTTAGAATTCTTGGTGATGAAGTTAAAATATTATTTGTTTCACTGTTAGGAAGGTTTAAGTGACTTTCTGTTATAAATTCTTCATCATCAATAGTTTGGTTATTGAGACAATTTTCATCAAATAAACATGTAAACTTTCTTCGATTACATTGATTCATTTACTGAAAGTTCTATACGGCTTACTTCGATCTGAATATCCAACAAAGATTCCTTCGTCAGTTGTGGGATCGAATTTTCCTACATTGTCTTTTGAATTTAATATAAAACATTTTGAACCAAATGTTTAAAAAATGGTACTATAGTTTTCTTTCCAAAAAACATTTCGTAACAAGTATGTTTTGTTTTATGACGTAGTGTTACTCTATTTAAAACATAACAAGCTGTAACAATAGCCTCAACCCAAAAGTTTTGGTAGGTTACTGCTATTTAGTAATGTTCGTGCACGTTCTTGTAGTGTACGATTTTTTTCTTTCTATTACACCATTTTGTTGTGGTGTATAAGGAAACAGAAAATTGTGATTTATTCCCTTTTTATTACAAAAATTGGTAAAAAGTTCATTTTCAAATTCTTCGCCATGATCACTTTGCATATTTTTAATTTTTAAATCCATTTGATTTTTGATTTTCTTAGCGAAAATTTTAAACATACCAAAGGAGTCACTTTTATGTTTTAAGAAAAGAGTCCAAGTGTATCTTGAAAATTCATCTGCTCTTACAAAGACATATTTGTTATGATTTATAAACGATAATTGAGTTGGACCAAATAAATGTAAATGAAGAAGTTCTAAATTTTGTTTTGTCAAAATATCATTTTTGGATTTAAACGAACTTCATTTTAATTGACCCATTTGACATGCATTACATAAATTTTCTACTTTATAATTTATTTAGGTAACCCTCTTACTAACTCATATTTTGCTAACTTATTAGTATATTTGAAATTTATACGGCAAAACTGCTTATGCCATAACCATGGACCATCATGTTGGCCATTAAACATAAATCTGATTTTTGTTTTATATTCATATTTAAGACGTAGATATTTTATATCTAAATCCTTCAAATATTTAGTTGTTATAATTATCAATAATATTGCATTTATCTTTTTCAAATCTTAGTTGAAAACCTTTATCACGTAATTGACTAATACTAAGAAGATTATGTTTTATATTTTCCACTAATAAAACATTTGTAATGATAAGAGAGTTAGAAATGCCAGAATTGATGACTTCTCCAATGCCGACGACATATCCTTTTCAATTATCTCCAAAGATTATCGTGTCTCCTTCAAGATATGTCACATTTGATAACATTTTTGCATTTCCAGTCATATGTTTAGAGCAGCCATTATCAAGTATCCATTTCTCTTTACTTTTTATTTTGGGTACCTGTAAGATAAAATAATTTAATTGGTACCACTTCCTCCATTAAGGTCCAAATTGTTAGGTGAAGAAGGCAGCCATACGCAAATGGGTTTGGGTCCTTTAAAAGTATAATTTGTGTTATAAACTACATTTTTTAAGAAGGTATCAATATGTCTTTGTCTATTAAGTTTGTTAATAGATTTAGGAGGCCATATTTTTATTTCTTTACGTTTCAAAACCTTTTTATTGATAGTCTTCTTTTTGACCTTTTTAAAAAAGAAAACTATGATTTTTAGGTTTTGATTTTTATTTTAAAATCTATTCCATTCTGATTTCCTGAAGGCTTGGAATTTTTGACTATATTTTCCAAGTTATTTTTGACTTTGTTAAATTTTGAAACATTTGAAGTAATCTTTCTAATTGATTTTTGAGTTCTGAGAATTCAGAACGTGATGTTTCTAGATTACTTTCTAAAGTTATATTTGTTGGATCTCGATTAACCCTAAAGGGAGGGGGAATGAATAGAGTTTATTACAAATTATCACGGAGTTCAAAACTTACGGGATATTTACAATAATTACTAGAACAGACAGCAGCTGAGAACATAAAAACATAAAGTAAATGACACATAGTTTTTACCCAGCTTCGGCAAACTCTGCCTACTGCTGCATTCACTAAAGTTTCTACTAGGTAATAGAACAGATCCCGCTTACAAGACCATGTAAACTCGCGAACCCCTCACTCCTTTTCTAATCCTACGCTCAAAACCCTAGACTGATCTATTTCCCCTAGATCTGATTTCCTCTAGCTACAATCCTATAGCTAGTAAGCCCTAGTTTTTACAGACTCTAGTAAACTGCCAGGTAAAAACCTTAACTGGATTACCTAGAATTTTACAAACTCTAGAAGCTATTCAACGATTACAAAACAAATTAAAAAACAATACAAAATAAAGTAAACAAGCTAAAACCCTAGATTAAAAAATAAGGGGTTACCCCCTTTGTAAATTATGGCCGGCCCGCTTCACTTCTATGTTGAACCCGACCCCTTCCTTTATGGAATTAAAAATGGCGGCTCTCTAGGGTTTTCACAAAATTCCCAAATCAATTCGATTGTTCCTTGGAAATGATTCTTTGTGTCTTCGAATTGTTATTGCTTTCACATGCTTCTTACTCGCTGATTTGGGGTTTCGTTGCGATCGAAACTCTGGTATGTAATTTTGATTTGAATTCTCTTTTCTCTCGAGTTGATTGTGGTTTCGATGCTTTATGCCTATGATGTGTTGGTGATATAATTCCTATAAATCTTTGATTTCGATTTAAACGGCTTGACTTGATTTGCTCGTGAATTTATTTCCTTTTTTGAGATGATGTCCATGGCTTTGATTGATTTCGAATTTGTTGTCATAACACAATGAATTTCTAGAAGAATAAATATGTTTACTTGTGGTTGCTCTATAAATGGCTGTGATTTCCTGGAACAAATTGTTGAAAAATATTTTCTTGACTTGTTGAAAGGTGCGGCATTGATATCCTTGTGAGATTCCTAGAATTTATTGATTGATTTCTTTCCAATTTTAACTCATTCCAATTTGCTTGATTCTTTATAAAATCTGGAAACATAAGATTGCCCTTGCATGATCTAATTCTTGAAATATGTCGTGAATCCCCTGAATGAAACAAAACTGGAAACAAAAGAAATCGATTTCTTGCTCCTTGTATGATTTATGAATTGTTGCCTTCACTGAAATTGTGTAATTGATTTTCTTGCCAAACAATGAAGAGTGAATGATCGAAATTCTGGAATCCTGATCGAAAAACTTTTTGCCAAATTTGTGCTTCACTTTGCTGACTGTATACATGTCTTGAATTTTTCTTGCTAAATTTTTGGAAATCAAACTTTAATCCTAGATTTGCATTGTGATTTATTGCTCATGTGATTTCACCATTTACCTTGATTTCTTGCCTAAGACCATTAGTGACATTTCATTTTTGGAATCTCATTTCAATGTGAAAGCCAAACATTTAGATCCAAATCTTGACAAACATTAATCATTAAAATTCTGGAAAGCTTTATATGCTTGCATGAATTATCCTTTGCTTTGTCAAATGTCACATGTAATTTTCTGCTGCACTTCTTGTCATGTTAAAACTGTACATATAAAATTTTCCATGATGTTTGACTCTGTAGACACTGTATATTTAACCATGCTCAAATCTGAATTTGATGAGTCATGATGTCCTGAGGCGTTTGTACTTTGGAACCTCCTTGACCATGCATCCATGTATCTTGTCTGTTTGTATTTGCCATTAAAAAAAAATCTGCATTTCCTTTTCACTTTGAACTTGAGAGTTGGCATTGAAAAAGCTTGTTGACCTGTAGTGTATGATGGCTTTACATCTGAATATCATTTCTTATTCAAGCATGAAATTCTTTCTTGGATGCATTAGTATGTATGTATATATGTATATGCACTTCTGGACACACATGAAACTGCTTGACACTTTGCTGAACAATGTTGTTGCAGTTTGTATTCACATGTACATGTCTACATAGTTTAGCTTGTGTGTTGCTTGTGGTTCGCGCTTTAAGCTCTGGTCACTGGCCTGATTTGTTGGTGCTTGTGCATTTGTTCATGAACCATTCCGTCCATATATTTGAGTTTGTTTGCATATGTGCTCAGCCATTTATGTTGGGTTGCCTCGACCACTTTGCTACACACGAACTTTGAACAGGCTCGACCATGTATGTTGCTTGAGTGTTGCACTGAGTCGAGTTGGTTCATGTGGCTGCTCCTCAGTTTCACTTTGATTGGCGAGGCAGTGCACACGTGTATATTTACACACGTGTGTACATGCAGCCATTCAGAATAGTTTCTCTGTCCCTGTACTGTAATATGTGTATATATATACTGCCTGCCTTGTGATATTACAGTGTATCACTGTAAATATCACAAGTTGTCTAGACACAGATGGATGAATATATAAATCAGATCAAGTCATGAAAAATGATGAGAAATACACCGAAATTCTGAGGCAAACAAAATTTAAAAATAATTTTGTATTTGCAAGTATTCAGTTTTATTTCTAGTACAGTGTACCGTGTGTGTGTTTCATGTGACAGGTAAGCGAATGATGATTGGACTGATTGTAAGCTGTGAAGACAGAAGATAACAGTGAAATGTATATAAGTGTATGTTACAGTGTAACTGTATATGAGTGACAAAGTGAAGTACTGTAGTGAGGAACATTGTATGAAATGTATAAATAAAGTTGTACAAATAGTGGAGTTGAAAAGATTGTACTGTTTAAATATTGAAATATTATATTTAAATAAAAAATTGTGTGAATATTTGAATTTCTGTACAGTCGTATTCTATTTAAATATAAATATTATACGCCTGTCTGTGATGTATATATGAAACAGTATAATAACAAACACATTTATAATAATATGTATTTGGTTGTTATCATCAAACAAAAATCATATAATTGTGTATACAAAAACGTTATATACAACAATATTTTTTATTGTAGATCTCTTCATTTTCTAGTTTAACTTTTCTAACTTCATTGGTAATGTATCGTTTTCCAAAGATAATTTTTCATATTTGTCTTGGATATTTTCCAACTCTTCTTCTAGGATAGTCTTCTCATCTTTTAGCATTTCTATTTCTAGTTTCATTCGATTCATCTTAGCAATGTATTCTTTATTTAATTTTTTTTACTTCTTTATACTTATCGTATAATTCTATGCTAAGTCCCAATAATTCATTATAAGTAAGTTCGAGACATACCTTATCTGTTTTTCCATAAATGGCTTGTTCCAAATCACTATCATTATGCTGTCAGATAAAGAGGAATCTGAGTCATCCCAGGTGACTTGAAAAGCTCTTCTTTTCTTTTTGAATTTTTCATTTTTGTCTTCTTCTTGTCACTGTTGAGTTTTGGACAATCTTTCTTCATATGACCAAATTCATCACACTCGTAGCATTTGATTAATGTTTGATTTATTGTTCTTCCATCTTTTTAAAACTTTATCATCCTTCTACATTTCTTGAATTTGTTGTAGTTTTTGGCTATAAGCCCAATTTCGTCTTCATCCAAGTCAGAGTCTTTATTATTGGCTTGAAAATCGATGTTCTTTTTCTCATCGTTTTGCTCTTTTCTAGCCTGCAGGTTAGCTTCATAGAAATTAAATTTCCTATCAATTCTTCAACTTTAAGTGTTGAAAGATCATTAGCTTCTTATAGAACTAATATCTTTTTTTCCCACTCAGATCTTAAAGAATTGAGTATTCGAGATACTAATTCAGAATCAGTGAATTTTACTCCTAGTGCAATTAAATCATGTTCAATAGTTTGGAATCTCAAATATATATCAACTATAGACTCATTTTAATTCATTTTAAATGATGAAAATTGATTTTGCAATGTGTTATTTGTAAGGTACGCCAAATGTCATGTGCAGCGTTACATAGCATGACTCGTGAAAATTCTTTTTTATCTAACGAACAAAATAAAACATTCATGGGTTTTGCATTATTTGAAGTTGTAGTTTTTTGTGCATCGGTCCACGTACTCATTTCAGTGGTAGGTGCTTCGTACTTATTTTGAGTAGCGGATCAGATTTCTAATTTGTTAGCTTCCATAAATATTTGCATACGGGTTGACCAATATGCATAGTTTGATCAATTAAAGAGTGGAGGACGTTGTGTGGATCGACCTTCTTGAAATATACTTGTCATATTAGTGTGATTCAAAAATGTGTTACTGTTTTTGATCAAAAACCTTGCTTTGATACCAACTGAAAGTATTATAAGTGTGGATCGTATATTATGTGTATACTACTAAGTATAAAGTAATAAAGTAAATGTAAATATGGAAAATGCACACCAGAGTTTTATAATAATTCGAACCTTACGTCCTACGTCCAGTCCTGAAGCTCCCCTTTAGAATTCTAATATCAATAAACCCTCGCTTCATCCGGAGGAACAACTTGATTACAATAAATTTTTCTTGTCAAAGATGTGCTCTAATACAACATAGATATTGACTGATATATGCACGAACTTCCAATATATCTTCAAAGTAGTAATTACTGCGAAGTACAAGAGTATATGTAAGATTTAGTTAATGTTGTGAGTTTGTTAGATCGTTTATTGATAGATTCAGAGAGTATAAAATATAAAGATAGTTGAGTAGATTGAATTAGTTGTAGTCTCTTTAATCTCGATGCTTAATATAGTCGTGAAGAGTTGTATACAAGTTGTGGTGGCCATTGCTGATCATCCAAGAGTTGTGTTCATTAGTGGTGAATTAGAGATGCAGTGAAGAGATGTCAAGACATCTCATGGAAATATGACAGGTATGATTCAATATTTCAGGCTGACCTCCAGGTCAGATGTCTGAATCCTAATTCAGTGATTTCCCGAATACTCCAACAGTCGTTTGAAAAAAGTTTTTGACTTTTGAATTGCTTTAGACATTTTCCTGATGTAATGCCCCACCTCTATACTCACGTTAGCTAAGGCCATTGCAAGCAACGGTGTCAACTAACCCGAAGAATAAGGCCGTTGAGGAGCGACCATCTGTATATTAGCTTTGAACAAGTGTTAAATATGTCGGATTTTATGGTCAAACTTTTTCAATCTCAAGCGGCTATATGTAATTCGGAAAGCAATATAAAATACATAACAATAAATCATAGTCAGACACAGATATTCATATCACTGGGGCGGAAATAGATATGAATAATAACACATAAGTATAAATACAACGTTAGTGGTCATAATCGATCCACTATACAACATAGGAATATGTACAAGCGCAAGCCCAAAATAATAAGTATACATGAAATCTAAGATACATGTATAATCAAGAACTACAACGCTAATGTAGATCGCAAAAATCCAAAAGGTGGTCCCTGCTAGAAGTCCAATATAAGCACTTGTATACTCGGTCTAACCGGAGTATTATTTATAAGAATAAACAATAAATGGATCAGTCTAGATGTACTCATCATAATAATCTGGGATAGAAGTAGAGATATAAACAGATAATGACATAGGAGCAATAACAACAAATGATCACAATAAGTGAAGTCTCGGAAATGTCCCTAAATTATGTCAAAGAAAAATTGGCACTATACAAGGAATATCTCAATAACAAAGGTACTAATATTTATAGATTAATATTGATACGAGAATTGGAAGCACATATGTCAATTAGAACTAAAACTCAAGAAATCAATAAATTAGAAATCTAGAATATCCCCAGGAAGGGGAACAACAAATGAATATTCATGAGAAATGATGTCTCCTATCAAGTCTACATAAAAATAGGAAATGCGATATCAACACAAGGATATTCATGAGAAACGATGTCACCCATCAAGTCTACATGAAAATAGAATACACGATAACAACAAAAGGATATTCATGAGAAATGATGTCACCTATCAAGTCCACATGAAATAGAAAATATTATATCGCCTATCTCTCTG
Source organism: Allium sativum (assembly GCA_030737875.1). NCBI lineage: Eukaryota > Viridiplantae > Streptophyta > Magnoliopsida > Asparagales > Amaryllidaceae > Allium > Allium sativum. Next base: position 5,416,958 of record CM060914.1, on the reverse strand, counting down.
ATACGAAATAATCCAAAGATCAACGATATAAACGAATGAACTGAAGTTCCTCAGGATGATCCAAAGATCATCGCGAGTCCAAAGATCCCATGAACTGAAGCTCCTCAGGATGATCCGAAGATCATCGATGTGACCCGAAGGTCGGATTGATCAGAATTGACCAAGTTTAGTGTAAACTACACCAAACTAGTAAATATAAGAGTCGAGCTACATGTCCTATAACCACTTGCTCTACTCGAATATTTACAAATAAGTTGTATATTCCATTAGAAACACGATACGATCATTGCCACGGTGTTCAATCGAACGAGTCCAAGAATTAACCGTCAAAACAAACACAAGGGGTCATAGTCCTTGTTTTTACTAAGGCGTTTAATTAGATTTCTCATACGAACGAGAAAGAGGTTTATAAAATATATACTAGTAGATTTGTAAATCAATTTATAAAATAACTTCATGTAATGAAGTGGAGTTGAAAACCGTTTAGTAAAATATTTGGTATCTACTAATAATTAAAAACCCTTTTTATACCATTTTGAAATGGCAAATCTCGTGTGATATTGATCGAATTAACGATCAAATGAAGAATTCACATTTTAATAACGTAGATGAAACCCCACGACTATCGATTATAATATTCACTCACCACGAATGAATCGAAAGTTCATAAAATCGAGATGTAGAAATCTACGAACCAGAGAAACTGCAAGGTCACAAACGAAGGCGAAATGGGCCGAAACTCGGCCTTGGAATGAGCTCAAATGGACCTAAATTGTTGACCGTGGTCTCCACTGGTCAACAGTCCAAAAATAGGACTCAAACGTCTGAATTTGCATTTTTCTGAACCAATAAGGATTTAGTTCATTTTTGAGATGTTTCAGACGTCTGAATTATTTTGACCAGACGTTTGAATTAAAAATTCAAACGTCTGAGTTAAAAAATTCAGACATCTGAATTCTGTTCCTCTAGTTTTTATTCGAAGCAGGTCAGACGTCTGACCTAAAAGTTTCAAACGTCTAAAACTGTTTCTGAGCATAATATTGCCTAGAAAACTTGTTAAAAATCATATCGGCAATTGCCCGAAGGCCTATGATGTTATATACATGAAATCGAGGCTTCTAAGACTTGCCGAGGCAACTCACAACACCATATTCACATACATAAACATATATACATAATATTGCAATGATTTTGATTATATATTCCAAAATGAATAAACTCTCTAACCAAAGCAATCAAATGCAACTCAAACTACGACACAATGGTTTGGCAATGCTAAAGGGAGATTGTAAGAACTTGTGTGCACACAAGAACTTCACTTATAGTATGCACAATCAGAACATAGAGTATAATAGGATTTCCATTACTCAAAACGCAAGGAAATCAACAAAGTAAGTTACTAGCTAAATGGATACACAACATATACACAATACAAACATGCCATAGTCACACTATACAAACTTAAAGCTTGAGGCATAGATGTGAGTTCTAAAAGAACTCACCTTTGCTCTTAAATAACAAAAATAAGCTCTAACGAGGAAGAACAAGCCTATACACAAGCAAGGAGTCCAATATCTCTACAAATCTTCTCTCTAAACAACAAATACACACACAAGAAAACTTATATGTGTTAGGGTTGCACAAAATCCGAAAATTGAGAAGGTAGAGAGATAGAAGAGGAGTAGAGAAAGCTTACACAAGTTTTCTCTCCAAATTAGCACTTGATTTGAGCTTGAAATAAAGAACCCTAGCCTATGAATTAGGATTTCCTCTTCCTTTCCCATTTTCTACTTTCATTTTAGAAGAGGAAGAGGTAATGAGGAGAGTGAGCTGAATGGGGGAGGGCTTGGTCGGTTGTAAGGATCCAAGTGGGCTAGTCTAGCCCGGTTCAACGCACATGTCCAAAACCCAAATTTCCATAGCTCCAAACATATCGATATTTATAGTCAAAAAGGATGTAAATGATGATCCAGATTCAATGGAAGTGGTTTCGAGTCCAAATTCATCCATATGCAAAATGTGACTTTCAGACACATACACGATTATCGATTAACGACGTTATATTTAAATATGTTATCGTTAAATATGTGGGTTGTTACACCTGAGTTCTCTGACTGACATCTAAAAATAGTTTCAGACGTCTGATACTGTGTATCAGCTGTTTTTTGTCCATTATGTGTATTATTCGTTGCTTTTCTTGGGTTGATCTTTCTTGTCTTTTACTTGCTTGTTGTTAGCCTTTGTTATCATGCCTTATCTTAAGTAAATCTTGTAGATAACCTGAATGTATGTATATATACACACACACATACCACGATTTCCATTGTACAGTTATGTCATCGAAATCGTAGAATAGATTTCCTAACAGATCACATGCAATGTCTTAAACATCCTTGATGCGACGAGATGTTGATTTGGATGAACGGTGTAATTTGATCCATTGGAATAGAGCCCTTGTTATTAAATATAAAGAATAGCTCTAAACAAGGTTCAAAATTTTCTTTTTAAATTTCCGTTTGTTCAAAAAAAAAAAAAAAAAACTTTTAAAAACGACATTCACCAACTATTTGTGTCTATTAGAATTTTGGATAGAAGTGGAAGTCCTAATTGAACAATTATCATAAATTGGTCATTGTAGGGATTTCAAATTTCTCTTAGCTTCCTATGATTTCTCACCAAATTCGATATTTTGGTCATGCTTTTAAAACATTTTAATTGACGCTCATCAATTAGTGAGTGGATCCCTTCTTTAGCTCATAGAAAACTCTTCATGATAGATTAATGGAATTCTTCACGATTGCTTCGCTTTGGTACTTAGAATATCACGTGATGGCCATAAGGAACTCTTCTTGATAGCTCTCCCTTATGTTGCTATGTGATGGACCTAATGTGTTGTTTGCTCATGATAACATCTATAATCATCACGAAGGCTTTATCAAACTATGTTGCGATCATCACTTTGTGAACCACGTAATTGTTTTACTAAACTTCATACGACAACTCTTATTTATCATTTGAAGATCACGGGCAATGGCTACATTTAGCTTCTCGCGGTAACTTCACGAAATGGACAATTATAACTTTAGGATTTATCTTTATTGGCCTTACACACTCTTCAGGATATCTATAAAGATATATTCCATCAGGCCTTCTGGAGATTTTTTTACGATGACCTTATCAAATTTTCTGCTATAATCATAACTCAAATGCTTCCTTTGTTTGCATCGATGGTTTGATTGCTTTGATATGTCATTTAGAGGTAAACCACAAAGGACTAGCAGGATTTCTGAAGTTGACTTTTTTGTCTAATAGTTGTTTCAAGAACTAAGCATGATAACTATGACATGTTTATTTCACGATGACTAATGCATGTTCTGTGGTTGCTTCTGTAAATGACTTCGTTTTCCGTTGATGGCTCAATTTATTCACGAATGCTTATACGCATATATGTAGGCTATCTTATGCGCGACAGCTTTAGTTGTATGTGACAATTTTAATTAATTACGATGATCCTAACAACATTGGTGGTTTCACTCTTCATTTGAAGATCTTGAATTATATACGATGCTTTTTGTTTACCAATCAATTATTGAAATATAGGGTGTACAATAAGTAATTGTTTAATGGGAAAGTCTAAAAGAACACAAAATGTGGACATAAAATTAAACACACAAAATCTGAACCATTGGATCCACCCATGAATTACACCTCACACATAAAGACAAACAAATCTTAAGGTCCAGATTTTGTGTATATAAATTTGTGTGTAATTTTGTGTCTTAATAGCCGCTCCCTTGTTTAATATCAACAACAAAGTAGCTAAATCAGTAAACATTTATAATTTGTGATAGCTATATTAAAACATGTATATGACGTCTTTAACGGTGCACTCAGTTGATATGCGATCCTCGGTGATTGCTCATATAAGCAACGAAAATAACTCACGATCATAGTAGCATCTAAGATAAAGGATTACATTGATACTGATATCGTTTGTGCAACAGACGATCATCAGACAATTTTGATGGAATGTGTCTGTGTCTCGACGTTCTTTTGAATTTAAAACTAAAAATCAAAAAGCGGAAATAAGGAAAACTCAATGTTTGTTAAACAAACGTCCAACATAAACATTCATATTTAAACACATGTTCGATAAACTTATAAGCCTCAAACATTTATTGGTTTAGAATCTGATTTGACTTGGTGCCTTCTTTTTTCCCTGTTGGAAAGTCAAGTAAGTTGCATTTTGCAGTCTATGAAATGTAAACCCGCAAGTCTAGGAGTACAAGTCAAATTAAAAGACAAATTTCATTGGTTAAGGCGTCATTGAATTGGAAACTTTAGAAACATGTTACTTCGTCGAGTCTCCCTCTTTCCCCTGCCGTGCAAATTAGACAAATTTTACACCGTTAATCCGTATAATCAACGGCCCACAATAACCCTCTTCCACAATATAACCCTTGTTTTCCCGCTCTTAGCTCGGCTGTTTTTGTTTGCTGCTGTCTGTAATCAAGGTAATTTCGCCTCCTTCAAATGATTTCAAGGGCTGTGTTGTAGTTAGGAAAAAAAAAAATAAATGTTAGGGTTATCTTGGCAATGAAGAAAATCGATTAGATCTGTGTTATAGTCGTTTTGTGTGATTTAAATGTTTTCTTTAGTTTTGTCAATTATGTCGGTATAGATTTTAATCATTCAGATATCAAATGAACGGTGTTATTAGATTTGTGTTTGGCTTAGTTATATTTTAGATTCATAGCTGTTGCCAATGGGTATTTCAAAGTTACTGGATAATGTGTATACAGAGCCGGCCCCTTGCTTAAATGCCTGCCTTGTTCTTTGTTTTTAATGTTGTTTTTTGCTAAAAGGTTTCTTTGCTACTCTTTTGTAGTGCTCATTCATGGCGGACCAAGTCAACCTTCCTGCAAATTTCCAAAAAATGCCTGTCCGCTATGTTGCTCCCCATGATTTTACTCGACAAACGGCATGTAGATCTTCCATTTACAACTGTTTCTTGAACACAAGCTATGTAAATGGCGGGCTACAGTTGCCACTGTCACAAGGATCTGTTCTGTCCATGATTTCTAGTGCATCTTCAGTGTCTGCGCAAGCACCAGCTGAGAAGAGTTTTATGGTTGATTTTCTGATGGGTGGAGTCTCTGCTGCAGTTTCTAAAACTGCAGCTGCTCCGATCGAGCGAGTGAAGCTTTTGATCCAGAATCAAGATGAAATAATTAAGTCAGGCCGTTTGTCTGAACGATACAAGGGAATTGGTGACTGCTTTAAGAGAACGATTAAAGAAGAAGGGTTCGCTTCTTTGTGGAGAGGGAACACCACAAATGTCATCCGATATTTTCCTACTCAGGTATTTGTCGAAGTTTTATTAGTATCTTATGTATTTGAATTAGATTTATAGACATTTTTACAGGTGATATGTTTGCAGTATCAATTAAAGTAACCTGATAGAAAATAGCTTGCATCTTTCTCTTACCGTCTACTGCTCTCTGGATTACCTACTTTGCTTGAATTTACGACCAAGCATTCACCCATTATCAGTTCATACTAATTCAGGGCATTTGAACAAAATGGTTTGTAAATAACTGATTTCGCATTTTACTTTGCAAACATGTTTCACTCTACTTTAAGTATACTTTTGCAAACCTGCTTCACTATTTTTTATTTTATTTTCAAATATAATTTGTAAGTTGTTATTGCAGCATCTTTTGGCGCTTCAGTGTAATAATTTTCTTGCTACTTTTTAGTTCAACCATGGCTTACTCTTTGTGTATGTGCTGGTAGTCATATGTGAATAACATTGCCTTTATCCTCATTGAAGCAAATTGGACAATAAATCCCCTTTCGTTTGTTGTCATAATCTTTGTTCTTTGTTTTGGTATAACTTAAATGATGTGCGTACATGTTTCTTTTCTTCATTCGAGTTTGTGCTGTGCGCATGTTGAGAATAACTTAATGATGTGCATACCGTTAAGGGTTGGAAAATTTATTCTTGATGTAATTACACGGGCTTTGTACAGATAGGATATAGAAGCCATGTACATTTCTGATTATGGGGTTGGAAGAACCTTTAGGTGGAAAACACTTCATAAAAAGTGTATTCGTAAGTCTTCTTAAGTGCAAGTAATATATGAATTCCCTATATGTATCAGTTTGGCTCTGCTATGATCAATCTGTGTTAATAATCAAACATTTTGCATATGCTAACGTGGATTTCTGCATCTTTAGGCCTTGAACTTTGCATTTAAGGACTACTTCAAAAGCCTGTTCAACTTCAAAAAGGACAAGGATGGTTACTGGAAGTGGTTTGTTGGAAACCTTGCTTCAGGTAGCGCAGCTGGTGCGTCCTCACTATGCTTCGTCTATTCGCTTGACTATGCTCGTACTCGTTTGACCAACGATGCTAAAGCTGCCAAGGGCAAAGGTGAAAGACAGTTCAATGGCCTTATTGATGTGTATCGTAAGACATTGAAGTCCGATGGAATTGTTGGTTTGTACCGTGGATTCAACATCTCTTGTGTTGGTATCATCATGTATCGTGGCCTCTATTTTGGAATGTATGATTCTTTGAAACCTCTTCTTCCTGAAAAGATGCAGGTATGATTATAGTTTACGTTTTTTATTTATCAAAACTTGTGCTGTTTGTATATTATTGCTTATAGACTTTTTTATATGAAAAAGGAAGACATATATAAATAACAAAAGGTAAAATCTCTGGTGGCTAACAAAAACGGTCTACCAAAAAATAAGAAACCGCAAAAAGCAGAAAAAACCATCCAAAATAAAACACAAACCCAACACAACGCACGAATACAGCAGAGCCCCACTCGCTTTAAGAACAACAAAGCAGAAAAGGATGCTAGCAAGGCAAGCAGAGAACCAGAAACCAGAGGGCAAAAGCTAGGGAACTCCTTGCAGCTCCAAACAAAAGAAAGCTCCTGGATCTCCAAGCACTCGCCACAAAAGTCTCACGCTCCAGCCAAGGAAAGGAAGTAGCTAAAGACACACAAACCAAAAGCCGCCGCGCTAGCTTCAGCTCCCCAAATCTACAGAGAACCCCACAAAACACGAGAGCACCAAAAAACCATCACAAGTAGCATGCTAACCCAATGCCTGCACACAAAACAAAAAAACAGCCCGGGGGAAGGGGGGAGGGGGAGCGGGAGGACAACCCAAAAAGACAACACCACCCAAGCACAAAAAATAAAAAAAAATAAAAAAAAGAAAGAAAGAAAAAAAAAGAAAAAAAATGAAAAGAACAAATCAACCAACACCAGCTCGGGGAAAAGAACCCAAAAAACCATCGGAAATACGAGCCAAATTCTGCGATCGAAACGAATGATACCCAAGAATGACCTACCACGAAAAGCCAGGAAAACATCATTCTTAACCCGTCAAATGACGGAAGATGAGTTCATTGGAATATCTTCGAACACAGCCTTATTCTGAGCTCACTAAAGATGCCAACATATCAGACAAGGAATCAGACGGAAAAAGATAGATCGAAGGGACTTTTCAATAATTCGTTCCCATTAAAGGAGAAGCAAGCCGAGAAAAGAGAATGCATTACCTCGGAGACCAACCGGATTCCCTAAGTAAGACCAGACAACTCGACCCTCAAAGAAAAGATGGTTAGAAGATTCCACATCTCTTGGACTACAACGCCTACAATGAGACACAATTGGGATACCGATCCTGCTAAGATTCACATCTATTGGTAAACCATCATGGAGGGTTTTCCACGTAAGAATGGAAACCCTGGATAGGGGAATGCGAGAGTCCCAAATGTAAGCGAATGCCAAAATCCTAGGACCAGGGGTTTTGGCGGAGTTCCACGTTGCCCACGGAGAGAAAGAAGCTTCATTCCAGCCAACACCACCTCCGTGAGAGTCGGAGAAGGTCTTCACAGATTGCATCTGTTTCCACGTCTCACTAGCATAAGACGAGATCCCGGAGAAATTCTCAAGCAAAAGGCGCTGGTACTTGCATGAAGAAACGACGCCTAAAGGGAGCTTGCAAGTGTAAGCCGTGCAAATATCTCTAGGGTTTCAAAGCCCAAGCCCACCCACGCGTTTGGGACGACAAATAACATCAAAAGAAACCCGGTGGTGATTAGCATTGTCTTTTCCCCCTAGAAAAAGGACAAGGCTAAAGAACGAAAAGAACAAGAAAATAAGGAACTAAGAGTCATGGATGCGAAGACGTGAGACCCAATAGTATCTAGTGCCGACTTAATAAGAATAAGTTGACCAGCCTGAAAAAAGAGAACCGTTCCAACGAATAATTTTTCCCATCGCTTTGGCAATAAGGGTAATAAAAGATCGCTTTGAGCTTGCGATCTCGGTAGAGAACAATGCCTAGATAAGACAAAAGAAAGGAAACAGCCTTAAAACCGGCGAAGGCTCCAATCCAAGCAACCTCTCTTGACTCATAGTCTTAAAGGGATGAAACAACTTTTCGATGAGTTGACGAGTTGGTCAGAACACCTCTCGTATTGATGAATGAAACCGAGGAGTCGACAAATGGATCGTTGGTTCCCGTTAGAGAAAATAATGATGTCATCCGCAAAAGGCAAGGAAGAGATCATTGGGCAATCAGGAGGGATGCCAAAGCGATGGATTTTGCCCGCAATCGTAAGTGAATGCACTCCACGCACAAAAGCCTCAATGGCGATGACAAAAAGAGTCAGCGAAATGGATCTCCCTGGTGAAGTCTTCTCTCTGACCAGAAAAAATCGGTGGTTGATCTGTTGATAAGAACAAAAAACCAACAATTTGAGATGAGGCTCCAAGCTAAGTCAATAAGAGGCGCTGGGAAACCGAAAGCTCGGAGGACTCTAACGATGAAAAACTATGTCGAGCTTGATCACCACATTAGAGCCTCAAACCTTGCATGCTTATAAACTTTCTTAATTTCATCTATTATTTTTCTTCATGGGTGTACCTAATATCAACATCCTATTCAGAAATAATTTGGCGATCATATAAGGCACCTTCAAAAGATTTTGTGCCTCGATATAAAGGCGTCGAATCATACAGACCTAAAATGAATGGGTAAAATTAATTGAGCCAACTTCAGCATCTGAGTGTACATTTGAATATAAGTTTAGATTGGATTACGTTTCTTGAATTAGAAATGTAATATTAAGACCCTTGATTGAATGAATGGTTGGATATGCATAGTGCAAACTTTATTGTCATAATGCCTTTTGCTGCACCATCATTGGTGATGGCCTAAGTGCGTAATATCCACCTTCTTATTGCATTGTCTTTTTAAACTCATGATGAATCCTTGAGCATTTTTATGTTTTTATTGAAGTTACCAATGCTTGCTAACAATGTTGTGAAAATAGTTAATAAGCATGAAATTAAAACTGAAGTCACATCTTTATCTTTTTCGTCCTTTTGAAATTCCAAATTTATACGTATCCATTAATGGAATCCCACTACTGGTTTGCAACCTTAAACACCATCTCCTTTCTAACCAGCCGTCAACGAAATTTTGTTACTATTTTTGTCACTGACTCTACCAGTAGAACAACTTGAAAAAAATGTGTTGTGATTGTCAAAAATTTACCTTTGCAACACACATCCATCTACTCAATTTTTTTTTAATTTATTAAATGTTAATATCTGTACCTATTAGACGCACTTATGCATCTATACTTGTACATATAACAATATATTTTTGGTTTTGACAAATGCAGGACAGTTTCTTTGCGAGCTTTGCTCTGGGATGGGTCGTAACTAACGGTGCAGGCCTTGCATCGTACCCAACTGACACGATACGGAGAAGGATGATGATGACTTCTGGAGAGGCAGTGAAATACAAGAGCTCCCTCGATGCTTTTAGGCAAATTTTGAAGAATGAAGGTCCCAAATCTCTTTACAAGGGAGCAGGTGCCAACATTCTACGTGCCATTGCTGGTGCTGGTGTGCTTTCAGGGTACGACAAGCTCCAGTTACTTCTCCTCGGAAAGAAGTATGGTTCGGGTGGTGCTTAACATGGATGATGATGAAAAAAGAAAATTTAGTATCTATTGTTTGTGTGATCTTTTGTTTAGAGTTTGCCTTAATAAGTTGAAATACTGATGTGGAGACGAAGTAGAATATTGGTTTTACTTTTTGGTTAGCTTATGGTGTTTTGAGTAGTGTATTGTTACAGCCGAGCCCGTATGCTTTGGTCATAGGAAATTATTATTAAACATGTAATTTTTCATATTGTTGGACAATATGTAAAAGTAACAAGGGTGAATATGCTAATATATTAAGGGATTTTACTGTAATTTATATGGTATGCAGACTCTATAAATACAGAGATTGTTTGCATTGTAATTTACATTTGAAACAATAGAAATAAAAGTTTCTTCTCTTTTATATGTTTTTATTTTATTTTATAACATGTTATCAGCACGAGATTTTGTTAAAGTACTTTTTTTTTGAAATCTTCTAGATCTACATCTATGGATTTGTCAGGTAAGTAATTTTATTTTGAGGATTCTTAATTTATGGATTTTTAGATTTGATCTACGTTTTTTTCTTAGTTTTTTTTTTTGAAAATCTTTGATTAATGGATTCATGAATTTGTTATAGCTTCTGTTATTCTAGATCTGATTCAAACTTTAAGATCCATTTTTCTATTTTTTTTAGATTTAGATTGGGTACTAATGGACCTATTTTTTTAGATTTAATTATTATTATTGAATCTAAATATGTGTGTGGATTTATTCCTTCAATTCTTTGCGGTTTTAATTTTGAGTTTTCCAAATTCATTTTGATGGAGATTTGATTATATATGTATTGTTTATATTATTAATAATACAAAGATAGATTCAAATTTATTTTTCCCGATCTACTATCACTTTTCATATGTAATTATTTTGGAAAGATCGAGGACAAAATATCCCTTGATTTATCACTGGAAGTGACATTGAAATATTTTTTTTTTTTATGTATACCCAACAAAATTATGAGTATATAATATAAAGGTATAGCGCTTAAATTCAAACGTAATGTTGATTTATCATTGGAAGTGAAATTGAAAACTCATGATGTAAACAAATTCTTATAAATAAGAAACCTGAAATTTACATGCTATAATAAAGCTTCCAAATGTGTCTTTAAATGTTAAAATAAAGTCTCAAAGCATATAAGTGTGCTTAATATTTGCTTATAATAAAGGACATTGAATTCAATAATAGGAAAGAATTTGAAAAAATGAAAAGTTTCAATAAAAGGCAAAAGACTTATATTCCAATTTTATGCTACACATAATTTCTTGAAGAAATTTATTGTTAGAAGAGATCATTACACTTATAATAAATATTATTTTGTTGAAGAAAAATAGTAAATGACTCTCATATGTGAATAAAAGCACTTTATAGAGAAATTGCTTCAATTTAAAATATATAATAATATGCAAATTATAATAAAACCTGAAGTATTATTACAGTAATCTTAGAACATATCATATTTCTAGAAAAATATTTTATTGTTTCTTAGAAAAACTTTTATAAGGAAAATATGCATCTCGAAGATTATATTAAATTAAGATCTATATATTGATCTTTATTTAGAACACCTGAAGTGAATGCAAAAGCAATTTTTGTTATAAAATGGAAAATCTAGAATCTGCATTTTCTATAATGGTAAGACGTAATTCTGATGTAGAAAGAAAGATCTTTATATGAATTGTATAATGAAATTACATTTTTTTTGGGAATAATCTTATTTTTCTAAACTTGTGCAATAATTTGAATCTAAGACAAGTATTTTTTTTTTTTGGCTAATTCTATTCACACATCAACCATATCTTATCATACACCATAAAATAAAATAAAACTACCATACATCAAAATTTACTTTACATACACTTTTTTTTTTCTTCGCATTCAGTCTCGAAAACTTTAAACTTATTTACAGAAAATAGGAAACCTATAGCTTGAATAAAGTTTAAATTTAGTAAAACGGATTTATTTTTTTGAATGTATGATCAATTTATTATGCTATAAAAAGTTCTTAATTTCAACAAAAGAGATCCTGCTTTTAATTTAAATGACTCTAAATTTAACCACTTACTTGTAAAAGTTCTCGTAATTCAAAGTTTAGGTTTCATGTTTAAAAATACATTATGTTCTTCAAATTGTTATACGTGGATTTAATCAAATATCGTTAATTACAACGTTATAGTTTGATGGGTTATAATTAAAAAGGTAAAAAATGCAATAAAAAAGGGCGATTTAGTATTATATATATATATATATTTAACAAATCAGTGGTGTAAATAAAGTAATTTTTGGTGTATGAATAGAATTTGCCATTTTTTTACGTACAAATTTGCAAGTTTTTTGAATAAATCATATTAAAGAATGTGAAATCTTGATTCTACGATTATACACTTTTTCTCAATTCTTGATTAGACATTATGCATATATATGGTATTTTAGAAAATATGATTATTGAGAAATGAAGTACACATTTAAGTTATTCATTTTAGTTTTATCATTGATCGATGCTGTAGCTAGATCCAAATTTTATTCTGCTGATTTAAGTAAAATTTATTTGGTTCATATATTTGGACCACATAATGGTTATTTCCATTGTTTTTGTAATAAATGCATTAAATTTATCATTAAGGTAATATATTATATTATCGTATTATCATAAGTGTATTAAATGCATTAGTTGCTGCAAGTTAAATGATGCATGTTTGTGTTTGAAATAAGAGTAAACATATGTATTATTATTCGATGTATTTAGCAAGTAATATCACTACACCAAAAAAGATCTTTGGTAGCGTTTTAATATTCACTACTACATGTCCCGTAACTAAAAGTTTGAATTTTTTTGGTTGCGTTTTGTTAAACGTTACCATGCGTAGTTGCGTTTTTCAAACGCTACTTAAGATTTGTACATGAGTCACTTTTTTTTCTTTTCTGTTTTATTTTATGTAATTATTTTTTTGTTGCATTTATTTTAGGATTAATTGATAGGAATAATCCGAACTTTGACGTGTCTTCCTCTATTAATCCGAAGTTTGGATTATTCTTAAATAATCCCAAGTTTAGGGGTTCCCTTCCCATATTGATCCCGATGACTTATTAACTTGTTGTAGCTGGTTATCAAACATAAATTTCTTTTTCCCAAACGATTTTTCTAGAGTGGGAAACTAGTTTGGGGAAGACGAATTGAAGTTTGATATCCGGCTACAAAAAGTTAATAAGTCATCAGGATCAATATAGGAAGGGACCCCCCAAACTTGGGATTAATTAAAAATAATCCTAACTTCAGATTAATATGGGAAGTCACGTTAAACTTCAGATTATTCCTGTCAATTTATCCTTTATTTTATGGCACCAAAACTTCATATGGTTCACATAGTTACGTTCTTCAAACGATACTGAAGGTCTATACATGTGGTCCATTTTGCTTTTCTGTAGCGTTTATTTTGTGTCACTAGATATTCAAGTGCTATGTTACAATTGTTTATGTAGCGTTTCTAAAACGCTACTAAAAGGCATTGATATGTTTGTAACATATTTTAAATGCTACTATGTATTGTTAATGGCTGATATAAAATAACAATCAATCAATCATATAATCATCATATTCAAATAATTGAGAACACATTAGTCACATAAGTATTTTTCATAATCATTTAGATAATAGTTATTTGACACAATATGCAAATTCACATACAACAAATTCAAAAACAAATTTACATAGTAAGTACTAACAAATACCAAAATACATAAAACAATTAAAGTCATGACCATTGTTGCCTATGGTTTTCACTCCACAAAAGCTAATTACTTGTAGACAACATTAATTGGTTATCATTAAAACAAGCACATAAATAATATTAATAGAACTTGATCATGAATAATTTATTCCACTAAAAAATTCAGATCTGCACATAAACGATATTAACTTTGTGCTCCTTTCACTTCACACAAACTCAACCTACATGTTTAAATCAATGAAATAATTGATATATCCGAATTTAAGGCCTAAACTTGTTGGTTTTATTTAAATCGTGAAATAATTAATATATGCTGTAACAACCCACATTTTACGTATCAGAAGATCATAAAATATTTTTATTTTATTCCCAGAGGGTTGGATCATTCTCATCTTTTAATGCGTTGCTTATGGGGATGTGAGACATGTCCATAGTTTTTACCAATTTTGTTTGTGACCATTTTGCCCCTTTCGTCTTGTACAGGGGATAACTTTTGACTCGGGTCGAATTAGAGGGTGAGACCTGTGCCATTGGAAAGGAAATGATGATTGCCTTTCCGAAGAGTGGTTACATTGAAGATTTGGCTCAGCGGTTTGGGAGAAATCGCTGTTTTAAGGTTTTTCAGTTGGCTGTCCAGGTTAGGCAGGCCATAATGGGCTGAATTGGAGAGACCCATTAGTGGACTGATGGAAGGGTATAAATAGGGGGTAAGGGATATGGGAAATGGTTTTAGTTTTTCATTCTCCCATTTTGTGCTTTGTGCTCCTCCTTCTTAACACCTTTCCGCCAATAAAAAATCAAAATCTAAGGAAGGAAATTGAAGATCTACACCATTGGAGGCTAGATCTACATCAATTGAAGCAAGAATTCATTGGATCAAGGTGTTTGGTGCGAGGTGCTTGCTATCCAGATTCATATTTCATTGATTTTTGCTTAGTTGGGGAGAATAAGTGAGTGATATGCACCTCTCACATGGATTCAATGAAGTATATGAGTGTTTGTTCATATTTTTCATCAATTTCAAGTGTTTTCCTATAGATCTATGCATTGGTAAGGCCATTTTCATATAAATCACTCTATGATCCGATTTAGCAAGTTTAGATAGGTAATTTCTATGATATTTCATGTGAATATGCAAGTTAGATCAATAGATTTGTTCATATACATATTTATGGTGATTTTAGTGAATTTTACATAATTATTGACGGAATATTGTCATATTGGTGATATTGTTGATTTCATATCATGTTTTTGGTCATATTGGATAAATTGGATGAGTTGGTTTCGTCAAACATATCGTTTTGGCGAAGTTTTGATCGAAAATAGAATTGCATTGGAGGATGCAGGTTTTGGGTCGCACAGGGTAGGTCAATGGCACCTTAGTGGTTGATTTCTTAGGAAATAAGACAAGAGTAGCGAACGATCGAGCAAGTTGGGTCGGTCAGGCCTGGATCAGTCGTGAAGCCTGGAGTGGTGGAATAACAGGTCGGTCGAGCAGGTTGGTTAATCCGGTCTGGATGAGGGTCAGTCGAGCGGGTTGGGGAGTTTAGACTGGGTCGGTCGGTCCTGCGAGGGTTCAGGGTCGGTCGGTCGTGCTTCCTCATTCAGGTTGGGTAGTTGCACCTGAGTGGGTCGGGTCGAGCAGTATCTTGGGTCGAGCAAGTTAAGTGCAAGGCTGGGTCGGTCGGACTGTTTTAATTGGGTCGGTCGGCCAGTAAATTGAAGGGGTTGTTAGTAACGCTTTTAAGTGCCGAGGTGAATGGCGTAAGAGCTGTAGTTTTATTTCTTTAGCAAGTTGATGTGATGCTATTGGTTATTTCAGACCTTGTGATTGATGTTTTTCTTTGGTTCGAAAGTAGTGATAACCTCGAAGTGAATTCCATGGAGGAATGACGAAGTGAGGTGAATTGTTCGTCAGATGTGATGAAGGTGGAAACGACTTAAGGGATGTATTGAGTTCGTGTGAAGTGATGGCTCTAAAGTGTTATGAGCTTATTAATAGTCGTAATTGATAACGACTAGAGATGCGGAGGCTAAGGAATTTTCAATGTCATAGGTTTTAGCTGCTCAAGAAGGGGTACAATTGAAGACCAATTGTAGGTCGAGTGCCTTGGGCGTCGTGTATGGCCTAGACACGTGTTGTTTTACATGTGTATAGCGTGTGGGGTTTTGCTAAAACTAGGGCGTCATATATGGTCCTTGACAATTGATGGCAAGTTGTTAGCCAGTCATACAATAACGAGGGTTTCAAAGCAAAGTTGGCGGTGGTAGCCAGAGTCAGTCATGGATGTTTGAATTCTTGTCATAATGATGGTTGGGTTGCTATTGCATTGTATAAATGGTTGTTCTGGTTGCCGTGGCTGGATTGTTATTTCTTTGGATGTATGGATCGCAAAGGCTATCATTGTCAGGTGTGGGGAAGGCAGTTAAGAGTTCTTCTCTGGAGTTGGGTAGATTAGTTCGTTTATTTACCCATTCTCATATACTTTATTGATGAAGTTTGTTAGCTGTTTTATCGCTCACTAAGACTATTGTATGACTCAAGGTTTTATGTTTTCCTCTTATTACCTTAGGCTGTTCATCCGATTGTTGGATGGGCAGACTAAGTAGCAGGTGGCAGGTGATGCCTTAGTGGGAACGGTGATGCTGATCGATGACGAGCTGGAGGCTTACATATCAGTTTTACTACTATCTAATAATTGGATTTTCCGCTGTTTGCTATTTCCCTGAGTGCTGTAGTGAGGCAAATTATACAAACACTATTGTTGTTATTTATGTGTATGGGAAGTACTTTCTAGTTGTCCTAAAAGTTTAGTGTTTTCTGCTTCACTATCACTACCTGTTGTATATGTTTCATTCTATTTTCTCCTTGTGCTGTGAGTTTACGACAGGTGCCGCTTGTGTTATCATACTCTGATGATCGTCCATAGTTGCCTAGCACACCTTTCCGCACATTATTCCTCTTATTTAGTGCATGGGCTGTGGGCGGTCGTCACATATGCAACGTGTCTTGTTCATAAAAAGTAATATGTTTTATCACACAAAATTTTGATAACATATAATGCCCTATGTTCATCATAATGTATCATACTAAATTGTTGATGCCAAGTCAAAGTCAGATGTTATTTTCGAGGAGATATTTTCTCATGATACTAAAACAAAATTATTATAATGGATAATGTAACAAAGAAAATTTTAAAGTAAAGTGCTACTCACACAGTGCATTGCTCTGTCCCTATAATGGTTATATATCTAAAATGTGTCTCGATCTAAATTAGACTGGGATAACTGACTTGTTTAAGTAACAACCTTATATTTAGTCCTCCCAAACAGTTAACATTATATTCTCTTTCTTTAGCCAACTCAATATAGTGACTCATGCAATGTTTTTTTCCAAAAGTTTACTGAAAGGATAGATTTATAGTTACATGTTTTAACTCGCATGTTTTTTTTATCTCTACCCGTTTTATTTACATTTTTTAACAATTTAGATTTAGCTTTCTTGGCCTCATCAAATAAAATTCACGGTATGACTTCTTCTCATAGCAGCGGTACTCTACTTGACGTCGCAAATGCATATCCTTCTAGCTTCCAACCCCATTTAAATACATTGTTAAAATAGACCGTTACCATTAGACGTAAATGCACCATTAAGCATTATTTGGATTGACTTATATAAATTGATTTTTAACTTTTGAAAAGTTAAATGAACTAGATTTTGATTTGAAAAGTCAAAAAACGACTTATTTAAGTGGATCCAAAGGAGCCAACCTAAACTTTAAAAATAAAATGAATCTGCGCAACATTTTTCCCATGCAATAGAGGACCCACCGTGTCAGTGTATTTCCAATATTCAAGAAAACATATTTTAACTAGATTTAAAAAGTAAGGAGAAACTTATGTAATAATATGCTAGCTTTATAGGATTAACTTGCTGCTTTGATTTCAATGCCGTAAAGGAAAAGAAAAAAGAAAAAAGAAAAAGGGATGCTTGGCAAGAAGCAAACCAATTGCATGATTCTGATATATTCGAATATGATAATAAGTAGCGAGAAAATGAGATTAACCTCTACAAAACAAGAGCACAAATCGTTTTCATTGGACAATGCTGCTTCAAGTTTTTTTTCCCTTTGCAATTGTTCTCATTTCGAGAAATGCTTTCACTAAATCCTAAAGATGACAAAAAAAATTGTTATACATCACAAGCAAACAGACAAAGATACGACGGAGAAAAACGTCTTGCATCTCTGGTAAGTTTTTTTGAAAAACAAAATAATGTGTGATCCTCCAAAAGGAAGAGAGCATACATATATATATAAAAGAAAAAAAAGATAAGATACAATATCCAATCACCAACCCAAACATGATTGCCAAAAGAAAGTAGAGGATAATAGATAGATGAGTTCCGGCAAGGCCACCACCCATCATACTTCAATATTGAGTTCCGGCAAGGCCACCACCCAATATTAAGTATATCTATTTCCTTACATATGGCAATCAAAATAATAAACAATGAGGATAATCATTCCCCTAAATCACAACACTCCAACACTGTATACATAAATGACTAAACTAGCAATAAATCCCAATCCATACAGCACTCCCATAAGCTCCCCAGCTAAGTCCATAACCTGCCATAAGCTCCCCAGCTAAGTCCATAACCTGTAATCTGAAATACTAAAGAAAACCATCAGTAACAAACCTGTATATATGAGTATATACCTATACATATATGTTTAAGTGTATATGCACATAACTGTATAAATAGTTATACTTATATGTACATATTAACATGTATATATGCACAAACATATAATCATATATACCATGAAAAAAAAAGCAGAATAGCATATATAGAGAAAGTTCTAACAAGTACCAAATATCAACAGAGACGAAAGGTATTATTTCTGAAATATCTATTGTATCTAATAAATAGACCCAAATTTGATCTAACATTGTACAAGAAACATCCAAAACGTAAGTTACCAAAAAGCTTATAATGTAGGTTAGACATCCAATCCAGACTAAATCTTACAATACTAATAGTTAAATTATCAGCTGAGTCAGACTTAGTATGAAATAATCTCTGGTTTCTTTCCAACCAGATATACCAACACGAGATTACTACTAAATGTTATAATTTGATATTCTGCTTTTTGTTTGAGTGAAAATTGAAATCAACACACAGTCTCTTATATCTACATGTTAGTAACTAAGACATTATCCGATGTACCTACACACAACTATTTCGAAAATGTTATAATTTGATGCAGAGAGAAAAGAGAGATTAAACGGTAAAACAATCAGAAGGCAACATTTTTATTGCTTACTTGATTCATATTACAAAAGATGCTTGATTAATTTACAATGCTAAACTTTGCCTCTATTTATACATGGTTTATCCTTATCTAAAATAGCATTCTAGATAAGAATATTCTAGAGCATATATTTGGGTCAATTATAATAAATAATTCTATAACAATTATAGACCCAAATCAATACAATACCAAATATAACCCTAAATTAATTCAATACCAAATAAATGCACCATATCTTTATCCTTATCTCTAATGTATGCTTATTTCTGTAGCATATTCCTAAGCATATCTCTTGGCATATTATCTAACATCCTCCCCCAAACTCATGATGCGGAAAATCGTGAGTTTTCCAAATAGAAGCTGCAAACTGAGTGAAGAGTAGCAAGATTGAGCAACCATTTCAATATTGTTAGAGAGTAATACCAAACTCCAAGCACCAAATACCAAATACTCAATAGCAACTCAATTTTTTTTAATCCGATTGGTAAGCAAAAGATCTGAGCAGCCAAATGATAAAACTAGTCCTGGATGTGTTTGTATGTTTGCATCTCCCAAACATACAAAGAAAACAAAATAAACCAAAATGGGATGAGTTTGCATCCCCCAAACATATCAAACGAAAACAAAACCAAAACCAAATTAATAGGGACGAATCAACATATGTTTGCATCCTCCAAACATACCTTGCAGTACCACCTACCACCTTCAGTCAACGTCAATTTCCCACCTAATAGACAGGGTTACCGATACAGACATCAAACGAACAATATACATCTTCAAACTAATGTTACTCTCTAACAACTCAATCAACCCATCATCATCATCACCACTCATCTCTCCATACAACGCAGCGTCTCCCTAAAAATTCCCTGCTACAATCGGAATCACCATACCCAAAACCGTAAATTGCCATAATCACTAGACCAAAAGAACAAAACATCACCACGTTCAAACCACAACAGTAACATACACCTCTTATCTACAATCGACAGCGCTAGCAAGTACCACTGCAATATTCCCTCATCACAACTCCTTCCCTTCCTCTGCATACACACTAGGAACATAATCCAAACAACAAATTTTAATAACCCTATCCTCCCAAAATTGCAAATGTCTCACTTCTTCATGCTCAGAAAACAAACAATAGCAAACCAAAAACCATTACAAATTTCATTCTATCACTATTTACCTCCCACAACACTGAAACCACTTCACCAAACCATTACATAAAAACAAAGACCTTCATCTACAAACGCACAAACCACATACACCTCAATCAAAATCAATCCAGACACTCACTATCTTTTTTTTTCTTTTTTTTTTGAACATAAAAGACTACAATCCAGTTCATAAAATTCCAAATTATTCCATACAAAACATCACTTACCATAATGATACCGCAAAGCTAATAACAAAATCACTCAACAACTGAAATCCATTAAAGATCTTCCAATTCTACCCCCAAAACAGGTCAAATACCCATTCACCTTCCTCACTGCTGTAACCCACACAATCATTAACTCTTCTTCCCTTTAAGCCGAAGTCACGAAATTCCCTCTACAAAATTGCTGTCGTGCCTCACTTACATCACCAGAAACAAGATCGTGCCCACCAAATACCGCAAATTGCTGCAAGTCATAAACAATCATCACAACGCTCTACCACAGCTCACAAACTTCATCTTCACGTTACGGTTAGCCAAACTCCACCGAATCACAACTTCCCCCTGTTGCCTTCCCAAACATCCAACATCAGCCTCAGCCTTCAACATCATCAATCGCCCTGAACTGAATCACCAAGTTGCGAACCAAAAAAGAAATCAAACTCCTCATTTGACGAACCAGTTCCGCTGCAACCCTAAATCGAGACAGGAAAATAACGATCTGGAACTTCCAAACCCCAATAATTTTTTTTATAGTGGTGTTTGCTGAATTTAATGAGTGAATTCAATCAAATCTCAAAACATTTTTTTATATGTATGTATGTATATATATATATATATATATATATATATATATATATATATATATCTCCTTCTCTGACCTAGCTCTTATACCATGTTATAATTTGATGTAGAGAGAAGTGAGAGATTAAAACAGTAAAATTTGAAAGTTAACATTTTTATTGCTTACTTGATTGATATTTCAAAAGATGCTTAATTAATTTACAATGTTAAACCTTACCTCTATTTAACATGGTTTATCCTTATCTAAAAGAACATTCTAGATAAGAATATTCTAGAGCATATATTTGGGTCAATTATAATAAATATTTCTATACTAAATATAGACCCAAATCAATACAGTACCAAATATAACCCCAAATTAATGCAATACCAAATAAAAGCAACATATCTTTATTCTTATCTCTAACATATTCTTATTTCTGTAGCATATTCCCTACATATCTCTTGGCATATTCTCTAACAGAAAAGACCATGTTTACACAGAAAATGAATGACATATCAATGAAGTTGACTCCATGCAGTTTAAGTTTATATGTTCGAATCATGCTACGCAAGTTTCGAATGTACAATCTTTTGTATTCAAGTGTTTAATCATTGAGAGAATAGTTTCTAAAATCGTAATCATATACAAGTTGTTGTCATTGATATAGCTGCGGAAGTTATAATTTGTATACCACTTTAAAATATGTCTTCAATTTAGAATATGAGGAATAAATCATTAGTTTTTAAAAGATATCTACATTAATATTTCTAAGTAGACCTAACCGTGATGCCATTTGCTTCCTGCGTACAACTACCCATTGTGCATTAAAATGACTCAAAATTAGATTGCTATACGCATCAAACTGCTGGCAACAAGTAGTCAGAACCATATTTCACTGAGAATTGGTTCTCAGATGCTCTGATCATTAGAGGTAGGTTTCTCCTAATGATTTAATTAATTCAGTTAGTTATCATTTATAACTTTTAATTAATAATTAATATCTGATCATTATTAGTAAAAATAAAAACTTATCACTTATTATTTGTGAAATTTTAATTCAATTATAATAATTCAAACTTCTGTTCAATAAATAATATATAATTTTAGTTCAACTAATATATTTTGATAAAATTTAATTTTACTTAATATACAAATAGAATAAAAAAATAGTTGATAAGTTTCTATTACTAGTTAACAATAAAATTGAGTGATGGTAATGCATAAAAAAATTTAAAGGTATACTTCTCACAGAAATGAATGCCTGCAGGTATACTCATGTGTGAGGCAGTTTGCAAATACTTGCATGTATGGATGTCTAGCAGTAAGGTTTAATTTTGATGGAATTATTATCATAAATGCAATAAAATTAGATAATCTGTTTATGGCATTACAATTCAATTTTATAAGATAATTGAGAAATTAGACATCAGTCACAAATTATATCATAATTTTTTTTACTCGATGTTCCATTAATTACAAAATTATACACACGTAAATAAACTGCAAATCTTGGTGGTTACTTACAATAGGTTAATCATTTTTAATTCTATATTCTTTCAACCATATGAACCTAGAATCAAGATACATAATCCATATGCACATGAAATCCAACTATAACCATCCAGTCCAATTATTAAGTAAAACTGAATGAAAAAATCAATCAAATCTCAAATGGATTCTAAGAGGAGAATGTTGCTATATATGTATCCAAAACCTGGATAGGAAACATCACACGCCAAAATAAGGGTTTTCCATCGAAGCTTTGA
Source organism: Allium sativum (assembly GCA_030737875.1). Lineage (NCBI taxonomy): Eukaryota > Viridiplantae > Streptophyta > Magnoliopsida > Asparagales > Amaryllidaceae > Allium > Allium sativum. Next base: position 5,394,173 of record CM060914.1, on the reverse strand, counting down.
GTACGATTATCGGATTGGAGGTACAACTTATGATTAATTTTAGTAAGCTTCTGCAAATACGGTTTCTTTATATTCAGAGCCCAATCCTTTAAACATCACTGCGCCATTGATGACCTACTGCAATAAAAATCCAAGGTGTTTCTAGCTAAATGTAACGATAGCTATGCCGATTTTTGTCTATTGCAACACACGCTTCAAGGTGTTAGCATAGAAAATCCAAGGTGTTATAGTAGCCGCGTGAATAAAATTATCAATCCGGGTGATTACGATCTAACAATCCATGTTACTAATCCGCATGAAATAATCTTTAACACGGGAAGCAAAAACAAAGTGGTAAAGTACTTAGCAAAATATTCAAGGGTTTCAATCAAAAACTTAACAAAATACTCCGCCGCTTAACCTCTCAAACACTCTCACTCGCATGTTCAATTAGGGCTAAAAGTTCAAGTTTACAAGCTTAATTGGGGTTCAATTAGGGAAAGCTCAAGTTCAATTAGGGCTTTGGTGTTTCAATTAGGTCTTCAATTGGGGTTCATTTGGGTTTTAAATTCCAGTTAGGGCTTCGATTTAATCTGTTACTTAAGGCATCACTCAATGTATATTTAAAGTATTTTCTGATTTGATTGTTGTGTTGCCTAATTTACTGATTTACTTGTGCACTCAGGTGTAATCATATTCCCGATTTTATTATTATGTTTGTCTTTGTAACTAACATATGTTGAACAGTGCTTATATAATATTATTGTGTTTTTTTGCCTTATAGTCATGGATAGATAATATTTGTGTGTAAATTAGTGATGAACGAGGAAAAAATATGGGCATAACTTCCTAAGTTCAGATGACTGCATGTTATTTGTGTGTAAATTTAGTCCTCGATTACCATAGAATACATGCATGTCCAAATGACTGCATGTTATATTGGGCAGAATATGAAAAGGAAAATAATTGCAAAACTTGTGGGGTTTCAAGGTGGGCTATACCGGAAAAAATGTACCAAATTTAAGTAAGAAAATGTTGTTTTTGCCTTAATTAAATGTTGTAACTGATGTATCATATTTGTGGCTTCTTTTTGTATCTTTTTTACTGTTTCTACCTATATTACATTTCAGTGAAGCGGTTGTTTTATTTTATAATGCACTTGGTTTATTTTATTTTATAATTATGTCATTTTAGTGTTAATTTTTCCATTTTGTGTAGGATAGAGGCAAATCTTGGATTCCACCACAACGAAAAATTTGGTAAGAATTGATATGTCGGTGGAGAAGATGCTATTGTCAAGGGAGTTGATCTGGATATGTCTTCGTACACAGTACTGACGGAGTTTGTCAAGGATGAGCTACAGTACACTGGAATTGGAGGAGTATATGCATGGAAAGGTCCAACAAGTCGGTGGAAATTAGTGGCCGATGATGTAGAGCTGTTGTTTATGATGCAAATAAAAAATAATGGTGATTACATTGATTTCTATGTCGACACTGTGGTCGATGATAAAACTGAGACAATGAAACATATGCAGCCACATGTCATCGTACGCCCAAGGAAGAATCTGTTTACAGCTGCAACACAGGAACGACAATTTGTCACCGCTCACCATCTGCAACAGGTATCAAAAAAAGAAGCAGACTGATCAAGTCTTTGCTCCTAGAAAGTCGGAACGGCTAAACAATCCACAAGTGATCAACGAACTACTATGAGTCCACCTACCAACAACAAGCAGACTGAAGTCTTTACTCGTACAAAGTCGACACGGCTAAATAATCCAGTTACCAACAATCCAAAAGTGATCAGCGAAGCTGTTGTGAGTTCACGTATCAACAAGTAAAAGGTGGTCAGAAAGAAGTCAAATGGAGTCAGTAGTTCGACGAAGTTATCAGAGATGGAAAATCCAACTGAAGTCAGAGATGCAACTTTGAATATCAACTCAACAAGTATCAGGAATAAATTGGATTTCGATAATTCTCCACATGAAGAGGAAAATACAGATGAAAAATGAGATTCTGGTAAGAAGACTACAATCTAATCTTCTAATATAATCTACATATTTTGGTAATATTTATAATAATGTCTTGTTAAATTACTTTCAGAATGATGATCTATCACCTCCACCACCTCCACCGCTTACCGAATACGAAAGGTAGAAATAGTTAAAATTGTCTCATAGAAGAATATTGTTTTTGAAAAACTTGGGATGCCTAAATTAGTTACTGGACTGAGAAATGAATTTGAAAAAGATAAAGTAAAATCAAAGATGCTTGCTGAAGAAAGCAAGGATTATGTTCCAGAATTTGATGAACATAGTGAAGGTGATACTTAAAAAAAATCAGGCAAAGGTGCATTATAGTTGAAGATTTAATTTTATGTTGGTAATTATAGACTAGCTTCATTATTTCTTTATTTTATTGTTTTTAGTGCGTATTTTAGAGAACTAAAAAGGTTACGACTACAAAGCCTCGGTCTGGACCAACAACACGTTGATGAGCCAATGTTGAATCTGCAACCGATAAGAATGTAACTCCGAAGGCAATGCAAAATCCAGTTCGTACATAAACAAATGGTCTACCATGTAGTGTTGAGTTACCACACAATGAAGGAATATGAACAATGGCTGTTTATTTGGCTATGCAAGAATGCCAAAAGAATAACAGTGGTGGAAGTGCAAGGAATAAGGCCATTGTCGGAAATGTCTCGACAAATATTGAAAACAAAGAAGATGAAGTAGAAGAAGTTGAAGGTATTATCTAATTGAGTTCTGATTTTAATAGTTTAAGTTCTCATTTATGTTATGTCTAGCCTTCTCATTACTAGTGTATGTACTATGTAACGGTAGTTGAAGCTCCCAGTAGGCTCAGAGGAAAAACAAAGATGAATAAAGTTCATTCAAGGCCATGTGACAAAAGAGTTATAATCCAAATGAATAATCGGGGCCAACCTATTTCAGACGATGACAAAATAATGTATGAACTGAGTGCTTTTTTAGGAACACCGAAGAGGAGCGTTCCACTTACTTACAAGTCTTTGTTTGATGCTCCTTCAAGTTTGAAAGGCACACTGTGGAACTATGTCAAGGTAATTTGTAAACTTAGCTGAATTTTACTTAAATATATGAAACTTGTCACAAATGTAGCATGACTGTTCTTTTTAATGTTTGATTTGTATTTAAGCAACGGTATATTATTTTGGATGAATGTGAATATTGGGTTTTGAAGTCAATTCGTGACTCTTGGAGGGGGTACAAGAGTCGTATTAAAAAGGCACATTATACGGCTTATGAAACCGATGAAGAGAGACTTGAAAATAGGCCGGACGAAATTCCACTTGAGGATTTCAAAGTGCTCTTGATGTTCTGGGGAGATGAAAAAATTGTGGAAAATAGGCATAAGGACAAACTTTGGAAAAAATTTAGTCTGAAGGACGTCAAGTTTTATTTTTAGGTTGAAGGACAAACTTAAAAAAAAAATAGGCTAAAGGACAATGCTAAATATAATTAGCATTTTTGTAACGTCCCAGAAATTTCGACAACTGGAATTAGAATTAATTGAAGATTTAACTATTAATAATCACTTTTATATTGATACATGGATTAAAAATCGAATATATGATTTTGAGTTTGAATTGAATTCAATATTTAGTTCAAAACGGATGGTTGGTTAGGAATTAGATATTTATTGTTGAATTGAATCTGGTTGAATATTGGATTTTGATTTGAAATTCGACGGGAAAATATAAACGGTCGAATTTAAAATAAACGTTATCGAAAATTTAATTTATTCGAATTATAGATATTACGTCGGTAAAATATAAGTCTTATAAGTAACTAACCTTTAAACAACCCCGGTTGATAATGAAACGAATTTTATTTCAATACGCATAATTAATTATTGCTATATTTCGAAATTGGAACCAACTAAAGTTATTTTGGCGGTACGCGTAATTCGAATATGAATCGACGAACAAATTAAATTTAAAATAATAATGTTGCGTAAACGGTATCAGATTTCGACCGAATGAATTTTATTGGATTCAGAACGCGAAAACGAAGGGGTGCATATAAATTTTGTTGCATTTACTGATTTCGTTAGCAATGCATATTCAGAGTAATTCGCGGTAGGGATTAATATTAGTTTAAATCAAATGAACCTCCTCCAATTAAATACACGCCGACCTACTTCTAATGCGCAACTCTACCCTAAAAGCCTATGAAATAACATCGTTTATATCTTCAATATTTTTCTTCTATAAAATCTAGCAATCTTCCCCAAAATCCTTCAGCTGAAAGCTTTGCCCTTTTTCCACTTTTTAATGGCCGAAGGTCAATTCTATTCTGATCCCAAAAATCATAATTTCTTCTTTCCCCAAAAACCATTATTTTCCCCAAATCTATTTGCCGAATAATCCATCTTCCCCTAAATTATTGTTCGGCCCTCCTCTTCAAATTTAATTGCCATCGCCTAACCCTAATCGAAATCATCGTTCCCAGTTCGATGCCAAATTGTATTCGTGCCTTCACTCGTGTTACCCGCCGAAATCACCTAACCATTGTTGAAGCATACAAGACACCATTCTTGCTTGCCTTTGATGTGACCTGAAATCAAATCCACTTTCTGCTCCAAATCGATTGCGCCTGCTCAACAACGTTGCAGCTCGAAACCTTGTTGTGAGCTTCAGATCGAGCTTTCACTGTTGCGTCTCCGTTATGCTGTTTCGGTGAGTTATCTCGCTCATGATTAATCATGTTTTCAAGTAGTTGATTTCAGTATAAATTAAATATAATAATATGATCTGGGTTGGGATTTGCTTGCGTGATGGTTGCCTAAAGCTGTTTCTGATGTTCTGATGTAATGATGTCTTGGTTGAAACTTTCCTACGCTTGATCATTTCACATATACCTTGCCATATATGACAATTTTAAACTCCATACATGCATTTTGAAATTCCCTATTTTGAAGTTATGGCCGAAACACCTTGATGTCCTTTTCAAATATACGAATTGGTTTTTGGTTTAGTTTCACCCCATAAAACGCTTGTCTTCGTAAATATACATGGCATGCTATGTTAATATGAAGGAAATATACACTGCTACATATGTACCCATATGATCAGTAACCTGAATATATACATATATATACCTATATTTCATTTGAATTTGTTATATGAGATAAGTATATTATGGCAAGCTTTCTCCTTTGTCAGTTTGTAAGTCCAGACTTATTAAAAGGGGTAGTTTGCCAGAATGCATTTATACTCAACAGACAATATATTTTGTGAAGGAAACAAAGAAGAAGAAAAAGAAGGAAAAAAAGACTAAATGAATATTAATGCGTATGCGTGACCCTTCATGTTGTGGAAAAATTACTTATGGTTTTGTTTTGAAATTAGCAATCGACGGAAATTGCTTGGTTTGTGTCCTTTGCTGTTTTGATTATGACGAGGTTTCAGACAAGCTTGGGAAATAACACCTGCACCTTTTTTTTGAGATAATTGTTACTTGAAATGGAATATAACTTCTAATATAAAATTAGATTCCAGTAGCTCGACAATTCTTCGACATTGAGCATATCTTGGCACAGTAAAAGTGAAATTATAGGATACTTTGAATGCATATTATGGTTTTGTATATAATAAGACACCACTGCATTTGATATTTGTTGTGTTATTCATGCCCATGTTCAATAAGACACTACTGCAATTGTTTACATCAAAACTGAAAATTTTATACTTTAAAACATGCACTTGCTTAGAGGCATAAACCCCTGTTTTACTTGAACCCGAACCAAAACCGATAGTATTTGCTGCACTTTTGGACTTCTTTATTGCTGCTGCATTTGTTATGTTTATTATTTCAGTGTGTTGAAATTAGTTGCTATTACAGAAATTTGGGAATACAAATTTATAACCTGGAAATGTTGGGAGCATACTTACTTTACCGATGCTTACCCTATTTTCTTTTCCGTAAATGTTTGTTTCATTCTGTAAAAATGGAGGACCTTTATAGCATTTGTTTAGATGTAGTGAAAATACATGCGTTAGAAAGAAAGAAAGAAAAAATTATACTGTTGATATTTAACTCCTATGGATTCAAATCGTATGTATGCTGTGCATTCTGTGCTATTTTAGACTGTCTCTTTTACTGTTCTTAGATGTACAAAATAGACCAATATTCGCCACCTCAACCATAAAGCGAGCTGTTCAGTTCCCAATGGGTTGTTACCCTCCTATTTTACCATGCTGTACGTTACCATTTTCAGTTATTTCCTTGTTTTTCGCTGAACTTACGCTGTGAAGTTGTTGAGACCCATGCTGACTTCTGTCATACATGTTAGGTCCCTGTTTCTGCTAGTTTTGCCAGTTGCCTTCATGTTTTTAAACCGAAACATTTGGCATTAAATAATTGTATTTACTTTTTCATGATATGAACAGTTCATTCTGGTTGTGGTCATGAGCTATAACATGTTGTTTTGCCTTCTATATCATTAAAAAAAATATTAAACAAAAGAAGTAACTGCATTTTTGTACAATTCTGCACTGACCATGTTTTTGGTTCCCATTTATTCATGGATTTTTGAAATAACTACATATACATACAGATATTTTATGTAACCTGGAAGCATTCAACCCTGTTTACGGATATGTATTGATGTCCCAATTTGACAGTACAGTATGATTTCCGATATCATGAATAACCCCTTTTAGTCTCAAAATGGTTGTTCTTTTAGCCTTACTCCCCTATGCCGTACTCATACATACACACTCTCTAGTTTCCTTGGTATTTATCCCTGTTACATATTTACCAAAATCATGTTTTCTGGCTTATTACCAATTCCGCGCAATGATGCACGTTTTGTTTACACAACCTCGACATGTTACTGGCCATATGTATTCTACCCGACTATGTGACCTTGGATTGCATTTGTTATTGCCGATTTCTGGGATGTTGGGGAAATACACGTGGGTGTACATATACACACACGTGTATATGCAAGCTCCCAGGATCACTTATGCTATTGTTTATATTCGGCTTGGACGTTGAGGCGATGTATACATGTATTTTATATACATGCATACACTGGAAAACGCCTGAGATCTTTCGTCCTTGGGAAATAAATAGATTTGATATGAACAGATACTGCAACTGTTTATTTATATGACATCGATGATAAAATTAACTATTATATTTTAGTTTATATTTAAGTTAATTTACTTGAACATATGATTAATCCTGACTCGAATATTTTTTGTTTTACATGAAATACTCGGGTCAGACACGAGCATTTCAGATTTATAGATCACAGCTTAGGATCTGAAGATTTGCAAAGCTGGGGATTCCAAGGACGGCGCACTCTGAAGTTTTAAACAGTAAAGATTTTTATTCTATTTAAATTGTTTTAAATTCCGCTGTATAGAGAAATATTATTGTATTCGAAAAATCTGATCATATATATAAAAGCTACTTTTACTGTTCAATGCTGTATTATTAATTTATTATGTATTTTTCCGTGTTGATTCTATTTTTAAACTCTGTAAGCTAAATAACGATCCATCGTTTTGAAACGTTTTTAATTGGTTTAATTACCAATTTGAAGCGGTCAAAATGGCGGGACGTTACAGGTGGTATCAGAGCTTTGGTTTATTCAAAGCATAGCTTATCGAGTGTGAAATAGAATCAACATTGGAAAAGCGGATTTTGAAAATAAAAAGATTTCAAAATATAATTTTGAAAAGTGTATATAATTTTAAAATAAATTTGAAAGGAAAAATATTTTGGAAATATTATATATTTTGAAAACTAGTATTTTGAAAATAATACAGCGGAAATAAAAATTTATTTTGAAAATTAAATTTTTTCGTAATGCCCAGTCTTCGAAGCTGGATTTTCCAGAGCTATTCTTCAATAGAATCCCCTTAGACTTGAATCTCGAGTCCATCAATGAATGGTATCGAAAGAAAGTAAGTATGAGAGAATCAACGAATCGATTTCTCTAATCGTATGTTTTAGCAATCAAAAATAGCTGGAAGTTATTGGAATATGAATGTAGATGGGAATTTGAATGGAAAAGAGAAATTGAAATCACTTCAAAGGTGAAATGGTGAATATTATCTGATATTTGAAATATAAATAAATAAATAAAATTCAAAAGGGTTTTAATTGGAAATCGATTAGGTCAAAATTGTATTATTCAGAACTTGGCAAGATAAATTAAAATTGGTTTTCAAACCAATAACGTATAATCGAATATATGAATTCAATAATTAGTTATAAACTTGTTAACAAGATATGAATGGTAAATGAGAGTTATAAATGAAGGGAATCGTAAATAAGATGAAGTGAAATATGAATGAAGATGTTAAAGAAATGTGAACCTATGAAATCAAAATTAACTGGATACGACGAGTCCAGGCTTCGATAAAAGGAATAATATTCACTGGTTAGAAGTGGATAACAGTTGAAAACAAAAATGTTGCAAATGGAATTGGAATAAAGGAAACGGAGTTGACCAACATAGTGAAATTATTTTGAAGTTCGGAATATAAAGAAGATGAGATTCTTCCGAAGTTTGGAATATATATTATCGAATAAGAAATTATTCGGGAGAAAGTTATTCGTGGACGTTAATTAAGTCGAGTATCAGGAAAATACTATTTACTTTTTGTTTTAATCAAAATTTAATAAATTATTAATTAACTGTCTAGGTATTCAGATTAATAGAAGTATACTATATATATATAATAATAAATAAAAAAATATTTTTTAAGCGTAAATTATCGTTATAATCCACAGTTTCCATAAAAGAAGTGAATTGTTACCTGGAATTCGGAAGCTACAAGAATGGATGTTTGTTTTGAAGTTGAATTTTATCTATTTCGAAGTCAATAATGTTGCTCAGTTAAGGTCTGAGAAGTAAATATACCCCAACTTGACCGACTTCATTGTTGACTAAGGAAAGGTTAAGGTTCGAGAGCAAGGGTGGTTCAAGTAAGTAAATAAGCATCGGCATTTAAGTGAAAATAGCGGTGTTTTATTTAATATCTGTTTGATCGATATAACGAATTTAGAAATATTTCCCAAGATGAATAAAATATATTTTCTATAGAAAATAAAGATTTGTAACTATATGGAAATATTTTTCATCAATTATAAATGATTTTCTAAGAACTGAGAAAATGAATATGATAATTGGAGATGTTTTCAAAGAACCGTGAGTGGCTAGCGGGTTTTGATAAATGGCAAGAACTAAAGAACAAAAAGTCGTACGAAGGGCGACATAACGTAAAAGAAGTAGAATTGTAAATTGAATCAGAGATTTCGCTGGAAATGTTTTAATAGAAATTAAGAAATGGAGTTAAGGAATTTAGAAACTGACTGGAGGTTAGTTAAGTGAATAATTTCCTGAGTGTTGATCTGATGTTGGTTTCAGCCTTCGAGATTGATACTTAGGGAGTTGTCCGCTTGCTAATTTACAGTCAAGGGATGTGAATGTGAAGAAGTGATAATGCATGAAGAAAAATTTGGGATAAGAAGAAATTTTTTGAAATTTTGAGAGTGTAAAAATTTGAAGAAGGCGACGAACTTGATAATGGGAAAATTAAAGAGATTTTGGTTTGTAACCAATCGATTCATAAGTCCGAGTTTGAAAGATATCAAATATCTGATTTGATAAAGAGATCAAATTGAAATCTTGAAATTTGAATGGAAACTTGAGGATATTCGATTTGAGATATTGGATGTAGAAGTTTTGATAGATATAAATATGAACATAGCGAATCCGGAAACCATTGATTTGGAAGGTAATGAATTGAAATAAATTTTATACACTAGGACTTATATAAGAAAGAGATGTTTGAAAATGTGATTTGGAAAGAAAATCTTATGTAAAATGACAGTAGTATAATTTATAAGGAGTATAAAATACTTCATGTATATTGTATTATATGTTTTCAAAGTAAAAATAAGGAAATTACCTTCCTTATCTTTGACTTCGAGCTTAGTTCAGATATGCTGCTGGTGGCAGTAGGTTGTCCGGACATAAAACCCATGAGTTTCCATTGAGAACGACTGCTAGCGTAATTCGCAAGGCTGCAGATAGCCTACGGCGGTCGGATGTTTCCTGAGGGAATCAGGCTCAACCATTGTGATCGATGCGATCTAGAGTCGTTGGAATTCGACCATGTAGCGAAATTCGCAGGGCTACAGATAGCCTACGGCATACAGATGTATCTTGGGGGAACCAAGCGTAACCATTGTGACTGCTGCGATCTACAGTCTAATTGTAAGGGCGTAATCCGCAGAACTGTGAAAGCTTACGGGTATGGATGTTTCCTGGGGGACCCAGGCATAACCATTGTGTACCTGCGGTCCAATGTGATATCTTAGTGATAGTGAGCCACCTGTTTGATGCAACGGTTTATCTTCGTGACTTGATTGTCTTTGTAATTTAATTGGTCCTCGTGACTTGATTTATCTTCATAATTTCATGATTCGTTTTTTCGTGACTTTGAGAGAGAGAGCAACCAACGCTCAATGACCTCATGTTTCCTTTTGATTCTTAAAATATCTTTCATTGATCTGTCCGTGACGAAATTCACAGGGAAATGATTTCCTACGGATACAGATGTTTTCTGGGGGATCCAGACGGAACCATTGTGTATCCGCGATTCATGAACAATCAACATATCAATATCACGTTGGTACTTTCCGTATCTATTTTTAAAAGAGAATTTTTGAAATATTTTCACTGGGACTTGAAGTAAGAATATGTAGTACTTGGAGATATTAGTTGTGCGCCTGGCCAGCGTATGTCTAACATCTGTGAGAACAATAATAGACTTGTCAAACTTTGAGTTATCAAATATTTTCAACTAAAATGTATCTAACTTAAATAAACTAAGAAGATTTCGAAGTATTTCAATTTTATAGCTTTGGGGTGATAATACAAGTATTTTTTTGCATGAATTTCGTATAAAAGTTATAAAAAATTTCGAATTTTGGAAATTTTCAATTCTACAATTTGTAACTTGAAAAGGAGATGTTATTTACACTCGTCAATGAGTGTTGGGAAAGATTAAATGGATTGAATGAAACGAGAATGGGTTGAACTTGGAATAAGTGCAACGCCGAATAAGTAATGTGGATCGACGAGGTTTGTTAAGAAATTGATATGCATAAAATCTAACTTATGCATAAATTGAAATTATAAAAAGATTGGTTTTGGAAAATATAAAATAAAAATCATATGATTTGAATCTCTTAGAAGATTGGATAGAATGATAAAGGGGAAAATATCTCAAAATAATTTGAGATAGGAATTGATCTATGTACATGGGATATAGTCTAAAAGGTATAAAACCCGATTTGGAAGATAAAGAAAAATCGTATTTGATGAAAATTGATTATTGAAAGGAAATTTAATTTTTTCCGAGTAAATTGAATATAAAGAGGATCAATGACTTAAATATCAATATTTAAAATAGTTGTAGGAAATTTCATACAAACATGAGATTTTGAATTATACATTAGTATAACTCTAACGATCTCTCCTTTTCGAGGACGAAAAGTTTTAAAAGGGGGGAAGAATGTAACGTCCTAGAAATTTCGACAACTGGAATTATAATTAATTGAAGATTTAACTATTAATAATCAATTTTATATTGATACATGGATTAAAAATCGAATATATGATTTTGAGTTTGAATTGAATTCAATATTTAATTCAGAACGGACGGTTGGTTAGGAGTTAGATATTTATTGTTGAATTGAATCTGGTTGAATATTGGATTTTGATTTGAAATTCGATGGGAAAATATAAATGGTCGAATTTAAAATAAACGTTATCGAAAATTTATTTATTCGAATTATAGATATCACGTCGGTAAAATATAAGTCTTATAAGTAACTAACTATTAAACAACCCCGGTTGATAATGAAACGAATTTTATTTCAATACGTATAATTAATTGTTGCTATATTTCGAAATTAGAATAAACTGAAGTTATTTTGGCGGTACGCGTAATTCGAATATGAATAGACAAACAAATTAAATTTAAAATAATAATGTTGCGTAAACGGTACCAGATTTCGACCGAATGAATTTTATTGGATTCAGAACGCGAAAACGAAGGGGTGCATATAAATTTTGTTGCATTTAGTGATTTCATTAGCAATGCGTATTCAGAGCATTACAGAGTAATTCGCGGTAGGGATTAATATTAGTTTAAATCAAATGAACCTCCCCCAATTAAATACACGCCGACCTACTTCTTATGCGCAACTCTACCCTAAAAGTCTATGAAATAACGTCGTTTATATCTTCAATATTTTTCTTCTATAAAATCTAGCAATCTTCCCCAAATTCCTTCACCTGAAAGCTTTGCCCCTTTTCCACTTTTTAACGGCCGAAGGTCAATTCTATTCTGCTCCCAAAAATCATAATTTCATATTTCCCCAAAATCCATTATTTTCCCCAAATCTATTTGTCGAATAATCCATCTTCCCCTAAATCATCATTCGGCCCTCCTCTTCAAATATAATTGCCATCATCTAACCCTAATCGAAATCATCGTTCCCAGTTCGAAGCTAAATTGAAGTCATTCCTTCACTCGTGTTACCCACCGAAATCACCTAACCATTGTTGAAGCATACCAGACACCATTCTCACTTGCCTTTGACGTGACCTGAAATCAAATCCACTTTCTCCTCCAAATCGATTGCGCCTACTCAACAATGTTGCAGCTCGAAACCTTGTTGTGAGCTTCAGATCGAGCTTTCACTGTTGCGTCTCCGTTATGCTGTTTCGGTGAGTTATCTCGCTCATGATTAATCATGTTTTCAAGTAGTTGATTTCAATATAAATTAAATATAATAATATGATCTGGGTTGGGATTTTCTTGCGTGATGGTTGCCTAAAGCAGTTTCTGATGTTCTGATGTAATGGTGTCTTGGTTGAAACTTTCCTGCACTTGAACATTTCACATATACCTTGTCATATATGACAATTTTAAACTCCAGACATGCATTTTGAAATTCCCTGTTTTGAAGTTATGGCCGAAACACCTTGATGTTCTTTTCAAATATACGAATTGGTTTCTGGTTTAGTTTCACCCCATAAAACGCTTGTCTTCGTAAATATACATGGCATGCTATGTTAATATGAAGGAAATATACAATGCTACATATGTACCCATATGATCAGTAACCTGAATATATACATATATGTACCTATATTTCATTTGAATTTGTTACATGAGATAAGTATATTATGGCAAGCTTTTGCCTTTGTCAGTTTTAAAGTCTAGACTTATTAAAAGGGGTAGTTTGCCATAATGCATTTAGACTCAATAGACAATATATTTTGTGAAGGAAACAAAGAAGAAGAAAAAGAAGGAAAAAAAAGACTAAATGAATATTAATGCATATGCATGACCCTTCATGTTTTGGAAAGATTACTTATGGTTTTGTTTTGAAATTGGAAATCGACGGAAACTGCTTGGTTTGTGTCCTTTGCTGTTTTGATTATGACGGGGTTTCGGACAAGCTTGGGAAATAACACCTACACCTTTTTTTGAGATAACTGTTACTTGAAATGGAATATAACTTCTAATATAAAATTAGATTCCAGTAGCTCGACAATTCTCCGACATTGAGCATATCTTGGCACAGTAAAAGTGAAATTATAGGATACTTTGAATGCATATTATGGTTTTGTATATAATAAGACACCACTGCATTTGATATTTGCTGTGTTATTCATGCCCATGTTCAATAAGACACTACTGCAATTGTTTACATCAAAACTGAAAATTTTATACTTTAAAACATGCACTTGCTTAGAGGCATAAACCCCTGTTTTACTTGAACCCGAACCAAAACCGATAATATTTGCTGCACTTTTGGACTTCTTTATTGCTGCTGCATTTGTTATGTTTATTATTTCAGTGTGTTGAAATTAGTTGCTATTACAGAAGTTTGGGAACACAAATATATAACCTGGAAATGTTGGGAGCATACTTAGTTTACCAATGCTTATCCTATTTTCTTTTCCGTAAATGTTTGTTTCATTCTGTAAAAATGGAGGACCTTTATAGCATTTGTTTAGATGTGGTGAAAATACATGTTTTAGAAAGAAAGAAAGAAAAAATTATACTGTTGATATTTAACTCCTATGGATTCAAATTGTATGTATGCTGTGCATTCTGTGCTATTTTAGACCGTCTCTTTTTACTGTTCTTAGATGTATCGAATAGACCAATATTCGCCACCTCAACCGTAAAGCGAGTTGTTCAGTTCCCAATGGGTTGTTACCCTCCCAGTTTACCATGCTGTACGTTGCCATTTTCAGTTATTTCCTTGTTTTTCGCTGAACTTACGCTGTGAAGTTGTTGAGACCCATGCTGACTTCTGTCTTACATGTTAGGTCCCTGTTTCTGCTAGTTTCGCCGGTTGCCTTCATGTTTTTAAACCGAAACATTTGGCATTAAATAATTGTATTTACTTTTTCATGATATGAACAATTCATTCTGGTTGTGGTCATGAGCTATAACATGTTGTTTTGCCTTCTATATCATTAAAAAAAATATTAAACAAAAGAAGTAACTGCATTTTTGTACAATTCTGCACTGACCATGTTTTTGGTTCCCATTTATTCATGGATTTTTGAAATAACTACATATACATACAGATATTTTAAGTAACCTGGAAGCATTCAGCCCTATTTAAATACGGGTATGTATTGATGTCCCAATTTGACAATACAGTATGATTTCCGATATCATGAATATCCCTTTTTAGTCTCAAAATGGTTGTTCTTTTAGCCTTACTCCCCTATGTCGTACTCATACATACACACTCTCTAGTTGCCTTGGTATTTATCCCTGTTACATATTTACCGAAATCATGTTTTCTGGCTTATTACCAATTCCGTGCAATGATGCACGTTTTGTTCACACAACCTCGACAAGTTACTGGCCATATGTATTCTACCCGACTATGTGACCTTGGATTGCATTTGTTATTGCCGATTTCTGGGATGTTGGGGCAATACACGTGGGTGTACATATACACGCACGTGTATATGCAAAATCCCAGGATCACTTATGCTATTGTTTATATTCGGCTTGGACGTTGAGGCGATGTATACATGTATTTTATATACATGCATACACTGGCAAACGCCTGAGACCTTTCATCCTTGGGAAATAGATAGATCTAATATGAACAGATACTGCAACTGTTTATTTATATGACATCGATGATAAAATTAACTATTATATTTTAGTTTATATTTAAGTTAATTTACTTGAACATATGATTAATCCTGACTCAAATATTTTGTGTTTTACATGAAATACTCGGGTCAGACACGAGCATTTCAGATTTATAGATCACAGCTCAGGATCTGAAGATTTGCAAAGCTGGGGATTCCAAGGACGGCGCACTCTGAAGTTTTAAACAGTAAAGATTTTTATTTTATTTAAATTGCTTTAAATTCCGCTATATAGAGAAATTATTGTATTCGAAAAATCTGATCATATATATAAAAGCTACTTTTACTGTTCAATACTGTTATTAATTTATTATGTATTTTTCCGTGTTGATTCTATTTTTAAACTCTGTAAGCTAAATAACGATCCATCGTTTTGAAACGTTTTTAATTGGTTTAATTACCAATTTGAAGCGGTCAAAATGGAGGGACGTTACAATTTTCTGCAGTGTAAAACTGAATAATGCTAGTTAAAACTAGCATTTTCGTGTAGTGTAAAAAATTGAACATAATGCTAATTACATTTAGCATTTTCCTTCAGCTTTATTTTGGTTCAAAGTTTGTCCTTCAGCCTAAATTTTCGGCAAAGTTTGTCCTTCTCCCTAATTACGTCTGAAAAAATTCAGGTATAATTTTATGTTTTATCACAAATTTTTTTCCCTTTTTATTCGTTTAAATCAGGCAGATAAACATTTTTATTTCATGTTTTTGTGGTCCAAGGCCATTACAAATTCTGCAAATCGGAAATCGTATACTGACATATACACTCTGCTACTACAAAACTTTTTTCCTTAATTCGGCACAAGATGGTATGTATTTTGCTTATTTTTATGGTTGGCTTGTTTAATAATATAGATCATATGGAGGTATGCTTGTTTAACTCAAATGCAATATCCTTGTTTAACTCGTGAGTAAACTACATATATCAATGAAGTTTCAGATGGAGAAGTTTTTTGCTGTCTAACTTTTTTAATATTAGTGATATATGTTCTGGAACAATTGGTTTGATATCCATTTACAATCTAACATTTTTTGTATTAGTCCAAGGATTTAGAAGGAGAACTTTTTGCTAAAACTGTCAAGCGGAAAGAAGGAAAGGTGTACAAGACTGATGCTTCAGTAATGAACTATAGAATTGAAAGAATTTTATTTTCTCTTCAATCAGATGTCAAAAAATGCTTCATTTTGCACATAATCAATATTATTATAGAAATAGATCCTGTTTTGTTAAAACCGATAGCAGGATATCTACAAGTCCAAAAATGCTTCATTATTGCACAGATCAACATTAGTTGTACTGAAGAGTTACTCAGATTTTATTCATTATCGATGGTGATCTTTTACTTTGGGTTTCATTGGGTTATATGCCACAATTCTTGTTTAAGAAACTTTTTCAGAATTGTTAATTTTATTTAATGTCACATGTTGAAACTGCTTTATTTTGCAGGAGAAGATTGAAAAAGCAATAGGTGAAGGAGGCAGTGATGAAGTTGTTCAAGAACTTGTTTCTGATGGAAATTCGCATGGTCCATCATGGTTTATAGGACGACACATAAAGTCTCCAAAAGTTTCAAAAGCTGCTCCAATAACAAGCACATACATACAGGTGCTGGCAACGAAGATAAGGGAAGATATAACTGATGAAGTCGAAGCAAAGGTGAACAAGATGATCCAAGATGAATTTGATGCAAAGGTGAACCAAAATTTTTGGGAGAACTTGACAAGAATGCTTAAGAAGTTAGGTGAAGAAAACCCTGACATGCACATTGGTATTGGGGATCTTTGTACGACAATTCGCCGTGAAGGTACTGAAACTGAAAGCGCTGAACGCAGTGGAGGCTCACACTCTTAGTCATTAATATTGGAGATCTTTGTGTAAAAATTTGCAGTGAACATGAATTTACTGGCTATGTTTATACGTACGGTATGTAAACATGAATTTACTGGCTATGTTTGTAAGTGTTTTTGTGAGTACTACTTTTGCTGCTTGTTAATCTGAGATGAGAATTTCTTTGTTTAATTCAGTGTGATGTTAAATAATGTAACATTGCAGTATGTGATGTAATGTTGCCATACCTATGATATAATGTTGCAGTATGTAATGTTAAATCTTGCCATCACTATGATATAGTGTTACCATTGCATGGTAAAAATGTTGCCATAGATTAATGCATGTGGGACCCACAAAAGGAATCTGTGAACCAGGCATTTAGTGGCACAACAGGATTCTATGAACCCGGACTATAGATTTTAGTGGGGCCCACATTTTTGTAAATTTAGTATCTGTGGTAACACTTGTACCGTTGTTGCCTTAGGGTCGCAAAGATGTTGCCTTTGACTCTAATGCAACGCGACAAAATGCAACACCGAGAAAGTGTTGCCACAAATTAGTTTTGGCCTATAGCAACATTTTTGGGTACTTCCTGCATCACTTCTCTGGTGTTGCAGTATGCAGTCTATGACGTAGTGCATAGTGAACAGTAAGTCTTTTAATTGTAATGAAACAATGGTCCACTCATTTTTAAATCATCAATGTATAATAATTTGCATATCAGTAAAACAATCTAATAATACCGGAAAAAAATAAACTAACCAGTGTTCTTAGTGAAGCTATTTATATTTATGTCATTGTCGATGAAAGCTCCATGTGTTGGCTTGTAAAAAGGCATCTAAAGGACAATCCTAATCAAATTATAAGCAAGCCAGGCCGGCTAAGCTCTCAAATAGTGAATACAAATGCGTGCATTCTGCATCCTTTGTGATCTGATAGTAGGCAATCAGTTTATCAAAACTACGGTAAAGAAACTTACTAAAAACTTTGGTAGTTTCAATATAAATTTGTACCTCCGTCAACCAATACACTGAAAGGAACACATAAGTATTCCACGACACTACATGTGAGAGCCCAATCTTATCGTTTAACCCTAGATTCCATAAAAATTCACCAGCTTCTATATAGCAGTTTTGAACTCAACTTCACTAGGAAAAACCTGAAACTCACACTACTGCTTGAATCACTTGTAAAAATTTCGATGCAATATTTTTATACTAACACAACATATATACTTGAGCGGCCTTGCAAAGCATAAGGGCCGTGTCACTTGCTCCATGAGTCCACCATAGTAAGATTACTACCTTCGCTTGAAAGGTAGTTCCCATCATGTCCATGTCTACTTCTTATTAAGTACCTACTTATTTCCTTCACATCATTTTGATCTTCCATCTTCAGCTTGAACTGAAGCAAGACATGCAGTATTGTAGCCAAAAAATGAGCAGCTCCCAAATAACTTGTCTCACACCACATGTCCATTAACGGTCAATCCACATTATCAGAAGATTTGAACATAAACTAAGGTAAGATATTAATTAATCAACATATTCGAATTATTTAAAATAATCTATTATTATGTATGATTAAGGTTGTAAATTGGGAAATAATTCATGGTTACAAATTTGTGAAACGGATTAACAAAATTACTGAAGTAAAATAAACATAAATTAAAGAAATACTAGAAGTAAATATTATCATCTAACACATCAAATAGCAAGGAGATGCAATTGAGGAACCCATAAATGGACTATGTGCTGAAAATAAACTAAAGTGCATTTTATGTTCGCTAATGGAGTAAGGATACTGCTATAAATTTGATTATACACATTCACAACCATTTGTTTAAATTTCCCCATGTTCTTAAGAACCCACTAAAAATGAACAACCTGCACATTGCAAGTAGACATCCCACTATTTGTAACCAACAACAAGCATATAGGTTTCCGATCTCAAGTAGAAGTTAAGGTGGATGGAATAAGATTGAGCTCCCGGATTCAAATTTCGAAATAAAATATTAAACTTCCATTTATGGAAAATTCTATTCATATACCAAAAATTACTTAACATACACCATTATTTTTCTATGAAAATCTAATACTAAAATACCCTTTTCTCGTAGTTGCATCTTTTTATCTTTTGCACATAATTAACCGATCTGGCCTTAACAATACTAAAATCTGACTTAAACTAAATATGTTAATGAAAATGGTAATAAATTATTTCATTATGTAACCTAAAATTTTAATTAAAAGAATATTCAGAAATAATGTTATAATTTAGAAATGTCAGATTATTTTTCCAAAATTAAAGTTTTTTTTTAATTGAGAGGTTTTGAAAATGTAATAAAATCTACAGTATTAGTGCAGGAACTAAGTTAATTTTGTTACATCTTACTCATTTTGATGTAAAGAATTTCTAGTTTTAGGTAAACATGTTTTAAGTTTGAAGGAGAAAAAACAAAGAAGATGAAAATAAGGATAATTTAGTAAAATACATGGTGTATATAATGTGATATGTGGTGTAGAGTAGTTTATTATAACTTTTGGTGTATATTTAGCAATTTTTGATGTATGAATAGAATTAGCCTCCACTAATTTATTATAAGATAAGCACAAACACATATCACATCACACTAATGTACATCTCAGTGGTTAACTCATGCATCTCAACTAGATAGATAAAATACATTAATAATATACAGTTGAGGCACAAATATTATTCACAGTATCATAGGATGAATCTTTTGTCAATGGTACCAGCGCTTTTGCAGTGAACACTCGACCAACACAATGAGTTTCATTAAAGAGCAGACTTATATTTTATTACTTGAATCAATATGGTAATACCCAGAAAAAGTCATCTACTATGATTTTAACAATGTAAATCTTTGACCTAAACCATATTATCTCATTCTCTGTTATTACATACACTACAAGAAAGGGTCCATACAGTGACGACTAAAAACCATCGACGGTCGTCGCTAAATGACGCCGCTATATATTTGGACGCTAAGCAAATAACGTTGAGGTTAATGACGGCTCTGGTCTCCTTTATAGCGATGGCGAGCGACAGGAAACTTGCCACATGGAAAAACAGTTGTTCTTTCAACATCTATGGCCAGTCATCGCTAACCGTAGGTAAAAATCCATCACAAGCCGTCGTGAAGTGTAGCGGAACTGGGTAAACAACCATCGCCAGCCGTCGCTAACCGTAACGTAGAGTGACCTGAAATCTGTCCCCAGCCATTGCAAAAATGTAAATGTTTTTCCTCTTTCCAGCAGCCATAAGGCCCTCAATCCACGCCAACTCAAACCCAACCAATCCTCAACTCATATACGATTACTTTCACAATCCATCGCCTCATATATACTCAAATTCACAACATAAACCAACATATATGATATAAACAAACACATACACCACTAAATAACTAATAAACGATAAATGAAAACAATAAACAGTCCAAAAACCAACATCATGTCCACATCAAATATACAAACCATCATCGTCTCCACAAACCATCACAAACAACTCAAGTCCATGATCAACAACTAGTTCATATTTACAAATTAAAAAATAAATCATAAAAGAGGACAAGTGCCTACTCATCCTCATCCTCCTCCTCCTCCTCGTCCTCGTTCTCCCCGGTATCAGGCCCACTCGGTGGCATATGCCCATGATCTTGAAGATATGCAGCAATCCTCTCATCCAACACGGTCTCGAGCTTGTTCTTCTGAAAATCCTCTAGAGCTGCCACCTATTGTCGTAGCATGACGATCTCCTCCTCCTGCTGATGCCTCATATAGGAGGCCTGAGTCCCCGCTATCTGTAATTATTATATTACAAGCGTGACTTGAAAAATGCATTGTAAATTCATTTTGTACAATTAATATTCAACATCCAATACAAGATTTCTTTCTATATTATCAGTATTTTTCGATCAATAAATCATACATCGTTCTCATCGAATTCTAACTGATACATATACATATATAACTTTCATATTCATTAATTTTCAAATTATGTGGATTTGAGTATATATAATAATATTTGAATATGTTTAAATATGTCAACACTTTAAACCTTTGATAACACTTGGATATGTTTAAATTCCTTAATAAAACACTTTACCTCTATGTTTCCAAAACCGTAGCGTCTATTCCTGGTAGGCGGGTCGAAGATGGAGTGCCAAATACGATTGCACTCCTCTATGTTCGGCTCTTGACATGACTGCGGCACTCGAGCATTTAACGTCGCCGTGTATTTCTCCTGCGATAGCGGGCAATTATGGAATTCATTAAATATTCAATTTCAAATTAACAATGTAAAATACAAATTATTATGAATGCTAACCATCATGGAATGGGACTTAGCATCCGTCCATGTATATGAGGTGTTACCCTCCTCGTCGGTCCGCTCGACAACGTGAGTCTGTGTAAACACCTCAGCAAGTGTAGGCTCCCGATGGAGAGTCGACATCTGGAATGATACAATATATATTTGGAATTTATCAATACGATTAAAAAAGTCTAGAACTATCTATAAATTTGATTTATCATTCGTACCAATTTGCGACGATGCTGTGAGAAGGACTTAGACCCACCCCGATGTAAAGCAGGAGTTTTGAGTCTGTTTGCCCGGTTTTGCTCTAAAAGCTCCTGTATATTTAATTATACGATTAATTGATCGATATACAAAATAGAAATTAAAAATAAGATCAATTAACTTACCCTCGCTGTTTCCGTGGCCCATAGTTGCTTGAAACCACTGTGGACCTCCTCGCTCATCCATGGAGGCCTCTTTCTGACTGCTTTTGCCTTGTGTATGTTGGCTGTATAATTTTTCTTCATCTTTCGGTTCCATGCGGTGAGGAAAAGATCCATATCTTCGTCCCTGACCCGTACATCAACCTATAAA
Source organism: Allium sativum (assembly GCA_030737875.1). Classification (NCBI taxonomy): domain Eukaryota; kingdom Viridiplantae; phylum Streptophyta; class Magnoliopsida; order Asparagales; family Amaryllidaceae; genus Allium; species Allium sativum. The sequence continues at coordinate 5,372,174 of CM060914.1, read as the reverse complement.
TTAACAAATAAATTGTATTACATATTTTATATGATTTTGTAAATGAGAAATATATTTATACTTACAAGAACCTCCGCGAGGATGTCATTCCTAATTTGCATAGGAATATCGTCCCAGTGGGCCCACGCCTGTGTCAACTTGGCGATATATGCTAATCTAGACACAGATAAAACAAGGTCTCCAGGAATAATCTCAAACCCCCTGCAGAAAGTACGATATTAGCATTTAATATGTTTTGAATACTATATATTTATGAAATTAAAAACTTACCCTACGGTCTTGGGTATAACTCTTCGAACGGACGTAAATCCGGTGCTGTACCGCTCGCACCTACCTCTGAACTGTGGGTAAGTCGGCGACTAGAAGGCATATCTGTCACAAACATATTATTTAGAATAATAGTAACACATATATCATTAAGCACATCCATTATCAAATAAACTCATATAACATATATTATCAAATGCAACTACAAGACCCATTTACATAAAAGAAGAAGAACCAGATAATAGTCCATAATATCGCCATCATGGTAAAGTAATTGTATATATAACCGTAACACATCATATAAGTTCACAACATAGCACATCATATAAAACATATCATTGTACATCATAGCTCACAACATATTTAAACTTCAAAATATATGTAAACAACTAATGATACAAATAATATTAGTCTTCTTCATTTTCTGATTCAGTCTCAATCTCATACTCTATATCGTTGTCCTCTGTACTCTCAAATGCTTCTATAAAAACATTTGATTCATCATTCAAAGACCCTAAATCAACATCATTAGCAATTATTATTTCATCGTTTTGATTTGCATCTGTTTGATACGCTGCATCATATGGAATAACAATTCCTTCAAACGTAAATCTTGCCTTTGTTTTAATTATAGCAGACCAATCTGCTTTATCTCTTTTTAAGGACGGATACAGAGCAAAGTAAACTTGTAATGCTTGCTTTTCCAATACAAAAGGATCATACTTATAGTAATGTGATGTGTGCTTTATTTCTATGAGCTTATAATCTTTATGCACGTTGATTCTAGTACCTGGAACATTGCTGAACAAGTTGCACTTGAATAGATTTTTTTTTTCAACAGGTTGCACATGATATGCCAACTCAATAGAACAATTTTTTCAATAGGTTTCACATAATATGTCAACTCAAATCTCTATCAAGACGCCATAAAAGTCTTTGATATGCTCTTCTGGATTATCACTACCTTTGACAAATACACCACTGTTATATGTTAATCTGTCAGTATCATAGTCTTTGGTGTTGAATTTAAATCCATTGACGAAGAATATTGGATAAGTCTTAACATTTCTTTTTGGTCCAAGCGTAAGATGTTGCAAACCCTCGTCATTGACGCAGTTTATTGGTTCATAATCATACTTCGAGAACCATCTAGCAAAATCTTTACTGAGATCACCATTTTGATTTTGTGATTCGTAAATACTGCAAATATAAATGATTTTATTACTAGCTAACAATTGATTTACACACAACTGCAATAAAGTTAAAAATTTAATACCTAAGAAATAATGTAACTTCAACACAATTTAAAGAATATACGTATGTGCTACATGATGATCCCTATCATCTAACCGAATTTCTACACATTTTCCAGAAGATCATCCTTGTTTTCTAAAATAGTAAACATTGTCGGACAAAAATTGTGTTCCACGTTTTCATCATTACGAGGACCAATTACAAATGATATGTTCACATGATCACTGAAGTAATGAGAAAAAAGAACGAAGCTTCTTCTTCGAGATAAGATTTGCAAATCGAACCTTCAACTCGTGCTTTTTGTTGTACTTTTTTCTTCATATGATTCGAATACCTAATATAAAATTAATTCAATTTATATGCACTGATGTCACTTTGAATTGTAAGTATAAATTTTTACTAATGTTACCTCTCAAAAAGATACATCCATCCATATTGCACTGGACCTCGAAGAATTTCTTCGGATGGAAGATGAATAGGTAAGTGCTCCATTACATTAAAAAATCCTGGAGGAAAGATTTTCTCCAATTTGCAAATCAATATCGGAATTTCTACTTCAAGTTTACGTAGATAATCAATTTTTAACATTACCGAACAAAGCTGTTTGTAGAATTGGCTTAACTCTGCTATAACACCCCACACTTTTACAGGCAACGATGTCTGGTTTCCAAGTGCACTTACTACATGGACAATGAAGCTCCTCGTAATTTCGTTTATTAGATACTGCAAATCTAACAAATTCATTTACACCATTCTAGAAATATTGTTTCACTGAGCCTTTCATTCCAATTCTAACTTCATATATCCAATTACGGTTAGTGTAATAATCGAACACTTTTCCTGGTTCAAAAATATATGTTAGTGATTTCGATAACACATACATATATTATTATAAATCCTTTTGAGACTAAAGCTTCTATGCACCACACTGTCATATCTCGATAGTACATCACTTCTCTTCTGCACACCCCTTCTGTATAAGCACTACTACAATTCTCTTCTAGACAGTATTTCATTTCCGATTTCTCAACTAAACGATAAAATTTAAAACTTATCTTTCTAAAAATTCCTATTTTATTTTCTTAAAATTTATCCTTCCAATTTATTTAGTAAATCGTTATAGTTCAAAACTACCTGTAACGACCTGCATTCTACGCATCATAGGATCGTAAAATATTTGTTTCTTTCACATACGAAGTCGTATGGTCATGTAACTTTGGGAGACGATTATTGAGTTATTTCCCATGTTCATGATTTTTGCCGATTTTTAAATGACCATTTTGCCCCTAGCTAATATTGTTTTGGCCATAACTTTTGACCGGAAAGGAGTTTTGACCTGAAACCACTTCCATTGGCTCCGGATGATGGTTTATAATTCCGTAGAGTGGTCACATTAGCCAAAGGGACTCACCGTTTGAGAGATATGGCTGAAACAAGTTTCAGATGGTGAAAAACAGCTTAACCGGGCCTAATTTGGGTGATTAGTGAGTGGGCCCATAACCCATTTCGGGATTAGGGTTATGGGGAGGCTGATAGGGTTAGGGAATTCAGTTTCTATCATTTTCTAGCCGCCACTCTTTGTTCCTTCAAGTTTAGCCATGGCCTCCACTTTCTAAAATACTCCAAATCACCTTCTAATCGCTAATTAAGCCAAATCAACATCAAATTAAGGGGGAATTGCCCCAAAGCAAGGTTAGAGCTGCTGTGTTACATTGGGAACAGCGCCAAACAGAGAATCATTTCAGTTTTAAGGTTTTATTTGTGGCTAAGGTGAGTGATTTGCATAGTTTTGCACTAATTACAGTTAATTAAGGGTAATTAGTGAAGATTAGCGAATTTAAACATGATAAAATTCTGGAAAAATATTTATAAAATTCGAAATAATGTTTTAGACATCTGTTAGAAATTTGGTTTGATTTGGTTAAGTTTTACTAATCATATGATTAGTCTTGCCTAAACATGCTTAAGGGAAAACATGGGTTTTTGGGTATGTTTGATCCATATAAACATGTCATATTGTTGTTTTAGTGTTTGTGGATGATTATACATGTTGCTATGACTGTATGGTATATTTTATGATTGCATTGAAAAGTTAGAATGGTTGAAAACGCCGTCGTTTGGCGAAAATAGCTTGCTGGAAAAACTTGCAGCAAACCGGATAGGAGCATTTGGATAGGAGCATGCGGATAGGAGCAACCGGAGAGGAGCATTCGGATAGGAGCAACCGGATAGGAGCATTCGGATAGGAGCAACCGGATAGGAGCATTCAGATAGGGGCATTCAGATAGGAGCATTAGCATTCGGATAGGAGCATTCAGATAGGAGCAACCGGATAGGAGCTTTCGGATAGGAGCACCCGGATAGGAGCAACCGGATAGGGGCACCCGATCCGAACCGGATAGGGGCACCCGATCCGAACTGGATATGGGCACCCGATCCGAACCGAATAGGGGCATCCGAGTACCCGAACTGAACTAGAAAGGGGCATCCGAGCACCCGAACTGAACTAGAAAGGAGCATTCGAACCGAACCAAGCAGGAGGGGGCGAACCGAACCGAACCGGAGGATCGAACTCCAAGTAGACCTAAACTCGAGATGCAAAGGAAGTCCAAATGAGGAGTTGTACCTCAGGATCCAGATGGGAACCAAGGACGGAACTTCATGAGTTGGGCTTTGCTGCGGGACGTGTGCTAAGGGGTTGTCGATGTCTGTAACTTTGGATCACTATGTGTAGGGAGTACATGAACGGATTCAGGGCCACAGTGGCCTAGGTACGACTAAAGAGTTATAGACCAATGAAGTGGGGTCATTTGTAAAGATTTGGTCATGACTTCATGTGGTAAGCTTGGTAATAGCAGTAGTTGTACAGGTTGAACTCCGTCACTACTTCGATGGGTCTAGTGATTGATAGTGGTGGACATCGTATGCTTTACGCACTGAGTGAGAGATGTGAGGATGGTTGCTATGTTTGATTTGTTTGCCATCATTATGACATGCACACCCCACCCCCGTTATCTTTACACCATTTATTCAATGGCACCTTAGAGTATTGTACGGTATGTAGTGCTAACTCTTTGGTTGCATGTCCAGGTTCAGGTATGGTTTAGTATCCCTGTTATTGTTCTGTTTAGCTGCTTATCGCTCATACCAGACTTTTCGTCTGACCCAGAGTTTTATGTCTCTTCTTATTACTCTGGGTGCTCTCACGAGCAGACTAGAGATAGGTTAGCTGGGTATGCACGAGTAGCTGATCCGGAGACGAGCAGGAGGCTTCCACGTATGATACATATAGATATTCTCCCTGTGTTGTTGAAGATCACTGCTTGGGCATTAGTAGTGCATCTTCTATTTCAACTTTCTTTTGCTTTAGAGACAGTTTAAAGTTGTAACAATGATGTTGGATGATAAGCTGTATTTGGATTTCCGCTGCTATGTTGGTTTAGTTTTCAGCTTATGCACTGTCTCGCCTGTTTTATGTCAAGATTATGTTATTATTATATTTTGTTCCATGCGCTGTGAGACATTCTACAGGTTCCTTGTTAGTTCATTCTCTTCTTTCTTTTCTTCTAACGACCGTTCCGTGCTAGCTGGGCATGTGTACAGCGCACTTACGGAGGAAATGCCGGCTGGTGCGGGGCAGGCCGTCACACTTGGTATCAGAGCTCTAGGTTGCGTAGTTATCCTAGGGAAGTTATCAGGGAGAGATAGTATACGTATATGAGAGCGCGTATTTGTGATTATTTTGATTTTTAAAAGCTATATATATACATACACTATTAGTATAGCTAAGGATGAAGTCGCACTGCACTAGCACCACTATGGAGATGGTTAATCGTTTTCTCTTTACAGATTGAACGATGAGCCGATACGCAAGAGGTGTCGGTAGAGGAGCCAATAATGGGAATGCTGCTGACATGAGGACGATGTTTACTGACCTCATGAGGGAGATGCTTAGGGATGTACAGAGGGCAGCTCCCAATGCTGGTAATGGTGGTGGCCCAATAGTACAGGCGCCTAGGGCCAATTTCGCCAAGCTGAATAAGGATTATACTAGTCTTGGTGGGAATCCGTTCCACGGAACGGAGTCGGCCACAGATGTTCAGAATTGGCTGGATAGCTGCGAGCATATCTTCGAAGACTTGGGTATCGAGGATGCGATGAAGAGAAGGCTAGCATCCCGTCAGCTGCAAGGACGGGAAATGAATTGGTGGAATGCTATAAAGGCAGCTACCCCAGAGGATCAGATTACTTGGGATCAGTTTAAGGTTCGCTTTAGCGATAAGTTCATTCCAGCTGCTCAGAAGTCAGTGTTGTTTAAGAAATTCTTGGAACTCAAGCAGAATGGCAGAGCTGTCTCAGAGTATATTGCCAAATTCGACACTTTGTCGAAATATGGGTTATCCCTGATAGATACTGCCGAGAAGAAGAATGAGAAGTTCATAACTGGTTTGGATGGATACTTGGGGGAAAGGCTTATTAACCATATCGATGAGACGTTTGAATCGATTGTGGGGAAAGCATTGAGGTCAGAGAGTCTTTACCCTAAGCCGAAGACTGAGGCTGCATCTGCAGAAGAACCGAAACCGCAAGCAAGCGGTGGAGGCAAGAATGGTTCTCAGAATAAGGGAAAGCAGAATCAGACCAAGGATGGCCAGAAGAAAAAGAATAAGCAAGATGTTGAGTGCTTCAGCTGTGGTAAGAAGGGCCATTATTCTAGTAATTGTCGGGCCAAGCCAGCGGATAGGAAGTGCTTCAACTGTGGTAAAGTGGGACATCACAAGGACAAGTGTCCGCAACCCCCTAAAGAAAAGCAGATGGTGAAAGCATATGCCCTTAATGCTGTTCCTTCTTCGTCGAATGCCCCAACTGCGGCGGAGAAGGGAAAGAATGTCGTCATCCAAGGTATGCTTTCTGTTTATGATGTTCCTGTTAGAGTTTTGTTTGATACCGGAGCTTCCAGTTCTTTCATATCTAGTGACCTGGTAGATAGGTTGGGATTGGAGCCCGAGATTGTCGATAGACCTTTAGTAGTGACGAACCCGATTGGTGGTTCGACTAACCTTAGCATGATTTGTCGTGATGTGGTCTTATCGAGTCATGGATGCATGTTTGTTTGTGATTGCTTTGTTTTGGGCTTTACTGGGTTTGGCATTATTTTGGGAGTCGATTGGCTCCAAAGATATGGGGTGGTGGTAGACTGTGAGGGCTTTTTGGTGATAGCTAGAGCAGAAGATGGGCGGAGGGTAGTGTTTGGTGGTCTACCCGGTGATGGGGTAATGGCTAGTTTTCTAAATTCCCTTGACATCCCGCATAGTGAGTTGTCAGGTTTGCCCGTGGTTATCCAGTATTCGGACGTTTTCGAAGAGGTGACCGGGCTTCCACCACACCGAGAGATTGAGTTTCGTATTGATTTAGTGAAAGATGCCAGACCTATAGTGATGCCACTTCGTCGTATGGCACCAAGGGAGCAGCGAGAGCTCGAGGTGCAAGTCAGCAATCTTTTGAAGAAGTGATTTATCAGAAGGAGTGTTTCTGAATGGGGAGCACCAGTTGTGTTTGCTACCAAGGCGGATGGTTCCCTTCGTTTGTGTGTAGACTACCGCGAGTTGAATAAAGTGACGAGGAAGAACAAGTATCCTCTACCGCGGATAGATTATTTGTTTGATCAGTTGAGTGGCGCGAGAGTATTCTCTCAGTCGGATCTTGCGACAGGTTTTCATCAGCTTAAAGTGGAAGCTGAGAGTATAGCTAAAACGACATTTCGGACGCCATCAGGATTTTATGAGTGGTTGGTCATGCCATTCGGGCTGACCAATGCCCCGGCATATTTTGTGGATCTTATGAATAGGGTATTCAGAGATCAGTTGAATAAGTTTGTCCTTGTGTTCGTGGATGATATTTTGGTCTAGTCGAGGATAGAGGAAGAACACAAGGAACATTTAAGAATAGTGATGGAGGTGTTAAGAAAACACCAATTGAAAGCAAAGTTTTCTAAGTGTCACTTCTGGAGAAGGGAAGTGAGATTCTTGGGCCATGTTGTTTCAGAGAATGATATTGCCGTGGATCCTGCGAAGGTGGTTACGATACAAGATTGGTCTACGCCCAAGAATGCAACGGACATAAGAAGTTTCTTGGGGTTAGCTGGATATTATCGTAAGTTTATCCAAGACTTCTCCAAGATAGCGGCACCGTTGACCCAGTTGACCAAGAAGAATCAAGCTTTTGTCTGGGATGAAAGGTGCGAGAATGCATTCAAGAGTCTAAAGGACAAATTGACATGTGCACCAGTGTTAGTCATTCCTAAGGGGAATGAAGAGATGACGGTATACACGGATTCCTGTGGTACCAGACTAGGTGCTGTATTGATGCAAGGCGATAGGGTTGTAGCTTATGCAAGTCGGCAATTGAAACCGCACGAGAGAAGATACCCTACCCATGATTTGGAATTAGCAGCGATCGTGTTCGCGTTGAAGATGTGGAGACATTATCTCTTGGGAGAAAGATTCGAGTTGTTTACCGATCATAAATCGTTAAAGTATCTCTTCTCTCAAAAGGATCTAAATATCCGACAGCAAAGATGGTTAGAATTCTTAGCTTCCTATGATTTCGACATCGCATATACACCAGGAAAGGGCAATGTGGTGGCTGATGCGTTGAGTAGAAGACATGCCAGTTTAGGGGCTATGTTTCTAGAATGGAAGCAACTGGAGTACATCGCTGGGTATGATTTCAGACCAAAGTGCGAATTGGATCCAGAAATGTTAGCAAGTTTGACGATCAGACCCACTTTGATTGAGCGGATTGGTTCCAGTCAAAGGAACGATCCTAACCTATTGGAAATCATCTCAAAGTTAGAGATGGGAATCGACGGAGAGATGAACAAGTATGGGCTTGATCGAGATGGATGGCTTAGAAGGAATGGAAGGCTAGTTGTACCCAATGTCAATGGATTGAGAGATGAAGTGTGTGACGGCCCGCCCTGCACCAACCGACATTTACTCCGAAAGTGCGCTGTACACATGTCCAGTTAGCACGGAACGGGTCGTGAGAAGGAAAAGGAAGAAGGAAATGAACATACAAAGAACCTGTAGAATGTCTCACAGCGCATAGGACAAAATATAATAATAACATACTTGACATAAAACAGGAGAGACAGTGCATACGCTGAAAATCAGAACTAAACATCACAGCAGCAGAAATCCAAAATACAGCTTATTACAACTTTCAAACCGTCTCAAAACAAAAGTAAGATAAATGAGGTACACTACTAATGCCCAAGTAGCGACCACCAACGACACAGGGAGAATGTGTATACATATATCATACGTGGAAGCCTCCTGCCCGCCTCCGAATCAGCTACTCGCGCATCACCAGCTAACCTGTCTCTAGTCTGCTCGTGTGAGCACCCAGAGTAATAAGAGGAGACATAAAACTCTGGGTCAGACATAAAGCCTGGTATGAGCGATAGGCATATAAAGTGAACAATAACAGGTAGACTAAAACATACCTGAACCTGGACCTGCATCCATCCTCACATCTCTCACTCAGTGCGTAAAGCATACGATATTCACCACTTCAATCACCCAACATACCTTGGTACGATCACTTTGCCCCATGAAGTCATAAATGGCTTCACTGCACTGATAACGTAGCCACAAATCCTTCGCTATGTCCACTTTGCCCCATGGAGTCACAAGAACCCCACTGCACTGGCTCATAGCCTTACTAATCCTTACTATGTCCACTCTGCCCCATGGAGTCACAAAAACCCCACTGCACTGGCTCATAGTCCTACTACGCATCACTTTGCCCCTCAGGTCGTAATGACCCTACTGCACTGATAATGTAGTCTTGCTACCATCACCTTGCCCCTCAGGTCATAATGACCCTACTGCACTGATAAGTAGCCCATCATTCATTTTTAGTGGTGAATCGAAGTTATGAACGTCGACAATTCCTTAGCACACGTCCCGCAGCAAAGCCCAACCCATGAAGTGAACTCATTGGTTCCCAACTGGTTCCGGGATCCTGAGCTCTAACTTCCATTTGGACTACCTTTGCATCTCGGGTTATTGGTCATCACCATCGAATCGGATTGGATCAACCTTCAACATTCTTCATCGGATCGGATCGGCCTCATCTGGTTCGAATCGCGGTTCGCCCTTCCCAAGCACGGTTCGTGGCTCCTTCTCCCGCTCGTGGTCGATCGGATCGTGGACCCCCTTCAGATCGTGCTCCATGCTCCTTGGCATCGGTTCGTGGCTTCATCTCCAGGTCGGATCGTGACCAGCTTCGGATCGCGACTCGTAGATCGTGGGTGCATCGGGTCGGGTTCCATCTCCACGCGGATCGGGTCGTAATGCTCATTCGCGATCCGGATCGAAGTACTTCAGTTTGGGCACGGCTCTTCATCGATTCGTCTCGTGGGTCTAACCACGATCGGGTCGGGTCGTGGGAGGAATAAGCGATCCGATCCGGGTCAACTTCCAGCGACGGTTTACACGCCTCTCGACGGCGTTTTCGACCATTCTAACTATTGAAATCAATCAAAAACATACCATACAGTCATAGCAACACATACAAGTGACCTCAAACACCAAAACAACAATATGATAGGTTTAAATAGATCAAACATAGCCAAAACCCCATATTTTCCCTCAAGCATGTTTAGGTGAAACTAACCATATGATTAAAAAAACTTAACCAAATCAACCCAAATTCATATCAGAGGTCTAAAACAATATTTCAGAATTTCTGAATATTTTTCCCGATTTTTATCATGCATAAATTCGCTAATTATCACTAATCACCCCTTAATCCCCCAAATTCCGGGATTTGCAAAATTAGTCGAATTTAACCCAAATTCATATCAGAGACATAAAATGATGTTTTAGAATTTTCGGAATTTTTCTAGATTTTTCTGAGCCATAATTTCGCTAATCTTCGCTAATTACCATAACTAGCCGTAATTAGTGAAAAACAATGCAAATCACTCACCTTAGCCACAAAATAAACTAAGATCTGAAATGAATCTCTGATTTGATGTCAATCTAAATGCTAAACAGCAGCTCAAATGTTGATTTGGTGTAGATCTCCCTTGATTAGAGGTTGCTAAGCCAAATCCTTGATCAAAAGGTGATTTAGAGGTGATTTAGAGGTTGGAGGCCATTTTTAGGGTTCCTTGATGATAAGTGGAGGCTAGAAAACTGAAATGGAATGATCCTCTATCTCATTTCAGCCTCCCCATAACCCTAATCCCGAAATGGGTTATGGGCCTACTCACTAATCACCCGATTTGACCCGGTTAAGCAGTTTTTCATCCTCCAAACCTTATTTCAGCCATATCTCCCAAACGGTAAGTTTGTTTGGCTATTATGACCACTCTACGGAAAGGTAAACCATCAAACGAATCCAATGGAAGTAGTTTCAGATCAAAATTCCTTTCCAATCAAAAGTTATGGCCAAAACAGTACCAACTAGGGGCAAAATGGTCATTTAAAAATCGACAAAAATCAAGAACATGGGAAATAACTCTAATGGATGTTTCCCAAAGTTACATGACCATACAACTTCCTACGGGAAAGAAATAAATATTCTACAATCCTATGATGTGTAGAATACGGGTCGTTACACTCTCCCCCCCTTAAGAAATTTCGCCCCCGAAATTCCCTAATCAAAACACACACAAAGGTCCCGCATGCCTATCAATCATAAAACAACCATCAAACATGCAAAACAAGCAAAACAAGTCTACCCTAGCATGCGGAAAACTAAATTGCAAAGTAAATCTTACCAGGCAAAGAGTTCTGGATATGCCTTCCTAATGCTCTCCTCCGTTTCCCAAGTACAATCATTCTCGTCCTCGCCCCACTGAACCTTGATTAGCTTCACCGACTTCCTTCGAAGTTGCTTCGTATCGTGCCCCACAATATGGATCGACTTGCGGTTCCCAACCACCTCGGGTTCTACTTCGAAGTCCTCTAACTGATCAGGTGAAATAGTCATATTTGAGTCGTGAACGAACTTCCTTAGTTGGGAAACATGAAATACATTGTGAACTCCCGCCATTTTCTCTGGTAAGCCAACTCTATATGCCAAATTCCCGACTAATTCAAGAACAGGGAATGGGCCAACAAATCTTGGTGCTAATTTGCCTCTCCTGCCAAATCGTATCACGCTTTTCAACGGAGAGATCTTGACAAACACCAAGTCACCAACGGAGAATTTCAAGTCTCTTCTTCTCTTATCAGCATAACTCTTCTGCCTATCTTGAGCAGCTTTCATTCGTTGCTGAATGATCTTGATCTTATCGGAAGTTTCCCTCACCACATCTGGTCCAAGCACAAACTTCTCGCCAGTCTCTATCCAACATGATGGTGAGTTGCATGGTCTTCCGTACAAAGCTTCATATGGAGCCATACCGATACTGGATTGGTAGCTATTATTATATGCAAACTCTACTAGATGCAAATGGTCATCCCATGATCCACCAAAATCCAATATACACGCTCTCAAAAGATCTTCCAATATACGATTCACCCTCCCCGTCTGACCGTCGGTCTGAGGATGATACGCGGTACTGAGATGTTGTAACGTCCCGGATTTTCTCGGCCATTTAAATTCGAATATTTAAATGTGTTATTTGAAATGTAATGGATTTAATATTGAACTCGTTAATAAAACAACGATGGTTTAACATTTATAATAAACGAACTTGAAATGGCGTAGTAATTCGTAATATTGAGTTTCAACTTCGTTTTTTTTTTTTTTTTGAAGCTTTTGCGTATCGGTGTAAAATTGAAACACAAGCGTTAAAAGCTAACCGAAGAGTTAATAGAACGTCGTTTGCCATCCTATTGAAAACTGACAAAGTTTTAATGAAATTAAGCCGTATTTATGAGCACTACTTTCATTTAGAATGGCAATAAAGGGATTTCATTGATATTGAGTTCGATCTTTCTACATTATCCATAAAACCTTCTCGTGCTATTTGCATTCACTTAAGATGCGTTCATTTGCAGCTCCATATGGCTTACGGTAGCTTTAACCTTGATAATATTTGATTTTTGCATTTTATTTTTGAACCTTGTACTATTGGGTATTATGGCCACCCATACAACTAGCTGCCACCAACTGGCAATTGCCATTTCACAGTAATATAACCAAGTCCGGGAAGAAAGGTATGAGACGAGAGGTGCATCTTGAAAGAAACCAGACAGTACTTACCCCATCATACATAATAATATGTAGAAGCCATGTACGTTATAAAATATGTAAAAGTGTAAACCCATTTTTACCCTATGCCACTACACAGTCGGGAGAACATCACAAAGACAATACATGATAATGAAAATAACAGAGAAACAGTACATGAACTGCTAAAGAAAAACTAATAGAAATATATATAAACATTTCAACAAATTTTCAGAACTGCATTTAAACATCCATGTACAGTTAATTCCAGATTTTTAAAACACATAAAGAAAAATAAATGTTTAAAAATCTGCTTCTTCATTTTGCCGAACCAGCGAGCCCACCTAAATCAGTTGTGATCTGCAAGAGAAAAAAAGTGGAAAACCCATTAAAAGGGAAATTTCATAACAACCTATGAACAAGCAAAAGAAGAAAAAAAAATATATAGGTAGCTAAACAGAGAAGGGAAAGATCATGAAAAGACAATACATGTGAAAAACAGTAAAACCATTTTTGGACCAAATCAGAACAGCTATATGTTTGTACAGATAAACAACTAAGAAATGGTACTTAGTCATATGCGCTACAGTTTGGGTAACAGCTACATATATGTAGCTATTTATGCATCAAATCCTAAGGGTGTGAACAACTAAATAGATAGACAGATCAGGAACAGGAAAATAATAATAATAATAATACGATAACAGAGCATATGTTAAACATATATAAGCAAGCCTACATGATTCGGTAAGTAAATAAACAACATTTACGTACGACATCAAATAGGGATTCCAACCAAAACTCATTTCATACCAAAGCTAAGCATCAAATAAAGAAGTGATAGGAGAAGAAAATGTATTTTTAAAACTATTTTCTTCACATGTATAAACTGCAGTACGATATTTTTTCTGCCAAGACCCAATTACAACTGCCATGAACTATTCCAAAACATAAAATAAACATATACAGATTCCTACATCAAGAAATGACAACACGCTGAGCAACAAAAGGGACTACTTGTACAAGAACAGATATGTATTTTTATACATCAAATATGGTTGAAAAGACAAGACGTTGAACAACTAAAATATTAAGTTGAAAATACTGGGCAGCTAAGAAGGTTCATAGGAGAGTTTCACTGTTAAGAATCCAAACCAGAAATCTATGGTACAGTTTCAAATCCCTAAATGGAAATAACAATTCATAGCTATAGTCCTATGTATTATAAAAACATGCACAAGTCCGATCAGAATTTCAATTCGAACAGGCCAACAACACTGAATTTCGATCAGGATTTCGATCAGGATTTCGATCAGGATTTCAACATAGACATCATTTTTCCATCACCAGTACACAATAAAACCCAATGCCTAAGGATTTCAGCTAGATTACCTAGTTAAGCTAATGATGGACGTTGTTCCTACCCAAACAAAAATCGCTACTATAAATAAGGGTCACGGAATGGTGTTTCATACGTCCAAACCCACACAAACAAAAACAGACAACCAAAGAATAAAAACCCAATTCGAAAATCAGAGAAAATCAAAACCCGAAATTAAATTAGGAAAAATATACTTAGCTTTCGGGTTGGGTTAATCCCTGTTGAAATCGTTCAGGATGAGGTCTCGGGTTGGCTGCAGTGGAGACCCAGGGGTTGATTGCGACGCCGTGGTGGTGGATTGGAGGAGCTCGAAGGGGTGCGACGCCATGATGGTTGGAGGAATTGGGAATTTAGGGTTTCGGTTTCGATTAATTTTTGTGGCGGCTTGAATGAATGAAGAAGGAACGATGGGTTAGGGTTTAAATGGGAAGCGGGTCGGGTCCTTTTAGTTGGGCCGATAATTAACGGTAAGTCCAATTTTAAATTCAAAGGAATTTATGTTTGAACTATTAAATTTATTTATAACCTTCGTTATACGTTTTCTCACTCATACGATCTCAGATTCAGGCGCGATCAGTTGCGTTGGGACCGTAAAGACGAGTACTTCGAGATGGAGCATGTCTAGTTCAGATCAGAAGCCACTGGAATTTTATTCAAATTAAAACGTCAGTTTAATTTGATCAAACAGACTGTTATCGACGGATTTAAATACAGGTGAGTTAAACTCACTCAGCTCTTCCCATTTATATTTTATATAAATTGGGTTTTTATTCTGTGTGTTCTGATTGCTAGTGGTTGACGGTTTGCTAGTTATATATTTATTGTTGATTCAAATTCTGAAATTTAACGGTCGTTTAATTTCAGTAAAACATCAATCATTTTGATTTGACCCGAATAGAGTAATTTCCCTTGATTGGTCACGTTTATAAACGTGTTTGAAAATGGTTGAATTGTTTGAATGATCTGTTGATTGATTGATGACCGTGATAGAAATTCTCAGTCATATATAAAAGGAATGGCTGATGGTTATTGATTGTTGAACCTTATTTCAACATTTGTTTTGATAATAACCAGTGGGTAGTGTGGTTGGGCAATCGGCATCACCTATCTATAAATCGATCGATTTAAAAAAAATATGAGTTTTATCGATAGTGGATCGATAATATTCGAGTTATAAATATGTTTTATAACGAAAAATATATTGTGAAAGTTATTACGTTGAAAGGTTATTTAAAAAGGGAAATAAATATTTAATTAATTATTTATTTAAAGTTTATATAGAAATTATGAAATTTGTTTTACAAAATGAATTCTTATGTTAATAAGAATTAAAAACAAAGCGGTCAAGTATTTGATTGATTTCGTCTAAGGAATGTTTAAATAAAGTTATTTAAATTAATTATATTTTAATTAATTTAAAGAAGGAATTAAAAAGAGTTGGTTAGGAGAGTAATCATGTTTGGGGTGAATGGAGTCGACCATTTGAACTTAGTAGACCTTAAATTAGTGAATTAACTTAATGAGTAATTGATTTAGCCTAGAAAGGTATTAAAAAGGGAATTTATTATTCTAGTAAATAAAGGAGAAAATTTATTTGAATGATGAATGTTGAAATAAATGAGTTGGTAATCACTAATGAAATACCTTAAAGAAATCAAGTTTGAAATGAAATGGTTGAGTGTTGGAAAAAGGCTAGTGATGAGTTTTTATGGTTTAAACTCGAGTTTTATAGAGAAGCAACAAAGAGTTTTAAACGAAGATAAGGCGTAAATGAAGGTTTTACTTAACGATTGAATTAAGTAAAAGAAGGAGAAAATGCAAAAGGGTTTATATTAAACCTAAAATTTATAAACGAAGTTATAAATGGAATGTGAGTTAAATGTTGGTTTTAAATGAAAATACTTAATATTGGTATTAAGTTAAATTAATGTGAAAGGAGATTTCTAGAAAGAAAAAGGAAATTGGTTAAAAGGGATTTAAATGCGAGATTGGTAAACGGGATTGAAAATAGGAATTGAAATAATAATATCGGGGTTTTGAATTACAACTCGTATTCATCTGAAGATAAGAACGTTGTTGGTCAAGGTCTGAGAGGTAATTAAAATACCCCAACTTGAACGACTTCAGGATTATCCAAGGATAATACTAGTTGGTAATGGCGAGAGTGTGCGATAAGTTTTCCAAAGTAAAGGAAATGATATAAGATTATATTTTCCCTATTAATGGAATTAAAAAGGGAATTGGGCGAGAAGTTTTAAAAGCCAAGTGATGCTGAGTACCAGACCAGTAAATCTATTTTGTGATTTTATGGATGTTTACTTGATAATTAAATAACCGACTATCAAGTCTGACCTTTACGATTGTTGGTATGGAAAGACCGGGATCGAATATATATTCGAAAACCATTCCGACCAACAAATACGAATATAAAGAAGAGATCAAGCGACGATCGAGATGGAGCATGTGAAGACCATAGATCTTCATAAAGCGGAAGGACCACTTACAATCTCTGATTCGACCCGGAGATATACTGGGGTTCTGTCGTGGTTGAAACTGTGGATTGCAAGGACTATCGCTACTGATCCATGGGGTGATTCCTGTATTGGATGCAGTAGAAGAGTACCTTCGGTTCATCCTGTTCCTGGGTGACTTGTATGGACGAGTGTCTGACAAAGTATTTCTAAAAGGATCACGTATATCGACTTTCTACAAACGTATCTCTGTTGGTGGCAGAGAAGACTGGACACCTTCTTTAGCTTAACGCTCAGAGTATTTTTGTGGAAATCAGTATTCGATGATACCTGGCGGATCTGACGATGTGGCATTCAAAGTGAATGGTGGCCAGGTGTTCAAAAGATTATGACCTCAAGCCTCACAGCCGGGAAATGACAGAAATCGGGCAGGCAGCATGGCTATGTGGGTCGCTCCCATTAGGGTGTATAATCACCTATCTAGAGAAATTCCTTTTGTTTCTTATTCTATCGATCCTGCCCATTCGGGAACGGTGGTTTGAGTCCAACCGTTGGTGATATACATTCGATACACTCAAGCGAAATGAGTGGTCGGTCATGTGAGGGCCGGGTTGCAAGACGTTCTTGTTGAACCCAGTGTATTCGCCTCTAGAGATACACGTATGGAAGGTGGTCCCATACCTTGTCAAGTTGGAAATCCAATATCCAATAAGCGCCCGCGTTTTTCGATTGTATACTATATACCGGGGGCGTGAGATGCAAGCGTTCCTCTAGATTTGTTAATTATTTGTATCTAGACATTATCATAATATCAGAATCAAGATATTGATTTCGAAAACTGGTTTGGGTTATCGTAAGGTAAAAGCCGTCCGTGTTTATGTGTGGATCGATCTTACGATTATCTTTTCTTTCGAAAGGATTTTAACTTTAAAATCAAGTTGTGTGATACTCTAAATGCTGTGCAAGTTTTTCTCACTCTGGTCCACCAGACTGACCCGGTGTTTTGTAAATACTCGGGTTAGACCGAGGTGTACAGGTTCAGGTTATCAGGTACTGAGAAGTCCAGAGACAAGCTGAAGATGTTCAGATGGATAATCTTCCGTTGTGTGATTATATATATGATGACAGATTATCAAAACTGTCCAGCTGTGTGATGTACTCTGATATTGTAAGTATTTTAAAGCTTTCAGTAAAAATTTATTTCTGTATTATATTTTGTTCCGCTGCGATGTGAGACTCTGTATTGGTTCTTCTTCTTCTTCTATTCTAACCTTCTATCTTTCTTATCTCACCCTCTAATTTCTTTCTATAAACGTTCCAGCGTTTTTGGTGTTGGAAGGTCGTCATGGGTACGGTAAATGGTATTTATGTCGGTTTTCGAGGCCGAAAATCCCTGGGTCGTTACAGTGGTATCAGAGCTATTGGTTGAGTAGAAACCTTGGCTCTGTGGCGTAACTCAATAGAGATGGGGTTAGTAGCACCCTAGATTGAGTTGAGTGTATATATATATGAGAGCGTATTTGTAAATTTTATTTACAAATGTTTTGTATTGTGTTTGTTGATCGGTTCAAGTGTTGAAAAGCATAGAACTGGCAATGGATACAGTATTGCTTTGAAAGGTGGGTAAATGAAATAATTTTACCCAAATTATACTTTAGTATAAAAAAAATGATTTGTCAGATTATTGGGATATTGGTTTGTGTGCTTGATGGATGTGAATGAAATTCAAATTTGATTGAAATTTGAATTGAAACTTAACTTGGTCAAATTTAATTAAATTAATTAAATTTGGAATTTGAATTTATATTAGTCAAATAGAAATAAATCAGGTATTAATCAATTGATATTCAAATCTGTGAAACCAAAGTAGAGTATTAATACTGAATATGAATTCAGTTAATTTGTTGATTTAGTGGTGGCTTGATTGCTGATTTTAAATTGTTTGTTATTGGATGATAGTTGTTTGAATGGAATAATTAGAATTTCATGGGTTTGTAACGTCCTTTCTTACCTTAGCAATTTCGAGGACGAAATTATTTTAAGGGGGGAAGAATGTAACGTCCCGGATTTTCTCGGCCATTTAAATTCGAATATTTAAATGTGTTATTTGAAATGTAATGGATTTAATATTGAACTTGCTAATAAAACAACGATGGTTTAACATTTATAATAAACGAACTTGAAATGGCGTAGTAATTCGTAATATTGAGTTTCAACTTCGTTTTTTTTTGAAGCTTTTGCGTATCGGTGTAAAATTGAAACACAAGCGTTAAAAGATAACCGAAGAGTTAATAGAACGCCGTTTGCCATCCTATTGAAAACCGAAAAAGTTTTAATGAAATTAAGCCGTATTTATGAGCACTACTTTCATTTAGAATGGCAATAAAGGGATTTCATTGATATTGAGTTCGATCTTTCTACATTATCCACAAAACCTTCTCGTGCTATTTGCATTCACTTAAGATGCGTTCATTTGCAACTCCATATGACTTACGGTAGCTTTAACCTTGATAATATTTGATTTTTGCATTTTATTTTTGAACCTTGTACTATTGGGTATTATGGCCACCCATACAACTAGCTGCCACCAACTGGCAATTGCCATTTCACAGTAATATAACCAAGTCCGGGAAGAAAGGTATGAGACGAGAGGTGCATCTTGAAAGAAACCAGACAGTACTTACCCCATCATACATAATAATATGTAGAAGCCATGTACGTTATAAAATATGTAAAAGTGTAAACCCATTTTTACCCTATGCCACTACACAGTCGGGAGAACATCACAAAGACAATACATGATAATGAAAATAACAGAGAAACAGTACATGAACTGCTAAAGAAAAACTAATAGAAATATATATAAACATTTCAACAAATTTTCAGAACTGCATTTAAACATCCATGTACAGTTAATTCCAGATTTTTAAAACACATAAAGAAAAATAAATGTTTAAAAATCTGCTTCTTCATTTTGCCGAACCAGCGAGCCCACCTAAATCAGTTGTGATCTGCAAGAGAAAAAAAGTGGAAAACCCATTAAAAGGGAAATTTCATAACAACCTATGAACAAGCAAAAGAAGAAAAAAATATATAGGTAGCTAAACAGAGAAGGGAAAGATCATGAAAAGACAATACATGTGAAAAACAGTAAAACCATTTTTGGACCAAATCAGAACAGCTATATGTTTGTACAGATAAACAACTAAGAAATGGTACTTAGTCATATGCGCTACAGTTTGGGTAACAGCTACATATATGTAGCTATTTATGCATCAAATCCTAAGGGTGTGAACAACTAAATAGATAGACAGATCAGGAACAGGAAAATAATAATAATAATAATACGATAACAGAGAATATGTTAAACATATATAAGCAAGCCTACATGATTCGGTAAGTAAATAAACAACATTTACGTACGACATCAAATAGGGATTCCAACCAAAACTCATTTCATACCAAAGCTAAGCATCAAAGAAAGAAGTGATAGGAGAAGAAAATGTATTTTTAAAACTATTTTCTTCACATGTATAAACTGCAGTACGATATTTTTTCTGCCAAGACCCAATTACAACTGCCATGAACTATTCCAAAACATAAAATAAACATATACAGATTCCTACATCAAGAAATGACAACACGCTGAGCAACAAAAGGGACTACTTGTACAAGAACAGATATGTATTTTTATAAATCAAATATGGTTGAAAAGACAAGACGTTGAACAACTAAAATATTAAGTTGAAAATACTGGGCAGCTAAGAAGGTTCATAGAAATTTTCACTGTTAAGAATCCAAACCAGAAATCTATGGTACAGTTTCAAATCCCTAAATGGAAATAACAATTCATAGCTATAGTCCTATGTATTATAAAAACATGCACAAGTCCGATCAGAATTTCAATTCGAACAGGCCAACAACACTGAATTTCGATCAGGATTTCGATCAGGATTTCAACATAGACATCATTTTTCCATCACCAGTACACAATAAAACCCAATGCCTAAGGATTTCAGCTAGATTACCTAGTTAAGCTAATGATGGACGTTGTTCCTATCCAAACAAAAATCGCTACTATAAATAAGGGTCACGGAATGGTGTTTCATACGTCCAAACCCACACAAACAAAAACAGACAACCAAAGAATAAAAACCCAATTCGAAAATCAGAGAAAATCAAAACCCGAAATTAAATTAGGAAAAATATACTTAGCTTTCGGGTAGGGTTAATCCCTGTTGAAATCGTTCACGATGAGGTCTCGGGTTGGCTGCAGTGGAGACCCAGGGGTTGATTGCGACGCCGTGGTGGTGGATTGGAGGAGCTCGAAGGGGTGCGACGCCATGATGGTTGGAGGAATTGGGAATTTAGGGTTTCGGTTTCGATTAATTTTTGTGGCGGCTTGAATGAATGAAGAAGGAACGATGGGTTAGGGTTTAAATGGGAAGCGGGTCGGGTCCTTTTAGTTGGGCCGATAATTAATGGTAAGCCCAATTTTAAATTCAAAGGAATTTATGTTTGAATTATTAAATTTATTTATAACCTTCGTTATACGTTTTCTCACTCATACGATCTCAGATTCAGGCGCGGTCAGTTGCGTTGGGACCGTAAAGATGAGTACTTCGAGATGGAGCATGTCTAGTTCAGATCAGAAGCCACTGGAATTTTATTCAAATTAAAACGTCAATTTAATTTGATCAAACAGACTGTTATCGACGGATTTAAATACAGGTGAGTTAAATTCACTCAGCTCTTCCCATTTATATTTTATATAAATTGGGTTTTTATTCTGTGTGTTCTGATTGCTAGTGGCTGACGGTTTCCCAGTTATATATTTATTGTTGATTCAAATTCTGAAATTTAACGGTCGTTTAATTTCAGTAAAACATCAATCATTTTGATTTGACCCGAATAGAGTAATTTCCCTTGATTGGTCACGTTTATAAACGTGTTTGAAAATGGTTGAATTGTTTGAATGATCTGTTGATTGATTGATGACCGTGATAGAAATTCTCAATCATATATAAAAGGAATGGCTGATGGTTATTGATTGTTGAACCTTATTTCAACATTTGTTCTGATAATAACCAGTGGGTAGTGTGGTTGGGCAATCGGCATCACCTGTCTATAAATCGATCGATTTAAAAAAATATGAGTTTTATCGATAGTGGATCGATAATATTCGAGTTATAAATATGTTTTATAACGAAAAATATATTGCGAAAGTTATTACGTTGAAAGGTTATTTAAAAAGGGAAATAAATATTTAATTAATTATTTATTTAAAGTTTATATAGAAATTATGAAATTTGTTTTATAAAATGAATTCTTATGTTAATAAGAATTAAAAACAAAGCGGTCAAGTATTTGATTGATTTCGTCTAAGGAATGTTTAAATAAAGTTATTTAAATTAATTATATTTTAATTAATTTAAAGAAGGAATTAAAAAGAGTTGGTTAGGAGAGTAATCATGTTTGGGGTGAATGGAGTCGACCATTTGAACTTAGTAGACCTTAAATTAGTGAATTAACTTAATGAGTAATTGATTTAGCCTAGAAAGGTATTAAAAAGGGAATTTATTATTCTAGTAAATAAAGGAGAAAATTGATTTGAATGATGAATGTTGAAATAAATGAGTTGGTAATCACTAATGAAATACCTTAAAGAAACCAAGTTTGAAATGAAATGGTTGAGTGTTGGAAAAAGGCTAGTGATGAGTTTTTATGGTTTAAACTCGAGTTTTATAGAGAAGCAACAAAGAGTTTTAAACGTAGATAAGGCGTAAATGAAGGTTTTACTTAACGATTGAATTAAGTAAAAGAAGGAGAAAATGCAAAAGGGTTTATATTAAACCTAAAATTTATAAACGAAGTTATAAATGGAATGTGAGTTAAACGTTGGTTTTAAATGAAAATACTTAATATTGGTATTAAGTTAAATTAATGCGAAAGGAGATTTCTAGAAAGAAAAAGGAAATTGGTTAAAAGGGATTTAAATGCGAGATTGGTAAACGGGATTGAAAATAGGAATTGAAATAATAATATCGGGGTTTTGAATTACAACTCGTATTCATCTGAAGATAAGAACGTTGTTGGTCAAGGTCTGAGAGGTAATTAAAATACCCCAACTTGAACGGCTTCGGAATTATCCAAGGATAATACTAGTTGGTAATGGCGAGAGTGTGCGATAAGTTTTCCAAAGTAAAGGAAATGATATAAGATTATATTTTCCCTATTAATGGAATTAAGGGAATTGGGCGAGAAGTTTTAAAAGCCAAGTGATGCTGAGTACCAGACCAGTAAATCTATTTTGTGATTTTATGGATGTTTACTTGATAATTAAATAACCAACTATCAAGTCTGACCTTTACGATTGTTGGTATGGAAAGACCGGGATCGAATATATATTCGAAAACCATTCCGACCAACAAATACGAATATAAAGAAGAGATCAAGCGACGATCGAGATGGAGCATGTGAAGACCATAGATCTTCATAAAGCGGAAGGACCACTTACAATCTCTGATTCGACCCGGAGATATACTGGGGTTCTGTCGTGGTTGAAACTGTGGATTGCAAGGACTATCGCTACTGATCCATGGGGTGATTCCTGTATTGGATGCAGTAGAAGAGTACCTTCGGTTCATCCTGTTCCTGGGTGACTTGTATGGACGAGTGTCTGACAAAGTATTTCTAAAAGGATCACGTATATCGACTTTCTACAAACGTATCTCTGTTGGTGGCAGAGAAGACTGGACACCTTCTTTAGCTTAACGCTCAGAGTATTTTTGTGGAAACCAGTATTCGATGATACCTGGCGGATCTGACGATGTGGCATTCAAAGTGAATGGTGGCCAGGTGTTCAAAAGATTATGACCTCAAGCCTCACAGCCGGGAAATGACTGAAATCGGGCAGGCAGCATGGCTATGTGGGTCGCTCCCATTAGGGTGTATAATCACCTATCTTGAGAAATTCCTTTTGTTTCTTATTCTATCGATTCTGCCCATTCGGGAACGGTGGTTTGAGTCCAACCGTTGGTGATATACATTCGATACACTCAAGCGAAATGAGTGGTCGGTCATGTGAGGGACGGGTTGCAAGACGTTCTTGTTGAACCCAGTGTATTCGCCTCTAGAGATACACGTACGGAAGGTGGTCCCATACCTTGTCAAGTTGGAAATCCAATATCCAATAAGTGCCCGCGGTTTTCGATTGTATACTATATACCGGGGGCGTGAGATGCAAGCGTTCCTCTAGATTTGTTAATTATTTGTATCTAGACATTATCATAATATCAGAATCAAGATATTGATTTCGAAAACTGGTTTGGGTTATCGTAAGGTAAAAGCCGTCCGTGTTTATGTGTGGATCGGTCTTACGATTATCTTTTCTTTCGAAAGGATTTTAACTTTAAAATCAAGTTGTGTGATACTCTAAATGCTGTGCAAGTTTTTCTCACTCTGGTCCACCAGACTGCCCCGGTGTTTTGTAAATACTCGGGTTAGACCGAGGTGTACAGGTTCAGGTTATCAGGTACTGAGAAGTCCAGAGATAATCTGAAGATGTTCAGATGGATAATATTCCGTTGTGTGATTATATATATGATGACAGATTATCAAAACTGTCCAGCTGTGTGATGTACTCTGATATTGTAAGTATTTTAAAGCTTTCAGTAAAAATTTATTTCTGTATTATATTTTGTTCCGCTGCGATGTGAGACTCTGTATTGGTTCTTCTTCTTCTTCTATTCTAACTTTCTATCTTTCTTATCTCACCCTCTAATTTCTTTCTATAAACGTTCCAGCGTTTTCGGTGTTGGAAGGTCGTCATGGGTACGGTAAATGGTATTTATGTCGGTTTTCGAGGCCGAAAATCTCTGGGTCGTTACAGATGTAATCCTGACCCTAGAGCCTCCTGTAAGCTCCTCCAAAACCCACTAGTGAACAACGGGTCTCGGTCACTCACAATGCTTTTGGGTACTCCATGAAATCTCACTACCCACTTCATATACAATTCTGCCAACTTGGCTGCCATTCTGGTCGATTTGACTGGTATAAATCTTGCACTTTTAGTCAGTCGATCCACAATTGCCCAAATGCTATCATATCCCGATCTAGTCCTTGGTAAACCATCGACGAAATCCATCGAGACTTGCTCCCATTTCCATTCGGGAATTTCTAATGGTTGCAACAAACCACTAGGCTTCTTTTGCTCGGCTTTAACTAGCTGGCAATTCATGCATTTGGATATAAATTTCCCAACGTCTCTTTTCATCCCTTCCCAGTAGTAAGTCTGTCTCATGTCTCGATACATCTTATTACCACCGGGATGTATAGTCAGTTTTGAGTGATGACATTCTCTAAGCACTTCATCTCTCAAACCATTCACGTTGGGTACAACTAGTCTTCCATTCTTTCTAAGCCATTCATCTCGATCAAGCCCATACACATTCATCTCCTCACCGTCGATGTTCATCTCTAACTTGGAGATGATTTCTAATAGATTAGGATCGTCCCTCTGGCTAGAACCAATCCGCTCTATCAAAGTGGGTCTGATCGCCAAACTAGCTAGCATAACTGGATCCAATTCGCATTTTGGTCTGAAATCAAACCCCGCGATATACTCCAGTTGCTTCCACTCAAGAAACATTGCCCCTAAGCTGGCATGTCTCCTACTCAAGGCATCGGCTACCGCATTACCTTTCCCAGGTGTATATGCGATATCAAAATCATACGAAGCCAGGAAGTCTAACCATATCTGCTGACGGAGATTCATATCTTTCTGAGAGAAGAGATACTTTAACGATTTATGATCAGTAAACAACTCAAATCTTTCTCCCAAGAGATAGTGTCTCCACATCTTCAGCGCAAACACAATCGCTGCCAATTCTAAATCATAGGTAGGATACTTCTTCTCATGCGGCTTTAGCTGTCGACTAGCATAAGCTACAACCCTACCTCCTTGCATCAATACTGCACCCAGTCCGGTACCACAATCATCCGTGTATACCGTCATCTCTTCATTCCCTTTAGGAATGACTAACACTGGCGCACGCGTCAACCTCTCCTTTAGACTCTTGAAGGCATCCTCACACACTTCGCCCCAAACGAAGGACTGATTCTTCTTAGTCAATTGAGTCAACGGTGCTGCTATCTTGGAGAAGTCCTGGATAAACTTACGATAATATCCAGCTAATCCCAAGAAACTTCTCACATCTTTGGCATTCTTGGGCGTAGGCCAATCCTGTACCGTAGCCACCTTCGCAGGGTCCACGACAATACCACTCTCAGAAACAACATGACCCAAGAATCTCACCTCCCTTCTCCAAAAATGACACTTAGAGAATTTCGCTTTCAATTGGTGTTTCCTCAACACCTCCATCACTATCCTCAAGTGTCCCTTGTGTTCCTCCTCTGTCCTTGAGTAAACAAGGATATCATCCACGAACACAAGAACAAACTTATTCAACTGATCTCTGAATACTCGATTCATAAGATCCACAAAGTAGGCTGGTGCATTGGTCAACCCAAACGGCATGACCAACCACTCATAAAATCCAGACGGCATCCTAAATGCCGTTTTCGGAACACTCTCATCTGCTACTCGAAGCTGATGAAATCCTGTCGCGAGGTCCAACTGGGAGAACACTCTTGCTCCTTCCAGTTGATCAAACAAATCATCTATCCGTGGTAGAGGATACTTATTCTTCCTTGTTACCTTATTCAACTCGCGATAGTCCACACACAAACGAAGGGAACCATCTGCCTTAGTGGCAAACACAACTGGTGCTCCCCACTCGGAGACACTCCTTCTAATAAATCCCTTCTTCAAAAGATTGCTGACTTGCACCCCGAGCTCTCGCTGCTCCTTTGGTGCCATACGACGAAGTGGCATCACTATAGGTCTGGCATCTTTCACTAAATCAATACGGAACTCAATCTCTCGGTGTGGTGGAAGCCCGGTCACCTCCTCGAAGACGTCCGGATACTGGCCAACCACGGGCACATCTGACAACTCATCCTGTGGGATGTCGAGGGAATTTACAAAACTAGCCATAACCCCATCACTAGGTAGACTACCAAACACTACCCTCCGCCCATCATCCGCCCTCACTGTCACCAAAAAGCCCTCACAGTCTACCACCACCCCGTATCTTTGGAGCCGATCGACTCCCAATATAATGCCATACCCAGTAAAGCCCAAAACAAAGCAATCACATACAAACATACATCCATGACTCGATAAGACCAAATTCCTGCAAATCATACTAAGGCTAGTCGAACCACCAATCGGGTTCGTCATAATCAATGGTATATCGACTATCTCGGGTTCCAGTCCCAACCTATCTACCAGGTCACTAGATATGAAGGAACGGGAAGCCTCAGTGTCAAACAAAACTCGAACTGGTACATCATAAATAGAAAGCATACCTTGAATAACAACGTTCTTTCCTTTCTCCGCCGCAGTTGGGGCATTCGACGAAGAAGGAACAACATCAATAGCATATGCTTTCACAATCTGCTTCTCCTTAAGAGGTTGCGGACACTTATCCTTTTGATGTCCCATTTGACCACAGTTGTAGCACTTCCTTTCCGCTGGCTTGGCCCGAAATTCTTTAGCATAATGGCCCTTCTTACCACAGCTGAAGCACTTAACATCCTTCTTGCTCTTTTTCTGACCACCTTTAGATTGGTCCTGCTTCCTCTTATTCTGAGAGTTATTCTTGCCTCCACCGCCTGCTTGCGGCTTTGGCCCTTCTGCAGATGCAGCCTCAGTCTTTGACTTAGGGTAAAGACTCTCTGATCTCAAAGCTTTCCCCACGATCGATTCAAAAGTCTCATCGATGTGGTTGATAAGCCTTTCCCCCAAGTACCCATCCAAACCAGTGATGAACTTCTCATTCTTCTTTTCAGGGGTATCAATGAGAGACAGTCCATACTTCGAAAAAGTGTCGAACTCAGCAATATAATCAGAAACTGCCCTTCCATTCTGCTGGAGTTCCAAGAACCTCTTGAACAATACTGACTTCTAGGCAGCTGGAATGAACTTCTCGCTAAAGCGAGCCTTAAACTGATCCCAAGTAACCTGATCCTCTGGAGTAGCTGTTCTAATGGCATTCCACCAATTCATCGCTCGCCCTTGCAGCTGACGAGACGCTAGCCTTCTCTTCATCGCATCCTCAAGACCCAAGTCATCGAAGATACAATCACAGCTATCCATCCAATCTTGAACATCTGTGGCCGACTCCGTTCCGTGGAACGGATTTCCACAAAGATTAGTGTAATCCTTGCACAACTTGGCGAAATCGACCCTAGGCGCCTGCACTACTGGGCCAACACCGACTCCGGGATTGGGTACTGCCCCTTGCACTTCTCTAAGCATGTCTCTCATGAGGTTAGTAAACATTGCCCTCATGTCAGCGACATTCCCTTGGTTGGTCCCTCTACCAGCACCCCTCGTATCTCGGCTCATCGTCAATCTGAAAAAGGGAAACGATTAACGACCCCATAGTGGTGCTAGTGCAGTGCGACTTCATTCTTATACTACTAATAGTATATATATACATATAAATTTTGAAACCCAAAGTAATCACAAATACGCGCTCTCATATACGTACTAACTCTCCCTAGTGTCTTTCCCTAGGTTAACTACGCAACCTAGAGCTCTGATACCAAGTGTGACGGCCCGCTCCGCACCAACCGACATTTACTCCGAAAGTGCGCTGTACACATGTCCAGTTAGCACGGAACGGGTCGTGAGAAGGAAAAGGAAGAAGGAAATGAACATACAAAGAACCTGTAGAATGTCTCACAGCGCATAGGACAAAATATAATAATAACATACTTGACATAAAACAGGAGAGACAGTGCATAAGCTGAAAATCAGAACTAAACATCATAGCAGCGGAAATCCAAAATACAGCTTATTACAACTTTCAAACCGTCTCAAAACAAAAGTAAGATAAAGGAGGTACACTACTAATGCCCAAGTAGCGACCACCAACGACACAGGGAGAATGTGTATACATATATCATACGTGGAAGCCTCCTGCCCGCCTCCGAATCAGCTACTCGCGCATCACCAGCTAACCTTTCTCTAGTCTGCTCGTGTGAGCACCCATAGTAATAAGAGGAGATATAAAACTCTGGGTCAGACATAAAGCCTGGTATGAGCGATAGGCATATAAAGTGAACAATAACAGGTAGACTAAAACATACCTGAACCTGGACCTGCAACCAAAGAGTTAGCACTACATACTGTACAACACTCTAAGGTACCATATCAAACAGTATAAAGATACAGAGGTGGGGGAGGTGTGCATGTCATAGGGATGGTAAACAATCAAACATAGCATCCATCCTCACATCTCTCACTCAGTGCGTAAAGCATACGATATTCACCACTTCGATCACCCAACATACCTTGCTACGATCACTTTGCCCCATGAAGTCATAAATGGCTTCACTGCACTGATAACGTAGCCACAAATCCTTCGCTATGTCCACTTTGCCCCATGGAGTCACAAGAACCCCACTGCACTGGCTCATAGCCCTACTAATCCTTACTATGTCCACTCTGCCCCATGGAGTCACAAAAACCCCACTGCACTGGCTCATAGTCCTACTACGCATCACTTTGCCCCTCAGGTCGTAATGACCCTACTGCACTGATAACGTAGTCTTGCTACCATCACCTTGCCCCTCAGGTCATAATGACCCTACTGCACTGATAAGTAGCCCATCATTCATTTTTAGTGGTGAATCGAAGTTATGAACGTCGACAACTCCTTAGCACACGTCCCGCAACAAAGCCCAACTCATGAAGTGAACTCATTGGTTCCCAACTGGTTCCGGGATGCTGAGCTCTAACTTCCATTTGGACTACCTTTGCATCTCGGGTTATTGGTCATCACCATCGAATCGGATCGGATCAGCCTTCAACATTCTTCATCGGATCAGATCGGCCTCATCTGGTTCGTATCGCAGTTCGCCCTTCCCAAGCACGGTTCGTGGCTCCTTCTCCCGCTCGTGGTCGATCGGATCGTGGACCCCCTTCAGATCGTGCTCCATGCTCCTTGGCATCGGTTCGTGGCTTCATCTCCAGGTCGGATCGTGACCAGCTTCGGATCGCGACTCGTGGATCGTGGGTGCATCGGATCGGGTTCCATCTCCACGCGGATCGGGTCGTAATGCTCATTCGCGATCCGGATCGAAGTACTTCAGTTTGGGCACGGCTCTTCATCGATTCGTCTCGTGGGTCTAACCACGATCGGGTCGGGTCGTGGGAGGAATAAGCGATCCGATCCGGGTCAACTTCCAGCGACGGTTTACACGCCTCTCGACGGAGTTTTCGACCATTCTAACTATTGAAATCAATCAAAAACATACCATACAGTCATAGCAACACATACAAGTGACCTCAAACACCAGAACAACAATATGATAGGTTTAAATTGATCAAACATAGCCAAAACCCCATATTTTCCCTCAAGCATGTTTAGGTGAAACTAACCATATGATTAACAAAACTTAACAAAATTTACCCAAATTCATATCAGAGGTCTAAAACAATATTTCAGAATTTCTGAATATTTTTCCGGATTTTTAACATGCATAAATTCGCTAATTATCACTAATCACCCCTTAATCCCCCAAATTCCGGGATTTGCAAAATTAGTTGAAATTAACCCAAATTCATATCAGAGACATAAAATGATGTTTTAGAATTTTAGGAATTTTTCTAGATTTTTCTGAGCCATAATTTCGCTAATCTTCGCTAGTTACCATAACTAGCCGTAATTAGTGAAAAACAATGGAAATCACTCACCTTAGCCACAAAATAAACTAAGATATGAAATGAATCTCTGATTTGATGTGAATCTCAATGCTAAACAACAGCTCAAATGTTGATTTGGTGTAGATCTCCCTTGATTAGAGGTTGCTAAGCCAAATCCTTGATCAAAAGGTGATTTGGAGGTGATTTAGAGGTTGGAGGCCATTTTTAGGGTTCCTTGATGATAAGTGGAGGCTAGAAATCTGAAATGGAATGATCCTCTATCTCATTTCAGCCTCCCCATAACCCTAATCCCGAAATGGGTTATGGGCATACTCACTAATCACCCGATTTGGCCCGGTTAAGCAGTTTTTCACCCTCCAAACCTTATTTCAGCCATATCTCCCAAATGGTAAGTCCGTTTGGCTATTATGACCACTCTACGGAAAGGTAAACCATCAAACGAATCCAATGGAAGCAGTTTCAAATCAAAATTCCTTTCCAATCAAAAGTTATGGCCAAAACAGTACCAACTAGGGGCAAAATGGTCATTTAAAAATCGACAAAAATCATGAACATGGGAAATAACTCTAATGGATGTTTCCCAAAGTTACATGACCATACAACTTCCTACGGGAAAGAAATAAATATTCTACAATCCTATGATGTGTAGAATACGGGTCGTTACAAAGTGCTTAGAGAATGTCATCACTCAAAACTGACTATACACCCCGGTGGTAACAAGATGTACCAAGACATGAAGCAGACCTACTACTGGGAAGGGATGAAAAGAGACATTGGGAAGTTTATATCCAAATGCATGAATTGCCAGCTGGTTAAAGCTGAGCAAAAGAAGCCTAGTGGTTTGCTACAACCATTAGAAATTCCATAATGGAAGTGGGAACAAGTCCCAATGGATTTCATTGATGGGTTACCAAGGACTAGATCGGGCCATGATAGCATTTGGGTGATTGTGGACCGATTGACTAAGAGTGCGAGGTTTATACCCGTCAAGTCAAACAGGACGGCAGCTAAGCTAGCTGAACTATATGTAAAGTGAGTAGTGAGATTTCATGGAATACCCAAGGGCATTATGAGTGACCGAGATCCGTTGTTCACTAGTGGATTTTGGAAGAGCTTACAAGAGGCGTTAGGATCAGAATTACATCTCAGTACCGCGTATCATCCTCAAACCGACGGTCAAACAGAAAGGGTGAATCGTATATTAGAAGACCTCTTGAGAGCCTGTGTATTGGATTTTGGTGGATCATGGGATGACCATTTGCATCTAGTAGAGTTTGCATATAATAATAGTTACCAATCTAGTATTGGCATGGCTCCATTTGAAGCTTTGTACGGAAGACCGTGCAACTCACCGTCATGTTGGTTAGAAACTGGTGAGAAGTTTGTGCTTGGACCCGATGTGATAAGAGAAACTTCAGACAAGATCAAAATCATTCGACAGCGAATGAAGGCTGCCCAAGATATGTAGAAAAGTTATGCTGATAAGAGGAGAAGAGAATTAAAGTTCTCTATTGGCGACTTGGTGTTTGCCAAGATTTCTCCATTAAAGAGCGTAATACGATTTGGCAGGAGAGGCAAGTTAGCACCAAGATTCGTTGGTCCATTCCCAGTTCTCGAGCAAATTGGGAATTTGGCATATAAAGTTGAATTACCAGACAAGATGGCAGGAGTTCACAACGTATTTCATGTTTCCCAGTTAATGAAATTCGTGCACGACCCAGATGTGACTATTTCACCTGATCAGTTGGATGATGTCGAAGTTGAACCCGAGGCGATTGGGAACCGCAAGCCTATGCGTATTGTTGGGAACGATACGAAACAACTTCGAAGGATAGCGGTGAATCTAGTCAAAGTTCAGTGGGGCGAGAATGAGAATGACTGTACTTGGGAGACAGAGGAGAGCATTAGGAAGACGTATCCAGAACTCTTTGCCTGGTAAGATTTCAGTTTTGATTTAGTTTTCCGCATGCTAGGATAGACTTATTTTGCATGTTTGATTGTTTCATATGACTGGTAGGCATGCGGGATCCTTTGTATGTTTTGGGTTAAGGAATTTCGGGGACGAAATTTCTTAAAGGGGGGGGGGGAGTGTAACGACCCGCATTCTACGCATCATAGGATCGTATAATATTTGTTTCTTTCACATACAAAGTCGTATGGTCATGTAACTTTGGGAGATGATTATTGGAGTCATTTCCCATGTTCATGATTTTTGCCGATTTTTAAATGACAATTTTGCCCCTAGCTAATCTTGTTTTGGCCATAACTTTTGACTGGAAAGGAGTTTTGACCTGAAACCACTTCTATTGGCTCCGGATGATGGTTTACAATTCCGTGGAGTGGTCACATTAGCCAAATGGACTCACCGTTTGGAAGATATGGCTGAAACAAGTTTCAGATGGTGAAAAACGGCTTAACCTGGCCTAATTTGGGTGATTAGTGAGTGGACCCATAACCCATTTCGGGATTAGGGTTATGGGGAGGCTGATAGGGTTAGGGAATTCAGTTTCTATCATTTTCTAGCTGCCACTCTTTGTTCCTTCAAGTTTAGCCATGGCCTCCACTTTCTAAAACACCCCAAATCACCTTCTAATCGCTAATTAAGCCAAATCAACATCAAATTAAGGGGGAATAGCACCAAAGCAAGGTTAGAGCCGTTGTGTTACATTGGGAACAACGCCAAACAGAGAATCATTTCAGTTTAAGGTTTTATTTGTGGCTAAGGTGAGTGATTTGCATAGTTTTGCACTAATTACGGTTAATTAAGGGTAATTAGTGAAGATTAGCGAATTTAAACATGATAAAATTCTAGAAAAATATTTATAAAATTCAAAATAATGTTTTAGACCTCTGTTAGAAATTTGGTTTGATTTGGTTAAGTTTTACTAATCATATGATTAGTCTTGCCAAAACATGCTTAAGGGAAAACATGGGTTTTTGGGTATGTTTGATCCATATAAACATGTCATATTGTTGTTTTAGTGTTTGTGGATGATTATACATGTTGCTATGACTGTATGGTATGTTTTATAATTGCATAGAAAAGTTAGAATGGTTGAAAACGCCGTCGTTTGGCGAAAATAGATTGCTGGAAAAACTTGCAGCAAACCGGATAGGAGAAACCAGATAGGAGCATCCGGATAGGAGCATCCGGATAGGAGCATTCAGATAGGAGCATTCGGATTGGAGCAACTGGATAGGAGCTTTCATATAGGAGCAACCGGATAGGGGCATCCGATCCGAACTGGATAGGGGCACCCGATCCGAACCGAATAGGGGCATCCGAGCACCCGAACTGAACTAGAAAGGAGCACTCGAACCGAACCAAGCAGGAGGGGGCGAACTGAACCGAACCGGAGGATCGAACACCAAGTAGACCTAAACCCGAGATGCAAAGGAAGTCCAAATGAGGAGTTGTACCTCAGGATCCAGATGGGAACCAAGGAGGGAACTTCATGAGTTGGGCTTTGCTGCAGGACGTGTGCTAAGGGGTTGTCGATATCTGTAACTTTGGATCACTATGTGTAGGGAGTACGTGAACGGATTCAGGGCCACAGTGGCCTAGGTACGACTAAAGAGCTATAGACCAATGAAGTGGGGTCATTTGTAAAGATTTGGTCATGACTTCATGTGGTACGCTTGGTAATAGCAGTAGTTGTACAGGTTGAACTCCGTCACTACTTCGATGGGTCTAGTGATTGATAGTGGTGGACATCGTATGCTTTACGCACTGAGTGAGAGATGTGAGGATGGTTGCTATGTTTGATTTGTTTGCCATCATTATGACATGCGCACCCCTACCCCCGTTATCTTTACACCATTTATTCAATGGCACCTTAGAGTATTGTACGGTATGTAGTGCTAACTCTTTGGTTGCAGGTCAGGTTCAGGTATGGTTTAGTATACCTGTTATTGTTCTGTTTAGCTGCTTATCGCTCATACCAGACTTCTCGTCTGACCCAGAGTTTTATGTCTCTTCTTATTACTCTGGTTGCTCTCACGAGCAGACTAGAGACAGGTTAGCTGGGTATGCACGAGTAGCTGATCCGGAGACGAATAGGAGGCTTCCACGTATGATACATATAGATATTCTTCCTGTGTTGTTGAAGATCACTGCTTGGGCATTAGTAGTGCATCTTCTATTTTAACTTTCTTTTTCTTTAGAGACAGTTTAAAGTTGTAACAATGATGTTGGATGATAAGCTGTATTTGGATTTCCGCTGCTATGTTGGTTTAGTTTTCAGCTTATGCACTGTCTCGCCTGTTTTATGTCAAGATTATGTTATTATTATATTTTGTTCCATGCGCTGTGAGACATTCTACAGGTTCCTTGTTAGTTCATTCTCTTCTTTCTTTTCTTCTGACGACCGTTCCGTGCTAGCTGGGCATGTGTACAGCGCACTTACGGAGGAAATGCCGGCTGGTGCGGGGCGGGCCGTCACACTACCGCACCGCGATTTTTAAAGAAAATTGATTTTGACATAATTCAAATATTTTATGAAATCTAAAATTTTCTTTTCCATTACGGAACTACAATCTAGCAGATTCATAAGATTTTTGTTTCGTAGATTTTCGACCTATATTTTATCATATACACTCATTCAAAGTTCAAACTGTAAAATTGTGAACTACCGCTGTGCTTTTGTTCGTTTCAGTTATATTCAATTTAGAATTTATCTATTTATAATGTAGACTTCAATAGTGATTTAATTGTCAATACGGTATAAATTAGCACAACACAACATAAGTATATCACGGTATAAATTGTTTACTTTAAAATATATTTTTCTAATAATTCCTATTTCATTTTCTTAAATAATTCGTTATAGTTAAAAACTATCGCACCGTGATTTTTAAAGAAATTTGATTTTGACATAACTCAAATTCTACTTGTTGAAATAAATAAAAAAAAATATTACAAAACCACAATTCAGTAGATTCTTGTTTTGGAGAATTTCGACCTATATTTTATCAGATATAGTCACTTGAAGTTCAAAGTGTAAAATTATGAATTGTCGCTGCGCGATGAGTTTGTTTTAATTATATTCAATTTATAATTTATTTAATTAATAACGTGCATATTCTTCTGGTTTTACTTGGAATTTAACATTAGCACCAAACTGTTTTCAAAAAATCTACCATTACAACGACGCCATTTTGTAGCTCCGGATAACGTATATGCATTACCCCTCTCCTGACTTGGCTGGCACCATTAACAACAATTTTATCCAACAACGTATGTACCGGCAACTCCCTATAGGATTACCAAACCCATATACAACAAATTCAGAACCATATACAATAATGTATTTTAAATAGTTTAACCCCAACTATTTAAAATTCCCAAAACCACTAATTCCAAAAGCAAATGAGTCATCGCTCATTACAAAACATCATTACAGTAACAATCAAAGTCAACTACAATTCGAATAATATGTCAATAGCTGTTATTATCCTACAGAAATCAATTAAACTCACAAAATTTATTAATCAATTTCTAATCCGTAATCACCTAAATAGCTTTTAAATTTAAAATCTAATTACGTATATTATAAATTAAATATCAACAATTGATTAATATCTATAAAATAACTGTTCATTAACACATACATACGCACAAAATCAACTAACATACAATATTCACCAATAAACAACTAAATTCACATTTTAGGGTTTTCAACGATTACTAAATCAACTACATTAATTCAAAAATCATTATGTGATCCCATAACATATACATTTAAATAATTTTTGACTAATTAATTTAAGAAATTAGGTTAGAAATTATACCAGGAAGAGAAGAGGCAACAACTAGTGGAGGGGGGAGGCGGCAACAGGCATGTAGGCGTCCGTAGCGGCGGGGTTGATAGCGGTGCTGAAGGTAGGGTTTAGGTTTTATTTATCGTTCGTGGGAAGAAAGCGAAAGAAAAAGAAATGAGAAATTTTCTGCTAGGCTAGCGGGTTTATTTAGGTAGGTGACAGCTAGCGACGGCCGCTTTTTTTAACCGTCACCAGCCGTCGCAAGCATCCGTAACTAATCAGATCATTTCTTGTAGTGATAATGTTATATTAAGTTTTTCCACTCAATTTACTGTTGAATCATCATCTGCTAACTTATGGCATGGCTGAAATTTTTGTAACTGTCACTCCATTCTTCAAATATGGTTTTTGAACCGTTTGCTTTCTGACCATTTGATCAGGTTCTGTTCTCAACTCATCCACGTTACTTGGTCAGTTATGGTTTGCGAATGGGTCCTGGTCCTGTTTATTTCTATATGCCCCCTCTTGTGCAACGTAAAAAAACCAAAAAAACAACGAAACTTTAGCCATCATCCGACTCTAAACATCCTTCAGTGAATGTGCACTTTTATTATTATCATGTGCAAGTAATGGACCAAAATCTTTCTTTTCATTAATAGCTCAATTCTATTACAAAGCGTAAACATGTCCATTCACTCGTGCTGCTTGATTGTCCATCGCCTCGCGCTATCTGATATCTTTAGGAGCAAAATCAGTACGACTAACTCACCTCAACAATCAAGCTCTATCCCACCGCTTGCTGTTACCTAAGTGTTTCATGTGATTCCGAGTTAACTATGATTTTGAGCCGAAAATAATGCGTTTAAATCCACAGTTGAGTGAATGGAATTCAATTGTTTTTTTGCATATACAGTCATTAACTTTGTAAAAATATACATATATTTACAATTGATTATTAAACTCTAAATACAGTTGGCTGAACAAGATTTAATCGATAGATTTCTTTTTTTTTTTGCATGGACAATCATTAACTTTGTAAAAAATACATATATTTAGAATTTGATTACTTAAAAAATACATATATTTACGTCCAACCAGAACTGCATGAACAATGGGATCCACAACAAGAGCATGCATAATGGATCTTGTTTTATTGAATTTCGTTCATGTATGGCAAAGTTATGGCATTTACAAGTTTAATATACTATTTGAATTTAAAACAAGCCTAATATACTAATGTCCAATGGGCCTCACCTTCCACTACCAGCCCAAATCCGAAATGAATAGTAGTCTTCCTCCTCAAAACACATTTCCGTGCTCCTGTACCTCATCACGACATTGCTGATTATCTCATCATCCAACACGCCTTCATTCCTTAATGAAAACTCCTACAACCACCACCGAAATTCTTCTCCTTCCTTCCTCTCCAAAGCTACCACCATCTCGGGAAACTCGCACTCCCTAAGCGATTTCCGTTCTTTAGGTTTTCCCCCTACGCGCTCAGTAGATGATCGAAAAAAACTACATCAAGTACCACCAAAATTTCAAGGCACCTGCTATTCGCCATCACAAACTCAATTATAAACTCAGATTTAACATTTGTTCAACCCATTCGCTAGAATCTCGAACCCTACCTCACGCCGAAAAAATGTCAACGCACTCAACACTTATCGCACCCCTTTATATATATATGAAAATGAAGATTATCGCTCAGGGAATCCATAAATATGTATATTATGATTTTACTATTTTTGTTTTGATTTTATTTTGAATTTTGAAGATTGAAACTTTTACTGAAAGGAAAAAAAGAACAGCGGAGCCTTGGTTTGACCTCTGAAGGAATAAAAATAGGGTTTAGTAATAGAGGGTGTATTTATAGAGATATTATATTATTTTTTATTTGACTTTTATATTCATTTTTATTATACCATTAGTTCCATTCGTTGTTTAAAAATCTCTATGACCACATACCATATTCAAAAATCACGAAAATGGACTTGCAACTACGTTCGATATTACGGACCTAACGAAACTGGATTCGTTGAATTCCGACTTCGTTTGCTCACACTACGTATTTTTAAAACAAATAATTGACTATTTTTCAGATTAAAATCCCGTATGGCCACATACTGACTCCAAAATTCACGGAAATTGAAGTCTAACAATAATTTAATATTTCGGATCCAACAAAATTAGTTTCGTCGAAAACGGAGTTCGTTTGCAAAACTGGCTATTTTTAAATCTCTAAATAAACCCATTTAAATATTAATATATTTAAAAATAATTAAATCAAATATTTATAAATAAATATTATCGTATATATTCAAAATAGAATACCATACAGCTCCAGAATATTCCTATCTGAATTTATAACTCGATATTTCAAATCCAAAGTTAAATCGATATTCAATGTATATTGAAAATCCATTTAAATATAAATAAATCATTATAAAATTATAAAGGAATA
This sequence comes from Allium sativum, assembly GCA_030737875.1. Lineage (NCBI taxonomy): Eukaryota > Viridiplantae > Streptophyta > Magnoliopsida > Asparagales > Amaryllidaceae > Allium > Allium sativum. The sequence continues at coordinate 5,333,583 of CM060914.1, read as the reverse complement.
CCATAGAGACCTTTTTAAAAATTTGATTTGGACATAATGAAATCCTGATTTTTCTCTTCCATTAGAAAAATATACTTCACCAGCTCCGAATGTTTCTTGTTTCATAGAAATCCGACTTAGTATATTCAATTGAAGTTCGAATTGCCAAATTACGAACTACAGCGCCATTTCGAGCTCGATTTTAATTATAATATAATTATACGTTCAACTGTCGTTTATATACTATATTCGTTATTATTGTTCAACTCTAAACTGAATTATATATTATAAACAATCCAATTCACATAATATTGTGAATTCTACTATTTCTGACTATTTCAGAATTAAATATATTATTCTATTATTTATATTAATTAAATATTCAATATTATTTAATTAAACAACCATTTAATTCTTTAAATCATTATTTAAAATAATTAAATTAATTAATTATAATACTGTAAAAATACGGGACATTACATTCTTCCCCCCTTAAAATAATTTCGTCCTCGAAATTGCTAAGGTAGAAAATAAACCTTATTGACTGGTTAGAACTTATTTGTTCACTTCTTAATTTCAGTTTCAATTGAACCAATTTAATTTCAATTAAATATTTATTCACTCCTACTAACTAAAATTTTCAAAAATTCTGAAAATTTTCTAACACCTTAAATTTTCGGAAAATTTCGCCCGCACCTCCTTTGTACGGCTCAATCGATACAACTACAACTTGCCTCTCTAGGCCTTCTCCAACCCAGAATAAAATCAAACAGCCAAGCGACATGCCAATTTGGCTCATTAAAATCTCAAACCCATATATAATACAAACTGGTACCTTTTTGTCGGGCATATCAATATATCCTTTCCATGTATTACCAATTCTGCATATTCCAATGTCATCCCAATCATTCGGTTATACCTAAGCCGAATTCTGTTCTTAACTCAGATTCCATTTTTAATTTCAACTCTTACTTACCAGTCCAATTCCATTCTGGATTATCTCTAATCCAATCTAATTCGATACTTTCTATCTCAATTCATTTTCCACTTAACCGGTTTCAATTCAATTTCTATTTGCTTTTACAAATTCTAATTTAATTTGTTTTAATCCAAACAATCACCGCCAGGGAATTTTTAAACATTTTAGCTTTTCTAAAACCAGATATCCCTTTTTAGGATTCAAAACAACTTGCTTTTCACAAAACAATTCAAAAACAAAATCCTTGGCAGTAATCCGTCACTTAGCAACTCGAAAATGACACTGATGATGTGGCCATCATCATCAGAGTTATTTTTCAGCTGTTGAAGTGAGTTCAATACTATAACAAATTCAAAACCATATTTAAACACCTTTATTTTGAAATCACTTTCAAAATATTCTTCACAATGCTTGTAAACAATTTAAAATCTCCCAGGATTTTAAAAATTCTCATATATTAATTCCAAATCCATTTACAAACACTTCTCCAACTTTTAATTCCAATTCTGATTCTAAATTCAGATTTATTTCATCTTTTTTCATGTATTATATTCATATGATTTCTATGGGCTATTTACATAACCATTCCAATTAAAATCTTATTCGATTATAATTACAACTAACACATTCAATAATAATATCAATATAAATCATCTGTTTATATCAAAAATATATTTTCAGTAAAATTATATCATTTACCGTCTTTTCAAAACATATCATGTCGGTTCATCGTATTCGAGTGTTTATAAACTCCTACTGATACAATGGATCAAACTGATCGACCAGAACTCATAAACAACTCAACCAACAAAACTCCACAATATCAAACCATTTTATATTGAATAACAAATACGCGCTCATATATATACATTCAAACTCAATCTATGGTATTGCTAACCCTATCTCTACTAAGTCACACCACAGTGCCAAGGTAATTACTTAACCTTAAGCTCTGATACCACTGTAACGACCCGGGTTTTCGCGACCTTGGATATCGGCATACAACACCATGTCGACTATTCAAGCACCGGAAACACTGCATAGTCCATGAAAGAAAATAGAGGGTGAGAATAGATAAGATAGAAACTTAGAATAGAAGAAGAAGAAGAACATATAACATCAGAGTAACACGAATCTCACAGCAGAACGAAATAATATATTTCATAACATAACTTTGAAATAAAACAGTATCTGCATACAATACCATTATTAGAGTATAACAATTACAACACAACGGATATAACAATAGCTATATATTCCTGAAGCCTCCTGCTTCAGCTCTTCAAGTATATGTAAATCTTGACTACTTGACTGCCCGTACAAAATTGGGCACCCAAGAGTTTAGGGAAAACAAAACAAAATAAACTCTAGGTCAGTCATGTGACTGGTGTGAGTAAACTCCAATCATTTCGGTTTAACTTTTCAAAATCCTTTTCCAACGAATGATAATCGTAAGACCGATCCACACATAAACATGGATGGTTTTTACCTTACGATAACCCAAAACAATCCTTTAAAAATCCATACTCTTCTGATATGATAATAATGTCTAAATCAAATAAATAACAATCTAGTGGAAACGCTTTCATCTCACGTTCCACATATATTATATATAATCAAGCACTGCGGGCGCTTATTGGGTAATGGATTTCCAACTATGATTAGGTATGGAACCACCTTCAAATCAGTGTACTCTAGAAGCGATACACTGGAGTTCAACAAGAACATCTTGCAACTTGGCCACACATGACCGGCAATTCATTTCGCTTGAATGTTCCGAATATACTATCACGTTACGGTTGGTATACTAACATAACCGTTCCCGGGAGATACAAAATCGAAAGAAGTAATAAATATGAATATTCTTTAGATGGTGACAATATAACCTAATTAGGTGCGACCCACTTAACCATGTTGCCTGCTCGATTTCTGTCATTTACCAGTTGATGTGGCTTGAGGTCATAACGTATTGTTTCACAAATCATCCTCATTTACTTTGAATGCCACATCGTCATACCCACCAAATCACAAATTGATTTCCCCAAAAATACCATGGGTATAAGCTAAGAGAAACGAATTCCTTGCCACCAATGTAAATACGTTTGAAACGATCAACTTACGGTATCTACCAGATATACTCTGTCAAACATTCGTCCATTCAAGTTGTCTGGGGACTGGACAACCCGAAGGCACTATTCTGTAAATCCATCTTAGGCAATTTCTACCTAGGATTTACTGAACAGCCCTTGCATAACTCCGTCTTCCATTATCTTCATCATATTTTATTCGCAACGCTAATGCCATATGGAGTGGTTTTCAGATAATATATCTGATCCCGATCTCTCCGTATTGACAACGGAAATGGTCAAAATCTTTGATAGTCGGTGATTTAAATATCAAAGAAAAACAAGTGCAACCAACGATATTATTTTCAAATGGAAATTCTATTGATCAATCATCAATCAACATTTATTCATTTCCCCATTTCTCGTTCCCATATATTCATCAAATCCTTATTTTCTAATTTTAGAAAATATACGCTATTAACTTTGGAAAACGTTTCCATTTCTGATTCATGCATCACTATCTTCCCACCTCTATCAATCTCTAACTGTAAACTAGTAAGAGAATAACCCCCTACGTATTAACCCTGAAGGCCGAAACCAACATTAGATCGATACCCAGAAAGTCATTCAATTCAACTAATTTCCAGTCAATTTCTAATTTCAGTACTTCCATTTTAAATACCTATTTCAAACCCCAAATTCCTTTATAATATTTTATTTGCAAAATATTTACTTTAAATCAATATCATGTTACATCCGTGTGCGAAACACGGGTCTAAACCTTCCTAATGTAAAATTCTCTTTTTATAAAACTCTATTTGTTTTCCAAATATTTCCCTTTTATAATTCTATTTACTTTCTAAATCAATATTCCTTTTATATTTCTATTTATTTAATAAATATTTCCTTTTATAAAATTCTATTTATTTTATATAAATCCTTTTATATAATTCTATTCATTTCCCAAATTTCCATTATTATATTTTCCAATATTTGTTTTTCAAATATTACCTTTTATAATATCCTATTTATTTCATATATAAATATTTCATTTTCAATATTCACTTTGAAAATTTCCTTTTTACATTCCAGTATTTCATATGGTATTTAAAATACCAAATAACATGACCAGTGTCATCATAATCAATCACAGATTATATATCACATCATATATCACAATATATGAAAACAAACAGCATTATAAATATTGAGGAATCTAGTTAGATCCCTCCAACCTGTTTCCCTGCATTCACAGATGTTAAACAATATAAATAACATCGATTTCATTTCAATATGAAATATTCTTTTAAACAGAATCAATATTTGATTAGCGATTTATATATATATATATATATATATATATATATATCGTTATCTACAATTTCAACCAATACATCAGCAATTCAACCATACAATCATCACACAACAGTCAATTATCATTCATCATTACTAGATTGTATTATAAAAAATTATAAATTGATCAGAGTTAGTGAGATTTACTCACGTTGGGCGATCATCGTTAAATAACGATAATTGTCACTTGATTCTGACAGACAATTTATTTTGCTATAAATTGTAGCGGACTCCAATTCACTTCCAGTCAGTTCCATTGTGTAGCCATCGCCCATACGATCCCAATGGATCTTGTTTTACTGAATTTCGTTCATGTATGACAAGGTTATAGCATTTACAAGTTTAATATACTATTTGAATTTAAAACAAACCTAATATACTAACGTCCAATGGGCCTCACCTTCCAACCAGCCCAAACCCAAAATGAATAGTAGTCTTCCTCCTCATAACACATTTCCGTGCTCCTGTACCTCATCACAACATTGCCGATTATCTCATCATCCAACACGCCTTCATTCCTTAATGAAAACTCCTACAACCACCACCAAAATTCTTCTCATTCCTTCCTCTTCAAGGCTACCACCATCCCTGGAAACTCACACTCCCTAAGCGATTTCCATTCTTCAGGGTTTCCCCCTACGCGCTCAGTAGATGATCGAAAAAAACTACATTGAGTACCACCAAAATTTCAAGGCACATGCTATTCGCCGTCACAAACTCGATTATAAATTCAGATTCAACATTTCTTCAACCAAATCGTGAGAATCTCGAAACCTACCTCACGCCAGAAAAATGTCAACCCACTCAGCACTTATCGCACCCCTTCATATGTATATATATATATATATATATATATATATATATGAAAATGAAGATTATCGCTCAGGGAATCCATAGATATGTATATTATGATTTTATTATTTTTCTTTTAATTTTATTTTGAATTTTGAAGATCGAAACTTTTACTGAAAGGAAAAAAAGAACAGCGACGCCTTGGTTTGACCTCTGAAGGAATGAAAATAGGGTTTAGGAATAAAGGGTGTATTTATAGAGATATTATATTATTATTTTATTTGACTTTTATATTCATTTTTATTATACCGTTACTTCCATTCGTTATTTATAAATCTCTATGATCACATAGCATATTCAAAAATCACGAAAATGGACGCGCAACTACAGTTCGACATTACGGACCTAACAAAACTGGTTTCGTCGAATTCCGACTTCGTTTGCTCACACAGCTTATTTTTAAAGTCAAATAATTGACTATTTTTCAGATTAAAATCCCGTATGGCCACATACTAACTCCAAAAACCACAGAAATTGAAATCGAACATTAATTTAATATTCTGGATCCAACAAAATTAGTTTCATCGAAAACGGAGTTCGTTTGCAAAACTGGCTATTTTTAAAGCTCTAAATATATCAATTTAAATATTAATTAATTTAAAAATAATTAAGTCAAATATTTATAAATAAATATTATCGTATATATTCACAATAGAATACCATACTAGAATATTCCTATCTGAATTTATAACTCGATATTTCAAATCCAGAGTTAAGTCGATATTCAATTTATATTGAAAATCCATTTAAAGATAAATAAATCATTGTAAAATTATAAAAGAATTCCATAACGACCTTTTTGAAATTTTGATTTGGACATAACTCAAAATCTACACAATGAAATCCCGATTTTTCTCTTCCATTAGAAAAATATACTTCACCAGCTCTGAACGTTTTTTTGTTTCATAGAAATCCGATTTAAAACGGATTATGTATATTTAGTTGAAGTTCGAATTGCTAAATTACGAACTGCAGCGCCATTTCGAGCTCGATTTTAATTATAATATAATTATATGTTCAACTGTCGTTTATATACTATATTCGTTATTATAATTCAACTCTAAACTGAATTATATATTATAAACAATCCAATTCACACAATATTGTGAATTCTACTATTTCTGACTATTTCAGGATTAAATATATTATTCTATTATTTATATTAATTAAATATTCAATATTATTTAATTAAACAACCATTTAATTCTTTAAATCATTATTTAAAATAATCAAATTAATTAATTATAATACTGTAAAAATACGGGACGTTACACGCTCCATCCTGCCATTTATCACCATACAAAACTTCCATCACCTCTTTTCATACAAAACCAACTCTACTGTCAAACTTCCACATGCATCCACCAGAAAACATCACACCTAAAATCATCGCTGACCTCCACGACTTCGACAAACACAACATCATGTTAAACTTCTAAACCTATACAACATCCATAAACCAGGTCAATGAACTAAAATTTCCTACAACTCCTCAACTAACACAGATTACAAAACTTTCACATCAATCACTTACTCGTTGCCATAACAAACACAACCAAGCTCTATACCTTCAAGCTTGCATCGCTCACGTGAACCTATAGTCACCTCCACATCATTAAAAATACTATTACCACGACAACGCAACATAATACTCCTTCCCCTAAGACCATCGACAACCTAAACCACTTCAGTCACCAGAAAACGCATGGACCCCTTTTCCCTACCAAAATTTAATCTCAATAACCAACTATAGCCACATGAAGCACCAACCATTGCTCCATTTCAAAGTGTCACTGCCTTTAACCACTTCACCCTGTCTGTCTAGGGCTACAACAACACTTCCCCAATCTTCCATCATCTAGAACGCCCAAAAAAAAACAATTTGTATCTCATCACCACCACTTCCACCTGACTTGAGTCGAGAAAAACATCAAACTCCCAACAAACAACATTCAACCATAGTCAGAAGAACTACAACCTCATGCAACGACCATCTTCCAAATTCTACCAACATCACCATACAAACTAGACTCACTTTCAACTCCTTCACCCACAGTTGAGCCACCGGACGAGCATCAAGTCACTTCACCTCTCACTGGACTTCAAGCGAAACTAACCTCATTGGCATACCCAAATCGCATGAATCACTGAAACCAAGGTCGCAATTGATATTTCAAATCAAAACTAAAATGACCTAAATAGAGATTCTAAACTCATTTTTTTGGATTACACATTTTACAAAAGAAAGGAATAAAGGGTTTTTATCAGACAGGCTCTTGCATTAGTTGAAAACATTAAGCATAGACAAAAAGGAAAGTAATTTTGCGGAAGACACGGAGGATAATTTACATTTATGCGGAAAAAATAAAATAGAGAAGGGTAGTGAAACTTAATGGGAGGAAAGGGTTAAACGTAACTTTATTTTAGTCGATTGTTAAAAAATGTAACCAAAGCCCTAAATACAAAATAAAAAACCATATTGGTTGCATTTACATTTCAAACACCACCAATGAATGCAACCATATGTATGTTTTCTAGTAGTATATCTAATGTAATGGAAGAAACAAAAAGGTTAGAACCCCAACTTGAATATGTGCAAAGAAAATTTTAAACTAGCAGTTGTATAACTCAAAGTCATAGACCTAAAGTCTTAAATTATGAAAAAACTTCTTGATAAAGTTTACAAGTTTGAAATCTTGACAATTAGCAATAATGTAAAAGCTTCTAAATTAGATGTACGAAAAAGATTGAGAACCATTAAGTTCATCATAAATTAATTAACTTGATATACATATGTGTATGTGTATATGTGCGTGTGTGTGTGTATATATATATATATATTTATTTATGCACATGAATCTAAATTTCATTAATCCATGAACTTGAAATAATTCAAAATTTAAAAGCCTGGAGCTTTATTGAAACTGTGTGAAATAATAACATTGTATTTCTCAAAAAAGTTACATCATATGGGGCAATGATGATATATCCAAAGATTCCAAAATTTTCAATAAGAGTTGTATTTTACTTATATATTTACATTTACATATTGTATTAAAGAATAAATTTTAACAACTTAAAGTTGTTTATATATATATTTTATTTGAACCAGAAGTTCAATATAGTTCCAAAACAGATGTTTTGAACATTATAATACGGTCTTTAAGATTCACATTGACATTGGTTGATAAGCAAATAAAGATTTGGAACCTTATAAATAGTTTGTTCTAAAATCGATAACTCAAATGAGGAAGAATATGTAAATCTATTACATATGTAATACGTGGACGCACATATATACACATATATGCAAATATTTAACTAACAACCTGAAGTTCTTATGAGCTCATATTATAAATTATGCATATATTATTTGGTAATTCAAAAAATCGATTGATATAAATATCGAATGACCTGAAGTCATGTGCGTATTTAGATAGTCAATATAATTAGAAATTTCCTCCAAGTTACTAGATTAATGAAAGAGAACAAGCAATATAATATAAATGCATCTTATCAACTAATAAGAAATCTATCCTCCTACAATTTAGAAACAAATAATGTATTTGCTAGTAATAATGTGATAATAGATCAAAAATGAGAATCCAAAGATGGGTTATTATTTAATGTGACAATGTTTGTCAAAATTGAGGGGGATGATAAAGGGATATAAATGCATGTTGATCATTGGTGTTAAATATTTGCTAACATATAAAATGATGCAAAATATTAAGTAACTTGCATAAATTACCAATTATGTCCCTAATACACTTTCTCCATTATAGATTTGAATCCCCGAAGGACCAAAAGGCATAAATCACAACTGAAATGAGGTATAAAAGTCAGTTCAAAATATTTTTGGTGCAAGTCACAAAGATGCCAAATAAAGAAGGTGAGTGTTCTTAAAGAAATACTTAAGGGTGCTTTGAAAGAAACTCATGATATGATTGTTAAATAACCATAGAAGTGGTTTAGGTACCTAAAGCATGATAAGTTTTAAGATCTCAAAAATAATGTATAGAACTAATAAGAAATAATCATCCATGATAAATTAATATATAATAAAGCGCTTATATTTATAAATGCTTTAAAAATCCCATATTAGAGAGCAACATGATTGACCATAATGAAATTCTCCTAAATAAGATATATGGACCTATAATCCCTAGGATAAGGCTAGAAATATATAAAATGACAAAATCACACTAAAGTTACTGAAGCACCATATAGTGTCAACAACAGGTTATGTGCCATGAGCATTGTACTTTCAAAGACAATTGATTTGATTAAAGTAGTGAAAGTGTTTAAAACGTTTACAATTACCTAAAGGTATAAACGATGTAATTATACAAATTCCGGAAGAATTTATATAACTTTGGTAGTGATAAAGAATGCAAAGAACAAGAAATGCAGATTACAACATTCTTTTAAGTATTGTTGTGATGGAAATCTTAATATAATTCATGATGAGTAGATCACTTCCTACATTCACGAATTGTTGTACTGAAACTCTTAATATCCATTGAATTGGTGATTGTGATATTCAAAACATATTAATATATATATATGTTTTTGAAGAATGTAAATAACAATTGTGATTATAAAGAATGACAAGGAAATGGATGATAGATTGCAACATTCTTCTAAGTATTATTGTAATGAAAATCTTGATATTCAAGATCAGTAGATTACTTCCTTCTTAGTGTTGTTGTAATGAAAATCCTACTATACTTCATTCTTCTAAGTATCGTTGTAATGAAAATCTTGATATACTTCAAGATGAGTAGATTACTTCCTGCTTAGTTTTATTGTAATGAAACTTGTATTTTTATCAAATGTGTACTGCAATATGCAAACTCGATTGAAACACAAAATTGTAAGCACATGAAGTGTATTCATAAATGAATATTAGTAGCATTAAAATTGCAAAAAGAAGGTGCTTTAAATAAGAAATCAAAATGATAAAAATGGAGGTGTGAGATACAAGGCAAGACCTGTTGCACAAGGTTCCCTGCATAGACCGGATTTTGAATTTGAAGAAACATACTCTCCTATTATGAATGTTATATAATTTCAATATTTGATAAGCCTTTTAGTTTTTGAAAAACTTGATATAAGATTAACTAATGTCATAACAGCTTATATATACGATGAATTGGATACCGATATTTACATGAGAATCCCAAATGGATATAAGTTGCCTGAAGCAAATTAAAGTCGATATACTCATTAAAAATGAGACAACCACTATAATGTTTGAAATAATATGGAAGAATGTTGAAACGACCCGGACTTCCCCCGTCTTCGAAGAGAAAAGAAAGAACGGATTATCTGAGAACACGACAAAATCAGAACACAAACAGAAGAACATTTCATTGCTACCACAACAATTTACATCAGAGTACAAGAATATACAGAGTATGAATAAATATTATACATCAGAAAAATATCAGAGATTTAAATTACAATGCAGCAAAAAAAAAAACATAACACAACCGAAAGAAATACACGGATACAGAGCTTTCCGAATATAGTTCCAGCTGTAAATCTAGGATCTTGGTAAAAGAAAATCTGCAAAACCAAAACTACTAGCTGCCCGTGTGGAAAATAGGGGAACCCAGAGTTTAGGTTAAAACAATAAACTCCAGGTCAGTCATGTGACTGGTGTGAGAACTAAAACAATTATTTAAAACTTTACTTTAAAATGGAGTAAATCAAGGGACAACGCCATATAACACGGAATGGGTTTCCTCATAAGAATACCAGTGCATAAAACAAATAACGCAATGCTTTTTGGAAAAATGAAGCTATTATAAGACCCAGGTCCCATCACATAATGCAACACAAGCCGGAGGATAGAGTTTTACCTTATAATAGCCAAACATGCTTGGTACATTTAAAAAAAATCATTTTATTACTATTATAGTGTAAAGTGTATGAAAACAACTTCAAATATAAATGTATCAATCTTAGACGGCGTAGTGCCTCATCCCACCATGTCGCCATACTAGGCTCTTCAAATAAAACCGAATATCATGTATTGGAAATTGGATTCCATCTATGAGTCGAGGCCAGAGATGGCTCCTTACCGCTTTGAGACACTCTAGAAAATGTCTCAGGGCTCCTTGCAGAGAACCCTGGATCGGTTGGGCCGGTCCTCCCTTACGTTTGAGGATTAGTTACTCCTGAACACATGTTTCCCGGTCCTATCGGACCTATATCCATCGGCTCCGTAGTAACCGATATATCCAAGGTGGCTCGCAATCCAACAACCACATAGGTAAAAATAATAAATGTCTGGGCTCCATACCATGACACCACCCATAGCTAGAAAGAAATGTCATGTTCTCCCAATGGTCCGATCCCGTTTTTGACTCATACCGAGGTGTGAGGCTCGTGAATTAACGCTATGCACAAAGCTATTCTATATTAAAGCCGTGCTTTGATCATCAACCACAAGACTCTTCTTTTTAACAGAAGCCTTGATCATTTTCATCTCAGCATGCCACACAGGCAATTCATGCCATGCGACTGATGTCTATCGATATATAACCTCTGAGCTCGTACGTCTCAGAGAAGGGTTTTAAGCAAGAGAATAAATTCTCTGCCGCCAAATAGATATATATTTAATAGAAATCAATCAAGACAAAATAAAATCCAATGTCAGAAACATATCCATTTATTAGTTCGTTCTGGGTCTGAATAAAATCGGAGGCACCTTATTCCTCATCCCATATGTCCAATACAGGAGAGAGGTCCTCGCATATCCGGTCGTTGTCCAAGTACGCCTGGACGATCACCACTTATTACATTGTCTTGGGTGTACCGCCCAATCAAGACATCAGTAATCATCCAAACGATGTGATGATCTTCGGTCTTAAACCACCGTCTTCATCGTCGACTTGTCGTCGAATCAATTATTCAGAATGAGTATAAACACGGCCTTTCCGAATAACTCGCGTACATAATAAACAAGTGCTATAAAAACACAACATACTGAATATTCTTTTATTTAAATATTCATATCCTTCAGGAAAGGTTCCCATATATTTTATCAAAGATAAATTCTTTAAATTTATTCTTTAATCTTCCTTTGGATATCAATTCAAACCATATCAAGGTTTATCCAAACTAGTCGGGATTAGCGCATCTTATTGAAGTAATCGTTTGTTTAATTTCCCAATCCCAACCTATTCATCTCATGGAGCAAAACAGCTAATACTCCATAACTAACACCATGGTGTTATCGGTAAATTTAATTATCATTTCACGTTCAAATCTAATTAAAGATTTAACTATCACTTGGAGTAAAACTGGTGCTACTCCATTCTCGATCATTTCCCGAATTTGATAATTTAAATTATCACATTCTCTTTTAAATCTGATTAAATATTTGTTAAAACTCCACTTAGTTTAATCTTCCCAAAAATAGATATTAATGATTATTTAACTTTGGAAACACAAACATGTCGCATCGACAATCTACACCGTACTATTGATTTCTGCCGATATATAACCTCGAAGCTGGTACGTCTTAAAGAAGGGTGTAAAGCAAGAGAATAAATTTTCCGCCACCATACAGATATATATTTAGCAGAGATTAACCATACAGTTCGAAATACAATGTTAGACATGTAATCATATCTTCAACTGGGTTAAAGAACTAATGTCATTTAAAACATAGTTCACGATAAACCTAAATCACATTCCATTATTTATGGAATCTTCACGAAAAACAGATCAATATATAATCGATATCAATTCCCGTATCCGACTAATAATATAAATGGAACAATGACAAAGACTTTTGAATTCCATATATATTAACAGTCTTCCTTCACAGAAGTTCACTTCGATTAATATCAAATCGAATTCCATTCAATTCCAATTTAATATATCAAATTGGGAAACTTTACTTTGGAAAATTTCCATTAAATCTTAATTAAAAGATTTATAAATTCCAAATCCCATTTCACTGTAAATCGGGTTAAAGAACGAATGTCATTTAAAACACAGTTAACAAAAAACCTAATTCACATTCCGTTTTATCCCAATTAAATGTTAATTAACTGGAAACACTAATAATCTTAATTAAAAGATTTATTCTTTTCACACGGGGTTTAAGAACAGTGTTAATGAAGACAATATTCACGACAAACCCAAAATCCAATTCAATATTAAATACAAGGCTTTGAATAGAAATTATATCGGCTTATATTCAATATCAAAATCTGAAATCAACAATATCGTATTGGGAATAACGATATATATATATATATCTTCCAAATTCCTCCACCATATACGTATAATCACTGAATCCGATATCGAAATATTCCGAAGATAATTTCGATTCAAATCCATTCCAATTCATATATTGGAAATTCTAGTTATTTTTAAAACCATTTCAAATCCAATTTATTTATTTAAAAATATTGGATTATAATTCTAGTTCATAACTAGTTCATTTTGATAAAAATATATTTTTACCTTTACAAATGTGGAATTTTTCATCCAAATTCTTTCCAAATCATTTATTATGATTTTACACAAATTATTAATATTTTTAATAATTTATTAAGGCCCTTTCAGTCGATTTCCTTAAACGGTCATCGAACTGCACTTACAGCGACTTTTTCCAAATTTGATTTGGACATAAATCCAAATTCAACTGTTATATATAAAATCTCTTATATTGGAAAGCTCTTTTCGATACGAACCCAACGGTCCCGGTTATAGGAGAATCCGAGGTCGGATCTCTCGTAATGTCCATTTGAAGTTAACGGTCAAAATTCGCGAATGGTAGCGGCGCGACGCGTTATATTCAGGCCATTTAATATATACAATATATATTATATATATTTCATCGATTTCCATTTAAAACTTATTTTATAAATCGATTTATATTCATTTTAAAAACGATTTCAACTTCATATTTAGTTTTAAATCAAAATTGAATATTCTATATCATTAATATATAAATGATAATATTTTCAAAGTATCTGATTTTGAAATCATTTCCTTATCGATATTCATTATAAAAATGAATAAAATCTATATAAATATCGTTCGTGTCCAATATGGCGCATATCTAATCAACACGGCTTCGTACATTTTAATATTTTCGTGTCCATCCAAAATCGGACATCAAATCCTCATTTTAATTCTTTACTGAATATTATTTTAAAATATTTGTTATTTCAAAATATTTCGTTATTTTAAAATATTCATTCCTTCTGAATTGGAATTTGACACAGTCAATTAATTTATAATGTATTTATATGGATTTCATACAACACATATATACAACAAACATGATACAAAATCAACCATCATCCAGAGTGCATTACACAACTACATAAGCATTCAATATAAATAATTAATGTTGACAACAGTCTGTCAACAAATCGATTGACATACCACTAAATAATTTAGATTAGTGTACGTCAAATATAATCCGAATACCCGTGTGGGGTTTCAATCAACAAATACATATTTTATTTGTGCAGTTGGGCGATGTGTAAAATATATCGTCCCAATCAATATCATTTAAATGAGTGTACATAAACAAATCATCCGATTTGTAAATGAATATTTATTTCAACGCATCACTATTTTATATAGTTCATATATTCAATAAAAATGATATTTTTATTGTTCAAATATTTTATTCAACACATGAATATTTTATTTTCCATTTCACATCACAATCACACTCAATTTCCACAACACAATACAATCAAACAAGTCGTTCATGGTCTGTGAACGACGGTGTTAGGAGCTACTAAGCCCCTTTTGTAACCTAGTATATATTTAACTAGAAAACAAGATTTGAGTGAGGATTTCTCACGTTTGGTTTCCACTCCTCCATTCTTTATTTCTGAACGGTTTGGATTTGTTTCCAATGTGCAGTGTACTTCACAGTGGTCCCAACGTAATCTGTTTCACGCAATTTATATTAAAAATCACATTTTAATATGATGTTTATACATTAAAAATCATATTTTTAATCAATGTTATTTATCTTTAAAAATCACATTTTTATATTAATGTCTTATATATGAAAATCACCTTTTTATAACGATGTTTATAGAATAAAAAACATAATTTTATATTTATAAAAATCATAACTTTATATTGTTAAAAATCATATCTTTTTATATTTACACTATATATATATATATATATATAATAAAACACATTTTTTTATTTCAACGCTATATATAAAAAAATCATATCTTTATAATTCAGTTTTACATATAAAAATCATATTTTTATAATTCATAAAAGTCATATTTTTATAGTCATAAAAATCCTATCTTTATATTCATAAAGATCCCGTCTTTATATATAAAAATCATATCTTTTCATGTAATTAAAAATATAATCTCTATACTATTAAAAATCTAATCTTTATGTATATAAACATCGTGTTTTTTCTATAAACCACTCTATATAAAAATCATGTTATTAATTAACTTTAACTAATATAATTAATTTAAGTTACCTTTCTTTTTTGCTGTTCACTGACGGCAGCAGCTCCGGGACTGATGGCGGAGCTTCGAACGAGGTGGCGCTGGGGTGCTGAGGGGGTGGTGGCCTGACTGGTGGTCGGCGGAAGTGTATCAATGGCGGCGGCGGTGGCTAGGATTTTCATGGGGGCGCGGTTTTAGGGCTGTAGAGGGGAGAGGTAGAGAGAGGAGGCGATGGGGAGGAGGAGGGGATCACCGGACTGGGGTGGGTGCGGCGGCGCCTTCGGCGGGATGAGGATCGAGCGGCGGTTAATCGATTTAGGGAAAGTCGGGTTTTTTTTTGATAAGGGAAAAGTGAATTTAGGTTATAAAGTTTCAATATATATATATATAATTCAATATATTTTTATTCCATAAAAGTTGATTTTTGCATCCTACTCCAAACGAGACCCAGCGACTGTTGCCCTTAGCTAAATACCCCCATTCCGGCCACAATGGGATACGTCCCGTAAGTCAATTTGACTGTTTCGATCAGTTTTTCATTATAAATACAAATCAATATATATTTAATTTAAACGTACATTTTAATTTACCAGGGCCACATCCCGACTCCAAAAATTCCAGAAAAATAAATCTAGCTATGTTTTGACGATACGGTCCTAACAAAACTAATTTATTGAATTTGGAGACCGTTTGAAAAACGGTCATTTTCCAGTCGATTAAATTCAAACTGAATTGACCAAACACATTTAAATCCATCATGCTCACATATTAATTCCAAAATTATGAAAATTGGAATCTAACAATAATTTGACATTCCGGATCCAACAAAAGTGGTTTCGTCGAAAACGTAGATCATTTGCAAAATCGCCATTTTTAAGGGTTAAATATTATATAAAATTCCATAGCGACTATTCTGAATTTTCAACAGGACATGACTTTTTATTTCCATTATGAAATCTGGATTTTTCACATTCGTTGGAAAGATATTTTCAAACAGATTCAAATTTTTGGTTTCACAGAAATCCGGTTTATTTTGAATCCTACACATTCATTTGAAATTTGAAATCGAATTTTCAAACTATCGCGCCATTTCCAATTCCTTTTATAATTAAAATAAATATTTACATTCTAATTTCGATTTAAATAAATTTATACATTCTAATTCTATTCAAAATAAATTTCTAGTCGTTATTATTTAAAACAAATCATTTTCAATATTCAAAATTCATTAAAATTGCCAAAATAACCTTTAAACTACGTTATATTTTATTTGCATATTTAGATAAAAATAAACAACGTAGTTTAAAGGTTATATTTTATTTGCATATTTAGATGCCAATAAACATCATAGTAAAAGGATTATAGTTTAATTTGCATTCTTTGATGCAAATAAACATTGAAATAAAAAGTTATATTTTATTTGCATTCTTTGATGCAAATAACACATTGCAATAAAAAGTTTTATTTTATTTGCATTCTTTGATGCAAATAAACATAGTATTTAAAAGTTAAATTTTTATTTGCATTCTTTGATGCAAATAAACTATGAAATTAAAAGTTGCATATTTATTTGCATTCCTTGATGCAAATAAAATACTGAATTAAAGGTTGAATTTTTATTCGCATTCCTTGTTGCACATAAAACCTTGAATTAGAAAGTTGCATTTTTATTTGCATCCTTTGATGCAAATAAAACATGAAGATAAAAGTTGTATTTTTATTTGCATTCCTTGATGCAAATAAATCATAAATTAAAGTATTACCTTTTATTTGCATTTTAGATGCAAATAAAAAGCATAGTTTAAGAAGTTACACTTTTATTACAATTTATATATAAATAAAAGAACAGGATTAAAAATATCATTTTTACTTTTAAACTAGAGTAAATAAAAGGATTACGATAAAATGAATTCATCGTAGTTGTAATTTTGTTGAAATAAATAAAATGATTTTATTTTCATCATAGATTAAAATAAAAAGATTAGAATTAAGAAGGTATATTTTTAGTGTCATCTTAGCTTCAATAAAAAGAGTAAAAAGATAGAGAAGGTTTATTTGTCCTTTTGTTGCAATACAAAAAGATACATTTTTATCATTTAAATAGAATGAGACAAAATTTATTTAATTTTGTCATTTTAAAAAGGTTGACACAAAATAATCACTTTTGTCTGTTTATATTAGTTGAATCAAACATTCATTTTGTCGAATTATATTGGTTGAAACCAAAAAGACATTTTTGCCAAATAAGAATTAAACACAAATAGTATTTTGATAAAATAGAATTGTCGGCAAATGAAGGTATCACTCTTCTTATACATTTTGTTGAAATAGAATTTATATACAAATATAGAAATCATTTTTACTTGCAAACTTGCATTGGAACTTATATTCAATTATAAGAATCATATTATTGGTCAAATATACATTAGAATATATAAGTGTGGTAAGGTGACATCATTATATGTTATTGCATATATTAGAATTTGTATGCAATTTTAATAAACATTTTTTTTTGCGGTTGGGTTATACATTGAATACATATACAATTGGGATTATTCCTTTTATGTGTTCAAATTAAGAATAATTACATACAAATTAAGTATAATGAAAATTATCCTTTTTAATGTCATATAAATAAATTACATTTTATTGGATATTAGAAATGTAAAAGAAATTATGCGAGTCAAATATATTTTATTTCGACATTAGGAATAAAATATCATGTTTTGTCTATCATTATCAACATGTTGATAGTATAAAAAAAATTGGTTAAATTAATTAACCAATTATTTATTTATATGTACTTTTGTTGGATGAAAACCCCACACGGGTATTGGGATGATAATTGATATACACTAGTCCCAATATTTATTTGTATGTCAATCGATAGATTGACAGGCTGCGATGAGCATTATTATTTCATTTTAATGCTCACACGGTTGAGAACTTCACTTTGGATGTTGAATGGATGGTTTGATGATTATTTATCAAATGTTGTCATTTACATACGATGTATGAAATCCACATAACTAAAGTTATATGGTAAATAATTGAGTCGCTTTCCGATTCAGAATATCTTTTATGTAAAGAATATCTTTTATATAAAGAATATTTTTAACGTATTCGGGTTTTGAACGGTCTTGGTCGATCTAGCGATTGATCGGGTCGGGCGAAATCTGGGTCGTTACATTGTACGTCTTAGATAAAGGCGTTAAGCAAAAGAATAAATTCTCCACTGATATATATTTAATAGAAATCGATTAACACAGAATAAAATCCAATGTTAGATACACATCCATTTATTTGTTCGTTCTGGGTCTGAACGAAACCGGAGGCACCTTATTCCTCGTCTCATATGTCTAATGCAGGAGAGAGGTCCTCGCATATCCAATCGATCTCTAAGTACATCTGGATGATACCACTTATTACCTTACCTTGGGTGTACCGCCCAATCAAGACATCAATAATCATCCAATCGATGTGAAGACCTCCGGTCTTCAACCACCATCTTCATCGTCGACTTGTCGTCGAATCAGTTATTCAAAATGGGTATAAACCTGGCCTTTCCGAATGACTCGCATATATAATAAACAAGTGCTATAGAAACACAACATACTGAATATTCTTTTATTTGAATATTCATATCCTTTGGGAAAGGTTTCCATTAATTTTATCAAAGATAAATTCTTTAAATTTATTCTTTAATCTTCCTTTGGATATCAATTCTAACCATATTCAGGTTTATCCAAACTAGTCGGGATTAGTGCACCTTACTGAAGTAATCATTTGTTTAATTTCCCAATCCCAACATGTTCATCCCATGGAGCAAAACTGGTAATACTCCATATCTAACACCACAGTGTTATCGGTAAATTTAATTACCATTTCACGTTCAAATCTAATTAAAGATTTAACTATCGCTTGGAGTAAAACTGGGGCAACTCTATTCTCGATCATTTCCCGAATTTGATAATTTAAATTATCACATTCTA
This sequence comes from Allium sativum, assembly GCA_030737875.1. NCBI lineage: Eukaryota > Viridiplantae > Streptophyta > Magnoliopsida > Asparagales > Amaryllidaceae > Allium > Allium sativum. Next base: position 5,313,890 of record CM060914.1, on the reverse strand, counting down.
TTTTCAATCTAATTAAAGATTTATTAAAACTCCACTTAGTTTTAGTCTTCCCAAAAATCAATATTAAAGATTATTTAACTTCGGAAACACAAACATGCCGCATCGACAATCTACACCGTACTATTGATTTCTACCGACATATAACCTTTAAGCCCGTACATCTTAGAGAAGGGTGTTAAGCAAGAGAATAAATTCTCCGCCACCAAATAGATATATATTTAGCAGAGATCAACCATACAGTTCGAAATACAATGTTAGACATGTAATCTTGTCTTTAACTAGGTTAAAGAACTAATGTCATTTAAAACACAGTTCACGATAAACCCAAATCACATTCCATTAATTGTGGAATCTTCACGGAAGACAAATCAATATATAATCGATATCAATTTCCGTATCCGACTAATAATATAAATGGAATAATGATAATGCCTTTTAAATTCCATATATATTAATAGTCTTCCTCCACAGAAGTTCGCTTCGATTATTATCAAATTGAATTCCATTCAATTCTAGTTTAATAAATTAAATTAGAAAACTTTACTTTGGAAAATTTCCATTAAATCTTAGTTAAAAGATTTATAAATTCGAAGTCCCATTTCACTGTAAATCGGGTTAAAGAACAAATGTCGTTTAAAACACAGTTCACAATAAACCCAATTCACATTCCATTTTATTCCAATTAAATGTTAATTAACTAGAAACACTAATAATCTTAATTAAAATATTTATCTTTTCACATGGGGTTTAAGAACAGTGTTAATGAAGACACCATTCACGATAAACCCAAAATTCAATTCAATATTAAATACAAGGCTCTGAATAGGAATTATATCGGCTTATATTCAATATCAAATTCTAAAATCAGCAAATATCGTATTGGGAATAACGATATATATTTCTTCCAAATTCCTCCACAATATTCGTATAATCACGGAATCCGATATTGAAATATTCCGAAGATAATTTCGATTCAAATCCATTCCAATTCATATATTGGAAATTATGGTTATTTTTAGAACCATTTCAAATCCAATTTATTTATTTAAAAATATTAGATTATAATTCTAGTTCATAACTAGTTCATTTTGATAAAAATATAATTTATCTTTACATACGTGGAATTTTTCATCCAAATTCTTTCCAAATCATTTATTATTATTTTACATAAATTATTAATATTTGTATTTAGTCCCTTTCAGTCGATTTCCATAAACGGTCATCGAACTGCACTTACAGCGACCTTTTCCAAATTTGATTTGGACATAATTCCAAATCCAACCATTAGATTTCAAATCTCTTATATTCGTTGGAAATCTCTTTTCGATACGAATGCAGCAGTTTCAGTTTTAGGAGAATCCGATGATCGGATCTCCCGTAATGTTCATTTGAAGTTAATGGTCGAAATTCGTGAACGGTCGCGGTGCGGCGCGTTCTATTCAGGCCATTTAATATATAATATATATATATTATATGTTTCATCGATTTCCATTTAAAACTTATTTTATAAATCGTTTTATATTTGTTTTAAAAACGATTTCAACTTCATATTCAATTTTAAATCAAAATTGAATATTCCATATCATTAATATATAAATGATAATATTTTCAAAATATCAGATTTTGAAATCCTTTCCTTTTCGATACTCATTATAAAAATGAATAAAATCGATATAAATGTCGTTCGCATCCAAAATGGCGCATATCTAATCAACACGGCTTCGTACACTTCAGTATTTTCGTGTCCATCCAAAATCAGACATCAAATCCTCATTTTAATTCTTTAATGAATATTATTTTAAAATATTCGTTATTTTAAAGTATTTTGTTATATTAAAATATTCATTCCCTCTGAATTAGAATCAAACACAATCAATTACCATATAATGTATTTATATGGATTTCATACAACACATATATACAATAAATATGATACACAATCAACCATCATCCAGAGTGCATTACACAACTGCGTAAGAAATAAATATAAATAATTAACGCTTACAACATTTTTTCAACCAATCGATTGACATACCACTAAATAATTGGGATTAGTGTACGTCAATTATAATCCCAATACCCGTGTGTGGTTTCAATCAACACATACAGATTTTATTTGTGCAGTTGGGCGATGTGTAAGATATATTGTCCAAATCAATATCAGTTAAATGAGTGTACATAAACAAATCGTCCAATTTGTAAATGAATATTTATTTCAATGCATCACTATTTTATATAGTTCATATATTCAATAAAAATGATATTTTTATTGTTCAAATATTTTATTTAACACATGAATATTTTATTTTCCATTTCACATCACAATCACACTCAATTTCCACAACACAATACAATCAAACAAGTCGTCCATGGTCTGTGAACGACGGTGTCAGGAGCTACTAAGCCCCTTTTATAACCTATTATATATTTAACTAGAAACAAGATTAGAGTGAGGAGTTCTCACCTTTGGTTTCCACTCCTCCATTCTTTATTTCTGAACGGTTTGGATTTGGATTTGTTTCCAATGCGCATCGTACTTCACCGTGGTCCCAACATAATCTGTTTCACGCAATTTATATTAAAAATTACATTTTTAATATGATGTTTATACATTAATAATCATATTTTTAATCAACGTTATTTATCTTTAAAAATCACATTTTATAACGACCTGGCTTTTTGACCGCTTCTTGTCGGTATTTAAACCAACATGAAACGTTCAAAACGACAGATTGTTATTGGCTTACACGGTTTAAACAGAATCAATACAGAATCACAGTGTACAATATTTGCAGCGGAAAAAAAATTCCTATACATCAGAGTTTACAATTTGTACAATAGAAGTTAAAATAAAATATGTGTCTTTACATAAATTTTAGACCAATAAAAATGTACACTTTACGATCGAGTTTAGCGTGCACATGTGTCTCCACGTCTTCACGTTCCACTCCTCTTTGTGAGCTGTAAACTTTAAGCCTGGAACACTTAGGGCCTGACCCGAGTGTCCCATGCAAAATACATAAAACACCCGAGTCAGGATTAAACTTATTTCAAGTTAGCACACTTCGATAAACACATATATATAATCGTTAATCCCTTCAATAAATTAAATAGTTCGAGCATACTCATCCATGACTGCTGAATTATATACCAAAGTGGACTGAATACTAATATGCGTCAAACAAGGCCGGTGACAGCAAAAGAAATGCATAGCATGGAAAATAGTGTATATACGAAACATGGCCGCAAGTAGGTAAATAAAAGGCCAAACCTTTGTGTTACAGGCAACCGCCTAGAGTATATATACATACCCAACACCAAAAGTCCAAATAAACAAGGGTACAACATCACTTTCAGACCACATATCAGCACAAATTTATTCATACTGGTGAACAGACAGTGGGGTTTAACTTCTACTTTTTATTCAACAAGTCATGTGCTCAATTTATATTGTTACCACATATATTTTTATAGACAAAGAAAGGACAGTAAGATTCATGACAATTTCTTTTAATATAGGTTTGTGCATATGAACATGGCATGCATCCAGCATTCATATGTTCAATGTCCACACTCACATACATTCATGCCTACTCACACACCACATGCATATATATATATATATACACACACACACACACACACACGCACATGTAGTTTATACACCGGGTTATAAATGCATGCATTATCTGGGTACTTCCTCTAATGGACCAACGTTACTAGCAACTTAAAGACATGGGAGAAATGATCAAAGACTTTAGGTGTGGTTTTGCGAACCATACATATAATAGTTTATAAGCATGCAAACTATAATTATGCATATTATCTAAATTAAGCCCAAGATTATGAATTTTTATCCACAAAAGGTAGAAGAACTGCTCAAAACATGCAACAAAGGTGGAAATCCATGTTCAAGGTGGGTTTTTTTCCCGAAAATATTAACTGCTCATAAATTTTTGCATGGACCAAACATAAAAATAAATATGCAAATGAAAATAGAATGAACCGAAACTTTGGGTGTTGCACTCGTGCATGTAATTGCGCGTATGCAGTGGGTAAACCACCGTATATACAAATTTCTGGTGTGACAAATTATTGAACATGAAAGCTCCAGGTGTGACAATTTTCCAACAACTAATGTCTAAATACATGAGAATATATGTTCTGTGGTGCTAATCCTTTAGTAGTATAAATTTATAATCATTATATGGTTTGAATAGAACACACTATGATGCGACAATTCGTAAATATCGATTTCAAACTTTGAATGGCTATGACTTGATTTTTTTTTTAATTAACTTGACTGGAAATATAGCGCGTTGGATTTCAAATAATAATAGTATTTGAATAGAAATTTTGATTTTCGACATATGATTTTCGAGATTATATTCAAAACAAATTTGAAATACATGTAGTTGCCGATCATAACGAAAATCGAATAAAAACTAGTTATTAAGTTGGAGAAATTTATGATAATTCCTAAAAAGGTGATTAGAATTGGAATACTTGAATTTCAAATAATTTCAAATCTATTTGATTTAAAAGGGCTATTTTTAATAGCAGTGCTTTGGTAACATTTTCAAAATGTTATTAATGGTTGGAAATTTATAAGCGTGAACTATTATTTGACTATAAGAATGATATAAAAAAATAGTTCAAAGATTATTAAAGTATCGGGAATAATTGTATGGGATTGAAATGGGTTTTTCCGATTTTAAAATTTGGGTATGGTTGGAGTTAATCTTCGGATGTTTGATATTAACTCGGTGGATGAAAACTCTTATTATCTGAGGAATTTAAAAGGTAATTCACCGTTATTCCGCTTATAATATGAGTTAGATACGGAGATTAATATTGAAGATAAGTTGATGGGATTGCTATCCAGATCAAATATCAAAGAATTGAATAAATCTTTTTTATTAAGATATGGGTTTCTCCACCTGATTGAAATAAGTTAGATAGAAATAATCTTTGATATTTTGTATAAATTTCATGGTGTAAATAAACACTATCTGGGGAATGTGGAAGGTATTATTATATCGCTATTCCATTTATAGTATTCGTTATGAGAATTTATATCGAATATAAGTGGATAAAAAAAATCTGTGTAGTTTATGATTCAATATCGATTCGAGTTTTTGTCGTGAATCATATCTTCAATAATATCATTTTTGAAACCCGATGAGATTGAATGGTGGAAATTCATATCGTAGTTGGGATTTAATCAAATCTTTGATTCAAGGAATTAAACGTAAGAAATTGAATCGAAGGTATAATCTTTGATTTCATAGAAGAATTTAAGATGATAACGAGATGTATGAAATTAAAGTAATTCAAATTTTGAGTCGTAAATGAATTGATAAATACTTGGAACGAGATTTGAATTGAAAAAAACCGGTGTAAACCATAGCTATTGTTTTAAGTGCGCTTGTTACATGGAGAGATCGGGATCGAGTATCTGTTCGAAAACCATTCCAAGTAATAGTACGACGTTATGAAGCAATTCAAAACTCGGTAAACGACGAATGAAGACCGGGAATATTTGAATTTGTTTAGATTGATTGTTGATTGATGCCTCGGTTAGGTAGGCCACCAATACGAGATATGAGTTACATGAGATCTGAACATATTTAAGTATTTTTGGGTTGTTGTTCCATTCAGACCCAGAACGGATTTGTATGGATTGTGTGTCTGACGTTGAAATTGACCGCATAGCACTGATTTCCATTAATGTATATCGGATTTGTGGCAATATATTATCCTCATCTCTAAGTCATATGAATTTAGAGGGTATGCATTGATTTAAATCAGTGATATGTCGTGAATTGTCAAGGTGGCATACCCGAGTTATGAAACGAGCTAGTGATGATCAAAGAATGGCTTATCGAAGCATCGCTTTGTGTATGACGTGACATCGACAAACCTCACACCCCGGATTGATGAGAAAATGGCGGTTAGGTTTTATTCTTATATATGAATTGATGATGAAGCTGTGTAGCAGTGGGAAACCACTTGTGAACCAGGGGAAGTTGGGTATGTTCGGGGGGCCGTGTCTGGTCGAAAACTGTTGATCTGCCCTGACGATGTGTAGTTGGTGTCCGCATGATGGATGAAAAAGCCGTGAGGCACTTCGTTTTGTATCCCTGATTGATCTTTCGTGCCAGGAATCATCAAGTTGGAAATCCCATCTCCAATACGAGCCATACGATTTTTGATTATGTGTATATATATATATATATATATATATATGGCGACATAATATTATAGGTATTATGCCGTCTAGGATTAATACATTTATATGCGAAATTGTTTTCCGCACTATATGATAATATTAAAAGAGAATTTTCACGTAAGAAAGCATATTGGTTATCATAAGATAAAACTCGCCCATCTGGTGTGCGCTTGCATTGTGTGATGTGGGACGAGCTTATGATAGCTTCATTTTCAAAAGTCATAGCGAATTTCTATGCATGGGAATTCATATGGAGTTAACCCGTTCTGCATTAGTGGTGTGGTCCGTTGAATTACCCAACTTTAAAATGAACCCTAAATAACTGTTTTTGAGTTCTCACACTAGTCCCACGACTGACCTGGAGTTTATTGTTCCTCTCTAAACTCTGGGTGCTCATTAATTTCCACACGGGCAACCAGTAGTTTAGTTTTGCAGTTTTAGTTCATTGGAGCAGGGTTTGGAGTGCTTTCTAAGTTGGAGTCCACGCTAGATTTTGGAGCTTCCGCTATATCATATGGTTTCTTCCGCTGAGAGTATATTTTCTTTTCTTCTGCTGTATGTGTTGTAACTCTGATATTCTATGTAACTCTGATGTAACATTGTATTTTGCAATGAAAGGTTCTGTTATCCTGTTCAATATATGTATGTACCCACAACAATTCGCCTTTATGAACGGTTTGAGTCGGTTTAATTACCGGCGAAAATCGGGCAAAAGATGGGTCGTTACACATTTTTATTTCAATGTCTTATATATGAAAATCACCTTTTTATAACGATGTTTATAGAATAAAAATCATAATTTTATATTAATAAAAGTCATAACTTTATATTGTTAAAAATCATATCTTTTTATATTTACACCATATATATAATAAAACACATTTTTTTATTTGAATGCTATATATAAAAAAATCACATCTTTATAATTCAGTTTTACATATGAAAATCATATTTTTATAATTTATAAAATTCATATTTTTATAGTAATAAAAATCCTATCTTTATATTCATAAAGACCCCATCTTTATATATATATATAAATCATATCTTTTCATGTAATTAAAAATCTAATCTTTATACTATTAAAAATCTAATCTTTATGTATATAAACATTATGTTTTTTCTGTAAATCACTCTATATAAAAATCATGTTTTTAATTAACATTAACTAATATAATTAATTTAAATTACCTTTCTTTTTTGCTGTTCACTCATGCCAGCAGCTCCGGGACTGATGGCGGAGCTTCGAACGAGGTGGCACCGAGGTGCTGAGGGGGTGGTGGCCTGACTGGTGGTCGGCGGCGGCTAGGATTTTCACGAGGGCGTGGTTTTAGGGCTGTAGAAGGGAGAGGGAGAGAGAGGAGGCGATGGGGAGGAGGAGGGGATCGCCCAACTGGGGTGGGTGTGGCGGCGCCTCCAGGGCCTGAGGATCGAACGGCGGTTAATCGATTTGGGGAAAGTCGGGTTTTTCTCTGATAAAGGAAAAGTGAATTTAGGTTATAACGTTTCAAATATATATATAATTTAATATATTTTTATTCCATAAAAGTTGATTTTTACATCCTACTCCAAACGAGACCCAGCGACTGTCACCCCTAGCTAAATACCCCCATTCCGGACACAATGGGATATGTCCCGTAAGTCAATTAGACAGTTTCAATCAGTTTTTCATTATAAAATACAAATCAATATATATCTAATTTAAACGTACATTTTAATTTACCAGGGCCGCATACCGACTCCAAAAATTCCAAAAAAAATTAAATCTAGCTATGTTTTGACGATACGGTCCTAACAAAACTAATTTATCGAATTTGGAGACCGTTTGAAAAAAGGTCATTTTCCAGTCAATTAAATTCAAACTGAATTGACCAAACGCGTTTAAATACAACATGCTTACATATTAATTCCAAAAATTATGAAAATTGGAATCTAGCAATAATTTGACATTCCGGATTCAACAAAAGTGGTTTCGTTGAAAATGAAGATCATTTTGCAAAATGGCCATTTGTAAGGGCTAAATATTATATAAAATTCCATTGCAACTATTTGTTAATTTTCAACTGGACATAACTTTTTATTTCCGTTATGAAATCTGGATTTTTCACATTCGCTGGAAAGATATTTTCAAAAAGATTCAAATATTTCTGGTTTCACTGAAATCCGATTTATTTTGAATCCTGCACATTCATTTGAAATTTGAAATTAAAACTACCGCGCCATTTCCTATTCCTTTTAAAATTAAAATAAATATTTATATTCTAATTTCGATTTAAATAAATTTATACATTCTAATTCTATTCAAAATAAATTTCTAGTCATTGTTATTTAAAATAAATCATTTTAAATATTCAAAATTCATTAAAATTGCCAAAATAAAAATTTTAAATTGGTTCCAATTTTCCGGGTTGTTACAAATGTGGTATAGCCATCTTGGTGAATATTCAATAAAGGCCGAATATAAAAACAATCTCATTTGTCCATATGTCTTTATAAAAAAATCGATAAAGGGATTTTCCATTTTCGCGGCTTATGTCAATGATATAATTATGATTGGGAATCCAAAAGAGGTTGATGAAACAATATATTACTTAAAATTGGAATTTGAAATAATGATCTTAGCAAAGCTAAATAATGTCTTAGTCTACAGGTCGGGCATAGTACAAATGGCATACTAACCCGTCAATCAAATTACATTGAGAAAATTCCGAAATGTTTTCAAATCGGTAAAGCATATCCATGTAGTATGCCTATGGTTGTAACATCACTAGATATTAAAAAGAACCCTTATCGTGCAAAAGAAGATGAAGAAACTGTACCTGATCCAAAAGTATCAACTCAAATAATAACATATGAAAATAAGTAATAATATATTCTTTTTTCCTTATTTAAGATTTTTCTCATTAGATTTTTCTTATTAAGGTTTTAATGAGGCATTACATTGATTCAAAAGTATCATACTCCATTTGACATAGTAAATTGTTGAAATATGACATTTTATATTGTACTCCTTTTCCTTCACTAATATTTTTCCCACCAAGTATTTCTTAGTAAGGTTTTAATGAGGCAGTATTTTGATCCAAAAGTATCAAACTTTTTTTGATGCAACAAACTATTACTTATGAAGACAATGCAGCTAGCGTGACTCAGAATCAAGTAGATTATATCATGAATGGTAGAACAAAGTACATTTCTTCTAAATTTCTCTTTTCGCATATGAAATATGAAAGGACAATAAGAAAGAGGAGAAACAAATCCAGTTTCATGATAAGCTGGTAGATCTGTTCTCAATGGCAATTCCCAAATTAATATTTCAGAAGATGGTGTACAAAATCGGCGTGCTTCGACTACATCAATAGACTAATTGAGTAATGCTTTATAAATCAGGAGGGCATATAAAATTGTGCTATAGTGTGCTCTTTTCCTTCACTTACCTTTTCCACTTAGATTTTGTTGGTAAGATTTTTAGTGAGGCATTATCAACCCTCATTGTAACATTGTAAAACATGTTAGCTAAAAATGAAATAAAACTGCACTTTTTTCCTTATTTATATTTTCCCACAGGGTTTTTCATGAAAAGTTTTTAATGAGGCAATTAATTATCATCTTTGCATACACATATTCAAGAGGGAGTGTTGTAACATGTAAAACTAATAAGGATGAATACGCTAATATGTCAGGGGACTTTACTGCAATTTACATGGCAAGTAGACTCTATAAATAGAGAGATTGTTAGCATTGTGTTGTACATCTGAATCAATAGAAATAAAATGTCTTTCCCTAATATCTTATGTTCTCTCTAATGACTTCTCCTCATTTATATGTTTTTATTTCATTTTATAACACATATTTTTTTCATTTTGATTTGACTGGTTTTTTGATAACCTCATGTGTGCATGTGTGTGTTATCTATATGGTAGTTCTATGGAAAGCGTTTTTTTGATACCTGGTGGAAAAATATAATGATGACATTGATGCATGATGGATCAAATTCATGTTCCGGTAGTAGAGTTTGAGCTTTTCATAGCTACAAAGATGTTACTGTTGGTATGCTACTACATTGCAACGTATGCTCAAGGCCGGCCCTGAAACACACAAAATCAATGGAGGCCTAGGCAAATCAAGATATTAGAGGCCCTAGGCTATTAAAACATGTCTAAACATATGTAGTATGAGATTGGAGGCCCTAGACGGCCGCCTCTACATGTGCTATGCTTTATTGTATTGTGGTATAGTTATTTTATTCTATGAGTGCATGGATCCTTAATATTGAGACATACTTATATGTACATTTATGCAAAGCGTGGTGATGTGCATTATTAATGAGACGACCTCAAACCCCGTTCCATGGTGGCAAGGTTTTTTTTTGGAATATAACACATAAACAAATAATAGCAGGACAAGAATAAATAAATACAGATGATGTACAATAGAATACACTGGATAAACATAATCATCAGAGTTACACAGTATACAGGATCATACTTAGTACAAAATACAGTTCAGCTTTACATAAAATGTCTACAGCGGAATCAAAACATAATATGTACAATAGGAGTTGAACAACATAAAAAGAAAGAAATGACAGAATCCAGCTTCAGCTCCAGCTATCAAGAAAGAGCCTGCTAAAACCTAAATACAAGGCTGTCCGTGTAGAAATAGGGGCACCCGAGTTTGCAAGTGAAACAAACTACGAGTTAGTCATGTGACTGGTATGAGAAATCCACTTATCATATTTTACAATAAGGCCAATCACAGGACCACGCCGCTAACGCGGAACGGGTTTACTCTATTGGATTGCCAGTGCTAAATACAAGTGAATCATTAAAACATCGCAATGTTTTTTTATAAAAATGAAGCCATTATAAGACTCAGTTCCCATCACACAATGCAACGCAAACTGAGGATAGAGTTTTACCTTATAATGGCCAAAATATGCTTGATACAAATAAAATAAAAGCATTTGATATTATTACTAGGGTTTATATATTTCAAAAACAATTTCAATCATAAGTACCAATCATAGATGACATTAATGCCCCATACCACTATGTCGCCATATATAGGTATACAATCAAAACCACACGATGTCGTATTTGGAAATTGGATTTTCGTCATGAACCAAGGCAAGGGATCGTCCTTACCGCTTCGAGACTGTCTAGCCCGAGTCTCAGGCAAGCGCACAGGCAAGCCTTGGATCTTCAGGGCCAGTCCACACGGAGTGGATTATAATGCCTGAACACTACATTTCCCTTCCCTATGGGGCGTAAACTGGTCATATACCGACCAAACCATTAGCCCCGGAGCGACCGATATAACCGAGGTGCCTCGCTATCCATCATCCACATAAGTAAAATGTCAGGGCGTGTAAAACACTAACACCACTCCTAGCTAGAAGGAAACGCAGGTCCTCTCTGATGTCCTCTCCCGTTTCTGGCTCATATCGGGGTGTGAGGCTTGCGAATCAACGCTAAACACAAAGCTAGCTATTTAAAGCCCTGCTTTGATCATCAACCACAAAGCTCTGCTTTTCAACTAAAGCTCTGATCACAGCATCTCTGCATGTCACGTTGTCAATCTACAACGTCAGACACACCTCCATTTACAAGTCCGTTCTGGGTCTGAACAAAACCGGAGGCACCTTATTCCTCTCTCGTATGCCCAATACAAAAGAGAAGCCCTCGCACATCCGAATGATCAACAAGTACGTTCAGGCAACCACCACTTAAACCCCTTCAGGGAAGAAACTACCATCAAAGGCATCAATAGACATCCATTTGATGTGAAGATCCTCGGTCTTGCACTGTCTTCATATCTTCGACTTCTAGCCGTCGACCAATTATTTGAAATGAGAATTAACTCGGCCTTTTCAAATAATTCACGTATATTTTAGAATTTCCAATCAATTCATTCCAATGGTTAAATTATCTGACATCCATAATTCAGTTCATTAATGTAATTTTCACGTCAAACACATTCAACCATCAAATATCCAATAAACCGAGTAAATTCAGTTTATTTCCATTCCATATCGTTTATAATATTTTATCACGATTTATCGCTATTTTTATTTATTTAAATATAGCCAATTTATTTAAATGACGCTTCAGGCCATAGCGGTCATCTGTTTTTCTCCAGATTTGATTTTCACATATCTAAAAATCTAACCGTTGGATCTTTACATATTTTATATCATGGGAAAGATCTTTTCAAAGTGGACCCAACGGTTCCAGTTTTGGGAAAATCCGACGGTCGGATCTCCCAGTACAATCGTTTAAAGTTACGGTTTCAAAGTACGAACTGCAGCGTCGTTATTCGATTTATTATATATATATATATATATATATATATATATATATATATATAAAATCCATTCTGACACTGTTTTCATTCAAATTTGAATTAAACATTCCAGATAATCCAACCATTGGATCTTTGCAAAGTTGGTGTCGTTGGAAAGATATTTCCAAAGCGAACCCAACGGTTTTGGTTTCGGGAAAATCCGACGGTCGGATCTCCCGTACAATCATTTGAAATCACGGTTTCAAAATACGAACTGCAGCTTTGTTACTCGATTTATTTTAATTATATATATATATAAATACAATCCATTGTATGATTTCAAAAACCATTTCAACTCATATAGGTGATAAAAATGATATTTTTATCAAACAGATATTTATTTCAACATATGACTATTTTTAACAATTCATATATATAGTAAAAATGTGATTTTTATTGTCAAAACAATTTATTTCAAAAACGATTATTTTATATACTTCATATAGATGATAAAAACGTGATTTTTGTTGTTAAAGCAATTTATTTCAAAAATGAATATTTTTAGTAATTCATATATATTATAAAAATGCGATTTTTATTGTCAAAACAATTTATTTCAAACACGATTATTTTATATACTTCATACATATAATAAAAATGTTATTTTTATCGCTCATACTATTTTATTTCATACATTTTATAAAAATGTTATTTTTACCATTCAAACCATTTTTATTTCATGCATTCAATAAAAATGTTATTTTTATCACTCAAACCATTTTTATTTCATACATTCGATAAAAATGTTATTTTTATCGTTCAAACCATTTTATTTCATAAATGAATATTTTCCAACACATGAACAAATTCCAACACATGAATATAACTCAAACACAGGAATATTTCAGAAAATTTAGACAGCATAACGGTAGGGTAGTTAAAACCGGCACCGTCCCTTGTACGGCTCCTCGCTCTACCTTAAAGCCTCGCAGCTTTTCACAATGGGGATTTCAATAATCTAGTTCGTACGAAAACGAAATTTCCTATATACTAATCCTATTGGGATTTTAACCACAATCAATCATTTCAACCATTCGTATTTATCAATCAAATTTCACATCAACCAAAACCCAAACAATCACCACCAATATATATCATCCATGGTCTGTGGACGAGGGGAGTATATATATACATATATAAATGTATTTCAATTCCATTTCATATCATTTCAATTCCATTTATCGCATATATGATTTTTACATCGCACATACAACTTATACATCGCACATACAACTTATACAACGCTTATACATGAGGTGTACAACGCTTATATAACTCATATATCGACCGTATAATTTATACATCGTTATTCCATATCGTTTATAATTCAGAAATCTCACATTGGGTTCCACTCCTTGAAAAATTGTAGAAGGTTTAGAAAAATACACAGTCTCTTCTAAAATGTGGAAGACGTCCACATGTGTTCACTTTCTCTTGTTTCACTGGATTTCGATCACATAGCAAAAAGATATGATTTTTAGTAGTTAATCATATTTCGGAGCGCTTAAATGTATTATAAACAGTTAATTTAAACTAAAGTCGTTACCTTTCGCGAAGGGTTCAGAATTAGGTTTCGATTTTCTCGAAAATCGTGAAGTTTGGACCCGATCAGCTTGCGCCATCTTGAAGAGGGTCGAGAGGCGCTCCAGGAGGTGGGGGTTTCGTCGAGCTCGATGGCAGCTACAGCCGACGACGGCGGCGGAAAGCTCTAGACTTTGGAGGAGGATATCTCCATGATGGAGCGACGATAGGAGGTGCCACCGGTCTTGATTTGAAGTTGGAGAGGAGAGCTTCAAAAAGCTTAACTGGAACGAGGGTTAACGGGGCGTGGTTTGGTCGGAAAATGGCTGGGAAGTGGGGAGCGTTTTCCGTCGTCGACGAGGGGGGTATCGGGTTTTCACGAGAGAGAAAGTGAATTATAATTGGCCGATTTTTTTTATTTATATATTTTATTTTATTAAATCTGAAAATACCCCTTACCACATATGAACTCCAATGCAAACCTAATGACAATCATCCCCAGCTAAATACCCCCATTCTGAACACAATGGGATATGTTTCGTAAGCCCATTCGACTGTTTTAGCTAGTTTTTCTTCAAATCAAAATATAAAATGTTCAATATTTGATTTGAACGTACATTCCAATTTGCCGGGGCTACATATTGATTCTAAAAATTCTAGAAAAATTAATCTGGCTATGTTGGGACGATACGGTCTCAACAAAACTGATTTCGTCGAATTCTGAGACCGTTTGAAAAACGGCCATTTTCTGGTCGATCCAAATTGATTGAAATTAACCAAACACATTTTCCCTTGCCACGCTCACATATTAACTCCAAAAATTATGGAATTTGGAACCTATCAATAATTTGACATCCCGGATCCAACAAAAGTGGTTTCATCGAAAACGGAGGTCGTTTGCAAAATAGCTATTTTCAAGGGCTATATAAACTCCATAGCAACCTTTCTGAAAATTCATTTATCCATAACTTTTGATTCCCGCTATGAAATCTCGATTTTTCAGATTCGTTAGAAAGATATTTATAAACAGATTTAAATATTTTTGGTTTCACTAAAATCCATTTTATTTTGCACCCGGTACGGTCAGTCAAAGTTCAAATTCAATTTTTCAAACTGCCGCGCCATTTCAGGCCTTTTTTATAATTAAAATAAAAATATTTATTTTACAACATCGATTCAAATAGACTTTTGGTCGTTATTAATTAAAATAATTTATTTTAAATATTCAAAATTCACTAAAATTGCCAATTTTAAATTGGTTTAGATTTTCCGGGTTGTTACAATCTCCCCCACTTAAAATCTTTTCGTCCCCAAAAAGGAACGATGCTGAAAGTAGTTTAATTAACCAACTCAACTTCCATTCAGGCTTTCATTCTTCAACTTTTCAGTTTCTAAGAATTTTCAAATTCTTCAAAAATTTGGCTAACACCTTAAATTTTCGAAAAATTTCGCCATACCTCCTTTGTACGGGGAGGGGTTTGGAAATTTATTGGGCCGTATTATTTACCCAATAAATCCTAATAAGCATGCACGTATTTATAGTGATATATTCCGGTGTCCACAGAGGAGTGTGTATAGATCATAACTCCAGAGAATAAATTCTCGTCAACCTATAAATGGTTTTTGTGTCTTAATGACCAGAGAGACGTGTTTATTGTCATCTCCAGACCCGTGTGTGGTTTTTATTAATCTGGCAATTTACCGTTACATTTTATATTGTCCAAATCAGTCTTTAATTCAACCTGTAATACATATTCATCACCATACAAGCCTCTCGCTTGTATGGTAAATCTTTAACCTCGTCACACAAGCTCCAAATGCTTATGTGGTATATGATGGAGTATGCTATCTCCTAGAAGTGTGCCATGTAGTGTAGTTTAAAATTAATTGTTACTAACCTATGGCGACGTTTATTATTACACACAGAAAAACCAACACTCCGCATCCAATGACATTCACATGAGTTGATATAATAATAAAATTGCGCATCCAACTCATTAAGGTTTACCTATTTGTCGGGCACGCAAATAAATTCTTTACTCAACAAAAAATCCATTTACCTATTCAAACATATATAATGCACATGCATATATTTCTATCTATTTCAAATCAGTTAAATATTTGATTCATTCGAATAAATTTACCGTCATTCTCTTATTGATTAAATTAATTATTTCTAATATTTTGATTAATCAAATTCATAATCACACATCACAAACAAAAATCAATTTATTTTTAACCTTTTCAAAAATATACTAATTAATTCATATACTCTTTTAAAATTATTCAAACTATATAGTTAAAATTTCACATCCATGAAAAGGAAACAACAGCTAAGTAAAGAACAAAATGGAAATGCAAAATATGGTAAATGTACCTTGCACCAGAGTTAATCAGAGATATCCACCCTGCACTTGGGATAGGATTTCTTAATGCTCTCCTCAGTTTCCCAAGTACAATCTCACGGATCTCCACTCCATTGCACGTTGACTAAGTGAACCTTCTTGTTCCTTAGCTCTTTTGTTTCTTTGCCAATAATCTTTAGCGGCTCTCTCCTCACTGCCAATTCTGGAGTAATTTCCAAATCTTGTTGCACGGCTTCTTCCACGATCAAGTCTGGATCATGCACATGCTTTCGAAGTTGAGATACGTGAAACACATCATGTACTCTAGGCAACCAATCTGATAATTGAACCCTATAAGCGAGAGTTCCAATCCGTTCTGGAATAGGAAACATACCAATAAATTTGGGCGCCAATTTCCCTGTTTTACCAAACCGGGCTACTCCTCTCATCGGAGATACCTTCAAATACACATAGTCGCCAACAACGAATGATAAATATCTTCTCCTCTTATCTGCATAGCTCTTCTGTCGGCTTTGAGCGGCTAGTAATCGTTTCTTAACGAAATCGACTTTGTCCGCAGCTTCGCGAATCATATCGGGTCCCAATACGAGTCTATTGCCAGGTTCTACCCAATAAGCAGGAGATCGGCACGGTCTACCATACAGTGCTTCGAATGGTGACATTGTCAGGCTCGCTTGGTAGCTGTTTCTGTATGAGAACTCAGCCAAATGCAAATGGTCTTCCCAAGATCTGCCAAAATCAATAACACAAGCCCGCAATAAATCTTCTAAAATACAGTTCACCCTCTCAGTTTGTCCATCTGTTTGAGGATGATAAGCGGTGCTCAAGTTCAGTTTCATTCCCAATTCTGCTTGGAATGCTTCCCAGAATTTACTAGCAAAAATCGGGTCACGATTACTAATGATACTCATGGGAACTCCATGATAACAATTTCTTTAAAATAAATCTGCGCCAGACTCTGAGCAGTTCTATTCGATCTTACAGGTATGAAATGGGCGGTCTTCGTGAAACGATCTAAAATCACCCAAATACTGTCGTTTCCTTTCCTGGTTATGGGCAAACCATCTATGAAATCCATAGAAATCTGCTCTCACTTCCAACCTGGAATTTCCAACGGTTGCAATAATCCAGCGAGCTTCTATTGATCGCTTTTGACTTATTGACAAGTGGAACACCAGCTAACATATATAGAGATATCTCTTTTTATCGCCTTCCACCAGAAGGTTCGCTTGAGGTCATTATACATTTTACTAACCCCTGGGTGGATGCTCAGTTTGGACTTGTGATACTCATCCAATACTTCTCTTTTGAGCTCAATAATGTAAGGAACACAAATTCTTCCTTTTAATCTCAGAGCTCCTGCGCTATCCACTTGGAAACCGGAGGCTTCGCCCCTTTGAATTCTTTTGATCATCTCTTTAACAAAACTATCGTCTTTCTAAAGAATAGATATTTTATCAATCAACGATGGTGTAATGATAAAATTGGCGATGATCACATTCTTTCTGTGAGCGCATCAGCCACAATATTGGCTTTCCCTGGAGTATACAAAATATCAAGATCATATGCTGCGAGAAATTCTAACCAACGCTGCTGCCTTATATTCAGATCCTTCTGGGTGAATAAATACTTCAATGATTGATGATCAGTATATAATTCAAATTTCTCACCCAATAGATAATGTCTCCAGATTTTCATAGCAAACACGATGGCTAACAATTCGAGATCGTGTGTCACATAATTCTTCTCATGTGGCTTCAATTGACGGCTAGCATAAGCGACTACTTGGCCTCTTTGCATTAATACTACCCCAAGACCTTCTTTACAAGCATTCGTCCAGACTTTCAAGTCCTGATTGCCATCGATTATTGTTAACACTGGAGCAGTTGTCAACCATAACTTCAACTTTTGGAAAGCTGGCTCACATTATGGAGTTCAATTGAACCTTGAATGTTTCTTAGTAAGCTTTGTTAAGGAACTGGATATCTTCGAAAAATTCTTAATGAACTTCCGATAATAACTGGCCAATCTGAGAAAGCTACGGACTTCCGTGGGCGTAGTTAGCTGCTTCCAATTTTGAATAGCTGTGATTTTACTGGGATCCACAGAAATTACTTCTTTTGATACTACGTGGCTAAGGAATTTGACTTCTTCTTGCCAGAATATACATTGGGAAAACATTGCTTTTGAAATATTCGTTCTGAGAATTTCTAACACTTGTTCCAAATGTTTTTCATGCTCGCTTTATGACTTAGAGAAGATTAGAATATCATCAATGAAGACCAGTACAAATTTATTCAATATTTCTATGAATACCAGGTTCATTTGATCGATAAAATAAGTTGGGGCGTTACATAAGCCGAACGATATTACTAACAACTCGTAGAATAAGTCTGGACCTCTGAATGCTATTAAAGGAACACATTCTTTGGCAATTCGAAGCTGATGGAAACCTGTAGCTAGGTCCATTCGTGAAAATACTTGTGCACCATTCAATCAATCCAATAAATCATCAATTCGCGCAATGGGTATTTGTTCTTCAGTGTCTGCTTGTTCAAGTCACGATAATCCACACATAGTCTGAGAGTACCGTCTGACTTTGGGACAAACACCAATGCTGCTCCCCAATCAGAGAAACTAGGTCTGATCAGACCCTTCCATACAAGTTGTCAAGTTTGATTGTCTAACTCTTCTTTCTCCTTCAAGGTCATTCTTCGAATAGCGTGAACTACTGACCTTGAATTTGGAATTAAAGAGATTTTGAAATCAATTTCTCTACGCGGAGGTAAGCTAACAACTTCTTCGAACACATCCGCATAGTTCTTCATGACATGAATATTTTCAATGTCGACCGGAATATTCTCCGTTACGACAGGAACAGATTCTATTTGAGCAGAAGAAACATCAAGAGCTGACCAAAAGTCTTTTCTATCAGAATTCAGACCTTCGCATGGATTGGTTATATACTTTCCTGACTTAATCTTCGCCCTTACGACTCTGTCGGCGCATTTTACTTCAGCTTCGTATTTGGTTAACCAATCCAATCCCAATATAAGATCAAACTCTGTGAAATTCATGACGATCGCGATGGTAGGGAACCGATAGCAGGAAAAAGAAACAAGCACCCCACAAATCCAACTAAGATCGAGGGAACCCCCAACCGAATTATGGACAGTCATGGGTGCTTTGAGCTTTCTCAAATTCAAATCCAGTTTCTTAACCACATTCTTTGCAATGAAGCTTCGTGATGCGCCTATACCAAACAGAACTTTAACTGGAATATCCTTGACAATAAGCGTGCCTTCTAAAACATCTGGCCTCGCTTTACTGACAGATGGTGTCGGAACTTCTGTCACTTCACTCACTTGTGCCACTTGGGTTGCTTTCAACAGCCGGCAGTCTCTCTTTATCTAACCAGTTCGATGGCACATATTGCATTTTCTATTTTCTCGAACCTTCTTATTGGATTTCGATCCATTCTTCTTCTGCATTTTTAAGGGTTTACAATTCCTGGTCAAATGCCCTTGCTTACTACAGTTATTGCAAGTGGCCGTCGTTACTGGTTCTTTTTCTGATTTAACCTTTTTCTGACTGGCCCTTGGCCTCTTATTGCCTTCAGACTTTGTACTCGCTTCAGGACGCGTACATGTCTCTAGGCTATTAATTTCAAATTTCCTTCTGTTGCTAGAACTGGCCCCTTCTTCATCGCCCAAAAGACCTTGCTTATCTAGATCTTCATACTGATAAGCCATGTGTATCATTTCTGAAAAAGGATTGTTACACATGTGCAGTTACACATGTGTAGTTACACTACTTTGGTACTTTCTTTGAAGCCAGTTAATAAACCTCAGATTCTTCATCTTTGGATTTTGAATTAGATGCGGGGCAAAACGAGAAAGTTCATTGAATTTCTTATGATATTCCGGAATAGTCATATCCCCTTGTATCAGATAATAGAATTCATCACTTAACCGCTCAGTTGCTTCTGGAGGAATAAATCTTTGATTGAAAATTTCCTTGAATCTATCCCAGGTGATATCACCTTCTGGATTATCTTTAATAACGGTTTCCCACCAGATTAAAGCTTCGTCTTTGAGTGCCTAAGATGCCAGTAATCTTTTCTGATCATCCCTCAGCTTGAAACCTTCAAATATTCTTTCGGCAGAACGCATCCAAGCCTGAGTTTGAATAATAGACTCATAGCCCGAGAACGGTACTCCACCCAGATTTCGATATCTCTTTAATAGAGCTTCTATATCTGATCCTGGCTGTAGCAGCACAACTGGCTCATTAGTTTGTCGAACCATAGGATTATTTCTTCTGCTTCTACCACTCATTTTCTTTGTTTGCAAATAGCAAACAAAGTGTCAGGTCAACCAAAAAGGTATTTTAAAGCATAGAGACATATATTTAAATGTATATGCATATATCAGGGTGTACTTCATTCTGCTTCCCTCATTCTAGGATATTACTGATCCTATCTGAAATGAGGGATCCGTCTTAGAACACTACTGGTTCTATTTCTGATGAGTTCCTTAATATGTTATATTCCAGAACTAAGCTTAACCAAATCTCTGATACCACGTTGAGACGATCCCAAACCCCGTTCCAAGGTGCCAATGGTAAAATTTTGGAATATAACACATAAACAAATAACAGCAGGACAAGAATAAATAAATACACCAGATAATGTACAATATAATACATTGGATAAACATAATCATCAGAGTTACACAGTATACAAGATCATACTTAGTACAAAACATAGTTCATCTTTACATAAAATGTCTACGGCGGAATCAAAACATAATATGTACAATAGGAGCTGAATAGCATAAAAAGAAAGAAATGACAGAATCCAACTTCAGCTCCAGCTATTTAGAAAGAGCCTGCTAAAACTTGAATACAAGGTTGCCCATGTAGAAATAGGGGCACCCGAGTTTGCAAGTGAAACAAACTACGAGTCAGTCATGGGACTAGTATGAGAAATCTACTTAACATATTTTACAATAGGCCAATCATAGGACCACGCCGCTAACGCGGAACGGGTTTACTCCATTGGATTGCCAGTGCTAAAAACAAGTGAATCATTAAAACATCGTAATGCTTTTTTATTAAAATGAAGCCATTATAAGACTCAGTTCCCATCACATAATGCAACGCAAACCGGCGGATAGAGTTTTACCTTATAATGGCCAAAATATGCTTGATATGAATAAAACAAAAGCATTTGATATTATTACCAGTGTTTATATATTTCAAAAACAATTTCAATCATAAGTACCAATCGTAGATGGCATTAATGCCCCATACCACTATGTCGCCATATATAGGTATACAATCAAAACCGCATGATGTCATATTTGGAAATTGGATTTCCGTCATGAACCAAGGCAAGGGATCGTCCTTACCGCTTCGAGACTGTCTAGCCCAAGTCTCAGGCAAGCGCGCAGGCAAGCCTGGGATCGTCCAGGCCAATCCACACAGAGTGGATTATAAGCCCGAACACTGCGTTTCCTCGCTCTATGGGGCGTAAACTGGTCATATACCGACCAAACCATCGGCCTTGGAGCGACCGATATAGCCGAGCCCCTCGCTATCCATCATCCACATAAGTAAAATGTCAGGCCGTGTAAAACACTAACACCACTCCTAGCTAGAAGGAAACGCAGGTCCTCCCTGATGTCCTCTCCTTTTTCTGGCTCATACCGGGTGTGAGGCTCGCGAATCAACGCTAAACACAAAGCTAGCTATTTAAAGCCCTTCTTTAATCATCGACCACAAATATCTGCTTTTCAACTAAAGCTCTGATCACAACATTTCTGCATGTCACGTTGTCAATCTACAACATCAAACACACCTCCATTTACAAGTCCGTTCTTGGTCTGAACGAAACCGGAGGCACCTTATTCCTCTCCCATATGCCCAATACAGGAGAGAGGCCCTCGCACATCCAAATGATCAACAAGTACGTCCGGGCGACCACACTGTAACCCCTTCAGGGCAGCAACTCCCATCAAAGGCATCAGTAGCCATCCGTTCGATGAGAAGATCCTTGGTCTTGCACCGCCTTTATATTTTCGACTTCTAACCATCGACCAATTATCTGAAATGAGAATTAACTCGGCCTTTTCAAATAATTCACGTATATTTTAGAATTTCAAATCAATTCATTTCAATGGTTAAATTATCTGACATCCATAACTCAGTTCATTAATGTAATTTTCATGTCAAACACATTTAACCATCAAATATCCAATAAACAGGGTAAATTCGGTTTACTTCCATTCCATATCGTTTATAATATTTTATCACGATTTATCGCTATTTTTATTTATTTAAATATAGCCAGTTTATTTAAATGACGATTCAGACCATAACGCGGCCATGGCGTTGTTTTTCTCCAGATATGATTTGCACATATGTGAAAATCTAACCGTTGGATCTTTACATATTTTATATCATGGGAAAGATCTTTTCAAAGCCGACCCAACAGTTCCAGTTTTGGGAAAATCCGATGGTCGGATCTCCCGGTACAATCATTTAAAGTTACGGTTTCAAAATACGAACTGCAGCATCGTTATTCGATTTATTTTAATTATACATATATAATCCATTCTGACGTTGTTTTCATTCAGATTTGAATTGAACATTACAGACAATCAAACCGTTGGATCTTTGCAAAGTTGGTGTCTTTGGAAAGATATTTCCAAAGCGAACCCAACGGTTTCAGTTTCGGGAAAATCCGACGATCGGATCTCCCGGTACAATCATTTGAAATCACGGTTTCAAAATACGAACTACAGCTTCCTTATTCAATTTATTTTAATTATATATATAATCCATTCTACGATTTCAAAAACCATTTCAATTCATATAGGTGATAAAAATGATAATTTTATCAAACAGATATTTATTTCAAC
Source organism: Allium sativum (assembly GCA_030737875.1). Classification (NCBI taxonomy): domain Eukaryota; kingdom Viridiplantae; phylum Streptophyta; class Magnoliopsida; order Asparagales; family Amaryllidaceae; genus Allium; species Allium sativum. The sequence goes on along the minus strand of CM060914.1, from coordinate 5,290,506 downwards.
ATATGACTATTTTTAACAATTCATGTATGTAGTAAAAATGTGATTTTTATTGTCAAAACAATTTATTTCAAACACGATTATATTATATACTTCATATAGATGATAAAAATGTGATTTTTATTGTTAAAGCAATTTATTTCAAAAATGAATATTTTTAGCGATTCATATATATTATAAAAATGCGATTTTTATTGTCAAAACAATTTATTTCAAACACGATTATTTTATATACTTCATACATACAATAAAAATGTTATTTTTATCGCTCAAACTATTTTATTTCATACATTCTGTAAAAATGTTATTTTTACCATTCAAACCATTTTTTTCATACATTCGATAAAAATGTTATTTTTATCATTCAAACCATTTTTATTTCATACATTCGATAAAAATGTTATTTTTATCGTTCAAACTATTTTATTTCAAAAATGAATATTTTCCAACACATGAACATATTCCAACACATGAATATAAATCAAACACAAGAATATTTCAGAAAATTTCGGCAGCATAACGACAGGGTAGTTAAAACCGACACCGTCCCTAGTGTAACGAACTGGGATTTTCGACTCCGAAAATCAACACCAAACTATCATGTTGACCATTCAGACATCGAACATTCCAGATCATTAATAGAAAGAAGTTAGAGGATGAGAATAGATAAGATAGAAAATTATAATAGAAGAAGAAGAAGATAACAATAAGAGTAAGCACGAATCTCACAGCGGAACGGATAAGATATAATATATACAACATAACTTTACAATAAAACAATATGTATATACAATGACATTATCAGAGTAAAACACTTACACGCAGCGGAAATAACAATAGCTATATAATCCTGAAGCCTCCTGCTTCGAGCTCCTCCAAGTATAATTGTAAAGACCTGAACTACTTGACTGCCCGTACAAATTTGGGCACCCAAGAGTTTAGGGAAAACAAAACAAAATAAACTCTGGGTCAGTCATGGGACTGGTGTGAGTAAACTCAAATCATTTGGTTTAACTTTTCAAAATCCTTTTCAAAAGAAAAGATAATCGTAAGACCGATTCACACATAAACACGGACGGCTTTTACCTTACGATAACCATAAACAGTTTTGGAAATCAATACTTTTCTGATATTATAATAATGTCTAATCACAAGTAATTAATGATCTAGCAGAATGCTTGCATCTCACGCTCCACATATACAATATACAAACAAAACCGCGGGCGCTTATTGGAGATTGGATTCCGACTATGACAAGGTATGGGACCACCTGCCGATAGTGTATCTCTAGAGACGAATACACTGGGTTCAACAAGAACATCTTGCAACCCGGCCCACACATGACCGACCACTCATTTCGCTTGAGTGTATCAGATGTATATCACCAACGGTTGGGAGCTACCCACCGTTTCCCGAAAAGGGACAGCATCGATCAAAGATAAAAGGATGAAATGGATTTTCTCTAGATAAGTGATATACACCCTAATGGGAGCGACCTAGTTAGCCATGCTGGCTGCCCGATCTTTGTCATTTCCCGGTTGATGAGGCTTGAGGTCATAACGTATCTTTGACAGATCATACATTCATTTACTTTGAATGCCACATCTTCATACCCGTCAAATCACAAATTGATTTCTCCAAAAATACCACGGGTATAAAGCTAAGAGAAACGAATTCCACCGCCACCAAACGTAAGTACGTTTGAAGAGATCAACTTACACGATCCTTTAGATATACTATGTCGGACATTCGTCCATTCATGTTTGTCCTGGGACTGGACAAACCGAAGGCACTATTCTATAAACAGGATAGCCCTTGCAAAACTCCATCTTTAACGATTTTCATCATATTTGATCGCAACGCTAACGTCCGTACAGAGTGGTTTTCAGATAATGAATCTGATCCCGGTCTCTCCATATTAACGACGGAAAAATGGTCAAAAACTTTGATAGTCGGTGATTTAACTATCAAAGGAAAACAGTTGTGCAAACAACGATATTATTTCCAGATGGAAATTCTATCGACCAATCATCATTCAAAGGTTTATTTCTTTTAATTAAATTATCATTAATTTATCCATTTCCCTTTCTATATATTCGTATGTTCTTAGTTTCTAAATTTGGAAAAACATACTTTATAAATCATTTGGAAAACATCACCATATTTACTTCCATTCCTTATTTCCTATATTGGAAAACATTTCTGATCTTTATCTGGAACACGTTTCCAAACTCCTTCATTTGATTTAAACCGATGTTTAAATAAAACATCACTAAGCCAATTCAATCCATTTCACTCATTGGCTCAATTCACTTAACCAATCTTCACTATCAAACTTTACCCATCCCTTAGTTAAAACGAAGCCAATCAAATTGGGGTATAATTACCTCTCAGACCTTAACTGAACAACATTTCTAACTTCGAAATAGACAAATTCACCTTTTAAATCTTTAACACTTCCTTGCGTAACTCGGATTCTATTTATGAATCTACTTCTTTTACCAAATCACTTGATTATAACGATGGTGTTATAATCCCATGCTTTCGAAATAAAATAACTTAGATAAAATTATTATTCCTTATTTTGAATAAATAACAAATAACTAATTGGATAATAATATACACCTTGATTTAAAGACGGAAAGTAAATAGTACTTTCCCTAATTCGATATAATCGAATTCAACGTATAATTCTCTTTTTCGAATAATCTCTATTCGATAACTCCTTTTTGAATAAACTATATTCGATAACTCTTTCTTCGCATAACTATATTCGATAATCCCTCTTCGAATGATTTACATTCGATCAACTATCTACGAAGGATTTACATTTGATAAATCTCCTTTCGAATAAACTATATTCGATTAACTCCTTTGAATTAACTCATTTTGACTAACTCAACTCGATTAACTCAACTTGATTACCTTACTTGATTAACTCAATTTATTTAACTCAAATTATTTAACTCACTTATCTAATAACTAATATTCGATTAATTTATATTCGAATAACTATGTCTGTTTTAACTTTATTTCAAATGGCTAATATTCGATTTAACTCCATTCGCTTGACTCTAGATCGCAGCGATCACAATGGTTACGCCTGATTCCCCCAGGAAACATCCGACCGCCGTAGGCTATCTGCAACCCTGCGAATTCCGCTAGAAGTCGTACGAAATGGCAACTCATCCTAAATGATTATGTTTGACTAACTCTATCTCAAATAACTATATTCGATCAACTCTAATTGAATAACTAATATTCAATTTATTATAATTCGATTAACTATGTTCAGTTAACTCTAATTCGAATAATTCTAACTCTGATCAATTTACTCTAACTGATTAACTCCTACCGATTATTCAGTTTCAAATATCGATGTTGAAATCGATTCTTACTTCTCTATATAACTCCTGACTTATATATTCTATTTATCCGTGATAAACATTTTATTTGATTTATAAAATATTATTTATAAATTTATCTTCTTAATCCATCGGTTAGAATAGGTTCTATTTAAAATCTTTGCTTTAATTCCATATCCTGTTATACCCGTGTGCGAAGCACGGGTCTAAACCTTCCAAAGGAAAAATTCTCCTTTTATATAATTCTAGTCACTTTTCAAGTATTTCCTTTTAAAATCTATTTCTTTACAAAATAAACACCCTTTCGATAATTCTATTTTAAAAAAAATAATATTTCCTTTTTATAAAATCTATTGATTTTATAAGTAATTCCTTTGATAATCTAACTATTTTCTTTTACTATTTACTTTACACGCATTTCCCCCTTTCTATTCTATTTATATTTCAAATAAATATCCCTTTTCAATATTATTTATAAATATGTTCACAAATATTTCCCTTCAATTCTCTCTATTTGATTAACAAATAAATATTCCCTTTTTAATCTATTTATTTTCTCAATAAATAGTTTTTCTTTTTATTAATCTTTTGATTCTATAAATATTTCTTTTTCAATATAACATTGAAAATTCCCTTTTTTTTAACATTCCAGTATTCCTTATGGTATTTAACGTACCATATAACAATGATCGGTATCATTCAACCATATAAAATCAACAACAGAGTTCATATCACATCATATAAGACAATATATGAAAAACAGTGAAATAAATGTTGAGGAACCCAGTTGGGTCCCTCCGACCTGTTTCCCTGCATCCACAGATGTTAAACAATAAAATTAACATCAATTTCATTTTACTATGAAATATTCTGTGATGGCCCGCCCCGTACCAGCCTGCATTTCCTCCAAAAGTGCGCTGTACACATGCCTGACTAGCACGGGACGGTCGTCAGGAGAAAGGAAAGAAGAGAATGAACTAATCAAGGAACCTGTAGAATGTCTCACAGCGCATGGGATAAAATATAATAATGTTAACATACTTGACATAAAACAGGTGAGACAGTGCATAAGATGATAACTAAAATCAACATCAACATCAGAGCAGCGGAAATCCAAGTACAGCTTATTACAACTTTTCAAAATCTACTGTCTCTAAACAAAAGAAAGTCAAAGTAGAAGATACACCACCAATGCCCAAGCAGTGATCTTCAACAACACAGGGAGAATACTATGTATATGTATTACGTGGAAGCCTCCTGGTCGTCTCCGGATCATCTACCCGTGCATCACCAGCTAACCTGTCTCTAGTCTGCTCGTGTGAGCACCCAGAGTAATAAGAGGAGACATAAAACTCTGGGTCAGACATAAAGTCTGGTATGAGCGATAAGCAGCTAAACAGAACAATAACAGGTATACTAAACCATACCTGAACCTGCAACCAAAGAGTCAGTACTACATACCGTACAATACTCTAGGATGCCAACAACATATGGTGTAGAAATACGGGGGTGGGGGTGTGTATGTCAAACAATCAAGCATAGCAACCATCCTCACGTCTCTCACTCAGTGCGTAAAGTATACGATGTCTACCACTGTCAATCACTAGATCCATTGAAGTAGTAACGGAGTTCGTCTTGTACAACTACTGCTACTACCAAGCTTACCCACATGGAGTCATGACTACACCTTTACAAACGACCCCACTCCATTGGTATATAGCCACTTTAGTCGTACCTAGGTCACGACATACTGTGACCCTGAATCCGTTCACGTACTTCCCATACATAATGATCCAAAGCTACAGACATCGACAACCCCTTTGCACACGTCCCGCAGCAAAGCCCAACTCATGAAGTGAACTCATTGGTTCCCATCTGGATCCTGAGCTCTAACTTCAAACTTGGACTACCTTTGCATCTCGGGTTTTAGTCTTCTCATATCCAAGCTCCTTGTCTTCCTCACGGTCGCGGTGTGCGGATCGTGGTCTTCCTCACGGTCGCGGTGTGCGGATCATGGTCTTTCTCACAGTCGCGGTGTGCAGATCGTGCTTCATCTCTACGCTCCAAGTGTGCGGATCGCTATACTTCGTCATGCTCCAGGTGTGCGGATCGCTATACTTTGTCACGCTCCAGGTGTGCGGATCGCTATACTTCGTCACGCTCCAGCTGTGCGGATCGCTATACTTCGTCACGCTCCAGGTGTGCGGATCGCTATACTTCGTCACGCTCCAAGTGTGCGGTTCGTGGTCATACCCCACGATTCGAGTGTGGGATCGTGGTCATACCCCACGGTCCGAGTGTGGGATCGTGGTCATACCCCACGGTCCGAGTGTGGGGGCGATCCGATCTGGTCCAAATTCCTGCAACTCTTCCAGCAAGCTATTTACGCCATACGACGACGTTTTCGACCAATCTAACTTTTCTAATCAATCATAAATCATTCCAAACAGTCATAGCAACATATAAAATCAACCATAAACACCAAAACAGCAATATAACATGTAAAAATGGATCAAACGTACCCAAAACCCATGTTTTCCCCTTAAACATGTTTAAGCAAATCTAATGGTACGATTAGCAAAACTTAACCAAATCATCACAAACTTCTAATAGAGGTCTAAAATAACATTTCAGAATTTTAGAGTATTTTTCCAGAATTTTATAGTGTAAGAATTTACTAATTATCACTAATCACCCTGATTAACTGTAATTAGTGTCAAAACAATGCTAATCACTCACCTTGGCCACAAACAAAATTCTCAGAACTGAAACTCCTCTGATTTGGGGCGAATACTGATGTCCAACAGCAGCTCTAACCTTGCTTTGGTGCTTTTTCTTCTTAATTTGATGTTGCTAAGCCTAATCTTCAATTAGAAGTGATTTGGGGTGTTTTAGATGTAGGAGGCCATTGTTAGGGTGTCTAAGGATGAAAGTGGCGGTTGGAAAATGTCTAAAGAAATGTTTTCTATCCTTAATCAGCCCCTATATACCCCTAAACCCGAAATTCCCCTCTGGGCCTAGCTGCTAATCACCCAGTTAAGCCCAATTAGCTGAAATTAACCCTCTAAATCTTAATTCAGACATATCTCCCAATCGGTAAGTCCGTTTGGCTATTATGACCACTCTACGGAAAGAGAAACCATCATCCAGAGCCAGTGGAAGTGGTTTCAGGTCAAAATTCCTTTTCAGTCAAAAGTTATGGCCAAAAAAGTACCAACTAGGGGTAAAATGGTCATTTAAAAATCAGGAAAAATAATGGACATGGGAAATGACCCTAATAGTCGTCTCCCAAAGTTACATGACCATACGACTTCGTATGTGACAGAAATAAATATTCTACAATCCTATGATGCGTAGAATGCGGGTCGTTACACTCTCCCCCCCTTAAGAAATTTCGTCCCCGAAATTCCTTAACCCAAAACATACAAAAGATCCTGCATGCCTAACAGCCATATACAACAATCAAACATGCAAAACAAACAAACAAGCCTACCCTAGCATGCGGAAAACTAAATCGAAGTCAAAATCTTACCAGGCAAAGAGTTCTGGATAAGTCTTCCTAATGTTCTCCTCTGTCTCCCAAGTACAATCATTCTCGTCCTCGCCCCACTGAACCTTGACTAGCTTCATCGCCTTCCTTCGAAGTTGTTTCATGTCGTGCCCAACAATACGGGCCGGCTTGCGGTTTCCAACCGCCTCGGGTTCTACTTCGAAGTCCTCTAATTGATCAGGTGAAATAGATATATCTGGGTCGTGAACGAACTTCCTTAGTTGGGAAACATGAAATACATTGTGAACTCCCGCCATTTTCTCTGGTAAGTCAATTCTATATGCCAAATTTCCGACTAGTTCGAGAATAGGGAATGGGCCAACGAATCTTGGTGCCAACTTGCCTCTCCTGCCAAATCGTATTACGCTCTTCAACGGAGAAATCTTGACAAACACCAAGTCGCCAACGGAGAATTTTAAGTCTCTTCTCCTCTTATCAGCATAACTCTTCTGCCTATCTTGGGCAGCCTTCATTCGTTGTTGAATGGTCTTGATTTTATCTGAAGTTTCCCTCACCACATCTGGTCCAAGCACAAACTTCTCGCTAGTCTCTATCCAACATGATGGCGAGTTGCATGGTCTTCCGTACAAAGCTTCAAACGGAACCATACCGATACTGGATTGGTAGCTATTATTATATGCAAACTCTACTAGATGCAAATGGTCATCCCATGATCCACCAAAATCCAATATACATGCTCTCAAGAGATCTTCCAAAATATGATTCACCCTCTCCGTCTGACCGTCGGTCTGAGGATGATATGCGGTACTGAGATGTAACTCTGACCCTAGAGCCTCTTGTAAGCTCTTCCAAAACCCACTAGTGAACAACGGGTCTCGGTCACTCACAATGCTTTTAGGTACTCCATGAAATCTCACTACCCACTTCATATACAATTCTGCCAACTTGGCTGCCGTTCTGGTCGATTTGACTGGTATAAATCTTGCACTCTTAGTCAATCGGTCTACAATCACCCAAATGCTATCATGTCCCGATCTATTCCTTGGTAAACCATCGATGAAATCCATCGAGACTTGCTCCCATTTCCATTCGGGAATTTCTAATGGCTGTAACAACCCACTAGGCTTCTTTTGCTCGGCTTTAACTAGCTGGCAATTCATGCATTTGGATATAAACTCCCCAACGTCTCTTTTCATCCCTTCCCAGTAGTAAGTCTGTCTCATGTCTCGATACATCTTATTACCACCGGGGTGTATAGTCAGTTTTGAGTGATGACATTCTCTAAGCACTTCATCTCTCAATCCATTGATATTGGGTACAATGAGCTTTCCATTCTTTCTAAGCCATCCATCTTGATCAAGCCCATACTTGTTCATCTCCTCATCGATACCCATCTCTAACTTGGAGATGATTTCCAATAGGTTAGGATCGTCCCTCTGACTAGAGCCGATCCGCTCAATCAAAGTGGGTCTGATCGTCAAACTTGCTAACATTTCTGGATCCAATTCGCACTTTGGTCTGAAATCATACCCAGCGATGTACTCCAGTTGCTTCCATTCTAGAAACATAACGCCTAAGCTGGCATGTCTCCTACTCAATGCATCAGCCACCGCATTGCCTTTTCCCGGTGTATATGCGATGTCAAAGTCATAGGAAGCCAAGAATTCTAACCACCTTTGTTGCTGGAGATTTAAATCCTTATGAGAGAAGAGATACTTCAACGACTTATGATCTGTAAACAGCTCAAATCTTTCTCCCAAGAGATAGTGTCTCCACATCTTCAACGCGAACACGATTGCTACCAATTCTAAATCATGGGTAGGGTATCTTTTCTCGTGCGGCTTCAATTGCCGACTTGCGTAAGTTACAACACTACCGCCTTGCATCAATACAGCACCCAGTCCGGTACCACAGGCATCCGTGTATACCGTCATCTCTTCGTTCCCCTTAGGAATGACTAACACTGGTGCGCTTATCAACTTGTCCTTTAGACTCTTGAATGCATTCTCGCACCTTCCATCCCAGACAAAAGCTTGATTCTTCTTAGTCAACTGGGTCAATGGTGCTGCTATCTTGGAGAAACCTTGGATAAACTTACGATAATATCCAGCTAATCCCAAGAAACTTCTTATGTCTGCTGCATTCTTGGGCGTAGGCCAATCCTGTACCGTAGCCACCTTTGCCGGGTCCACGGCAATCCCATTCTCTGATACAACATGGCCCAAGAACCTCACTTCCCTCTTCCAGAAGTGACACTTAGAAAACTTTGCTTTCAATTGGTGTTTTCTCAACACCTCCATCACTATTCTTAAATGTCCCTTGTGTTCTTCCTCTGTCCTCGAGTAGACCAAAATATCATCAACGAACACAAGGACAAACTTGTTCAACTGATCTCTGAATACCCTATTCATAAGATCCACAAAATATGCTGGGGCATTGGTCAGCCCGAATGGCATGACCAACCACTCATAAAACCCAGACGGCGTCCGAAATGCCGTTTTAGCTATACTCTCAGCTTCCACTCTAAGCTGATGAAAACCTGTCGCGAGATCTAACCGAGAAAATACTCTCGCGCCACTCAACTGATCGAACAAATCATCTATCCGCGGTAGAGGATATTTGTTCTTCCTCGTTACTTTATTCAACTCGCGGTAGTCTACACACAAACGATGGGAACCATCCGCCTTGGTAGCAAACACAACTGGTGCTCCCCATTCAGAAACACTCCTTCTGATAAATCCCTTCTTCAAAAGATCGCTGACTTGCACCTCGAGCTCTCGCTGCTCCCTTGGTGCCATACGACGAAGTGGCATCACTATAGGTCTGGCATCTTTTACCAAATCAATACGGAACTCAATCTCTCGGTGTGGTGGAAGTCCGGTCACTTCTTCGAAAACATCCGGATACTGGCCAACCACGGGCAAACCTGACAACTCACTATGCGGAATGTCGAGGGAGTTTAGAAAACTAGCCAATACCCCCTCACTGGGTAGACCACCAAACACTATCCTCCGCCCATCATCCGCTCTAGCTGTCACCAAAAGGCCCTCACAGTCTACCACCACCCCGTATCTTCGGAGCTAATCTACTCCCAAAATAATGTCAAACCCAGTAAAGCCCAAAACAAAGCAATCACAAACAAACATACATCCATGACTCGATAAGACCACATTACGACAAATCATGCTAAGGCTAGTCGAACCACCGATCGGGTTTGTCACTACTAAAGGTCTATCGACAATCTCGGGCTCCAATCCCAACCTATCTACCAGGTCACTAGATATGAAAGAACTAGAAGCTCCGGTATCAAACAGAACTCTAACAGGAACATCGTAAACAGAAAGCATACCTTGGAAGACGACATTCTTTCCTTTCTCCGCCGCAGTTGGGGCATTCGACGAAGAAGGAATAGCATTAAGGGCGTAGGCTTTCACCATTTGCTTTTCTTTAGGGGGTTGCGGACACTTGTCCTTGTGATGTCCCAATTGGCCACAATTGAAGCACTTCCTATCCGCTGGCTTGACCCGACAATTACTAGCATAATGGCCCTTCTTACCACAGCTGAAGCACTCAACATCTTGCTTATTCCTTTTCTTCTGGCCATCCTTAGTCTGATTCTGCTTTCTCTTATTCTGGGAACCACCTTTGCCTCCACCACTTGCTTGTGGTTTTGGCTCTTCTGCAGATGCAACCTCAGTCTTTGGCTTAGGGTAGATACTCTCTGACCTCAATGCTTTTCCCACAATCGACTCAAACGTCTCATCGATGTGGTTTATAAGCCTTTCCCCCAAGTACTGATCCAAACCAGTTATGAATTTCTCATTCTTCTTCTCGGCAGTATCAATAAGGGATAACCCATACTTCGACAAAGTGTCGAATTCAGCAATATACTCCGAGACAGCTCTGCCATTCTGCTTGAGCTCCAAGAATTTCTTAAACAACACTGACTTCTGAGTAGCCGGAATGAACTTCTCGCTAAAGCGAGCTTTAAACTGTTCCCAAGTAATCTGATCTTCGGGAGTAGCTTCCTTTATAGCATTCCACCAATTCATTGCCCGCCCTTGCAGCTGACGGGCTAGCTTTCTCTTCATCGCATCCTCGATACCCAAATCCTCGAAGATATGTTCGCAACTATCCAACCAATCCTGAACATCTGTGGCCGACTCCGTTCCGTGAAACGACTTCCCACCAAGGCTAGTATAATCCTTATTTAGCTTGGCGAAATCGGCCCTCGGCGCCTGCACTATTGGACCACCACCATTTCCATCATTGGGAGCTGCCCTCCGTACATCTCTAAGCATTTCTCTCATGAGGTCAGTAAACATCGTCCTCATGTCAGCAGCGTTCCCATTATTGGCCCTTCTACCGGTACCTCTAACATATCGGCTCATCGTCAATCTGAAAAAGGAAATGATTAACGATCCCACAGTGGTGCTAGTGCAGCACGACTTCATTCTTATACTACTAATAGTATATATATAGCTTTTGAAAACCAAAATAATCACAAATACTCTCTCTCGTATACGTATATTATCTCTCCCTGATAACTTCCCTAGGTTAACTACGCAACCTAGAGCTCTGATACCAAGTGTGACGGCCCGCCCCGTACCAGCCTGCATTTCCTCCAAAAGTGCGCTGTACACATGCCTGACTAGCACGGGACGGTCGTCAGGAGAAAGGAAAGAAGAGAATGAACTAATCAAGGAACCTGTAGAATGTCTCACAATGCATGGGATAAAATATAATAATGATAACATACTTGACATAAAACAGGTGAGACAGTGCATAAGCTGATAACTAAAATCAACATCAACATCAGAGCAGCGGAAATCCAAGTACAGCTTATTACAACTTTTCAAAATCTACTGTCTCTAAACAAAAGAAAGTCAAAGTAGAAGATACACCACCAGTGCCCAAGCAGTGATCTTCAACAACACAGGGAGAATACTATGTATATGTATTACGTGGAAGCCTCCTGGTCGTCTCCGGATCATCTACCCGTGCATCACCAGCTAACCTGTCTCTAGTCTGCTCGTGTGAGCACCCAGAGTAATAAGAGGAGACATAAAACTCTGGGTCAGACATAAAGTCTGGTATGAGCGATAAGCAGCTAAACAGAACAATAACAGGTATACTAAACCATACCTGAACCTGGACCTGCAACCAAAGAGTCAGTACTACATACCGTACAATACTCTAGGATGCCAACAACATATGGTGTAGAAATACGAGGGTGGGGGTGTGTATGTCAAACAATCAAGCATGGCAACCATCCTCACGTCTCTCACTCAGTGCGTAAAGTATACGATGTCTACCACTGTCAATCACTAGATCCATCGAAGTAGTAACGGAGTTCGGCTTGTACAACTACTGCTACTACCAAGCTTACCCACATGGAGTCATGACTACACCTTTACAAATGATCCCACTCCATTGGTATATAGCCACTTTAGTCGTACCTAGGTCACGACATACTGTGACCCTGAATCCGTTCACGTACTTCCCATACATAATGATCCAAAGCTACAGACATCGACAACCCCTTTGCACACGTCCCGCAGCAAAGCCCAACTCATGAAGTGAACTCATTGGTTCCCATCTGGATCCTGAGCTCTAACTTCAAACTTGGACTATCTTTGCATCTCGGGTTTTAGTCTTCTCATATCCAAGCTCCTTGTCTTCCTCACGGTCGCGGTGTGCGGATCGTGGTCTTCCTCACGGTCGCGGTGTGCAGATCGTGGTCTTTCTCACAGTCGCGGTGTGCAGATCGTGCTTCATCTCCACGATCCAAGTATGCGGATCGCTATACTTTGTCATGCTCCAGGTGTGCGAATCTCTATACTTCGTCACGCTCCAGGTGTGCGGATCGCTATACTTCGTCACGCTCCAGCTGTGCGGATCGCTATACTTCGTCACGCTCCAGGTGTGCGGATCGCTATACTTCGTCACGCTCCAGGTGTGCGGTTCGTGGTCATACCCCACGATTCGAGTGTGGGATCGTGGTCATACCCCACGGTCCGAGTGTGGGATCGTGGTCATACCCCACGGTCCGAGTGTGAGATCGTGGTCATACCCCACGGTCCGAGTGTGGGGGCGATCCGATCTGGTCCAAATTCCTGCAACTCTTCCAGCAAACTATTTACGCCATACGACGACGTTTTCGACCAATCTAACTTTTCTAATCAATCATAAATCATTCCAAACAGTCATAGCAACATATAAAATCAACCATAAACACCAAAACAGCAATATAACATGTAAAAATGGATCAAACGTACCCAAAACCCATGTTTTCCCCTTAAACATGTTTAAGCAAATCTAATGGTACGATTAGCAAAACTTAACCAAATCATCACAAACTTCTAACAGAGGTCTAAAATAACATTTCAGAATTTTAGAGTATTTTTCCAGAATTTTATAGTGTAAGAATTTACTAATTATCACTAATCACTCTGATTAACTGTAATTAGTGTCAAAACAATGCTAATCACTCACCTTGGCCACAAACAAAATTCTCAGAACTGAAACTCCTCTGATTTGGGGCGAATACTGATGTCCAACAACAGCTCTAACCTTGCTTTGGTGCTTTTTCTTCTTAATTTGATGTTGCTAAGCCTAATCTTCAATTAGAAAGTGATTTGGGGTGTTTTAGATGTAGGAGGCCATTGTTAGGGTGTCTAAGGATGAAAGTGGCGGCTGGAAAATGTCTAAAGAAATGTTTTCTAACCCTAATCAGCCCCTATATACCTCTAAACCCGAAATTCCCCTCTGGGCCTAGCTGCTAATCACCCGGTTAAGCCCAATTAGCTGAAATTAACCTCTAAATCTTAATTCGGCCATATCTCCCAAACGGTAAGTCCGTTTGGCTATTATGACCACTCTACGGAAAGAGAAACCATCATCCGGAGCCAGTGGAAGTGGTTTCAGGTCAAAATTCCTTTTCAATCAAAAGTTATGGCCAAAACAGTACCAACTAGGGGTAAAATGGTCATTTAAAAATCAGGAAAAATCATGGACATGGGAAATGACCCTAATAGTCGTCTCCCAAAGTTACATGACCATACGACTTCGTATGTGATAGAAATAAATATTCTACAATCCTATGATGCGTAGAATGCGGGTCGTTACATATTCTGCTAAACAGAGTCAATATTTGATTAACGATTTATATCTATATCGTTATCTATATTTTCAATCAACTGACTAGCAGTTCAACCAAACAGCCAGCACATAGCAAACAACCATCATTTATAAATTCTAAAAATATTTTAGAAAAATATAACTGAGAAGAGTTAGTGAGTTTACTCACACTGGACGATCATCGTTAATAATGATAACCATCGCTTGATTCAGACGGACAATTTATTTTGAAATAAATTATAACGAGGTCGAATTCTCTCCCAGTCAGTCCCATTGGGTAGTGTCCGTCCATACGATCCTGTCGGATCTTGTTTTGCCGAAAACCAATATCGTATGACCTAGACATTAGATTTACAAGTCTAAACACTAAATTCAAATTAAAAAATAAATTTAACTATTTTTCAATTGGGCCCTTAACCTTTCAACTCAGCCCACTCCACTTATAAAAGCCCACCCGCTCAACTTCTTCCCTAAATCCGTATACCGCACACCCAGGACTTCCACAAGCCATTTCGTTGATTTCAAACAACCCTCCAGCCTTCGTTACTCCAAAAACATCAAATCTGATAACTCCAATACTCTCCCCTAAAAAATCTCCTTCTGGTCATACCAAAAGAAGAAAACTCGATGTATGGTTTCACCTCCAGACCCGCGAACGCCAGTATAGTACCATCGAACAAAACACAACCGAATCCCTCTAGATTTCGTATACGAATGCGGTTTCCATCTCCGAGTGCAATTCGAGTTAAGAAAATCCCAAACTCCAAGTCTATCACTCTAAAACCGTAACCCTAGAACCACTGACTCACGCTGGCGAATTTCATGCGAACAGAAATGCGACCGAACCCCATAAATTTTATATAGAATCAAAGCCCTTTGGATACTGAATCGATATATACATGTTTCTGAATTTATGGATTTTTGTTTAGATTTTTGAGAGAGGATTCTTCACTGTTGAAGCTTGTAGGTGTGGCGGCGTAAGTTTTTACTACTGAAAAAATGGGGTTAGGGTTAGGAAAGGTAAAGGTATTTTATAGGAGGGTTTTATTATTTTTTCTTCGATTATTCTATTTTATTTTAAGCAATAGCTGTTTACATTTGTCTTCTAAAATTCCTGTGATCACATACGACACCCAAAAATCACCAAACTGGTCATGCAGCTAGAGTTCGACCTTGCGGACCCAACAAAACTCGTTTTGTCGAATTCCGACTCCGTTTGCTCACACAACGTATTTTTAACCGTCAAAATACTAATTGTTTTGCACATTAAAAATCGGTACGGACACATACTGACTTCAAAAATCACGGAAACTGAAATCTAACAACAATTTAACATTGCGGATCCAACAAAATTATTTTCGTCAAATTCTGAGGTCGTTTGCAAAACTGGCTATTTTTAAAGCTCTAAATAACCCATATAAATATATAAATATATTTAAAAACATTTAAATTTAACATTTAAAAATAAATATTATCATATATATTCGCAGTGGAATACCATACAGCTCCACTGGGATTTATAATCGATATTTCAAAATTCCCAGTTATATCGATATTTGATTTATATTGAAAATCCTTTTTATAATATAAATAAATCGATATAAATTATAAAGGTATTCCACAACGACTTTTCTAAAATTTGATTTGGACATAACTAAAAATCTACACGACAAAATCTTGGTTTTTCTCTTCAACTAGAAAAATATACTTCACCAACTCCTAATGTTTCTTGTTTCACAGAAATCCGATTTAAAACGAATCCTGTACATTCAGTTGAAGTTCAAATCGCCAAATAGCGAATTGCCACGCCATTTCGAGCTCGATTATAATTATATTATAATTATACGTTCAAACTGCCGTTCAAATAATACATTCGTTATTCTAATTTATTTTATACTGAATTAAATATCACCGATGATCCAATTCACACCATTTTGCGAATTCCACTATTTCTGACTATTTCAGAAATTAATTATATTATTTATTTTAATTAAATATTCAATATTATTTAATTATGGTCATTTTAAATAACCAAACCATTATTTAAATAATTAAATAAATTTTTTATATCGCTGAAAAATGTGGGTAGTTACATTCTTCCCACCTTAAAATAATTTCGTCCTCGAAATTGCTAAGGTAGAGAACAAATCCTATTGACTAGGACAAATTTATTTGTTTACTTACCAACTTCAATTTCAACTGAACCAATTTAATTTCAATTAAAATATTCATTTATTTTTATTAACGAAAATTTTCAAAAATTCTGAAAATTTTCCAACACCCGAAATTTTCAAAAAATTTCTCCAGCACCTCCTTTGTACCGGTCAATAGTTCAAACCCAAACTCGCCTCTCTAGGCCCTTTCCAATCCAAAAGAAAATCAAATAGCCAAGCAGCTTGCCGATTCGGCACATAAAACCTCATATGGAAACTTAAACATGTACCTTTTGTCGGGCATATCACTAAATCCTTTTATTCTGCTGCCAATTAAGCATTTACCAAAGTCATCCCAATTAATCTTTGATCAATTTATTCTCAACACAGCTATTCGCTTAAACAAGCCAATTACCATTTCAAACTCAAGTTTCATTCTCGATTCCGAACTTCTAACTCGTCAATCCAATAGCATTTCAGATTCTATTTCACAATTCAAAATGATCCCACTTGATATATTATATTCCAATTAAATTTCCAGTTAATCGGTTTCAATTCAATTCATATTCGCTTTCACCGATTCCTATTTAAATTTGTTTTTAATTCAGACGATCTTTTCCTGGGAGTTATAAATAACTTTGCTTTTCACAAAAATCAAATATCTCCCTTTCGAGATTCAAAACAACTTGTTTTCCTCAAAACAATTTCAAAAACAATTTCATTGGTAGTAATCCGTCACTTAGAACTCGAAAATGAACACTGATGATGTGGCCAGCATCATTAGAGTTATTTCCCGGTGATAAAAGTGAGTTCAATACTATATCACTCTAAAAACCATTTTTAAATAATTCCATTTTGAAATCTTTTTCAAATACCATTCACGATGCTTGTAAACAAATTAAAATCTCCCAGGATCTTAAAATTTCTTATACTTAATTCAAATTCATATACGAACATTTTTCCCAGTTTTCAGAATTTTAATTCCAATCCTGATTTAATTCAAATTTAATTAATCTGCTTTTATATTATACGAACTCAAATTGGTTATTTATATAACCATTTCAATAATAATCAATCAACACATCCCATATACTATAATACTTCAAATATAAATATTTTCTTTTATATCCAAATATAATTTTGGTAAAATTATTTCATTTACCCTCTTCCAAAGCATATTGTATCGGCTTATCGTACTTGAGTGTTTAGAAACTCCTATCGATACAGTGGATCAAACTGATCGACCCGAATTCACAAACTACTCAACCAATAAATCTCCACAATATAAAACATATTTTTATAAAATCTACAAATACGTTCACTCGTATATATACACTCAACTCAATCTAGGGTATTGCTAACCCTATCTCTACTAAGTCACGCCACAGAGCCAAGGTAATCACTTAACCTTCAGCTCTGATACCACTGTAACGAACTGGGATTTTCGACTCCGAAAATCAACACCAAACTATCATGTTGACCATTCAGATATCGAACATTCCAGATCATTAATAGAAAGATGTTAGAGGGTGAGAACAGGTAAGATAGAAAATTAGAATAGAAGAAGAAGAAGATCGCAATCAGAGTAAACATGAATATCACCGCGGAACGAATAAGATATAATATATATAACATAACTTTGCAATAAAACAGTATGTATATACAATGACATTATCAGAGTACAACACTTACATGCAGCGGAAATAAGAATAGCTATATAATCCTGAAGCCTCCTGCTTCGAGCTCCTCAAAGTATATCTGTAAAGACCTGAACTACTTGACTGCCCGTACAAATTTGGGCACCCAAGAGTTTAGGGAAAACAAAACAAAATAAACTCTGGGTCAGTCATGGGACTGGTGTGAGTAAACTCAAATCATTTGGTTTAACTTTTCAAAATCCTTTTCAAAAGAAAAGATAATCGTAAGACCTATCCACACATGAACACGGACGGCTTTTACCTTACGATAACCCAAAACAGTTTTGGAAATCAATACTTTTCTGATATTATAATAATGTCTAATCACAAGTAATTAACAATCTAGCAGAATGCTTGCATCTCACGCTCCACATATACAATATACAAACAAAACCGCGGGCACTTATTGGAGATTGGATTCCGACTATGACAAGGTATGGGACCACCTGCCGATAGTGTATCTCTAGAGACGAATACACTGGGTTCAACAAGAACATCTTGCAACCCGGCCAACACATGACCGACCACTCATTTTGCTTGAGTGTATAGAATGTATATCACCAACGGTTGGGAGCTACCCACTGTTTCCCGAAAAGGGACATCATCGATCATAGATAAAAGGATGAAATGGATTTTCTCTAGATAGGTGATATACACCCTAATAGGAGCGACCCACTTAGCCATGATGCCTGCCCGATTTCTGTCATTTCCCGGTTGATGAGGCTTGAGGTCATAACGTATCTTTGACAGATCATACATTCATTTACTTTGAATGCCACATCGTCATACCCGTCAAATCACAAATTGATTTCTCTAAAAATACCACGGGTATAAAGCTAAGAGAAATGAATTCCTCCGCCACCAAACGTAAGTACATTTGAAGAGATCAACTTACGCGATCCTTTAGATATACTCTATCAGACATTCGTCCATTCACGTTTGTCCTGAGACTGGACAAACCGAAGGCACTATTCTGTAAACAGGATAGCCCTTGCATAACTCCATCTTCAATGATTTTCATCATATTTGATCGCAATGCTAACGTCCGTACAGAGTGGTTTTCAGATAATGAATCTGATCCCGGTCTCTCCGTATTAACGATGGAATAATGGTCAAAAACTTCGATAGTCGGTGATTTAACTATCAAAGGAAAACAGCTGTGCAAATAACGATATTATTTCCAGATTGAAATTCTATCGACCAATCATCATTCAAAGGTTTATTTCTTTTAATTAGATTATCATTAATTCATCCATTTCCCTTTCTATATATTCGTAAGTTCTTAATTTCTAAATTTGAAAAAACATACTTTATAAATCATTGGGAAAACATCACCATATTTACTTCCATTCCTTATTTCCTATATTGGAAAAGATTTCTGATCCTTATTTGGAAAACGTTTCCAAACTCCTTCATTTGATTTAAACCGGTGTTTAAATAAAACATCACTAAGCCAATTCAAACCATTTCACTCATTGGCTCAATTCACTTAACCAATCTTCACTATCGAACTTTACCCATCCCTTAGTTAAAACGAAGCCAATCAAGTTGGGGTATAATTACCTCTCAGACCTTAACTGAACAACATTTCTAACTTCGAAATAGACAAAGTTCACCTTTTAAATCTTTAACACTTCCTTACGTAACTCGGATTCTATTTATGAATCTACTTCTTTTACCAAATCACTTGATTATAACGATGGTGTTATAATCCCATGCTTTCGAAATAAAATAACTTAAATAAAATTCTTATTCCTTATTTTGAATAAATAACAAATAACTAATTGGATAATAATATACATGTAACACCCCGTAATTTGAACATAAAAATTCAAAAATTAAAGTATACTTAATTAAGTGAAATGGGTTGCGCAGAGAAATATATATATATTGATATATATATATATATCTATATATTTGAAAATTAAATAAATAAATATGCAAAAATGTTCAAAACAGCGAATTGGGAGAGGGGAATAACCGAACCGGCCGATTTTTGAGGTCGACCCGAGCTCGCTGGGTCGACTAGGGGTTAATCCAGGGTGTTTGGCTGTCAACCCGTGGGCCGATTCGCTCAAATGCAGATTTTGCATTTGAATGGTTCTCATGGTTCAGCTTTAATCTAAAGGCCCTAGATGGTTCCTACACTTGACTTCTTCCCCAAGACATGCTTTGATGGCTTGGATTGAATCTAGGGTTAATCCTATGGCTAATACTATCCTAATCCTCTATAAAAAGACCCCTAAACCTAGCCTAAGTCACCATTATTCAATCCTACAACTAAACTATGTCAAATTTGTTCCTCTCATGGCCTCCACTCTCATGCTAAAATTCCTAAGCCTATTTCTATGAGAGATTGTGAGTTCATACAAGTGCTTTCAAACTTGTATGAGTGTTCTTAGTTTGCATTCAAGTCAAGTTGCAACATTTCTATTTCAAAGCAAGGATTTTTATTGATTTGGCGCAAGGGTTTTTCAATTGGGGCTTTCATATTTTGGTGCTTGCATAAGGGCTTCGTCTCAATCTTTATAATAAATATTCATTTGTGTCTTCATAGCGTAGTAAGCCCTTTTCTACTTTCTTTTTTATTGAACTCTAAAGTTAAATGAATGATGCAAGTTTGGTTGATCATTATATGCAAGTTTGGTTGATCATTATATGCAAGTTTGGTTGATCAATATATGCAAGTTTGGTTGATCATTATATGCAAGTTTGGTTGATCATTATATGCAAGTTTGGTTGATCATTATGCAAGTTATGTATGACACATGTTGCCATGTTATGCAAGTTTGGGTTGATCATGTTATCATGTTATGCAAGTTTGGGTTGATCATGTTATCATGTTATGCGAGTTAAACTTGAGTTTATGACCTTAAAGCTTCAAGCTTTATGTTAAAGGTTGCATTTTGGAAACATGAAAGTTATCATATCCCTTATGATAACTTGCATGTGAGGCCAAATGCGAACTTCTAGCAACTTCTACATGTTATTTATCACCATGTATCACTCATATGCTAAGTTTGGTTTTATGCATGCTTTTGAAGCCTAATAATGCAATATGCAAGTATATGAACATATGTACATCTCATATGCCACCATGTTAAACTTGTGGCTTCAACACCTTTTTGTCATGATTATGCCAAGTTCCCTATTTTATCCTTTATGCGTTGTTGCGTTTATGTAAACGATGGGATTACGTTGGGGTTGGGTAACATAATGACATGAACATGGTTTTTATAACATAACGTAATATGTTAACATGTAATTATGTTTTGGAAACATAATGGACATGACACTTAGAAAATATGAGTGTGGCCAACTCGAGGTTGGGTTGAGTTTGTAGCATAAATCTACCCGGACCCGCCTGGCTTAACTAGTGGATACAAACATTAGGACCCAATGTGAGAAGTTGGTCATGTTGTGCACGAACCCGAGGTTAGACCAGGTTGTGGTGTAAAGCTACCCGGACCCGCCCGGCTTAACTAGTAACCACAACAAGGTCTAATGTGAGAGGTTAAAGCACATTAAGTTAATGAATGCCTCCTGATTAGGGTTAAGTCATGGTCCACTTAATACTTAACTAATTTGGGCTTGATGGATTAATCGAGGTTAAGTCAGGAGCCTTGGGTACTCTTAACCAATTTAATCCACGTGTGGATCGGGTTAACCACATTTAACCCGTTAAGAAACCCCAGTTGCGTGGTCCTTTTCAGCAGTAACCTCCTTGGTAGTATCATAAGACCCTTGGACTAGGCTAGGGTGGGGCACGATTACTGGGCTGATTGTAAGAGACCAAAAGAGACGGCTGAATGATGCCCCGGTTGTTCAGGCGGACCATGGTCGTGCACATTAAGTCCGGAGTTGAACAAGGACACCGGTAGGTTTGGACTGTGCATCATGGTATGGTGTCAGAGGGTTACACCATAGGGCCTAATACACCCTAGGGTGGACCCTGCACAGTCAACTACATTACATGATTAGGCCGCATGACACCGACACTTGACGAGTTAGGCTTATAGGGAGCCGATCGACTAGACCGAGTAGTTGGACCTTGATTTAGGTCACCTCATGATGTTGGGCCAAGCTTGGGCCAAGGGATCAATTCTTGTTTTTACTTGACATGTTAGAATGCTAGTACACCCGTGGTGCAAAACTTAACCTTAATTATGCGATGACACCTTTATCTATCTTGTTAGTTAATCATCATGCCAGTATGTTGTTATCCTTATGTTCATCTCAGCTTCTCATGCCAGTTAACTTTACTAGTTCATAGACAGATAGTAGTAGGGCTTACCTGTCTTTTTGACTGACCTGTTTTCTTTCGCCTCTTTTCTTCCGTTTCCCCCCTCAGGTTCTCAGGGTGGGAACATTGGAGCTTAGCTTGGATCTTTACAGCTTGCTTACTGGATTTGCTCATGTACGGTTTTGGACATTGAGCTAGCTATGGTTTATCACTTCATTTTGGGGATAGTACTTTATGTTTTTCAGTTTATGCTTTTATCTAGACTTTGTTGTTGGAAAATAATGACCAAGTACTTTGTTGTAACATGACTATGGTTCTGAAATGCTAAATTTTATCCGCTGCTTTACTACTCTGTTTTACTTATATGTTCTGTCTTGTGATATCTGCATGCATGTTTACCTTGTTTAACGCCCCTCCAAAGCTAATTTCCTTGCAAGAGTGGCATTGGTGGAGGTGGGGTGTTACATTTGGTATCAGAGCATAAGGTTAACAAGATTCGAGCAAAAGGTTTTTAAAACTTACCTTTTGAAAAACTATTTTCAAAACCAATTAAGTATTTTCCAAGAAAAGTCTAGTTATTTTAAAAAAGGCTATTCCCCAAAAGCCATAGCACTATCCTTCATTCCTTCATTCTGAATCTATCTATCTTTTTCTTCATTTCAGTATGGCCGATCGCTTTAACATCCCGGAAGACGTACAAGTACCCGTCTGGTTCCGGAGATTTATGGAGGCAAGGGCGAATGAAGCCGGCCCCGCAAACATTCCTCCTCCTTCCCCCGTCGCTAACATCTCTCCTCCTCCCGTAGCTGAGGTTCCTCCTCCCCCTCAGCATACACAAGTGAATTTCGCGGAGCTTTGCAAAGACTTTAAGGCGATAGGTTGCAAGAATTTTGACGGAACGGAGACTTCTGTGGAGGCAAGAAACTGGTTAAAGGAAACTGAAGACCTCTTTGATATCTTGGATGTGGAAGATCGTAGGAAAGTTCTGTTGGCGGTATGGTTATTGAAAGGGGAAGCCACTTATTGGTGGGTAGTCACCACCACTACTAGACCCATTGAGACTTGGGAGGACTTTAGGAGAAGGTTTGGACTAAAGTTCCTATCATCGACAGAAGAGAATCTTCAGATGGAGAAGTTCCTATCTCTAAAGCAAGGGGACATGACAGTTAGGGAATACGTGGATATGTTTAATCAACTTGCTCAGTTCGGTCTAGAATTGGTAAACACAGCTCGGAAGAAGGCCCTACACTTTGCTCTAGGATTGAATGAGCCATTGCGCGGTTTGGCCATGTCTCATATACCCCTGGGGGCAACTTTCGAGAGTTTGGTGAATATGGCCCTGCTTCAAGAGGGAGATAAGAGTGGCAAGAAGGAGGTCAAGGAAAATGAGTCTCAAGGTGAGAAGGTAGATTCCGGAAAAGGAGGCAAGAACAACAATAGCAAGAACAACAAGTCAAGAGAAAGGAGGAAGTGCAACTTCTGTGGGATTACTGGGCACATAGCCAAAGACTGTAGGAAGAAGAAGAGGAAGTTGGGCGAATGCTTTCACTGTGGAGAGCCTAGACATCTTAGCAAGGATTGCCCCAAGAAGCAAGGACAAGGGCAAGGACAAACTCGGCAAGTAAGACCCTCAGGAGGGCAATTGCAGGCTCTCCTCGCTCTTCCAGCTTTTGATCGAGGTAGAGTTTTTATAGAAATTCATGTTTACATTTCTGATTTTCCTGTTCGCACCTTATTTGATTCTGGCGCATCGCATAGTTTTATCTCTTCTGGTATTGTTGAAAGTTTGCACCTAAGTACTAGCTTAGTTGAGGATCCCGTTTGTGTTTCAAATCCAATTGGGGGTTCCGCCCATCTACCTGTGGTTTGTATGGATTTGAAAATCTCTATCTTGAGCATAGAATTCATGTGTAATGTTTAGGTTCTCGGGTTTATGGGATACAGGTTGATTTTGGAGGTGGATTGGTTGTCCAGTTATGGAGCCATTCTTGACTGTGAGCATAGGGTAGTGAGGCTCATGACTCGCCTCAGTAATCCCCTAGAAATTTCTTGTAACCCTAGAGGTCCCGTCATGTTATGTTATCTTGAATCTCTCGACTCGTCCATCGATGATCTGCAATCTGTAAGGGTGGTCCGAGACTATCCCGATGTCTTTGAAGAAGTTAAGGGGTTACCCCCTAAACGAGAGATAGATTTCCGCATTTATCTAGTCGATAATGCCAAGCCAGTATCATTGCTCGTTAGGCACATGGCCTCTCGAGAAAGAAGGGATCTCGGTAAGCAAATCAAGGAATTGCTTGAGAAGAATTTTATTAGGCGAAGCATTTCTGAATGGGGTGCTCCGGTGGTATTCGCTACTAAGGCGGATGGTTCGCTTCATCTATGTGTTGATTATCGAGAGTTGAACAAGCTGACAAAGAAAAATAGGCACCCGTTACCGAGGATTGATGATCTCTTTGACCAGCTTGTAGGTGCTTCTGTTTTCTCTCAGCTCGATCTAGCCACCGAATTCCATTAGCTTAGAGTAGCTGAGGATAGCATTGGTAAAACTGCGTTTAGGACTCCGGATGGATTCTTTGAATGGCTTGTCATGCCATTCGGTTTGACTAATGCACCCGCCTACTTCTTAGATTTGATGAGTAGGGTGTTCAGAGAGTTCCTTAACAAGTTCGTGGTTGTCTTCGTGGATGATATTCTGATCTTCTCAAAGGATGAGGAAGAGCATGCTAGGCATCTCAAGGAAGTGATGGATACGCTTAGAGCGCATCAGTTGAAAGCCAAGTTCTCCAAATGTCATTTCTGGAGAAGGGAAGTTCGGTTTCTTGGACATATAGTTTCTAAGCAAGGCATAGCGGTGGATCCCGCGAAAGTGGTTGTGGTTCAAGACTGGAAGACTCCGAGGAATGCAACCGAAGTAAGGAGCTTTCTCGGTTTGGCGGGCTACTATAGGAAGTTCATTAGGGACTTCGCTAAGATTTCGGCCCCTCTTACTAAGTTGACAAAGAAGAACTTAGTCTTTGCATGGGACTTGGAGTGTGAGCTTGCTTTTCAAAGGCTCAAGAGAGCCCTTACCTCAGCTCTAGTTTGGCAACGTGGATTGGCACTGTTTTCAAGAGATAGTTTTCTGCGTGGGATACCGTATAATATGTAAACGAGATCCAAGATTCACTAACGAATCTTGGAAAGCTTGCACGAAACCATGAGCACGCAGTTATGTTTAAGCCAAGTATTTTAGGCAAAGAATAAGTGGAAGTGGAACGAGAGGCAACGGTGAAATGAGTTCTAACTCATATTTTGGGAACAAGAATTAAGAACTACGGAATTGCAAAGTTAAAAGACGGTCAGGGCACAATGGGATTAAGCACAAGAAAATGCGGCTTAGAAGATCGAAGACTAGATACGCGCATTTAATCTCTTTCTAAGAGTATATCCTTGATCCCTATTGTTCCGTAGAGCTTACTCGCATGCTATCTTTTAAGTATATCCTCTCGGCCCTATCCTCAATCTTAGATCTGTTGCAAACCCCCTAAGGAGTATGACTAGCCTATTTGTGATATATGGTTGGGGTGAAGAAGTTCGTCACCAAACTATTTGGGCTTTATGGGATATGGGTAATAATTGATAGACTTACGAAGAGAACCCATTTTTCCGGTGAAAAGCAAGAGGACCGTATCATGGCTAGCATCTGTTTATCTTCAAGAGATAGTATGGTTGCATGGAGTTTCTTCTAGCATAGCTAGCGATCGTGACCCAATTTTCACTAGCCAGTTCTGGAACAGTTTGCAAGAAGCGATGGGTACACGATTGAATCTGAGTACAGCCTATCACCCCCAGACGGATGGCCAAACCGAAAGGGTGAATAGAGTGCTAGAAGATCTCTTGAGGCTTGGTGTTCTCGACTTCGGTGGTACTTGGGAAGACCACCTTCCTCTTGTAGAGTTTGCTTATAATAATAGCTATCAAGCCAGCATAGTGATGGCACCATTTGAAGCTTTGTATGGGAGGCCGTGTAGGTCACCATCTTGTTGGTGGGAGACAACAGATAGACTTATACTTGGGCCCGATATGATACGGGACACATCCGAGAAAGTTGAATTAGTGAGAAGAAGGATGAAAGCGGCCCAAGACAGACAGAAATCCTATGTTGACAGACGAAGGGCAGATTTGGAATTCGAAGTGGGAGACATGGTTTTCATAAAGGTTTCTCCTTTATGTAATGTGGTTCGTTTTGGAGCAGCGGGGAAGCTGGCACCAAGGTTCGTAGGACCTTTCCCTATCACAGAGAGAATTGGAAAGATGGCCTATAAGGTGGAATTGCCCGAAAAGCTAGCCGGAGTGCATAATGTCTTTCATGTCTCGCATCTCCGAAAGTGCCTTCATGAGTCCGCTGAGGTGGTTGAACCAAGCATTCTTGAAGACATTGAGGTAGAGAAAGAAGCAACCTTGAGAAAAGCTCCGATTCGTATCTTGGGAACAGAGATTAAGAAACTGAGGAATCGAGAAGTCAAATTGGTGAAAGTTCAGTGGGGTGAAGCCGACGAAGATGCAACTTGGGAAA
The DNA here is from genome assembly GCA_030737875.1 of Allium sativum. Classification (NCBI taxonomy): domain Eukaryota; kingdom Viridiplantae; phylum Streptophyta; class Magnoliopsida; order Asparagales; family Amaryllidaceae; genus Allium; species Allium sativum. The sequence goes on along the minus strand of CM060914.1, from coordinate 5,263,842 downwards.
CCGAGGAGAAGATGCGTGGGCTTTATCCATTTCTTTTTGAGGGTACATTCTCGACCTCTTTCCTAATTAGCATATCTTTCTGTTTATCCGCGTTTATCCTGTTTATCTTGTCATCTCGTTAATCATGTTATGAGGACCTTAGGTAGAAACCCTTTGGATGAAACATGTATTTGAAACATGTTATGCTTGATGGTTGCAAGTGGTTGCAAGTGTTTGCACGTGGATACTCGTGGATGCATGGTGCACATTAGGCACTAAGATCGGCTCACACACTTTCATGTTGCATATGCATGAGTGCTTATACTTATTCATGGATGAAACTTGTTATGCTATCACGTGGATGTTGCATTTGGATGAATGTTATGTGCACTCATGTAGAGATTATAAATTATGTTAGGAATTTGCATACATATGGACTCATTTCACTAACATGCTTTGCATTAAGGAGGTTTACTGTATCAGTAACCGCCTGATTTTTGCATTAGATAAGTACATATACACACACCTTTGCATATGATCATACAACATTTAGAGTCCTTTAAGGACAGTGACTGCACGTGGATGATGTTTTGAGTAGATGGATGATGGATAGTAGGATACGTTCTTCCTAACTTGGAGATTTCGGGGACGAAATCCTTTAAGGAGGGGAGAATGTAACACCCCATAATTTGAACATAAAAATTCAAAAATTAAAGTATACTTAATTAAGTGAAATGGGTTGCGCAGATATATATATATATATTGATATATATATATATATATATTTGAAAATTAAATAAACAAATATGCAAAAATGTTCAAAACAGCGAATTGGGAGAGGGGAATAACCGAACCGGCCGATTTTTGAGGTCGACCCGAGCTCGCTGGGTCGACTAGGGGTTAATCCAGGGTGTTTGGCTGTCAACCCGTGGGCCGATTCGCTCAAATGCAGATTTTGCATTTGAATGGTTCTCATGGTTCAGCTTTAATCTAAAGGCCCTAGATGGTTCCTACACTTGACTTCTTCCCCAAGACATGCTTTGATGGCTTGGATTGAATCTAGGGTTAATCCTATGGCTAATACTATCCTAATCCTCTATAAAAAGACCCCTAAACCTAGCCTAAGTCACCATTATTCAATCCTACAACTAAACTATGTCAAATTTGTTCCTCTCATGGCCTCCACTCTCATGCTAAAATTCCTAAGCCTATTTCTATGAGAGATTGTGAGTTCATACAAGTGCTTTCAAACTTGTATGAGTGTTCTTAGTTTGCATTCAAGTCAAGTTGCAACATTTCTATTTCAAAGCAAGGATTTTTATTGATTTGGCGCAAGGGTTTTTCAATTGGGACTTTCATATTTTGGTGCTTGCATAAGGGCTTCGTCTCAATCTTTATAATAAATATTCATTTGTGTCTTCATAGCGTAGTAAGCTCTTTTCTACTTTCTTTTTTATTGAACTCTAAAGTTAAATGAATGATGCAAGTTTGGTTGATCATTATATGCAAGTTTGGTTGATCATTATATGCAAGTTTGGTTGATCATTATGCAAGTTATGTATGACACATGTTGCCATGTTATGCAAGTTTGGGTTGATCATGTTATGCAAGTTTGGGTTGATCATGTTATCATGTTATGCGAGTTAAACTTGAGTTTATGACCTTAAAGCTTCAAGCTTTATGTTAAAGGTTGCATTTTGGCAACATGAAAGTTATCATATCCCTTGTGATAACTTGCATGTGAGGCCAAATGCGAACTTCTAGCAACTTCTACATGTTATTTATCACCATGTATCACTCATATGCTAAGTTTGGTTTTATGCATGCTTTTGAAGCCTAATAATGCAATATGCAAGTATATGAACATATGTACATCTCATATGCCACCATGTTAAACTTGTGGCTTCAACACCTTTTTGTCATGATTATGCCAAGTTCCCTATTTTATCCTTTATGCGTTGTTGCGTTTATGTAAACGATGGGATTACGTTGGGGTTGGGTAACATAATGACATGAACATGGTTTTTATAACATAACGTGATATGTTAACTTGTAATTATGTTTTGGAAACATAATGGACATGACACTTAGAAAATATGAGTGTGGCCAACTCGAGGTTGGGTTGAGTTTGTAGCATAAATCTACCCGGACCCGCCCGGCTTAACTAGTGGCTACAAACAATAGGACCCAATGTGAGAAGTTGGTCATGTTGTGCACGAACCCGAGGTTAGACCAGGTTGTGGTGTAAAGCTACCCGGACCCGCCCGGCTTAACTAGTAACCACAACAAGGTCTAATGTGAGAGGTTAAAGCACATTAAGTTAATGAATGCCTCCTGATTAGGGTTAAGTCATGGTCCACTTAATACTTAACTAATTTGGGCTTGATGGATTAATTGAGGTTAAGTCAGGAGCCTTGGGTACTCTTAACCAATTTAATCCACGTGTGGATCGGGTTAACCACATTTAACCCGTTAAGAAACCCTAGTTGCGTGGTCCTTTTCAGCAGTAACCTCCTTGGTAGTATCATAAGACCCTTGGACTAGGCTAGGGTGGGGCACGATTACTGGGCTGATTGTAAGAGACCAAAAGAGACGGCTGAATGATGCCCCGGTTGTTCAGGCGGACCATGGTCGTGCACATTAAGTCCGGAGTTGAACACGGGCACCGGTAGGTTTGGACTGTGCATCATGGTATGGTGTCAGAGGGTTACACCATAGGGCCTGATACACCCTAGGGTAGACCCTGGATAGTCAACTACATTACATGATTAGGTCGCATGACACCGACACTTGACGAGTTAGGCTTATAGGGAGCCGATCGACTAGACCGAGTAGTTGGACCTTGATTTATGTCACCTCATGATGTTGGGCCAAGCTTGGGCCAAGGGATCAATTCTTGTTTTTACTTGACATGTTAGAATGCTAGTACACCCGTGGTGCAAAACTTAACCTTAATTATGCGATGACACCTTTATCTATCTTGTTAGTTAATCATCATGCCAGTATGTTGTTATCCTTATGTTCATCTCAGCTTCTCATGCCAGTTAACTTTACTAGTTCATAGACAGATAGTAGTAGGGCTTACCAGTCTTTTTGACTGACCAGTTTTCTTTCGCCTCTTTTCTTCCATTCCCCCCCCCCCTCAGGTTCTCAGGGTGGGAACATTGGAGCTTATCTTGGATCTTTACAGCTTGCTTACTGGATTTGCTCATGTACGGTTTTGGACATTGAGCTAGCTATGGTTTATCACTTCATTTTGGGGATAGTACTTTATGTTTTTCAGTTTATGCTTTTATCTAGACTTTGTTGTTGGAAAATAATGACCAAGTACTTTGTTGTAACATGACTATGGTTTTGAAATGCTAAATTTTATCCGCTGCTTTACTACTCTGTTTTACTTATATGTTCTGTCTTGTGATATCTGCATGCATGTTTACCTTGTTTAACGCCCCTCCAAAGCTAATGTCCTTGCAAGAGTGGCATTGGCGGAGGTGGGGTGTTACAATACACCTCGATTTAAAGAGGAAAAGTAAATAGTACTTTCCCTAATTCGATATAATCGAATTCAACGTATAATTCTCTTTTTCGAATAATCTCTATTCGATAACTCCTTTTTGAATAAACTATATTCGATAACTCTTTCTTCGCATAACTATATTCGATAATCCCTCTTCGAATGATTTACATTCGATCAACTATCTACGAAGAATTTACATTTGATAAATCTCCTTTCGAATAAACTATATTCGATTAACTCCTTTGAATTAACTCATTTTGACTAACTCAACTCGATTAACTCAACTTGATTAACTTATTTGATTAACTCAAATTATTTAACTCAAATTATTTAACTCACTTATCTAATAACTAATATTCGATTAATTTATATTCGAATAACTATGTCTGTTTTAACTTTATTTCGAATGGCTAATATTCAATTTAACTCCATTCGCTTGACTCTAGATCGCAGCGATCACAATGGTTATGCCTGATTCCCCCAGGAAACATCCGACCGCCGTAGGCTATCTGCAGCCCTGCGAATTCCGCTAGCAGTCGTACGAAATGGCAACTCATCCTAAATAACTATGTTTGACTAACTCTATCTCAAATAACTATATTCGATCAAATCTAATTGAATAACTAATATTCAATTTATTCTAATTCGATTAACTATGTTCAGTTAACTCTAATTCGAATAATTCTAACTCTAATCAATTTACTCTAACTGATTAACTCCTACTGATTATTCAATTTCAAATATCGATGTTGAAATCGATTCTTACTTCTCTATATAAATCACGACTTATATATTCCATTTATCCATGATAAACATTTTATTTGATTTATAAAATATTATTTATAAATTTATCTTCTCAATCCATCGGTTAGAATAGGTTCTATTTAAAATCTTTGCTTTAATTCCATATCCTCTTATACCCGTGTGAGAAGCACGGATCTAAACCTTCCAAAGGCAAAATTCTCCTTTTATATAATTCTAGTCACTTTGCAAGTATTTCCTTTTTAAAACTATTTCTTGACAAAATAAACCCCCTTTCGATAATTCTATTTGTTTAAAAAAAATTCCTTTTTATAAAATTTATTGATTTTATAAGTAATTCCTTTGATAATCTAACTATTTTCTTTTACTATTTATTTTACACGCATTTCCCCCTTTCTATTCTATTTATTTTTCAAATAAATATCCCTTTTCAATTCTATTTATAAATAGTTTACAAATATTTCTTTTTCAATTATATTTGTAAATGTTCACAAATATTTCCCTTCAATTCTCTCTATTTGATTAACAAATAAGTATTCCCTTTTTAATCTATTTATTTTCTCAATAAATAGTTTTTCTTTTTATAAATCTTTTGATTCTATAAATATTTCTTTTTCAATATAACATTGAAAATTCCTTTTTTTTACATTCCGGTATTCCTTATGGTTTTAACGTACCATATAACAATGATCGGTATCATTCAACCATATAAAATCAACAACAGAGTTCATATCACATCATATAACACAATATATGAAAAACAGTAAAATAAATGTTGAGGAACCCAGTTGGGTCCCTCCGACCTGTTTCCCTGCATCCAAAGATGTTAAACAATAAAATTAACATCAACTTCATTTTACTATGAAATATTCTGCTAAACAGAGTCAATATTTGATTAACGATTTATATCTATATCGTTATCTATATTTTCAATCAACTGACTAGCAGTTCAACCAAACAGCCAACACATAGCAAACAACCATCATTTATAAATTCTAAAAATATTTTAGAAAAATATAACTGAGAAGAGTTAGTGAGTTTACTCACATTGGACGATCATCGTTAATAACGATAACCATCGCTTGATTCAGACGGACAGTTTATTTTGAAATAAATTGTAACAAGGTCGAATTCTCTCCAAGTCATTCCCATTGGGTAGTGTCCGTCCATACGATCCTGTCGGATCTTGTTTTGCCAAAAACCAATATCGTATGACCTAGACATTAAATTCAAATTAAAAAAATAAACTTAACTATTTTTCAATTAGGCCCTTAACCTTTCAACTTAGCCCACTCCACTTATAAAAGCCCACCCGCTCAAGTTCTTCCCCAAATCCGTATACCGCACACCCAGGACTTCCTCAAGCCATTTCGTTGATTTCAAACAACCCTCCAGCCTTCGTTACTCCGAAAACATCAAATCTGAGAACTGCAATACTCTCCCCTCAAAAATCTCCTTCTGGTCATACTAAAAGAAGCAAAGTCGATGTACGGTTTCACCTCCAGACCCGCGAACGCCGGTACAGTACCATCGAAAAAAAAAACGAATCCCTCCAGATTTCGTATACGGATGCAGTTTCCATCTCTGAGTGCAAGTCGAGTCAAGAAAATCCCAAACTCAAAGTCTATCACTCTAACCGTAACCCTAGAACCACTGACTCACGCCGGCGAATTTCAAGCGAACAGAAACGTGACCGAACCCCATAAATTTTATATAGAATCAAAGCCCTTTGGATAATGAATCGATATATACATGTTTCTGAATTTATGGATTTTTGTTTAGATTTTTGAGAGAGGATTCTTCACTGTTGAAGCTTGTAGGTGTGGCGGCGTAAGTTTTTACTACTGAAAAAAAAGGGGTTTGGGTTAGGAAAGGTAAAGGTATTTTATAGGAGAGTTTTATTATTTTTTTATTCGATTATTCTATTTTATTTTAAGCAATCGCTATTTACATTTGTCTTCTAAAATTCCTGTGATCACATACGACACCCAAAAATCACCAAACTAGTCATGCAGCTAGAGTTCGACCTTGCGGACCCAACGAAACTGGTTTTGTCGAATTTCGCCTCCCTTTGCTCACACAACGTATTTTTAACTGTCAAAATACTAATTGTTTTGCACATTGAAAATCGGTACAGACACATACTGACTTCAAAAATCACGGAAACTGAAATTTAACAATAATTTTACATTGCGGATCCAACAAAATTAGTTTCATCAAATTCTGAGGTCGTTTGCAAAACTGGCTATTTTTAAAGCTCTAAATAACCCACTTAAATATATAAATATATTTAAAAACATTTAAATTTAATATTTAAAAATAAATATTATCATATATATTCACAGTGGAATACTATACAGCTCCACTGGGATTTATAACTCGATATTTCAAAATTCCCAGTTATATCGATATTCGATTTATATTGAAAATCCTTTTTAAAATATAAATAAATCGATATAAATTATAAAGGAATTCCACAGCGAATTTTCTAAAATTTGATTTGGATATAACTAAAAATATAAACGAAGAAATCTCGATTTTTCTCTTCCACTAGAAAAATATACTTCACCAGCTCCTAACGTTTCTTGTTTCACAGAAATCCGATTTAAAACGAATCCTGTACATTCAGTTGAAGTTCAAATCGCCAAATAGCAAACTACCGCGCCATTTCGAGCTCGATTATAATTATATTATAATTATACGTTCAAACTGCCATTCAAATATTACATTCGTTATTCTGATTCAATTTTAAACTGAATTACATATCACCGATGATCAGCCTTGCAAAAAAAAATATCACCGATGATCCAATTCACATCATTTTGTGAATTCCACTATTTTTGACTATTTCAGAAATTAAATATATTATTATATTATTTATTTTAATTAAATATTCAATATTATTTAATTATGGTCATTTTAAATAACCAAACCATTATTTAAATAATTAAAAAAATTATATCGCTGAAAAATGCGGGTCGTTACACCTAGTACGGCTACTCACTCTACCTTAAAGCCTCGCAGCTTTTGACAATGGAGATTTCAACAATCTAGTTCGTTCGCAGATGAAATTTCCGATATACTAATCCTATTGGGATTTTAACCATAATCAATCATTTCAACCATTCGTATTTATCAACCAAATTTCACATCAACCAAAACCCAAACAATTACAACCAATATATATCGCCCATGGTCTTTGGACGAGGGGAGTATATATATGTATATATATACATATACATATATAAATATATTTCGATTCCATTTCATATCATTTCAATTCCATTTATCGCATATATGATTTTCACAACGCATATATAACTTATACATCGCACATACAACTTATACAAAGCTTATACATGAGGTGTACAACACTTATATAACTCATACATCGACCGTCGTTATTCCATATCGTTTATAATTCAGAAATATCACATTGGGTTCCACTCCTCCAAAAATTGTAGAAGGCTCATAAAAATATCCGGTCTCTTCTAAAATGTAGAAGACGTCCACGCGAGTCCACTGTCTCTTGTTACACTGGATTTCGATCACATAGGAAAAGGATATGATTTTTAGAAGTTAATCATATTTCATAGCGCTTAAATGTGTTATAAACTGTTAATTTAAACTAAAGCCGTTAACTTTTGCGAAGGGCTCAGAATTAGGTTTTGATTTTTCTCGAAAACCGTGAAGTTTGGACCCGATCAGCTTGCGCCACCTTGAAGAGGGTCGAGAGGTGCTCCAGCGGGTGGGGGTTTCGTTGAGCTCGACGGCAGCCATAGCCCGCAGCGACGGAAAGCTCCAGACTTTAGAGGAGGAGATCTCCACGATGGAGCGACGATAGGAGGTGCCACTGGTCTTGATTTTAAGCTGGAGATGAGAGCTTCAAAAAGCTTAACTAGAGTGAGGGTTAACGGGGCGTGGTTTGGTCGGAAAATGGCTGGGAAGTGGGGAGCGTTTTCCGTCGTCGACGAGGGGGGTATCGAGTTTTCACGAGAGAGAAAGTGAATTATGATTGGCCGATTTTTTTATTTATATATTTTATTTTATTAAATCCGAAAATACCCCTTACCACATACAAACTCCAATCCAAACCCAACGACTATCGTCCTTAGCTAAATACCCCCATTCTGAACACTATGGGATATATTTCATAAGCCCATTCGACTGTTTCAGTCAGTTTTTCTTCAAATCAAAATATAAATCATTCAATATTTGATTTGAACTGACATTTCAATTTGCCGGGGCTACATACCGATTCTAAAAATTCCTAGAAATATTAATTTGGCTATGTTGGGACGATACGGTCCCAACAAAACTGATTTCGTCGAATTCTGAGACCGTTTGAAAAATGGTCATTTTCTGGTCGATCCAAATTGACTGAAATTAACCAAACACATTTTCCTTTGCCACGCTCACAAATTAACTCCAAAAATTATGGAATTTGGAACCTAGCAATAATTTGACATCCTGGATCCAACAAAAGTGGTTTTATCAAAAACGGAGGTCGTTTGCAAAATGGCTATTTTCAAGGGCTATATAAACTCCATAGCAACCTTTCTGAAAATTCATTTATCCATAACTTTTGATTCCCGCTATGAAATCTCGATTTTTCATATTCGTTAGAAAGATATTTATAAACAAATTTAAATATTTTTGGTTTCACTAAAATCCGTTTTATTTTGCACCCGGTACAGTTAGTCAAAGTTCAAATTCAAATTTTCAAACTGCCACGCCATTTCAGGCCTTGTTTATAATTAAAATAAATATATTTATTTTACAACATCAATTCAAATTGACTTTTGGTCGTTATTATTTAAAATATTCAAAATTCACTAAAATTGCCAAATTAAAATTTTTAAATTGGTTCAGATTTTCCGGGTTGTTACAATTAAGTGTTTGTCATGAAAAAATAATGAAATTTAATAGTTTTTGTGCTATGTTGCGCAAATCTTTAAATGCTTACATAGATGTAGTTTGCTGTTTTCCCCTTTCTATACAACAAACAAAAGCTTATCTTCTAATTTCATTATGTGGTTTATTTGCCAAATCTCTCTGAATGCCTAAATCCGAGAAATTCCAGATTTTTATATTTTATTGGATGATTACAAAAATGATAAAATGGATGCCTGATAGTGAGGCAAATATGAATTCATTGTAATTTTCCCATAGGATTCTGGATTTGAAATGACATACCATATAAAATTTGTAGAGACCACATGGTAATAAAATTCGTAGATGTTGTTCTAAGACATGCTAATAGTGGTTTTTTTGATTTCTCTCCTCACTATTTTAAATACACAAAGTTAGGATAAATCGTTTTCTAGAATATGATAGAGTCGAGAAATGTTTCCTCCTAATCAATTTTAGGTTTACAGCTAAAATCAATTCAAAATGATTGCAATGACAAGGGTTTTGAATTTGTGATCTACAATATCCCAAAATCGATATATTAGTGTGGTGCTAAGGGCACCACAATATCCTTTTTCTAATATCGCGATTAAAAAAATAAAACTCATTAAATTTTGTATGCTTCATAATACCACATTACCTCTCCATTCTAGTCTCTCACTCAACCATATTTGCCGATCAAACCACATAGTCAGCCCTAGTTTGAAAATTCTTAATCTAGAATAATCTCTTTTTATTTCATCTTTTCATGGAAAAATTCAAATTCTTACCATTACCGTTTGAAGCCCCAATCTCTCACTTTCTCTTTTAGTTTGCGTAATTCAAACCTTATTCGCGGCTTTTGTATATATAGTCCATATTCTTTTAGTCTCGTTGAATTTTTGTGAGGAGAAAGATGGTTGAATTCACTAGAAACAAAAATCATGGCAGTGAATCCAGAAATAAGGTAACAGTGGTGTGGTAGCCCTTATTATTTCGGTATAGTGTTAAGAAGAGTGTAATGATAATCTTATGGTATTTTTTAGTAGCGGTATTAGGAAGAGGATATTGGGGTGCCCTTAGCGCCACCCATTTAATATTCAACAAAAATAAAGTTCAAGCAGAATGGAAATAGAAACAAAATATTTAAATTTCTAAAGAGGATCATTATGTTTGTATACGCATCAAATGTTGTTTTTGTTTTTGAAAAGATGCATCGTTTAGCAAAAAGGAACATTCACTTATGAAGAATGATCATAGGCCTAATGGTTTTTTTTAAATCGTTCTTTTCGCATCATTTTTAATATTTGGTAAGTCAAACATTTCGCAATCGTACTTCAATCCTTTGTGATACATACCAGATGCATTATACACTCATATTTTTCTCTTATGATAGTTTAGAAAATGATGGAAGGATTGACCTTGTATCCATATTTTCATTTAATGAATTCTCCTTAGATGCTAAGCTCAGTCTTCAACAAGATGACTTATTGGAAGTGAATTAACTATGTACTTCTTCTATGTTTTATAGCAAGGAGGATGGCTTTGGTCTTTGGTCTGGATCAATCTAATATAGAATCTATTAAAAGAAATAAACTTGAGAGGGTTAGACAATTTGAACATCTATATCTATATAACAAAAACATTGGTTGGTTACAAATAGACAAAGAAGAGATGAGATTTATTCTCAGCATAGATAAACAACGACCCTGATTTGTACATTTGATGTTTTACTCACACGATCTCCTAGAGCCGCGTTAATCCACGTTTTTATGCGGCTTCTTCCCCCGTGTTTAATTCCACTTCTCCACCTGTCTTTATTCATCCATTTTCTACTTTTTACATCATCATCTAATATTAATCTACCTTTTATTTGAAAATTCCTCTTTGCTAAATTCTCACTCATTCGATTCGAATTTCCAGTCGACATTCTCACCATAACATAATGTTGGAACCCTAGGTTCTCCTGTGTTAACATGAAAGTGAGAAGTAATTGGGTAGACAATTGAAAGAAAAGGGTGTAGAAATTATCAAAAAGATTGAATAATTAAATGATCAACGAGCCATTGTGATTTGATGGCAGAAACGACTCAAATCAGGTTTTTGTTTTTGAATATATTTGGGTAAGGATGGATTTTTATGTATTTGATGATTTAGGACTTGCTATTGTTAATTGTATTATCAGATGCGCTAAAATTTGGGCTTTAGCATCACTGACATCATGTATGGTCAGAAGGAAACAAAAAATAGTGATAAGAAACCCATTTTTTAACATTACTGCAGGTGGACATGTAGGGGGACGCTCTTTAACAGGGAATTTCCAACCCACTGTATAACATACGTGGTCAAATTGGAGAAAGTTGTACATGCTTGACATGTAGAAGAGCATGCAATTCTTCCAAAAATCACTTGGAATATGCAACATTTCAATATCATGGTTGTGTTCATTATGGTTCATTTATCATTGTTCTTTAACTGGACACACAACATTCCTTTCTATGGCATTTGTTATATTTTTCTAAATAAATTTCCCATGCTTTCTTATGTGTTTCTTATATTGAATTCCACTAGCTGCTTCATAGTTTATACATCGGGTGTTGTCTGTCATGACATATGTTTTTTTAATGTCTAAAACAATGCAAAACGATTGTTTTTGCAGAGATTGAATGTAGCAATCAATGCATGCGACATAAATTAATTGTGATTTCAGGCATAGAATTGACTGTATTAAAGAGAAAAATAGTGAATTGCCTGTTGCACCTGGAAACTTAAATGGAAATAACCATTGGTTGCTTTGTAGCTACTCTAGCTTCAAAAGTGAATAAATCACACAGTTGTACTATGCATGTGGGTATGCATATTAATGTTTTTTATGCTTTCATTTTGTTAGTTTTTGGTTTCTGTTTTATATTTAAGTGGTTATACTTAAAATAATGCACTAGTATATCAAGGTTAAATGAAATAGATGAAGGTAGAGAGTGGTTCTATTGCATATATTGAATGAAGTAGTGCAAAGTGTCATGAAGGTAGAAAATGGCATAGTGTAGATGCTCCAATTTTATTGCAAATGATATTTTTCATTTACTTGCAACTTCTTGCATCTTATAACCTTTCAAATTTCAAGGAAAATGAAAATAGTGTGGCATAGAATGAAATATCTTAACCCTATTAAAAACACGGTTTAGAATTAATCGTTTAAATGCATGTGAAACAAATCATTAACATTTAAAGTGCCAAAGACTAGTATTGTTTCATTTCAATACTGGTCGATCGGTCACGTTTTGAACGATGGGTCGATTCCAACATGTAACACTGCATGGGTCGGTCCAATAATGACAGTGCAGTACCACGTGGACCTTGGCTCAAAGGTTTGAAACTTGTCTTCACACTGGAACTTCATACAGAAAGGGTCCATAGACTATTAAATGAAGATCAACCGGAGATCCAATGGGTTAAGCCACTAAAACATTATGCGTTGCACGGTCGGCTTCACATAAATGAGCGGTTGCATGCATGAAACATGCACGCGTGGAGTGGTATAAATACAAAGATGGCACCTGGATATAAACATTCCAAAGCATGTATTAGATTTAAGGCTTCACACGTGAATTAGTTGAAGGGTTCACCATAATGTGAAACATACACACATGTAGCAAGTCATTCAAATATGGGTCAGCATCTCAGAAAGCACAAGTTGGTCGGTCCTGATATCAATTAAGTGGGTCAGTCTTGTTTCTAAACATTGGGTCGGAACTAAGTGCATGATGAGTTAAACTGATGTATAGGGCATGGAATAAACACATGTGTAGCAAATAATGAATGATAACTAAGTGAATTCCATGCAAGAACATGGTGGCAATAAAGTAATGAAAGTGGGTGGTCCTTAAGTGAAGCTCGTGGAAACTCCAAGTCTTGGTTAGCCAACGTATGAAGAGCAACATTTTGGTCCTCGATTTAATATCAACATAACTAAGGCTGATAACAACTCACTAACTAAGGGACGACTCTCAAGTGAAATGGCTGCATCAAAAAGTGAAGAATGTAAAGCAGTGATATTCATGAAGTAATATAATACGATGCATGTTCATGTATACAATGAATCCGTCAACTACAATTCATGAACCAGAAACTCTGACAATATATGGATCGACATGATATGAAGAAGTGAGTCAGCCATCATGTTTAGGGTACCATGTTATGAGTTGTCTGCACAAACATGCATGACGATTAAATGGTGACTCATCACCTTATATCCATAAAAATTGGAACGGTATCAAAGATCAATCCTTGGTCGGCCTCAAATTCTTCATGCTGGTCAGTCTCATTGTGTGAAGCATTCGAAGCAGCTCCACAAAGTATTGTTCAGCTATACAATAGGAACATGAACTGCATGAGTAACATATGAGCCAACGTCCAAATCCTGGTTGGTATCAAATAAAGTGGTCGGCCTCAAGCTTGAAAGCAGTAAGAAATACATTCTGGTCGGCTCCAAAATGAAGCAAACTAGTCGGCTTCAAGTTTGGATCGGTACCAAAATCAACCCAGTGGCATTTTCGTAAATAAGTTCATATCGACCCAAAACTTGCATACTACACCTATAAATAGCCATCTTCTCCACCATTCAAAGGACCGAAAATCCTACCCCAAAGGGCCGCCAAATCATTTCTTCAACCTTTCAAGCTTTACAAGCTCCATTAATGGCTTCCAAAGATCAAACAACTTCTCTCCAACATCAAATGGATCAAATCCATTCCAATCAACACTAGAGTTCTCTTCAATTCAATCAAAGCTTCTCTAATCTCCTTCATACGACATGGAAAATCACCCCAACATGATTCAAGTGATCTCCAACCGCTACTAATCCTCTCTAAAGCTTAGATCTAACGCTAAATCTCTATGGAATCCATGAAGATTGTCCAATTGCTAAAGTGATCGAAGATTCATACATCCACCATCACAAAGCAAGAGATCTCTTCAATTACTTAGCAAATTCTAGTGCAATTTAGATCATAAAGAGAGAAAAAAGAGAGAAATGAATGTAAAGAGAGAATTCATGTATGTTGTAGAGCAAAATATCATAATGAGAATTAATTCAAAATTGGATGTAGATCTATTTTAGATCGAACCACTATAAAAATCCTTGCTCTTCATTTTTGCTTTTAATTTTGTGATTGCATGGATCCATATTCTAATCTAACCATTTGTTGAAGTGTTTCCATAACACCATTGGTGTTAAAATCAAATGTTGGTTTTAATATTTGGCGTCCAACGTGGGGCCGCATTCCCACTTCCTTCTCTCACACTTCTCATAAGGTTAAGAGACTACCATTGAAGTTCAAAACCACCTCCTTCTCCGAAATCATGGCTAAATCTAAGAAAGCTATGAGGAAAACCATTGAAGAAAATAATAATTTTGCTAATGAGACTACGCGACTTAATAATCATTTCGAAGTTGGCGAAGACTCGGTTGGTGGAGCCGGTGTGACTAGAAATGAATTAAACGCCGCCATTGCCAACATGAACCAAAGGATGGATGCTTCTACTAAAGCTATGATGGAGAAACTTGACGCTATCCTTAATGCTCGACCAAATCCAGCCCCACAGAAGGTCCATGTTGATCTCGAAGAAAATAACAAATCGCCCGCTTCCGATCATAACCGCAACGACAACATGGCAGACGATTATGATTAGTTGAGTGACAAAGACGAAGCTAACATCAAAGAGTTGAAATCAAAGGCTAACAATCATTCCGAAGTGAATGCTCAAAAGGCCACTAGTCCCATCACGGGGGCACCTCCTTGTCGAAAAGGCAAAGTACCTAAGCTCTCTAATCAAGACCGTTTGCCTAGACGAACATTTGGTAAGGAACTCAGCTTCGCAGAGCGACATAACACTGAAGAATACATATCAGATATGATATAGCAAATCATAAAGAGAAATAAAGCGGGCAATCGTGATGAAAGAGAATGTGACTTCTCTCCCGATTGGACTCCATTCACCGAAAGAATCCATGAAGCAGAGTGTCCAAAGAAGTTCAATCCTCCAACCTTGCCTCCGTACAATGACCTTGTTGATCCTAACTACTTCCTATTCAAATACGAGTGGCATATGAGTGCGGCTAAGGCGACTGATGAGATGATATGCACATATATTCCTCTACACTTAGAAGGTGCCGCATCATTATGGTTCACAAAGCTACCACCTAAATCTATCGACCTGTTCTCTGACCTAACCAAAAAGTTCAAGGAGCAGTTCCGCTTGTATGGTACCAAAGCCATGGATGCTATAACGCTCTTGGCAATGAAACAAAAGCCAGGTGAAACTGTTAAAGCCTTTCGTCGCTTCAATGTTTCGTTGTCTGAAGTGAGGAATCCAGAGCCACGTATAATTCTCATGGCCTTACTCGACGTTATAGACAAAGCAAGCGAATTCGGGAAATGAATAAAGATGAAGGAACCGAATACGCTTGACAAGTTCTATAAGAAAGCCGAGGAGTACATGAGAGTGGACAATAATCCTGTACCTCTTCAGATCATTGCTGGTAACCAACTTCTCGAAGCTCCTAAAAGTGCTACTGTTCAATGTAATCAACAGAAAGCTCAAGGGCAGAAGTGAGCCAATGACAGGAATGACAACAAAGCTAATAAGAAGTTTTGCCTTCATGACCCATCAGAGCTGACTTCTCTGAATGACACTCCTGAAAATATCTGCTCTGCTACAAAGGATACGAAGAATTACCGGAGCCTCGACCGATGAAGATGACTTATCATATGGCTAAATCCAGAAAGTTCTGCCGATTCCATAATCAGCCAGGCCACAACACCAATGAGTGTAGACACCTGATATCACTAATTGAAGAGCTGATTAGTAAGAACCGTCTGCAACAATATGTGAAGAAATCCCAAGATACAAATCCTTCTGCAACTCCCCAAGGGCCAAGGGCATCAAATGGCCAATCCGGTCCAAGCAACGTAGCTTCAGCTCAAAATAATCCAAGGCTGATAATCAACTAATGACCGTTGATGATGATCTAATATCTACGGCTCAGAATAACCGATCACTATCACCTTTACTTTACTTCTTGCAATACTTTACTCTTTCCTATGCTCTACTTTCTTGTAAGAAAGTCTATAATGATTTACATGCATTGTACCAAACAATAGCTTTACGAATGAAATCTTATCTGTCTGTATAAATCTCTTACTTGCAAAATCTACAAAATTTGCTAAAGACGATTTTCTCATTGCAGGCTATTCCATAGGCATTCGTTTCCTCAAGTTCCGACCAAATGAGACAGTCCTAATAACACCAATTCAATTGTCAAAGTGCCATAACCATCGATATGCATAATGTAAGGATAAAAAGTGCTACTTTGAAAAGTGAATTAGGAAAGTCTCAATGAGTCAAACGGCAAAGAGGCAAGTGAACAACCATGGATCCGGAATCCCAAAGGTTGCTGGAATTCATTGCGCGAAACGAAGCGCTGGAGTTCACTATAAGTGAAACAAAGCGTGGGAGTTCGTGGCGCGAAGCGATGCAACCCTCCAAGATTGCTGGAATTCGTTGCGAGAAACGAAGCAGTGGAGTTCACTATAAGTGAAACGAAGTATGGGAGTTCGTAGCGCGAAGTGATACAAACTCCAAGGTTGCTAGAATTCATTGCGCGAAACGAAGCGCTGGAGTTCACTATAAGTGAAATGAAGCATCGGAGTTCATGGCATGAAGCGATGCCGCTCTCTAAGGTCGTTGGAATTCGTTGCGCAAAACGAAGCACTGGAGTTCACTATAAGTTAAACGAAGCATGAGAATTCATGGCGCGAAGCAAGGAAACCCTCCAAGGTCGCTGGAATTCGTTGCGCGAATCAAAGCGCTGGAGTTCACTATAAGTGAAACGAAGCATGAGAGTTCGTGGCACGAAGCGATGCAACCCTCCAAGGTCGTTGGAATCCATTACGCAAAACGAAGTGCTGGATTTCACTATAAGTGAAACGAAGTGTGGGAACGTGGTGCGAAGCGATGCAACCATCCAAGGTTGCTGGAATTTGTTGCACTAAACGAAGCGCTAGAGCCCACTATAAGTGAAACGAAGCATGGGAGTTCGTGGAGCAAAGCGATGCAACCTTCCAAGGTCACTGGAATTCGTTGCACGAAACGAAGCGCTGGAGTTCACTATAAGTGAAACGAAGCGTGGGAGTTTGTGGCACAAAGTGATGCAGCCCTCCAAGGTCGCTGGAATTCATTGCGCGAAACGAAGCACGGGAGTTCACTATAAGTGAAACAAAACGTGGGAGTTCGTGGCGCGAAGCGATGCAATTTCATTTAAACGTTGCTGAAGCTTGCACTGCGAAACGATGTGACAACCAAAATTCCTTTCCTTAGAGAAAGCGACTTCTCCATAGGAGAGATAAACAATGCTCAATGAATTCAATCATGTTGATTCAGTCAATAGAAGAAGATGAACCTACGACATCTCTGAAACATGGGGCATCGAACAGTGTCTCCAATATCAAAACTAATCGGAAAAGCAAACCAACATCGGGCAATAAAAATTCTTCTCACAATGAAGGCTAATGATGACTTCCTAGGTGGGGGCACAAATATCAAAGCTTCCCAAAGGGGAAGTAGAAAGTGAATCACAAATACATATTTTCCAAATGTGAAATATCGTACGCCATCATATAAGTCATTAGAACGATAACGTTTGAAATCCACAATCGTCTTAAGTCGATTAGTTGATTTTAAGCGTTAATGCGAATTCGAATTAGAATATCGTCTTTGTGCAAATAGTTTTCAATGAGTTTTAAACCGTTGAATAAAAAAATCTTGTGCAAACACCTCATTCAATTCAAAATAAAATTCGCTATAGTTAAAATTTTAACTGACTAATCTGTTGTCGATATGGGCAGTCGATAACAAAGTATTAGCCTAGAAATGTGCGATGCTTTTGTTATTGCAGAACAGGCTGCAACATTAAAAAGGCACAACCGTCGTTCACTTTTAAAGTGACAAACATTTGAATTCAAAACTGGGGCATCTGTTAGCACAAGAAGATTTGTGCAATAGAGCACTTCAAACGGGAATTTAAGACCAAGATTAAAGTTCCATATGCAATGCAAACAAGATTGAGTGCTCAAATCCAATGGTTTATGTTCCAGAAAATAAAAACATTCTGACCCATCCCAAATGTTTTCTACGATATGTTCTTGTGCATTTAACACAGAATATATTAACAACTTCGAAGCTAGTATTTATCACAAGAAAAATACAAGCTCCGAGGGGCAAATGTTAACCCTATTAAAAACACGGGTCAGAAATAATCGGTTAAATGCATGTGAAACAGATCGTTAACGTTTAAAGTGCTAAATACTGGTATTGTTTAATTTCAACATCGGTCGGTCGGTCATGTTGTAAACGATGGGTCAGTTCTAACATGTAACAGTGCATGGGTCGGTCCAATAATGACGGTGCATTACCACGTGGACCTTGGCTCAATGGTTTGAAACTTGTCTCCGCATCGGAACTTCATTGTGATAACCCTAAACTCATGCAGTAAGAAAGCAAGGATTACCATTGGAATATAATACATAACAGTAATAGCAGAACAGAAATAGAGAATTACAGTAGATAATGTTCATCAAATTACACTGGAAATAATACAACATCAGAGTTACACAGCATAATCGAATCATACTTAGCATAGAATACAGTTTCAGCTTAATAAAAAATGTCTGCAGCGGAATAAAAACATAATATACTAAGTGAAGTCTGAACAGAAAAATGGGAATGACAGTATCCATCTTCTGCTCCATAGTTATCCAGCATGAACCTGCTAAAACCTGAATACAAGGCTGCCCGTGTGGAAAAAAGGGCAACCGAGTTTGAAAAGTGAAACAAACTACGAGTCAGTCATGGGACTGGTATGAGAAATCCTTTTTAACCTATTTAGTAATAAGGCTAATCACAGGACCACGCCGCTAATGCGGAACGGGTTTACTCCATTGGATTGCCAGTGCATAAATATAGTAAATCATTAAACAACGCAATGCTTTTTATAAAAACGAAACCATTATAAGAATCAAGTCTCATCACACAATGCAACGCAAACCGGAGGATAAAGTTTTACCTTATAATGGTCAAAATATGCTTGATACATAAAAACAGGTATGATATTATTATTAGTGTATATATGTTTCAAAAACATTTCAATCATAATATATCAATCATAGACGGCATAACTACCATATGCTATGTCGCCATACTAGTTATACAATCAAAACCGCATGGGTCGTATTGGAAGTTGGATTTCCATCATGAACCAAGGCAAAAGATAGTCCTTACCGAATTCGAGACAATCTAGCCCATGTCTCAGGCTCAGCCGCAACTGCACCTTGGATCTTCAGGGCATGTCCACAACTAATGTTAGTGGATTAATAATGCCTGAACAATACGTTTCCCGCCCTATGGGGTGTAAATAGAGCCACTAGTGACTCCAATAACCGAGGCGCCTCATTCCATCATCCACATAAGTAAAAATGTCAGGCCTTGTAAAACCATGACACCACTTCTAGCTAGAAAGAAACGTATGTCCTCCCTGTAGTCCTTGCTCCCGTTTCTGGTTCATACCGGGGTGTGAGGCTCGCGAAGTAACGCAATACACAAAGCTATGATATTTAAAGTTGTGCTTTGATCATCAACCACATGCTCTGCTTTGCAACAATAAGCCTTGATCATTTGCATCTTGGCATGTCACACTGACAATTCACGCCATGCGACTGATCTCTACCAATATATAACCTTTGAGCTCGTACGTCTCAGAGAGGGGTGTTAAGCAAAAGAATAAATTCTCCACCATCCAACAGATATCTATATTAAATAGATATCAATTAGCATAGAATAAAATCCAATGTTAGACGTATATCCATTTACAAGTCCGTTCTGGGTCTGAACGAAACTGGAGACACCGAGCATATCCGGACAATCAACAAGTACATTCGAACAACTACCACTGTAACCCCTCCTGGGAGCTAACCGATCCAGAGCATCAGTAGTCATCCATTCGATGTGAAGATCGCCGGTCTTCAATTACCGTCTTCAAATCTTCGACTTCCAATCGTCGTATAATTATTTGAAATGAGATTTAACTCGGACTTTTCAAATAATTCTCGAATATATATAATTTAAATCAATCTTTTCATTCCATATCGTTTATAATATTTTATAACGATTTATCGCTATTTTTATTTATTTAAAAATAGCCATTTTTAATTAAACGACGCTTCGGGTCATTACATGGCACTGGCGCTGTTTTCATCAAAATTTGATTTACACATTTCTCTAAACCTAACCGTTGGATCTTAGCAAATTTTATATCGTTGGAAAGATCTTCCCAAAGCAAACCCAACGGTTCCAGTTTTGGGAAAATACGACAATCAGATCTTTTGATATAATCGTTTGAAGTTACGATTTCAAAACGCGAACTGCAGCAGCGTGATTCATTAAATTATAATTCGTATTTATATTATTTATATATATAAATAGAAATTATTCGACGATTTCACTAACATGACAAGGTGATGTTTCTAACAAACAAAACGTGCATTAGCACATAACATTCCTTCTACTTTGTTAATAAGAAAGTGACTTCGTTTGTATAAATCAAACATGTAATTATTTTTTAAACAAATGTGTTAAATGTAACATTTTAAATGTTTACCTGACTCACTACTAACATGGCATATTGAAAAATGATTCGTTTTTAATGTAAACTAGTATTACGTCAGAAATGATTAATTTAATGTTTAACACATTAACTACTAACATATCATATTATAAAATGATTCTTTTGTTGTAAACTAGTTTTACATACAAAATGATCAATTCAAAGTTTAACAAATATGCTACTAACATGTCATATTATAAAATGATTCATTTTTGTTGTAAACTAGTTTTACATCAAAAATGATCAATTCAAAGTTTAACAAATACGCTACTAAGATGTCATATTATAAAATGATTCATTTTTGTTTGCAGCAAAAGAAATCACATTAACAAACATATATTTTTATTTCAACAAAAATGAAGTGGACAAAAGTATATATTTTATTACAACAAAAATGAGATGAACAAAAGTATATTTTTGTTACAACAAAATGAGAATGATAAATGTGTCATATTTGTTTGCAACAAAAATCATATTAACAAATGTATATTTTTATTGCAACAAAAATGAAGTGAACAAAATTATATTTTTGTTACAACAAAATGAGAACGATAAATGTGTCATTTTTGTTTGCAACAAAAATCATATTAACAAATGTATATTTTTATTGCAACAAAAATTGAGTGATTAAAAGTATATTTTTGTTACAACAAAAATGAGATGAAAAAAGTATATTTTTGTTACAACAAAATGAGAATGATAAATGTGTCATTTTTTTTAACAAAAATCATATTAACAAATGTATATTTTTATTGCAACAAAAATGATAATGGAGAATGTATCATTTTCGTTTGCAACATGAATCATATGAAAATAAGTTTCAATCTTGTTTCAACAAAAATATCATGAAAAATGAGTTTCATTCTTGTTTCAACAAAAATATCATGAAAATAAGATCCATTCTTGTTACAACAAGAATAACATGAGTAAAGGTTCATTCTTTTTAATGAATTCTAATTATCATTAAAAATGTAAATCTCAAAGTAGACACATCTTTATATCAAAATGTTTATATTTTAATGTACCATTTTCGTTAAAAATGTAAAATCAAATGCAAATACATTTTGTATCAAAATGTATATTTTCTAATGTACTATTTACATTAAAATGTAAAATCATATGTTGGTACATTCTATACCAAAATGTCAAATTTTAAAGTATCATTTACATTACAAACATAAATTCCAATGTTAATACATTTTATATCCCAATGTCAATTTTTAATGTATCATTAACATTAAAAATTTAAATTCTAATATCAATACATTTTATATCAACATTTGACCATTTTTGAGTTACAACAAAAATATGGATCCTATGTCGACATATACTGATCATAAATATTTCAAACTACTTAAACCATTTTATATAATAACATAAATATTTTGCAACAAAAAAATATTTCTGAAAATTTCGGCAGTATAACGACAGGGTAATTAAAACCGGCACTGTCCTGATGTACGGCTCCTCGGAATACCTTAAAGCCTCGCAACTTTTGACGAGGGGGGTTTCAATAATCTATTTCGTACGAAGATGAATTTTTCCACAAACTAATCATATTTGTTTTCAACCAAAATCAATCAAAATCAACAATCAACCATTTGTAATATTCACCAAATTTCAAATCACAACTCAAACAAGTCGTCTATGGTTTGTGGACGACGGGTGTCGAGAGTTTCTAAACTCCGTCTGCATCCTAATATATTTTTATTTATTTTAATTCTGAATTATGATATCTCACATTGATTTGACGACGCCAAAAATTACAAGCTCCAAAAATTCTCCGGTCCCTTTTAAAATGTAAACCACGTCGTTGTGATACCAACGCTTCCTGTTTCATCAGATTTCGTTAACATATGAGTGAGATATGATTTTATGAAGGTTGACCATATTTCGTTAACACCTTCTTCCTCAGCATCACCTTCAAAATGATGATTCCACTTCAGGTTCGACTCTAGGGTTTACTTTTGCTCGAGAACCCGGACGCTAGATGATGATCGGATTACACAGCGGTGTCGGCCTTGGAGAGGCGCGCCAGGTGGGACCCACCTCGTCCAACTCGGCGGTCTGAGGCGGCGCAAGGAAGGGGCCAATGGTGACGACTTTGAGCCCGGATTTCGCATGAGATTCTCAACTAAATCTGATCACTCCTTTTCCAATTTGAAGATCGAAGAAATTGCTATGAATTTTGTTATAGAACTTTGAATTAATTCGAAACCAATTAGGAATTGCTGAGGAATCAAATACGAATGGTTTTGTCCATTGCTTCAAAGGTATACGGCGTCTCCAGGCGTATTTTTGGGTTAGGGTTACGGTATATGTATTTTATATGGTATTTAAACTAAATTTTATTTATTTATTTCACTTTAAATCCAAAAATGCCCTTTTGCTCACACAAACTCCAATTCAAACCCAACGAGTGTCACCCTAGCTAAATACCCCCTTGCCGGACACGATGGGATATGTTTCGTAACCTAATTCAGCTGTTACAATATGTTTTTCTTTAAATTAAATAATAAAACATTTTATTATTTAATTTGATCGAACATTTTAATTTACCATGGCCACGCACTTACTCTAAAAATTCCCAAAAAATAAATCTAGCTATGTTTTGATGATACGGTCCTAACAAAACTAATTTTGTCAAATTTGGAGACCGTTTGAAAAATGGTCATTTTCTGGTCGATCGAAATTAACTGAAATTGTCAAAACACATTTTCTTTTTCCACGTTCACATATTGATCCCAAAAATTATGAAAATTGGAATCTAGCAATAATTTGACATTCCGGTTCCAACAAAAGTGGTTTCGTCGAAAATGGAGGTCGTTTGAAAAATGTCTATTTATACGGCCTATATATTATATAAAATATATATATATATAAATTCTATAGCGACCTTTCTGAAAATTCAACTGACCATAACTTTTGATTCCCGATATGAAATTTCAATTTTTCGGATTCGTTGGAAAGATATTACCAAACAGATTGAAATATTTTTGTTTTCACTAAAATCGATCTATTTTGCATCTTGTACAGTCAGTCAAAGTTTGAATTCAAATTTCCAAACTACCGCGCTATTTCTAACTCCTTTTAGAATTAAAATAAATATATTCTTTCAAACTTCGATTAAAATAAATTTTTAATCATTATTATTTAAAATAATTTATTTCAACTATTTAAAATTTAATAAAATAGTCAAAATAAAATTTTTAAATTGGCTCTGATTTTCTGGGCTGTTACAATCTCCCCCACTTAAAAGCTTTTCGTCCCCAAAGAGGAAACTATAGTAAAGTAGGAAACAAAACAGAAAATGTAAATACAGTAAATATAACTTGCACTAGAGCTAGTCAGAGATATCCACTCTGCACTGGGGATAAGCCTGTTTGATGTTATCCTCTATCACCTACGTACAGTCTCTGGGATCTCCGCTCAACTGCACTTTGACTAGATGAATCCTTTTGTTCCTCAGAACTAGGTTTTCTTTGCCAATGATCTTTACTGGCTCCCTTCTTACTGCTAAGTTCGGGGTAATTTCCAAATATTACCACGCAGCTTCCTCCACAACCAAGTTTGGATCATGTACATGCTTCCGAAGTTGAGACACATGGAATACATCATGTACCCCTGGAAACCAATCAGGCAACTGAACCCTGTAAGCGAGAGTTCCAATTCTTTCAAGAATAGGAAATGGACCAATGAACCTTGGTGCCAACTTCCCAGTCTTCCCGAAGCCAACTACTCCTCTTAATGGAGAAACTCTCAAGTACACATAATCGCTAACAGCAAATTCTAAATCCCTTCTTCTTGCGTCTGCATAACACTTTTGTCGGCTCGGAGCTGTTAGTAATCGCTTCTAAATAAAATCAACTTCGTCCAAAGCTTCTCGAATCATGTCGGGACCCAATACCGGTCTATTGCTTGGTTCCACCCAACATGCGGGAGATCTGCATGGCCTGCTATACAGTGCTTCAAATGGCGACATTTCCATGCTTGCTTGGTGACTGTTATTATAAGAGAACTCGACCAAATGCAAGTGGTCTTCCCATGATCCACCAAAGTCAAGAATACATGCCCGCAATAAGTCTTCCAATATACAGTTCACCCTCTCAGTCTGGCCATCTGTTTGAGGATGATAAGCGGTGCTCAGATTTAATGTTGTCCCCAGCTCTCCTTGGAATGCTTCCCTACTGGCGAATATAGGGTCACGATCACTTAGAATGCTACTAGGGACTCCATGTAGTCAGACAATTTCTTTGAAATAAATCTTCGCCAAACTTTGTGCTATTCTAGTCGATTTAATTAGAATAAAATGGATGGTTTTTGTGAGACAATCAACAACCACCCATATACTGTCAATGCCTTTCTAGTTCGGGGCAAGCCATCAGTAAAATCCATGGAAATTTGATCCCTTTTCCAACTTGGATCTGGTAATGGTTGTAACAAGCCGGCATGTTTTTGCTGATCACTTTTGACTTGTTGACAAGTAGAACACCTATGACATAAATGGAGATGTCTCTTTTCATAGATTTCCACCAGAATGTATGCTTGAGATCATGATACATCTTGCTCACCCCTGGATGAATACAAAGCTTGGATTTGTGACATTCATCCATTACTTCTCTTCTAAGCTCAGGAATATTTGGGACACAAATTCGACCTTTCAACCTCGGAACACCTTTGTTATTAATTTGGAAACTCGAGGGTTCGCCTTCCCTAACTCTTTTATTAATTCTCTGTATAAATTCATCATCCTTCTGAAGAGCAGAGATTTTGTCAATCAATGTGGGTGTAATGATGAGATTAGAGATGATAAAATTGGTCACGTCTGCATTCTTTCTGCTAAGTGCATCTGCCACAACGTTAGCTTTCCCTGGAGTATACAAGATGTCCAGATCATAGGCTGCAAGAAATTCTACCCAACGTTGCTGTGTCAAATTCAAGTCCTTTTGGGTGAACAGATACTTCAAGGATTTATGATCTGTATATAGTTCAAACTTCTCACCCAACAGATAGTGCCTCCATATCTTTAAAGCAAAAACGATGGCCATCAACTCAAGATCATGAGTGGGGTATTTCTTCTCATGCGGTTTCAATTGACGACTAGCGTAAGCAACTACTTTGTCTCTTTGCATTAACACCGCACCAATACCTTCTCTAGAAGCATCAGTCCAAACTTTCAAATCTTGATTGCCATCAATAATGGTCAACACTGGAGCAGTCGTCAACCTTAGTTTCAGGTCTTGGAAAGCTGCCTTACATTCAGGAGTCCAAATGAACTTTGTATGCTTCTTTGTAAGCTTCGTCAATGGACAAGCTATTCTCGAAAAATCTTTAACGAATTTCCGATCATAACCAGCCAATCCTAGAAAACTTCTGACTTCAGTAGGAGTGCTAGGCTGCTTCCAATCTTGAGTGGCTGTGATTTTGCTAGGATCCACTGAAATTCCTTCCTTCGATACTACATGACCAAGGAACTTCACTTCTTCTTGCCAGAATACACATTTAGAAAATTTGGCTTTTAATACATTCTTTCTTAGAATTTCCAAAACTTCTTCTAAATGTTTCTCATGCTCGGCAGTTGACTTAGAAAAGATTAAGATGTCATCAATGAAAACTAGCACAAATTTGTTCAAAACATCCTGGAATACTCGATTCATCAAATCGACAAAATAGGAAAGAGCGTTGCATAAGCCAAACGACATTACTAACCATTCATAAAATATGTCTGGACCTCTGAAAGCTGTCAAAGGAACACACTCCTCAACAATACGCAATTGATGGAAACCTGTAGCTAGGTCCATTTTTGAAAACACTTTCGCTCTATTTAAACGATCCAACAAATCATCAATACGGGGCAATGGATACTTATTCTTGAGTGTATGCTTGTTGAGGTCTCGGTAATCCACACATAGTCTGAGAGTATCGTCTGACTTAGGAACAAACACTACTGCCGCACCCCACTCCGAAAAGCTAGGCCTAATCAGACCTTTCCATAAAAGCTGTTTAGTTTGGTTACTAAATTCTTCTTTCTCTTTCCATGTCATTCTTCGAATAGAATGCACAACCGGTTTTGCATTTGGAACCAAATCAATCCAGAAGTCGATTTCTCTTCGCGGAGGTAAGCTATCAACTTCTTCAAACACATCCGCATAATTTTTGATGACAAGAATATTTTCAAGAGCAGTGGGGGTGACCTCAAGAGCAACCCAAAATTCTTTTCTGTTGGAAGCTGGGCCTACACAGGGTATAACAATATTTCCAAGCTTCATTTTGACTTTAACAACCCTTTCAGCACATTTAACTTCGGCTTCATATCTCGTTAACCACTCCAGCCCAAGAGTAACGTTGTACTCGGAAAAATCCATGACGATCAAATTAATAGGGAATCGATAACAAGAAAATGAGATCGGCACTCGGCAATATACACCAAGAACAAGGGAACTACCGATCGGACTATGGACACTAATCGATTCTTTAAGATCCCTCATTTTTAGATTGAGCTTCTCGACTGTATTACTCGAAATGAAACTTCGTGATGCACCTGTATCAAGTAATACTATGACCAGAATATTTTTAATAGAAAGAGTGTCTTTCAAAACATCTGGCCTTTCCTGGCTTGGTGAGGGCATTGGAGCTTCTGCCACCTCATTGACTTGAGCCACTTTGGTCATTTTTTAAAACCGACAATCTTGCTTTACATAACCTGGCTTATGGAAAAGATTGCATTCCCTGGTCTCTTGAGACTTCTTATTGGATTTATATTCAACATTCTTTCATTTCTTCGAAGATTTGCAATTCCTTAGCAAATGTCCTGGCTTATCGCAGTTATTGCATATGACAGTCGTTAACTGTTCTTCCTTATGTTTAACCTTTTTGTTATTGGATTTTATATTCTTACTAACCTCAGGCTCTGTACTTGCCTCAAGGCTACCAGATTCAAACTTCCTTTTATTGCTAGAACTATCTTCTTCTTCATCTTCCAAAACACCTTGCTTATCAAGATCCTCATAGCAACAAGCCATAGCTATCATTACAGAAAAAGGGAGATTAATATGCGCAGTTACCCAATTAAGGTATTTGCTTTGAATTCCTTTAATAAATCTCCGATTTTTCCTCAAAGGATCTTAAATTAGTTCTGGGGCAAAAGGGGAAAGTTCCTCGAATTTCTTCTGATACCCCCGAATGGTCATATCACCTTGTTTCAGATTGTAGAACTCATCATATAACCGATCAATTTCTCCTAGAGGAATAAATTTTTCTATGAAAATTTCTTTGAATTTATCCCAAGTAATATTACCTTCTGGATACTCTTTAGTAACAGTTTCCCACCAGAATAAAGCTTCGCCTTTGAGTACCCAAGATGCTATTAGTCTTTTCTGATCATCTTTCAACTTTAAGCCTTCAAAAATTTTCTCAGCAGAATACATCCACGCTTGTGTTTCAATAATGGATTCCTTGCCCGAGAATGGTTCTCCACCCAGATTTCAATACCTCTTCACTAGAGCTTCTAGATCTAGTTCTGGTTGTGGGAGCATGACTGGCTCACTAGATTGCTGAACCAAAGATTTACTTCTTCTATTTCTACCACTCATTTCTACTATGTCTGCAAATAGCAGACAAAGAGTCGGGCCAACAGAATAAATATTGTAAAACATAGAGACATACATTTAAATGTAAATGAATCTATGGGGGTGTATTTTTACTCATTCTAGGACATTACTTGTCCTATCTATGATGAGTTATTCATTTTGGAATTCTGCTGATTCTATCTCTGATGAGTTTGTTAATATGTTATATTCTGAGCTAAGTTTAACCAAAGCTCTAATACCAACTGTGATAACCCCAAACTCTCACAGTACAAAAGCAAGGATAACAATTGGAATATAACACATAACAGTAACAATAGAACAGAAATAGAGAATTACAGCAGATAAAGTTCATCAAACTACACTGGAAATAATACATCATCAGAGTTACACTGCATAATAGGATCGTACTTAGCATAGAATACAGTTTCAGCTTAAATTAAAATGTCTGTAGCGGAATAAAAACATAATATACTAAGTGAAGTCTGAACAACAAAATGGGAATGATAGTATCCATCTTCTGCTCCATAGCTATCCAGCATGAACCTGCTAAACCCTGAATACAAGGCTGTCCGTGTGGAAAAGAGGGCACCCAAGTTTAAAAAGTGAAACAAACTACGACTCAGTCACGAGAATGGTACGAGAAATCCTATTTAACCTATTTAGTAATAAGGCTAATCACAGGACCACGCCGCTAATGCGGAACGGGTTTACTTCATTGGATTGCCAGTGCATAAATACAGCAAATCGTTAAACAACGCAATGCTTTTTATAAAAATGAAACCATTATAAGACTCAAGTCCCATCACACAATGCAACACAAACCGGAGGATAAAGTTTTACCTTATAATGGTCAAAATATGCTTGATACGTAAAAACGAGTCTGATATTATTATTAGTGTATATATGTTTCAAAAACATTTCAATCATAATATATCAATCATAGACGGCATTACTACCATATACTATGTCGCCATACTAGTTATACAATCAAAACCGCGTGGGTCGTATTGGAAGTTGGATTTCCATCATGAACCAAGGAAAAAGATAGTCCTTACCGAATTCGAGACAATCTAGCCCATGTCTCAGGCTCAGCCGCAACTGTACCTTGGATCTTCAGGGCCAGTCCACAACTAATGTTAGTGTATTAATAACGCCTGGACAATAAGTTTCCCCGCCCTATTGGGCGTAAATAGAGCCACTAGGGACTCCAATAATCGAGGCGCCTCATTCCATCATCACCATAAGTAAAAATGTCAGACCTTGTAAAACCATGACACCACTTCTAGCTAGAAAGAAACGTATGTCCTCCCTGCAGTCCTTACTCCCGTTTCTGGTTCATACCGGGGTGTGAGGCTCGCGAAGTAACGCAATACACAAAGCTATGCTATTTAAAGCTGTGCTTTGATCATCAACCACACGCTCTTCTTTGCAACAATAAACCTTGATCATTTGCATCTTGGCATGTCACACTGACAATTCACGTTATGCGACTGATCTCTACCAATATATAACCTTTGAGCTCGTACGTCTCAGAGAGGGGTGTTAAGCAAGAGAATAAATTCTCCACCATCCAACAGATATATATATTAACTAGAAATCAATTAGCACAGAATAAAATCCAATGTTAGACGTACATCCATTTACAAGTCCGTTCTAGGTCTGAACGAAACTGGAGACACCAAGCATATCCGGACAATCAACAAGTACGTTCGGACAACTACCACTGTAACCCCTCCTGGGAGCTAACCGATCCAGGGCATCAGTAGTCATTGATTCGATGTGAAGATCGCCGGTCTTCAATCACCGTCTTCAAATCTTCGACTTCCTATAGTTGTATAATTATTTAAAATGAGATTTAACTCGGACTTTTCAAATAATTCTCGAATATATATAATTTTAATCAAATTTTTTATTCCATATCATTTATAATATTTTATAACGATTTATCGCAATTTTTATTTATTTAAAAATAGCCATTTTTAATTAAACGACGCTTCGGGTCATTACATGGCCCTAGCGCTGTTTACATCAAAATTTGATTTACATATTTCACTAAATCTAACCGTTAGATCTTAGCAAATTTTATATCGTTGGAAAGATCTTCGCAAAGCGAACCCAATGGTTCCAGTTTTGGGAAAATCCGATGGTCGGATCTTTTGATATAATCGCTTGAAATTACGATTTCAAAACGCGAACTGCAGCAGCGCGATTCGTTAAATTATAATTTATATTTATATATTATATATATATATATAAATAGAAATTATTCGACAATTTCACTAACATGACAAAGGTGACGTTTCTAACAAACAAAACGTGCATTAGCACACAACATTCCTTCTACTTTGTTAATAAGAAAGTGACTTCATTTGTATAAATCAAACATGTAATTATTTTCTAAACAAATCTGTTAAATGTAACAATTTTAATGTTTACCTGACTCACAACTATTATGGCATATTGCAAAATGATTCATTTTTAATGTAAACTTGTTTTACATCAGAAATGATAAATTTAATGTTTAACACATTAACTACTAAGATGTCATATTATAAAATAATTCATTTTTGTTGTAAACTAGTATTACATCAAAAATGATCAATTCAAAGTTTAACAAATACGCTACTAATATGTCATATTATAAAATGATCCATTTTTGTTGTAAACTAGTTTTACATCAAAAATGATCAATTCAAAGTTTAACAAATACGCTACTAACATGTCATATTATAAAATTATTCATTTTTGTTTGCAGCAAAAGAAATCACATTAACAAACATATATTTTTATTTCAACAAAAATGAAATGAACAAAAGTAATTATTTTGTTACAAAATAAATGAGATGAACAAAAGTATATTTTTGTTACAACAAAATGAGAATGATAAATGTGTCATTTTTTTTTTGCAACAAAAATCATATTAATAAATGCATATTTTTATTGCAACAAAAATGAAGTGAACAAAAGTATATTTTTGTTACAACAAAAATGAGATGAACAAAAGTATATTTTTGTTACAACAAAATAAGAATGATAAATGTGTCATTTTTGTTTGCAACAAAAATCATATTAACAAATGTATATTTTTATTGCAACAAAAATGAAGTGAACAACAATATATTTTTGTTACAACAAAAATGAGATGAACAAAAGTATATTTTTGTTACACCAAAATGAGAATGATAAATGTGTCATTTTTGTTTGCAAAAAAAATCATATTAACAAATGTATATTTTTATTGCAACAAAAATGATAATGGAGAATGTGTCATTTTTGTTTGCAACAAGAATCATATGAAAATAAGTTTCATTCTTGTTTCAACAAAAATATCATGAAAAATGAGTTTCATTCTTGTTTCAACAAAAATATCTTGAAAATGAGTTTCATTCTTGTTTCAACAAAAATATCATGAAAATAAGATCCATTATTGTTACAACAAAAATAACATGAATAAAGTTTCATTTTTTTTAATGAATTCTAATTATCATTAAAAATGTAAAGTTCAAAGTAGACACATCTTTATATCAAAATGTTTATATTTTAATGTACCATTTACATTATAAATGTAAAATCAAATGCAAATACGTTTTGTATAAAAATGTATATTTTCTAATGTACAATTTACATTAAAATGTAAAATCATATGTTGGTACATTCTGTACCAAAATGTCAATTTTTAAAGTATCATTTATATTAAAAATATAAATTCCAATGTTAATACATTTGATATCATAATGTCAATTTTTAATGTATCATTAATATTAAAAATTTAAATTCTAATATCAATACATTTTATATCAACAATTGACCATTTTTGACTTACAACAAAAAAATGAATCCTATGTCGACATATACTGATCATAAATATTTTAAACTATTTAAACCAATTTATATAATATCATAAATATTTTGCAACACAAAAATATTTCAGAAAATTTAGGCAGCATAACAGCAGGGTAATTAAAACCGTCACCGTCCCGATGTACGGCTCCTCGCGCTACCTTAAAACCTCGCAGCTTTTGACAAGGGGGATTTCAATAATCTATTTCGTACGCCGACGAATTTTTTCACAAACTAATCCTATTTGTTTTCAACCAAGATCAATCAAAATCAACAATCAACCATTTGTAATATTCACCAAATTTCAAATCACAACTCAAACAAGTCATCCATGGTTTGTGGACGACGGGTGTCGGGAGTTCTAAACTCCGTCCGCATCTTAATATATTTTTATTTATTTTAATTCTGAATTCAGATATCTCACATTGATTTGACGACGCCAAAAATTGTAACAAGCTCCAAAAATTCTCCGGTCTCTTTTAAAATGTAAACCTCGTCGTTGTGATCCAACGCTTCCTGTTTCATCAGATTTCGTGAACATATGAGCGAGATATGATTTTATGAAGGTTGACCATATTTTAAAGAAAATAAATTAATTTATTTGATTAATAAACACATTCTTCCTCAACACCTCATTCAGATCGATGGTTCCACTTCAGGTTCGACTCTAGGGTTTACTTTTGCTCGAGAACCCGGATGCCAGATGGTGATCGGATTACACAGCGGTGTCGGCCTTGGAGAGGCGTGCCAGGTGGGACCCACCTCGTCCAACTCGGCGGTCTGAGGCGGCGCAAGGAAGGGGCCGACGGTGACGACTTTGAGCCCGGATTTTGCATGAGATTCTCAACTAAATTTGATCACTCCTTTTCCAATTTGAAGATCGAAGAAATGCTATGAATTTCATTATAGAACTTTGAATTAATTCGAAACCAAGTAGGAATTGTTGAGGAATCAAATCTGAATGGTTTTGGCCATTGCTTCAAAGGTATACGGCGGCTCCAGGTGTATTTTTGGGTTAGGGTTAAGGTATACATATTTTATACGGTATTTGTACTTTGTTTTATTTATTTATTTCACTTTAAATCCAAAAATACCTTTTTGCTCACATGAACTCCAATTCAAACCCAACGAGTGTCGCCCCTAGCTAAATACCCCCATGCTGGACATGATGGGATATGTTTCGTAACCCAATTCAGCTATTACGATATGTTTTTATTTAAATTAAATAATAAAACATTTTATTATTTAATTTGATCGAACATTTTAATTTACAGGGGCCACATACTGACTCTAAAATTTCCCGAAAAACAAATCTAGCTATGTTTTGATGGTATGATCCTAACAAAACTAATTTCGTCGAATTTGGAGACCGTCTAAAAAATGGCCATTTTCTGGTCGATCGAAATTGACTGAAATTGTCAAAACACATTTTCTTTTTCCACGCTCACATATTGATCCCAAAAATTATGAAAATTGGAATCTAGCAATAATTTGATATTCCGGTTCCAACAAAAGTTGTTTCGTCGAAAATGGAGGTCGTTTGGAAAATGACTATTTATACGGGCTATATATTATATAAAAAATATATAAATTCTATAACGACCTTTCTGAAAATTCAACTGACCATAACTTTTGATTCCCGATATGAAATTTCAAATTTTCGGATTCGTTGGAAAGATATTACCAAACAGATTTAAATATTTTTGGTTTCACTAAAATCCGATCTATTTTGCATCCTGTAGAGTCAGTCAATGTTTGAATTCAAATTTCCAAACTACCGCGCTATTTCTAACTCCTTTTTATTATTAAAATAAATATATTATTTCAAACTTTGATTTAAATAATTTTTTAATCATTATTATTTAAAATAAATTATTTCAACTATTTAAAATTCAATAAAATAGTCAAAATAAAAATTTTAAATTGGCTCTAATTTTCCGGGCTGTTACGTTCACACAGAAAGGATCCATATACTATTAAATGAAGATCAATCGGAGATCCAATCGGTTAAGCCACTAAAATATTATGCAATGTTGCATGGTCGGCTTCACATAAATGAGTGGTTGCATGCATGAAAATGCACGTGTGGAGTGATATAAATACAAAGATGACACCTGGATATAAACATTGCAAAGCATGTATTAGATTTAAGGCTTCACACGTGAATTAGTTGAAGGGTTCACCATAATGTGAAACATACACACACGTAGGAAATCATTCAAATATGGGTCAGCATCCCATAAAGCACAAGCTGGTTGGTCCTGATATCAATTGAGCAGGTCGGTCCTGTTTCTAAATATTTGGTTGGCACTAAGTGCATGATGAGTTACACTGATGTATAGGGAACGGAATGAACACACATATAGCAAATAATGAATGACAGCTAAGTGAATGCCATGCAAGAACGCAGTGGAAATAAAGTAATTAAAGTGGGTGGTCCTTAAGTGAAGCACGTGGCAACTCCAAGTCTTGGTTGACCAACGTATGAAAAGCAACATTTTGGCTCTAGATTTAATATCAGCATAACTAAGGCTGATAGCAGCTCACCAATTAAGGGACGACTCTCAAGTGAAAAGGCAGTGTCAAAAAGGGAAGAATGCAAAGTAGTGATATTCACGAAGTAATATAATACGATGCATGTTCATGTACACAATGAAGCCGCCAACTACAATTCATGAACCGGAAACTCTAAAAACATGTGGATCGACATGATATGAAGAAGTTAGTCAGCCATCATGTTTAGAGTACCATGTTATGAGTTGTCTACACAAACGTGCATGACGATTAAATGGTGACTCAGCACCTTATATTCATAAAAAGTGGAATGGTATCAAAGATCAATTCTTAATCGGCCTCAAACTCTTCATGCTGGTCTGTCTAATTGTGTGAAGCAATCAAAGCAGCTCCATAAAGTATGATTCAGCTATAATATAGGAACACGAACTGCATGAGTAACATATGAGCCAACGTCCAAATCCTGGTCAGCATCAAATAAAGTGGCTGGCCTCAAGCTTGAAAGAAGTAACAAATTCATTTTGGTCGGCTCCAAAATGAAGCAAACTGGTCGACCTCAAGTTTGGGTCGGCATCAAGTTTGGGTCGGTACCAAAATCAACCTAGTGGCATTTTCGTAAATAAGTTCAGACCGACCCAAAATCTGCACACTACACCTATAAATAGCCCTCTTCTCCACCATTCAAAGGACCGAAAAATCCTACCCCGAAGGGCCAGCAAATCATTTCTTCAACCTTCTGAGCTCCATTACAAGCTCCATTAATGGCTTTCAAAGATCGATCAAATCCATTCCAATCAACACTAGAGTTCTCTCTAATTCAATCAAAGCTTCTCTAATCTCCTTCATATGACATAGAAAATCTCTCCAACATGATTCAAGTGATCTCCAACCGCTACTAATCCTCTCTAAAGCTTAGATCTAATGCTAAATCGCTATGGAATCCACGAAAATTGTCCAATTGCTAAAGATCGAAGATTCATACATCCACCATCACAAAGCAAGAGATCTCATCAATTCCTTAGAAAATTCTAGTGCAATTTAGATCATAAAGAGAGAAATGAATGTAAAGAGAGAATTCATGTATGTTGTAGAGCAAAATATCATAATGAGAATTGATTCAAAAGTTAACGTAGATCTATTTTAGATCGAACCACTATAAAAATCCGGACAAATTTTCAAAATAAGCTTGGTTTTAAAACTAATAGCAGGTTTAGGCTAGTTTTGAAACTATTTACAGAAATAGGCTTGTTTTTAGCAATAGTTGTTCAAAAACAAGCCTATTTCTGCAAATAGTTTCAAAACTAGCCTACATATGCTATTAGTTTTAAAAACAAGCTTATTTTGAAAATTTGTCCTTTATATTTTTATAAGGGGTGCACTTCACAAGTCCGCCCACGTGTATTGTTTTTTCAACAACTGGCCACCTCAGCGCTGAGGTGGACAAAACAAGCCTATTTCTGCAAATAGTTTTAAAACTAGCCTAAATCCGCTATTAGTTTTAAAAACAAGGCTATTTTGAAAATTTGTCCTAAAAATCCTTGTTCTTCATTTTCGATTTTAATTTTGTGATTGTGTGGCTCCATATTCTAATCTAACCATTTGTTGAAGTGTTTCCATTACACCTTTGGTGTTAAAATCAAATTTTGGTTTTAACAAAATATGATATCATATTTTATAAACATAATTTGTGCATTGCTGCAAAGATGATACAAGCACAACTCATGAAGGCTGCGCCACGTTAGTTTTTTTTGCAGTAGTTTTGCTTCTTTGTCACTTCCAAAATTTTCTAGTTTTATGGCTGCATATATCATTACCAGCATCCAAGTTTTTCCTTAGAAACTCAATTATAGCTTTTGTCCTTGCATTTCCCAAAACAAGATCTTGCTTATGTTTCCTAATGTCTTTAAGTCCTAGCTCTCTAATCATTTTGTAAAATTTTCCTGCTATCTGTAGTCAGGTTAGTTTTTTCTCGTTGTTCATGTTAGATAAATTTTTATCACAAGTAGTCTAACACAAAATTATATCCATGTTTGTTTATTTCCATGTGTTTGATAGTGAAAAATAAATAAAAGAGGAACATAAATGAATATCATGACAGTCGTAGAAGAATTAACAAAAATGTTTAATCTTACAAAAGCCAAACAAGATGTTAACTATCATCGTCAATGTTGCTAGACACGAAAATAAAGCAATATTAATATCCTCCCTATTTCATTACTACAAATGTAATTCTTTTTTTTTACCACTTACTTGCACTACTAACAAATACTCATGCATTACATTTCATTACACCATTTTTACATTCATCAACTACTATTCATTATACATTTCACCACTTGATTGTAACATGTTTTCCAGATATATAACATTATGTTACTAAATATGGATGTAAATTCAGAATATCTTACTTTTGTTAGAATATATTTTTAGGAGCACATCAATCCAAATGGAGTATGCAATATGTTGCATGTTGTGGTACCACCATACACCATCTTGAACTATGCTGACTTTTAACCAGTACATAGTTTTTTTTTATCTCCATCTTAAGAGGGCTATTTTTTCACTACTTACGCTCTTTTGCTTCAATTATTTTGGTTGGTAATCACTGCTCACTTTGTTATGGTGTGGTTAATTTCATATGACATAACTTTTTGTTTCTACACATATGCTTTTTTCAATTTCGTATTCATATTTTCTATCCTCAATGTGTTCAGCCAAAGCAAATCAACACATACATCGTTGTCTAGTTCATCATTTTATATATGCATCTTTTCATCAATTTGAACATAGATACATGAAATTTGACATAGTTTACACCACAAGCAAACTGTAACAACTAGCTGCACATGAATCATTTACTTCTCACCACAAAATTTATTTTCTACGAATGAATCCTAACAAACACATGTATCATTTACCTTATATATCTAGCAATCATACAACATGATCTCACCCTTTATTCATGAGTACAAACTACAACACCCAAAAGTCTATGCTCCCGTGCATCGCACGGGCTTTCACTTGGGAGATACATAATTGGAATGTTAGAGACCTATCCCATCAAAATAAGTGGAATTGTTTTTTAAGCACTAGCTATATTGATATAGTCTTACTGTAAAAACTAGAATAGAATATCATGATCAAATATTTAGGAGAGTCTTAGCTGTCACATTATTAGGGATAACTCGAGAGGTCTAGTGGTAGGTTGGAAACAAGATTATGTTAAACTTCGTAAATGATAACTACATTGATATAATCTTACTACAAAAAACTAAAATAGAATGTCTTGATCGCATGTTCAATAAAGATCGAGGGAACTAAGGATAGCTTGAGAGGTCTAACCATAGGTTGAAAACATAGTTATACAAAGTGTCATTTATGTTCACTTGACTTATCTTACTTTCATGAATTAAAGAGATGATTCAAAATTGAACACTTCAATTTCTGTGGGCTCCTTATCAATGTGATTGTTAGAAGGGCCCTTTAGAGTGAATGTTTATAATCTAGATCTTTATGTTCTTATGAAGTAAGGGGATTACCATGACAAGTTCTCAGGAGAACGCTTACCAAAAATGCGAC
Source organism: Allium sativum (assembly GCA_030737875.1). NCBI lineage: Eukaryota > Viridiplantae > Streptophyta > Magnoliopsida > Asparagales > Amaryllidaceae > Allium > Allium sativum. The sequence goes on along the minus strand of CM060914.1, from coordinate 5,225,453 downwards.
ATTTCCATTATGTTAGTGTTTGACTAGTTTTATCGCTAATGATAATTTGATTAAATTACTACTTAGTTATATGTTATTTAATTGATCAAACTCAAGGCACATTTATTCGATCACACTTCTTGATCGTTTTTTCATCAGCTATGAAATGGATGATAAGATCCGATGTTGCGTGTTAAGAAGCTTTCTTCTAACATGCTTTTCGGAAATAATTTTAATAATCTAATCATTAATGAATAAACATCTACGAGTCATCATCACATAAAAGTATTTCAGAAACATTTGTAAACTTTGCACAAGTAGATCTAAAGATATAAGGACATTTCTTAAAAAATAAAATCAAGAAGTTTTTGGCAACATTAAGAATAAAAAAATTGTGTGCTGTGTGAAATTTTAAAACTAAATAAAGGGGAAGAAATAAGAATATCAAATGTTTCAAAGCAAGATGTGTTTTCAAATCTTAAAGAAGAGTCAGATAAAACCATTAAGCAAGAGAAAGTAATCTGATAGCTGAAGTTAAGGGTCCAATGAATGGATAAGAGACAATAATGCTATCCATTGAACAACCAACGGTCGTAAACATGGCAACATTGTAATTGTAACAAATCAGGAATTTTACTATTTAAATGTATGAATATTTATTTTATTTTATACATTCATTAAATGTATTTTTTGTGAATTATTAACTCTTATTAACTTATAAGCAATAATTTCGTATTTAATCTTATAATTTGATTTATATTTATAAATAGTTTGTTTGAAAACTAAAAATATAAATCAGAATATATTTCTTGGATTTTCTACTTTTATTTGGAAAGGAGATTGATTTTAATTTATATAACTTTGTTAATAAAGATTTGGTTATGTTATAATTACATCATTCTTTAAAATGATATTAAGTAGTAGACATTTAAAGGTGTTAATGGATAAAATTATTTTACTTTAAAATTTCAAAGGTAAATATGAATATGTAAGTATGTGTATATGCATGGTTTGCGTACATATATATAATTTAAATCTAACTAACTTAGTTTATGCTATTAATTATACTAAGGAGTTAACTTATCTTAAACAAAAGTTTTGAAATTATTCCTTCTAAAGAAAGGAATGTATAACTTTAAATTATAAGATGTATTATGTGAATTATTTTATTAAATAAAAATAATAAAATGAAGTCTATATAAGAAGGCAAACTACACAAGGGTAGATACATGGGTATGATTTTTGGCCATAGCAATTAATGCTTTGTACTAGAGCATTTTAGTTTTAATTGTGTATTGTTAACCGGAATTTTAGTCTGGTTACCAGAGGTAGTCCATGCACACATGACTCAGCCCATCGTGTGGTTCAACAACCCATAAGCATTGCCAACATCTTTAGGAATCAAGCTAAGATAGGGGCGTCCAAGAATAGTCGTCAGGACTCGCCAAACTGCTCTCAAACAATACAAGTCACAGATCAAGTGAACACACTCAGAACTATGTGATCGTATCAAGCAAATCGTGGTTCTGGCACTAGAAACTTGAGTTGGGCCATGTAATGTCCCAGATTTTTCTGCTATTTAAATTGGAATATTTAAATCTTTTTTATATATTATATTGGAAATATAACGGATTTATATTGAATTTTATTTGTTAAAATGGAGTTTGAATACATATAAATTTTAAATCAATTAAAACGAGCTCGAAACGTTGCGGTAGTCCGTAATTTTCGATTTGAACTTCAATTGAATATACAAAATCCGATATAAGTCAGAATTCTATGAAACAAGAATCATCCGGATCAATTTGATTATATTTTTCTAATGAAAGACAAAAATGGAAATTTCATACTATGGATTGCCAGTTATGTCCAATTCAAATTTGCAAATAGTCGTTATGGAATTCGTTAATAAACGATAACACTATTTAATATATAAAAAGGATATATATATATATATAATTTGAATATCGTTTAACCTGACATTATATGATATTGGATTATGAATCTATATCGGTTTATCTTGGTAAATACAATAATACTGGTTTATTTTTATTAACTGAACCGTTTTGGAATTTTAATATATTTTATCGATATATTATAGGCCTTAGAAATAGCTTTCTTTTCTAACAACCTCCATTTTTGATGAAATGAATTTTATTGGAATGCGTACGGCTTGTTATTGCTACGTTTCCAGTTTGGAGCTAATTGGAGTTGTTTTGTCGATAGACGAAATTTAAGGGTGAACCGATAAATTAAAATAACACCGTCGTGCAAACGGAGTCGGTTTTCAATGAAATCAGTTTTATTGGGACCGGAACGTCAAGACGTAGTGGTGTGTGTCAGTTTCCACGGTGTTTGGAATTTGTTGGTAACGATATGAATGTAAAGGTTATGGTATATGACGATTAGCAGTACAATAAATTAACAATATATGAATAACAACCAAACCTTCCAAAACTTAGTAATATATTTACTTAATTATTAAGGAATGTAGTACAAGCAATTTCTGAAAATTTTCCTATTAGATATCAATATTTCTCTTAGCTATTATTGTGCATGCGTACTCTTCAAAACACATATGTGTGTTTTCACCTCAGCTAGTCAATTTTCTGCCATCTTAAACCGAGCGTGAACTAATCTATTGGAGAACACATGTTATGTATCTCCAACCCAATCCTATATTTTCACATTTCGCACAGCTAAGTAACCTACATTTTCCTATGTTTCAACTACTACCAGCTTGTTTCTTTCTTTTCCGTCGTGTTCTCAAATCATAACGTACACCACAGCTATTCATTTTTCCCACTAAATTGAAATAGACCATACCCTATGACTGCCCAAGGAATTAAACCGCACTTGCTGCTCCTTCTGAAAACTTAAAACCACACAAAAAGAAAACTCAACGCACGTCCTTCTGTAAATATTTCAACTTCTAGTTTCAACCGATGAAAGAAAATTTCGACCACTCTTTATCGTGAAAGGAAATTCACGTAGCCTATGTAATACATTTTTCAAACGCTACTCCTCTGCTATCGAAGATGTTATTATCTCTCATATATCCGTCTATAAAGAGTTGTCTCACCCCTTCTTCTCAACTAAAAACAAAACGAGGAAAAAATCCATTTACCAAAATAACTCCTTCACCATAAATTCAAAACCATACCTCCTATCTTCATTTCGAAATAAAATCAAAGAAGAAAATAAACCAAGAACGTTGGGACATGGTGCTGGTTAAGGCGAAGGGTGGTTCAGCACGTTCACCGGCCGACGGTGGCCCGGAGTTCAGTGCGATAATGGTTTGTTGGCGGCATAAGTGGAAGCTGAAGTGAGGAGCATGGCGTGAACATCATTCACGAGAGTTGAAAGTGGAGTTTTCCGGTGGAGAGAGATTAAGGTATGGGATGGGTTGCATTGATAAAATGAAAGCCTGTTGCGAGTTGCATGGAGGGGGAAATCAAGGCACTACAGCTGGTGTAAGGTCAATCCGGATGGCAGGGAAATAGGGTGGCAATTATTTCGGGTGAGGTGCGAAAGCAAGCTACTGGGGGAGGAACGTAGAAGAAATAGAGTGTGATGGGGTCGAGGATAGGGATGTTCGGTGGATGTAGTAGGGGATGTAGACATTGAAGTGGCGTGGTAGAAATGAAAACTGCATGGGCTTGCATGGGTATATGAGTGAGATACCTGCAGGAGTTGGGTTCGAAGTGCTGTTAGGCGGAGAAGAAGGAACATGTGGAAGTGGAGATGGAGCGAACTGGAATCGATTTCGAACAAAAGGAAAGAAAGCAAGAAGCAGGTGAAACAGTGTTTTAAAGACCCAACCCTACCTCAATTCGACCGCGGTTAACCTCCGACCTTAGAGCGCTACGGCTCTGAAAGTGAAATAACCTTGCGCGTGCATAGTCCCGCGGTTTAACCTCAAAACCTTATAAAAACCTCTGGTCCGACCTTTTTGAACCTCACGGTTCTTCAAATTTACGAAAAATAATTGTTTCACACTATATTTTTTACCATAATAAATTTAACAAATAATTTCATAGCAATTGTCATTAAATTTTGGATGATATAATTCATTATAACCTACATTATACGAAATATTATTGAACTAATCCTCTTTCACCATAAAAAATTAGTAAATTTACAACTTTGTTATGATAAGTTGTTATATAATTATTTCAATTAGATAGTTTGGACACGGGTGTTTGTCATAATTGGTTAAATTTTACCCATATTTAAAATAATTTTACATTTAAATCAGAAAATATAAATAAACTATTGGCGCGGTTCTCACGGTCTGACCGGTTGAACCACGAAAACCTTGAACCTTGCACTACCACGGTTTGATGTACGGTTCGGTCTTCACAACTACGGGTGAAGATGAATGAACAGTATTATTTCAATATACCTAATTTCAAATTATTAATTTAAGTAAAGATTAATTTATTAATATTGTTGCTTTAAACTGTAACGTGGCTTGGAAACTTAGTTTGTGCCCAGTTTAAATCATGCTTCATATGCCTAACCTACGTAAAGCGCTTGACCGTGTAACGTGACCACATAATATATATTCATGTTTTAATATGTGGGTTCGAATAGTAGGGCAGAGGGAAAATTAATACAACAAAGGGACGTGGGCAAATAAAGTTGTGGGCTCGGTTACAAATGGGATAAAGCCGAGTTTTATTATTCACACTTAACGTATTATATAATTTACACGTGCAGTTTTATAAACGTAATTTAAGAAATAATTTTATTTGTATGAGCATAGTATATAATATTCATGCCTTATCTAGTATTTACTAACGAAAGCATACATGAAGTTATGCGATGAACAACATACAGATATGGCCCAATTAATTCCTAATTACCTAATTAATGCATATATGGTAACGGTCACATTCCCTAATCATTTTTGAAGTGCCTAGTTCAAATGTTAACGTAGATGTTAAAATTAATATATAAATATATTTATAATTTACCCGATTTATAAAATCATATCTTAATCATGAACTTATATGTACCATGAGTATAATGATCCTGGGTACTAGTCGTGAATATGCCAATCTAAGTTTAACTTGACTAATCGGGTTCAATGAAATAAGTTGTAGTTAAGAAATAAATTATAATCAAGGTATTAGTTTTTAAAATAAATAAATAACGATTAAATTTATAACTGTGTCATATATACATAGAATCAGACTAAGCCAGGAGCATTGGACCTACATCAATAGACATAAGAGTTTGGAATGGGAATTGTAACGACCTGGAAATTCAGCGATCTTGGTAATCCGATATACAACACATATCGAACATCCAAGGATCGAAAATACCGGTAGTTAATGAAAGAAATTAGAGGCGAGAATAGATAAGATAGAAACTTAGAATAGAAGAAGAAGAAGAACACAACATCAGAGTAACATGAACCTCACAGCAGAACGAATAACATATAATAGATAACATATCCTTGAAATAAAATCAGTATATGTATACAATAACATTATCAGAGTACAACACTTACAACACAGCGGAAATAACTATAGCTATACAATCCTGAAGCCTCCTGCTCCAAGCTCTTCAAGTATCTGTAAATCCTGACTACTTGACTGCCCGTACAAAATTGGGCACCCAAGAGTTTAGGGAAAACAAAATAAAATAAACTCCGGGTCAGTCATGGGACTGGTATGAGTAAAACAGTTTAAAATAGATCGAACAAGTAAACGATATCTCATAAGACCATGCCGTATAACGGAACAGGTTTTTCCCTTATGAGAATCCAAAATATCTTTATATCAAAAACCTTTTGATATTATAATAATGTCTATCAACCACAATATAATAATCATCTAGCAGAAACGCTTCCATCTCACATTCTACATATATAGTATACAATCTAAACCGCAAGAACGTATTGGGTAATGGATTTCCAACTAGGCCAAGGTATGGAACCACCTTTTGCTAGTGTACCTCTAGAGAGGAATACACTAGGTTCAACAAGAACATCTTGTAACCCGACCACACCTGACCGACCACTCATTTCGCTTGAGTGTATCGAATGTATATTACCAACGGTTGGGATCATCAACCGTTTCTCGAATGGGACAGCATCAACAATAGATTTTTAGAAGTAAATGAAACTCTAGATCAGGTGATTATACACCCTAATAGGTGCGACCTACATAGCCATGCTGCCTTCCCGATTTCTGTCATTTACCGGATGTGAGGCTAGAAGCTACGCTTATCTTTTACATGCCACATCTTCATTCATTTAGAATGTCGCATTGTCATACCCTTTAAATCACAAATTGATTTATCCAAAAATAACACGGGTATACAGCTAAGAGAAACGAATACCTCTGCCCCCAAACGTGAATACGTTCGAAGAGATCAACTTACGCGATCTATTAGATATACTCTGTCAGACCTTCGTCCCTACAAGTTGTCCTGGGACTGGACAAACCGAAGGCACTATTCAGTATATCCATCTTAGGCACTGTTATCTAAGATTTATACAACAACCCTTGCACTTTACTCCGTCTTCAACTATCTTTGGCATATATGATTCGCAACGCTTATGCCAATACAGAGTGGTTCTTTGGATAATAATCCAACCGGTCTCTCCATATTAACAACGTTAAAATGTTCAAAACTTTGATAGTCTGTGATTTAACTATCAAAGAAAAATATGTGTGCAAACAACAATATTATTTCCAGATGGAAATTATATCGATCAATCATCATTTAACATTTATCTCTTTAGTTCATTAATTCACTTATCTCCTGTTTCTATAAATTCTAAATTCTTATTTTCCATTATCAGAAAACATTTCTGATTTCTTATTTGGAAAACATTTCCAAACCTCCTTTACTGCCAAACCTTACCATTACTTAGTTAAGAAGAAAGTCAATCAAGTTGGGGTATAATTACCTCTCAGACCTTAACTGAACAACGTTTTAACTTTGAAATGGTCAAAGTTTATCTTTTAATCTTTTACCAAAACTTCCTTACGAAACTCTCGGATTCTATTTACGAATCCACTTCTTTATTGAAACATTGGTTATAACGATAACGTTATAATCCATACTTTCGAAATATCTAACTTCAATTATAACTTTTATTCTTTTAACTCTTTTGGATTAACTCTAATCGATTAACCCTATTTGACTTAATTCCTTTAACTCTATTCGAATAACTATATTCGATTAACTCCTTCAATTCTATTCGAATAAACTATATTCGATTAACTCCTCTTAACTCGATTCGAATAACTAATGTACGATAACACCTTTCGACTAACTAATAATCAATAACTCCTTTCGAATAACTAAATTCAATTAACTCCTTTGATTTACTAATAATCGATAACTCCTTTCGAATAACTAAATTCGATTAACTCCTTTCGATTAAACTAATCGATAACTCCTTTCGAATAACTAAATTCGATTAACTCCTTTCGATTAAACTAATCGATTAACTCTATTTAAATTCTCTATTGGTTAATTCTAACTTTAACTAGTTAACTCTAACTGGTCAACTCTAACTGGTCAACTATAACTGATTAACTCTAAGTGATTAACTCTGACTGATCAACCCTAACTGATTAACTCTAATTGATTAATTCTGACTGAATAACTCTAACTCATTTACTCTATTCGATTAACTCTAATCGAATAACTAATATTCTATTAACTCATTTCGATTAACTCCTTTGATTTAACTCCTTTGATTTATTCCTTTTCCATTTGTTTACTTAACCAATACTATTCCCTTTCCAATTTTATTTATTTAAATAAATATTTTCTTTTACCTTTTCTATTTATTTAACAAATATATATCTTCCCTTCAATACTATTTGTAAGTGTTTTACAAATATTTCCTTTATATTTGATTTCAAAAATAAATTCCTTCATATTTGTTTTCACAAATAAATTCCTTCATATTTGTTTTCACAAATAAATTCCTTTATATTTGTTTTATTTATTTTCTAAATAAATATTTCCTTTTTATACTTCTGTTTATTTCTTAAATAAATATTCCAATTTTAATTCTATTTATTGAACAACTAAATAATTCTTTTCAATTCTATTCGTTTAACAAACATTTCTCTTTCGATTTCATTTGTAAATGTTTACAAATATTTCTCTTTATAAAACCCTTTTGATTTTATAAATAAATTTCCTTTTTATAAAATCCCTTTCCTTTACTATATAAAATCCATTGATTTCATAAGTAATCCCTTTTATTTTCTAACCATTTCTTTTTTTTCTATCCTATTTATTTTCTAAATAAATCCTTTTATAATATCCTTTGATGTTATAAATATTCTCTTTACAAAATCCTTTGATTTTATAAACATTTCATTTTCAATATAAGTTTGAAAATTTCCTTTTATCATTCTGGTATTTCTTATGGTTTTTAACCTACCATATACCAATGATCGGTATCATTTCTAATACACAAAATCAGCAACAGATTTCATATCACACCATATAACACAGTATATGAGAAACAGTAAAATAAATGTTGAGGAATCCCGTCGGATTCCTCCAACCTGTTCCTTGCATCCACAGATGTTAAACAACACGAATAAAAAATATTCTGTTAACCAGAAGCAATATTCGATTAATGATTTTTATATATATATATATATATATATATATATCGTTATCTATGATTTCAATTAATACACAAACAATTCAACCACACAGTTAACACCCAGCAATCAGTCATCATTTATCAGTTCTAAATATACGTTAAGAAAATAGAACTGTTCAGAGTTAGTGAGTTTTACTCATTGGCAGTTCATTGTTAAAGAACGATAAACTCTTTGTAATTTATTTCGCCATTAATTCATACAAGCCCCAATCCACTTCCAGTCAGCTTCATTGTGAAGCTCTCGTCCATACGGTCCCAACGGATCCAACCGTTTGAAATTCTGATATCGTATGCAATAGTTATTTATATTACAAGTTTTCAATACTAATTAATTATAAATTTAACTCAACTTAATTAAACGGGCCTCACCCCTCTTCTCTTGCGGCCCAACCACCTCTAAAGCCCAGACCGTGTGACCTTTCTTCCCCAATTAAGAATCCCACTTCCAGGAAATACCGGAACGCTGCTCATTTCCATTCACAAAATCTTGGATCCATCTTTCGTTCTTCATCCTCCTTCCATGTGTTTAAATTCAAATAAAAATCACCGCAATGCACCTCATTCAAATCCGCACCCTACCATACCCTAGACACCGAACTCGACATCCTCTTCATGGTTGCGGTTCTCAGCACAAACCCCACGATTCAACAATTCTGAGCATCACTTTTTGTGAGTGAAACCGATCAATAGCTCACGACAGATGCTAAACCCTCCTAGAAGATCAAATCCATCCCTTAAAGCTCCAAACAACAACCCTACTTCAAGAATTTCTGAACCCTAATTTGCTCAGCATACACGGCTTCAACCCAAACTGTGACCGAGTCTTGCAAAATTTATACGAATAGGAAGCTGTTCTTATAAGAAATCAAAATATGTGTATAAGAAGATTTATAGAAATTGATTTGAGTTTCTAAGAATTTTTATTGAGGATTGAATGTTTTTTGGCTTTCTGAAAAAGATACGGTGGAAAAGTTTAATTAGGTTTTAGAGTTGATGACATTATATAGGGTGATTATATATTTTGTGTGGCTGTAAAAGATGGTTGGGTGGCTCGTTCTAGGCCTTAGAAGGCTTTGAGATATTTTACTTTTATTTTCAATTCTTTGTTTCTGACTTCTAAAAATTCGTATGGTCACACATGATACCCAAAAATCACGAAACTGGACATGTAGGTAGAGTTCGACATTATGAACCCAACAAAACTGGTTTCGTCGAATTTCGACTTCGTTTGCTCACACAACGTATTTTTAACTGTCAAAATATCGACTGTTTTTCACTCTAAAAATCCGTACGACCACACAGTGACTCTAAAAATCACGAAACTTGGAATCTAGTAAAAATTTGATGTTGTGGATCCAACAAAATTAGTTTCGTCGAATTCTGACTTCGTTTGCAAAAGTGGCTATTTTTAAAGTCCTAAATAACCCTTTTAAATATATAAATATATTTAAAAACAATTAAATTTAATATTTAAAAATAAATATTTTCGTATATATTCACAGTGGAATACCATACAACTTCAAAAAATCTTATATGGATTTCTAACTCGATATTTCAAATCTGGGTCAACCCGATATTCGATTTATATTGAAATTACTTTTTAAAATATAAATAATTCCTTTATAAATTTCAAAGGAATTCCGAAGCGACTTTTCTAAAATTTTATTTAGACGTAAATCAAAATCTATACGAAGAAATCTCGATTTTTCTCTTCCATTAGAAAGATATACTTCACCAGCTCCTAACGTTTCTTGTTTCACAGAAATCTGATTTAAAACGAACCCTGTATATCCAGTTGAAGTTCAAATCGCCAAATCGCGAACTGCCGCGCCATTTCAAGATCGATTTTAATTATAATATAATTATACGTTCAAACTATCATTCAAATAATATATTCGTTATTCTAATTCAATTCTAAACTAAATTAAATATCACAGATGATCCAGTTCACACCATATCACCATTTCAGCCAATTCTGATCATTTCAGAATTAAATATATTATTTAATTTATTATTTTAATTAAATATTCACCATTATTTAATTCAACGACCATGAAATCCTTTTAATCACCTTTTAAATAATTAAATAAATTAATTATTATACTGCTGAAAAATGCGGGTCATTACATTCTTCCCCACTTAAAATAATTTCGTCCTCGAAATTGCTAAGTTATAAAACAAACCCTATCGACTGGTTAAAGATCATTTGTTTATTCCTTAAGTTCAATTTTAACTAAACCAATTTAATTTCAATTAAATTATTAATTAATTCTTATCAACGATAATTTTCAAAAATCCTGAAAATTTTCTAACACCTTATCTTTTCGAAAAATTTCACCAGCACCTCTTTTGTACTGGTCAATCGGTCAAACTCCAACTCGCCTCTCTGGGCCATCTCCAACCCAAAAGAATATCAAACAGCCAAGCGGCTTGCCAATTCGGCTTATAAATCACCAAACTCATATGAAATATAAACTTGTACCTTTTTGTCGGGCATATCATTATATCCCTCTCATCTGTTATCAATTCATCATAAACAAATGTCATCTTAATCAACTCAAATCAGTTTATCCTCAAATCCAATCATTCGCTTATACCTAAGCCAAATTCCATTCATATCCCAACATCAAATTTCAAACTCTTAACTCATCAACTTAATTCCATTCCAGAATATTCTCTAATCCAATTCAATTTTTATTTAACTTAGTTCTAAGTTAAATTTTAATTTGTTTATTTACTTTTACCATCTCAATCTATTTAACTTCACAAGTTGAATTTAAATTCCATAATTTTAAATTCCTGGGTTCATTTCAAACCAATTTGAAATCAAAATACCAATTCAAATCATTTGAATTTCTAAACAACTTTTTTTCTCAAAATAATCCAAAAACAAAATCTTTGGTAGTAATCCGTCACTTAGGAACTCGAAAATCACACCGACGATGCATCGATCCATCCTCAGAATTATTTTCCGGTCATCAAGGTGAGTTCAATACTATATCTATTTCAAATTGAAAAACATTTTCAAAATCTCCCAGGAACTTAAAATTTCCTTATTTTAATTCTTGATTCTAATTTAAATTCAGATTAAATTCCTCTTATTACATATACTTTACTTATATGAATCTTGATTGGTTATTTATAACCATTTCGCCTTCATATAGTCTCATTCGATTATACTAACAACCAACACAACCAATTATACTATGTTAATTTCAAAACATATCATGTTGGTTCATAGTATTCGAGTGTTTAGAAAATCCTACCGATACAGTGGATCAAACTGATCGACCAGAACTTATAAATAACTCAACCAATAAATCTCCACAATATAAAACAGTATTATATTGAATAACAAATACGCTCTCGTATATATACACTCAAACTCAATCTAGGGTATTACTAACCCCATCTCTACTGAGTCACGCCACAGAGCCAAGGTAATTCACTTAACCTTATGCTCTAATACCAACTATAACGACCCGAAAATTCAGCGATCTTGGTTATCCGATATACAACACATATCGAATATCCAAGGATCGAAAATACCGGTAGTTAATGAAAGAAATTAGAGGTTGAGAATAGATAAGATAGAAACTTAGAATAGAAGAAGAAGAAGAACACAACATCAGAGTAACACGAACCTCATAGAGGAACGAATAACATATAATAGATAACATATCCTTGAAATAAAATCAGTATATGTATACAATAACATTATCAGAGTACAACACTTACAACACAGCTGAAATAACTATAGCTATACAATCCTGAAGCCTCCTGCTCCAAGATCTTCAAGTATCTGTAAATCCTGACTACTTGACTGCCCGTACAAAATTGGGCACCCAAGAGTTTAGGGAAAACAAAACAAAATAAACTCTGGGTCAGTCTTGGGACTGGTATGAGTGAAACAGTTTAAAACGGTTCGAACAAGTAAACGATATCTCATAAGACCACGCCGTATAACGGAACGGGTTTTTCCCTTATGAGAATCCAAAATATCTTTATGTCAAAAACCTTTTGATATTATAATAATGTCTATCAACCACAATATAATAATCATCTAGCAGAAACGCTTCCATCTCACGTTCTACATATATAGTATACAATCAAAACCGCAAGCACGTATTGGGTAATGGATTTCCAACTATGGCAAGGTATGGAACCACCTTTTGCTAGTGTACCTCTAGAGAGGAATACACTAGGTTCAACAAGAACATCTTGTAACCCGACCACACATGACCGACCACTCATTTCGCTTGAGTGTATCGAATGTATATTACCAATGGTTGGGATCATCAACCGTTTCTCGAATGGGACAGCATCAACAATAGATTTTAAGAAGTAAATGAAACTCTAGATCAGGTGATTATACACCCTAATAGGTGCGACCTACATAGCCATGCTGCCTGCCCGATTTCTGTCATTTACCGGATGTGAGGCTAGAAGCTATGCTTATCTTTTGCATGCCACATCTTCATTCACTTAGAATGTCACATTGTCATACCCTTTAAATCACAAATTGATTTATCTAAATATAACATGGGTATACAGCTAAGAGAAATGAATTCCTCCGCCACCAAACGTGAATACGTTTGAAGAGATCAACTTACACAATCTATTAGATATACTCTATCGGACCTTCGTCCATACAAATTGTCCTGGGACTGGACAAACCGAAGGCACTATTCAGTATATCCATCTTAGGCATTGTTATCTAAGATTTATACAACAGTCCTTGCACTTTACTCCATCTTCAATTATCTTTGGCATTTATGATTCGCAACGCTTATGCCAATACAGAGTGGTTCTTTGGATAATAATCCAACCGGCCTCTCCATATTAACAACGTTAAAATGGTCAAAACTTTGATAGTCTGTGATTTAACTATCAAAGTAAAATATGTGTGCAAACAACGATATTATTTCCAGATGGAAATTATATCTTTCAATCATCATTTAACATTTATCTCTTTAGTTCATTAATTCACTTATCTCCTGTTTCTATAAGTTCTAAATTCTTATTTTCCATTATCAGAAAACATTTCTGGTTTCTTATTTGGAAAACATTTCCATACCTCCTTTACTTCCAAACCTTACCATTCCTTAGTTAAGAAGGAAGTCAATCAAGTTGGGGTATAATTACCTCTCAAACCTTAACTGAACAACATTTTAACTTTGAAATGGTCAAAGTTTATTTTTTAATCTTTTAACAAAACTTCCTTACGAAACTCTCGGATTCTATTTACGAATCCACTTCTTTATTGAAACATTGGTTATAACGATAATGTTATAATCCCTACTTTCGAAATATCTAACTCCAATTATAACTTTTATTCTTTTAACTCTTTTGGATTAACTCTAATCGATTAACCCTATTTGACTTAATTCCTTTAACTCTATTCGAATAACTATATTCGATTAACTCCTTCAATTCTATTCGAATAAACTATATTCGATTAACTCCTCTTAACTCAATTCGAATAACTAATATACGATAACTCCTTTCGATTAAATAATCGATAACTCCTTTCGAATAACTAAATTCGATTATCTCCTTTCGATTAAACTAATCGATAACTCCTTTCGAATAACTAAATCCGATTAACTCCTTTCGATTAAACTAATCGATTAACTCTATTTAAATTCTCTATTATTTAATTCTAACTGTTACTGGTTAACCTAACTAATCAATTCTAATTGGTCAACTCTAACTGATTAACTCTAATTGATTAACTCTGATTGATCAACCCTAATTGATTAACTCTAATTGATTAACTCTGACCGAATAACTCTAACTCATTTACTCTATTCGATTAACTCTAATCGAATAACTAATATTCTATTAATTCATTTCGTTTAACTCCTTTGATTTAACTCCTTTGATTTATTCCTTTTCCATTTGTTTACTTAACCAATACTATTCCCTTTCCAATTCTATTTATTTAAATAAATATTTTCTTTTATCTTTTCTAATTATTTAACAAATATATATCTTCCCTTCAATACTATTTGTAAGTGTTTTACAAATATTTCCTTTATATTTGATTTCACAAATAAATTCCTTCATATTTGTTTTCATAAATAAATTCCTTCATATTTGTTTTCACAAATAAATTCCTTTATATTTGTTTTATTTATTTTCTAAATAAACATTTCCTTTTTATACTTCTATTTATTTCTTAAATAAATATTCCAATTTTAATTCTATTTATTTAACAACTAAATAATTCTTTTCAATTCTATTCGTTTAACAAACATTTCTCTTTCGATTTCATTTGTAAATGTTTACAAATATTTCTCTTTATAAAACCCTTTTGATTTTAAAAATAAATTTCCTTTTTATAAAATCCCTTTCCTTTACTATATAAAATCCATTGATTTCATAAGTAATCCCTTTTATTTTCCAAAAATTTCTTTTTCTTCTATCCTATTTATTTTCTATATAAATCCTTTTATAATATCCTTTGATGTTATAAATATTCTCTTTACAAAATCCTTTGATTTTATAAAAATTTCATTTTCAATATACGTTTGAAAATTTCCTTTTATCATTCTAGTATTTCTTATGGTTTTTCACCTACCATATAACAATGATCGGTATCATTTCAAATACACAAAATTAGCAACAGATTTCATATCACACCATATAACACAGTATATGAGAAACAGTAAAATAAATGTTGATGAATCCCGTCGGATTCCTCCAACCTGTTCCCTGCATCCACAGATGTTAAACAACCCGAATATAAAATATTCTGTTAACCAGAAGCAATATTCGATTAACGATTTATATATATATCTTTATCTATGATTTCAATCAATACACAAACAATTTAACCAAACAGTTAACACCTGATAATCAGTCATCATTTATCAGTTTTAAATATACGTTAAGAAAATAGAACTGTTCAGAGTTGGTGAGTTTTACTCACATTGGCAGTTCATCATTAAAGAACGATAAACTATTTGTTTGATTTGAATCAAACAATTTATTTCACCATAAATTGATATGAGCCCCAATCCACTTCCAGTCAGCTTCATTGTGAAGCTCTCGACCATACGGTCCCAACCATTCGAAATTCTGATATCCTATGCAATAGTTATTGATATTACAAGTTTTCAATACTAATTAAATATAAATTTAACTCAACTTAATTAAACGGGCCTCACCCCTCTTCTCTTGCGGCCCAACCACCTTTAAAGCCCAGACCGTGTGACCTTTCATCCCCAATTAAGAATCCCACTTCTAGGAAATACCCGAATGCTGCTCATTTCCATTCACAAAATCTTGGATCCATCTTTCGTTCTTCATCCTCCTTCCATGAGTTTAAATTAAAATAAAAATCACCGCAATGCACCTCATTCAAATCCACACCCTACCATACCCTAGACACCGAACTCGACGTCCTCTTCATGGTTGCGGTTCTCAGCACAAACCCCACGCTTCAACAATTCTGAGCATCACTTTTTGTGAGCGAAACCCATCAAAAGCTCACGACAGATGCTAAACCCTCCTAGAAGATCAAATCCATCCCTTAAAGCTCTAAACAACAACCCTACTTCAAGAATTTCTGAACCCTAGTTCGCTCAGCATACACGGCTTCAACCCAAAACTGTGACCGAGTCTTGCAGAATTTATACGAATAGGAAGCTATTCTTATCAGAAATCAAAATATGTGTATAAGAAGATTTATAGAAATTGATTTGAGTTTCTAAGAATTTTTCTTGAGGATTGAATGGTTTTTGGTTTTCTGAAAAAGATACGGCGGAAAAGTTGAATTAGGTTAGAGAGTTGATGACATTATATTGGGTGATTATATATTTTGTGTGGCTGTAAAAGATGGTTGGGTCGTTCTAGGCCTTAGAAGGCTTTGAGATATTTTACTTTTATTTTCAATTCTTTGTTTCTGACTTCTAAAAATTCGTATGGTCACACATGATACCCAAAAATCACGAAACTGGACATGTAGGTAGAGTTCAACATTACGAACCCAACAAAACTGGTTTCGTAGAATTCCGACTTCGTTTGCTGACACAGCGTATTTTTAACTGTCAAAATATCGACTGTTTTTCACTCTAAAAATCCGTACGGCCACACAGTGACCCTAAAAATCACTAAACTTGGAATCTAGCAATAATTTGATGTTGCGGATCCAACAAAATTAGTTTCATCGAATTCCGACTTCGTTTGCAAAAGTGGCTATTTTTAAAGTCCTAAATAACCCTTTTAAATATATAAATATATTTAAAAACAATTAAATTTAATATTTAAAAATAAATATTTTTGTATATATTTACAGTGGAATACCATATAGCTTCAAAAAAATCTTATATGGATTTCTAACTCGATATTTCAAATCTAGGTCAACCTGATATTCGATTTATATTGAAATTCCTTTTTAAAATATAAATAATTCCTTTATAAATTTCAAAGGAATTCCACAGCGACTTTTCTAAAATTTGATTTGGACGTAAATCAAAATCTACATGACAAAATCTTGATTTTTCTCTTCCATTAGAAAGATATACTTCACCAGCTCCTAACGTTTCTTGTTTCACAGAAATCTGATTTAAAACGAACCCTGTATATCCAGTTGAAGTTCAAATCGCCAAATCGCGAACTGCCGTGCCATTTTGAAGGTCGATTTTAATTATAATATAATTATACGTTCAAACTATCGTTCAAATAATATATTCGTTATTCTGATTCAATTCTAAACTGAATTAAATATCACAGATGATCCAGTTCTCACCATATCACCATTTCAGCCAATTCTGATCATTTCAGAATTAAATATATTATTTAATTTATTATTTTAATTAAATATTCACCATTATTTAATTCAACAACCATGAAATCCTTTTAATCACCTTTTAAATAATTAAATAAATTAATTATTAAATCGCTGAAAAATGCGGGTCATTACAGGAACGGAAAGAGTGAACGCAGCTGGAAGCTTGTGAAACAAACCGTTTTGGCGATGAATGGGGATTAAGGTGAGTTTAACTCACGCAGTTTATACCATTTATATTTATATAAGTTGGCTTTTTATTTTGTATGCAATGTTTGCCAATGTTGGATGATTTTATGAATGATTTCATGTGTGCGGAATATTTTTAATATTCATTGATTAAATTAAATGTTTTTTTAATTTAATCGAATTAAATCGTTATTTTAACGATTAGATTCCAAATGAGGTAACTTACCTCGTTGGTTACGTTTATAATAATACAAACGTATTAAATAAGTAATTGGATGTTTGAATGATTGTTATTAATTGATTGTTGGCTGTTATTAGTTAAACCATTTATTTTTGTTTACTATGATAAATATATTGTCGTATTGAATTTGAGGTAACCCATTTTTATGTAGAGAAGGACAGGTTGGAGGAATCCAACCGGATTCCTCAAATATGTTTGTTTATATTCATACGAATTATTCAACCAGTATGATTGAATGATGAATTTACTGTTGACCATCGAATAAAAATTCAACATTTGCTTGTTATTAACCAATGGATGATATTGGTTGAGTAATTGGCGACAGTTGGCATAAAAATGAATCATTTTTTAAACGTTGATTTACAGTTAGGTAAATCGATAGAAATAAGGTTATAAGAATTTATTTTGTAACCAAAATGGATTTTGAAATCTATTTTTTATTGATTATTTGAATAAAGGTTTATTAGGAAATAAGTAATTATTTTTAACTTTTAATTTTAAAACGAATATATAAAGTGAGATTCCTGGGTTAATGAGGTTTTTAAATAGTAAGCAGAAATTTACCAGATGGTTAAAGATTAAAGAAATTGTTTCAGATAACTATTAAATGTGATTATTTAATTTAATTAGATTGTTAATTAAATTGAAGGAAATTATTTAAAGTGATTAAAAGAAAGGACTAATGGAATTGGGTAATGGATAAATCTTATTTTTTGTTGACTAAGTCAACTATTTTAAAACCAAGATAAAATATTAAATAAATTATTTAATCATTATTTTTAAAATCGATTATTATTTCAATTATCGGATAGGAAGATTAACTATTAATGTTAAAGTTACCAAATTGATTTCTAAAGGTGTTGGAATCGAGTATTATTATTTTAATCAAAGTGATAAATCTAGAAACTAGATTCTTTTAATGGAAGTTTATGAATTTATAAAGCCTTATGTGTAGTTAAAGGAAATTGTTAGTGAAGTTATATTTAATATAAACGACTATTAAGAATTCTATTAGTCGGATTTTTGTAAAATCGAATCTAGGAAAAATTATAAAGGCAAGTAATGAATGGACTAATGTTATAAGAGGCAAAATGAGTTCAAAATAGTATTTGTAATCTGAAGGAAGTAAAAGGAAATTTAAAGGTATAGAGATAGGGAAAAAAGGATGTTTTAAAATTGAGAAAGTGAAATTTTGAATTGAAAGAGTTTTTCAAAAGAGAATAAATGGAGTTAAAAAACATGTTTAAAATCGTATAGTAAATAGAAGTGTTGGGAAAATTATTGGAATGAGATTTGTTGATAAACTCATATTTATCCTGAAGATAAGAATATTTTCGTCTCAAGGTCTGAGAGGTAAATAAAAAACCCCAACATGAATAATTTCATGATTATCCAAGGATGGTATTAGTTTAGAAACGAGGGTAGTTGAGAGAGTTAAAATAATATCTCCGTGAAGGATAATATAATTATAATTCGAAGGATTACAAATTGAATAAACTGAATTGGAAATAGAAAGGGAAAAAGTGATATCACAAGTGTTGGAAGATTTAGAAATTTAATTGACAACTTTTTAATTAAAGAGGCCTAGTGATGTTGTATACTGAACTAATGAATCCACTTTATTTTCTCCTGTGGATTATTGTTGTTTTTTTTATAGTTAAATCACCGACTATCAAAATTTGGCCAAATGAATTGTTGGAACTGAAGGACCAGGTTCAAATTTATATTTGAAAAACATTCTGACCAACAAATACGTAAATATTGAAGATATTCAGAAGATGATCGAGATGGAGCAAGTGAAGACCGTGGATCTTCATAAACGGAAGGATTACTTGTCTTATATTCTCTGGGATTGCAACTAGAGGTATTCTGACGTGATTCAGTCGTGGTTGGGATTTTACGGATTGCAAGGACTACTCGCTATTGATCCTTTGGATGCGGTAGAAGGGTGCATTCGGTTCATCCGGTTCCTTGATGACTTGTATGGATGAGTGTCTGATAGCGTATTTCCATATGGTCACGTATATTGATTTCTTCAAACGTGCCAAGTGTATTTTTGAGGATGTCAATTAGTGATTTGACGGATCTGACGACGTGGCGTTCAAAGTGAATGGTTGCCAGATGTTCTTGAGAATAAAATTAAAAGAAAAGAAAAATTAAATCAATTAATAAATTATTTATAAATTTTTACCTCAAGCCTCATCAATCGGGAAATGACAAAAATCGGGCAGGTAGCATGGCTATGTGGGTCGCTCCCATTAGGGTATATAATCACATATCTAGAGAAAATTCGTTTTCTTCTTTAATCTATCACGATGCTGTCCCTTTTCGGGAAACGGTGTGTAGATCCCAACCGTTGGTGATATACATTCGATGCACTCAAGCGAAATGAGTGGTCGATCATGTGTGGGCCGGGTTGCAAAACGTTCTTGTTGAACCCAGTGTATTCCCCTCTAGAGAAACACTATCGGAAGATGGCTCCATATCCTGTCATAGCCGGAATCCAATCTCCAATAAGCGCCTGCAGTTTTGATTGTATACTATATATGTGCAGCGTGAGATGCATGCGTTCCGCTGACAATATTATAATATCGGTACAAGATACGACTTCAAAATTGGTTTGGGTTATAGTATGGTAGAAACCATCCGTATTTCTATGTAGGTTGTTCTTACTATTATCCTTTTTTTTCAAAAGGATTTTTGACTTTAAAATCAGTATGGATGTTATTTAAACTTAGTGAGTTTCTCACTTTGGTTCACCAGACTAACCCGGTGTTTTGTTAATGCTCGGGTTAGACCAAGTTGTACAGGTTTATGTTAAGATGCTATGAATTTCAGAGACGAACCAGAGGAGTTTTGCAACACTCCACCTCCGCTAGGGTCACTCACAAAGGGAATGCCCTAGTTTTGGAGGGGTATTATCTAGTAAACAGGCACAGAGATAACACAAGACAGAACATAGATAAAATAGAGTGTATAAAGCAGCGGATATAAACTTTAAAACTAAATCTCATAACTGAAGAATAGAGTCAAAACCTCTTACATCAAAATGCCAAGTCGTTATTTCATTACATCAAGTTCTAAAGAAGCAAAGTACTTAAAAAAACATAAGTAAAACATTATTCCCCAAAAAGTGCATGAGTGCAGCCATAGCATAGCTCAAGACCAAACCGTACATGAGCTGTCAGAAAGCAAGCAAAGTCCAAGCTAAGAGCTAGAGTCTCCTCCCTGAGAACCTGGGGAGGGGGGAACAAAAGACAAAGAGGTGAAAGAAAACGGGTCAGTCAAAAAGACTTGTAAGCCCTAGTGACTATCAGCATAGAAACTAGCAAAGTTAACAAGACATGAATAAACTAGAATTAAACATAGGAATGATGATAAATCTGACATGATAACTAAGCTAACAAGATAACTCAAGTCTAACATTGCGTATTCAAGGTTCGCCATACCAACTATACTGGTATACTAATCCCGTGTCAACTATAAATCAAGAAATAATCCCTTGGCCCAATATCGTGAAGTGACCCAATTCGGGGTCCAACGGTATGATCTAATCGATCGGCTAACTACAAGTCTAGCTCGTCGTGTGTCTGCGTCATACGGCCCTATCACGAATGTAGTCACCTGTGCTAGGTCCACCATAGGGTGTATCAAGCCCTAGGGTGCCAACCACCGACACGAATCAAGATTGCACAGATAATCCTACCGATGCTCAATGCCTGCTTTTTCAACTCTGGACTAAGTGCACGACCCTAGTCCGCCTGAACCTACAATGGCGCACCAACTCTGCCGTCGTTCTGGTCGCTTACAATCAGCCCAGCAATCGTGCCCCACCCTGCCTAGTCTCAGGGTACCGTGATACATCTAGTGGGTTATTGCTGAAAAGGACCGCGTAACTAGGGTTTCGTTCAGCAGGTTAAGTTGTCATTTAAAATCAAGACTTAACCCCATCGACGTGTCATGTCAAATTGACTAAGTGTGTCGTTCTAGTTCATGACTTAGTCCTACGAATCATGTGTCAGGTTGGTTAAGTGTGTTCAAGCGGTTCATGACTTAACCCTATCAAATCAACGTGTCAAATTGGTTAAGTATATTCAAGTGGTCCATGGCTTAACCCTATCCAGTGGCATTAATTTACTTAATGCACCCCTAACCTCTCACATTAGACTTGGTTATGGTTATTGGATGTGCCAGGCGGGTCCGGGCAGTTTTACACCATAACCTAGTCTAACCTCGGGTTTCGAGTGCGATATGACCAACTACTCACATTGGGTCCTATTGTTTGCAGTTACTGGATTCGCCGGGCGGTTCCGGGTAGGTTTATACTGCAAACTCAACCCATCCTCGAGTTGGCCACGTTCAAGTTATCTAGGTGTCATGTCCATGCTTAATTTTTCATGTCAAGTTCAAGTTCGTGTTAACCATGTTCATGGTTCAAGTTTTCAAGTATAATTTCATGTCAAGTTTACATGTCATGTTTTCATGTCATATCATGTTAATTTTATAGCCAATTTCAAGTTTGCCTAATCTACCCAAAACATATCCCCAACGTATGTGAATTTGCATCAACACAAGATATTAAGATAGGGAATAACACAAAAAGGATAGTCATAGGATGGCAAAGGTGTTTACAAGTTAAGCATGACGATTATAACATTTTAGGCATATGAATAAGGGTCTCAACATCAACTTGGCAGAATATGGTGATAGACATGGTAATGGATTGAAATAAGATAATATCCCCAATAATAGTTTCAACATCACAGGTAATGTTTAGATAAAGGTCATGAGAGGTTTTAGGTTAATAACATGAATATGTCCCAAATCAAGTTCATACAATAATCCACAAGTCAAAGTTTCACATGAATAGATCTAGGGTGTGCAAAATTAGATCTAAAATAGTAGGTCTAAAAAGGATAGTCATATATCAAGGATTTACAACGATAGATCCAACCTAGTTATCATGTTTAGGCATAATTTCAGTTTACATCGTGTTCATGTTAAATTTATAGTTTAGATCTAAGAGTAACTGGGGCTTACAGTGCGTGGATCGAGAATTAAGAACATAAATTGTCGTAGGATCGTTGCAGAAGCTTTAATCTCTAGTTTGAATTGAGTTGCTTAGGTTGATGTTGATTAGCTTCTAGTTTTAATTCCAGCAGAGTAACAACGCTATTTTTATTTTTATTTAGAACAGAGGCAGAGTAGAAGCAGAATAGAATTGTGTGTAGAGAAGGCTAGGTTTGGGGCTGTTTAAATAGGTTTACGCAGATGAATCTGGACAGAAATCAGACTAGATACATCAGAACGAACACTGGCCCAAAAATGGGCTCGGGGACCAGGTCGACACCCAAGTCGACTCCGCAGTCGACCTGGTCCTGGGGGTGTCGACTGCCCAGTCGACTCCCTAGTCGACCTGGGTCTGGGCAGGAAATTTCCCGCCTAGTCTGTTCTGCGTTTGAAATTTGAATTTTGAATTCGAATTCGAGCTGCTTTCGATTTTGAAAATTCCTGAAACTTCGGAGGGTCATATCTCCTTCATACGGACTCCGATTCTTGCAAACTCGGACTCATTTCCAAGCAGAATTCCGAGACGAACGCAATGGCGCAACCTGTTTCCCTTGGTTCTTAATTTAAAATTTAATTCTGCCTAGATTTATGGTTATAACACGTTATCAAAATACGGGTTGTTACAAGTTTAGACGTATGATAATTATTATTTGTTCCGCTGTATGATATATATGAGGACAGGTTGTTATAACTGTCCAGATGTATTGATGTACTCTGATGATTGTAAGTATTCTTCAAGTTTCAATAAAGATTTATTTCTATATCATATTTTATTCCGCTGAGATGTGAGACTATATGGTGTTGGTTCTTCTTCTTATTCTGCTATTCTTGTATTTCTTTCTTTCTTACCTTATCCTCTAATTTCTTTCTATTAACTATCAGCTTTTCTGTGCAATTTGGGTTGGACTTGGGTTGTAATTAGTCAACTCAAAAGGTACGGGAAAGTCAGTATGTTACGGTGGTATCAGAGCTATTGTTTGAGCAGTAACCTTGGCTCTTTGGCGTAACTCGGTAGGGATAGGGTTAGTAATACCCTAGATTGAGTTTGAGTGTATATACGAGAGAACGTATTTGCATAATTTATATAAAAATGTTTTATATTGTGTTATTTGATCAGTTCAATATTGGATTGACAACTGACATAGTATTGGTTTATGAAGAGGGTAAATGAAATAATTTTTCCTAAATTATATTTTTATGGAAAAGAAATAATTTTCTATAGTATAGAAATATTGGTTGTTTTGCTTGATTTGAATGGAATTGAATTGGTTAGAAACCAATTGGTTAATTTGATAAGACTTAACTTGATCAAGTGAAATTGGATTAAATAAATTGGGGATTTGGAAATCGGATGGACAATAATAGAAATAAATTAAATATTAACCGAGTATGTTCAACCAAAGTGAATACAGACCAGTAAGTATCGGTGATTGAATATAATTCGAATAATGTGGTTGTTTGTTATTTGGATGTTGAATTGGTTGAATAAAATCATCGACCTGGTTGATAAAGAAATGGAGTAAATTGAAACTAAATCCCAGTATAATAAATTGGGAATAAATGCAATTATGAAATGAACTGAATTGGTTAACCTTGGATTGTTACTTGCATTATAAGTTGGGTTAAGTGCAGATTGCAGAAGGCCATGGAGTTGATTTGGTTATACATATTGGGAAATGAGGAGCAGTTGGTGATTTGCTTCAAAATTGGAATTGAGTTGCTCGACAAATAGGTAAACCTTAATAATATTGGTTAGTGATTGATTTTATACCCCTGAGTTCGGTGGCCATTCGGTTTTTGGTTTTCTTTTGGAGAAGTTGAGGCCCGAAGTGGAAATTGTAGTTGTACCGATTGAAACACACAAAAGAGATGCAATTTTTCGAAAATTTTAAAGTTTGAATTTATTATGATAATAATTCAAAAACAATTATTTTGAAATGATTGAGTTCAGAGCATTCTTTTTAACTTGTAATTTCGGGGATGAAATTCTTTTAAGGGGAAAGAATGTAACGTCCCAGATTTTCCTGCCATTTAAATTGGAATATTTAAATTTGTTTTATATATTATATTGGAAATATAATGGATTTATATTGAATTTTATTTATTAAAATGGGGTTCAAATACATATAAATTTTAAATTAATTAAAACGGGCTCGAAACGCTGCGGTAGTCCATATTTTTCGATTTGAACTTCAATTGAATATACAAAATCTGATATAAGTCGGAATTCTATGAAAGAAGAATCATCCGAATCGATTTGATTATATTTTTCTAATGAATGAGAAAAACGGAAATTTCATACTATGGATTACCAGTTATGTCCAATTCAAATTTGCAAATAGTTGCTATGGAATTCGTTAATAAATGATAACGCTTATTTAATATATATAAAGGATATATATATATAATTTGAATATCGTTTAACCTGAAATTATAGGATATTGGATTATGAATCTATATCGGTTTATCTTGGTATATACGATAATGCTGGTTTATTTTTATTAACTGAACTATTTTAGAATTTTCAATATATTTTATCAATATATATAGGCCTTAGAAATAGCGTTCTTTTCAAACAACCTCCGTTTTCGATGAAACGAGTTTTATTCGAATGCATACGGCTTGTTATTGTTATGTTTCCAGTTTGGAGCTAATTGGAGTTGTTTTGTCGATAGACGAAATTTAAGGGTGAACCGATAAATTAAAATAACGCCGTCGTGCAAACAGAATCGGTTTTCAACGTAATCAGTTTTATTAGGACCGGAACGTCAAGACGTAGCGGTGTATCAATTTCCATGTTGTTTGGAATTTGTTGGTAACGATATGAATTTAAAGGTTACGGTATATGACGATTAGCGGTACAATAAATTAACAGTATATGAATAACAACCAAACCTTCCAAAACTTAGTAATATACTTACTTAATTATTAAGGAACGCAGTATAAGAAATTTCAGAAAATTTTCCTATTTGATATCTGTAATAACCCGGAAAATCTGAGCCAGTTTAAAATTTTTATTTTGGCAATTTTGATGAATTTTAAATATTTAAAATGAATTATTTTTAATAATAACGACGAGAAATTTATTTTGAATAGAATTAGAATGTATATATTTATTTGAATCGTCGTTGGAATATAAATATTTATTTTTAATTATAAAAGGAATTGAAAATGGCGCGGTAGTTCGAAAATTCGATTCCAAAATTCAAATGAATGTACAAGATTCAAAATAAACCGGATTTTGGCGAAACAAAAAATATTTGAATCTATTTGAGAATATATTTCCAACGAATCCGAAAAATTGAAATTTCATAGCGGGAATCAAAAGTTACGTTCAGTTGAAAATTCAGAATAGTCACTATGGAATTCTGGCCCTTAAAAATGGGAATTTTGCAAACGACCTCAATTTTCGATGAAACCACTTTTGTTCGATCCGTGATGTCAAGTTATTGCTAGGTTCCAAAATTCGTAATTTTTTGAATCAATATGTGAGCGTGGCGAAGGAAAACGCGTTTGACCAGTTTTAGTTGATTTTAATCGACTAGAAAATGGCCATTTTTCAAACGGTCTCAGAATTTGACGAAATTAGTTTCGTTAGGACCGTATCGTCAATACGAAGTTAGAAAATATTTTTTGGGAATTTTTAGAGACTGTATGTGGGCCCGGTAAATTGAAATACGCGTTCAAATTCAATATATAGCTTTATATTTTGATTTTGGCAAAAACTGATCGAAACGATCGAATCAGCTTGCGATACATATCCCATTGTGTTCGGAATGAGGGTAATTAGCTAGGGACGACAGTCGGTGGGTCTCGTTCCAAGGTCAAAATTAAAAGGTACCTTTTTGAAATTAAATAAAATAAAATAAATATATATATATATTTATATACATCCCTCCTCCTTTCCGTTGACCTCAGTTTGAAAAAGAAAAAAAAGGGGATGGTGTCGTGCCCTAGTCCTGACATCGCGCCGTGCCCTAGCCCTGACATCGCGCCGCCAGGGGGCCACCACCGCCGCCGGAGCAGGCGCGCCCACCCCCTCCTCCACCGACGCACACCCTCCTCCCTCCTCTACCTCTCATCACCTCGAGCCAACCCCATTTGGTCACCTCATATCCACGCCGCCAGGGGGCCACCGCCGCAGCCGCCTTCCCCCCCTCGAACCCCTTTCCTCCACTTCTCTCTCCCCCTTCTTCGATTGAAACCGCACCCCCCTTCAGCCCAAAACCGTACCTCCTTCACCCTCCACCTCCGCCGCGGCTATCACTGCCCCCGCTCGACTCGTGCACCACGTCAGACCCCCCACCGAGCCCTCTCCGCCACCAAACAACCACAAGTAAGTTTTTAATTAATTTATTTTTAAAATCTGAGTTTATTTAAGTTAAAAACATATTTTTAAAATCTGTTTTATATATGTATTTAGTGTTAAATTAAAAATAAGAATTTTATATATGTACGATAATAAAAATATGATTTTTATTATATGTGGAGATAAAAGATATGATTTTTATATAATAGAGTATATAAAAATACGATTTTTATATTATATAGATAGTAAAGATTTGATGTTTATTATATGAGCACCGTTATAAAAATAGAATTTTTATCTATATAGTAGCGGTATAAAAATAGAATTTTTATCTATATAGTAGCGGTATAAAAATAGAAATTTTATCCATATAGCGTAATTATAAAAATATGATTTTTATATAATAGAGAATATAAAAATGTGATTTTTATATATGTAGTGGCTACGGACAATGAAATTGATAAAGGGCGAGCACAACGAAGATTTTCTACATATGAAGAGTCGCGGCGTATGGTTTAGCTAATCGGTGAGAACTTCTCACTTTAAATCTTGTTTTCTAGTTAAAAATATATACTAGGATGCAGACGGTGCTTAGCAGCAACCGACACCCGTCGTCCACAGACCATGGCCGACTTGTATGCTTGTTTGATGTGTTGTGATGTTTATTTGTGATGTTGATGTGAAATGAATCATAAAACATTCATGTGTTGAAATAAATTAGTTATCGTTAAAAATATAATTTTTAACGTGAATGTGAATAAATATAAATAAATATTCATTTACAAACCGGACGGTTTGTTTATGTACACCTATTTGAAGGATATTGACTGGGACGATAAATTTTACACATCGCCCAACTGCACAAATAATATTCAGTGTTTGTGGATTGAAACCCCACATGGGTATTGGGATGATATTTGACGTACACTAATCCCAATTGTTTAGTGGTATGTCGATCGTTTGATTGACAAACTAAATCAGCGTTAATTATTTATATTTAATGCTTATGCAGTTGTGTGGTGCACTTTGGATGATGGTTGATTATTTATCATTGCTATTATATACATGTGCTGTATGGAATCCATATAATTAACATTATATGGTAATTGATTGGGCCTCATTCCAATTGAAAAAATGAAGAATATTAAAATATAGATTCATGTGTTGAATAAAATTTATATTCATGTGTTGAATACAATAAAGAATATTCATGTGTTGAATAAAATATATATTCATGTGTTGCATAGAATAAAGAATATTCATGTGTTGAATAAAATATATATTCATGTGTTGAAAATATACATGTGTTGAGTAAAATATTTTAAACAATAAAATTTACATCTTTATCATAATTTTATAAAATATATTAAATAACATAAATAGTCATGTGTTGACGATGCTCATGTGTTGAGAATATTCATGTGTTGAAAGAAAAATAAATATTCATGTTTTGAAACAAAAATATATATTCATGGGTTGAATAAAATAAATATTCATTTGTTGAATAGAATAATGAAGTTATTGAAATATATAAAGCCGTGTTGATTAGAGATGCGCCATTTTGACACGAACGATATTTATATCGAATATATTCGTTTTTATAATGATTATATAAAAGGAAGTGATTTCGAAATATAACGTTTTGAAAATATTATCATTTGTATATCGATGATGTGGAATATTCATTTTTGATTCGAAATTGAATATGAAGTTGAAATCGTTTCGAAAATGAATTTAAAACGATTTATAAAATGCGTTTTAAAAGGAAATTGACGAAATATATATAATATATATATTATATATATAATGGCCTGAATAGAACGCGCCGATCGACGAAATATATAATATAGTATATATATATATTATATATAATGGCCTGAATAGAACGCGCCGCGCCCAGCAGTTCGTGAATTTCGACCATTGACTTCCGGGAGATCCGACTGTCGGATTCTCCTGAAACTGGAATCGTTGGGTTCGTATCGAAAAGAGCTTTCCAATGAATATTAGAAATTTGAAATCTAATGGTTGGATTTGGAATTATGTCCAAATAAAATTTGGAAAAGGTCGTTGTAAGTACAGTTCGATGGCCGTTGATGGAAATCGACTGTACGGGCCTTGATAAAATTATTAAAAATATCAACAATTTATGTAAAATCATAATATATGAATTGGAAAGAAGTAGGTTGAAAAATTCCACATTTGAAAAGATAAAAATAGATTTTTATCGAAATGAACTAGTTTTGAACTAGTATTATAATCCAATATTTTCGGATAAATAAATTGGATTTGAAGCGGTTTTGAAAATAATCAAAATTTCCCATACGTGAATTGGAATGGATTTGAATCGAAATTATCTTCGGAATATTTCGATGTTGGATTTCGTGATTATACAGATATAGTTGTGGAAATTTGAAAGATATATTTATATCGTTATTTCCAATACGATATTTGTTGGTTTCAGAATTTGATATTGAATATAAGCCATTATATTTTCTATTCAGAGCCTTGTATTTAATATCGAATTGGATTGTGGATTCGTCGTGAATGGTGTCTTAAATAACACTGTTCTTGGACCCAGTGTAGAAAAGATTAAACCTTTCTATTTAGATTTAATGAAGTGTACCAATTAAATAATATTTAATTGGAATTGAATTTGAATGTGATTTTGGGTTTATCGTGAACCATGTTTTAGATGACATTGGTTCTTTAACCCAGTTAAAGACAGGATATTGATTTTTGGGAAGATTAAAACTAAGTGGAGTTTTAATGAATCTTTAATTAGATTAAAGTGATCGAGGATGGAGTATCACCAGTTTTGCTCCAAAGCGATAGTTAAATCTTTAATTAGATTTGAACGTGAAATGGTAATTAATAGTTACCGATAACACCGTGGTGTTAGATATGGAGTATTATCAGTTTTTCTCCATGGGATGAATAGGTTGGGATTGGGAAATAAAATAAATAATTACTTCGGTGTGGTTCGCTAATCCCGACTAGTTTGGAAAACCATAATATGGTTTGAAATGATATCCAAAGGAAGATTAAAGAATAAATTTAGAAGAATTTATCTTTGATAAAATTAATGGGAACCTTTCCCTAAGAATGTGAAAATTTGAATAAAAGAATATTCTGAATTGGAATGAGGCGTATGTTGTGTTTGTGTAACACTTGTTTATTTTATACGCGGGTTATTCGAAAAGGTCGGGTTTATACCCATTCTGAATAACCGATTCGACGATATGTCGAAGGTGAAGACGGTGGTTGAAGACCGGAAGTCTTCACATCATTTGGATGATTATTGATGATCCTGATTAGGATGTACACCCAAGAGGAGGGAATCAGTTGGTGATCGTCAAGACGTACTTGGAGATCGATGGATATGCGAGGAAAGTGCCTCCGGTTTCATTCAGACCCAGAACGAACTTGTAAATGGACTGTGTGTATGACATT
This sequence comes from Allium sativum, assembly GCA_030737875.1. Lineage (NCBI taxonomy): Eukaryota > Viridiplantae > Streptophyta > Magnoliopsida > Asparagales > Amaryllidaceae > Allium > Allium sativum. Next base: position 5,194,768 of record CM060914.1, on the reverse strand, counting down.
GGATTTTATTCTGTGTTGATTGATCTCTATTAAATATACATCTGTTTGGCAGCGGAGAATTTATTCTCTTGCTTAACGCCCTTCTCTGAGACGTACGAGCTCAGAGGTTGTATATCGATGGACATCAGTCGCATGGAGTGAATTGCCTGTGTGGCATGCCTAAGTGGCAAATGATCAAGGCTTCTGTTGAAAAGCAAAGTCTTGTGGTTGATGATCAAAGCACGGCCTGTGTGGCATAGCTTTGTGTATAGCGTGAATTCGCGAGCCTCACACCTCGGTATGAGTCAAAAACGGGATACGTACCGTTGGGAGAACACGACGTTTCTTTCTAGCTATGGGTGATGTCAGTGACCTACCAGCCCTGACATTTATATACTTTTTACCTGTGTGGTTGTTGGAATGCGAGGCGCCTCGAATATATGGTCGATAACTGGCACTATGTGAGAAGACGTACAGACCATTATATAGGTCCTATAGGACCGGGAAACGTGTGCTCGGGAATTTCCAGTCCTCAAAAGTAAGAGAGGACCGGCCCAACCGATTCCAAGGATCACTGTGTGTGGTCCTGAGACATTTGCTAGAGTGTCTCGAATGGAGAGGAGTTTGCCCCTTGCCTCGACTTATGATGGAATCCAATTTCCAATACATGACTTTCGGTTTTATTTGTAGATCTTACTATAGCGACATAGTGGTATGGGACACTTATGCCGTCTATGATTGATACTTATGATTGAAATTGTTTTCTTCACTTATAGTAATAATAAAAGATGAAATTTAGTGTATTAAGCATTCTTTGGCTATTATAAGGTAAAAACCCTATCCTCCGGCTTGCGTTGCATTGTGTGATGGGACCTGGGTCTTATAATAACTTCATTTTTCTTTATTTAGCATTGCGTTGTTTGTTTTATGCACTGGTATTCTTGGGAGGAAACTTGTTCCGTGTTATACGGCGTGGTCCCTTGATTTACCTAACTTTAAAATAAAGATTAATAACTGTTTTAGTTCTCACACCAGTCACATGACTGACCTGGAGTTTATTGTTTTAACCTAAACTCTGGGTACCCCTATTTTCCATATGGGCAGCTAGTAGTTTTGGTTTTGCAGATTTATATTCACAGGAACCTGATTTACAACTAGAACGATGCTCGGAAAGTTCTGTATCCGTGTATTACTTTCAGTTGTGTTTTGTATTGTTTTTCCGCTGCTATGTAATTTATTGTAATCTCTGATATTTATCGAATTTGTAATATTTATTCATACTCTGTGTATTCTTGTATTCTGATGGAATTGTTGTAATAAGCAATGAAATGTTCTTCTGTTTGCGTTCCGATGTGTGTTGTCCTCAAAGCAATTCGTGCTTTCCTTACCGGGGAAGTCATGGGTTCTTACAATGGTATCAGAGCTTTGGTTTACAGAGCTCGAGAACAAGACACATTAGAACCAAACGAAAGAATTCATCAGAGGTTGGATTAGCAATATCCAATTAGAATGACTCGTTAGAGATAGGATCAGTAGTATCCTAGAACGAGTGGAAAGGGTGAAATTTTTGAAATAAAAATTTGAAAACAGACTTTGTTTTGAAAGTTAAATTCAAGTATACGTATTTGAATATTTATTTTGTATTGAATTTGGACAATCGAGTATATAAAGATTTTGCATATACGCGTCATGAATGTATATTCGAAGTTTTAATATACTAGATAGATATAGAATCACACTCTAGTCGCTCGGACCAGATTCTGATGATTGATGCGTCATCATTAGTAATTATTTTCGTGTTTCGAAAGTGAGATGTATATATATTTCCATTAGACTGGTGTGAGAACCAAAACTAGATAAGGTTTATTGTTGTGATTTTGCATCAAAGATACGATTTTCTGTATATATATCAAAATTATGAATTTGAAAAGATAATCAACTAATTGATTGATGGTTGTGTTGTTTGATTATTGGTTTGAAATTTTGAACCATTTAGCCTAATGGAACCTGTAACGGCCGGGATTTTCACTCGATCCGAATCAGTCGTTAAACCGATCTAGACCGTTCGAAACCCCTGATCGTTTTGAGAACAGGATAAATCATAACGCAGACGGAAGAACATTTCATTGCTACTACAACAATTCCATCAGATACAAGAATATACAGAGTATAATTGAATAACTTACATTCGACAAATATCAGAGATTACAACAAATTACATAGCAGCGGAAAAACAATATAAAACACAACTGAAAGTGATACACAGATACAGAGCTTTCCGAGCATCGTTCCAGCTGTAAATCAGGATCCTGTGAATATAAATCTGCAAAACCAAAACTACTAGCTGCCCGTGTAGAAAATAGGGGCACCCAGAGTTTAGGTTAAAACAATAAACTCCAGGTCAGTCATGTGACTGGTGTGAGAACTAAAACAGTTATTTAAAACTTTACTTTAAAAGAGAGTAATTCAAGGGACCACGCCGTATAACACGGAACGGGTTTCCTCCCAAGAATACCAGTGCATAGAATAAACAACGCAATGCTTTTTCGAAAAATGAAGCTATTATAAGACCCAGGTCCCATCACACAATGCAACGCAAGCCGGAGGATAGGGTTTTCCCTTATAATAGTCAAATATGCTTGGTATGTTTTAAAAACGAATCATTTGATACTATATTAAGTTTATAGTGTCAAAACAATTTCAATCATAAATATCAATCCTAGGCGGCATGGGTACCATCTATCATGTCACCATATTAGGCTCTACAAATAAAACCGAGATACACGTATTGGAAATTGGATTTCCATCATGAGTCGAGGCAAGGGGCAAGCTCCTCTCCGCTTCGAGACACTCTAGCAAATGCCTCAGGACTACACACTCTGGGTAACCCTTGGATGCTTCAGGGCCAGTCCACACTTACGTTAGTGGATTAGTATTCCTGAACACACGTTTCCCGGTCCTTATAGGCCTAAAATCGAGGTGCCTCATCCAACAACCACATAGGTGAAAAGTATATAAATGTCAGGGCTGGTAAGTCACTGACACCACCAAAGCTATAAAGAAACGTCGTGCTCTCCCCGTAGTCTTTATCTCGTTTTTAACTCATACCGAGGTGTGAGGCTCGCGAATTCACGTTATACACAAAGCTGCCACGTAGGCCGTGCTTTGATCATCAACCACAAGACATTGCTTTTCAACAGAAGCCTTGATCCATGCAACTCAGCATGCCACACAGGCAATTCATGCCATGCGACTGATGTCCATCAATATACAACCTCTGAGCTCGTATGTCTCAGAGAAGGGCGTTAAGCAAGAGAATAAATTCTCTGCCACCAAACAGATGTATATTTAATAGAGATCAATCAACACAGAATAAAATCCAATGTCAGACACACAATCCATTTACAAGTTTTTTCTGGGTCTGAACGAAACCGGAGGCACTTTCCTCGCATATCCATCGATCTCCAAGTACGTCTGGACGACCACCAACTATTTCCATCCTCTTGGGTGTACAGCCCAATCAGGATCATCAGTAATTATCCAAACGATGTGAAGACTTCCGGTCTTCAACCATCATCTTCATCTTCGACATATCGTCGAATCGGTTATTCAGAATGGGTATAAACCCAGCCTTTCCCAACAACCCGCGTATATTAAAAACAAATGTTACACAAACACAACATACGACTTATTCCAATTCAGTAGCTACTAACCGTAAATCAACAAGAGAACAATTTCCACAACACATCAATAAAACAAACAAGCCATCCATGGTCTGTGGATGACGGGTGTCTGGTGCTACTAAACACCGTCTGCATCCTAGTATATATTTATATAACTAGAAAAGAAAAGTTAAAGTGAAAAGTTCTCACAGAGGGTTCCACTCCGCCGTGCTTTGCTTTTAAACTGCTGAACTGTCTGGATTTGACTGAAATTCCAATGCAGTTTTTTCACGCTGTTCAAATAAAATTATATTTTTAACTTTCTACTAATATAAAAATTATATTTTTATATTTCTACTTCTCATATAAAGATCGAATTTTTATTATCTATATAATATAAAAATCGTATTTTTATAATCTCTACTATATAAAGATAATATTTTTATATTCTCCATTATATAAAAATCATATTTTTATTACTTTTACTTTATAAAAATTATATTTTTATATCTCACATCTGATAAAAATCATATTTTTATTATTTTTATAATATAAAAACCATATCTTTAATACTTCTATAATATAAAAATCCTATCTTTAACCTTTTACTAATATAAAATTTATATTTTTAACGATTTTGCTATTTTATATTTTCTAAACAAAATCTATGTATGTTTTTCTAAACATTGTTAATTTAATTTTAAAATATTATTAATTTTATATGAAAATAATGATAACTTTTTATATACAAAAACTGATTTCTAACTATGTTATATATATAAGAATTTAATTACTAAATTAATTAACAACATAAATCCTTAGCTATGTTAAAAATTAAACTAATTACTTATGTAACACCCTGTATTTTCTGTGAACATTAAAAAAAATCAAGATATAATTAATTTTTAGAAAAATAATTAGGTGAAACGGGTTGCGCCGTTGCGTTCGTCTCGGAATTCTGCTTGAGATAAAGTCCGAGTTTGCATAAATTGGACTCCGTATGAAAAATATATCCTTAAATTAAATATTGCAGCAAAACATGGAAAAAGAGGAATGAGAAAAGAATACTGTTTAGCATTGTTCTAAGAATTGTAAGCAAAAGACATAATAGCTCATTTGGTTGGAACATGTGACTTGCATACAAGAGGTGCAGAGTTCGATCCCCGCCAACGCCATATTTTTGTTTTAGGGGAATGGCTAAAAAGCGGCTTAGTGTGAACGCGGTTCAAAAAAATTAAATATATATATATATTGAATGTATATATGTATATATATATATATAATTGAGAAGATAAATACAGTCAATTTATTTGGAGGAAAAGATTTATGCATAAGTAGATATGTATGTATGTAGGTAACTTAATTATGCATTGATTTTGCATGTTGCAAGGAAAGTAGAGGAAAAAAAGGGGGAAATTAAATTATATGCTCGATTTCCTTTTTTTTTCAGGCAAGCAATTAATTTGCATTATTTGAATTCATGAATAGGTGCGTGTGTGTATATATATATATTTATATATATGGGCAGTTAATGTAAACATGAATAGATGTTTATTAATTTGCTGAGTATTTGCTGAGTCACTTCTGACTCATTGCTGAGTCAATAAGATAAACCCCATCTTGTCTGAACGGCTGCGGTTATTTCTAGGTTAAATCTAATGGCCTAAATGAATCCTAAATTCTATAAATAAGTGGGTAGTCTCTCATTCTAATTCATATGAAAAATTAGAGAAGCCGCCGTCATGCCGTCGCCATGGAACTCCGAGTAGCCGCCGCAAATCAAAGTAGAAGAAAGCTAATCTAATCCAATTCTAATCAATTCTAAAAGCAATCTAGACTCTCTCTTTCTTCTTAAATTGTGATTATGATGATTCTCACAAGATTATTATGAATTAATTAGATTGAGTTATGAATGGATCACAAGAAAGTGATATGAATTGTCATTGTAAATTTTATGCTATTATGTTGTGGATCTCATTATGTTATCATATATATGTTGTTATGTTATTGTGAGTATGTTGTAAATTATGATATGTCATGCTATGTTGTAAATTATGCTATGTCATATGTTGTAAATTATGCTATGTCATGCTATGTTGTAAATCATGCTATGCTATGTTGTAAATCATGCTATGCAATGTTGTAAATCTTATATATGTTGTAGATCTCATATTATCACATATGTTGTAATCCTTATGTTATGTGATAATGATGTCATATATGTACAATTCTCTATGTTAAGTTGTGTTGAATCATACATGTTACAAAATCATGATGTTATTATTTATGCGAATTGGTTCATGTTTAAAATTGATGTTTTTTTTAAATGGATCTTGATTATGGGAATTTGCCTATTAAGTTAGGTGTACCCATATACATGAATCTACAATTTAAATGGATCTTGATTATGGGAATTTGCCTATTAAGTTAGGTGTACCCATATACATGAATCTACAATTTAAATGGATCTTGATTATGGGAATTTGTCTATTAAGTTAGATGTACCCATATATGTATGAACCCATATTATTAAGTTAGATGATGTTGATTCGCACATGTACCTATGCAAGTTTATGAAATTGGGTTAAGATCATATTATGTGAATTATCAACAAGTTGACACCTTTAGATCCATGACATGTATAATCTTATGCAAGTTGTATTTTTGGACATATGCAAGTTTCACCCCTTTTCATGACTAGATCTATTTTAGTCACATATATATGTTGTTGTTGTGATAATTTCTTTTATGCTATGAGTTAGACTATTCGAGTCTAACGTATATTTTACGTTTAATGAACGAACGTACAACGTGGGGTGGGGATAATATTAAAGGATTTAATATTGAGAATTTGCATGGGATAGCCTTAAAAAGGCATATAACAAAAATTGAGATGATAATAAATTGCCTTAAAAGGTGGAAAATTTAATTAATACATTAATTGGAAAATTAATGTGCAGTAATGGACATAATTTAATTATGGATTAATTTGAATTAAAATGCCTTTAATGGCATATAACGAATTTGTGATGAAATTTTGTATGATTTTACATACCATAAATGGATGGCCATAATTGAGTCAATTATGGACATCGTTAAAACTGGAAATTAATTAATAATTCAAATAGGGAATTATTAAAACTGGGGAAAAAGGATTTTTAATAATAAATGCTTAGGACACGAGGTTGGACTCGTTTGTGATGTAAACCTGCCCGGACCCGCCCGACAATTCCAGTGGTCACAAATGTCAGCCCAATGTGAGAGGTCCTAGGCCCAAACTAAAGCATAACAGTTGTAAAGACACAAGGTTAGACTCCTTTATGGTGTAAGACTGCCCAGACCCGCCCGGCAAATCCAGCTGCCATAAATGCCAGTCTAATGTGAGAGGTCTTTATGAGGTTATGGCCTTAATGAATTAAGAAATACTTAACCAGTTAATCATGTAAGGTGGGACATGGGGGTTAAGTAGGTGCTTTGGGTGGCATGAGGAATCTAGTGGTTGCCTTTAGTGGCATTTGAAATACGATTAGTAAGACGTAACCAAACACACATGCAAATGAACATGACTAAGAAGAGGGTTAAGTAGGTGCCTTGGGTGGCATGAGAAAATACGATTAGTAACACTTAACCAAATTAAATATGTAAGTGGGACATAGGGGTTAAGTGGGTGCCTTGGGTGGCATGTGGAATTACTAATAGAAACCCTTAACCAAATTTAAAACATGTAAGTGGACATGAAGGGGGTTAAGTGGAATGTGTTAGAGGGGACCAAGCCTAGGTGGGAAGCTTGGTGGGAGGCCCATTTCAACCAGTATCCCAAACGTATCTTTGTGAGCTCGACCCTAGTCGAGGACGGGACACGCATACTGGGCTTGACTATAAGAGGCCAAAACGGGTTAGCGGTGGCAACGCAAGTCCAACGGGTTCATATGCGTGAGTGGACCCGGGCTGGTAGGTAAGACGTTGTTGCATCGTGTAGGTATAAGCCGTGCATCTCCATTGTATTGGGTTGCCACTTTAGGGGAGTGATACACCCCACTGTGGGACCAGCACAGGTATCTACGAGTTAGGGAGCCGATCAAATGGGGCAGGGTAGTGGATACACCTAGTGGAGATAGGAGCTGGCGACCCTATGTAGTCAGCTAGGGGTATATAGAGCTACCACTATCATTTAATTACTAAGGGGGTACACTTAGTGGAGATAGGAGCAGGCGGCACCTATGACGTCAGATAGGAGTACGTGGAATTACCATTAAAGGGGGTACATCTAGAGGGAATAGGTATAAGTTGGTTTCCTATGGTAGCAGCTAGAGATATACAGTTAAACGGGGAGGATAGCGGGTACATCTAGTAGTACACGAAGCTATCATCATTTTATTTAGCCAAGAGGGATCAAGTTTCTAGAGTGACTAGTATGGTTGCAGTTGGTGTTAGTACAGTACAGAACGGTACAGTACAGTAGAGTATAGTAGTTATCCTATATTGATTAGCAAGCGCCAGTAACGTCAGTGTCAGCAGGCCAGTGTGGTGCAGTATAGTATTTATCCTTTAGTAATTAGGGGCACCTATAACGTTACCTTTAACGATTGTCTATGTCCTTTGTCTACTCTTTCATATCGGTGGTTCATAGACATTTCCTTGTATTCCAGCTTATGCCTTAGTCAAGTTATTTTGATAATAACATTGTAGAATTGTCATACTCGCCAGACTTTATGTTTGACCCCCCTCTTTTCCACATTTTTCTCCCTCCAGGTCCTCAGGTTGGACCCAGCTCTAGTGGAGCCTGATTGGATTGCTTATCTCTTTTGGAAAGCTAGGACTACTGAAGTAAAGTCCAGCTTGTTATCTTCTTTAATGGCTATTTATGTAATGGGATTATGTATTTGTTTTATCAAGATGGATATTGTACTTGACTCTGATTTATGGTATTAAGATGTAATCAAACATGTTTTGACTTCTGCTGCAATGAAATAAAGTTTTTAATTTCCAAGTACTATCTTATATCTGTCTTGATGTAATTTTACTGTTCTATATTCACTTATAACCTCCATGGAAGTTAATGCATTCCCCTTGCAAGTGACATTAATGGTTATGGGGTGTTACACGTGGTATCAGAGCTTAAGGTTACCAGAACAGATAAGATATTTTGAAAAACTATTTTTCAAAAGCATTTTTATAAAGAATACTTTCAAAAATATGTTTGTAGAAGAGTATTTTTGAAAGAAAGGTTTATTTTTAGAACATAATCCCCAAGAGCCATATACCTTCCTTCGATTCTCCGTTTTGAATCTCTTCCTCTTTCTCTTTTTGAATTTCCCCTCCGCGTATAGATGCTTTTTCTAAGATAAATAAGGACTTCCGTACGAAGGACGGAAGAACCACTTCAAGGGACTTAGACGTTTGTCGGGCTAGAAGTTAGTCCAAGGAGGTGGAGGGTTGTGGGAACCTTTAAGATGGACGATGGGAGGAAGGTTCAAATAGCTGTTAGGTTAATAAAGGATGAAACCTCATCTTGGTGGGAGGACACGAAAGGATAATGTGAAGAAGACGGCTAGTTGTTTTGGAGAAATAGGACACCTTATTAGGATTGTCCAAAGAGGCAAGGATAAAGTACAGGATCTTCTGGAGGGTAGTTGTATTCCCTCACGGCTGGTATACCTGATGGGGGTAGGACCGTCTAGGTTGAAATTTGGTTTTCTTTATCATCCTGTTCGAACCTTGTTTGATTCTGGCGCTTCATACTCGTTAGTATCTGCTTCGTTAGTTGAAACACTGCACCTAAATACTAGTCTAGTTAAGGATCCCATCCTAATCTCAAATCCTGTTGGTGGTTCGGCTCATCCTTCAATGGTTTGTCGGGATTTGAGAGTGTCTATCTTGGGCGTTGGGTTTGATTACAGCGCCTTCATTCTTGGTTTCACGGTCTATAGTTTGATTCTAGGGATGGATTGGCTAGCCAGGCGTGGTGCCATCCTAGATTGGGGAAGGAGGGTAGTTAGACTATTGGTTCGTTATGGAAAGACCCTCATATTTCTTGTGACCATAGGAGTTTAGTGATGCTTAGTTGCCTAGAATCTTCTGATGTATCCAACGATGATTTGGGATCTGTTTGTGTGGTCCGTGAGTATGGGGATGTCTTCGATGTAGAGCGGGGTTTACCTAGAGGAGCGAAGTAAGCTTTCGTGTGTGCCTAGTGGATAATGCAAAGCCAGTTATGAGATCAACGATGGTTTTGGAGCAAGACTGGCAAGGACAGCCAGAGTCCGTTAAGTGCTCAGTTATTTGGCCGTTTTACTAGTATCATCTCATGTATGTCATCTGAATTCGAAGGAGGTATCCCTTGGGTGTTTGTCTGATATTGGTTTAGGCCTTTGGGGCTTGCACTTGGGGGATGTCGAGTTCGACTAGGATGGTCTGCGTGAGAGATGGACAATTGTGACAAATTTTGCATGGAATAATATCCTGGTTTTCTCTAGAAGCGGAGAAGAACCTGCCCTACATCTTAGGGAAGTCTCCGGGAAAGGGTGATATGTTATGGAGGGAGACTATCAAAAGTCCATGAGAGGAACTGCCCTACCCACGACTTAGGATTGGCTGCCATAGCTTTTGCGCTCAAGTCTTGGCGGAAGTTTGAGCTGCTTACAGACCATAAGTCGCTAAAGTTTTGTTCTCTCAGAAAGATCTGAACTGGAGGCAGCAAAGGTGGATGGAGTTCTTGGCATCCTGCGATTTCGAGATAGCATATACCCCTTGCAAAGGGTAACGTCGTGGTGGATGCCTTAAGCAGGAAAGGATCGGCATTGAGTCCTTTGTCTGTTGAGCGGCGTAGCTTAGAGTTTATCTCTACCATTGACTTTAGACCATCCATTGATTTTGTACTTGGTTCGCTAGCATCCTTAGAGGTCAGACCTATGCTTTTGGGACGGATTGGAGAGGCACAGCGAGCTGACCCACAGTTGGTTGAGTTAGTAGAGAATCTCACAAGAGGGGAGTCATCAAGCCATCTTAGTAGGTATACCCTAGATGATAAGGGTTAGTTGCGTAGGGACGGTAAACTTTGTATATTACAGGACGAAAGTTTGAGGAAGTGTTTACATGATACGGCGAAAGTGGTGGAGCCGAACACGCTTAAGGAAGTGGAAGTAGAGCGAGATGCCACGATCAGACTAGCTCCTACATGCATTCTTGGGTCGGAGATTAAGAAGTTGAGAAACCGAGAGGTCAAGCTAGTCAAAGTGCAATGGGAAGAAGATCAAGGAGACGCTACTTGGGAGACGGAAGAGAAGATTCGTTTGTTGTACCCCTTCCTTTTCGGGGTTATGTCTTTTATATTCTCCTTTATCGCCTAGCTTATACTTGTCCTATCTTTAGTACATCCTCTCGTTTAAGTCTTTGACCTTTAGAAGGGTAGTCCTATGGTTGAAACATGTGTTTGAGACATGTTATGTTTGATGGATGCAAGTGGATGCAAGTGTTTGCTAGTGGTTGCTCGTGGATGCATATACACACACTTTAGGCACTAGATCGGCTCAGTCACTCTCATATTGCATATAAATATGTGTGCATATTTAAATTAATGAATGAATAGTGGTTGTATTATCATATGGATGTTGCATTAAGATGAATGGTTGTGCACGCATATAGAAATAATATGTATCATTAGGAATTTTTTGCATACATAATGGACGCATGGCACTATCATGGTTCGCATTAAGGAGGTCAACTGAATCAGTAGATCGCCTGATTTTTGCATTGGATAAGGACATGTACACATACTATGCATATAAACATGAAAGCATTAGAAGTCTCTTAAGGACAATGGATGCCTGTGCCTGATGGTTGAGTAGATGGATGATTGGATGGTAGGACACATTCTTCCTAACTTGAAGATTTCGGGGACGAAATCCTTTAAGGAGGGGAGAATGTAACACCCCGTATTTTCTGTGAACATAAAAAAAATCAAGATATAATTAATTTTTAGAAAAATAATTAGGTGAAACGGGTTGCGCCGTTGCGTTCGTCTCGGAATTCTGCTTGAGATAGATTCCGAGTTTGCATAAATTGGACTCCGTATGAAAAAGATATCCTTAAATTAAATATTGCAGCAAAACATGGAAAAAGAGGAATGAGAAAAGAATAATGTTTAGCATTGTTCTAAGAATTGTAAGCAAAAGACATAATAGCTCATTTGGTTGGAACATGTGACTTGCATACAAGAGGTGCAGAGTTCGATCCCCGCCAACGCCATATTTTTGTTTTAGGGGAATGGCTAAAAAGCGGCTTAGTGTGAACGCGGTTCAAAAAAATTAAATATATATATATTGAATATATATATGTATATATATATATAATTGAGAAGATAAATACAGTCAATTTATTTGGAGGGAAAGATTTATGCATAAGTAGATATGTATGTATGTAGGTAACTTCATTATGCATTGATTTTGCATGTTGCAAGGAAAGTAGAGAAAAAAAGGGGGAAATTAAATTATATGCTCGATTTCCTTTTTTTTCAGGCAAGCAATTAATTTGCATTATTTGAATTCATGAATAGGTGCGTGTGTATATATATATATTTATATATATATGGGCAGTTAATGTAAACATGAATAGAAGTTTATTAATTTGCTGAGTGTTTGCTGAGTCACTTCTGACTCATTGCTGAGTCAATAAGATAAACCCCATCTTGTCTGAACGGCTGCGGTTATTTCTAGGTTAAATCTAATGGCCTAAATGAATCCTAAATTCTATAAATAAGTGGGTAGTCTCTCATTCTAATTCATATGAAAAATTAGAGAAGCCGCCGTCATGCCGTCGCCATGGAACTCCGAGTAGCCGCTGCAAATCAAAGTAGAAGAAAGCTAATCTAATCCAATTCTAATCAATTCTAAAAGTAATCTAGACTCTCTCTTTCTTCTTAAATTGTGAGTATGATGATTCTCACAAGATTATTATGAATTAATTAGATTGAGTTATGAATGGATCACAAGAAAGTGATATGAATTGTCATTGTAAATTTTATGCTATTATGTTGTGGATCTCATTACGTTATCATATATATGTTGTTATGTTATTGTGAGTATGTTGTAAATTATGCTATGTCATGCTATGTTGTAAATTATGCTATGTCATATGTTGTAAATTATGCTATGTCATGCTATGTTGTAAATCATGCTATGCTATGTTGTAAATCTTATATATGTTGTAGATCTCATATTATCACATATGTTGTAATCCTTATGTTATGTGATAATGATGTCATATATGTATAATTCTCTATGTTAAGTTGTGTTGAATCATACATGTTACAAAATCATGATGTTATTATTTATGCGAATTGGTTCATGTTTAAAATTGATGTTTTTTTTAAATGGATCTTGATTATGGGAATTTGCCTATTAAGTTAGGTGCACCCATATACATGAATCTACAATTTAAATGGATCTTGATTATGGGAATTTGCCTATTAAGTTAGGTGTACCCATATACATGAATCTACAATTTAAATGGATCTTGATTATGGGAATTTGTCTATTAAGTTAGATGTACCCATATATGTATGGACCCATATTATTAAGTTAGATGATGTTGATTCACACATGTACCTATGCACGTTTATGAAACTGGGTTAAGATCATATTATGTGAATTATCAACAAGTTGACACCTTTAGATCCATGACATGTATAATCTTATACAAGTTGTATTTTTGGACATATGCAAGTTTCACCCCTTTTCATGACTAGATCTATTTTAGTCACATATATATGTTATTGTTGTGATAATTTCTTTTATGCTATGAGTTAGACTATTCGAGTCTAACGTATATTTTACGTTTAATGAACGAACGTACAACGTGGGGTGGGGATAATATTAAAGGATTTAATATTGAGAATTTGCATGGGATAGCCTTAAAAAGGCATATAACAAAAATTGAGATGATAATAAATTGCCTTAAAAAGTGGAAAATTTAATTAATACATTAATTGGAAAATTAATGTGCAGTAATGGACATAATTTAATTATGGATTAATTTGAATTAAAATGCCTTTAATGGCATATAATGAATTTGTGATGAAATTTGGTATGATTTTACATACCATAAATGGATGGCCATAATTGAGTCAATTATGGACATCGTTAAAACTGGAAATTAATTAATAATTCAAATAGGGAATTATTAAAATTGGGGAAAAAGGATTTTTAATAATAAATGCTTAGGACACGAGGTTGGACTCGTTTGTGATGTAAACCTGCCCGGACCCGCCCGGCAAATCCAGTATTCACAAATGTCAGCCCAATGTGAGAGGTCCTAGGCCCAAACTAAAGCATAACAGTTGTAAAGACACGAGGTTAGACTCCTTTATGGTGTAAGACTGCCCGGACCCGCCCGACAAATCCAGCTGCCATAAATGCCAGTCTAATGTGAGAGGTCTTTATGAGGTTATGGCCTTAATGAATTAAGAAATACTTAACCAGTTAATCATGTAAGGTGGGACATGGGGGTTAGGTGCTTTGGGTGGCATGAGGAATCTAGTGGTTGCCTTTAGTGGCATTTGAAATACGATTAGTAAGACTTAACCAAACACACATGCAAATGAACATGACTAAGAAGAGGGTTAAGTAGGTGCCTTGGGTGGCATGAGAAAATACGATTAGTAACACTTAACTAAATTAAATATGTAAGTGGGACATAGGGGTTAAGTGGGTGCCTTGGGTGGCATGTGGAATTACTAATAGAAACCCTTAACCAAATTTAAAACATGTTAGTGGACATGAAGGGGGTTAAGTGGAATGTGTTAGAGGGGACCAAGCCTAGGTGGGAAGCTTGGTGGGAGGCCCATTTCAACCAGTATCCCAAATGTATCTTTGTGAGCTCGACCCTAATCGAGGACGGGACACGCATACTGGGCTTGACTATAAGAGGCCAAAACGGGTTAGCGGTGGCAACGCAAGTCCAACGGGTTCATATGCGTGAGTGGACCCGGGATGGTAGATAAGGCGTTGTTGCATCGTGTAGGTATAAGCCGTGCATCTCCGTTGTATTGGGTTGCCACTTTAGGGGAGTGATACACCCCACTGTGGGACCAGCACGGGTATCTACGAGTTAGGGAGCCGATCGAATGGGGCAGGGTAGTGGATACACCTAGTGGAGATAGGAGCAGGCGGCCCTATGTAGTCAGCTAGGGGTATATAGAGCTACCACTATCATTTAATTACTAAGGGGGTACACCTAGTGGAGATAGGAGCAGGCGGCACCTATGACGTCAGCTAGGAGTACGTGGAATTACCATTAAAGGGGGTACATCTAGAGGGAACAGGTATAAGTTGGTTACTTATGGTAGCAGCTAGAGATATACAGTTAAACGGGGAGGATAGCGGGTACATATAGTAGTACACGAAGCTATCATCATTTTATTTAGCCAAGAGGGATCAAGTTTCTAGAGTGACTAGTATGGTTGCAGTTGGTGTTAGTACAGTACAGAACGGTACAGTACAGTAGAGTATAGTAGTTATCCTATATTGATTAGCAAGCGCCAGTAACGTCAGTGTCAGCAGGCCAGTGTGGTGCAGTATAGTATTTATCCTTTAGTAATTAGGGGCGCCTATAACGTTACCTTTAACGATTGTCTATGTCCTTTGTCTACTCTTTCATATCGGTGGTTCATAGACATTTCCTTGTATTCCAGCTTATGTCTTAGTCTAGTTATTTTGATAATAATATTGTAGAATTGTCATACTCGCCAGACTTTATGTCTGACCCCCCTCTTTTCCACATTTTTCTCCCTCCAGGTCCTTAGGTTGGACCCAGCTCTAGTGGAGCCTGATTGGATTGCTTATCTCTTTTGGAAAGCTAGGACTACTGAAGTAAAGTCCAGCTTGTTATCTTCTTTATTGGCTATTTATGTAATGGGATTATGTATTTGTTTTATCAAGATGGATATTGTACTTGACTCTGATTTATGGTATTAAGATGTAATCAAACATGTTTTGACTTCTGCTGCAATGAAATAAAGTTTTTAATTTCCAAGTACTATCTTATATCTGTCTTGATGTAATTTTACTGTTCTATATTCACTTATAACCTCCATGGAAGTTAATGCATTCCCCTTGCGAGTGACATTAATGGATGTGGGGTGTTACAACTTAATTAATACCTCTCCCTCTTCCTGGAAAAGAATCGAACTGTTGAACCCTTCAGCTCGCCGCAAACATCCACCATCGCACGCATGAACCCTAAGCCGTCCATCGATCCAGCACCTACCCAAGAAGCGCCACCTAGTCGCCGTTCTTTGGCCTGAACCACTTTCCCCTCGATAGTGCCAGGCGGCGGCGGTTTTATTGGGGTCGGGGTCTTCAAAATCGGAGAAGGGGGGCTCGTGAGAGAGGAGAGAGAAGGAGGATGGGGTCGCCGGAGGTGAGGGGGAGGGGGCAGCGCAGCCTGGCGGGGTGATGGTGGAGGAATAAAAGGGGGCGACGGGATTTTTTTATTGGGGAGGGCTCGATTTTATCTGAACGATGTAAAGGGGTGGGGGGGTCAAGGGGTTTTATTATTATTATTATTATTCTCCAAAAAGGTACTTTTATTTTCGACCTCGAAACGAGGCCCACCGCCTATCGTCCATAGCTAATTACCCCCATTCCAAACACAATGGGATATGTATCGTAAGCTGATTCGATTGTTTCAATCAGTTTTCGTCAAATTTACATTTAAATCATTATATTGAATTTTAAACGTACATTCCAATTTACTGGGGCCACATACTAACTCGAAAATTTCCAGAAAAATATTTTCTAGCTTCGTATTAACGATACGGTCCTAACAAAACTAATTTCGTCGAATTCTGAGACCGTTTGAAAAATGGCCATTTTCAAGTCGATTAAAATCAACTAAAACTGGTCAAACGCGTTTTCCTTTGCCACGCTCACATACTGAATAGAAAAATTATGAAAATTGAAACCTTGCAATAACTTGACATCACGGATCCAACAAAAGTGGTTTCGTCGAAATCCGAGGTCGTTTGCAAAATTTCCATTTTTAAGGGCCTGAATTCCATAGCGACTATTCAGAATTTTCAACTGGACATATCTTTTGATTCCCGCTATGAAATTTTGATTTTTCGGGTTCGTTGGAAAGATAGTCACAATTAGGTTCCATTATTTTTGGTTTCACTAAAATCTGGTTTATTTTGAATCCTGTACATTCATTTGAAGTTTGAAATCGAATTATCGAACTACCGCGCCATTTTCAATTCCTTTTATAATTATAAATAATTATTTATATTCTAACGACGATCTATATAAATATATACGTTCGAATTCTATTCAAAATAAATTTCTCGTCGATATTATTTAAAATAATTCATTTTAAATATTCAAAATTCGCTAAAATTGCCAAAATAAAAAATTTAAATTGGCTCGCATTTCTGGGTTATTACAGAACCAAATTTAGAACTGTATTGAAAATTGTTTGAAAATGCATGTATATACATGTACTTACATTGAACAGGTCATAGCAAGGAGGCTAGAGCAGAAGAATAAAATTGTTTGCCCAACAAATAGGTACATGTTTATTGTATTTCTTCGGGTTTGGATGATTTTATGAGCCGACTAGCTAGCCGCTTGGCTTTTTCTTTTTCTTTTGGACTGATGAGGGCCATGGGAGGCTATTTGAAATATCTCGAAGTCCCCGGTTGTAACGACCCGGAAATTTTGCGATCATGGTTATCCGATATACAACACATATCGAACATCCAAGGATCGAAAATAACCGAATAGTTAATGAAAGAAATTAGAGGGTGAGAATAGATAAGATAGAAACTTAGAATAGAAGAAAAAAAGAACAACACAACATCACAGTAACACGAACCTCACAGCGGAACGAATACATATAATATATAACATATCTTTGAAATATAAATCTGTATTTGAATATACATATCATTTCAAAGTACAACACTTACAACATAGCGGAAATACACTATAGCTATATGATCCTGAAGCCTCCTGCTCCAGTTCTTCAAGTATCTGTAAATCCCAATTACTTGACTGCCCGTACAAAATTGGGCACCCAAGAGTTTAGGGAAAACAAAACAAAATAAACTCCGGGTCAGTCATGGTACTGGTATGAGTAAAACAGTTTAAAACAGTTCGAACAAGTAAACGATATCTCATAAGACCACGCCGTATAACGGAACTGGTTTTTCCCTTATGAGAATCCGAAATATCTTTATATCAAAAACCTTTTGATATTATAATAATGTCTATCAACCACAATATAATAATCATCTAGCAGAAACGCTTTCATCTCACGTTCTACATATATAGTATACAATCAAAACCGCAAGCATGTATTGGGTAATGGATTTCCAACTATGACAAGGTATGGAACCACCTTTCGCTAGTGTACCTCTAGAAAGGAATACACTGGGTTCAACAAGAACAACTTGCAACCCGGCCACACATGACCGACCACTCATTTCACTTGAGTGTATCGAATGTATATCACCAACGGTTGGGATCAACAACCGTTTCCAGAATGGGACAGCATCAATAATAGATATTTTTGAAGTAAATGAAACTCTAGATCAGGTGGTTATACACCATAATAGGTGCGACCTACATAGCCATGCTACCTACCCGATATCTGTCATTTACCGGTTGATGAGGCTTGAGGTATAAATACCCGATATCTGTCACTCTCGAACCTTAACCATTTCTAAATTTAAAACGAAGTCAATCAAGTTGGGGTATAAATACCTCTCAGACCTTAACTGAACAACATTTCAAATCTCGAAATAGGGTAAGTTCATCTTTTAACCCTTTAACACTTCCTTATGAACCCTCGGATTCTATTTACGAACCCCCTTCTTTTACAAGTTTACGTGATTATAACAATGGTGTTATAATCTCCTACATCCGAAATACATTATCTTTAATATGACTTTTATTTCCTAACTCGAATTATATAACGACAACTAATTTATTTACTCCTATTCGGTTAACTCTAATCTATAACTCTTATTTGAATAACTCCAACTTATAACTCTTACTGGATTAACTCTTATTCGAATAACTTATATTCGATTTGCTTACTTTCGAATAATTATATTCGATAATATCTTTCTTCGAATAAATCTTATTTGATTTAACTCCTGTCGAATAACTAGATTTGATCAACTCACTTCGAATATTTCAGATTCGATTATCTCACTTCGAATATTTATGATTCTATTATCTCACTTCGAATATTTCTGATTCGATTATCTCACTTCGAATATTTCTGATTCGATTCACTTCTTCAAATAACTAAATTCAATCAACTCATTTCAACTCTATTTGAATAAATTAAATTCGATTAACTCCATTTGAATAACTCTAGTTCGATTTAACTCTATTCTATAACTCTAGTTCGATTTAGCTCTATTGATTAACTCTAACTGATTAACTCTAACTGGTTTAACTCTAACTGGTTTAACTCTACGGTTTAACCTAACTGGTTTAATTCTATGGTTTAACCTAACTGGTTAACCCTAATGGTTTTACTCTAACTGGTTAACCCTAACTGATTAACTCTTTGTCCTTATTCAGTTTCAAACATCGATGTTGAAATCGATTTTTTCGTCTTTATATAAGTCCTGACTTATATTTTCTATTTATCCAAATGATAAATATTTTACTTAATTTATAAATATCATTTATAAATCAATCTTCTCCTTTTATCTGTTTACTTCTTCATATATAAGTTCAGACTTATATATATCTATTTATCCAAAGATAAATATTTCCTTTATAATATATTCTTCCTAAATGCCTTTACCCATATTTCCTTTTTAAATCTTTATTTGTAAGTGGTTTACAAATATTACCCTTTTAAATTCTATTTGTAAATGGTTTGCAAATATTCTCTTCTCTATTCTATTTGCAAATGGTTTGCAAATATTTCCTTTTCAACTCTATTTGCAAATGTGTTGCAAATATTTCCTATATAATGTCTTATTTGTTTTCTAAACAAATATCCCTTTTATCTTATTCTATTCATTTAACAAATGAATATCCTTTTCTTATCCTATTTATTTAACAAACTAATATCCTTTATATTATAACCTATTTTGTTTCCTAAGTCAATATCTCTTTTATAACTTATTTACTTAACAAATAAGTATCTCGTTTAACATCTCCTATTTATTTAACCAATAAATATCTCATTTATAAAATCTTATGATTTTATAAATATTCCCTTTTCTTTATAAATATTTCATTTATAAAGATTTCCCCTTTCTATATAATTTCACCTATAAAGATTTCTATTTATAAATATTTCATTTATAAACATTTCATTTACAAAACCCCTTTGATTTTATAAATATTTTATTTTCAAATACCATTTGAAAATTCCCCTTTTTCACATTCCGGTGTGTTATGGTGTTTAACATATCAATTCTTGATGTCAAATATCGTTCATACACATATAATCAACAACAGATTATGAACCACGTCATATATCACAATATATGAAAATAATAAAATAGCTGTTGAGGAATCCAGTCGGATTCCTCCAATCTGTTTTCCTGCATCCACAGATGTTACACAATAAAATCAACATCACTTGCAGTTCCATATGATATATTCTGATAAATAGAATCAATATAGAAATTCAACTAACTGACTAGCAGTTCAATCAAGCGGTCAACACACTGTCAATCAACCAATATTTAACAGTTCTAAAAATACAACATGAAATTATAAACTGTTCAGAGTTAGTGAGATTTACTCACATTGGCAGTTCATCGTTAAAGAACGATAAACTGTTGTTTGATTTGAATCAAATAGTTTATTTCACCATAAATTCAAACGAGCCCCAATCCACTTCCAGTCAGCTTCATTGTGAAGCTCTCGTCCATACGATCCTAACGGATCCAACCGTTCGAAATTCTTATCTCAGCCCACAGCCCATCCCTCACTCTAAAAGCCCAGACCCCCACTCCACAAATCATTTCCGTCTTCCCCAATTACACGCAGCACTTCAGAAATGGTTCCCGTTGACCTCGTTTGACCCACTACCGCCTCCACCTTGGCCATCTATTTCCGGCGCTGCCTTCACCGTTCAACCCCGTGTCCTGCTCTCCTCCTCATCGCCCCCCAGGCTCCACTCGATCCCGATTGTAAAAATCGAATTGGTTCCCTAACCAGCGACAACCACTATCGCCCTCCTCCACCAAGCATCACACCCACCAAAACCATCATCCTCCGACTCGTTTTCCGACCTCGAGCTCCACGACACCTTCCCCTGGCCTCCGATGTCTCGGAGTTCCCCCACGACCAAAATGCTTTCACGCAGGTTTGAAAAGGAACATTCCCAAATACCATCGCACCAAATCCTGTGTGTACCCAAGAGTTGCCCTCCCTTACACGATCTCTACAAATCCAAGAATGCAGATTTTCATAAAGAAATGAAGTGGATTTAATTTGTTGATGTATTTGGTAATGGAGGCGGCCTCCATTTGTATTTGCAGAAGAACGGGATTTTAGGTTAAGGATTTTACATGGTATATTTATAGGCAAAATAAATATCTAGATATTTTGAGATATTTTCATTAAAATATTAATATTTATGTTATCACTGTTTCCATTCGTGTTTAAAAATCTCTGTGATCACAAATAATACCCAAAAATCACGAAAATCGACATGTAGCTAGAGTTTGACATTGCGGACCGAACGAAAATGGTTTCGTCTAATTCCGACTTCGTTTGCTCACACAGCGTATTTTTAACCGTCAAAATACTGACTGTTTTTCACTCTAAAAATCCGTACGGCCACACAGTGACTTCAAAAATCACGGAAATTGAAATCTAACAATAATTTAATATTGCGGATCCAACAAAATTAGTTTCGTCAAATTCTGAGGTCGTTTGCAAAACTGGCTATTTTTAAAGCTCTGAATGACCCATTTAAATATATAAATATATTTAAAAATAATTAAATTTAATATTTAAAAATAAATATTATCTTATATATTTACAACAGAATATCATACAGCTCTAGAATATTCCTATATGAATTTCCAGCTTGATATCTCAAATCCCGATTAAATCGATATTCGATTTAAAAATGAATTCCCTTTTAAAAATATAATTAATTCCTTTATAAATTATTACGGAATTTCACAGCGACTTTTCTAAAATTTGATTGGGACATAAATCAAAATCTACACGACGAAATCTCGATTTTTCTCTTCCACTACAAAAATATAATTCATCAGCTCCAAACGTTTCTTATTTCACAGAAATCCGATTTAAAACGAACCCTGTACATTCAGTTGAAGTTCGAATCGCCAAATTACGAACTGCAGTGCCATTTCGAGCTCGATTATAATTATACGTTCAAAATGTCGTTCAAATAATATATTCGTTATCATACTTCAACTCTAAACTGAATTATATAATTTGAATTGCCCAGTTCACACCATATCACCATTTCAGCCAATTCTGATTATTTCAGAATTAAATATATTATTTAATTTATTATATTAATTAAATATTCACTATTATTTAATTAAACGACCATTAAATTCTCTAAACCACCATTTAAATAATTAAATTAATTAATTATTATATCGCTGAAAATGCGGGTCATTACATTCTTCCCTACTTAAAATAATTTCGTCCTCAAAATTGCTAAGGTAGAAAACAAACCCTATCGACTGGTCAGAACTTAGTTGTTCACTTCTTAATTTCAGTTTTCAACTGAACCAATTTAAATTTAATTAAATTATTAATTAATTCTTATCAACGAAAATTTTCAAAAACCATGAAAATTTTCTAACACCTTAACTTTTAAAAAAAATTCGCAAGCACCTCCTTTGTACTGGTCAATATCTCAAACTCTAACTCGCCTCTCTAGGCCATCTCCAACCCAAAAGAAAATCAAACAACCAAGCGGCTTGCCAATTCAGCTCATAAATCTCATGCTTATATCAAATATAAACTTGTACCTTTTTGTCAGGCATATCAACTCTATTACTTCCATATGCTATCAACTCAGCATATACCAATGATATCCCAATCAAATTCTGAAATCACTTTTATCTCCAACACAACCATTCGCTTTTTACCAAGCCAAATTTTCATTTCAAACTCAAGTTTTGTTCTTGATCACGAATCCTTAACTCGCCAACACAATATCATTTCAAATCAATTTCTATTACCACTTAACTGGCTTTACTTTAATTCCAATTTGCTTTTACAAATTCCTATTTAATTTGTCTTAAATTAAACAAACCAAATTCTAGGAGTTCTAAACAACTTTGTTTTTCTCAAAACAAATTCCTTTGGTAGTAATCCGTCACTCAGCAACTTGAAAATGAACACCGATGATGTCTAGCTCATCATCGGGGTTATTTCCCAGCTATCGAAGTGAGTTCAATACTATATCATTTTCAAAATCATTCTTAAACACTTTTATTTTGAAATCAGTTCAAAATATCATTCACAATTTATTGGAATACAATTTAAAATCTCCCAGGATCTTAAATTTTACTTATTTTTAATCCAAATCCATTTACAAACACTTATCCAATTTTCTAGAATTTTAATTAAATTTTTGGTTTAAATTTCAGATTTAACTCATCTGATTTCATGTATTTCACTTATATGAATTCTGATTGGTTATTTTCATAACCATTTAATTTATAATCTTACTCGATTATAATAACAACCAATATATCCACTATATTATAATTTTGATATATATATATATATATATATATCTTTCTATATCAAGATATACCTTGGGTAAACTTATTTTAATTTACCCTCTTTTCAAAACATATTGTGTCGACCCATCATATTCGAGTGTTTATAAACTCCTACCGATACAGTGGATCAAACTGATCGACCAGAACCCATAAACAACTCAACCAATAAATCTCCACAATATAAAACAATTTTTATATCAATAACAAATACGTTCACTCGTATCTATACACTCAAACTCAATCTAGGGTATTAGTAACCCCATCTCTACCAAGTCACGCCATAGAGCAAAGGTAATTCACTTAACCTTAGGCTCTGATACCAACTGTAACGACCTAGAAATTTTGCGATCTTGGTTATCCGATATACAACACATATCGAACATCCAAGGATCGAAAATAACTGAATAGTTAATGAAAGAAATTAGAGGGTGAGAATAGATAAGATAGAAACTTAGAATAGAAGAAAAAAAGAACAACACAACATCAGAGTAACACGAACCTCACAGCGGAACGAATACATATAATATATAACATATCTTTGAAATATAAATCTATATTTGAATATACATATCATTTCAAAGTACAACACTTACAACACAGCGGAAATACACTATAGCTATATGATCCTGAAGCCTCCTGCTCCAGTTCTTCAAGTATCTGTAAATCCCGACTACTTGACTGCCCATACAAAATTGGGCACCCAAGAGTTTAGGGAAAACAAAACAAAATAAACTCCGGGTCAGTCATGGGACTAGTATGAGTAAAACAGTTTAAAACAGTTAGAACAAGTAAACGATATCTCATAAGACCACGCCATATAACGGAATGGGTTTTTCCCTTATGAGAATCCAAAATATCTTTATATCAAAAACCTTTAGATATTATAATAATGTCTATCAACCACAATATAATAATCATCTAGCAGAAACGCTTTCATCTCACGTTCTACACATATAGTATACAATCAAAACCGCAAGCACGCTGTGATGGCCGGGAATTTCGCTCGATCCGAATCAACCGTTAAACCGATCTAGACCGTTCGAAACCCCTGATCGTTTGAGAACAGGACAAAATAGAATGCACACAGAAGAACATTTCATTGCTATTACAACAATTCATCAGATGCAAGAATATACAGAGTATAAATGAATAAATTACATTCGATAAATATCAGAGATTACAATAAATTACATAGCAGCGGAAAAATAATACAAAGCACAACTGAAGGTGATATACGGATACAGAGCTTTCCGGATATCATTCCAGCTGTAAACCAGGATCCTGTGAATATAAATCTGCAAAACCAAAACTACTCGCTGCCCGTGCGGAAAATAGGGGCACCCAGAGTTTAGGTTGAAACAATAAACTCCAGGCCATTCATGTGACTGGTGTGAGAACTAAAATAGTTATTTAAAACTTTACTTCAAAAGAGAGTAATTCAAGGGACCACGCCGTATAACACGGAACGGGTTTCCTCCCAAGAATACCAGTGCATAGAATAAACAACGCAATGCTTTTTCGAAAAATGAAGCTATTATAAGACCCAGGTCCCATCACACAATGCAACGCAAGCCGGAGGATAGGGTTTTCCCTTATAATAGCCAAACATGCTTGGTACGTTTAAAACAAATCATTTGATACTATAATAAGTGTATAGTGTCAAAACAATTTCAATCATAAATATCAATCATAGGCGGCATGGGTACCATCTATCATGTCGCCATACTAGTTCTATATTTAAAACCGCAATACACGTATTGGAAATTGAATTTCCTTCATGAGTCGAGGCAAGGGGCAAGCTCCTCTCCGCTTTGAGACACTCTAGCAAATGCTCAGGACTACACACTCTGGGCAACCACTTGGATCGGTTGGGCCGGTCCTCACTTACGTTAGAGGATTAGTTATTCCTGAACACACATTTCCCGGTCCTTACAGACCTATAATCGAGGCTCCTCATTCCAACAACCACAAAGGTGAAAAGTATATAGATGTCAGGGCTGGTAAGTCACTGACACAACCAAAGCTAGAAAGAAACGTCGTGCTCTCCCAACGGCCCGTATCCCGTTTTTAACTCATACCGAGGTGTGAGGCTCGCGAATTCACGTTATACAAAAAGCTGCCACGTAGGCGTGCTTTGATCATCAACCACAAGACTTTGCTTTTCAACAGAAGCCTTGATCATTGCATCTTAGCGTGCCACATAGGCAATTCATGCCATGCGACTGATGTCCATCGATATGCAACCTCTGAGCTCGTACGTCTCAGAGAAGGGCGTTAAGCAAAAGAATAAATTCTCCGCCGCCAAACATATGTATATTTAATAGAAATCAATCAACACAGAATAAAATCCAATGTCAGACACACACAATCCATTTACAAGTCCGTTCTGGGTCTGAACGAAACCGGAGGCACTTTCCTCGCATATCCATCCATCTCCAAGTACGTCTGGACGACCACCAACTATTTCCATCTTCTTGGGTGTACAGCCCAATCAGGATCGTCAGTAATAATCCAAACGATGTGAAGATTTCCGGTCTTCAACCACCGTCTTCATCTTCGACATATCGTCGAATCGGTTATTCAGAATGGGTGTAAACCCGGCCTTTCCGAACAACCCGCGTATATTAAAACAAATGTTACAGAAACACAACATACGCCTCATTCCAATTCTGAATATTCTGTTATTTAAATATTCACATCTTTTGGGAAAGGTTCCCATTAATTTTATCCAAGATAAATCCTTTAAAATTTATCCTTTAATCTTCCTTTGGATGTCATATCAAACCAAATTATGGTTTTTCCAAACTAGTCGAGATCAGCGAACCACAACGAAGTAATTATTTATTTTATTTCCCAATCCCAACCTATTCATCCCATGAAGCAAAACTGGTAATACTCCATATCTAATACTATGGTGTTATCGGTAAAATTAATTACCATTTCACGTTCAAATCTAATTAAAGATTTAACTATCGCTTTGGAGCAAAACTGGCGATACTCCATATCTAATACTATGGTGTTATCGGTAAAATTAATTACCATTTCACGTTCAAATCTAATTAAAGATTTAACTATCGCTTTGGAGCAAAACTGGCGATACTCCATTCTCGCTCATTTCTAAATTTGATAATTTAGATTATAGATTAACATTTCAACCTAATTGCAGATTCGTTAAAACTCCTTTTACTGGGTTAAAGAACTAGTGTTATTTAAAACACCGTCCACGATCAACCCATTTCAAATCCAATCAAATATATTAGAAATTCCGATTATTTAACACTCCTTTTTAAATCTAATTTATTTATTTAAAAATAACTGGGTTTTAAATTTAGTTCAAAACTAGTTCATTTCGATAAAAATCCATTTTTATCTTTTCAAATATGGAGTTTTTCACCCCAATTTTTCCCAAATCATTTCTTATGATTTTACACAAATTATTGATATTTTTAATAATTTTATCAAGGCCCGTACAGTCGATTTCCATCAACGGCCATCGAACTGCACTTACAGCGACCTTTTTCAAATTTGATTTGGACGTATCTCCAAATCCAACCGTTAGATTTCAAATTTCTAATATTCGTTAGAAAGCTCTTTTCGATACGAACCCAAAGGTTCCGGTTTTAAGAGAATCCGACGGTCGGATCTCCCGTAATGTTCGTTTGAAATAAATGGTCGAAATTTACGAACTGCCGCGGCGCGGCGCGTTCTATTCAGGCCATTATATTATATATATAATATATATTTCGTCGATTCCTATTTAAAAACGAATTTTATAAATAGTTTTGAATTCGTTTCAAAAACATTTTCAAATTCCATTTCAATTCAAATCAAAATTAAATTTTTCCTTATAAATTCGTTTTAAAATTCATTTCTATTCAATTCATATTTCAATTCAATTTGAATTCATTTCAATTCGTTTTCGTTTTCATTTCTATTTGATTTCAATTCACATTGATTTTTCGGATTCGTTGGAAAGATATCATCAATTAGATCTTAATGTTTTTGGTTTCACTAAAATCCGGATTGTTTTGCACCCGGTACATTCAATTGAAGTTTGAAATCGAATTATCGAACTACCGCGCCATTTTCAATTCTATTTATAATTATAAATAATTATTTATATTCTAACGACGACGCGTATAAATATATACGTTTGTATTATATTCAAAATAAATTTCTCGTCGATTTTATTTAAAATAATCTATTTTAAATCTTCAAAATTCGGTAAAATTACCAAAATAAAATTTTTTAAACTGGTTCAGATTTCCGGGTTATTACAATCTCCCCCACTTAAAACTTTTCGTCCCCGAAAAGGAATAAAGTCGAAAGTGGTTTGATTAATCAACTCCACGTTCGATCTGGCTTCCATTCTCTAACTTTTCAGTTTCTGAGAATTTTCAAATTTTCAAAAATTTGGCTAACACCCTAAATTTTCGAAAAATTTCGCCATAACCTCCCCTGCACCGGGAGTCACGGGAAAATCCCGAAATTGCCATATAGGCCTCCTGATCTCAAAAAGTAAAAGAAAAAGCCAAGCGGCTAGCCAATAGGCTCATAAAATCATCATCACCCAAACTAAACAGTAAATTATGTAGTAAACATGTACCTATTTGTCGGGCAAACAAATTTTATTCTCTGCTCTAGCCTCCTTGCTATGACCTGTTCAATGTAAGTATATGTATATGCAAGCAAATGCGCCCAATTTTCAATATAATTCAATATTTGATTCAATTAGGCATAATGGTTCAAAATTACCAAACAAATAAATAAACCAACACAATCATCAATCAATTAGTGGATTTAACGTTTCAAATTCATACTTTTGATATATATACTGAAAATCTTGTTTTTGATGCCAATACACAACAAATAAATCTATCTATATAAGTATTGGTTCTCACACCATCTAATGGAAATATATAGATATCATACCTTCGAAACACGAACATAAGTTCGGATGACGATCGATCAATCATCAGAACCATCTCCGGGTGTCTAGAATGTGATTCTATATCTATCTAGTATATTAAAACTTCGAATATACGTTCATGACGCGTATATACAAAACCTTTATATAGTGGATTGTCCATATTCAAAATAAATAAATATTCAAATACGTATAAAATGGTTTAAATTTTCAAAACAAAATTGTTTTCAATTGAAAAATATACTCTTCACACTCGTTCTAGGATACTACTGATTCTATCTCTAACGAGTCATTCTAATTGGATATTTCTAATCCAATATCTGATGAATTCTTTCGTATGGTTCTAATGTGCCTTGTTCTCGAGCTCTGTAAACCAAAGCTCTGATACCAAATGTGACAGCCGGGAATTTCGCTCGATCCGAATCAATCGTTAAACCGATCTAGATCGTTCGAAACCCCTGATCGTTTGAGAACAGGACAAAATAGAATGCAGACAGAAGAACATTTCATTGCTATTACAACAATTCATCAAATGCAAGAATATACAGAGTATAAATGAATAAATTACATTTGATAAATATCAGATATTACAATAAATTACATAGCAGCGGAAAAATAATACAAAGCACAACTGAAGGTGATATACGGATACAGAGCTTTCCGGATATCATTCCAGCTGTAAACCAGGATCCTGTGAATATAAATCTGCAAAACCAAAACTACTAGCTGCCCGTGCGGAAAATAGGGGCACCCAGAGTTTAGGTTGAAACAATAAACTCCAGGTCAGTCATGTGACTGGTGTGAGAACTAAAACAGTTATTTAAAACTTTACTTCAAAAGAGAGTAATTCAAGGGACCACGCCGTATAACACGGAACGGGTTTCCTCCCAAGAATACCAGTGCATAGAATAAACAGCGCAATGCTTTTTCGAATAATGAAGCTATTATAAGACCCAGGTCCCATCACACAATGCAACGCAAGCCGGAGGATAGGGTTTTCCCTTATAATACCCAAACATGCTTGGTACGTTTAAAACAAATCATTTGATACTATAATAAGTGTATAGTGTCAAAACAATTTCAATCATAAATATCAATCATAGGAGGCATGGGTACCATCTATCATGTCGCCATACTAGTTCTACAATTAAAACCGCAATACACGTATTGGAAATTGGATTTCCGTCATGAGTCGAGGCAAGGGGCAAGCTCCTCTCCGCTTTGAGACACTCTAGCAAATGCTCAGGACTACACACTCTGGTCATCCACTTGGATCGGTTGGGCCGGTCCTCACTTACGTTAGAGGATTAGTTATTCCTGAACACACGTTTCCCGGTCCTTACAGACCTATAATCGAGGCGCCTCATTCCAACAACCACAAAGGTGAAAAGTATATAAATGTCAGGGCAGGTAAGTCACTGACACCACCAAAGCTAGAAAGAAACGTCGTGCTCTCCCAACGGCCAGTATCCCGTTTTTAACTTATACCGAGGTGTGAGGCTCGCGAATTCACGTTATACACAAAGCTGCCACGTAGGCGTGCTTTGATCATCAACCACAAGACTTTGCTTTTCAACAAAAGCCTTGATCATTGCATCTTAGCGTGCCACACAGGCAATTCATGCCATGCGACTGACGTCCATCGATATGCAACCTCTGAGCTCGTACGTCTCAGAGAAGGGCGTTAAGCAAAAGAATAAATTCTCCGCCGCCAAACAGATGTATATTTTATAGAAATCAATCAACACAGAATAAAATCCAATGTCAGACACACAATCCATTTACAAGTCCGTTCTGGGTCTGAACGAAACCGGAGGCACTTTCCTCGCATATCCATCCATCTCCAAGTACGTCTGGACGACCACCAACTATTTCCATCTTCTTGGGTGTACAGCCCAATCAGGATCGTCAGTAATAATCCAAACGATGTGAAGACTTCCGGTCTTCAACCACCGTCTTCATCTTCGACATATCGTCGAATCGGTTATTCAGAATGGGTGTAAACCCGGCCTTTCCGAACAACCCGCGTATATTAAAACAAATGTTACACAAACACAACATACGCCTCATTCCAATTCTGAATATTCTGTTATTCAAATATTCACATCTTTTGGGAAAGGTTCCCATTAATTTTATCCAAGATAAATCCTTTAAAATTTATCCTTTAATCTTCCTTTGGATGTCATTTCAAACCAAATTATGGTTTTTCCAAACTAGTCGAGATTAGCGAACCACAACGAAGTAATTATTTATTTTATTTCCCAATCCCAACCTATTCTTCCCATGAAGCAAAACTGGTAATACTCCATATCTAATACTATGGTGTTATCGGTAAAATTAATTACCATTTCACGTTCAAATCTAATTAAAGATTTAACTATCGCTTTGGAGCAAAACTGGCGATACTCCATATCTAATACTATGGTGTTATCGGTAAAATTAATTACCATTTCACGTTCAAATCTAATTAAAGATTTAACTATCGCTTTGGAGCAAAACTGGCGATACTCCATTCTCGCTCATTTCTAAATTTGATAATTTAGATTATAGATTAACATTTCAACCTAATTGCAGATTCGTTAAAACTCCTTTTACTGGGTTAAAGAACTAGTGTTATTTAAAACACCGTCCACGATAAACCCATTTCAAATCCAATCAAATATATTAGAAATTCCGATTATTTAAAACCCCTTTTTAAATCTAATTTATTTATTTAAAAATAATTGGGTTTTAAATTTAGTTCAAAACTAGTTCATTTCGATAAAAATCCATTTTTATCTTTTCAAATATGGAGTTTTTCACCCCAATTTTTCCCAAATCATTTCTTATGATTTTACACAAATTATTGATATTTTTAATAATTTTATCAAGGCCCGTACAGTCAATTTCCATCAACGGCCATCGAACTGCACTTACAGCGACCTTTTTCAAATTTGATTTGGACGTATCTCCAAATCCAACCGTTAGATTTCAAATTTCTAATATTCGTTAGAAAGCTCTTTTCGATACGAACCCAAAGGTTCCGGTTTTAAGAGAATCCGACGGTCAGATCTCCCGTAATGTTCGTTTGAAATAAATGGTCGAAATTTACGAACTGCCGCGGCGCGTTCTATTCAGGCCATTATATTATATATATTATATATATATATAATATATTTCGTCGATTCCTATTTAAAAACGAATTTTATAAATAGTTTTGAATTCGTTTCAAAAACATTTTCAACTTCCATTTCAATTCAAATCAAAATTAATTTTTTCCTTATAAATTCGTTTTAAAATTCATTTCTATTCAATTCATATTTCAATTCAATTTGAATTCATTTCAATTCGTTTTCGTTTTCATTTCTATTTGATTTCAATTCACATTCATTTTTAATTCGATTCGAATTCATTTTCTTTTCAATTCAATCCAATTCGTTTTCTACTCAATTCGAATCGAATTCGTTTCTATATTCAATTCAAATCAAATTCGTTGTATATTCAATTCAAATCAAATTCATTATATATCAAATCAAATTCGTTTTCTAATCAAATCAAATTCGTTGTATATTCAATTCAAATCAAATTCATTATATATCAAATCAAATTCGTTTTCTAATCAAATCAAATTCGTTTTCTATTCGTTTCAATTCAAATTGGTTTTCTATTCGATTCAATTCAAATTGGTTTTCTATTCGAGTCAATTCAAATTGGTTTTCTATTCAATTCATTTCGAAATCGTTTTATATTCAATTCATTTTGAAATCGCTTTTCAATATTCATTTCTTTTCGAAATCGCTTTTCAATATTCATTTTAAAATGAATAAAATCGATATAAATATCGTTCACGTCAAAATGACGTCAATCTAATCAACACGGCTTCATATATTCTATTTCAAATATTTCTACTTCAAAATATTTCTTTTTCAAATATTTCCTTTTTCAAATATTTCTATTATTAAAATATTTCGTTCAACACATGACTAATCTCAACGGATGAGTACAGTCAACACATGAACCTTTATATTATATTGATAAAGATGTAAATTTTATTATTAAAATATTTCGTTCAACACATGACTAATCTCAACGGATGAGTACAGTCAACACATGAACCTTTATATTATAATATTAACAAAGATGTAAATTTTATTATTAAAATATTTCGTTCAACACATGACTAATCTCAACGGATGAGTACAGTCAACACATGAACCTTTATATTATAATATTAATAAAGATGTAAATTTTATTATTAAAATATTTCGTTCAACACATGACTAATCTCAACGGATGAGTACAGTCAACACATGAACCTTTATATTATAATATTAATAAAGGTGTAAATTTTATTATTAAAATATTTCGTTCAACACATGACTAATCTCAATGGATGAGTACGGTCAACACATGAACCTTTATATTATAATATTCTTTATCTTCTAAATTGGAATGAGGCCCAATCAATTACCATATAGCGTCAACTATATGGATTCCATACAACACATGTATATAATTTCAATGATAAACAATCAACCATCGTCCAAAGTGCACTACACTGTATAAGCATTAAATATAGATATCTAACACTTATAACAGCCTGTCAATCAATCGATCGACATATTTAATCAATCAGGATGAGTGAACTTCAAATTTCATCCCAACACCCATGTGGGGTTTCAAACAATCAAACACAGATTTTAGTTATGCAGTTGAGCGATGTGTAAAATTTATCGACCCAATCAATGTCATTCAAATAGGTGTACATAGACAAATCGTCCGGTTTGTAAATGAATATTTATTTATTCACATTCACGTTAAAAATTATATTTTAACGATAAAACATTTTATTTTAACACATGAATTTTTATTCAATTCATTTACAAAATAAAAATGATAATTCTATTTTTCTAACTTATTTTAGAAAATTTCGGCGGCATAATGGCACGATAATAGAAACGGGACGAGGCCTAGCCTTATCCCCGGTCTAGTAAAGGCCCACGCCATTCACACATCAATCAAATCCATTCCATTTCACCAAACAATTCAATTCAAATCAAATAATCTAACCAACTACACAACCAAACTATTAAACAAACAAGCCATCCATGGTCTGTGGATGACGGGTGTCGGGTGCTACTAAACACCGTCTGCATCCTAGTATATATATTTATATATAACTAGAAAAAGAAATTTTGAAAGGTGAGAAGTTCTCACCAATAGCTATCCAATCATCTTGACTCTGCTTTGATAGAAATCTTCATCGTTATCGCATTTTTGTCATCTTCGTTGCTGTAGCCACTACATATGTAAAAATCGAATTTTTACTTCGCTATTCAATATATAAAAATCGAATTTTTACCTCGCTATTCAATATATATAAATCGAATTTTTACTTCGCTATTCAATATATAAAAATCGAATTTTTACTTCGCTATTTAATATATAAAAATCGAATTTTTACTTCGCTATTCAATATATAAAAATCGAATTTTTACTTCGCTATTCAATATATAAAAATCAAATTTTTATTCTAATGGTAACCTTATAAAGATCGCATCTTTACCCAAATGAAGACATCATAAAAATCTTGTTTTTCCTTGATTAAAAATATCATCTTTTCTAATTAAAAATATCAACTTTCATGTTATAAAAATATAACTCTTCATCGTATAAAAATATAGCCTTTTCGATATGAAAAATATCGCCTTTTCAATATGAAAAATCTCGCCTTTTCTATTTTAAAAATCTCGGCTTTTCTATTTTAAAAATCTCGCCTTTTCTATATAAAGATTATAAAAATCACATTTTTAGCTAAATAAAAATCCTAGCTTTAACCTATATAAAAATCCTATCTTTACTTAGGAAAAATACTCGCCTTCACCTAAATAAAAATCTCGTCTTTTGCTAATCAAAAATCTCATCTTTAGCTAAACA
This sequence comes from Allium sativum, assembly GCA_030737875.1. Classification (NCBI taxonomy): domain Eukaryota; kingdom Viridiplantae; phylum Streptophyta; class Magnoliopsida; order Asparagales; family Amaryllidaceae; genus Allium; species Allium sativum. Next base: position 5,160,528 of record CM060914.1, on the reverse strand, counting down.
AAAAGCTTTACCTTTACTTTAAATCTACCTAACAAAAATAGAACTTTAATCCATGTAAAAACCGAAAGGGAAATTAAATAAATAAATAAAATTACCCTTGCATTTTCAGAAAGGGTAGGGGGTTTCACGCGTCGGAGGTGGCTCCCCTTCGCTGGCTTGGATCGGAGTGACGCGGGTTGAGGATTGAATGGTCATAAGGGGGAAGAACAGGTGCCAGCGTCGAAAGGGGGGCTACGGTTGTCCCTGCGTCGGTGGCGGCGCCGATGTGGGAGGGGGTCGCGGGTTTCGATCGAGGGTCTTCAAACGGAGGAGGGAATCGGGAGGAGGGAGGCTGGACGGAGGGGAGGCGGTTGGGTGGTGGCGCGGCATCGAGATCGACCGGGGGGGGGGGGGCTGTCGATAGTTTAGGATTTTTTTTCCTTCTGAACTATGAAAACGAGAAAAGGGGGGCAGAGCGATTTAAGGAGGAGGGAGAGGTTTTTTTAATTTTCTTTAATTTATTTAATTATTTTAATTTCTAAAGAGTTGACTTTTATATACGACCTCTAAACGAGGTCCACCGCCGGTCGTCCATATCGTTTTACCCCCATTCCGAACACAATGGGATAAGTATCGTAGGCTGATTCGATCGTTTCGATCAGTTTCCGTTAAAATCAACATATAACTCTATATATTGAATTTTAACGCGCATTTCAATTTACCGGGATCACATACTAACTCGAAAAATTCCAGAAAATATTATCTAGCTTCGTATTGACGATACGGTCCTAACAAAACTAGTTTCGTCGAATTCTGAGACCGTCTGAAAAATGGCCATTTTCCAGTCGATTAAAATCAACTGAAACTGGTCAAACGCGTTTTCCTTTGCCACGCTCACATATTGATTCGAAAAATTATGAAATTTGGAATCTAGCAATAACTTGACATCACGGACCCAACAAAAGTGGTTTCATCGAAATCTGAGGTCATTTGCAATATTTCCATTTTTAAGGGCCTGAATTCCATAGCGACTATTCAGAATTTTCAACTGGGCATATCTTTTGATTCCTGCTATGAAATTTTCATTTTTCGGATTTGTTGGAAAGATATCATCAATTAAATCCTAATGTTTTTGGTTTCACTAAAATCCGGATTGTTTTGCACCCGGTACATTCAATTGAAGTTTGAAATCGAATTATCGAACTACCGCGCCATTTTCAATTCTATTTATAATTATAAATAATTATTTATATTCTAACGACGACGCGTATAAATATATACGTTCGTATTATATTCAAAATAAATTTCTCGTCGATTTTATTTAAATTAATCTATTTTAAATCTTCAAAATTCGCTAAAATTACCAAAATAAAATTTTTAAACTGGTTCAGATTTTCGGGTTATTACACACGCATTGGTAATGGATTTCCAACTATGACAAGGTATGGAACCACCTTTCGCTAGGGTACCTCTAGAAAGGAATACGCTGGGTTCAACAAGAACATCTTGCAACCCGGCCACACATGACCGACCACTCATTTCGCTTGAGCGTATCGAATGTATATCACCAACGGTTGGGATCAGCAACCGTTTCCCGAATGGGACAGCATCAACAATAGATTTTTTTTAAGTAAATGAAACTCTAGATCAGGTTATTATACACCCTAATAGGTGCGACCTACATAGCCATGCTACCTGCCCGATTTCTGTCATTTACCGGTTGATGAGGCTTGAGGTTACGCCTTATCATCACATCAGATTCACTTCGAATGCCACATTGTCAGATCCATCAAAAATCACTAATTGACGTCTACAATAGTACATTACGTGTTAGCTAAAGAAGTTTCCTTCTCCGCTTCCACTCTTGGTATGGTTGAAGAAATCAATGTACGTGACCTTTTTGGAAATATTCTGTCAGACATTCATCCATACAAGTCATCCAGGAACAGGATGAACCGAAGGCACTGTTCAGTACATCCATCTTAGGCACTGTTATCTAAGACTTATACAATAGCCCTTGCACCTTACTCCATCTTCAATTATCTTTGGCATATATGATTCGCAACGCTTATGCCAATACAGAGTGGTTCTTTGGATAATAATCCAACCGATCTCTCCATATTAACAACGTTAAAATGGTCAAAACTTCGATAGTCTGTGATTTAACCATCAAAGAAAAACAGGTGTGCAAACAACGATATTATTTCCAGATGGAAATTCTATCAATAAATCATCAATCATATAAATATATATATATATCCTTATTTTCTATGTTTAGAAAATATACGTTAACACTGGAAAACATTTCCATAACTTATTTACGTATCACTATTCTTCTACAACTATCAGTCTCTGATTGTAAACTAGTAGAGGAACAATTCCCTAAGTACCAATCCTGAAGGTCAAAACCAACATCAGATAGACACTTAGGAAACCATTCAACTTAACAAGTCTCCAGTCAAATTCTGATTTAGCTTAACTCCATTTCTTAACTCCTTATACATGAACACTTCCTTTTCTAATTCATATTTCAAATTTCAATATTTGATTACGTTTCTGATTCTATTTGGAAAACATTTCCAAATCTTCTTTACTTGGATTTAAATAGATGTTTAAATCAACATCGCGACGACAACTCAAACCACTATACTTATTTACTAAAATCACTTAACCGCTTTCACTCTCGAACTTTAACCATTTCTAAATTTAAAACGAAGTCAATCAAGTTGGGGTATAACTACCTCTCAGACCTTAACTGAACAACATTTCAAATCTCGAAATAGGGTAAGTTCATCTTTTAACCCTTTAACACTTCCTTATGAACCCTCGGATTCTATTTACGAACCCCCTTCTTTTACAAGTTTACGTGATTATAACAATGGTGTTATAATCTCCTGCATCCGAAATATATTATCATTAATATGACTTTTATTTCCTAACTCGAATAATATAACGACAACTCATTTATTTACTCCTATTCGGTTAACTCTAATCTATAAGTCTTATTTGAATAACTCCAACCTAGTAACTCTTACTGGATTAACTCTTATTCGAATAACTTATTCGAATAACTTATATTCGACTTGCTTACTTACGAATACTTATATTCGATAATCTCTTTCTTCGAATAAATCTTATTCGATTTAACTCTTGTCGAATATCTAGATTCAATCAACTCACTTCGAATATTTCTGATTCGATTATCTCACTTCGAATATCTCTGATTCGATTATCTCACTTCGAATATTTCTGATTCGATTATCTCACTTCGAATATTTCTGATTCGATTCACTTCTTCGAATAACTAAATTCGATTAACTCATTTCAACTCTATTCGAATAAACTAAATTCGATTAACTCCATTTGAATAAGTCTAGTTCGATTTAACTCTATTCAATAACTCTAGTTCGATTTAACTCTATCGATTAACTCTAACTGGTTTAAATCTAACTGATTAACTCTAACTGGTTTAACTCTACGGTTTAACCTAACTGGTTTAACTCTACGGTTTAACCTAACTGGTTAACCCTAATGGTTTTACTCTAACTGGTTAACCCTAACTGATTAACTCTTTGTCCTTATTTAGTTTCAAACATCGATGTTGAAATCGATTTTTTCTTCTTTATATAAGTCCTGACTTATATATTCTATTTTCCAAATGATAAATAGTTAACTTAATTTATAAATATCATTTATAAATCAATCTTCTCCTTTTATCTGTTTACTTCTTCATATATAAGTTCAGACTTATATATATCTATTTATCCAAAGATAAATATTTCCTTTATAATATATTCTTCCTAAATGCCTTTACCCATATTTCCTTTTTAAATCTTTATTTGTAAATGGTTTACAAATATTACCCTTTTAAATTCTATTTGTAAATGGTTTGCAAATATTCTCTTCTCTATTCTATTTGCAAATGGTTTGCGAATATTTCCTTTTCACCTCTATTTGCAAATGTGTTGCAAATATTTCCTATATAATATCTTATTTGTTTTCTAAACAAATATCCCTTTTATCTTATTCTATTCATTTAACAAATGAATATCCTTTTCTTATCCTATTTATTTAACAAACTAATATCCTTTATATTATAACCTATTCTGTTTCCTAAGTCAATATCTCTTTTATAACTTATTTACTTATAAAATAAGTATCTCATTTAACATCTCCTATTTATTTAACCAACAAATATCTCATTTATAAAATCTCATGATTTTATAAATATTCCCTTTTCTTTATAAATATTTCATTTATAAAGATTTCCCCTTTCTATATTTAAAGATTTCTATTTATAAATAGTTCATTTATAAATATTTCATTTATAAATATTCCATTTATAAATATTTCATTTATAAACATTTCATTTACAAAACCCCTTTGATTTTATAAATATTTTATTTTCAAATACCATTTGAAAATTCCCCTTTTTTCACATTCCGGTGTGTTATGGTGTTTAACATATCAAGTCTTGATGTCAAATATCGTTCATACACATATAATCAACAACAGATTATAAACCACGTCGTATATCACAATATATGAAAATAATAAAATAGCTGTTGAGGAATCCAGTCGGATTCCTCCAATCTGTTTCCCTGCATCCACAGATGTTACATAATAAAATCAACATCACTTTCAGTTCCATATGATATATTCTGATAAACAGAATCAATATAGAAATTCAACTAACTGACTAACAATTCAATCAAACGATCAACACACAGTCAATCAACCAATGTTTAACAGTTCTAAAAATACAACATGAAATTATAAACTGTTCAAAGTTAGTGAGATTTACTCACATTGGCAGTTCATCGTTAAAGAACGATAAACTGTTGTTTGATTTGAATCAAACAGTTTATTTCTCCATAAATTTAAACGAGCCCCAATCCACTTCCAGTCAGCTTCATTGTGAAGCTCTCGTCCATACGATCCTAACGGATCCAACCGTTCGAAATTCTTATCTCAGCCCACAGCCCATCCCTCACTCTAAAAGCCCAGACCCCCCCCACAAATCATTTTCGTCTTCCCCAATTACACACAGCGCTTCAGAAATGGTTCCCGTTGACCTTATTTGACCAACTACCGCCTCCACCTTGGCCATCTATTTCCGGCGCCGCCTTCACCGTTCAACCCAGCGTCCTGCTCTCCTCCTCATCGCCCCCACTAGGATCCACTCGATCCCGATTGTAAAAATCGAACTGGTGCCCTAAACAGCGACAACCACTATCGCCCTCCGCCACCAAGCATCGCACCCGCCAAAACCATCATCCTATGACTCGTTTTCCGACCTCGAGCTCCACGACACCTTCCCCCTGGCCTCCGATGTCTCTGAGTTCCCCCACGACCAAAACGCTTTCACGCTGGTTTGAAAAGGAACATTCTCAAATACCATCGCACCAAATCCTGTGTGTACCCAAGTGTTGCCCTCCTCTGTACGATCTCTACAAATCCAAGAATGCAGATTTTCATAAAGAAATGAAGTGGATTTAATTTGTTGATGTATTTGGTAATGGAGGCGGCCTCCATTTGTATTTGCAGAAGAACGGGATTTTAGGTTAAGGATTTTACATGGTATATTTATAGGCAAAATAAATATCTAGATATTTTGAGATATTTTCATTAAAATATTTATATTTATGTTATCACTGTTTCCATTCATGTTTAAAAATCTCTGTGATCACAAATAATACCCAAAAATCACGAAAATCGACATATAGCTAGAGTTTGACATTGCGGACCGAACGAAAATGGTTTCGTCTAATTCCGACTTCGTTTGCTCACACAGTGTATTTTTAACCGTCAAAATACTAACTGTTTTTCACTCTAAAAATCCGTACGGCCACACAGTGACTTCAAAAATCACGTAAATTGAAATCTAGCAATAATTTAATATTGCGGATCCAACAAAATTAATTTCGTCGAATTCTGAGGTCGTTTGCAAAACTGGCTATTTTTAAAGCTCTGAATGACCCATTTAAATATATAAATATATTTAAAAATAATTAAATTTAATATTTAAAAATAAATATTATCGTATATATTTACAACAGAATATCATACAGCTCTAGAATATTCCTATATGAATTTCCAGCTTGATATTTCAAATCCCGATTAAATCGATATTCGATTTAAAAATGAATTCCCTTTTAAAAATATAATTAATTCCTTTATAAATTGTAACGGAATTTCACAGCGACTTTTCTAAAATTTTATTTGGACATAAATCAAAATCTACACGACGAAATCCCAATTTCTCTCTTCCACTAGAAAAATATACTTCACCAGCTCCGAACGTTTCTTATTTCACAGAAATCCGATTTAAAACGAACCCTGTACATTCAGTTGAAGTTCGAATAGCCAAATTACGAACTGCAGCGCCATTTCGAGCTCGATTATAATTATAATATAATTATACGTTCAAACTGTCGTTCAAATAATATATTCGTTATCATACTTCAACTCTAAAACGAATTATATAATTTGAATTGCCCAGTTCACACCATACCGCCATTTCAGCCAATTCTGATTATTTCAGAATTAAAAATATTATTTAATTTATTATATTAATTAAATCTTCACTATTATTTTATTAAACGACCATTAAATTATCTAAACCAGCATTTAAATAATTAAATAAATTAATTATTATATTGCTGAAAATGCGGGTCATTACACCGGTGCAGGGGAGGTTATGGCGAAATATTTCGAAATTTTAGGGTGTTAGCCAAATTTTTGAAAAATTTGAAAAGTTGAAGAACTTTAGCCGTAAAGAAAATAATGGACGTTGAGTTGATTAGTTAAACAACTTTCAGCTTCGTTCCTTTTCAGGAATGAAAAGTTTTAAGTGGGGGAGATTGTAATAACCCGAAAAATCTGAGTCAGTTTAATATTTTTATTTTGGCAATTTTGATGAATTTTAAATATTTAAAATGAATTATTTTAAATAATAACGACGAGAAAATTATTTTGAATAGAATTAGAACGTATATATTTATTTGAATCGTCGTTGGAATATAAATATTTATTTTTAATTATAAAAGGAATTGAAAATGGTGCGGTTGTTTGAAAATTCGATTCGAAAATTCAAATGAATGTACAGGATTCAAAATAAACCGGATTTTGGCAAAACCAAAAATATTTGAATCTATTTGAGAATATATTTCCAATGAATCCGAAAAATTGAAATTTCATAACGGGAATCAAAAGTTACGTCCAGTTGAAAATTCAGAATAGTCGCTATGGAATTCTTGCCCTTGAAAATGGGAATTTTGCAAACGACCTCGTTTTTTGATGAAATCACTTTTGTTGGATCCGTGATGTTAAGTTATTGCTAGGTTCCAAAATTCGTAATTTTTCGAATCAATATGTGAGCGTGGCGAAGGAAAATGCATTTGACCAGTTTCAGTTGATTTTAATTGACTGGAAAATGACCATTTTTCAAACGGTCTCAGAATTTGACAAAATTAGTTTCGTTAAGATCGTATCGTCAATAGAAGTTAGATTTTATTTTTCGAGAATTTTTAGAGACTGTATGTGGGCTCGGTAAATTGAAATGCACGTTTAAATTCAATATATAGCTTTTTATTTTGATTTTGGCAAAAACTGGTTGAAACGATCGAATCAGCTTGCATTACATATCCCATTGTGTTCGGAATGGGGGTAATTAGCTAGGGACGAAAGTCGGTGGGTCTCGTTCCGAGGTCAAAATTAAAAGGTACCTTTTTGAAATTAAATTAAATTAATATATATATTTATGTACATCCCTCCTCCTTTCCTTACCCCCTCCATTGACCTTAGTTTGAAAAAGAAAAAAAAGGGGGAAGGGCGTCGTGCCCTAGCCCTAACATCGCACCGCCAAGGGGCCACCGCCGCCGCCGGAGCAGGCACGCCCACCCCCTCCTCCACCGACGCACACCCTGTTTGTTCACCTAAAATCCGCGCCGCCAAAGGGCCACCGCCACCGCTGCAGCCGCCTTTCCCCCCTCAAACCCCCTTCCTCCACTTCTCTCTCTCCTTCTTCGATTGAAACTGCACCACCTTCAGCCTAAAACCGTACCCCCTTCACCCTCCGCCGCGGCTATCACCGCCCCCCCTCGACTCTTGCGCCACGTCATCCCCTCCACCGAGCCCTCTCCGCCACCAAACAACCACAAGTAAGTTTTTATTTATTTTATTTTTAAATCAGAATTTATTTAAGTTAAAAACATATTTTAAATATCAGTTTTATATATGTATTTAGCGTTAAATTAAAAATATGATTTTTATATATGTACGATAATAAAAATATGATTTTTATTATATGTAGAGATTAAAGATATGATTTTTATATAATAGAGTATATAAAAATACGATTTTTATATTATATAGATAGTAAAGATTTGATCTTTATTATATGAGCACCATTATAAAAATAGAATTTTTATCTATATAGTAGCGGTATAAAAATAGAATTTTTATCTATATAGTAGCGGTATAAAAATAGAAATTTTATCCATATAGCATAGTTATAAAAATATGATTTTTATATAGTAGAGAATATAAAAATGTGATTTTTATATATGTAGTGGCTACGGACAATGAAATTGACAAAAGAGCGATCACGACGAAGATTTTCTACATATGAAGAGTCGCGACGTATGGTTTAGCTAATCGGTGAGAACTTCTCACTTTAAATCTTGTTTTCTAGTTAAAAATATATACTAGGATGCAGACGGTGCTTAGCAGCACCCGACACCCGTCGTCCACCGACCATGGATGACTTGTATGCTTGTTTGATGTGTTGTGATGTTTGTTTGTGATGTTGATGTGAAATGGATAATAAAACATTCATGTGTTGAAATAAATTAGTTATCGTTAAAAATATAATTTTTAACGTGAATGTGAATAAATAAATATTCATTTACAAACCTGACGGTTTGTTTATGTACACCTATTTGAAGGATATTGATTGGGACGATAAATTTTACACATCGCCCAACTGCACAAATAATATTCAGTGTTTGTGGATTGAAACCCCACACGGGTGTTGGGATGATATTTGACGTACACTAATCCCAATTGTTTAGTGGTATGTCGAACGTTTGATTGACAGATTGTATGAGCGTTAATTATTTATATTTAATGCTTATGCAGTTGTGTGGTGCACTTTGGATGATGGTTGATTATTTATCATTGCTATTATATACATGTGTTGTATGGAATCGATATAATTAACATTATATGGTAATTGATTGGGCCTCATTCTAATTGGAAAAATAAAGAATATTAAAATATAGATTCATGTGTTGAATAAAATATATATTCATGTGTTGAATAGAATAAAGAATATTCATGTGTTGAATAAAATATATATTCATGTGTTGAATAGAATAAAGAATATTCATGTGATGAATAAAATATATATTCATGTGTTGAAAATATTAATATGTTGAGTAAAATATTTTAAACAATAAAATTTACATCTTTATCATAATTTTATAAAATATATTAAGTAACATAAATAGTCATGTGTTGACGATGCTCATGTGTTGAGAATATTGATGTGTTGAAATAAAAATAAATATTAATGTGTTGAAAGAAAAATATATATTCATGGGTTGAATAGAATAAATATTCATTTGTTGAATAGAATAACGAAGTTATTGAAATATATAAAGCCGTGTTGATTAGAGATGCGCCATTTTGACGTGAACGATATTTAAATAGATTATATTCGTTTTTATAATGATTATAGAAAAGGAAGTGATTTCAAAATATAACGTTTTGAAAATATTATCATTTGTATATCGATGATGTGGAATATTCAATTTTGATTCGAAATTGAATATGAAGTTGAAATCGTTTCGAAAACGAATTTAAAACGATTTATAAAATACATTTTAAAAGGAAATCGACGAAATATATATAATATATATATAACGGCCTGAATAGAACGCGTCGCGCCGCGGTAGTTCGTGAATTTCGACCATTGACTTCGAATTGACGTTGCAGGAGATCCGACCGTCGGATTCTCCTGAAACAGGAACCGTTGGGTTCGTATCGAAAAGTGCTTTCCAATGAATATTAGAAATTTGAAATCTAACGGTTGGATTTGGAATTATGTCCAGATAAAATTTGGAAAAGGTCGATGTAAGTGCAGTTCGATAGCCGTTGATGGAAAACGACTGTACGGGCCTTGATAAAATTATTAAAAATATCAACAATTTATGTAAAATCATAATATATGAAATGGAAAGAACTGGGATGAAAAATTCCACATTTGAAAAGATAAAAATAGATTTTTTTCGAAATGAACTAGTTTTGAACTAGAATTATAATCCAATATTTTCGGTTAAATAAATTGGATTTGAAGTGGTTTTGAAAATAATCAAAATTTCCAATACGTGAATTGGAATGGATTTGAATCGAAATTATCTTCGGAATACTTCGATGTTGGATTTCGTGATTATACAGATATAGTTGTGGAAATTTAAAAGATATATTTATATCGTTATTTCCAATACGATATTTGTAGGTTTCAGAATTTGATATTGAATATAAGCCGATATATTTTCTATTCAGAACCTTGTTGTAATAACCCAGAAATTCGAGCCAATTATTTTTTTTTTTGGCAATTTTAGCGAATTTTGATTATTTAAAATGGATTATTTTAAATAATAACGACGAGAAATTTATTTTGAATAGAATTCGAACATATATATTTATATACGTCATCGTTAGAATATAAAATATTTATTTCAAAATATAAAAGGGATTGAAAATGGCGCGGTAGTTCGATAATTCGATTTCAAAATTCAAATGAATGTACAGGATTCAAAATAAACCGGATTTTAGTGAAACCAAAAATATTTGAATCTAATTGAGAATATATTTCCAACGAATCCGGGAAATCAAAATTTCATAGCGGGAATCAGAAGTTATGTCCAGTTGAAATTTCAGAATAGTCGCTATGGAATTTTAGCCCTTGAAAATGGAAATTTTGCAAATGACCTCGGTTTTTGACGAAACCACTTTTGTTGGATCCGGGATGTCAAATTATTGCTAGGTTTCAAATTTCATAATTTTTCGAATCAATATGTGAGCGTGGCGAAGGAAAACGTGTTTGACCAGTTTCAATTGATTTTAATCGACTGGAAAATGGCCATTTTTCAAACGGTCTCAGAATTTGACGAAACTAGTTTTGTTAGGACTGTATCGTCAATACGAAGCTAGAAAATATTTTTCGGGAATTTTTCTAGTTAGTATGTGGCCCCGGTAAATTGAAATGTGCGTTCAAATTCAATGTATTGAGTTATATTTTGATTTTGACGAAAACTGATCGAAACAAGCGAATCAGCCAACGATACATATCCCATTGTGTTTGGAATAGGGGTAATTAGCTATGGACGACAGACGGTGGGTTCGATTTCGAAGTCGAAATTTAAAGTAGCTTTTTAGAATTAAATTAAATAAAAAAAAAGTCAACTACCCCCCCATTTATCCCCCCCCCCCCCCGTTTTCATTCATTCAGAAAGAAAAAAAAGGGGAGACGAGAACGTAGCCCCCCATCGCTCAACCTCCACCGCCGCCCTCCTTCCTCCTCCCCCTCTTCTTACCCACCTCGCGCCCCCCCGGAACCCACCTCCCCCCCCCCCCGAACCCACCTCGCGTCCCCCTGAACCCACCGCAACCCCCCTGGCCCGACGCAACCGACCGCCACCCCCCCTGTCAGAGCCGCGCTGCGGGGAAGGCCCCCCCTCCGACCACGACAGGCCACCCTCCGCCCAAATCCGATCGATGTGAGTTTTTAAATTGTGTTTGTAAACAAAAAAGATTATACTTTTAGTGATTAAAAGATTATATAAATACAATAGAAAGGATCGAATCTTTAAACTAAGAAAGATCGAATTTTTAAACTAGGAAAAAAAATCAAATTTTTATATATGTAAAGGAGGTATAAAAATCGAATTTTTCTATATGAGAATGAAGTGTGAAAGCATATATTTTTATCTACATGAAGGACGTGATTTTTAATGGAGTAAAGGTGAGATTTTTATAGAATATAGATAATAAAAATATGATTTTTATACTTGTAGCGAATTAGAAATTTGATCTTTATATATGTAGCGAAATAAAAATCTGATTTTTATTATATCTATGTTGAAATAAAAATGTGATTTTTATAACGATGAAATAAAAATTCGATTTTTATATGTGTAGTAAGATAAAAATTCAATCTTTATTTAAGAAGTAGAAATATAAAAATATAATTTTTATATAAGAAGAAGTGTTGTAAAAATATATAAAGTAGAAATAAAAATATGATTTTTATTTATTGAAATGAAATGATAAAAATATAATTTTTATTATAAACAGCGGGACAAGGACTGCATAGGAATTTCAAAGGAATCCAGACGGTTCAGCTGTTGAAAAGCAAAGCACGGCGGAGTGGAACCCTCGGTGAGAACTCCTCACTTTTAATTTATTTTATTTCTAGTTAATAATATATACTAGGATGCAGACGGTGTTTAGTAGCACCCGACACCCGTCGTCCACAGACCATGGACGGCTTGTATGTTTGTTTGATTTTGATGTGTAGTTGATTGTGTGATGTGATGTGAAATGAAATAAAATATTTATATGGAAAATATTTTATAGTTAAAAATAGAATTTTTAACGTGTATATAAAATAAAATAAATGATTATAAACAAATCGGACGATTTGTTTATATACACACATTTGACCAATATTGATTGGGTCGATCAATTTTACACGTTGCCCAACTACACAAATAAAAACTGTGTTTGATTGATTGAAACCCCACACGGGTATTGGGATGATATATGGCATACACTAGTCCCAATGATTAGTTGTATGTCAATCGATTGATTGACAGGCTGTATAAGCGTCGAATATTTATATTTAATGCTTATACAGTGTAGAATGCACTCTGGATGATGGTTGATTATTTATCGTTGCTATTATATACATGTGTTGTAGAAAATCCATATAATTAACATTATATGGTAATTGATTGGGCCTCATTCTAATTTGGGAAAATAAAGAATAGAAATATATGTTCATGTGTTGAATAAAAGCCGTGTTGATTAGATTGACGCCATTTTGGACGTGAACGATATTTATATCAATTATATTCGTTTTTAAAATGAATATAAAAAAGGAAGTGATTTCAAAATCTGATATTTTGAAGTGAATTGAAATTCGAATTAAATTGAAGTGATTTGAAATTCGAATTAAATTAAAGTGATTTGAAATTCGAATTAAATTGAATAGCATTGAAATTCGAATTAAATTGAAATAGAATTGAAATCGATTTGAAATGAATTTAAAACGAATTTATATTAGAAAATTCAGTTTTGATTTGAATTTAAGATGGAAGTTAAAATTGTTTTGAATTGAAATCGATGAAATATATATAATATATTATATATATATATATATATATAATGGCCTGAATAGAACGCGCCGCGCTGCGGTAGTTCATGAATTTCGACCATTGACTTCGAATGGACGTTGCGGGAGATCCGACCATCGAATTCTCCTAAAAACGGAACCGTTGGGTTCGTATCGAAAAGAGCTTTCTAACGAATATTAGAAATGAGAAATCTAACGGTTGGATTTGGAATTATGTCCAAATCAAATTTGGAAAAGGTCGCTGTAAGTGCAGTTCGATGGCCGTGGATGGAAATCGACTGTACGGGCCTTGATACAATTATTAAAAATAGTAATAATTTGTGTAAAATCGTAAGAAGTGATTTGGGAAGAATTGGGATGAAAAACTCCATATTTGAAAAGATAAAAATAGATTTTTATCGAAATGAACTAGTTTTGAACTAGAATTATAATTCTATTTATTTTTAAAATAAATAAAGTGGATTTGAAATGGTTTTAAAAGTAACCAGAATTTCCAATAATTGAATTGGAATGGATTTGAATCAAAATTGTCTTTGGAATATTTCGATGTTGGATTTCGTGACGATACAGGTATTGTTATGGGAATTTGAAAGATATATTTATATCGTTATTTCCAATACGATATTTGTGGGTCGTAGAATTTGATATTGAATATAAGCCGATATATTTTCTATTCAGAGCCTTGTATTTAATATCAAATGTGATTTGGGTTTGTCGTGAATGGTGTCTTCATTAACACTGTTCTTAAGCCCAGTTGAGAAAAAGATTAAATCTTTTTATTTAGATTTAATGAAGTGTACCAATTAAATAATATTTAATTGGAATTGAATTGGTATTGATTTTTGGGTTTATCGTGAACAGTGTTTTAAATAACACTTGTTCTTTAACCCGATAATTAATGGAATGTGATTTTGGGTTTAACGTGAACCGTGTTTTAAATGACACTGATTCTTTAACCTAGTTAAAGATTAAAACTAAGTGGAGTTTTAATGAATCTTTAATTAGATTGAAAAGATCGAGAATGGAGTATCACTAGTTTTACTCCAGGCGATAGTTAAATCTTTAATTAGATTTGAACGTGAAATGGTAATTGAATTTACCGATAACACCGTGGTGTTAGATATGAAGTATGACCAGTTTTACTTCATGGGATGAATAGGTTGGGATTGGGAAATAAAATAAATGATTACTTCAGTGTGGTTCGCTAATCCCGACTAGTTTGAATTGATATTCAATGAAGATTAAAGAATAAATTTAAAGAATTTATCTTTGATAAAATTAATGGGAACCTTTCCCAAAGCGTACGAATATTTGAATAAAAGAATATTCTGAATTGGAATGAGGCATATGTTGTGTTTGTGTAACACTTGTTTATTATATACGCGAGTTATTCAGAAAGACCGGGTTTATCCCATTCTGAATAACTGATTCGACGTGGTGTCGAGGATGAAGACGGTGGTCGAAGACCGGAGGTCTTCACGTCGTTTGGGTGATTACTGAAGATCTTGATTGGGTCGTACACCCAAGAGGAGGGAATCAGTTAGTGATCGTCCAGACGTACTTGGAGATCGATGGATATGCGGGGTACTAGGTGCCTCCGGTTTTGTTCAGACCCGGAACGAACTTGTAAATGGACTGTGTGTCTGACATTGGATTTTAGTCTGTGTGATTGATTTCTATTAAATATATATCTGTTTGGCGGTGGAGAATTTATTCTCTTGCTTAACGCCCTTCTCTGAGACGTACGAGCTCAAGGGTTATATATTGATGGATATCAAACGCATGGAGTGAATTGCCTATGTGGCATGCCTAAGTGGCAATTGATCAAGGCTTCTGTTGAAAAGCAAAGTCTTGTGGTGTTGATCAAAGCACCGTCTGTGTGACATAGCTTTGTGTAACGTGGATTCGCGAGCCTCACACCCCGGTGTGAACCAAAAACGGGAGAAGGACCTTAGGGAGGACATGCGTTTCTTTCTAGTTAGAAGTGGCGTCAGTGGTTTTACATGCCCTGATGAGTTTGACTTATGTGGTTGTTGCTGTTGCGAGACGCCTCGGTTAGATCGGACGATCCGGGTCCGATGGAGTCATTCGTTGGCTCATTTACGCCCCATAGGGCGGGGAAACGCAGTGTTCAGGAATTTTAATCCACATCGGTGGACCGGCCCTGTCGCTCCAAAGGCTTGACTGAGTACTTGCCTGAGGCTCGGGCTAGACAGTCTCGAATCGGTAGAGGACTATCTTTTGCCTCGGTTCACAGATGGAAATCCAACTTCCAATACGTGACGTTTCGATTTTAGTTGTAATCCTATATATGGCGACATAGTGGGATGGGGCGCTTATGCCATCTATGATTGATACTTATGATTTGAAGTTGTTTTATACACTATACACTTATAGTATCAAAAGATTTGTTTTAAACATATCAAGAATTCTTGGCTATTATAAGGTAAAAACCCTATCCCCCGGCTTGCGTTGCATTGTGTGATAGGATCTGGGTCTTATAATAGCTTCATTTTTCTTTATTTAGCATTGCGCTATTTGTTTTATGCACTGGTATTCCTAGGAGGAAACCCGTTCTGTGTTATACGACGTGGTCCCTTGATTTACCTAACTTTAAAATAAAGATTAATAAATGTTTTAGTTCTCACACCAGTCCCATGACTGACCTGGGGTTTATTGTTTTAACCTAAACTCTAGGTGCCCTTATTTTGACACGGGCAGCTAGTAGTTTTGGTTTTGCAGATTTATATTCATAGGATCCTGATTTACAGCTGGAATGATACCCGGAAAGCTTTGTATCCGTGTATTACTTCTAGTTGTGTATTGTATTATTTTCCGCTGCTATGTAATGTATTATAATCTCTAATATTTTCTGTGTAATATTTATTCATTTATACTCTGTATATTCTTGTAATCTGATGAATTGTTGTAATATACAATGAAATGTTCTTCCGTCTGCATTCTATTTTGTCGTGTTCTCAAAACAATCAGGCGTTTCGAACGGTCTTGATCGGTTTAGCGACTGATTCGGATCGAGCGAAATTCCCGGTCGTTACACTTATATTTAATATCGAATGGGATTGTGGATTCGTCGTGAATGATGTCTTAAATAACACTGTTCTTGGACCTAGTGTAGAAAATATTAAACCTTTTGATTTAGATTTAATGAAGTGTACCAATTAAATAATATTTAATTGGAATTGAATTAGAATGTGATTTTGGTTTTATCGTGAACCGTGTTTTAGATGACATTGGTTCTTTAACCCAGTTAAAGACAGGATGTTGATTTTTAGGAAGATTAAAACTAAGTGGAGTTTTAATGAATTTTTAATTATATTAAAGTGATCGAGGATGGAGTATCACCAGTTTTGCTCCAAAGCGATAGTTAAATCTTTAATTAGATTTGAACGTGAAATGGTAATTAATATTTACCGATAACACCGTGGTGTTAAATATGGAGTATTATCAGTTTTGCTCCATGGGATGAATAGGTTGGGATTGGGAAATAAAATAAATAATTACTTCGGTGTGGTTCGCTAATCCCGACTAGTTTGGAAAACCACAATTTGATTTGAAATGATATCCGAAGGAAGATTAAAGAATAAATTCAGAAGAATTTATCTTTGATAAAATTAATGGGAACCTTTCCCTAAGAATGTGAAAATTTGAATAAAAGAATATTCTGAATTGGAATGAGGCGTATGTTGTGTTTGTGTAACACTTATTTATTTTATACGCGGGTTATTCGGAAAGGCCGGGTTTATACCCATTCTGAATAACCGATTCGATGATATGTCGAAGGTGAAGACGGTGGTTGAAGACCAGAAGTCTTCACATCGTTTGGATGGTTATTGATGATCCTGATTGGGATGTACACCCAAGAGGAGGGAATCAGTTGGTGATCGTCCAGACGTACTTGGAGATCGATGGATATGCGAGGAAAGTGCCTCCGGTTTCGTTCAGACCCAGAACAAACTTGTAAATGGACTGTGTGTCTGACATTGGATTTTATTCTATGTTGATTGATCTCTATTAAATATACATCTGTTTGGCGGCAGATAATTTAATCTCTTGCTTAACGTCCTTCTCTGAGACGTACGAGCTCAGAGGTTGTATATCGATGGACATCAGTCGCATGGAGTGAATTTCCTATGTGGCATGCCTAAGTAGCAAATGATTAAGGCTTCTGTTGAAAAGAAATGTCTTGTGGTTGATGATCAAAGCACGGCCTGTGTGGCATAGCTTTGTGTATAGCGTGAATTTGCGAGCCTCACACCTTGGTATGAGTCAAAAACGGGATACGGACCGTTGGGAGAACACGACGTTTCTTTCTAGCTATGGGTGATGTCAGTGACCTACCAGCCCTGACATTTATATACTTTTTACCTGTGTGGTTGTTGGAATGCGAGGCGCCTCGAATATATGGTCGATAACTGGCACTATGTGAGCCGACCTACAAACCATTATATAGGTCCTATAGGACCGGGAAACGTGTGTTCAGGAATTGCCAATCCTCAAAAGTAAGAGAGGACCGGCCCAACCAATTCTAAGGATCGCTGTGTGCGGTCCTGAGACATTTGCTAGAGTGTCTTGAATGAAGAGGAGTTTTCCCCTTGCCTCGACTCATGATGGAATCCAATTTCCAATACGTGACTTTCGGTTTTATTTGTAAAGCCTAGTATGGAGACATAGTGGTATAGGACACTTATGCCGTCTATGATTGATACTTATGATTGAAATTGTTTTCTTCACTTATAGTAATAATAAAAGATGAAATTTAGCGTATTAAGCATTCTTTGGCTATTATAAGGTAAAAACCCTACCCTCTGGCTTGTGTTGCATTGTGTGATGGGACCTGGGTCTTATAATAGCTTCATTTTTCTTTATTTAGCATTGCGCTATTTGTTTTATGCATTGGTATTCTTGGGAGGAAACCCGTTCTGTGTTATATGGCGTGGTCCCTTGATTTACCTAACTTTAAAATAAAGATTAATAACTGTTTTAGTTCTCACACCAGTCACATGACTGACCTGGAGTTTATGGTTTTAACCTAAACTCTGGGTGCCCCTATTTTCCACACGGGCAGCTAGTAGTTTTGGTTTTGCAGATTTATATTCACAGGATCCTGATTTACAACTGGAACGATGCTCGGAATGCTCTGTATCCGTGTATTACTTTCAGTTGTGTTTTGTATTGTTTTTCCGCTGCTATGTAATTTATTGTAATCTCTGATATTTATCGAATGTGTAATATTTATTCATACTCTGTATATTCTTGTATTCTGGTGGAATTGTTGTAATAAGCAATGAAATGTTCTTCTGTTTGCTTTCCAATGTGTGTTGTCCTCAAAGCAATTCGTGCTTTCCTTACTGGGGAAGTCACGGGTTCTTACAATATCAATATTTTTCTCAGCTATTATTTCCCATGCGTACTCTTCAAAACACATATATGTGTTTTCACCTCAGCTAGTCAATTTTCTGCCATCTTAAACCGAGTGTGAACTAATCTACTGGAGAACACATGATATGTATCTCCAACCCAATCACATATTTTCATATTTCGCACAGCTAAGTAACCTACATTTTTCTATGTTTCAACTACTACCAGCCTATTTCCTTCTTTTCTGCTGTGTTCTCAAATCATAACGTACACCACAGCTATTCATTTTTCCCACTGAATTGAAATAGACCATACCCTTTGACTGTCCAAATAATTAAACCGCACATCCTGCTCTTGCTGGAAACTTCAATCACATGAAAAGAAAACTCAATGCACGTCCGTTTGTGAATATTTCAACTCCTAGTTTTAGCCTATGAAAGAAAATTTCGACCACTCTGCATGGTGAAAGGAAATTCATGCACCCTATGTAATACATTTTTCAAACACTACTCCTCAGCTACTGAAGGGACATTGTTATTATCTCTCATATCTCCCTCTATAAATAGTTGTCTCACCCCTTCTTCTCAGCTGCAAACAAAATGAGGAAAAACTCCATTTACCAAAATAACTCCTTCACCATCAATTCAGAACAATGCCTCCTATCTTCTTTTCGAAATGAAATCAAAGAAGAAAAGGAATCGAGAACGTTGGGAAGTGGTGCTAGTTATGGCCAAGGGGGAGGGTGGTTCAGCACATTTGCTGGCCGATGGTGGCCTGGAGTTCAGCGAGGTAATGATCTGTTGGTAGCATAAGTGGAAGCTGAGGTGAGGAGCATGGCGTGAGCATCAATCACGAGAGTTGGACGTGGAGTTTTCCGATGGAGAGAGAGTAAGGTATGGGACTAGTTGCGTTGATAAAATGAAAGCCTGTTGCAAGTTGCGTGGTGGGAAAACGAAGGCACTGTAGTTGGTGTAAGGTCAGTCTGGATGGCAGGGAAATAAGGTGGCAATTATTTTGGATGAGGTGCGAAAGTAAGCTACTGGTGGAGGAACGTTGAAGAAATAGAGTGTGATGGGGTCGAAAACAAGGATGGTCGGTGGATGCAGTAGGGGACATAGACTTTGAAGTGGTGTGGTAGAAATGAAAACTGCATGTGCTTGCACAGGTATATGAGTGAGATACATGCAGGAGTTGGGTTCAAAGTGTTGTTAGGCGGAGAAGAAGGAACATGTGGCAGTGGAGATGGAGTGAACTGGAATCGGTTTCGAACAGAACATAAAGAAAGCAAGAAGCTGGTGAAGATGAATGAACGGTATTATTTCAATAAACCTAATCTCGAATTATTAATTAAGTAAAGATTAAGTTACTAATATTGTTACTTTAAATGGTAACGTGGCTTGGAGACTTAGTTTGTGCCCAATTTAAATCATGCTTCATATGCCTAACCTACATAAAGCGCCTGACCGTGTAACGTGACCACATAATATATGTTCATGTTTTAACATGTGGGTTCGAATAGTATGGGGGGGGGGGAATTAATACAACAAAGGGACGTGGGCAAATAAAGTTGTGGGCTCGGTTACAAATGGGGTAAAGCCGAGTTTTATTATTTATACATAACGTATTATATAATTTACACGTGCAGTTTTATAAACGTAATTTAAGAAATAATTTTATCTATATGAGCATAGTATATAATATTCATGCCTAATCTAGTATTTGCTAACAATAGCATACAAGAAGTTATATGATGAACAACATATAGATGTGGCATAATTAATCCCTAATTACATAATTAACACATATATGTTAATGGTTACATTCGCTAATCAATTTTGAAGTGCCTGGTTTAAATATTAACGTAGCCGTTGAAATTAAAAAAAATTATAATCTACCCGATTTATAAAATCATATCTTAATCATGAACTTATATGTACCGTGAGTATAATGATCCTGGGTACTAGTCGTGAATATGCCAATCTAAGTTTTACATGTCTAATCGGGATCAATGAATTAAGTAGTAATTAAGAAATAAATTATAATCAAGGTATTATTTTTTAAAGTAAATGAATAACGATTAAATTTATAACTGTGTCATATGTACACAGAATCAGACCAAACCAGAAGCATTGGACCTATATCAACAGACGTAAGAGTTTGGAATGGGAACAGACAGTGTGAACACAACTGGTAGCTTGTGTAGCAAACCGTTTTGACGAAGAATGGGGATTAAGGTGAGTTTAACTCACCCAGTTTATCCCGTTTATACTTTATGTAAGCTAGGTTTTTATTTTGTATGCAATGTTTGCCAATGTTTGATGATTTTATGACTGATTTCTTGTGTGCGGAATATTTTTAATATTCATTGATTAAATTAAACGTTTGTTTAATGTAATCGAATTAAATCGTATTTTAACGATTAGATTCCAAACGAGGTAACTTAACTCGTTAGATACGTTTATAATAATATAAACATATTAAATAAGTAATTGGACGTTTGAATGGTTGTTGGCTGTTATTAGTTAAACCATTTATTTCTGTTTACTGTGATAAATATATTGTCGTATTGAATTTGAGGTAACCCATTTTTATGCGGGGAAGGACAGGTTGGAGGAATCCAGCCGGATTCCTCAAATATGTTTGTTTATATTCATATGAACTATTCAACCAGTATGATTGAATAATGAATTTACTATTGATCGTTGAATAAAAATTAAACATTTGTTTGTTATTAACCAATGAATGATATTGGTTGAGTAAATGGCAACAATTGGCATAAAAATGAATCATTTTTTTAACGTTGATTTACAGTTAGGTAAATCAATAGAAATAAGGTTATAAGAATTTATTCTATAACCAAAACGGATTTTGAAATCTATTTTGTATTGATTATTTGAATAAAGGTTTATTAAAGGAAATAAGTAATTATTTTTATCTTGTAATTTTAAAACGAATATACAAAGCGATATTCGAAGGTTAATGAGATTTTTAAATATTGAGCAGAAATTTACCAAATGGTTAAAGATTGAAGTAATTGTTCCAAATAACAATTAAATATGATTATTTAATTTAATTAGATTATTAATTAAATTAAAGGAAATTATTTAAAGTGATTAAAAGAAAGGACTAATGGAATTGGGTAATGGATAAATCTTATTTTTTTGTTGACTAAGTCAACTATTTTAAAACCAAAATAAAATATTAAATAAATTATTGAATCATTACTTTTAAAATCGATTATTATTTTAATTATCAGATAGGAAGATTAACTATTAATGTTAAAGTAACCAAATTGATTTCTAAAGGTGTTGGAATCGAGTATTATTATTTTAATCAAAGTGATAAATCTAGAAACTAGATTCTTTTAATGGAAGTTTATGAAGTTATAAAGCCTTATGTGTAGTTAAAGGAAATGGTAAGTGAACTTATATTTAATATAAATGACTATTAAGAATTTTATTGGTCGGATTTTTATAAAATCCAATCTGGGAAAAATTATAGAGGCAAGTTATGAATGGACTAATGTTATAAGAGGCAAAATGAGTTCAAAATAGTATTTGTAATCTGAAGGAAGTAAAATGAAATTTAAAGGTCTAAAGATAGAGAAATAGGGATGTTTTAAAATTGAGAAAGCGAAATTTTGAATTGAAAGAGTTTTCAAAATAGAATAAATGGATTCAAAAACCATGTTCAAAATCGTATAGTAAATAGAAGTGTTGGGAAAATTATTGGAATGAGATTCGTTGGTAAACTCATATTTATCCTGAAGATAAGAATATTGTCGTCTCAAGGTCTGAGAGGTAAATAAAATCCCCAACTTAAACGATTTCATGATTATCCAAGGATGGTAATAGTTTAGAAACGAGGGTAGTTGAGAGAATTTAAATAATATTTCAATGAAGGATAATATAAATTATAATTTGAAGGATTACAAGTTGAATAAACTAAATAGGAAGGGAAAAGGTGATATCCCAAATGTTGGAAGATTTAGAAATTAAATTGACAACTATTTAATTAAAGAGGCAAAGTGATGTTTTATACTGAACCAATGAATCCACTTTATTTTCTTTTATGGATGATTGATGTTTATTTTGATAGTTAAATCACCGACTATCAAAATCTGGCCAAATCGATTGTTGGCACGGAAAGACCGGGATCGAATTTATATTCGAAAACCATTCTGACCAGCAAATACGTAAATGTTGAAGATATTCAAAAGCTGATCGAGATGGAGCAATTGAAGACCGTGGATCTTCATAAACGGAAGGAATACTTATCGTATATTCACTGGGATTGCAACTAGAGGTATTTTGACGTGATTTGGTCGTGGTTGGGATTTTACGGATTGCTAGGACTACTTGCTACTGATCCTGATGCGTTAGTGGGGTGCCTTCGGTTCATTGTTCCTAGATGGATTGTATGGACGAGTGTCTAACGGAGTATTTCCATATGGTCACGTATATTGATTTCTTCAAATGTGCCCAGTGTATTTTTGAGGACGTCAATTAGTGATTTGACGGATCTGACAATGTGGCATTCAAAGTGAATGGTTTCCAGATGTTCTTAAGAATAAAATTAAAAGAAAAGAATTAATTAATTAATTATAAATTTTGACCTCAAGCCTCATCAACTGGGAAATGACAAAAATCGGGCAGGCAGCATGGCTATGTGGGTCGCTCCCATTAGGGTGTATAATCACCTATCTAGAGAAAATCCATTTCCTTCTTTAATCTATTTCGATGCTGTCCCTTTTCAAGAAACGGTGGGTATCTCCCAATCGTTGGTGATATACATTCGATACACTCAAAAAAAATGAGTGGTTGGTTATGTGTGGGCTGGGTTGCAACACGTTCTTGTTGAACCCAGCGCATTCCCCTCTATAGTACACTATCGGAAGGTGGTTCCATACTTTGTCATAGTCAGAATCCAATCTCCAATAAGCGCCCACGGTTTTGATTATATACTATATATGTGGACCGTGAGATGCAAGCATTCCGCTAGATTGTTATTTATTTGTATTTAGACACTATTATAATATTATAACAAGATATGATTTCAAAACTAGTTTGGGTTATAGTAAGGTAAAAACCGTCTGTATTTAAGTGTGGGCTGGTCTTACTATTATCCTTTTCTTTAAAAAGGATTTTTGACTTTAAAATCAATATTGATATTATTTAAACTTAGTGAGTTTCTCACTTTGGTTCACCAGACTGACCTGGTGTTTTGTAAAAGCTCGGGTTAGACCGAGTTATACAAGTTTAGGTTAAGATGTTATGGATTTCAGAGACGAACCAGAGGAGTTCAGACGTATGATAATTATTATTTATTCCGCTGTATGATATACATGAGGACAAGTTGTTATAACTGCCTTGATGTATTGATGTGCTCTGATGATTGTAAGTATTCTTTAAGTTTCAATAACGATTTATTTTTATATCATATTTTATTCTACTGCGATGTGAGACTGTATGGTGTTGCTTCTTCTTCTTATTCTTCTATTATAATATTTCTTTCTTTCTTATCTTATCCTCTAATTTCTTTCTATTAACTATCTGCTTTTCTGTGTAATTTGGGTTGGACTTGAGTTGTAATTAGTCAACTCAAAAGATACGGGGAAGTCAGCATGTTATAGGCCATTGGCAGAATTTCGTATCCCTTGGATGCGAAATTCATCAACGTTGAAGATCGCTCCCCCGGCACGCGTCGATCACCTCCAATGGCAAAGTAATAAAACCCGATCATCTCAAAAGCATGGATCACCACATGTGGATCACCTTTAAACTCTTATCATGGTAACGTCCAGGATATCGCATCCCCTTCACTCCACCTGCAGCATCCGCATCCTAAAATATCGCATCACTCTGATGCGATCCACCCTAGTTCCTTGCCCTTGAAACTTCTCAGAATGAACATACCACATCACTACATACCAAGCTCACGTCATGACTCCATCGCATCACATCTCCATCGCATCATGGATCTACCATATCACTACATACCAAGCTTGCATCATGGCTCCATCGCATCATAACTCCATTGCATTCTGGCTCCATCGCATCATCGTGCCTCGCACCACCATGTCTTGCACCAACGTGCCTCGCATCCCCATACCTTTAATCACCACGCCTTGCATCACCAGCCTCATATCACTATGTTTCGCATCTGTTCCTCGTATCATGTAGCCTAACAACTCCTCCACAAAGCAAGGATATCACATTATGACCCAGCTCCACCTCGCATCACATCACCATACAAATATCGCATCAACCCACCGGCTTATCACCACCTCCTTCTATGTCGCATCTCTTAGAATACGATGTTATCGCATCCCTCGGAATGTGGTTCCATCGCATCCGTCGGGATGCAGTATCATCTCATCCATTGGATGCAATAACATTGCATCCACCCGGTGCGATGCGATCGCATCCACCTAATTATGCTATTTCTTAAGGGATGCATTTTGCACTTTACTTCAAGGGGATGCGACTTTTGCGATTCGTGCACTCATGGGATGCAAAATTTCACGTCCCACACTTAGGATGCAAAATCCCACTCCTTTTTATCTTTTTTCTTACTTCGTTCTTACCTACTCCCACCTAATCCACTTCCTATAAATACCCCCTACCTCATTCATTACAAGGGTTAGCATTTGCTTGGATTGAGAGCTTGGGAGGACCTTAGAGATATCTTTAATGGCAGCATGACCTTTAGGGAAGAAGATGACCCCGAACCTCTGGATCTCCTGATTCACCAAGGACTCCGAATTCCACGGCACACTCTGGACTTCTAGATTTCCCGGTACATCCCGGACTATTTTCCCAGCACACCCAGGACCTCGGCAACCCCCGACACCTTCCGGACCTCGGCGACTCCCGATGCCTCTTGGACCCTCCAACTCCGACTTCCTCCGGAATACTTCATAATTCCTCCTGGATACTTCATACTTCCTCTGGGCTACTTCATACTTCCTTCGGGATACTTCGTACTTCCTCTAGGGTACATCCTCCTTCCTCTGGGATACTTCCTCCGGATACTTCCTCCGGATACTTTATACTTCCTCTGGGATACTTCCTTTTCCCTTTGGGATACTTCCTTCGGATACTTCATACTTCCTTTAGGATACTTCCTCCTTCCTTCGGGATACTCAGACAACCTCTCGGACCCTCCGACTCCGACAACCTATCGAACCCTTCCGACTCCAACAACCTCTCGGATCCCTTCGACTCCGACAACCTCTCGGACCCTACCGACTCCGACAACCTCTCTGACCCTTCCGACTAAGACAACCTCTCGGGCCCCTCCAACTCTGACAACCTCTCGGACCCTCTCGACACCTTTCGGACCTCGGAACTTCCCGACTCACTTCAGTCATCGGAAACTCCTCGACTACTCGCGACCAGTGAGAAAGCTCGACAATAAGGATTAGATGAACATCGTTAATTTTTGTAACTTCTTGTAATGATATCTACCGTTGTACTTTATCAATAGTGAAATAAAATCAGCAAAGCCATCAAAGTGGACGTGGCCTCGACGGGCCGAACCACTATAAATAACCGTGTTCTTACTTTCCTGCATATTATTACTCATCTCCCACACTTTTCCACCTGGACAAAGAGCTTCAAAATTTTGGAACTCTCGGATGTTGACGACAATTTTAGACGTCAACATTTTGGCGCGTCTGGGAGGGGGAGAGCAAAGCGCGCATCCACAGTCGACTTTCTATCACTTCCTTCGAGGAATTGGAACCTCGCATTTCCTTCTACTCAGTCACCAAGACTTGGGACTCTACTTAAGTTTTATCAGACTTACCACCAAGCCTATCGACAATGGTGAACGAAGGAAAGAACCCCATGGCCAGACCTTCTACTGTCGATCCTGATTCAGAATTTTCTCCCCTGCCTCAACTC
Organism: Allium sativum; assembly: GCA_030737875.1. Lineage (NCBI taxonomy): Eukaryota > Viridiplantae > Streptophyta > Magnoliopsida > Asparagales > Amaryllidaceae > Allium > Allium sativum. Next base: position 5,133,840 of record CM060914.1, on the reverse strand, counting down.
CCTGAAGCTTCGACCAACCTTAGTACTCCCAACCACAATGCATTCGTCGATCAAGCCCAATTCGACAAAACATCAAGAAAGTTGGGCGAGACTCAATGATGCTTTGTCAACAAAATCCACCAGAACATCGGATAAACACAAAGACTTCAATGATATGATTTACGAGACATTCTCCGCCTTTTGGCAGACTTGGACGCTCAGCCTCGATCAACCAATACCTTCTCTCAAACTCGACGAAGCCGACTTTTCCCACCGATTCTCGACCACAAGTTTGTTTGTGCTACTCGGATTCCGTCTTGTCCACCTAGAAAACTACTCAACAATGGAAAGCAAGGAAAAATCTATCCTTGGAGTACCACCGCATGGGATCTTTGATCCACTCAACGCTTATCAACGACCTTAACTAACAGGACCTCAATTAACAACTAAACTCCTTGAGATCGTCCCCTTAAACTCAACCCGACTCGAGTCTCACGAGAGTGGGGTTTCGACTTACTCAACCCTAAATGTGACGTCGCGTCTTCTCACTCGAACACTTGGGATCACCCCCCCCATAATGCGGTGATCCTCAAGGTTGTCATTAGAGATATCGGTTCGTGACTCATTCCCACCTCTTCCTCCCTCGTTGGAGGCAAAACAAGAATAAAACGCAAGCCTTCTTCTCCGAAGAATGCCTCCTCTTCGTTGTGCCATGGACATTATCCTCCACCTAATACTCCGTCCACCCTCCAGTTAACTGGGGGTATGTTGGGAAGCACTACCGGAGGCACGTTCAGAAGCAGGCCCAAGGGCACTAGTCCTCCACCAGCCCCACGACTGTTCTCCACGATGCAATGGTCCTTGAGGTCGTCGTCGGAGATAACGACACACAATTCGTTCCCATATTTTCCTCCCTTATCAGAAGAGAAACGGAAAGCTAGCCTTCTTCTATAAAAGACATGTAACACCTCACCTCCGTTAAGGACACTCGCAAGGGGAATGCCTTAACTTTGGTGGAGCATTTTAGTAAGCAGAACAGAAACTTACAAGACAGATAAAACAGTACTTGAAATTTTTTTAACTTTATTATAGCGGAAACAGAAATCAATATGGTTACATCCTTTCAAATCTCAGAATTCAGGTACAAAATATCAGTCTTGTACAAAAGCCTTCAAAATGCATGGTTTAAAATCATAATCCCCATAGAATGGAAGCTATACAGAGCCAAGCCATACTTTAAGCACTTCAAGCAAAGAGAAATCCGGATCAAGCTAAAGTATTCCCTCCTTAGATAACCTGGGGGGGAAACGGAAGAAAGGAGGCGAAACGACAAGGGTCAGACAAAAAGTATGGCAAGTCCAGTGACTTTCAGCATATGAACAGATAATAATAATATGACATGAACATAAAACTGGATGAGAGATAACTGTAACAGGTGTAGCAGATATAACAGAAGAACAGAATGACATAAATTATTGCTTTACACTTCTCTGCACTAATACTAGTATAACAGAATTAGGTGTCACCCTAATGTCTAAACTGAAACAGGAACGGGTACAGAATAATTTAACAGAAACAGAATGTAGAATTAGGTGTACACTAGTAATGGGCCTTTACCACCCGAACAGACGGTACCACGCAGAAACAGACAGGTGTTACCACCCAACAGAAACAGACGGTACCAACAGAATCAGACAGAACTAAGTGTACCCTAAAATCCTACCCCAAGCGATCGGCTCCCTAATACATAAATATCCTGTGTCGGCCCCACAGTAGGGTGTATCACTCCCTAAAGTGACAACCAATTGGCACAGACCTATTTACAGATGTCACGGCGTCTTACATCCTCAGAGGCAGACCGGGATCCATGCACGCACATGACCCGGTTGGAACGCACCATCAACACCCCTCGCCATTATCAGAATGAACCACTTATAATTAGTTCAGTAAGCGTGCCCGGACCCTACCTACTGTTGGGTCAAAGTTTTGATACCAGAAAGGGTTACTGACTAATATGGGTCCCAAACAACAGATGACACAAGTAATTCCCCTCCTAACCTTGTGTCCCCAGACTAACAGATTTCAGATTAACTTGTTTAGAAGTTCAGACATACAGAGTTTAGATCAACTAGTTCATAGATCAAACAAACAAGTTAACCGGTTTTCAGATTAACGGATTAGATGTTCGGATTAACAAGCTTACAGATTAACTGGTTACAGTCTTACGGATTAACCGGTTACAGATTATCTAACTTTGTATTGGGCCTACGGATTCACGAAACGGGTTTATCAGATTCATTGGTCCAATTGGTTTAACCTTACCCACCCAACACGTTTTAGACATCATATTTATCTCAGATTTTCATTAATTAAATATTAATGCCCAAAACCTCTCACATTAGACTGACAGTTTGCGGCTACTGGTTAGGCCGGTTGGTTCCGGGTGTAGGATCGATAATAACCCTAGAGGGGGGGTGAATAGGGTTTTAACAAAAAAAATAAAACAAACTCAGAGATATAAGATAAGCAGCAAAAAAAAATCACACACAAAGATACCCAGCTTCGGCAAACTGTGTCTACTGCTGCCTTTCTAAGATTTCTACTAGGAGATACAAACAGATCCCGCTTACAATCCTATGTAAACTTGCAACTTCTGCTCCTGTCTGACCCTATGCTTAAAATCTTAGACTGACCTATGTAACCTAGACCAGTTTTTCCCACACTACAGACCAGTAATGTGTATACCTAGTTTTTTTTTTTAAATGTTGTTGTTAAGAAATTACAACAAAGAAAATACTCATGGAATAAAAAAAACAAAGGCAGATTCCCTTTTTAAAAACTTGGCTTAGTCAAACCAAGTTAGGCCAGCCCATTTCATTGTCTCTTTCACTTTTGCTCCGATCCCTTGAAAAAGAAAAAATATGGCGGCCAAAAAAAAACTTCTAGGGTTTTCTTCTTAATCTTTGGCCCCAAAACGAAATCGATTGCTGTTTAGATCTCTGATGGCTTTGAAATCTTGCAGCTTGCTCTTCGTCGACTTGTATTTTGGCAAAGTCTCGATCGAAAATCTCTGTGAGTTCTCTGATTTTAAAATTAGGGTTTTGATTTTTGTTGTCGAATTGTTGGATGCTCTGTCGATGATGTAGATGTGTATTTATATAGGGTTTTAGAAACCCTTGCTCTCTGATTTCGCATTAGAGACTTGCCCCCTTTTGATTTGCTTTGATTTTGACTTTCCTTGAATTTGATATGGATTTCTCGGCTTCAATGTTTGTGGCCCCTTGCTATTTGATTTGCTGTTTACGGCCTTGATTGAAAAGATTCCCTGGCCATATATGAGTGATTGTTGAATTTGTCCTTTGCTCCTGATTTTCACATATGATTTAATCTCAAATTGCGGTTTCCCTTTTTTGATTAGCTCGAAATTGAATTTTGAAAATCGTGGATAGATATGGATGATTTTCTGGAGTTTTAAAGAATAAAACAAAATTTATCCCTTGCGTGAAATCAATGATTGATAATTTTCCGAGAATAAAAACATTTGCTCAAAAAGGATTTTCTAAACATGTTTTTATGTGTGTTTTCTGGATTTGATTCTCTGGAAATATATTTGCAACCGAAAAATAATTTCTTTCTTTGTTTAACTCTGGAAATTGTATGAGTGTGTGAATCACTCTTTGAATTCCTGGAAAGTTTGAATTGATTGCGTGTCGGATTGTTCACTGTGATGCTCCAAATAAATTCTTGCCAGATAAAGTGATTGCTACGCTCTGAAATCATGTCTTTAATACAGGAAATTAAATCTCCATATCTTGCCACTAGGACCACTTTAATTTTTGCATTTCTGGAAAAATCGAATCAAATGATTCTCTTGCCATTCAAAACTGGAAAGAATATTTACTAAAAAATGTTTGCATATCTTTGGAATGATTTGTTGCCATGTTTAATATGTGCCACCAATGCAAAACATAATTCTTTCCAATTTTCTGAATTAGTGAATACTTGCCAAAAAAAAACTTGAGACTGATTGCTTGATTTAAATCTTTCCCAAGATTAATCCCAAAAAGTATTGGATTGGACCTATGCCTAAAATGTTTGCTATTCACATGAATGCACTGTTTTATAAATTGAACCATGTTGCATGTTGTTTCCTTCTCGACCAAATTTGTAGTTCACTTGAGCTTTACTGCTCATTGTCTGTCATTACGTCACTTGCATCACAGAACCATGCAGCACATGTGTACTTGAAAAACTTGAACCTGCCTTGATCTTTTGCTTGCCTCGACCATTTTTGTTGCATTAAGTTGAGTTGGATGTTGGCCACTGACATTGTTTGTGAAAACATGCTTGCTGTTCATACATGCTTATGCTTTGTATGCTTCATTCACTTTGGTTTGTCAGTTCTGAAGTCTTTGAACATGCTGTAGCTCCACTTTGTATTGCTTTGCTTTAATTGTTATTTGAGGTTGCATCACCAACTTGAATCTTTTTGTCTTCTTTTCTCTTTTGATTTTCATCTTGTCTTTTGATCCTGAAACAAAAGGAAAAACAGCAGTCAAACTGTACTGTGTTGAGGCTGGTCAGAAACAGTTGGTTCTGATCAGCAAACCAGTATGGTTATGGCGTGGCTGTTCAAGTCTGAAATATGATGAGAAAACCACACAGAAAACTGAGACAAATAGAGAATCAATCAAACAGCAAAATTTAATTTGTCCAGTGTTTATTTTAGTTCTAGCGTACTGTGTATATCTTCTTTTGTGACAGGTTTCAGGATGATGCACTAGGAGCTTGGGATAGTTAGAGTGAGCACAACAAGATTAAACCAGCAAGAACAGATGTATATGTAGTGTAGACATTTGAACTGAATTTATTTGTAATTGAAAAGGATAAGTGAGAGTATGTAATTGTTTTGTGGAATAAAAATATATTATTGGAAGACAAAAACTCGTGTAAATTTCCTGTATTTTGTGTAAAGCATTATCAACCAATAATACTAATTATTCTACCATCAAACACATCAGTAAAAATCTATTTGTTATCATCAAACAAAAAATCATATATTCAACAAACTCCCCCTTTTGATGATGACAAACAGACTTAAGATTTTTGAGGATGACAAGACAGGATGTGTTTGAAATGAACTCCCCCTATATTTGTGCTCCCCCTATCAGTTATAAACAGACATAAAATAAGAAATTAAAAAAAATAGAAAGTAATTAAACGCTTAGCATTAATGGTAAAATAAAATCTATAGATGTCTGTAAACAACACAAAATCTTAACTCCTTCTCCCCCTTTGTAATCGTCAAAAGATGAACAGTTCTGAACATTTTCAAAGGATATGGACTGTAGTTAGAAATCAAGTTGTTTTGACAGAATCAGAGCTGTAAACCCCAAGCAATCGGAAAAAAATCATAATAATTCATAAATTAGGAATACATTTCACACAAGCAGAGGATGGAATGAAGAGTTATTTAATATATATCAGAGAGGATTTTTTTTTTTAAAAAAAAATATACATCAAGAGCACACTTAACCACTCATAACCAGAGCTTGGATTTTTAAATGGGATTAGTTGCAGCATGAAAATAAGTAAACTCATAACCGTTCATGACCAGAGCTTGGATTTTTAAATGAGGTCAGAGAACTACTTATTATATATACAATTTTTTTTTAAATAACCCCTTAATATATATAAAACAATGATGGATGGTAGAAGGGTGATAGTGACAGAGATGGTTTGTGAAAAAAGAAATTCCTAAAATACTCATATTATAAGATATATTCAATCACATCAGAGTTGCAGACAAACTTTCATCCATCTCATATTCTGAAATCTCGTACAGTCACAATTTTAAAAAAATGTCCAAAGAAAATGTTCTTTTCTTGATGTTTTGAGGACTGGATTATTTGTTAAAAGATGGTATTGATAACAGAACATCTTAAGAGAAAATTTACCCAAAAATGCAAAGAGATTAATTTATTTCTATAATTCCCAAATCCAATCGTAATCTGCAAAACCTATCTTCTGGAAGGGGTTTTGTGAAAATATCAACAAGCTGAGATTCTGTTGGAATAAATTCAATACAAATGTCCTCATTAGCAATGTGATCTCTAAGAAAGTGGTGTCTCACATCAATGTGTTTTGTGCGTGAATGATGTACAGGATTACTTGATAAATCAATTGCACTCTTACTGTCGCACTTTAAAGGAACTCGTTTATAGTAAAGCCCAAAATCAGATAAAGTCTGCATCATCCATAAAATCTGTGCACAACAGCTTCCTAAAGCAATATATTCAGCCTCAGTGGTGGATAAAGCAACACTATTTTGTTTACGACTTGACCATGAAACAAGTGAATGACCTAGCATGAAACAAGTTCCACTAGTACTCTTCCTATCAGTGAGTGAGCCAGCATAATCAGCATCGGCAAACCCAACTAAATTAAATTTATCACAGGATGGATACCATAAACCAAGATTTGGTGTGTGTATCAAATATCTCAGAATACGTTTTGTGGCTTTTAAATGCGATTCTTTTGGATTGGATTGAAAACGAGCACATAAACAAACAGAAAACATAATATCGGGTCTAGAAGCAGAAAGATAAAGAAGTGAACCGATAATACCGCGATATTTTTTCTGATCAACAGCAACACCTTTTTAATCTTTGTCAAGCTTGGTTGTTGGACTCATTGGTGTTTTCATTGGTTTTGCATCTTCCAATCCAAATTTCTTCAGTAACTCCATTACATACTTTGTTTGAGAGATAAAAATACCTTTGCTGCTCTGTTTGATTTGAAAGCCAAGAAAATACTTAAGTTCTCCCACCAAGCTCATCTCAAATTTGTCCTGCATAACTTTTTCAAATTTTTCACACAAGACATCATTAGTAGCACCGTAAATGATATCATCAACATAGATTTGAACAATCAAAAAATCATCACCGTCATGTAATAGAAACAGAGTTGTGTCAGCACACCCCTTTTTAAAACCGTTTTCCAAAAGATAAGTACAGAGACAGTCATACCAAGCTCGAGGAGCTTGTTTAAGACCATATAATGCTTTTTCTAGTTTATACACATGATTTGGAAAATCGTGACTTTCAAAACCAGGGGGTTGTTCAACATAAACCTCTTCTTTTAGTTCTCCATTCAGAAAAGCATTCTTCACATCCATTTGTTTCAGTTTAAAACCTTTAAAACATGCAAAGCTTAACAAGATTCTAATTGCTTCTAATCTAGCAACTGGGGCGAACGTCTCATCAAAATCAATGCCTTCAATCTGATTGTATCCCTTAGCAACCAACCTAGCTTTGTTTCTAATTACATTTCCAGACTCGTCAAGCTTATTTTTAAACACCCATTTTGTTCCAACTACTGGATAGTCTTTTGGCCTAGGCACCAAAGTCCAAACTCTGTTTCTCTCAAACTGATTGAGTTCTTCTTGCATAGCTAACAACCAAAATTCATCATTAAGAGCAATATCATAAGAACCTGGTTCTATTTCAGATATAAAAGCATTATGAATACAAAAAGTACAAACATCCTTATTGAGAGAGGAACGTGTACGAACACCGGCTGTTGGACTTCCAATTACCAAATCTGGAGGATGATTGGGCTTGAACTTTAGTCTTTCAACATTTGTTTCTGCTTCAGCGGCTTCTTCGTTGTTTTCTTCTGCATCGTTGTTTTCTTGTTCAACTTCTTGTGCACCACCATCATCTTTATCTTCTTCAGAGACCATATCCACATCTGTTTCATTGAACATTACATTGACGGTTTCCACAATTGTTCTTGATTGTTTATTGAAGATTCTGTAAGCTTTTCTTCTTGAGGAATAACCCATGAAAATCCCATCAATCGTTTTTGGCTCAAATTTCCCAAGCTGTTCTCCTGTGTTCAAAATATAACAAGGTCATCCAAACACTCTAAAGTACGAAATGTTAGGCTTTTTGTCAGACCAAAGTTCATATGACGTTTTATTAAGTATTGGTCTAATCATAACTCTGTTCATTACATAGCATGAAGTATTTACTGCCTCAGCCCAGAAGATTTGAGGCAAATTATATTCACATAACATAGATCTAGCCATTTCTTGTAATGTACGATTTTTCCTTTCAACCACCCCATTTTGTTGAGGTGTTCGTGGAGCGGAAAATTCATGTTTAAAACCATTTTCTTCACAAATTTTTTCAAAATCTAAATTTTCAAATTCACCTCCATGGTCACTTCTCAAGGTTTTAATTGAAATCCCCTTTTCATTTTGAACAAGTTTTGAAAATTTTAAAAAATAATCAAAAGTTTCAGATTTTTTGGCTAGAAAGTGAACCCATGTAAATCTAGAGTAATCATCGACCAATACATAACAATAACGTTTTCCATTTAAGCTAGCAATGTCAGTAGGTCCAAACAAATCCATATGAATCAATTCAAGTACGCGTGATGTACTAACAGCATTTTTTGGGCGAAAAGATGAACGACTAAGTTTTCCCATAGTACAGGCTTTACACACTTTGTTATTTTTGAATTTCTGATGAGGTAAACCTCTGACAAGATCATTTGTTTCCAGTCTTTTAAGAAGAACCATACTTGCATGTGCCAGCCTTCTGTGCCATAGAATTGCCTCCTCTTCCGTTGCTATCAGGCACCTAGAAACAGTTACATCATCGAAAGAGAGTGTGTAGACATTTCCAATTCTTTTCCCTGTAAAAACAACCTTTCCAGAGGATATTTCTATGATTTTGCAAACGTTACTATCAAACACAACATTCATTCCTTTATCACAGAGTTGACTGATAGAGATAAGATTGTGAAATAGATTATCAACATATAAGACATCGGTTAAGGCAAAAATACTGTTACCTACTTTTCCTTTACCAATAATTTTACATTTGCTGTTGTCACCTAAAGTCACATTCCCACCTTTATGTTTTTCAAGGCTAAGAAACAGTCTTTTGTCTCCTGTCATATGTCTGGAGCAACCTGAATCCAAATACCATTTCTGTTGCTCCTTAGCCCGCCAACATACCTATACAAACAGAGAAGAGGATGACCCAGAGAATCTTCTAGGTCCAATCATATCAGTAGTAGAAAAATGATAGTCATAAGACTCTTTTGGAGACCAGATTTGATTTTTCCCTTTATTTGTGTTCCAATCATTACAATAATTGTGTGCCAAGTGTTTGGGAACCCAAACTTTTTTGAACTTTTGAATTTTACTACCATTCTTGCAGTTTTCATGATTATGACCAATTACTCCACATTTTACACATTTGGGAAATATACCTCTACCTTTAGCACTGTCAATCCTAGTCACTTTTTCTTGTGTCTTTCCATACCCAAGTCCTTTTCTATTATTTGCAAATAGTTGGTTTCCAAGCAACATTTTAAAAGACGTTTGACCAATTGAGAATTTATTCAAAGCAACTTCAAGATCTTGAACTCTCGTTCTTAACATTGTGTTTTCATTTATCAAAGAAGTGCATCGTTCAACATAATTCTTTCTTTTGGTGTCATCATTCTTTTTAAGAGTCGAATTTACTTTTTCAAGATTCTCAATGGTGCACTTGAGTGTTAAAAGTTCTAGATTCACATCCTTACAAATTTCACAATCTAGATTATTGATTTTTGAAGCATTTTTAATCTCAGATTCCAACTTCTTATTATTGTGAACAAGGTTGATGTTTTTTGCTTTCAGTTTCTCTGCGTCTGATTCTAATGTGTCAATAATTTCAGAAAGATGTTTACACATTAAAACTAGATCGTCATAACTGTATACCTCAGTGGTTTCTTCGTTGGAATCTTCTAGATCTGACTTTGCCATGAAGCACAGGTTGCTTTCTTCCTCACTGCTGTCTGAATCTTCTTCTCCTTCCTCGTCATCCCAAGTTATAGCAAAGGCTTTCTTCTTCTTGTTTCTTTGGAGAAGTGGACAGTTTGGTTTTATGTGTCCCGGCTTTTGACAGTTGTAGCAGAGTGGTTCGTCTTCTGAATTGTTGGTCTTTGATTTATTTCTACGAGGTTTGAATTTTCTCCACTTCGTGAGTTGTCAGACTGCCATGGCAAGCTGTTCAATAGGATCTTCACCATCACTGGTAACGGTGTTGGACAGAGCTATTGACTTCTTCTTCAGATCTGAGTTGTTGCTATCTTCTCTTGCTTTTAGCTCCATTTCATACGTCATTAAATTCCCGATAAGCTCTTCCATGCTTAGCTTACCCAGGTCTTTAGATTCTTGAATAGCTGTGACTTTTGCTTCAAAGTTCATTGGCAAAACACGCAAAATCTTTCTCACAAGTTCCACTTCTGTATAGACCTTTCCAAGAGCTCTAGCATTGTAGACCAGTACAGAGAAGCGTCCATACATGTCCTTGATGCTCTCATCCTTCTGCATGATGAAGTTTTCATATTCATTGCTGAACATGGCAAGACGGGATTCTTTAACCTGAGAGGTTCCTTCGTGTGTGACTTCCAGAGTATGCCAAATTTCCTGGGCTGTATTACAATGAGAAATTCTGTTATATTCTGTTTTATCAAGAGCACAAATCAGAGCATTCATAGCTTTAGAATCTATAGAGTATAGTTTCTTATCATTCGCATCCCACCTACTTTTTGGTTTAGGTGTTACAATTCCATTAACAGTTTCAGTAGGAGGTTTATATCCAGTTTCAATGATATCCCAGACATCATAATCAACAGACACAAGATAGATTTTCATCCTAGCTTTCCAATACGCATAATCACCACCATTGAACATGGGTGGTCTAGCAATAGATTGTCCTTCAGAAAAAGCATTGTTTATTGAAGTCATGATTCTAGGGTTACAACCTAGCTCTGATACCAATTGTAGGATCGATAATAACCCTAGAGGGGGGGGGGGGTGAATAGGGTTTTAACAAAAAAATAAAACAAACTCAGAGATATAAGATAAGCAGCAAAAAAAAAATCACACACAAAGATACCCAGCTTCGGCAAACTGTGCCTACTGCTGCCTTTCTAAGATTTCTACTAGGAGATACAAACAGATCCCGCTTACAATCCTATGTAAACTTGCAACTTCTGCTCCTGTCTGACCCTATGCTTAAAATCTTATACTGACCTATGTAACCTAGACCAGTTTTTCCCATACTACAGACCAGTAATGTGTATACCTAGTTTTTTTTTTTAAAAAAAATGTTGTTGTTAAGAAATTACAACAAAGAAAATACTCATGGAATAAAAAAAACAAAGGCAGATTCCCTTTTTAAAAACTTGGCTTAGTCAAACCAAGTTAGGCCAGCCCATTTCATTGTCTCTTTCACTTTTGCTCCGATCCCTTGAAAAAGAAAAAATATGGCGGCCAAAAAAAAACTTCTAGGGTTTTCTTCTTAATCTTTGGCCCCAAAACGAAATCGATTGCTGTTTAGATCTCTGATGGCTTTGAAATCTTGCAGCTTGCTCTTCGTCGACTTGTATTTTGGCAAAGTCTCGATCGAAAATCTCTGTGAGTTCTCTGGTTTTAAAATTAGGATTTTGATTTTTGTTGTCGAATTGTTGGATGCTCTGTCGATGATGTAGATGTGTATTTATATAGGGTTTTAGAAACCCTTGCTCTCTGATTTCGCATTAGAGACTTGCCCCCTTTTGATTTGCTTTGATTTTGACTTTCCTTGAATTTGATATGGATTTCTCGGCTTGAATGTTTGTGGCCCCTTGCTATTTGATTTGCTGTTTACGGCCTTGATTGAAAAGATTCCCTGACCATATATGAGTGATTGTTGAATTTGTCCTTTGCTCCTGATTTTCACATATGATTTAATCTCAAATTGCGGTTTCCCTTTTTTTGATTAGCTCGAAATTGAATTTTGAAAATCGTGGATAGATATGGATGATTTTCTGGAGTTTTAAAGAATAAAACAAAATTTATCCCTTGCGTGAAATCAATGATTGATAATTTTCCGAGAATAAAAACATTTGCTCAAAAAGGATTTTCTAAACATGTTTTTATGTGTGTTTTCTGGATTTGATTCTCTGGAAATATATTTGCAACCGAAAAATAATTTCTTTCTTTGTTTAACTCTGGAAATTGTATGAGTGTGTGAATCACTCTTTGAATTCCTGGAAAGTTTGAATTGATTGCGTGTCGGATTGTTCACTGTGATGCTCCAAATAAATTCTTGCCAGATAAAGTGATTGCTATGCTCTGAAATCATGTCTTTAATACAGGAAATTAAATCTCCATATCTTGCCACTAGGACCACTTTAATTTTTGCATTTCTGGAAAAATCGAATCAAATGATTCTCTTGCCATTCAAAACTGGAAAGAATATTTACTAAAAAATGTTTGCATATCTTTGGAATGATTTGTTGCCGTGTTTAATATGTGCCACCAATGCAAAACATAATTCTTTCCAATTTTCTGAATTAGTGAATACTTGCCAAAAAAAAAACTTGAGACTGATTGCTTGATTTAAATCTTTCCCAAGATTAATCCCAAAAAGTATTGGATTGGACCTATGCCTAAAATGTTTGCTATTCACATGAATGCACTGTTTTATAAATTGAACCATGTTGCATGTTGTTTCCTTCTCGACCAAATTTGTAGTTCACTTGAGCTTTACTGCTCATTGTCTGTCATTACGTCACTTGCAAAACTTGAACCTGCCTTGATCTTTTGCTTGCCTCGACCATTTTTGTTGCATTAAGTTGAGTTGGATGTTGGCCACTGACATTGTTTGTGAAAACATGCTTGCTGTTCATACATGCTTATGCTTTGTATGCTTCATTCACTTTGGTTTGTCAGTTCTGAAGTCTTTGAACATGCTGTAGCTCCACTTTGTATTGCTTTGCTTTAATTGTTATTTGAGGTTGCATCACCAACTTGAATCTTTTTGTCTTCTTTTCTCTTTTGATTTTCATCTTGTCTTTTGATCCTGAAACAAAAGGAAAAACAGCAGTCAAACTGTACTGTGTTGAGGCTGGTCAGAAACAGTTGGTTCTGATCAGCAAACCAGTATGGTTATGGCGTGGCTGTTCAAGTCTGAAATATGATGAGAAAACCACACAGAAAACTGAGACAAATAGAGAATCAATCAAACAGCAAAATTTAATTTTTCCAGTGTTTATTTTAGTTCTAGCGTACTGTGTATATCTTCTTTTGTGACAGGTTTCAGGATGATGCACTAGGAGCTTGGGATAGTTAGAGTGAGCACAACAAGATTAAACCAGCAAGAACAGATGTATATGTAGTGTAGACATTTGAACTGAATTTATTTGTAATTGAAAAGGATAAGTGAGAGTATGTAATTGTTTTGTGAAATAAAAATATATTATTGGAAGACAAAAACTCGTGTAAATTTCCTGTATTTTGTGTAAAGCATTATCAACCAATAATACTAATTATTCTACCATCAAACACATCAGTAAAAATCTATTTGTTATCATCAAACAAAAAATCATATATTCAACACCGGGCAGGTTTCTGTCGCCAACTGAGTCTAACCTCGGGTTTTCAAGCACGTTATGACTAACTTCTCACATTAGAACCTATTGTTTGTGACCACTGGAATATGTCGGGCGGTTCCGGGCAGAATTACGCCGCAAACTCATTCTAACCTCGAGTTAGCCATGTTTATCTTTGCGGCCAATTAATTAATGATTTCCCATTTATACCCATGCCTAATATACATGTCAATTATTCATAACTATAGCCAATTCAGATTATGTCAATAGCGGACTAATTATATCAACTCAACAGATATAGCAGATAACAGATTTCTTAGACTAGGCGACTTAGCAGATTAAGCAAACTAGCAAATTTAGCATTTTCAACAGACTTAGCAGATGGCAGATGAACAAATCTAGCAGACTAGGTAGTAGAGCAGAACTAGCAGATTAAGCAATATAACAGAACTAGCAGATTAGGCAATGTAACAAAACTAACAAATTAGGCAAATATAACAGATTTACTCATTTCTTAAAGTTTCACAAATATATCTTGCCCAATTATAAATCTTGCCTAAGTTCACATGCATAAATAATAGTCGTGATGCACAATATAATCATATACCCCATGTTTGCATTACATTAACATAGCATAGATTATGGTCATAATTTACCATATATCATACGTTTCAATTTTTATTAAACTTGCATAGTACAGAAGATCCATATATAAATTATACCAAATATAGTTATCGACTACTATGCATGTCATATATTCCAAAGATCCCTTACTTAGTTGTTTATTTACATTAATAGATACCCTACTCTCATGTAAATCTTTATACCTAAGCCATATTCTTTTTATCACAAATCATATGTTCAATACCCATTTATGTTATAAACATAACATGTCCAGTCATATGTCTCAAATTTATGTTCTAACTACAATCCATGTTCTTTCCTCGAATCAGTCACCTGTTGGTCGTGCCTAATTTATGCATCATTCATTTTACTGTCCCAAACAATTTAGCGTAGGTTAATCTCTTATGAGATTGGCTCAGGCTCGTGGTAGCCTGGCTATAAAACAGAAAGAGGAAAGAGATACAAAATAAGATAGATCCAAACAGAACAGATATAACCTCAGATTCAGATTTATAATTCATGTCACAATCAGAATTAACGTTTATAGCGGAGAATAACTGTACTTGCCTTGGTTGGATTAAAGAAAGAACTTTAGTTGTTGTAGAATTGTTGCAGAAGCTTTAATCTCTAATTTGAATTGAGTTGCTTAGGTTGATGTTGATTAGCTTCTAGTTTTGATTCCAACAGAGTAGCGACGCCATTTTTATTTTTATTTAGAATAGAGGCAGAGAAGAAGCAGAATAGAATTGTGTATAGAGGAGGCTAGGTCTTAGGGTGTATTTATAGGTGTAGTTAGTTGTTTTAGGCCTTTAGATAAACCCTAGGATAGATTAGAGCCATCAGATTTCGTTACAGCCCCCAAAACCCAGCCCAAAAACCCATTCAGGTGCACCCAGGTCGCCTGGGCTCGACCAGGGAGGTCGACCCCCAGGTCGACACTAGGGTCGACACCCTAGTCGACCTGGTGGGCAGGTCGACACCCAGGTCGACCCCCAGGTCGACTCCCAGGTCGACCTAGTCTGGGCGGGAATTTTCCCGCCTAGCCCATATTCTGCATTTTTGAAATCTGTTTCGTTTTCTGATTTTTCGTGAAACTTCTAAAGGCCATATCTCAGTCATACAGACTCCGATTCATGAAATTTCAGACTCTATTCCGCGTATTTTTCCGAGACGAACGCAATGGCATTGCCCGTTTCCCCTGATTCAGATTTTAAAATTTAATTCTGCCCTGTTTTATATCAAAACAAGTTATTCAACATACGGGGTGTTACATTCTCCCCTACTTAAATGATTTCGTTCCCGAAATCTCTAAGTCCAGAAGAACGTATCCTACCAACCAAACAACCATTTACTCAAACCATCAAACACTGGCATCCATTGTCCTTACAGTTTCTAATGCTGTATGAACATATGCATAGAGTGTGTGTATATGTTCCCTATCTAATGCAAAATCTGGTGGTCCACTGATTCGGTTGACCTCCTTTAATGCAAACCATGATAGTGCCATGCGTCCATTATGTATGCAATTTTCCTACTCGATACATATCATTTCTATATGAGTGCACGACCATTCGGTCATATGCCACATCCATGTGCTGAGTCAATCATTTTGCATCCACAAAATTTAAAAAAAATGCTCACCAATCCATATGCAGTATGAGAGTGTTTTCGAGCCGATCTAGTGCCTAGTGTGTGTATATGCATCCACGGGCAACCACTAGCAACCACTTGCATCCACTTGCAACCATCAAACATAACATGTCTCAAACACATGTTTACACCCATTAGTTTCTACCTAAAGTTCGAAGATTCGATCGATAAGATACAGTCGAAAGATGGAAGCGAGCACAGATAAGTCAAAGACTTGGTTCCCATTAGACATTGGTTGAGAAAATAATTCCCCTAAGTATCAAACCCGAAGACCGAAATCAACATCAGATTGACACCCAGAGGATCACCTCCTTTAGCCAATGTCAAAACTGGAAAGCAGAATTATTCAAATATTTACAGACTACTGGTACAGATCAGGTTCCCTAATGATTCTTAGGAAGCTAAGCATGATAAAAATCATATCCCACAAAAACTCAGAATGTATGCATCATACTTGATGTCTAACACAAATATCCCTCATACCCCAATCTCAAACAGATGAGCCATAACCCTTATGGGTTTGAGTCTACAACGGAATTCAGAAATAATACTAGTATTAAAGTGCAGAGTATCGATTACAAAATCAAAATACCAGAATCAGAAAAAGTCTTAACTCCATAATCAGATAAAGAAATTAAACCTACTATAGAAATTTTCCTATTTCTATCCTAGCCACTAGCCTCGAGAGTGTTTGCCTGCCCTCCTTGCCCTCGTCTCTTCGGGCAGTCCCTAGTGAAGTGTCCCATCTCTCCACAGTTGAAGCAAGTGCCTTTCCTTTTTCTGCAATCCTTGTTCAGATGAGTCGAGCTCCCACAAGTAAAGCACTTTTCCCCTTCTTATCTTCAGTCTTTTCATCCTTCTTTTGTGTTTCCCTTTTGGGCCCCGCTTTCTTATTCTGTGGTTCTTCCTTCTTTGTCTCTTTCGGGCCCTTGTCTTCCTCGTGCAGTAGTGCCATGTCCACCAATTTCTCGTAAGTCACTCCCATGGGTACATGGGACATGGCTAGGCTGTGCAGTGGCTCGTTCAATCCTCTAACAAAGCGGAGAGCCTTTTTATGCTGAGTGTTGACTAAATCCAATCCGAACCTAGCTAGTTGGTTGAACTGGTTGACGTATTCCTTGACCGTCATACTTCCTTGCTTAAGAGATAAGAATTTCTCCAGTTGTAAACTCCGTTCAGCTTGCGAGAGAAATTTTGTCTCAAACCTTGTTCTGAAATCCATCCATGTCTCAACCAGCCTCTCGGCGTTAGTGACTTCCCACAAGTAGGAAGCTTCGTCTTTGAGCAGCCATACCGCCAACTGTACCTTCTGCCTATCGTCCACCTCGAAGATAACGAATAGATCCTCAGTTTCTTTGAGCCAATTCCTCGCTTCTACGAATGATTCAGTTCCTTTGAAATCCTTCCCACCCATGGCCCTAAAATCTCTATAGATCTTTGAGAAAGCAATTGCACGAGGAGGGGGTGGGGGAGGGGGATCATTTGCTGGACCTGCAGCGGCGGTCCTAGCCTCAAGATATTGACGAAACCAACCGAGTACATGAACACCCTCTGGTATCTCAGATGCTTCAGACATGCTGAAACGAAAAAGGAAAGGTTCAATACAAAAAGGACTGAAAGAAAGATATATGGCTCTTGGGGATTATGTTTTTCAAAATAAGCTTTATTTTTGAAAATACTTCCTTTCAAAACCTTTTTGAAAATAGTTTTCAAAACTTTTTATAAAATCTGGTAACCTTCAGCTCTGATACCAAGTGTAACACCCCACCTCCGTTAAGGACACTCGCAAGGGGAATGCCTTAACTTTGGTGGAGCATTTTAGTAAACAGAACAGAAACTTACAAGACAGATAAAACAGTACTTGGAATTTTTTTAACTTTATTACAGCGGAAACAGAAATCAATATGGTTACATCCTTTCAAATCTCAGAATTCAAGTACAAAATATCAGTCTTGTACAAAAACCTTCAAAATGCATGGTTTAAAATCATAATCCCCATAGAATGGAAGCTATACAGAGCCAAGCCATACTTTAAGCACTTCAAGCAAAGAGAAATCCGGATCAAGCTAAAGTATTCCCTCCTTAGATAACCTGGGGGGGAACGGAAGAAAGGAGGCGAAACGACAAGGGTCAGACAAAAAGTCAGGCAAGTCCAGTGACTTTCAGCACATGAACAGATAATAATAATATGACATGAACATAAAACTGGATGAGAGATAACTGTAACAGGTGTAGCAGATATAACAGAAGAACAGAATGACATAAACTATTGCTTTACACTTCTCTGCACTAATACTAGTATAACAGAATTAGGTGTCACCCTAATGTCTAAACTGAAACAAGAACGGGTTGTAAAGACCCGCAACTTCCCCGTGAAGGAAAGCGTCGGATAGTTCGAGAACAAACCACAGCAGAACGCAAACAGAAGAACGTTTCATTGTATATTACAACAATGCATCAGATTACAAGAATATACAGAGTATAAATGAATATTACACAGAAATATCAGAGATTTAAATTACATTTAAATACATAGCAGCGGAAAATAATACAATACACAACTAGAAGAGATATACGGATACAAAGCTTTCCGGATATCGTTCCAGCTGTAAACCAGGATCCTGTGAATATAAATCTGCAAAACCAAAACTACTAGCTGCCCGTGTCAAAATAAGGGCACCCAGAGTTTAGGTTAAAACAATAAACTCCAGGTCAGTCATGGGACTGGTGTGAGAACTAAAACAGTTAATCTTTATTTTTAAAGTTAGGTAAATCAAGGGACCACGCCGTATAACACGGAACGGGTTTCCTCCCAAGAATACCAGTGCATAAAACAAACAGCGCAATGCTAAATAAAGAAAAATGAAGCTGTTATAAGACCCAGGTCCTATCACACAATGCAACGCAAGCCGGGGGATAGGGTTTTTCCTTATAACAGCCAAAGAATGCTTGATACGTTTAAAACAAATCATTTGATACTATTATAAGTGCATAGTGTATAAAACACTTCAAATCATAAGTATCAATCATAGGCGGCATGAACGGCCCATAACATTATGTCGCCATATATAAGTTTACAATCAAAACCGCAAATGTCGTATTGGAAGTTGGGTTATCATTTATGGTATGAACCGAGGCTAGGGGCAAGATCCTCACCGATTCGAGACGCTCTAGCCCGCCCCTCAGGACCCAGACTCAGGTGGGCCCTTGGATCGTCAGGGTCGGTCCACCGATGTGGATTAAAATGCCTGAACATGCGTTTCCCCGCCCTTTGGGGCGTAAGCCTGGCCCGTCAGCCGACCAGAAGCATCGGCCGAAACCGATATCACGAGGCGCCTCGCTTTTCAGCAAGTAATAATAAGTAACATCCACATGAGTCAAACTCGTCAGCCAGTTCAAGCACTGACGCCACTCATAACTAGAAAGAAACGCATGCCCTCCCTGAGGTCCGTCTCCCGTTTTTGATTCATACCGGGTGTGATACTCGCGAATCAACGTTACACAAAGCTACGCCATAAAGGCCGTGCTTCGATCATCAACCACAAGACTTTGCTTTTCAACAGAAGCCTTGATCATTTGCCACTTAGGCATGCCACACAGGCAATTCACTCCATGCGATTGATATCCATCAATATATAACCCCTGAGCTCGTACGTCTCAGAGAAGGGCGTTAAGCAAGAGAATAAATTCTCCGCCGCCAAACAGATATGTATTTAATAGAGATCAATCACACGGACTAAAATCCAATGTCAGACACACAGTCCATTTACAAGTCCGTTCTGGGTCTGAACGAAACCGGAGGCACCTAGTACCCCGCATATCCATCGATCTCCAAGTACGTCTGGACGATCACTAACTGTTTCCATCTTCTTGGGTGTACAGCCCAATCAAGATCATCAGTTATCACCCAAACGACGTGAAGACTTCCGGTCTTCGACCATCGTCTTCATCTTCGACTTATCGTCGTATCAGTTATTCAGAATGGGATAAACCCGGTCTTTCCGAATAACTCGCGTATATTTTAAATAAGTGTTACACAAACACAACATACGCCTCATTCCAATTCATTAGTCACTAACCGTAAATTAATCAAGAGAATAATTCCCCAAATATTAACCCCGAAGGCCGAAACCAACATCAGATCAATATCCAGAAAACCCTTCTGCTTGGCTAACCGACAGTTAGTTTCTAAATTTCACGTTCAAATCTAATTAAAGATTTAACTATCGCCTGGAGCAAAACTGGTGATACTCCATTCTCGATCTTTTCAATCTAATTAAAGATTCATTAAAACTCCACTTAGTTTTAATCATTATCTGGGTTAAAGAATCAGTGTCATTTAAAAACACGATTCACGATAAACCCAAAATCACATTCCATTAATTATCGGGTTAAAGAACAAGTGTTATTTAAAACACTGTTCACGATAAACCCAAAAATCAATACCAATTCAATTCCAATTAAATATCATTTAATTGGTACACTTCATTAAATCTAAATAAAAAGATTTAATCTTTTCTCAACTGGGTTCAAGAACAGTGTTAGTGAAGACACCATTCACGACAAACCCAAATCACATTCCATTAATTATCGGGTTAAAGAACAAGTGTTATTTAAAACACTGTTCACGATAAACCCAAAAATCAATACCAATTCAATTCCAATTAAATATCATTTAATTGGTACACTTCATTAAATCTAACTAAAAAGATTTAATCTTTTCTCAACTGGGTTCAAGAACAGTGTTAGTGAAGACACCATTCACGACAAACCCAAATCACATTCGATATTCAATACAAGGCTCTGAATAGAAAATATATCGGCTTATATTCAATATCGAATTCTACGACTAACAAATGTCGTATTGGAAATAACGATATAAATATATATCTTTCAAATTTCCATAACAACACCTGTATAATCACGAATTCCAACATCGAAATATTCCGAAGACAATTTCGATTCAAATCCACTCCAATGCATTCATTGGAAATTTTGGTTATTTTCAAACCCATTTCGAATTCAATTTATTTATTTAAAAATAAATAGAATTATAATTCTAGTTCAAAACTAGTTTATTTCGATAAAAATCTATTTTTATCTTTTCAAATATGGAGTTTTTCATCCCAATTCTTTCTAAATCATTTCTTATGATTTTACACAAATTATTACTATTTTTGATAATTTTATCAAGGCCCGTTCAGTCGATTTCCAACAATGGCCATCGAACTGCACTTACAGCGACCTTTTTCGAATTTGATTTGGACATAATTCCAAATCCAACCGTTAGATTTCTAATTTCTAATATTCTTTAGAAAGCTCTTTTCGATACGAACCCAACGGTTCCGGTTTTAGGAGAATCCGACGGTCGGATCTCCCGTAATGTCCGTTTGAAACAAATGGTCGAAATTCGCGAACTGCCGCGGCGCGGCGCGTTCTATTCAGGCCATTATATTATATATATAATATATATAATATATATTTCGTCGATTTCTATTTAAAACGAATTATATGAATAGTTTTAAATTCGTTTCGAAAGCAATTTCAACTTCCATTTCAATTCAAATCAAAATTGAATTCATCTTTATAAATTCGTTTCAAAATTCATTTCTATTCAATTCAAATTTCAATTCAATTTGAATTCATTTCAATTCGTTTTTAATTCAATTCATTTCGAAATCGTTTTCAATTCAATTCATTTCGAAATCGTTTTCAATTCAATTCATTTCGAAATCGTTTTCAATTCAATTCATTTCGAAATCGTTTTCAATTCAATTCATTTCGAAATCGTTTTCAATTCAATTCATTTCGAAATCGTTTTCAATTCAATTCATTTCGAAATCGTTTTCAATTCAATTCATTTCGAAATCGTTTTCAATTCAATTCATTTCGAAATCGTTTTCAATTCAATTCATTTCGAAATCGTTTTCAATTCAATTCATTTCGAAATCGTTTTCAATTCAATTCATTTCGAAATCGTTTTCAATTCAATTCATTTCGAAATCGTTTTCAATTCAATTCATTTCGAAATCGTTTTCAATTCAATTCATTTCGAAATCGTTTTCAATTCATTTCGAAATCGTTTTCAATTCAATTCATTTCGAAATCGTTTTCAATTCAATTCATTTCGAAATCGTTTTCAATTCAATTCATTTCGAAATCGTTTTCAATTCAATTCAAAATATTCGATTTCGAAATCACTTTTCAATATTCATTTTTAAGATGAATAAAATCGATATAAATATCGTTCACGTCAAAATGGCGTCAATCTAATCAACACGGCTCCATATATTGATATTTTCAAATATTCCATTTCGAATATTTCTATTTCAAATATTTCTATTTTAAAACTGGAATGAGGCCCAATCAATTACCATATAATGTTAATTATATGGATTTTCTACAACACATGCATATATCAACAACGATGAATAATCAACCATCATCCAAAGTGCATTCTACACTGTATAAGCATCAAATATAGATATTCAACGCTTATAACAGTCTGTCAATCAATCGATCGACACACAACTAAACAATCGGGATTAGTGTACGTCGAATATCATCCCAACACCCGTGTAGGGTTTCAAACAATCAAACACAGATTTTATTTGTGCAGTTGGGCGATGTGTAAAATTTATCGACCCAATCAATGTCCTTCAAATAAGTGTACATAAACAAACCATCTGGTTTGCAAATGAATATTTTATTTATTCACATTCACGTTAAAAATTTATATTTTTAACGACAAAACATTTTATTTCAACATATGAATTTCTCTTCAGTTCATTCTTTAAATAAAATGATATTTTTATTTTTCTAACATATTTTAGAAAATTTCGGCGGCATAACGGCACGATACTAGAAACGGGACGAGGCCTAGCCTTATCCCCGGACTAGTGAAGGCCCACGCCATTCACACATCAATCAAATCAATTTCATTATGCAAACCACAAAATTTGGAGTAAGAGTCTAACCTAGCCTTACTCCTTCGCCTTATAACGGCGCACGTCTAATCCTAACCAATTTATCGATTCGATTTTTCACACCACAAACCACATTCAAACCAATATCACAATCAATAACCAAACAGTCAAACAAACAAGTCCATGGTCTGTGGACGATTGTGTCGGGTGCTACTAAGCACCGTCTGCATCCTAGTATATATATATAACTAGAAAATAAATTTGAAAGGTGAGAAATTCTCACTTATAGCTATCCTAGCTCCACGGCACTTCTTTGATAGAAATCTTCGTCGTTTCGCCTTTTTGTCACCTTCGTTGCTGCTTTCACTACATACGTAAAAATCGAATTTTTATTTCAAAGTTCAATATATAAAAATCGAATTTTTATTTCAAAGTTCAATATATAAAAATCGAATTTTTATTTCAAAGTTCAATATATAAAAATCGAATTTTTATTTCAAAGTTCAATATATAAAAATCGAATTTTTATTTCAAAGTTCAATATATAAAAATCGAATTTTTATTTCGCTATTCAATATATAAAAATCGAATTTTTCTATGGAAGTTCAATATATAAAAATCCTATTTTTCTATGGAAGTTCAATATATAAAAATCCTATTTTTCTATGGAAGTTCAATATATAAAAATCCTATTTTTCTATGGAAGTTCAATATATAAAAATCCTATTTTTCTATGGAAGTTCAATATATAAAAATCCTATTTTTACTTTGCTTCTCAATATATAAAAATCGAATTTTTCTATGGAAGTTCAATATATAAAAATCCTATTTTTACTTTGCTTCTCAATATATAAAAATCGAATTTTTAGTTTTCAATCTTAAATCTTTTCGATTTTAAAGTTTAAATCTTTTCTTTTAAAATCCAAAAATAAAATCAGTTTTTAAATGCTTTTTCAAAATCAGATTTTATTTCCTAAAAAAAAGTATTCTTTCTTTTTAAATATAACCAAAATACAGTTTTTTTTTAAATTAAAACAAAATATAGTTTTTAAATACTCACCCTTTTTCTAGGACGGAAGGAGGCTGTCGTCTGGAGGGGGGGGGGGTCGACGCGGTGCTGCGTCTGATGTCGGAGGGCTTGGGCGCGTCGCTCGAGGTAGGGGGACGGCCAGAAGCTCGCGCGCGTCACTCAAGAGAGGGGGAGGAAAGCAGGAGAGAGAAGGAACGGATGGGGAGGGGGTCGGACGTCGTGGTGGCGCCGGGTCTCCGATGAGCGGCGGCGATCAATTCGATTGCGGTTTTTCTTTTTTTTTTTTTTTTTATCTGATGAGTGAATCGGGTTTTGAGGAAAGGGGGGCCAGAGTTAAAAGGAGGGAGTTTTTTTTTTTTTTTTTTTTTATTATTTAATTATTTTATTTTCGAAGAAGTTGACTTTTCACACATAACCTCTAAACGAGGCCCACCGCCTGTCGTCCATAGCGTTTCACCCCCATTCCGAACACAATGGGATATGCTACGCAAGCTGATTCGGCTGTTACACTCAGTTTCCGTTAAATTTACATTTAAATCTCTATATTGAATTTTAAACGTACATTTCAAATTACAGGGGTCACATATTAACTCTATTAATTCCATAAAAATATTTTCTAGCTTCGTATTGACGATACGGTCCTAACAAAACTAGTTTCGTCAAATTCTGAGATCGTTTGAAAAATGGCCAATTTCCAGTCGATTAAAATCAACTGAAATGGTCAAAACACGTTTTCCTTTGCCACGCTCACATATTGATTCAGAAAATTATGAAATTTGAAACCTAGCAATAAGTTCACATCCCGGACCCAACAAAACTGGTTTCGTCGAAATCCGAGGTCGTTTGCAAAATGTCCATTTTTAAGGGCCTGAATTCCATAGCGACTATTCAGAATTTTCAACTGGACATATCTTTTGATTCCCGCTAAGAAATTTTGATCATTCGGATTCGTTGGAAAGATATTCACTATTAGATTCCATTATTTTTGGTTTCACTAAAATCCGGATTGTTTTGCACCCGGTACATTCAATTGAAGTTTGAAATCGAATTATCGAACTACCGCGCCATTTTCAATTCTATTTATAATTATATATAAATATTTATATTCTAACGACGACGCGTATAATATATACGTTCGAATTATATTCAAAATAAATTTCTCGCCGATATTATTTAAAATAATTCATTTTAAATAATCAAAACTCGCTATAATTGCCAACATAAAAATTTTAAACTGGCCCAGATTTTCCGGGTTGTTACAATCTCCCCCACTTAAAACTTTTCGTCCCCGAAAAGGAACAAAGTCGAAAGTGGTTTGATTAATCAGCTCTACGATCGATCAGGCTTCCATTCTCCAACTCTTTAGTTTCTGAGAATTTTCAAAATTTCAAAAATTTGGCTAACACCCTAAATTTTTGAAAAATTTCGCCATAACCTCCCCTGCACCGGGAGCATCGGGGAATTTCAAATAGCTTCCCCGGTCCTTCTGATCTCAAAAAGAAAAAGAAAAGGCCAAGCGGCTAGCCAATAGGCTCATAAAATCATCATCACCCAAACAAAACAGGAAATTATGTAGTAAACATGTACCTATTTGTCGGGCAAACAAATTTTATTCTTCGGCTCTAGCCTCCTTGCTATGACCTGTTCAATGTGAGTATTTGTATGCAAGCAAATGCGACCAAATTCCAATACAATTCAATATTTGGTTCAATCAGGCATAATGGTTCAAAATTATCAAACAAATAAACAAACAACACAAACATCAATCAATTAGTGGATTAGAGTTTCAAATTCATAATTTTGATACATATACAAAAATCATGTTTTTGATGCCAAATCACAACAAAGTGTTCTAACTATATTAGTTTTGGTTCTCACACCAGTCCAATGGAAATATATAGAAAATCACACCTTCGAAACACGAACATAAATACTGATGATGCACGTGCTATCATCAGTACTTTCTCCGGGCGACTAGAGTGTGATTCTATATCTATCCAATATATTAAAACTTCGAATACACGCGGATCAGACGTATACGCAAAATCTATATATACTGGATTGTCCACATCAATATAAATAAATAATCAAATACGAATAATTGATTTAATTTTTCAAAACAAAATTTGTTTTCATTTTCAAAAATATACTCTTCACACTCGTTCTAGGATACTACTGATCCCATCTCTAACGAGTCATTCCCATTGGATTTTACTAATCCAATATCTGATGAATTCTTTCGTATGGTTCTAATGTGTCTTGTTCTCGAGCTCTGTAAACCAAAGCTCTGATACCACGTGTAAAGACCCGCAACTTCCCCGTGAAGGAAAGCGTCGGATAGTTCGAGAACAAACCACAGCAGAACGCAAACAGAAGAACGTTTCATTGTATATTACAACAATGCATCAGATTACAAGAATATACAGAGTATAAATGAATATTACACAGAAATATCAGAGATTTAAATTACATTTAAATACATAGCAGCGGAAAATAATACAATACACAACTAGAAGAGATATACGGATACAAAGCTTTCCGGATATCGTTCCAGCTGTAAACCAGGATCCTGTGAATATAAATCTGCAAAACCAAAACTACTAGCTGCCCGTGTCAAAATAAGGGCACCCAGAGTTTAGGTTAAAACAATAAACTCCAGGTCAGTCATGGGACTGGTGTGAGAACTAAAACAGTTAATCTTTATTTTTAAAGTTAGGTAAATCAAGGGACCACGCCGTATAACACGGAACGGGTTTCCTCCCAAGAATACCAGTGCATAAAACAAACAGCGCAATGCTAAATAAAGAAAAATGAAGCTGTTATAAGACCCAGGTCCTATCACACAATGCAACGCAAGCCGGGGGATAGGGTTTTTCCTTATAACAGCCAAAGAATGCTTGATACGTTTAAAACAAATCATTTGATACTATTATAAGTGCATAGTGTATAAAACACTTCAAATCATAAGTATCAATCATAGGCGGCATGAACGGCCCATAACATTATGTCGCCATATATAAGTTTACAATCAAAACCGCAAATGTCGTATTGGAAGTTGGGTTATCATTTATGGTATGAACCGAGGCTAGGGGCAAGATCCTCACCGATTCGAGACGCTCTAGCCCGCCCCTCAGGACCCAGACTCAGGTGGGCCCTTGGATCGTCAGGGTCGGTCCACCGATGTGGATTAAAATGCCTGAACATGCGTTTCCCCGCCCTTTGGGGCGTAAGCCTGGCCCGTCAGCCGACCAGAAGCATCGGCCGAAACCGATATCACGAGGCGCCTCGCTTTTCAGCAAGTAATAATAAGTAACATCCACATGAGTCAAACTCGTCAGCCAGTTCAAGCACTGACGCCACTCATAACTAGAAAGAAACGCATGCCCTCCCTGAGGTCCGTCTCCCGTTTTTGATTCATACCGGGTGTGATACTCGCGAATCAACGTTACACAAAGCTACGCCATAAAGGCCGTGCTTCGATCATCAACCACAAGACTTTGCTTTTCAACAGAAGCCTTGATCATTTGCCACTTAGGCATGCCACACAGGCAATTCACTCCATGCGATTGATATCCATCAATATATAACCCCTGAGCTCGTACGTCTCAGAGAAGGGCGTTAAGCAAGAGAATAAATTCTCCGCCGCCAAACAGATATGTATTTAATAGAGATCAATCACACGGACTAAAATCCAATGTCAGACACACAGTCCATTTACAAGTCCGTTCTGGGTCTGAACGAAACCGGAGGCACCTAGTACCCCGCATATCCATCGATCTCCAAGTACGTCTGGACGATCACTAACTGTTTCCATCTTCTTGGGTGTACAGCCCAATCAAGATCATCAGTTATCACCCAAACGACGTGAAGACTTCCGGTCTTCGACCATCGTCTTCATCTTCGACTTATCGTCGTATCAGTTATTCAGAATGGGATAAACCCGGTCTTTCCGAATAACTCGCGTATATTTTAAATAAGTGTTACACAAACACAACATACGCCTCATTCCAATTCATTAGTCACTAACCGTAAATTAATCAAGAGAATAATTCCCCAAATATTAACCCCGAAGGCCGAAACCAACATCAGATCAATATCCAGAAAACCCTTCTGCTTGGCTAACCGACAGTTAGTTTCTAAATTTCACGTTCAAATCTAATTAAAGATTTAACTATCGCCTGGAGCAAAACTGGTGATACTCCATTCTCGATCTTTTCAATCTAATTAAAGATTCATTAAAACTCCACTTAGTTTTAATCATTATCTGGGTTAAAGAATCAGTGTCATTTAAAAACACGATTCACGATAAACCCAAAATCACATTCCATTAATTATCGGGTTAAAGAACAAGTGTTATTTAAAACACTGTTCACGATAAACCCAAAAATCAATACCAATTCAATTCCAATTAAATATCATTTAATTGGTACACTTCATTAAATCTAAATAAAAAGATTTAATCTTTTCTCAACTGGGTTCAAGAACAGTGTTAGTGAAGACACCATTCACGACAAACCCAAATCACATTCCATTAATTATCGGGTTAAAGAACAAGTGTTATTTAAAACACTGTTCACGATAAACCCAAAAATCAATACCAATTCAATTCCAATTAAATATCATTTAATTGGTACACTTCATTAAATCTAACTAAAAAGATTTAATCTTTTCTCAACTGGGTTCAAGAACAGTGTTAGTGAAGACACCATTCACGACAAACCCAAATCACATTCGATATTCAATACAAGGCTCTGAATAGAAAATATATCGGCTTATATTCAATATCGAATTCTACGACTAACAAATGTCGTATTGGAAATAACGATATAAATATATATCTTTCAAATTTCCATAACAACACCTGTATAATCACGAATTCCAACATCGAAATATTCCGAAGACAATTTCGATTCAAATCCACTCCAATGCATTCATTGGAAATTTTGGTTATTTTCAAACCCATTTCGAATTCAATTTATTTATTTAAAAATAAATAGAATTATAATTCTAGTTCAAAACTAGTTTATTTCGATAAAAATCTATTTTTATCTTTTCAAATATGGAGTTTTTCATCCCAATTCTTTCTAAATCATTTCTTATGATTTTACACAAATTATTACTATTTTTGATAATTTTATCAAGGCCCGTTCAGTCGATTTCCAACAATGGCCATCGAACTGCACTTACAGCGACCTTTTTCGAATTTGATTTGGACATAATTCCAAATCCAACCGTTAGATTTCTAATTTCTAATATTCTTTAGAAAGCTCTTTTCGATACGAACCCAACGGTTCCGGTTTTAGGAGAATCCGACGGTCGGATCTCCCGTAATGTCCGTTTGAAACAAATGGTCGAAATTCGCGAACTGCCGCGGCGCGGCGCGTTCTATTCAGGCCATTATATTATATATATAATATATATAATATATATTTCGTCGATTTCTATTTAAAACGAATTATATGAATAGTTTTAAATTCGTTTCGAAAGCAATTTCAACTTCCATTTCAATTCAAATCAAAATTGAATTCATCTTTATAAATTCGTTTCAAAATTCATTTCTATTCAATTCAAATTTCAATTCAATTTGAATTCATTTCAATTCGTTTTTAATTCAATTCATTTCGAAATCGTTTTCAATTCAATTCATTTCGAAATCGTTTTCAATTCAATTCATTTCGAAATCGTTTTCAATTCAATTCATTTCGAAATCGTTTTCAATTCAATTCATTTCGAAATCGTTTTCAATTCAATTCATTTCGAAATCGTTTTCAATTCAATTCATTTCGAAATCGTTTTCAATTCAATTCATTTCGAAATCGTTTTCAATTCAATTCATTTCGAAATCGTTTTCAATTCAATTCATTTCGAAATCGTTTTCAATTCAATTCATTTCGAAATCGTTTTCAATTCAATTCATTTCGAAATCGTTTTCAATTCAATTCATTTCGAAATCGTTTTCAATTCAATTCATTTCGAAATCGTTTTCAATTCAATTCATTTCGAAATCGTTTTCAATTCAATTCATTTCGAAATCGTTTTCAATTCAATTCATTTCGAAATCGTTTTCAATTCAATTCATTTCGAAATCGTTTTCAATTCAATTCAAAATATTCGATTTCGAAATCACTTTTCAATATTCATTTTTAAGATGAATAAAATCGATATAAATATCGTTCACGTCAAAATGGCGTCAATCTAATCAACACGGCTCCATATATTGATATTTTCAAATATTCCATTTCGAATATTTCTATTTCAAATATTTCTATTTTAAAACTGGAATGAGGCCCAATCAATTACCATATAATGTTAATTATATGGATTTTCTACAACACATGCATATATCAACAACGATGAATAATCAACCATCATCCAAAGTGCATTCTACACTGTATAAGCATCAAATATAGATATTCAACGCTTATAACAGTCTGTCAATCAATCGATCGACACACAACTAAACAATCGGGATTAGTGTACGTCGAATATCATCCCAACACCCGTGTAGGGTTTCAAACAATCAAACACAGATTTTATTTGTGCAGTTGGGCGATGTGTAAAATTTATCGACCCAATCAATGTCCTTCAAATAAGTGTACATAAACAAACCATCTGGTTTGCAAATGAATATTTTATTTATTCACATTCACGTTAAAAATTTATATTTTTAACGACAAAACATTTTATTTCAACATATGAATTTCTCTTCAGTTCATTCTTTAAATAAAATGATATTTTTATTTTTCTAACATATTTTAGAAAATTTCGGCGGCATAACGGCACGATACTAGAAACGGGACGAGGCCTAGCCTTATCCCCGGACTAGTGAAGGCCCACGCCATTCACACATCAATCAAATCAATTTCATTATGCAAACCACAAAATTTGGAGTAAGAGTCTAACCTAGCCTTACTCCTTCGCCTTATAACGGCGCACGTCTAATCCTAACCAATTTATCGATTCGATTTTTCACACCACAAACCACATTCAAACCAATATCACAATCAATAACCAAACAGTCAAACAAACAAGTCCATGGTCTGTGGACGATTGTGTCGGGTGCTACTAAGCACCGTCTGCATCCTAGTATATATATATAACTAGAAAATAAATTTGAAAGGTGAGAAATTCTCACTTATAGCTATCCTAGCTCCACGGCACTTCTTTGATAGAAATCTTCGTCGTTTCGCCTTTTTGTCACCTTCGTTGCTGCTTTCACTACATACGTAAAAATCGAATTTTTATTTCAAAGTTCAATATATAAAAATCGAATTTTTATTTCAAAGTTCAATATATAAAAATCGAATTTTTATTTCAAAGTTCAATATATAAAAATCGAATTTTTATTTCAAAGTTCAATATATAAAAATCGAATTTTTATTTCAAAGTTCAATATATAAAAATCGAATTTTTATTTCGCTATTCAATATATAAAAATCGAATTTTTCTATGGAAGTTCAATATATAAAAATCCTATTTTTCTATGGAAGTTCAATATATAAAAATCCTATTTTTCTATGGAAGTTCAATATATAAAAATCCTATTTTTCTATGGAAGTTCAATATATAAAAATCCTATTTTTCTATGGAAGTTCAATATATAAAAATCCTATTTTTACTTTGCTTCTCAATATATAAAAATCGAATTTTTCTATGGAAGTTCAATATATAAAAATCCTATTTTTACTTTGCTTCTCAATATATAAAAATCGAATTTTTAGTTTTCAATCTTAAATCTTTTCGATTTTAAAGTTTAAATCTTTTCTTTTAAAATCCAAAAATAAAATCAGTTTTTAAATGCTTTTTCAAAATCAGATTTTATTTCCTAAAAAAAAGTATTCTTTCTTTTTAAATATAACCAAAATACAGTTTTTTTTTAAATTAAAACAAAATATAGTTTTTAAATACTCACCCTTTTTCTAGGACGGAAGGAGGCTGTCGTCTGGAGGGGGGGGGGGGTCGACGCGGTGCTGCGTCTGATGTCGGAGGGCTTGGGCGCGTCGCTCGAGGTAGGGGGACGGCCAGAAGCTCGCGCGCGTCACTCAAGAGAGGGGGAGGAAAGCAGGAGAGAGAAGGAACGGATGGGGAGGGGGTCGGACGTCGTGGTGGCGCCGGGTCTCCGATGAGCGGCGGCGATCAATTCGATTGCGGTTTTTTTTTTTTTTTTTTTTTTTATCTGATGAGTGAATCGGGTTTTGAGGAAAGGGGGGCCAGAGTTAAAAGGAGGGAGTTTTTTTTTTTTTTTTTTTTTATTATTTAATTATTTTATTTTCGAAGAAGTTGACTTTTCACACATAACCTCTAAACGAGGCCCACCGCCTGTCGTCCATAGCGTTTCACCCCCATTCCGAACACAATGGGATATGCTACGCAAGCTGATTCGGCTGTTACACTCAGTTTCCGTTAAATTTACATTTAAATCTCTATATTGAATTTTAAACGTACATTTCAAATTACAGGGGTCACATATTAACTCTATTAATTCCATAAAAATATTTTCTAGCTTCGTATTGACGATACGGTCCTAACAAAACTAGTTTCGTCAAATTCTGAGATCGTTTGAAAAATGGCCAATTTCCAGTCGATTAAAATCAACTGAAATGGTCAAAACACGTTTTCCTTTGCCACGCTCACATATTGATTCAGAAAATTATGAAATTTGAAACCTAGCAATAAGTTCAC
Source organism: Allium sativum (assembly GCA_030737875.1). Classification (NCBI taxonomy): domain Eukaryota; kingdom Viridiplantae; phylum Streptophyta; class Magnoliopsida; order Asparagales; family Amaryllidaceae; genus Allium; species Allium sativum. Next base: position 5,101,509 of record CM060914.1, on the reverse strand, counting down.
ATCCCGGACCCAACAAAACTGGTTTCGTCGAAATCCGAGGTCGTTTGCAAAATGTCCATTTTTAAGGGCCTGAATTCCATAGCGACTATTCAGAATTTTCAACTGGACATATCTTTTGATTCCCGCTAAGAAATTTTGATCATTCGGATTCGTTGGAAAGATATTCACTATTAGATTCCATTATTTTTGGTTTCACTAAAATCCGGATTGTTTTGCACCCGGTACATTCAATTGAAGTTTGAAATCGAATTATCGAACTACCGCGCCATTTTCAATTCTATTTATAATTATATATAAATATTTATATTCTAACGACGACGCGTATAATATATACGTTCGAATTATATTCAAAATAAATTTCTCGCCGATATTATTTAAAATAATTCATTTTAAATAATCAAAACTCGCTATAATTGCCAACATAAAAATTTTAAACTGGCCCAGATTTTCCGGGTTGTTACACGGGTACAGAATAATTTAACAGAAACAGAATGTAGAATTAGGTGTACACTAGTAATGGGCCTTTACCACTCGAACAGACGGTACCACGCAGAAACAGACAGGTGTTACCACCCAACAGAAACAGACGGTACCAACAGAAACAGACAGAACTAAGTGTACCCTAAAATCCTACCCCAAGCGATCGGCTCCCTAATACATAAATATCCTGTGTTGGCCCCACAGTAGGGTGTATCACTCCCTAAAGTGACAACCAATTGGCACAGACCTATTTACAGATGTCACGACATCTTACATCCTCAGAGGCAGACCGGGATCCATGCACGCACATGACCCGGTTGGAACGCACCATCAACACCCCTCGCCATTATCAGAATGAACCACTTATAATTAGTTCAGTAAGCATGCCCGGACCCTACCTACCGTTGGGTCAAAGTTTTGATACCAGAAAGGGTTACTGACTAATATGGGTCCCAAACAACAGATGACACAAGTAATTCCCCTCCTAACCTTGTGTCCCCAGACTAACAGATTTCAGATTAACTTGTTTAGAAGTTCAGACATACAGAGTTTAGATCAACTAGTTCATAGATCAAACAAACAAGTTAACCGGTTTTCAGACTAACGGATCAGATGTTCGGATTAACAAGCTTACAGATTAACTGGTTACAGACTTACGGATTAACCGGTTACATATTATCTAACTTTGTATTGGGCCTACGGATTCACGAAATGGGTTTATCAGATTCATTGGTCCAATTGGTTTAACCTTACCCACCCAACACATTTTAGACATCATATTTATCTCAGATTTTCATTAATTAAATATTAATGCCCAAAACCTCTCACATTAGACTGACAGTTTGCGGCTACTGGTTAGGCCGGTTGGTTTCGGGCAGGTTTCTGTCGCCAACTGAGTCTAACCTCGGGTTTTCAAGCACGTTATGACTAACTTCTCACATTAGAACCTATTGTTTGCGACCACTGGAATATGCCGGGCGGTTCCGGGCAGAATTACGCCGCAAACTCATTCTAACCTTGAGTTAGCCATGTTTATCTTTGCGGCCAATTAATTAATGATTTCCCATTTATACCCATGCCTAATATACATGTCAATTATTCATAACTATAGCCAATTCAGATTATGTCAATAGCGGACTAATTATATCAACTCAAAAGATTTAGCAGATAACAGATTTCTCAGACTAGGCGACTTAGCAGATTAAGCAAATTAGCAGATTTAGCATTTTCAACAGACTTAGCAGATGGCAGATGAACAAATCAAGCAGACTTGGTAGTAGAGCAGAACTAGCAGATTAAGCAATATAACAGAACTAGCAGATTAGGCAATGTAACAAAACTAACAAATTAGGCAAATATAACAGATTTACTCATTTCTTAAAGTTTCACAAATATATCTTGCCCAATTATAAATCTTGCCTAAGTTCACACGCATAAATAATAGTCGTGATGCACAATATAATCATATACCCCATGTTTGCATTACATTAACATAGCATAGATTATGGTCGTAATTTACCATATATCATTTGTTTCAATTTTTATTAAACTTGCATAGTACAGAAGATCCATATATAAATTATACCAAATATAGTTATCGACTACTATGCATGTCATATATTCCAAAGATCCCTTACTTAGTTGTTTATTTACATTAATAGATACCCTACTCTCATGTAAATATTTATACCTAAGCCATATTCTTTTTATCACAAATCATATGTTCAATACCCATTTATGTTATAAACATAACATGTCCAGTCATATGTCTCAAATTTATGTTCTAACTACAATCCATGTTCTTTCCTCGAATCAGTCACCTGTTGGTCATGCCTAATTTATGCATCATTCATTTTACTGTCCCAAACAATTTAGCGTTGGTTAATCTCTTATGAGATCGGCTCAGGCTCGTGGTAACCTGGCTATAAAACAGAAAGAGGAAAGAGATACAAAATAAGATAGATCCAAACAGAACAGATATAACCTTAGATTTAGATTTATAATTCATGTCACAATCAGAATTAACGTTTATAGCGGAGAATAACTGTACTTGCCTTGGTTGGATTAAAGAAAGAACTTTCGTTGTTGCAGAATTGTTGCAGAAGCTTTAATCTCTAATTTGAATTGAGTTTCTTAGGTTGATGTTGATTAGCTTCTAGTTTTGATTCCAGCAGAGTAGCGACGCCATTTTTATTTTTATTTAGAACAGAGGCAGAGAAGAAGCAGAATAGAATTGTGTGTAGAGGAGGCTAGGTCTTAGGGTGTATTTATAGGTGTAGTTAGTTGTTTTAGGCCTTTAGATAAACCCTAGGATAGATTAGAGCCGTCAGATTTCGTTACAGCCCCCAAAACCCAGCCCAAAAACCCATTCAGGTGCACCTAGGTCGCCTGGGCTCGACCAGGGAGGTCGACCCCCAGGTCGACACTAGGGTCGACACCCTAGTCGACCTGGTGGGTAGGTCGACACCCAGGTCGACCCCCAGGTCGACTCCCAGGTCGACCTGGTCTGGGCGGGAATTTTCCCGCCTAGCCCATATTTTGCATTTTTGAAATCTGTTTCGTTTTCTGATTTTTCGTGAAACTTCTAAAGGCCATATCTCAGTCATACGGACTCCGATTCACAAAATTTCGGACTCTATTCCGCGTATTTTTCCGAGACGAACGCAATGGCATAGCCCGTTTCCCCTGATTTTGATTTTAAAATTTAATTCTGCCCTGTTTTATATCAAAACAAGTTATTCAACATACGGGGTGTTACAAGACACCTCCTCTTCACTGTGTCGTAGCCATTTTCCTCCACCTGATGCTCTGAGAACCCTCTAGTTAACTGGGGCATGACCTGAAGCGCTATCATAGGACTAATCGAGGATAGACTCCAGGGCACCAAGTCTTCGCCAGTTCCCGCATTCTTGCCACTACCAACTTCCCCATCACTGCAGAGCGACCTTCCAAGAAGCAAATCCACCATGCAAAGAGGAAGGACTGAAACCAAATTCTTAGCCTTACAAGAGTTGTTCGCAGCACCAGTCGAAGCTAGTGATCAACAGAAAAACACTGGATCGGCACCCTGAGCACATGAGCTGGTACCACCACTCAAGTCTCGAACCAACAACGAGACCGAGTACAGATAACACCACTCGATTCACGAGCCTACGACGAGACCGAGTCTAAATAGCATCACTCCAATCTCGAACCAACGACGAGACCAAGTATAAGTAGTTTTGTTCCCAAGTCTTCGGACTTGGGAGCAGCCCCTCAGCTAAGCTAGTGTGATACTGATCACTCCTACGGCTCCATCCGACCAATCGGGTCAGGATTCGAGTACCTCTCGAACCTCGAACCAACGACGAGACCGAGTATAAATCGTTTCGTTTCCAAGTCCCCGGACTTAGGGGCAGCCCATTAGCCAATCTAGTGTGATACCGACAACTCCCATGGCTCCATTCAACCCACTGGGTCCGGATCCGGGTACCATTTGGCAAATAACTATACTCTCGAGCTCTAAACTCGAATGAATGACGGGAGGGCCAAAAAGGATGAATTCATGACGTCTGTGCCATCTCACGACTTAGGACCAGTGACCTTCAGGAGGTGTAAGAGAGAGGGCACCTGACCTGGAATCTGCGTGACTCGGGACTTCTGAACAAATGAAAACCTGAGAGTGGATCCACGCACGACCTCCACACGAATGGGGGTACCCCCAGGGAAGAGTCTCCAATCACATTTGTTCAAGTGTAACAACAAGTATGCTTGTGCAAGTACAGGACGCTGGAAAGCATAAGATGAAAATTCGAACACTTAATATGAAGTGCGATGTAAGAAGAGTTAATTGATACTACTCATCCTTCTTCTTTATTTTCTTTATTTGAACTAATTCGGCACTAGACGGGTCTCCACCAATCATGGACCTCCTCCTTCTAGAGCTGCTTCCACTTTTCCCTCCTCTTCCCTTCGCGGGAGTGACAGACTTATGAGACAGTGAGGTACACGGATTCGGGGAAGCCCTCTACCAATTGTTGCACCAGCTTAGCCATTGCCAGACCCAAGGCAGATCCCTGCCAGTTCCCGCACTGGCATCACCGTCGCCGTAACCTTCAGAACATCCATTTTTAAGAGGCACTTCCACCTCACAAAGAAGGCTATCCAAAGCTAAAGTCTAGGCTCGGGAAGTTTCCAACATTCCATAAGTGCCGAGATCCCATAAAAGCAAGCACTTCGAAACGCGATTGCAACCTTTAGCCTTAAACAAACTTCAATCCCTTGAAAAACCTGGAAGAATTATTAAGTTTTGAGATACGAAGTTCGATCCCATATTCGCACATACTTGGTGACTTTTCTCCTGACTCCTACTTCCGTTTACTAAAATCCACCACTCTAGTTCTTGAGTGCCAATCCCGAAAACTATAACAACCTGAAATTATGGTGATATAAATTAATTATTACAATTTTTAAACTAGGAATTTCTAAAAATGATGGAACTTGGCCGCGAGACTTTAATCGTTGCGTTGGTGTCAGAATCCTAGCCAACTTTCATGTTTGGAGTTTCGCGAATGGAGTCCGTATGAAAAAGTTATGGACGAAATAGGAAAATGGACGGAGAATAAATAAACAGAATATTTAATTTATAATTTATCGAATATAACCCAGCCGACCTAGGCAATCTATGCCAAGGTGGTGGACATAGGGGTCGACCGGCGGTCAACCGCCCAGGTCGACATACTAGGCGTCAGATCGCCTAGTGACGGCTAGGTCTCGAAGGGTTAGGTTAATTTTTTTTATATAATGGATGGAACGGTATAACTTAAAACTAATCCAACGGTTGTAGGCCATTTCCACCCATACAAATAAAGGGGAAGAGCCTCGTTCTTTTTCCATTCAAATCTATGGAGGCAGCAGAGCTTTGCTATTTTTCTTCCTCTTCCAAGCTAATTTCTAAAATAAAATTGTGTTCATACATATCAAATCAAATTCATATGAAATTGGGAATTTTATTAGATTGAATCGAAGAGGATGCTTAACGATAGATTCTTCGCTCTCTTCACTTTTTCTTACATTTCTATAGATCTAGATTTTTCCCTTTTTTAGATAATTTGTAGATTTATAAGAATTTGGGGATGTAAGCCTAAATGGGTCAAAACTTAGAATTTGGAGGCTATAAGGTGAGTGGGAAATTCATATATACATTTATAATAATGTATTTATCTCATTTGTAATAAATTCAATTTTTATGCCTATGCCTACCAGATCTGGTAAATAAATTATGGTAATTAGATTGACACCCATCAAATCAAGTTATAAAAAGTATTAGAATTTGTGAATTGTACATTGTGGTTATGCATAAAATGAACTGTAAAATTTCTTAAACTTGTTTACACCTATTCCTATAGTTATATAATGAAATATATTGGAATTATGTTATAGAATGTATTGTAGACATTGCATAACACTGTAGATCTAGAAATCATTCCCATTAAACACAAATTAGATGTAGTTACATTCCAGATCTTTTGTAATGACCCGCATTTTCAGCGATATAATAATTAATTAATTTAATTATTTAAATAGTGAATTAAAAGATTTAATGGTCGTGGAATTAAATAATAGTGAATATTTAATTAAAATAATAAATTAAATAATATATTTAATTCTGAAACAATCCGAATTGGCTGAAATGGCGGTATGGTGTGAACTGGATCATCTATGATATTTAATTCAGTTTAGAATTGAATTAGAATAACGAATATATTATTTGAACGAAAATTTGAACGTATAATTATATTATAATTAAAATCAAGCTTGAAATGGCGCGGCAGTTTGTTATTTGGCGATTTGAACTTCAACTGAATGTACAGGGTTCGGTTTTTAATCGGATTTCTGTGAAACAAGAAACGTGTGGAGCTGGTGGAGTATATTTTTTCTAATGGAAGAGAAAAATGGGGATTACGTCGTGTAGACTTTGATTTATGTCCAAATTAAAATTTAGAAAAGTCGCTGTGGAATTCCTTTATAATTTATATCGATTTATTTAAATTTTAAAAAGGAATTTCATTATAAATCGAATATCGATTTATACCAGATGTGAAATATCGAGTTAGAAATTCGTCTAAAAATTGGTCGGGAAAATATCGCCCTAGGAATATTCTAGAGCTGTATGATATCGTATGTGAATATATACGATAATATTTATTTATAAATATTTAATTTAATTGTTTTTAAATATATTTATATATTTAAAAGGGTTATTTATAGCTTTAAAAATAGCCAGTTTTGCAAACGACCTCAAAATTCGATGAAACTAATTTTGTTGGATCCGCAATGTCAAATTATTGCTATATGCCCAGTTTCGTGATTTTTAGAGTCACTGTGTGGCCGTACGGATCTTTAGAGTGAAAAACAGTTAGTATTTTGATGGTTAAAAATTCGCTGTGTGAGCAAACGGAGTCGGAATTCGACGAAACCAGTTTCGTTGGGTTCGTAATGTCGAACTCTAGCTGCATGTCTATTTTCATGATTTTTGGGTGTCGTGTGTGATCACACGAATTTTTAGAAAGCAAAAACGAGTACAAAATGAATAAAATTAATAAAAATAAAAATATCCTAACCTATATACAAGGCCACCTACTACCTTCTTCAGCCACACAAGATTTTCATCCCCCTTATAAAATCTCTTTTTGAACCGCCTTGTTCATATTTACAGGAAACCAAAATTTTGTTACTTTGAAAATCATTTCAAAATCAAAGAAAAATCTATAAAATATAATAGCCATATATATGGGATCCTTATCAGCTGCTCTTCCGTTCTCCACTCCTTTTATTTGGTGCGATGCAGATGTGAGAACTCGTTGTGACTATCTATGAGGGTAAGGTTAGACTTTTTCAGAAATTGTAGTTCGATTCATGGAATCGAGTTGAGATTCGGGTTCACCATGCTTTATAGCATTTGCGTTGAGTGTTTGGAGGAAAATGATGATTAAAGAGTTCGGTGGTTTAATGGAAGGTAGCGTGGAAAACTGATGTTGAAGCAAGGAAGAAGATGGAGTGCGAGTTCGTTGTATTTGATTGGAGGTGGAAGATCCATCGAGGAGATGAATTTTGGTGATTTTTATTTGATTTTTAAGGAATTAAAGAGGGTGGTATTTGGATCCAAGAAGACTACGGTGATGAGTTGTTTGCTGGAATCGAACTGACGGAGAAGAAGGAGGATTTTGGGCAAGCTGGTCTTATTTCAAAGTGGGCCATTGGAAAAAAAGTTAAGCTCAATAAGAAATGTTTAAGTTTAAATTAAATTTAAAGCGTGTATTAACTTTATTTTATCGTATTTTATTCATACGTGACCGAAACTCAGCGAAACAAGATCCGTTGGGATCGTATGGACGAGCACTACACGATGGAACTGACAGGGAGTGAATCGAAGTCCATTACAATTTATAGCAAAATAAGTTGTCCATCTGAATCAAATCGAGCGATGGTTATCGTTATTAACGATGATCGTCCAATGTGAGTAAAACTCACTAACTCTGAACAGTTCTATTTTTATAACGTTTATTTAGAACTGATAAATGATGACTGATTGTTGTGTGTTAACTGTTTGGTTGAATTGCTTGCGTATTGGTTGAAATTATCGATAACGATGTACATATATAAATCGTTAATCGAATATTGATTCTATTTATCAGAATATTTTATATTCATGATATTGGTGTTGTTTAAGATCTATGATGCAGGGAAACAGGTTGGAGGGACCCAACTAGGTTCCTCAATATGTAAAATACTATTTTGTTTCATGTATTGTGTTATATGATGTGATATGAAATTTGGTGATGAATTTATATGTTTGAATGATACCAATCATTGTTATATGGTATGTTAAATACCAGCATGATAAAAGGGGATTTTCAAAGTATATTTGAAAATAAATTGTTTATATAAAATCAAGGGATTTTATATATAAAAGGAAAAGGATTTTATAAAAGGAAGTAATTATAAAATCAAAACAAATATAAAGGAATTTATTTGTGAAAACAAATAAAAAGGAATTTATATGTGAAATCAAATATAAAGGAAAATATTTGTGAAATCAAATATAAAGGAATTTGTTTGTGAAATCAAATATAAAGGAAAATATTTGTAGACCAAATAAAAAGGGAATATTTGTAAAAACATTTACAAATAGAATTTATAAGAAATTATTTGTAAAACATTTACAAATAGAATAGAAAGGATCATTTATTTATTTAGAAAATAAATAAAAGTAAAAGGATTATTTATTTAGGGAATAAATAAAAGTATAACAGGATTATTTATTTATAGAAAATAAATAAAAGTAAAAGGGATATTTATTTGTTAAATAAATAGAAAGGATAAAAGAAATATTTATTTGTTAAATAAATAGAAAAGAGAAAAGAATTATTTATTGGTTAAATAAGTAAAATTGAAAAGGGAATAGTTATTTGTTAAGTAAACAAATAGAAAAGGAAAAAATCAAATGAGTTAATTCAATAGGAGTTATTCGAAGTGAGTTAACCAGTCAGAGTCAATCAGTTAGGGTTGACCAGTTAGGGTTGACCAGTCAGAGTTAATCAGTTAGGGTTAATCAGTTAGGGTTAATCAGTTAGGGTTGACCAGTCAGAGTTAATCAGTAGGGTTGATCAGTCAGAGTTAATCAATTAGACTTAATCAGTTAGAGTTGCCCATTTAGAGTTGATCAGTTAGAGTTAACCAGTTAGAGTTAACCAGTTAGAGTTAGAATTAACCAATAGAGAATTTAAATAGAGTAAATCGAAAGGAGTTATCGATTATAGTTTAATCGAAAGGAGTTAATCGATTATGGTTTAATCGAAAGGAGTTAGTCGATGTTAGTTTAATCGAAAGGAGTTATCGATTATAGTTTAATCGAAAGGAGTTATCGATTATAGTTTAATCGAAACGAGTTATCGAATATTAGTTATCCGAATCGAGTTAAAAGGAGTTATCGAATATTAGTTATTTGAATCGAGTTATCGAAAGGAGTTAGTCGATGTTAGTTTAATCGAAGGGAGTTATCGATTATAGTTTAATCGAAAGGAGTTAATCGATTATGGTTTAATCGAAAGGAGTTAGTCGATGTTAGTTTAATCGAAAGGAGTTATCGAAAGCAGATTGGAATTTTATTGGGTTGACCCTTGTATCCGCTGAATTGATAACAGGTGGAAAGGATATAATGATATGCCGACAAAAGGTACAAGTTTATATTTCTAATGGATATAAGATTTATGAGCCGAATTGGCAAGCCGCTTGGATGTTTGATTTTCTTTTGGGATGGAGATGGCCCAGAGAGGCGAGTGGTGGTTTGACGTATTGACCAGTACAAAGGAGGTGCTGGCGAAATTTTTCAAAAAAATTAAGGCGTTAGAAAATTTTCAGGATTTTTGAAAATTTTTGTTGATAAGAATTAATTAATATTTAATTGAAATTAAATTGGTCCAGTTGGAAACTGAAGTTAAGAAGTGAACAAATAAGTTATAACCAGTTAATAGAGTTGTTTTCTGCCTTAGCAAATTTCGAGGACGAAATTATTTTAAGTGGGGAAGAATGTAATGACCCGCATTTTCAGCGATATAATAATTATTTTATTTAATTATTTAAATAGTGAATTAAAGGATTTAATGGTCGTGGAATTAAATAGTGGTGAATATTTAATTAAAATAATAAATTAAATAATATATTTAATTCTGAAATAATCAGAATTGGCTGAAATGGCGACATGGTGTGAACTGGATCATCTGTGATATTTAATTCAGTTTAGAATTGAATTAGAATAACGAATATATTATTTGAACGACAGTTTGAACGTATAATTATATTATAATTAAAATCGAGCTTGAAATGGCGCGGTAGTTCATTATTTGGTGATTTGAACTTTAACTGAATGTACAGGGTTCGTTTTTAATCGGATTTCTGTGAAACAAGAAACGCGTGGAGCTGGTGGAGTATATTTTTTCTATTGGAAGAGAAAAATCGGGATTTCGTCGTGTAGACTTCGATTTATGTCCAAATCAAATTTTAGAAAAGTCATTGTGGAATTCCTTTATAATTTATATCGATTTATTTATATTTTAAAAAGGAATTTCATTATAAATCGAATATCGATTTATACCAGATTTGAAATATCGAGTTAGAAATTCATATAGGAATATTCTAAAGTTGTATGATATCGTATGTGAATATATACGATAATATTTATTTATAAATATTTAATTTAATTGTTTTTAAATATATTTATATATTTAAAAGGGTTATTTAGAGCTTTAAAAATAGCCAGTTTTGCAAACGACCTCAAAATTCGACGAAACTAATTTTGTTGGATCCGCAATGTCAAATTATTGTTAGATGCCCAGTTTCATGATTTTTAGAGTCACTGTGTGGCCGTACGGATTTTTAAAGTAAAAAACAGTTAGTATTTTGACGGTTAAAAATACGCTGTGTGAGCAAACGGAGTCGGAATTCAACGAAACCAGTTTCGTTGGGTTCGTAATGTCAAACTCTAGCTACATGTCTAGTTTCATGATTTTTGGGTGTCGTGTGTGATCACATGGATTTTTAGAAAGCAAAAACGAGTACAAAATGAATAAAATAAATAAAAATAAAAATATCCTAACCTATATACAAGGCCAAAAACAAGGCCACCTACTACCTTCTTCAGCCACACAAGATTTTCATCCCCCTTATAAAATCTCTTTTTGAGCCGCCGTGTTCATGTTTTGTGACGACCCCAAAACCCCATAGGATGGCGGCAAGGGTAATCTTTGGAATATAACACATAAACAGATAATGGCAGAACAGAATTAAATAAATACACCAGATAATGTACAATAGAATACACTGGATAAATAACAACATCAGAGTTACACAGTATACAGGATTATACTTAGTACAAATACAGTTCAGCTATACATAAATGTCTACGGCGGAAAACAAACATAATATGTACAATAGGAGCTGAACAGCATAAAAAGAGATAAATTATAGAATCCATCTTCAGCTCCAGCTATTCAGAAAGAGCCTGCTAAAAACTGAATACAAGGCTGCCCGTGTAGAAAAAGGGGCACCCGAGTTTGCAAGTGAAACAAACTACGAGTCAGTCATGGGACTGGTATGAGAAATCTACTTAACACATTTTATAATATGGCTAATCACAGTACCACGCCACTTTCGCTGAACAGGTTTACTCCATTGGATTGCCAGTGTTCAAAACAAGTAAATCTTTTAAACATCGCAATGCTTTTTACAAAAATGAAGCCATTATAAGACTCGGTTCCCATCACATAATGCAATGCAAACCGGAGGATAGATTTTTTACCTTATAATGGCCAAAATGTGCTTGATATGAATAAAACAAAAGCATTTGATATTACTGCTAGTGTTTATATGTTTCAAAAACAATTTCAAATCATAAGTATCAATCATAGACGACATGAGCGTCCCATGCCACTATGTCGCCAAATATAGGTTTACAATTAAAACCGCACGATGTCGTATTTGGAAATTGAATTTCCGTCCTGAACCAACGCAAAAGATAGTCCTTACCGACTTCGAGACAATCTAGCCCATGTCTTAGGCAAGTACTCAGTCAAGCCTTTGGAGCGACAGGGCCAGTCCACCGATGTGGATTAAAATGCCTGAACACTGCGTTTCCCCGCCCTTTGGGGCGTAAATGAGCCAACGAATGTCTCCATCACTCCCGGATCAACCGATATAACCGAGGCGCCTCGCAACAGCAACAACCACATAGGTGAAAATAATATGAATGTCGGCCAGTTTAAGCACTGACACCACCTCTAGCTAGAAAGAAATGCATGTCCTCCCTGAGGTCCTCTCCTGTTTCTGGCTCATACCGGGGTGTGAGGCTTGCAAATTCACGTTATACACAAAGCTATGCCACACAGGTCGTGCTTTGATCATCAACCACAAGACTTTGCTTTTCAACAGAAGTCTTGATCACTGCATCTTAGCATGCCACACAGGCAATTCACGCCATGTAACTGATGCCATCAATCACACAGAATGAATTCCAATGTCAGACACACAGTCCATTTACAAGTCCATTCTGGGTCTGAACGAAACCAGAGGCACTATATACCTCGCATACCCATCGATCTCCACGTACATCTGAACGATCACCACTTATTATCTATATTTCAGGATGCCTCCCAATCAGGACATCAGCTACCATCCAACCGAGGTGAAGATCTCCGATCTTCAACCATCGTCTTCATCATCGACTTCTTATCGACGATTCAGTTATTCAGAATGGGATAAACCCGGTCTTTCTGAGAAACTCGCATATATAATAAACAAGTGCTACACAAACACAACATACGCCTCATTCCAATTTATCAGTCACTAACCGTAAATTAGTAAGAGAACGATTTCCCAAGTATTAACCCCGAAGGCCAAAACCAACATCAGATCAAAACCCAGGAAACCATTTGACTTAGCTAACCTTTAGTTAGTTTATAAATTTCACATTCTTAGGGAAATGTTCCCATTATTTCTATCAAAGATAAATTCTTTAGTATAATTTTCATGTCAAACACATTCAACCATCAAATATCTAATAAACCGGGTAAATTCGGTTTATTTCCATTCCATATCGTTTATAATATTTTATAACAATTTATCACTATTTTTATTTATTTAAAAATAGCCAATTTATTCAAACGACGCTTCAGACCATAACGCGGCCGTGGCGCTATTTTTCTTCAGATTTGAGTTACACATATCTGAAAATCTAACCGTTGGATCTTCACAAATTTTATATCATTAGAAAGATCTTTTCAAAATGAATCCAACGGTTTCAGGTTTGGGAAAATCCGACGATCGGATCTCCCGGTACAATCGTTTGAAGTTTCGATTTCAAAATACGAACTACAGCGTCGTTATTCGATTTAATTTAATTATATTTATATATATATAAATATAATCGATTCTGGCGCTGTTTTTCTTCAGATTTGAATTAAACATTCCAGACAATCCAACCGTTGGATCTTCACAAAGTTGGTGTCATTGGAAAGATATTTCCAAAGCGAACCCAACGGTTTCGGTTTTAGGAAAATCCGATGATCGGATCTCCCGCACTAATCGTTTGAAATCACGGTTTCAAAACACGAACTGCAGCTTCGTTATTCGATTTCTTTTAATTATATATATATATATATATAAAATCTATTCTTCGATTTCAAAACCATATTCTTTTCATACATTTGATAAAAATGATATTTTTATCCAACAGACATTTATTTCAACACTTCACTATTTTTAACAATTCGTGTATACAATAAAAATGTGATTTTTAATGTAAAACAATTTATTTCAAAACACGACTATTTTATATAGTTCATATAGATGATAAAAATATGATTTTTATTATAAAACAATTTATTTCAAAACACGACTATTTTATATAGTTCATATAGATGATAAAAATATGATTTTTATTATAAAACAATTTATTTCAAAACACGGCTATTTTATATAATTCATACAGATGATAAAAATATGATTTTTATTATAAAACAATTTATTTCAAAACATGACTATTTTATATAGTTCATATAGATGATAAAAATATGATTTTTATTATAAAACAATTTATTTCAAAACATGAATGTCGTTCAACACATGAATTTCTATTCAACACACGAATATAGTTTCAACACATGAAAATAATTCTAACACATGAATATTATTGAAAATTTCGACAGCATAACGGTAGGGTAGTTAAAACCGGGACCGTCCATAGTACGACTCCTCGCTCTACCTTAAAGCCTCGCAGCTTTTGACAATGGGGATTTCATGCATCTAGTTCGCACGCAGGCGGCATGTTTATTTTCTTTTCCACAAACTAATCCCATGTGGTTTCAACCAAATAATTCTCAACCACAAACGGGTATTTTTCAACCATAATCAATCAATTTCAACCACAAACAATTCTAATCAACCATTCGCTATCAACCAATTTTCACACCAATCACAACCAATAAATATCGTCCATGGGTTGTGGACGAGGGGCGTATATATATATATATATATAAGTATTTCACTTTTATTTCAACGCATATATAATTTTTACAACGCATATATAACTTATACATCGAACATACAACTTATACAACGCTTATACATGAGGTGTACAACGCTTATATAACTTATACTTCGAATATATAATTTATACATCGTCATTTCAATATCATTTATAATTCAGAAATCTCACATTGGGTTCCACTCCACCAAAAATAGCAGAAAGCTCAGAAAAATATCCGGTCTCTTCTAAAATGTAGAAGATATCCGCACGAGTCCACCGTCTCTTGTTTAACTGGATTTCTTCAAAAAACGAGAAAGTTATGATTTTTACAGTGAAATCAAAAACCGTAGCGCTTTAAAGTGCTATAATATAGTTTAAAATAATTTAGTCATACCTCTCAGCAGTTTGTTCAAAACTAGGGTCGCGATTTTCGCGAAAACCGTGAATCGATAGGACGATCAGAGGGTACAGCATCGAGGAGGGAGGAACGGTGCTCAGGCACATGAGGGTGGGGTCCACTTCGGTGGCTCCAGGCGGGCTCGGCAGCGAGCTAAAGGCGGCGGCTTCCCAGGTTCAGATCTCGACGTACGGTGCACGAGGGAGGTTGAGATGGATATGGATTTAAAGCTCTCCTCGAGCTCTTCAAAAAGTTCCACAGAGGCCTATAATTTTACAGCGTGGTTTGTGAGAAAAAGAGGAGAGAAGGCAGGGAGCCTTTTCCGCCGTGCGTCGTATAGAGGATCGGGGAGAGAGAGGGTTTGACTGGCCAATCATATTTTTTTATTTTATTTATATATTTTTAAATTTCTAAAATACCCCTTATCTCCCACGAACTCCAATCCAAACCCAACAACTGTCATCCCTAGCTAAATACCCTCATTCCGAACACAATGGGATATGTTTCGAAGGCCCATTCGATTGTTTGAGTCAGTTTCTCTTCAAATTAAAATATAAAACATTCAATATTTTGTTTTGAACGTACATTTCAATTTGCCGGGGCCACATACTGATTCTAAAAATACCCGAAAAATAAATCTGGTTATGTTTTTACGATACGGTCCCAACAAAACTAGTTTCATCGAATTCTGAGACCGTTTGAAAAATGGCCTTTTTCTGGTCGATCCAATTTAACAGAAATCGACCAAACATATTTTCCTTTGCCATGTTCACATACTAACTTCAAAAATTATGAAATTTGAAACCTAGCAATAATTTGACATCCTGGATCCAACAAAAGTGGTTTCGTCGAATTCTGAGGTCGTTTGCAAAATGGTTATTTTCACGGGTTATATAAACTCTATAGCGACCTTTCTGAAAATTCATTTGGCCATAACTTTTGCTTCCCGCTACGAAACATCGATTTTTTTAGATTCGTTAGAAAGATATTCAGTAACAGATTTAAATATTTTTGGTTTCACTAAAATCCATTTTGTTTTGCTCCCGGTACAGTCAGTCAAAGTTTGAATTCAAATTTTGAAACTACTGCGCCATTTCAGGCCTTGTTTATAATTAGAAATAATTATATTCATTTTCAAACATCGATTCAAACTTACTTTTCGTCATTATTATTTAAAATATTTATTTTAAATATTTGAAATCCACTAAAATAGCCAATTTAAAATTTTTAAATTTGTTCAGATTTTCCAGGTTGTTACATGTTTACAGGAAACCAAAATTTTGTTACTTTGAAAATCATTTCAAAATCAAAGAAAAATATATAAAATATAATAGCCATATATATGGGATCCTTATCGGTTGCTCTTCCGTTCTCTACTCCTTTTATTTGGTGCGATGCAAATGTGAGAACTCGTTGTGGCTATCTGTTAGGGTAGGGTTAGACTTTTTTTCAGAAATTGTAGTTCGATTCATGGAATCGAGTTGAGATTTGGGTTCACCATGCTTTATAGCATTTGCGTTGAGTGTTTGGAGAAAAGTGATGATTAAAGAGTTCGGTGGTTTACTGGAAGGTAGCGTGGAAAACTGCTATCGACGCAAGGAAGAAGATGGAGTGCGAGTTCGTTGTATTTGGGTGGAGGCGGAAGAGCCATCGAGGAGATGAATTTTGGCAATTTTTATTTGATTTTTAAGGAATTGAAGAGGGTGGTATTTGGATCCAAGAAGACTACGGTGATGGGTTGTTTGCTGGAATCGAACTGACGGAGAAGAAGGAGGATTTTGGGCCAGCGGGTCTTATTTCAAAGTGGGCCGTTGGAAAACAAGTTAAGCCCAATAAGAAATGTTTAAGTTTAAATTAATTTTAAAGTGTGTATTAACTTTATTTTATCGTATCTTATTCATACGTGACCGAAACTCAGCGAAACAAGATCCGTTGGGATCGTATGGACGAGCACTGCACGATGGAACCGACGGGGAGTGAATTGAAGCCCGTTACAATTTATAGCAAAATAAATTGTCCATCTGAATCAAATCGAGCGATGGTTATCGTCATTAATGATGATCGTCCAATGTGAGTAAAACTCACCAACTCTGAACAGTTCTATTTTTATAACATATATTTAGAACTGATAAATGATGACTGATTGTTGTGTGTTAACTATTTGGTTGAATTGCTTGTGTATTGGTTGAAATTATCGATAACGATGTACATACATAAATCGTTAATCGAATATTGATTTTGTTTATCGTAATATTTTATATTCGTGATATTGGTGTTGTTTAACATCTGTGATGCAGGGAAACAGGTTGGAGGGACCCAACTGGGTTCCTCAATATATAAAATACTGTTTTGTTTCATATATTGTGTTATATGATGTGATATGAAATCTGGTGATGATTTTATATGTTTGAATGATACCAATCATTGTTATATGGTATGTTAAATACCATAAGAAATACCAACATGATAAAAGGGGATTTTCAAAGTATATTTGAAAATAAATTGTTTATATAAAATCAAGGGATTTTATATATAAAAGGAAAAGGATTTTGTAAAAGGAAGTAATTATAAAATCAAAACAAATATAAAGGATTTTATTTGTGAAAACAAATATAAAGGAATCTATATGTGAAATCAAATATAAAGGAAAATATTTGTGAAATCAAATATAAAGGAATTTATTTGTGAAATCAAATATAAAGGAAAATATTTGTAGACCAAATAAAAAGGGAATATTTGTAAAAACATTTACAAATAGAATTTAAAAGAAATTATTTGTAAAACATTTATGAATAAAATAGAAAGGATCATTTATTTATTTAGAAAATAAATAAAAGTAAAAGGATTATTTATTTAGGGAATAAATAAAAGTATAACAGGATTATTTATTTATAGAAAATAAATAAAAGTAAAAGGGATATTTATTTGTTAAATAAATAGAAAGGATAAAAGAAATATTTATTTGTTAAATAAATAGAAAAGAGAAAAGAATTATTTATTGGTTAAAAAAAGTAAAATTGAAAAGGGAATAGTTATTTGTTAAGTAAACAAATAGAAAAGGAATAAATCAAAGGAGTTAATTCAATAGGAGTTATTCGAAGTGAGTTAACCAGTTAGAGTTAATCGGTTAGGGTTGACCAGTTAGGGTTAATCAGTTAGGGTTGACCAGTCAGAGTTAATCAGTTAGGGTTAATCAGTTAGGGTTAATCAGTTAGGGTTGACCAGTCAGAGTTAATCAGTAGGGTTGATCAGTCAGAGTTAATCAATTAGACTTAATCAGTTAGAGTTGCCCATTTAGAGTTGATCAGTTAGATTTAACCAGTTAGAGTTAGAATTAACTAATAGAGAATTTAAATAGAGTAAATCGAAAGGAGTTATCGATTATAGTTTAATCGAAAGGAGTTAATCGATTATGGTTTAATCGAAAGGAGTTAGTCGATGTTAGTTTAATTGAAAGGAGTTATCGATTGTAGTTTAATCGAAAGGAGTTATCGATTATAGTTTAATCGAAAGGAGTTATCGATTATAGTTTAATCGAAACGAGTTATTGATTATAGTTTGATCGAAACAAGTTATCGAATATTAGTTATCCGAATCAAGTTAAAAGGAGTTATCGAATATTAGTTATTCGAATCGAGTTATCGAAAGGAGTTAGTCGATGTTAGTTTAATCGAAGGGAGTTATCGATTATAGTTTAATCGAAAGGAGTTAATCGATTATGGTTTAATCGAATGGAGTTAGTCGATGTTAGTTTAATCGAAAGGAGTTATCGATTATAGTTTAATCGAAAGGAGTTAATCGAATTTAGTTATTCAAAAAGAGAGAATTATCGAATATAAGTTATTCGAAAGGAGATTTTCGAATATAGCGTATTCGAAAGAAAGAGATCGAATATAGTTTATTCGAAAGAGGAGTTAATCGAATAAAAGTTATTCAAAATGAGTTATTCGAATTAAGTTATTCGAAGAGAGATAATCGAATATAGGTTATTCGAAGAAGAGTTAATCTAATAGAGATTACTCGAAAGAGAGTTAATCGTCGAATTCGATTATATCGAATTCGGAAAAGTACATATACTTTCCGGTGTTTAAATCAAGATTTATTTATTTATAAATTAGGTGTTTATTTATTTATTCACATTAAAGAATAAAAGTTATAATTGAGGTTAGATATTTCGAAAGCTGGGATTATAACGTTATCGTTATAACCAATGTTTTAAACAAAGAAGTGGATTTGTAAATTGAATCCGAGAGAGACGTAAGGAAGTTGTTAAAGGTTTAAAAGATAAACTTTGACTATTTCGAAGTTAAAACGTTGTTCAGTTAAGGTCTGAGAGGTAATTATACCCCAACTTGATTGACTTCCTTCTTAACTAAGGAATAGTAAGGTATGATCGTAAAGGAGTTTGGAAATGTTTTCCAAATAAGAATCAAAAATGTTTTTAGATAATAGAAGATAAGAATTTAGAACATATGGGAACATGAGATAAGAAAATTAATGAACTAAAGAGATAAATGTTAAATGATGATTGATCGATATAATTTCCATCTGGAAATAATATCGTTGTTTGCACACGTATTTTTCTTTGATAGTTAACTCACCGACTATCAAAGTTTTTGACCACTTTAACGTTGTTAATATGGAGAGACCGGTTGGATTATTATCCAAAAAACCACTCTGTATTGGCATAAGCGTTGCGAATCATATATGCCAAAGATAATTGAAGACGGAGTAAAGTGCAAGGGCTATTGTATAAGTCTTAGATAACAGTGCCTAAGATGGATGTACTGAATAGTGCCTTCGGTTAATCCTATTCCTGGATGACTTGTATGGATGAATGTCTGATAGAGTAACTTCAGAAAGGTCACGTACATTGATTTCTTCAACCGTACCAAGAGTGGAAGCGGAGAAGGAAACTTCTTTAGCTAACACGTAATGTACTGTTGTAGACGTCAATTAGTGATTTTCAATGGATCTGACAATGTGGCATTCGAAGTGAATCTGATGTGATGATAAGGCGTAACCTCAAGCCTCATCAACCGGTAAATGATAGAAATCGGGCAGGTAGCATGGCTATGTAGGTCGCACCTATTAGAGTGTATAATCAACTGATCTAGAGTTTCATTTACTTCAAAAAAATCTATTGTTGATGCTGTTCCATTCGGGAAACGGTTGCTGATCCCAACCGTTGGTGATATACATTCGATACACTCAAGCGAAATGAGTGGTCGGTCATGTGTGGCCGGGTTGCAAGATGTTCTTGTTGAACCCAGTGTATTCCTCTCTAGAGGTACACTAGCGAAAGGTGGTTCCATACCTTGTCATAGTTGGAAATCCATTACCCAATACGTGCTTGCGGTTTTGATGGTATACTATATATGTAGAACGTGAGATGAAAGCGTTTCTGCTAGATGATTATTATATTGTGGTCGATAGACATTATTATAATATCAAAAGGGTTTTGATATAAAGATATTTTGGATTCTCATAAGGGAAAAACTCGTTCCATTATACGGTGTGGTCTTATGAGATATCGTTTACTTGTTCGAACTGTTTTAAACTGTTTTACTCACACCAGTCCCATGACTGACCAGGAGTTTATTTTGTTTTGTTTTCCCTAAACTCTTGGGTGCCCAATTTTGTACGGGAAGTAAAGTAGTCGGGATTTACACATACTTGAAGAGCTGGAGCAGAAGGCTTCAGGATTTTATAGCTATTGTTTATTTCCGCTGTAATGTAAGTGTTGTACCCTAATATACAAATGCAGATTTGTGATTTCAAGTTATGTTGTATATTATATTTTTTCGTTCCACTGTGAGATTCGTGTTACTCTGATGATGTATGTTCTTCTTCTTCTATTCTAAGTTTCTACCTTATCTATCCTCACCCTCTAACTTCTTTCATTAACCATCCAGTATTTTCGACTCTTGATGTTCGATATGTGTTGCATATCGGATAATCAAGGTCGCATTTTTCCGGGTCGTTACATCTTTAGTTCAGTGTTGAAAAATAAAATATATGAATTTGGGTAAAAGATGAAATTGGTAAATTATGTGAATTTGGAAAGATATGATTGTTAAATTATGTGATTGTAATTATACCTATTTGCATTCAATATTGTTGGGTTTTGGCTTAATTATTGTAAATATGCCATTTTCTTCTTTTTGAACAAAAAGATTTCATTTTGAATTCACAAGAGGTATAACAAAAAGATCTAAAAAGGAAAAGTGAAGCAAACGTACTTATAAATATAAAAATAAATATTTGTGCGTAGTTTGCATCGACTATTCTAGAAATATACATTTTTTGTGAATTTGAATTGTGTCTATTCCACAAATTTGGCATAAGTTACGATAATTACCACTAACGATCTCTTTTTGGAAGATTAGAAACCCTTTTGGCATGATTGAATGCAAAAATGAATGTTTGGTTAACTGATAAGACCAAATCATTAATTTAAAAGTAGAATAAAATTAAATATTAATAACTGTGTCAACCACGTGAAAACATAATATATAGGTATACACATATATTATCCATCCAAATCAGCGTAAAACGATAAAACATACATTTTACTCAATGTTTGAATGGTATTCATTTATGGAATCATATATGTAAATCGTATTCCATATCAAATGAAAACATTTATGGTGACCATTTGTAGCAATCAATATTATTAATTGCTATATATAGGACCACAAATCAATAAATAACAATTGTTACCAATTATTGAATGGCGAAAGTAAATATGATAGGATATTGGTTACAATTCCTAAAATTTATTTTGGATAAGTGTTGTATACCCCAACTAGGAAATTTGAATTATAATCATATTTAGACATGAGGTTAAGCTCACTTATGGTATAAGCCTACCCGGAACCGACCGACAAATCCAAAACCACAGGTAGTCAGCTTAATGTGAGGGGTCTAATGAGTTAATATAAATGTACTAAGGAATGAGGTTAAGTTCAACCTATGGTAGAAGTCGTCCCGGAACCAACCGACAAATCCAGCATCCACTAGTAGTCAACTTAATGTAAGAGGCCTGGTGCATATATATATATATATACATATATAATTATAAAAGGAAACAAATAAGTAAATAAAAAATAGAAATGTCTGTTGGAGTACAATAATTAAATATATTCGAGACTGATAAAATAGGGATTTTCCATTGTAATTAATGTCTTAGGAAAATTATGGATGTTAGGCTCATAAATGACATTAATTGCAATCAGTGGAAATTAAAGATAAATAGTTTCCTTCGGAAAATTTGACTGTTATGGTCATAAAGGGCAATAATCAAAGAAATGGAAAGTAAATGGGTGTCAAAGAGGGGATTAATGGATATTGATCGTCGTTTAAATACTAAGTCCAAATTAGGGAAGAAGTCAAATAAACATCCTAGGGAAAAGGGGATATAACCTTCCTTATGCATGTTAATGAACATAAAACTTATAACTAAAAATAGAATTTGACTTAGTAGGTTAATAACGTAAAATATTATTAACCATATAAAACCCATGACAAAAGAAATGGTGTAAGTAAGGAATTCCCATGTAGAGGGAATAAACGGGAATGGCTCAATAGCGTAGCCCACTTTATCCCAAACAGGGATAGGTATAAGAGGATAATGGGGATACGAACCAATAACCTTCGCATATAGTCCGCTTCCTGGGTCCTAAAAAGCTAAGATACTAGGGGTTGAAGAGTCCACCTTGGAATAGGTCTTTCAGTTTAGGGGTCTTAAGTGGCAGGTTTGTGTGGCATACCCAAACCTAGAAATTAAAACATCAGATATTGCTACCTATCCTGTGGGAAGTAATAAGAGACTAAGGAGGTTATCTAATAAGGTCAGCTAGAATGTACAACTAACGATAAAATACATTCTCTCGCCTTATGCGGGGCAAGGGTATATGCGTGACAGACGGAAGCCGTAACTAGTAGGGCACATAGCTAGTATCCTCTAGTTGATGTTAGCGCTAAGAATATCGAGGGTTAATAACATGACCAATAGGTCCGCCTAGGGTCTTAAGTGATCAGGGAGAATCCACCCTATCTATCATTGATAGTGAGTCATTAAATAATAAAGAATAGGGAATGGGGATATAGATAAAAACGCCAAAATTAGGGGCCCACTCCCGATTAAATAACCAGTTATGTTCTAGTATAAGGGCTTCATATAAAAATTAGTAAAACGTCCTATCTCGTTATAATGTTTCTAGAATACTACTTTGGGAAGAGTAGTAAAGTCATGCGTAAACATTTACTAGGCTGGGCTAGAATCACTAACCTGGTTGGACATACATCTTGGGTTGAACCAAATGGGATACATCTGTGTCTTATAACATGTGTTGTAAATTTCTTAGTCACTAGAACTTGTTTATCTGACCCGCTCCTCATTACAACCTCCAAGGTTTCCTAGAGAAGGTCCAGTTCTCACAGATGATTAAGTTTAGCTTTTGGTTCTCGTTCTCTCTCATGCTCGGTATTGGCAAAATGTCTTACTTTGAAAATGTAGTAATTTAAGCTAATACTAGTTTATCCTATATTGTCTCCATTATGAGTTATTTTATTGTACTCTTATTATGCTCATACTCATTTATTGCAGGTACCAGATATATATGCTCCATGCTTGGATGTGTTCAAGTTTTGATTTTTGTCAAAATTTGGGTGCAGAAAAAGACATGAGGGTGTTACATTTGATATCGAGCATAGGTTAAATGATCAGAGGAATTTATTAAATTAAGAATCATGAGAGAACATAATTTGATTCCCTTTTTTGTTTTCTTCATCTTTCTTACTCTACTTTAATTTATTTCGATAATGAAATTAGTCGTGGGCCTAATTATATAAAATGGGCTTTGAACGAGTAAGGGTTGAAATATGTTGAGTTCCGGTTTCTAACCAATTCTGTCTTACCCCACAGTACGTTGGCGATTTTGTCGAGGAGCATGAGGATGGCATATGGTGGATCCCGTTGATTCGAGTTTGGAGACTGGACAAAAATCCAGCTTCAACATAGATAGTCATAAATTCCTGGTTTGGTTTTCGTTGGTAGTTCCAGTTAAGACCATTACTCGATCCAAAACGGGGAAAAAGCCCATATTAATATGTCGTATCCATTTCAGAAATATAATTATGAGGTATACCCATTTGTTACTTCGTTAAAATTCTGAATCTACCATTGTTGAGATATTCAATTGAGTTCTAAGCCTTGTATTCTGGGAAATTTTATTTTTAAAACTATTTGAAAATAAAAATGGATTTCAACAATTTTGAAATATGGTTTCGGAAAATGTTTTTATAAAGGCCTAGTTTTATAAAGATACGGTTTTAAACTCTTAATCTATTCGTGCTTCAAAATTATAGGGCTATTGTGAAATTTTAATAGATATAGTCTGATTGGTAGGAAAGATGAGATTGGAAATGACAAGGAATATGCCACTAAACATGAAAATAATAAATATCTATTTCTTGTAATTTTTAGTGTCCCTCTTCCTATTTATATATTGGATACTTTATTGGAATTATCACAATTAATCTTTAATATTTTAAAGCTCCAACGTTTTGAACACGAAAAGGTTTTCCAATGTGAAATATAAATGATAGTAATAATAAAAAGGTATTTATAAGTACTAAATCGTTAGTTTATAAATAAATTCCATTTTTGGAAAAGTTGTAAATTTTTCTTCGAAAAAGCTAAGGAAAATCCTTCGTTTGGATTTTAGGGTATTTAATTTCATGAATCGTTAGTTATTTGTCAACTAGGTAAGGGGAAAATTCGTTTTAGTTATATTACGGATTTTTAGCTGAATTATTTTTGGAATTCGTTCGTTCGTGGTGTAGTTGCAGCATCGTTGTTGAGACTATATATCCTTAGAGTTGGTTCGGAGTTTAACTACGGTCTTTAAATACCGTGGTGATGCGGATAATTATTTTTTGGATCATATTGAATCTTAAAAGATGATACGGGACGATTAACATATTAATCTGGACTAATAAGTTAAAGGTCCATCCTCTGTCCAAAGCCCATTTAGTAGTTGACCGTTTAGTGATTTACTAGGATGACCAATTAATTGATGAGTTTTGGTACAACTTGGACCTAGGACTCAACCATAATAGTTGCGTTCAAATTACCCCACTTAACTTCTTTCTTTCGTCCTTCCTTCTTCATCTGGCTGAACCATATTCCTATCCTTCTTGTCAGTGCCTTATCTCCTCCTTTTCCGCATTTGTTTGCGCATTAGATCTTGCATCACTAGTACTCCAAGATCTAATTTATTCTCTTCGAACATTTCTCTTCCTATAACACCTAGTTGCGCTATTCGATCTTACTTACACCATTTAAGTCTCATCCTTGGGTAGAGATCATTTGGTTGGATCAGAATGAGAAAAAAGGTCTTACCACTTTAGGGCTAAGAAAATTTGTAAGGCAGTTGGGCTTGCACCAGCCCATTGCTTCGAGATCTTAGAACAAGATTTGTGTTTGTGATGCATCCGCCTTTGCTATACCTTGTTTGAATAGGTTCTTTCGAAGATGATCGTCGTTTCGGAGATGAAGATTTAAGCTTTCTTTTGATGGTTTTTCTGAGGAGAATCTCGATGAGATTTTATTGGAATCCGTGTTGAATGCGGACTTGAATGATCTCTTGTTTGACAAGCCTTGGAGATTTTTGCTGCAAATCTCTTTCTTGATGTCGAGAATGTATATTCGAACTGCCCATGTAGACGTATGACCCATTTAGCACATCGTTGTATAAATGGGAAGTTATGAGTGGATTTGTCTCATGATGCAGAAATCAATCTTTTTCTTGATCGGTGGTGTAACCATCATTTAGTGCTGCATCATATCTGGTTCATTTTGTTATGCTTGTGTGTTGTCTCATGGAATTACTTTTTGTAAACTCACCTATCCACTTCGTCTTTAGACAATATTAAGTGGGTTTCCATGAGAAGCAGTTTTGTGGTAGCTTTCTTTTCTCATAATAAATTCTCTCTTAAAAGATATGGTGATGTGGAAACCTCCAACCACACCAACAGTGTTTGTAACTTGAGATTGAGAATTTATGCTACTATGGTATGGTTAATCAAAGATCATAAAAAAGGTTTGAGCATCTACCGTGGAGCAAGGCATCTCATTGTTTATTGCCATTGTTTTGGGAGTTTTAGTGTTGTTTTGTTGTTATCCCTTTCCAGCTTCGGGTTCTTGGTTGTGGTGATTCGTACTTGTAACTGTTAGTGTTGTTTAAATCGCACGGCTTAGGTTAATCAGATTTCAATGTTTGGAGATGCTTATTTCATTCATACATGCCTGTTTGAATGAAATCTCATTTTTGTATCTAAACTAAAAATTGTCTTAAAGCTGGAAATAATAGAATTCAGTGTTGGATAAATTTTAGCAAAGGACCGGGTTTGTGTTGTTTTCGTCATGGGTATATAAATAAATAAATCAACGTTCCCTATTAAAGCTAAAATTTATTCTGGACTTTTGTGTGTGATTTCAGTTTTTGCATTTTTGGCGTAACTGACTTCCTTTTTTTGCCAACATGTAACTTGAATCATTAAAATTTCCGCAAAATTCAATTTTTGAAATTTTTGGAAAATGTTGTTTGAAAAAAATCATTTTTAACGTTTTCTTATTTTATAGTAAAATGAAATGATTTTGAAAGGAAATTTAAGCGGGAATTTATTTTTATGAAAAATTTCAATATTTGGTCACATGAACGATGTAAGGAAGATTATTGGATGCTTTATGTGCGCGTTTTAGCAGTGCAATAAGACCGACGATACGATAAAAGCGTTAACGGTAATGAGGAAAAGGTTGTTTTAGCCTTGGAAACATTGTTTCCATACCTTGTCAGCGATGCACGCGGGCTATTAAATAACTCATTTTACGTTTTAGAGCTTGTTTTAAGCCTCCTTTTCAGTCTATAGTAGGAAATTTTCGGAGTATTTTGGGCAACTGAGGTGAAAATTCCACTGTAGGGCGGGATGTGGAATATTTGTAAGCGGAGGAAATGTTAAAATTCTTCACTTTGATTTCTTTTTTAAGGTTTAGGAGAAATTAAATAGAGAACAATTAGATTGCGTGACGTTTTGGATGGTAGGGTTTGGATGCAAAATTGGTTGCTTCACACTTTTATTCATAATTGTGTGAAGGTTATGGATGAAAAAGAATTTTCAAAATTTGCATTCATATAGAACTGCCAGTATATTTAGGATGTTTTGCATCATGTTTTTGAAAGTGTTTTAAAAATCCTAATGCATATATATAGAGGGCCCGATTTAGAATCATATTGCATACATATTTTATGGTTTAATTGCATTATGTACACCGTGCACATATACACATGGTTGCAAAATGTATGTACACAAATTGGTTGTGTAGCATAGGACTATAGGCGTTAGAATTTCGGGATGAAATTCCTTTTAAGGAGGGAAGAATGTCACAACTCGAAATTTTGGTGATATAAATTAATTATTAGAATTTCAAAAATAGGAATTTCTGCAAATGATGGAACTTGGCCGCGAGACTTTAGCCGTTGCGTTTGTCTCGGAATTCTAGTCAACTTTCATGTTTTAAGTTTCGCGAACGGAGTCCGTATGAAAAAGTTACAGACAAAATAGGAAAACGGACAGAGAATATATAAATAGTATATTTAATTTATAATTTACCTAATATAACCCAGCGGACCTGGGCAATCCATGCCCAGGCTATCGACATAGGGGTTGACCGGCGGTCAACCGCCCAGGTCGACCTACTGGGCGTCAAATCGCCCAATGGCGGCTAGGTCTTGAGGAGTTGGGTTAATTTTTTTATATAATGGATGGAAGGATATAACTTAAAACTAATCTAGCGGTTCTAGGCCATTTCCACCCCTATAAATAAGGGGGTAGAGCCTCGTTCTTTTTCCATTCAAATCTATGGAGGCGGCGGAGCTCTGCTATTTTTCTTCCTCTTCCAACCTAATTTCTAAAATAAAAATATGTTCATACATATCAAATCAAATTCATATGAAATTGGGAAGATTATTAGATTGAATGGAAGAGGATGCTCAACGATAGATTCTTTGCTCTCTTCCCTTTTTCTTACATTTCTGTAGATCCAGATTTTTTCCCTTTCTAGATAATTTGTAGATGTATAAGAATCTAGGGATGTAAGCCTAAAGGTTTCAAAACTTAGAATTTGGAGGCAATAAGGTGAGTGGGAAATTAATATATACCTTTATAATAATGTATTTATCTTATTTGGAATAAATTCAATTTTTATGCCTATGCCTATCAGATCTAGTAAATAAATTGTGGTAATTAGATTGACATCTATCAGATCTGGTTATAAAGAGTATTAGAATTTGTGAATTGTACATTGTGGCTATTCATAAAATTAAATGTAGGATTTCTTAAACTTGTTTACACCTATTCCTACAGTTATGCCATGAAATATACTATAATTATGTTATAGAATGTATTGTAGACATTGCATAACACCGTAGATCTGGAAATCAGTCCCATTAAACACAAATTAGATGTAGTTACATTCCAGATCTTTAGTTTAGTGTTGAAAAATGAAATATGTGAATTTGGATAAAAAGATGAAATTGGTAAATTATGTGAATTTGGAAAGATATGATTGTTAAATTATGTGATTGTAATTATACATATTTGCATTCAATATTATTGGGTTTTGGTTTAATTATTGTAAATATGTCATTTTCTTCTTTTTGAACAAAAAGTTGTCATTTAGAATTCACAAGAGGTATGGCAAAAAGATCTAAAAAGGAAAAGTCATGCAAACATGCGTATAATAAAAATAAATATTTGTGCGTAGTTTGCATTGACTATTCTAAAAATATATATAAACATATATATATTTCTTGTGAATTTTAATTGTGTCTATTCCACAAATTTGGCATAAGTTACAATAATTACCGCTAACGATCTCTTTACGGAAGATTAGAAACCCTTTTGTCATGATTGAATGCCAAAATGAATGTTTGGTTAATTGATTAGACTAAATCATTAATTTAAAAGAAGAATAAAATTAAATATTAATAACTACGTCAACCGCGCAGAAACATAATATATATATAGATAATCCATCCAAATCATTGTAAAATGATAAAATATACATTATATTGAATGCATGAATGTTTGAATGGTATTCATTTATGGAGTCATATATGTAAATTGTATTCCATATTAAATGAATATATTTGTGGCGACCATTTGTAGAAATCAATTTAATTAATTTCTATAAATAGAACCACAAATCAATAAATAACAATTGTAACCAACTGTTGAATGGTGAAAGTAAATTTGATTGGATAATGGTTACAGTTCCTAAAATTTATTTAGGATAAGTGTTGTACACCCCAACTAGGAAATTTGAATTATAATCGCATTCAGACACGAGGTTAAGCTCACTTGTGGTATAAGTCTACCTGGAACCGACCAGTAAATCCAGCAACCGCATGTAGTTAGCTTAATGTGAGGGGTCTAATGCGTTAATATAAATGTACTAAGGAACAAGGTTAAGTTCAACATGTGGTAGAATCCTGCCCGGAACCGACCGACAAATCTAGCATCCACAAGTAGTCAACTTAATGTGAGAGGCCTGGTGCATAAATATATATACACATCTATATTTATAACAGGCAACAAATAAGTAAATAAATAAAATTAGAAATGTCTGTTGTAGTACAACAATTAAATATATTCGGGACTGATAAAATAGGGATTTTCCATTGAAATTAATGTTTTAGGAAAATTATCGCTGTTAGGCTCATAAATGATATTAATTGCAATCAATGGAAATTAAAGATAAATGGTTGTCTTAGGAAAATATGACCATTATGGTCATAAAGGGAAATAAACAAAGAAATGGAAAGTAAATGAGTGTCAAAGAGGGGATTAATGGATATTGATTGTTGTTTACATACTAAGTCCAAACTAAGGAAGAAGTCAAATAAATACCCTAGGGAAAAGGGGATATAACCTTCCTTATTTATGTTAATAAATATAAAATTTATAATTAAAAATAGAATTGGACTTAGTAGGTTAATAATGTAAAATATTATTAACCATAAAAAATCCATCACAAAGGAAATCGTAACCCACTTTATCCCAAATAGGGAAAGGTATAATAGGCTAATGGGGATACGAACCAATAACCTTTGCGTATAGTCCGCTTCCTGGGTCCTAAAAGGTTAAGAGGCTAGGGTTTGAAGAGTCCACCTGGGCATAGGTCTTTCAGTTTAGGGGTCTTAAATGGCAGGTATGTGTGGCCTACCCAAACCTGGAAATTAAATGTAACGATACGGATTTCGCCCGGACCTAATCGATCGCTAAATCGACCAAGACCGTTCGAATCCCACATACGCTAACTCTAGGCATACAACACATCAGAACAAATAACAGAAGACTTTTATAAACATCATAATAATGTTACATCAGAGTACATAATAGCAGAGTACATCGAATAAATTATACAACGGAAGATAAATTTACATAATTGTAATACATGCACAGCGGAAATATAAAATAACACAGCGGAAGACGATAAATGTACTGGACACAGCTTTAAGCTTCAATCCAGAATCCTGCTCAAAATAAGTATCTGCAAAACAAACTGCTCGATTGCCCATGTAGAAAATAGAGGCACCCGAGTTTGCAAGGGAAAAGAAAACTACAGGTCAGTCATGGGACTGGTGTGAAAAACTCTACAGTTAAAATTAAATTATTTAATCATAAGACAAATCACAGGACCACGCCGCTAACGCCGATCGGGTTTACCCCGATGAACGCCAGTGTATAAAAACAACAATCAGTCATTATGGATCTACTATGCATCAATCAACATGCAATATACCAATCTACCCATTTAGATTAATCACCACACTTAGATTTTCCAATTCCAATTCAATTTACAGAAATTATTCCTTTGGACTTTATTTTCCGATTTCCTATTTCAAATCATTTGAAATACATATCTAACTTTCTATATCAAAGTAGATTTCACTTCGGGATCTCAAATCAAATCATTTGGGAATATGAATTCCAAATCATAACAATGCATACAAACAAGTATGCAACTAAATATAGGGCTCCCCCTAGACAAGGCAAAGGGCACACACCTAAGCAACTCGATATATGTATGTGCACCTCCCACTATGGAGCAGGCTACACCGACGATGCATCTCCCATGCATGGAAGCATACACCACCCAACTCACCCATACTTTTAGTCGTCCGGGTTACCAGAATCTTTAGCCACTTACGTGTTGTATATAACGGTGTTGTATACACAATTATATGATTTTTGTTTGATGATAACAACCAAATAAATATTATTTTAATGTGTTTGATATTGTACTATTATTATACATCACAGACTGGAATATAATATTTATATTTAAATAAAATACAACTGTACAGAAATTTAAATATTCACAGTATTTTATTTGAATAGAATATTTTATTTCAATATCAAACAGTACAAATTTTATACTCCACTATTTGTACATCTCTGTATTACACTTCATGCCATATATACAGCCCTCTCATTACAGATTAACTCAGTCACTCATTTTGTACATCCATTCAGTCTCAACACTCATATTTACATACATACACTTTCATATACAAACACATTCACTGACACTGCTTCATTCACTGTCTTTTCAGTTTTCTGTCTTCACAGCTAAATCAGTCCAGTCATCATCTTCATACCTGTCAGATATTGAAACACACACACACAGTAGACTGCAATAGAATTCAAACTGAATATACGCAAATATAAATTTATTTTTGAATTTTATTTGTCTCAGATTACGGTGTGTTTCTCATCATTTTTCTAGATTTGGTCTGATATGCAGAGACATAAAAACAAGACTGAATGGCTGCATATACACACGTGTATACACGTGTGCACTGCCACGCCAATCCAGTGTGCAACTGAGGAGCAGCCACATGGACCAACTCGACTCAGTGCATTCATGAAAAACAACTCAATGTACAAGTCAAAAACCAACTAGCAAGGAACATGGTCGAGAGATAGTCAAAACAGCATAGAATGGTCAAATATGATAATGCACAAAGCAAGTCAAAGTTCACACAGCAAATACATCAATGCAAAATGGTCGAGCATGCATGAATACTTTCAAACCAGCCAAGAAGCATGGTTCAGTTCAAAACTAGGTTCAGCACAATACAAAACAAAGGTGGTCGAGTATTCATGCAATAATGAAAACAAGTGCAAGAGTCAACATGCTAATATGTTCAAACCAGTGGTTTCACATGTACCAGATCAGCAAATCTTCAAGAGCAACATACAAAGAGGTCAAGTCAGAATGGTCAAGTGCTAACATGACATGAAATGCAAGTAGCAGGAAATCAGCAAATGGTCACACAAGCATGCAAGTGTACAAGTATACATGTGGGGCACTAACATGGTCTGATCAGTTTACTGATGAAAATGGTGCAACATGTTTCCAAAGAAACCCAAGTGTCGAGACAGTTCAGTTGTGTCAAGCTAGTTTACAAGGTGATTGAGGATGCATAAAAACAGTGCAGACAAGCAAGCAAAAGCAAAGCTCAGGAATAGTTTCAGTGTCAAAGTGGCCATGACATGTCAGCATGCCCAAACTAGTATGGCAAGCATGCAAGCAAGTTTTAGAAAAACTCAATGATTTGTGCAGGATACATGAAAATCAGGATTCAAATATTTTGGCAAGTTTGTATTTTCAGCTTTGCGGAAATTAATCCAGAAAATCAATATGAAAAAGCATGTACATGTATGTTCAGTGGCAAATGAACATTG
This sequence comes from Allium sativum, assembly GCA_030737875.1. Lineage (NCBI taxonomy): Eukaryota > Viridiplantae > Streptophyta > Magnoliopsida > Asparagales > Amaryllidaceae > Allium > Allium sativum. The sequence goes on along the minus strand of CM060914.1, from coordinate 5,068,750 downwards.
ATAAGACTAGGGCCACAACAAATCGAGTATGCATTGGTGAAGCACAATTTTTGGCAAGAGAAAATCAAAATCATGCAGAAAATCATCTCTGCTAAATCTGTTTTGGTAAGAAAATTAGTGCTCTTATTTTTGGCAAGTATGTTTTTGATTTACATTCCTGAAATCAAATAACAAGTCACAGCAATCAAGTTTTTTAAGGCAAGATTTAAATTGGTTTGTTTTTGGTAAAATCATTTTTTTTTGGCAAGAATAACAACTCGGCAAAAATGTTTTTGACATATATATTTTCTCCAAATATTTCAAGGAGCCAAGAAATGTCATTTAATATATTTCAGTTTTTGGTAAGAAATATCACGCAGGGGAAACAATTTTTCCAGTCTTTGAATCTCGGCAAAATCATTTCAAGGAGAATAAACAGGCAACAAACATTCTTCAAATTCATCAATTCATTTCGAGAATTCACAGCAAAACAATGGGGCATGTTTTCATATTTTTTTTGAGGTATTCAAAGCCGATTTCATTCAAGGCAACAATGAAAATTTCACACAAGGGAACAACTCATAAATCAATTTCCAGAAGGCCAGAATCAAGAAAAACAAGCCCACAATTTATCAATCAGGAATCACACGAGAAATTCATTTTAAATCGAGACAATCAAAAAGGGAAATACAAGCAAAATCAGCCAAGTCATATTTAATTGAAATCAGAGAGTAATTATAGGGTTTCTATACCCTATAAACAACACCGATTCATCATTGACACAGGTATCGAAACCAAGCAAATTAACCGAGCAACCAAAGAATTAAAATCAGAAATCTTACCAAGTTTCGACCACCAGAAAATCCGATATCAGACGTGAAGATATCCATCGAAGAACTGAAGTTCATCAGAGAACCAGAATTCATCTATCTGGAGCTATCGCAATCGAATTGGGGCAAAGACGAGAAACCCTAGAATCGTTTTTTCCAGAGCCGCCATTTTTACACAGAGAAAGAAATTGGGCAGAAGTGAATTAAAGTGGGCCGGCCATGTTTAAATGGATAATGGGATGACCCATCACTCCTTGTTTTTTTTCTCTAGGGTTTCTTTTGTTTTATTTTTCAATTGTTTTGTTTTTTAGTTTGTGTTGTAAAAATCAAACGAACAGGTGTCTAGATCTGTAAAGTCTAGGTAAAACAGTCAGGGTGTTGACTGTTAGTTTCAGAGTTTGTAAAATTCTGGGATACGAATTACGGGGTTGTAATTCGGGGAAATCTGATCGAGGGAACATCGGTCAGTCTACGGTTTTGAGCGTAGGGTTAGAATAGGAGCAGGGTTTGCGAGTGTACATGGTCTTGTATGCGGGATCTGTTCTATCACCTAGTAGAAACCTTAGGAATGCAGCAGTAGGCAGAGTTTTGCCGAAGCTGGGTATCTCTGTGTGTGATTTATTTTCTGCGCTTTTATTTCTGCTGCATTCTGTGATCTGTTTATTATTTTAATATCCTGTCAGTTTTCAATTCAGGTAAAAATTGTAATTAACCCTATTCACCCCCCCTCTAGTGTTAATCTAGATCCAACATTTGGTATCAGAGCCTGGTTTTTGATTAACTCTAGAATCATGTTTTCCCCTTGCTGTCAGTCTTCTAAGAGTCAGTCCAGTGATATCCCATTTATTTTCAATGGAACAGATTTTCAAATATGGAAATCAAATTTTGAATTATATTTAAAATCTGTTAATTCTGAGTATTGGAATATTATTGAAAATATGGGAGACTTGTTAGACAAGAGGAATAAGGTCTTAAATGCTCGCGTCATACATATTATTTATTCCTGTCTTGATAATGATCAATTAAAATTTATCTCTCATTGTTTAACCGCGCAGGATATCTGGAAAACTCTCAACACGTTGTATGGAAAATCTGACAGCTGTTCAAAACTCTCAACTGCCAACTCAGATTCAGATCTGTGCTTAGCTGGAGCTATTCATGACGACTCAGACGATGTGGACTTATCATATGAAGATTTGATATCTCTTTGTAATAATTTAACAAGAACCGTTGATCGCCTCAAACGGAAAAACAAGTCTTTGAAATCTGAAAATTCTGAGTTGACCCACAATAACAATATGTTGAAATTAAAATTTGAAGACTCTGAGTGTAAGAATTGTTTTAACTTGAAAACTGATTTAGCTCAACTTAATGAGAATTCTAGAAAGATTGAAAATGAATTTTTGATTTTGAAAAATCAAGAAGATGAGCTAATTCATGAAAACAACACTTTGCAGAAGGAGTTGGATAAGGTTAATTTCGAACATGAAAATTTTGAAATGGAAAATTTGTTGAAATCAGAATCCGCTTTAAAGGAACTTGAAAAAGAAATTGAAAAATTCAAGATTTTTGAAATTGAAAAACAAAAGCTCTTTGATTCTGAGATTTCTGAATATAAAGGCAAAATTGAGAAGCTTTTAAACGAGAATGATCTTCTGAAATCCAAAATCAATGATCTTGAGTTGAGTCTGAAACATTTTTCTTTCGGAGAAAAATCTTTGAATATGCTTTTGAATAATCAGTTCTCTCATGGAAATAAAAGAGGTCTCGGATTTGGAAAAAATAATGTTTTTGAAAAACGTAACTCAAATGAGTTGAGAAGTCCCTCAAACTGCTTTGGAAATAGTTGTTTTGATAATTTGAACTTTGACAATTCCAAAGGTTTTTTGAATCAAAAGCAAAATGTGAATTTGTTTTGTAATAAACCATTTAAACATTCTTGGATCCCAAATGAAAATAAAACGGGTTTTGTTAGATTCAAATCGATTTGGGTTCCTAAGGGTACAAAAGTTAATTCTAATGGTTTATTGTACAGACAAGTCTGGGTACCTAAAGCTGTGAACAAAACTGTGAGTGGTTTTACAAATTTTGTTAGACCACTCGATTCTCAAATCTGTTAGGTACCGGAGGAGGCTGAGGAACTGCTAGGCAAAAGAGATTTGGATTCAAGTTGCTCAATACTTCTGAAAACATTCACAGTTCCTTAGCCACATCTGTTGAGTTAGAGATTCTGGTTTACACTGATTTCAGGTATGATCTCTGAACTCGTCCTTGTAAATATTCTCTGTTTTTAATCTCTTGTTTATTTCTTCTTCTATCTCTCTTCTGTTTATGTTCTCTGTTTGTTTGATTTGTCACTGTCATATCATTATAACTTCTTGGGCTTCCTTAACTTCCAATTGCAGTAATCATGATCTTCTGGAAATTTGCTTTGTTTGAATATAACTCTAATGTTATACTCTTTCCATATCTTGAATTTTTAACTTTGTAAATATCCGCAATTGTTGCGAAGTTTATTTTCTGTTCTTTTGAATTCATAACAGTGTTGTTGTATTCTTGCCATATCTTGAACACTGTTAATTTGAATTCTAAATTTTTGAAGATCTGAAAGTTTAATGGAAATTCACACAACGTTGCTGTTTTGAGATTCTTCTAATTCATTTTAGAAAAGCTTGAAATACTACACTCATTACAACAATCTATTATTTATTAGTAGTGATATTTTCATTATTTTTCAGATTGGCTTGGAAAATTTAAATTGTCTAGAATCTCAGTGATACATCTTGAAAATCATTGTTATTCATGATCATCATGGTTAGAATTTGTTTGTTTGAAATCTTCTGAAATCATTAATATTTTGAATAATCACACACTTCCTAAATTTGAAAATATCAACCTTGTGTGACTGATTCATTATATTTCAAAACTTGACATTGATTCAAGTGATTTCAAATAAATTATTTTGGATCATGAATATCTATCAAACCTGATGTAAATGATCTTTTTTTTGAAATACTTGTGAAAATTTCTTTGAAAATATGGTCTTAAAATTCTTTGTTATTTCATGGTTATGTGATTTAAATATTTGTTTGTTTAAAATCATTTGAAATTATTGATTTATTAAATCTCACACATATCTCAATTCAAGAATTTATAAATTGGTGTGATTGATTTATTAAATCCTGATATTTTCATATTTCTTCAAATGATTTAAAATAAGCGGTATTTTTAATCTTGGATTGTGAATCATATTCTGTGACCATCAGAAATGTCTTGACAAGTGTGCTTTGAAACTAATTTTGTGCTACTCTGATACTGTTTTGAAAAATGTTTGTTCTGAAATCATGTTGCTCTGGTTAGAAGAAATTGACTTGAAAATATTTTTTGATGACTGCTTGTTTTGGTATCAAATACTTACCATGCTCTGATACATGAAATTAATTTACTTGATCTGCCTGGGCTTTGTACTTAAAATTCTTTTGTCTGTGATATACTTGTTTATCTCCAATGTCTTGTTACCATCCTCATAAATAAAGACACCAAGTGGTATCAGAAGTACTTATATTTGTTTCACTCATCTGTACTGAGATTCAATTTTTCACCTTGTATAGATCCATACATTTTTTTTCCCTTATACAAATAAATGTGCTGGGTTTGTGTGTAAAGTTCTTTGGTGTGAGATGTCCATGTTAGTCCATCAGGGTGTAATTAAATTCCTCGATAAGCGAGAACATTTGGTATCAGTCTCTTTCACTCATCTGTTTTTTGAATTATCACCCTGTATAGGTTCATTTTTTTAATCTGTTTAATTTCTTCTTGTAATTGTTTTTTCAATTTTAAAATTATTTATTTTTTATTCATTCAGAAATTGAAATCAATATCCAATTTGTGCTGTATTTGTAATTCATCAAAATTATTATTAGATTTTGAAATTGTGATGAATTGTGACTGCAGTATGTTTCACAACAAGAGGAGAATATATTTGGATTTTCATGATGGTTGAATATTTATTATAATATCTTTGAACTGGCAATTATTTCACGACCATCTCCTTTATCTATCACCCGTCTGCCATCCATCATGATTTTATATTAATATGGAGAGTTTATTTTTAAAAAAAAAAAGAAAAATCATCTTGTTTTTAAAACAGTGAAAATTATTTGTGATAGAAATGGGACTATATTATTTATTTTTAGAATTAGTGATAATTGAAATTTTCAATAATCCCGGTACAGTCGAGCTTATTTCATAATATAATTAATTTAGAAATTTATTTTCACAGTCCATCTCTGTACCTACCCCATTCTCTATCATCCATATTGGTTGTATATACTGAGGAGTCTTTCTATTTAAAGCTGAAATGATAAATATATATAATTAATATATAAGTGTGTCTCTGACCTCATTTAAAAATCCAAGCTCTGGTCATGCATGGTTAAGAGACAACTTATAATTTAAGCTGCGACTGACCTCATTTAAAAATCCAAGCTCTGGTTATGCGTGGTCAGTGTGCTCTTAAACAAAATAAAAAGAAAAAGGAACTATTATGCTATAAATTAAAATTAATCTGAAACTCTCCTCGGTGTATAAAAACCAGCCTATCAATCCATCTTTCTATTATGTGAAATATGTTGAAATTTTATGATGTATTATGATTTGTTGATTGATAGTTACTGGGATTTGAGACTATCTAATTTTGTCACTTAAGTTGAATTTATAATTATAGTCCAAATCCATCACTATATTTTGTGCTTTATCTTTTATAAAATTCTTTTGGAAAATAATTGAAAAATATTTTTTAAAAACTCTCTCCATTTTATATAAAATTCTTCGTATATTCGTCATTCTCTACAATGTGAAATATGCCACTTGTTCTTAGAATATTATGATTTTTGTTTGACTGATTGAAATTTATGATGATCGTTTTTCCTCTTAAGCTGAAATTATATTTGTTAGTCACTATTCATCTGTATTTTAAACTCTGTATCCTTTTGATGATAACAAAAGGGGGAGAATGGATTAGATTTTGATTTATGAGTGAATATTTTATAATTTTTTTTTTAATTTTGAAAATTCATTATTGTTCATTTTCATTTCACTCATGCACAGTTATAGGGGGAGTCTCTGGTGTAGTGGGAGCTTTCAAATAGGGGGAGTTCAATATTCACTATCAAACACATCTATTGTATACAAAATCTTTTATTTGTTTGTCATCATCAAAAGGGGGAGATTGTTGTATATAACGGTGTTGTATACACAATTATATGATTTTTGTTTGATGATAACAACCAAATAAATATTATTTTAATGTGTTTGATATTGTACTATTATTATACATCACAGACTGGAATATAATATTTATATTTAAATAAAATACAACTGTACAGAAATTTAAATATTCACAGTATTTTATTTGAATAGAATATTTTATTTCAATATCAAACAGTACAAATTTTATACTCCACTATTTGTACATCTCTGTATTACACTTCATGCCATATATACAGCCCTCTCATTACAGATTAACTCAGTCACTCATTTTGTACATCCATTCAGTCTCAACACTCATATTCACATACATACACTTTTATATACAAACACATACACTGACACTGCTTCATTCACTGTCTTTTCAGTTTTTTGTCTTCACAGCTAAATCAGTCCAGTCATCGTCTTCATACCTGTCAGATATTGAAACACACACACAGTAGACTGCAATAGAATTCAAACTGAATATACGCAAATATAAATTTATTTTTGAATTTTATTTGTCTCAGATTACGGTGTGTTTCTCATCATTTTTCTAGATTTGGTCTGATATGCAGGGACATAAAAACAAGACTGAATGGCTGCATATACACACGTGTATACACGTGTGCACTGCCACGCCAATCCAGTGTGCAACTGAGGAGCAGCCACATGGACCAACTCGACTCAGTGCATTCATGAAAAACAACTCAATGTACAAGTCAAAAACCAACTAGCAAGGAACATGGTCGAGAGATAGTCAAAACAGCATAGAATGGTCAAATATGATAATGCACAAAGCAAGTCAAAGTTCACACAGCAAATACATCAATGCAAAATGGTCGAGCATGCATGAATACTTTCAAACCAGCCAAGAAGCATGGTTCAGTTCAAAACTAGGTTCAGCACAATACAAAACAAAGGTGGTCGAGTATTCATGCAATAATGAAAACAAGTGCAAGAGTCAACATGCTAATATGTTCAAACCAGTGGTTTCACATGTACCAGATCAGCAAATCTTCAAGAGCAACATACAAAGAGGTCAAGTCAGAATGGTCAAGTGCTAACATGACATGAAATGCAAGTAGCAGGAAATCAGCTAATGGTCACACAAGCATGCAAGTGTACAAGTATACATGTGGGGCACTAACATGGTCTGATCAGTTTACTGATGAAAATGGTGCAACATGTTTCCAAAGCAACCCAAGTGTCGAGACAGTTCAGTTGTGTCAAGCTAGTTTACAAGGTGATTGAGGATGCATAAAAACAGTGCAGACAAGCAAGAAAAAGCAAAGCTCAGGAATAGTTTCAGTGTCAAAGTGGCCATGACATGTCAGCATGCCCAAACTAGTATGGCAAGCATGCAAGCAAGTTTTAGAAAAACTCAATGATTTGTGCAGGATACATGAAAATCAGGATTCAAATATTTTGGCAAGTTTGTATTTTCAGCTTTGCGGAAATTAATCCAGAAAATCAATACGAAAAAGCATGTACATGTATGTTCAGTGGCAAATGAACATTGATCAAGACTAGGGCCACAACAAATCGAGTATGCATTGGTGAAGCACAATTTTTGGCAAGAGAAAATCAAAATCATGCAGAAAATCATCTCTGCTAAATCTGTTTTGGTAAGAAAATTAGTGCTCTTATTTTTGGCAAGTATGTTTTTGATTTACATTCCTGAAATCAAATAACAAGTCACCGCAAGCAAGTTTTTTAAGGCAAGATTTAAATTGGTTTGTTTTTGGTAAAATCATTTTTTTTTGGCAAGAATAACAACTCGGCAAAAATGTTTTTGACATATATATTTTCTCCAAATATTTCAAGGAGCCAAGAAATGTCATTTAATATATTTCAGTTTTTGGTAAGAAATATCACGCAGGGGAAACAATTTTTCCAGTCTTTGAATCTCGGCAAAATCATTTCAAGGAGAATAAACAGGCAACAAACATTCTTCAAATTCATCAATTCATTTCGAGAATTCACAGCAAAACAAAAGGGGCATGTTTTCATATATTTTTTAAGGTATTCAAAGCCGATTTCATTCAAGGCAACAATGAAAATTTCACACAAGGGAACAACTCATAAATCAATTTCCAGAAGGCCAGAATCAAGAAAAACAAGCCCACAATTTATCAATCAGGAATCACACGAGAAATTCATTTTAAATCGAGACAATCAAAAAGGGAAATACAAGCAAAATCAGCCAAGTCATATTTAATTGAAATCAGAGAGTAATTATAGGGTTTCTATACCCTATAAACAACACCGATTCATCATTGACACAGGTATCGAAACCAAGCAAATTAACCGAGCAACCAAAGAATTAAAATCAGAAATCTTACCAAGTTTCGACCACCAGAAAATCCGATATCAGACGTGAAGATATCCATCGAAGAACTGAAGTTCATCAGAGAACCAGAATTCATCTATCTGGAGCTATCGCAATCGAGTTGGGGCAAAGACGAGAAACCCTAGAATCGTTTTTTCCAGAGCCGCCATTTTTACACAGAGAAAGAAATCGGGCAGAAGTGAATTAAAGTGGGTCGGCCATGTTTAAATGGATAATGGGATGACCCATCACTCCTTGTTTTTTTTCTCTAGGGTTTCTTTTGTTTTATTTTTCAATTGTTTTGTTTTTAGTTTGTGTTGTAAAAATCAAACGAACAGGTGTCTAGATCTGTAAAGTCTAGGTAAAACAGTCAGGGTGTTGACTGTTAGTTTCAGAGTCTGTAAAATTCTGGGATACGGATTACGGGGTTGTAATTCGGGGAAATCTGATCGAGGGAACATCGGTCAGTCTACGGTTTTGAGCGTAGGGTTAGAATAGGAGCAGGGTTTGCGAGTGTACATGGTCTTGTATGCGGGATCTGTTCTATCACCTAGTAGAAACCTTAGGAATGCAGCAGTAGGCAGAGTTTTGCCGAAGCTGGGTATCTCTGTGTGTGATTTATTTTCTGCGCTTTTATTTCTGCTGCATTCTGTGATCTGTTTATTATTTTAATATCCTGTCAGTTTTCAATTCAGGTAAAAATTGTAATTAACCCTATTCACCCCCCCTCTAGTGTTAATCTAGATCCAACATTACGAAATCATTTTTATATCCCGAAGTGGGGAAAACCATTTCACAACATAATAATCACAAGTACTTTCAAAATATAGTACTTCACATCAGCAATTCACACATATGATTAGTCACTATTTATCACATAGCCTTTGAGCTCGTATGTCTCAAAGAAGGGTGTTAAGCAAGAGAATAAATTCTTCGCCACCAAACAGACACATCATTAATAGCAACTAATCGAATATGTGATGAACTACAATGTAAAACCATAATATATTTCCAAATCATTTCGAAATCATCGAGTTTTACCCCTCGAAATCCTTTCTGTTTTATAAAACATTTTTATAAAACACTCCCTATCCAAAATCGGGAATACATTTCTTTTCACTTAAGAAAAATATCATTTCAAAATCATTCATTAAATTTGAAATGAACTCAACAACTTCGCTAACACCTCATAGTCAAATCGTGAAGTGTTTCATAAGGCGTTAGCACACCAGTATTTCTACCTAACCCAATGCTAAATTTAAAAGCATATTCTGCTCATAAACTGGTCGAGCACCATCCAAACAATCAATCAATCAAAATCGTGAATATCCACAACCAAGTAAATTTGGTTTAATCACATCACGTGTTTTGGTAAATTCGATTACCATTTTTTCATTCACAATCTAATTAAAGATTTATTCAAACTCCAATTGGTTTAATCTCTAAAATCATTTCAATTGATTGTTCTACTTTTTGGAAATTAATCTTGCTTTTACTAGGTTTAAAGAACTAATGTCATTTAAACATAGTTCACGACAAACCCCAAATCCAATTTGATACTAAATACAAGGCTCTGAATGGAAAATATACCGGCTAATATTCAATATCAAATTCTGAAATCAACAAATATCGTATTGGAATAACGATATATATCTTTCAAATTCCTCTACAATATTCGTATAACCACGGAATCCAATATCAAAATATTCCCAAGATTATTTCCATTCCAAACCATTCCAATCTATTCGTTGGAAAATTCTGGTTATTTAAAACCATTTCTCAATCCAATTTATTTATTTAAAAATAATCGGATTATAATTCCAGTTCATAACTAGTTCATTTCGATAAAAATATATTTTTATCTATTCAAATATGAAATTTTTCATCCTAATTCTTTCCAAATCATTTATAATGATTTTACACAATTTATTGATATTTTTAATAATTTTATCAAGGCATGTACAGTCGATTTCCATAAACAGCCATCGAACTGCACTTACAACGACCTTTTCCAAATTTGATTTGGACATGATTCCAAATCCAACCATTAGATTTCTAATTTCTCATATTCGTTAGAAAGCTCTTTTCGATACGAACCCAATGGTTCTAGTTTTAAAACAATCCGACGGTCAGATCTCCCGTAACATCAATTTGAAGTCAATGGTCGAAACTCGTGAACTGCCGCAGCGCGGCGCGTTCTATTCAGGCCATTATATATAATATATATTATATATATTTCATTGATTTCCCTTTAAAACGAATTTTATAAATCGTTTTAAATTCATCTCAATTCAATTCGAATTCCAAATTCATTTCAATTCAATTCGAATTTCAAATTCATTTCAATTTAATTTGAATTTCAATTCTATTTCAATTTGAATTTGAATTTCAATTCTATTTCAATTTAATTCGAATTTCAAATTCTATTTCAATTTGAATTTCAATTCGAATTTGTATATATATTTCAATTTACATCGTGTGTATATATATATATATATGTATATATTTCAATTCACGTCGTATATATATATTTCAGTTCACATCGTATATATATTTCAATTTACATCGTATATGTATTTCAATTTACATCGTATATATATTTCAATTCACATCGTATATATATTTCAATTCACATCGTATATATTTCAATTCACATCGTATATATATTTCAATTCACATCGTATACATATTTCAATTCACATCGTATATATATATATATATATATTTCAATTCACATCGGATATATATTTCAATTCACATCGTATATATATTTCAATTCACATCGTATATATATATTTCAATTTTCACATCACAATCAATTGTCACAATACAATCAAACAAACAAGTCGTCCATGGTCTGCGGACGACGGATAGTAGTTCATATAGGCAGTAATAAAATAAATAACTGTACAGAAATTTTATAGTGAGAGAATTCTCACATTGGGATCCACTCTGTCAGTTTTGGCTGAATTTCTGTTCTGTTTAGAATTCAAATTTCCTGAAATTCTGACGTGCTCTGTTTTGGACGCGGTCAGTTTTGTTGCGAAGATCTCGGCTCCACGATCGCAACTGATCCAGTTTCGCGCGCTTTGAACCTCATATGGAAAAGTTATGGTATTGTTTACATTTGATAATTTAAACGAGATAAAAAAATTAATTAAATAATTAAACCTCCTAATCATCTTCCCCTTTCAGTTACACGACGCACCATCGAACCCAAAACCCCATCCCCTTCTTCCTCCGTCGCACCTCCCTGCAGGCTACCGGCCCCACATCTAGACCTCCCCCCCCCTCGAAGCGCCGCACCACCCCCTACCATCGCCGGGCGCGATGGCCCCTCTGGCGGCCCCTAGTCACCAGGAAACGGTGACAAACTCACTGACTTCACCCCCAAAATTCGAGATGCTTAACCCTCTAAAACCGATCATAGCCGTAGTATGTAGAGATCTCACGTAACCGCTCGATTTTGCTTTGGAAGTTTCGAATTCCATTAAGTGGATTTAAAGAACGAGATCGAGCAAAATGGGACGATGAGGGCCATCGTTCTTAGCCCTGGCGGCTGAACGAGATGAGAGGGGCTAGGGTTTGCTCTCTTGTCTTTTATATAAATATTTTATTATATTTTATTATTTTAATTTCAAATTTATTTGTTTATCGATATAGACTCTAAATTAAACCCAACGACTGTCGCCCCTAGCTAAATACCCTCATTCTGAACACAATGGGATATTCCCGTTAAGCATTCGATTGTTACGAACAGTTTTTCTTCAAATTAAAATATGAAACATTCAATTTTAGATTTGAACATACATTTTAATTTGTTGGGGTCACACACTGACTCTAAAAATTCTAGAAAAGTTATTTCTAGCTTCGTATCGACAATACGGTCCTAATAAAACTAATTTCGTCGAATTTGAAGACCATTTGAAAAATGCAATTTTCTGGTCGATCCAAATTGATTGAAACTATTAAAACACGTTTTCTTTCACCACGCTCACATATTGCTTCTGAAAATTATGAATTTTGAAACCTAGCAATAACTTGACATCCCCTGTGACGACCCCAAACCCCATTCCACGGAGGAAAGGGTAATCTTTGGAATATAACACATTAACAAACAACAGCCGAACATAAATATATATACACACCAGATAATGTACAATAAATACACTGGATAAACATAATCATCAGAGTTACACAGTATACAGGATCATACTTAGTACAAAATACAGTTCAGCTTTACATAAATGTCTACAACGGAATCAAAACATAATATGTACAATAGGACCTGAACAACATAAAAGGAAAGAAGTGATAGAATCCAGCTTCAGCTCCAGCTATCCAGAAAGAGCCTGCTAAAACCTAAATACAAAGCTACCCATGTAGAAAATAGGGCACCCGAGTTTGAAAGTAAACAAACTACGAGTCAGTCATGGGACTGGTATGAGAAATATACTTAACATACTTAACAATATGGCCAATCACAGGACCACGCCGCTAACGCGGAACAGGTTTACTCCATTGGATTTCCAGTGCTTTAAAATAAGTAAATATTTTAAACATCGCAATGCTTTTTATAAAAATAAAGCCATTATAAGACTCATTTCCCATCACACAATGCAACGCAAACCAGAGGATAGAGTTTTACCTTATAATGGCCAAAATATGCTTGATACGAATAAAACAAAAGCATTTGATATTATTACTAGTGTTTGTATATTTCAAAAACAATTTCAATCATAAGTATCAATCATAGACGGCATGGGTACCATATATCATGTCGCCATATATAGGTATACAATCAAAACTGCACGATGTCGTATTTGGAAATTGAATTTCCATCATGAACCAAGGCAAGGGATTGTCCTTACCGCTTCGAGACAATCTAGCCCATGTCTCCAGAACAGCCGCAACTACCTCTTGGATCATCAGGGCCAGTCCACATGGAGTGGATTATAGTACCTGAACACTGCGTTTCCCCGCCTTATGGGGCATAAACTGGTCATATCCGACCAAAACCATCGGCCCAGGAGCGACCGATATAACCGAGGCGCCTCGCTATCCATCATCCATATAAGTAAAATGTCAAGGGGTGTAAAACACTGACACCACTCCTAGCTAGAAGGAAACGCAGGTCCCCCCTTATGTCCTCTCCCGTTTTTAGCTCATACCGGGGTGTGAGGCTCGCGAAACAATGCTAAACACAAAGCTAGCTATTTAAAGCCCTGCTTTGATTATCAACCACAAAGCTCTGTTTTTCAACAAAAGCTTTGATCACTGCATCTCTGCATGCCATGTTGTCAATATATAACGTCAGACACACATCCATTTACAAGTCCGTTTTGGGTCTGAATGAAACCGGAGGATCTTTATTCCTCGCACATTCGAACGATCAACAAGTACGTCCGGACAACCACCACTATGACCCCTTCAGGGCAGCAACTCCCATCCAAGGCATCAGTAGCCATCCATTCGATGTGAAGATCATCGGTCTTGCACCGTCTTCATATCTTCAACTTCTAATCGTCGATCAATTATTTGAAATGAGAATTAACTCGGCCTTTTCAAATAATTCACGTATTTTTAGAATTCAGATCAATTCATTTCAATGGTTAAATTATTCGACATCCTTAATTCAGTTCATTAATGTAGTTTTCACATCGAACACATTCAACCATCGAATATCCAATAAACCGAGTAAATTCAGTTTAATTCCATTCCATATCGTTTATATTATTTTATAACGATTTACCGCTATTTGTATTTATTTAAAAATAGCCAATTCATTCAAACGACGCTTCAGGCCATAACACGGCCGTGGTGCTGTTTTTCTTCAGATTTGATTTACACATATCTGAAAATCCAACCATTGGATCTTTACAAATTTTATATCATTGGATAGATCTTTTCAAAATGAATCCAACGGTTCCAGTTTTGGGAAAATTCGACGGTCGGATCTCCCGGTACAATCGTTTGAAGTTACAATTTCAAAATATGAACTGCAGCGTCGTTATTCGATTTATTTTAATTATATATACATAATCGATTCTAGCGCTGTTTTCATTCAGATTTAAATTAAACATTCCAGACAATCCAACCGTTGGATCTTTGCAAAGTTGGTGTCGCTGGGAAGACATATCCAAAGCGAACCCAACGGTTTCAAAATACGAACTGTAGCTTCGTTATTCGATTTATTTTAATTATATTTATATATATATAATTTGTTCATCGATTTCAAAACATTTCATTTCATATATGTGATAAAAATGATATTTTATCCAACATATATTTATTTCAACACATGAGTATTTTTAACACTTCAAATATATCATAAAAATGTGATTTTTATGGTCAAAACAATTTATTCCAAACGCGATTATTTTATATACTTCATATAGATGATAAAAATGTGATTTTTATTGTTAAAACAATTTATTTTAAAAATGAAGATTTTTAGCAGTTCATATATATTATAAAAATGTGATTTTTATTTGTAAAAAAAAATATTTCAAAAATGAATATTTTTCTATACTTCGTACATTCAAGAAAAATGGTATTTTTATCGTTCTAACCATTTCATTTCATTCATTCGATAAAAATGTTATTTTTATCGTTCAAACCATTTATTTCATTCGTTCAATAAAAATGTTATTTTTATCGTTCAAACCATTTATTTTATTCATTCGATAAAAATGATATTTTTATCGTTCAAACCATTTATTTCATTCATCACATGAATATATTTCAATACATGAAGATAAATCAAACACATAAATATTTCAGAAAATTTCGACAGCATAACGGCAGGGTAGTTAAAACTGGCACCGTCTCGAGTATGGCTCCTCGCTCTACCTTAAAGCCTTGCAGCTTTTGACAATGGGGATTTCAATATCTAGTTCGTACGCAGACGAATTTTGCCATATACTAATCCTATTGGGATTTCAACCACAATCAATCATTCATGATATTCACCAAATTTCACATCAACCAAATCCAAACAATATCACAACCAATATATATCGTACATGGTCTGTGGACGAGGGGAGTATATATATATATATATTCATATATAAATATATTTTTATTTCATTTCAATATCATTTCAATTTCATTCAATGCATATATGATTTCTACAACGCATATATAACTTATACATCGAACATAAAACTTATACAACGCTTATACATGAGGTGTACGACGCTTATATAACTCATACATCGACTATATAATTTATACATCGTCATTTCCATATCGTTTATAAATCAGAAATCTCACCTTGTGTTCCACTCCTCCAAAAATTGTAGAAGGCTCAGAAAAATATCCGGTCTCTTCTAGAATGTAGAAGACGTCCGCACGAGTCCATTGTCTCTTATTTCACTGGATTTCGTCCACAAACGAGAAAGATATGATTTTTAGAAGTTTGCAACACTTAAAAGTGTTAAAATCAGTTCAAAATTACCAAACCCGTATACCTTCACTTAGACTCAAAACTAGGTTTTGAAACTTCGTCCAATCCGTTGTGTTTGAAGGGGATCGGAGGGTACCACGGCGTAGAGCTACGAGAGGGCTTTCCGGTGAGGTAGGTCACGTTGAACTCAGATCTCCGATGGTGGCGATTCCAAGCTCAACGACGGCGGTCTTCTGAGGTGCAAAACTCGAGAAAGGAATGACGAGGGAGGGTGAAGCGGGGATTGATTTGAAGAGGAGGAGGAGGGCTTCAAAAAGTTGAACTGGAGTGGGGGCTAAAGATGAACGGGGCGGTCGGAAAATGGCAGGGTAGATGATGAGCGGTTTCCTCCATCAGTTACGAGGGTGCGAGGGTTTTCTAAGATTTTTATAATTTTTTAATTAATGATGGAAAAATATGATTGGCTCGTGCTTTATTTAATTCTAAAATAGTGTTTGTCCATACGAACTCCAATCCAAACCCAACGACTGTCTCCCCTAGCTAAATACCCCCATTCCGAACACGATGGGATATGTTTCGTAGGCCCATTCGACTATTACAGTCAGTTATTCTTCAAATTAAAGTATAAAACATTCAATATTTGATTTGAACGTACATTTTAATTTGCCGGGGCCACATACTGATTCTGAAAATTCCCGAAAATTAAATCTAGCTATGTTTTGACGATATGGTCCCAACAAAACTAGTTTCGTCGAATTCTGAGACCATTTGAAAAATGGCCATTTTCTGGTCGATCCAATTTAACTGAAATCAACCAAACACATTTTCCTTTACCACGCTCACATATTAACTTCAAAAATTATGGAATTCGAAACCTAGTAATAAATTGACGTCTCAGATCCAACAAAAGTGGTTTCATCGAATTCTGAGGTCGTTTGCAAAATGGCTATTTTCATGGGCTATATAAACTCTATGGCGACCTTTATGAAAATTCATTTGGCCATAACTTTTGATTCCCACTATGAAACTTCGATTTTTCAGTTTCGTTAGAAATATATTCATAAATAGATTTAAATATTTTTGGTTTCACTAAAATCCGTTTTATTTTGCACCCGGTACAGTCAGTCAAAGTTTGAATTCAAATTTTGAAACTGCCGCTCCATTTCAGGCCTTTTTTATATTTAAAATAAATATATTTATTTTCAAACATCGATTCAAATATACTTTTCGTCTTTATAATTTAAAATAATTTATTTTAAATATCCAAAAATTCACTAAAATAGCCAAATTAAAATTTTTAAACTGGTTCTGATTTTCCGGGTTGTTACAATCTCCCCCACTTAAAATCTTTTCGTCTCCGAAAAGGAACGAAGTCGAAAGTTGTTTAATTAACCAACTCAACTTTCATTCTTCAAATTTTCAGTTTCTATGAATTTTCCAATTCTTCAAAAATTTGGCTAACGCCCTAAATTTTTGAAAAATTTCGCCATAACCTCGTTTGCGGTATAAGACTGCCCGGACCCGCCCGGCAAATCCAGCAACCGCAAATGTCAGCCTAATGTGGGAGGTCTTTACAAGGTTACGGTTCTAATGAATTAAGTAACACTTAATTAGATAAACATGTGGTGGGACATGGGGGGGTTAAGTGGGTGCCTTGGGTGGCTTGTGAAATACGATTAGATGCACTTAACCAAGATTGAAACATGTAAGAAAACATGAATAAGAATGGGGTTAAGTGGGGAAACCTTAGTGGGGACCAAGCATAGGTGGAAGGCTTGTGTCAAGCATGAGGGCCCTTTTCAAACCAGTAACCCATTAAGTATCTTTATGAGCTCAACCGAAGTCTAGGACGGGACACGCTTACTGGATTTGATTGTAAAAGGTCAAAACCGGTTAGCGGTGGCAACGCAAGTCCAACGGGGTCATGTGCGTGTGTGGGCCTGGGCTGGTAGGTAAGACGTTGTTGCATCGTGTAGATATAAGTCGTGCATCTTTAGTGGTATCGGGTTGCCACTTTGGGGAGTGATACACCCCATTGTGGGACCAGCATGGGTATTCATGAGTTAGGGAGCCGATCGAATGGGTGTAGTGAGTACAACTAGTGGAGATAGGGGCAGACGACACCTATGAAGGCAGCTAGGGGTACGCGAAACTACCATTATCATTATTAAGTTCTGTAGGCGGGATCAACTTTTAGGGTGACTAGTGGTGGTGCAGTTTAGTAATTATCCTATAGTGATTAGGAACGAGATTAACGCCAGAATATTACTCTTATTTGCTTTGTCATGCCCACTTGTTTCATGGTTATATCTTATCTTACCAATTTATGCCTTATCCTAGTTACTTTAATAATTATATTGTTAAAGTTATTATAATCGCCAGACTTTATGTCTGACCCCCTTATTTTCGCCTCTTTTCTTCCTTTTCCCCCTAGGTTCTCAGGGTTGGACTAGTACTAGTGGAGCTTGATCTCGGATCTCTTTCTCTCTCTTTTGGAAGTGCTTGGATTGCTGAAAGTAAAGTTCAGCTCATCTCTTTTATGGCTACTTGTGTTGGGGTTTATGCTTTTTATTTTATGTACTCTGAAACAATTTATCAAGATGGATATTTAGTGTACTTGGTTTATGAAGTTGTTGTAATCAAACTATTTCTCCACTGCAATAAAAGTTGTTTTAAAATTTTCAAGTACCATTATTTATATCTGTCTTGTTATATTCTGTTCTATACACTAAATACGCTCCATGGAATTTAATCCATTCCCTTTGTGAGTGACATTAATGGACGTGGGATGTTAGAAGTTCTCAGAGATGTACAGGTGAGGGCAAAATCAGATGATGGTATGGTAGCTAGTGGTTGGGATGATCGGTGGTGGTCATTTAATTTGGTCTTGCTCAAACATGGAGTGTTAATTTTAATCTCGGCCATGACCACATTTTAGGTGGGGACGTTGCAGATAAAGGAGGTTGACCTTAAGTAACGTGATGGAAAGGGTTTAGCTTGGTGTAGTTGGTCATAGTTCAGTGTTCTATGCACGTACCTATCATGCATAGTTTTGTTGTGTTTTGCCTAAAATTGGGTATCGATCTATTGTGGGAAAGATCAACTTTTTAATAGAATTGATTCATAGAGGGAAAAAAAGTAGAGATGGTCGGGTCTGGATTGGTTGAAACCGACTTTGACCTAGTAACTTTCTTCTTCTTTTTTCCAAAAAAGTTTAAAATTTAAAAGTTATGTTATTTTTTTGTTAATCCAGTTATAAACCTAATTGGTATTGACACAGGATCGAACTAAAGAACAAAGTCACATAGTTGTGGAAATGAATAAAACTTCATAAAAGTGGTTTAAGTAGCAAGATGAAGCATTCCCAAAAGTATAGGACTCAAAAATTCCATGGATCGATACCTATCACAATTCCTTCATGACTCAAAATGGTTAAGTAGCAAGATTGAGCATTCCCAATAGGCTTGCTACCTATCCCAGTTCCTTTGTGACATCATTAGGAGGCTACTCATGTAATCTCAAGTCAATATAATCTATATGGATATCACTGCTCAATGGACTGAAGTGAAGTGTCGAAGAGGAAAGAAGTAGAGCATGATACAACATCCACTAGATTTGAATAACACCAAACCTCTCCCATAAGCTAAGCAAGATATGGAAAGTATGCCTGAAAAGTTAGAAGCACAAAATAAACTAACTCCATGGACCGATACCGATCCATGCAGTTAAGTTTTTTGGCTTGCATTCATAAGGGAGAATCGACATGCTATTCTAAGGCCCCCTACAAGCTAATTTGTCTCAGATTTATTCCGAACACCAATAAAAACCCCTCTAGCTCCAGCTAAAGGTGGATTGATTTCCTTGCTCTGACAAAGATCTATAAAGACATATCTTCATCTCCGGCAGCCATTATTCTCCTCCCGCAGCAAAGCTACTTCTCAAGAGATGGCAAATCTAGGTCTCATTGGTTGTTTATCGTGATTCTCCAATAACCAATTGTACTAGTGATTGTCTGTTATTATCTACTTTCGGCATCTTTGCAACCATATATACTATATTGTATCTGGCATGGCACAGATTATAATAATATTGTTCAAAGTGAATGTAGGCTTGGTCTCAGGCTGAACCACTATAAAATTATCTTCTATTTTCCCTGCTTTCTAGTTCTTTCTTGTTTTAGTTTACTTTTACTGCTTTATTCTGTTTCCCTATTATGGGGTGGTGCTATCACAACTAATAAGGCATTACCTCCATTTTTGGAGTTAACATTTTGGAGCTTTCACCAAGAACTGAAGCTAAGGCCAAGATATGCATTTCTACTATAGATCATTAAGGTCTACAAGGCAAATCCACGGAGAAAGTCGCGTTAAGAACTTAAAGCTTGGTAGATATCATGGCTCCTCCTAGGAAGAACAAAAGTAAAAGCAAATCCGGAGCAGGTACAACTTCTGGAAACGTGTCTAGTAATACTTAGGTTTCTCCCTTCATTGATAACCCTAGAGCAACTCAAACCCCCAGAGAAGATGTCATTCAGAGAGAACTTGACAGTGTAGTAGAAGGGATAAGCCAGCGATACGAGGCCATAAACCGAATGCTAATGGAAAATTGGTTGCTATCTTGACTACCAGGCCAAACCCGAGCACCGATAGAGTCAAAATTGATTTGGAAGAGCAAGCACATTCTTTAGCCTCAAATCGGAGAAGGGGAGATCCAAAAGATGCTCCCAGATACATAATGCTAGTGCTGCCTGAGCCAGCGCAGGAAGAATTGGTGGAATTATTCCATAAACCTAAGTATAAGAGGTAATTAAGAGAAATAGGCGAATGCTAACAATGATCATAATAGGATGTCGGTTTCTAATGATAATACAGGTGTAACGACCCGCATTCTACGCATAGGAGGATCGTATAATATTTATTTTATTTTCATATGAGGTTGCATGGTCGTGTAACTTTAGGGAATGACAATTGGGGTCATTTTCCATGTTCACGATTTTTGCCGATTTTTAAATGACCGTTTTGCCCCTGGCGAATCTTGTTTCCCCTATACCTTTTGATTGGCAAGGAGTTTGGACCTGAAACCACTTCCATTAGATTCAGATGATGGTTAGAGTGGTCAAATTGGCCAAACGGACTCACCGTTGAGGAGATATGGTTGAAACAAGGTATAGAAGGTGAAAAACTACTTAAGTGGGCTGATTAGGGTAATTAGCAAATGGGTTCATAACCCATTTCGGGATTAGAGTTATGGGGAGGCTGAAATGAGTTCGGTTTTCATTCTATTTCAGTTTTCTAACCGCCATTTACCTCTTAAAAACGCTAACAATGGCCTCCACTTTCTAATTTCATCCCAAATCGCTCTTTAATCAAGGACTAAGCTAATCTATGTCAAATCAATGCAAATCAACACCAAATTAGAGTTGGAGTTGCTGTGTTGCATAGAAAAATGCCCCCAAATCAGAGATAGTTTCAGATCTAAGTTTTATTTGTGGCTAGGGTGAGTGATTTGCATTGTTTTTCACTAATTACGGCTAATTAGGGGTGATTTGTGATAATTAGCGAAATTATGGCTCAGAAAAATCTGGAAAAAATTGTAAAATTCCAAAATATTATTTTAGGGCTCTGATAAAAATTTGGGTCAATTTGGATAAGTTTTGCTAATTGTATGCTTAAACATAATTAAGGGGAAAACAAGGGTTTTTGGGTATGTTTGATCTTTATATACATGTTAAATTATGGTTTTGGTGTTTGTGGTTGATTATACATGTTTCTATGACTGTTTGGCATGTTTTATGGTTGTTTAGAACAGTTAAAATGGTCGAAAACGCCGTCGTGTGCCGTAAAAACAGTCGCTGGAAGTCGCAGGAAAGTTTTGCAGGAACCTGACTACGAACCAACCCGTTCGTGACATGAAACCGAACCGCTCGCCTTCCTGAGTCACAAACCGCATCTGAAGGCTCCGGACCGACTTTTTGTGAAGTAACCTGATCCGTTCGTGCTCTATGCACTACGAACCGTTCGCTTGAAGTTTATCACGAGCCGCTACTCAAGTTTTCACGAACCGACCCGGTGGAATTCTCCTATCCAAACCAGAAATGGGGGACATGAGCACCAGAGCACCACGACCCGACCCATATGGAGCATTCCGATCCGAACTGAGGAGCTTGAACTTGAGATGTAAACCACGAACCGAACCGGGAGTACGATCTGAAGCAAAGAGAAGTGAAGAACCGAACCGATCTGGAGATGATAACCAAAACCCGAGATGCAAAGGTAGTCCAAAGGAGAAGTTTGTACTCAGGATCCAGATGAGAACCAACGAGTTAACTTCATGAGTTAGGCTTTGCTGCAGGACGTGTGCTAATGGGTTATCGATGTCCATAACTTTGATTCACCAACAAGACGGATGTTAGGCTACAGATCTGTGCAATGTGGTAGTTATTACTCCATGGGGTAAAGTGATCGTAGCATGGCTATGAGCCAGTGCAGTGGAGTTGTCATGACTTCATGGGGCAGAGTGGACATAGCAAGGGATTAGTGATTATGGATCAGTGCAGTGGAGCCATCATGACTCCATGGAGCAGAGTGATCACAGCAAAGGATTTGGGTGGTCAAAGCAGTGGATATCATATGCTTTATGCACTGAGTGAGAGATGTGAGGATTGTTGCTATGCTTGATTGTTTGACACCACTATGACATGCACACACCCTCCCCTGTATCTTTACACCATATGTTAGTGTCACCTTAGAGTACTGTACATCTTGTTGTGCTAACTCTTTGGTTGCAGGTCCAGGTTCAGGTATGGTTATGTATACCTGTTATTGTTCTATTTTGCTGCTTATTGCTTATACCAGACTTTTGTCTGACCTAGAGTTTTATGTCTCTTCTTATTAGTCTTGGTGGTCTTAAACGAGCAGCCTAGAGACAGGTTAGGTGGTATGCACGAGTAGCTATACTGGAGACGAGCAGGAGGCTTCCACGTATGATATATATATATAGATATTCTCCCTGTGTTGTTGATGGTCACTGCTTTGGGCATTAGTAGTGTAACTTTCCTTTCTTTTGCTTTAGAGACAGTTTTTTGAAGTTGTAATAAGGACGTTGCATCATAAGCTGTATTTTTGGATTTCTGCTGCTATAATGGTTTAGTTTTCAGCTTATGCACTGTCTCACCTGTTTTATGTCAAAGTTATGTTATTATTATATTTTATTTCATGCACTATGATACATATTACTGGTTCCTTTGGTAGTTTTAGATTCAAACCCCTTTTCTTTGGCGACCGTCCCATGCTAGTCAGGCATTAGTACAACGCATTTTGGGGAAATTTCGGCTGGTCCGGGGAGGGCCGTCACACTTGGTATCAGAGCTCTAGGTTGCGTAGTTAACCTAGGGAAGGACATCAGGGAGAGATAGTATACGTATATGAGAGCGCGTATTTGTGATATTTTGGTTTTCAAAAGCTATACATATATGTACTATTAGTATATTTAAGGATGAATTCGCACTGAACTGGCACCACTGAAGAGATGGTTAATCATTTCTCCTTACATATTGAACGATGAGCCGATACACGAGGAATACTGGTAGAGGAGCTAATAATGGGAATGCTCCTGATATGAGGACGATGTTCACTGACTTCATGAGAGAGATGCTTAGAGATGTTCAAAGGGCAGTTCCTAATGCTGCAAATGGTAGTGGTGCAGCGGTGCAGGCGCCTAGGGCCGATTCCGCCAAGCTCTATAAAGACTACACTAGTCTTGGTGGGAAGCCATTCCACGGAACAGAATCGGCTACAGAAGTTCAGGATTGGTTGGATAGCAGTGAGCATATCTTCGAAGACTTGGGTATCGAGGATGCGATGAAGAGAAGGCTAGCATCCCGTCAGCTACAAGGATAGGCAATGAATTGGTGGAACGCTATTAAGGCTTCTACCCCTGACGATCAAGTTATTTGAGATCAGTTTAAGGCCCGATTCAGTGATAAGTTCATCCCAACTGCTCAGAAGTCAGAGTTTTTTAGGAAGTTCTTGGAGCTCAAACAGAATGGTAGGGCAGTCTCGAAATATGTTGCTGAGTTCGATACTTTATCGAAGTATGGATTATCCCTTATTAACACTCCCGAGAAGAAGAATGAAAAGTTCATAACGGGCTTAGATCAGTACTTAGGGGAAAGGCTTATAAACCATATTGATGAGAATTTTGGATAAATTGTTGGGAAAGCATTGAGGTCAGAGAACCTTTATCCTAAGCACAAGATTGAAGTCGTTGTTGCATCTGTAGATGGGCCAAAGCCGCATGCAAGCGGTGGAGGCAAGAATAATTCTCAGAATAAAAGGAAGTAGAGTCAGACCAAGGTTGGTTATAAAAAGAAAGATAAGAAAGAGGTAGAGTGCTTTAGGTGTGGCAAGAAGGGCCATTATGCTAAAGAATGTCGAGTAAAGCCAGCAGACAGGAAGTGCTTCAACTGCGGCCAAGTGGGGCATCACAAGGATAAATGACTGCAACCCCCTAAAGAGAAGCAGATTGTGAAAGCTTATGCTATTAATGTTGTTCCTTCTTCGTCGAATTCCCCAACTGCGGCGGAAAAAGAAAAGAATGTCGTTATACAAGGCATGCTTTCCGTTTATGATGTTCCAGTTAGAGTGTTGTTTGATACCGGGGCTTCCCATTCCTTCATATCTAGTGACCTGGTAGATAGGTTGGGATTGGAACCCGAAATAGTCGATAGGCCTTTAGCAGTGACGAACCCGATTGGTGGTTCAACTAGCCTTAGTATGATTTGTCGAAATTTGGTCTTGTCGAGTCATGGATGTATGTTTGCTTGTGATTTCTTTGTTTTGGACTTTACTGTGTTTGGTATTATTTTGGGAGTCGATTGGCTCCAAAGATACGGGGTGGTGGTAGACTGTGAGGGATTTTCGGTGACTATTAGGGCGGATGATGAGTGGAGGGTAGTGTTTGGTGGCCTACCTAGTGATGAGGTGATGGCTAGTTTTCTAAATTCCCTCGACATCTCGCAGGACAAGTTAGCAGGAATTCCTGTTGTTGGCCAGTATCCGGATATCTTCGAGGAAGTGACCAGACTTCCACCACACCGAGAGATCTAGTTTCATATTGATTTAGTGAAAGATGCCAAACCTATAGTGATGCCACTTTGTCGTATGGCACCAAGGGAGCAGCGAGAGCTCTAGGTGCAAGTAAGAGATGTTTTGAAGAAGGGATTTATCAGAAGAAGTGTTTCTGAGTGGGGAGCACCAGTTGTGTTTGCTACCAAGGCAGATGGTTCCCTTCGATTGTGTGTGGACTACCGCGAGTTGAACAAGGTGACGAGGAAGAATAAGTATCCTCTATCGCAGATAGATGATTTGTTTGATCAGTTGAGTGGTGTGAGAGTGTTCTCCCAGTTGGATTTCGCGACAAGTTTCATCAGCTTAGGGTGGAAGCTGAGAGCATAGCTAAAACGACCTTACGGACGCCGTCTGGATTCTATGAGTGGTTGGTCATGCCATTTGGGTTGACCAATGCACCAGCATATTTTGTGGATCTTATGAATAGGGTATTCAGAGATCAATTGAATAAGTTTGTTCTTGTGTTCGTAGACGACATCTTGGTTTATTCGAGGACAGAGGAAGAACACAAGGAATAATTGAGAGTAGTGATGGAGGTGTTGAGAAAACACTAATTGAAAGCAAAGTTTTCTAAGTGTCACTTCTGGAGGAGGGAAGTGAGATTCTTGTGCCATGTTGTTTCAGAGAATGGCATTGTCGTGGATCCTGCGAAGATGGCTATGGTACAAGATTGGCCTACATCCAAGAATGCAACAAACGCAAGAAGTTTCTTGGGATTAGCTGGATACTATCGTAAGTTCATCCAAGACGTCTCCAAGATAGCGGCACTGTTAACTCAGTTGACCAAGAAGAATCAAGCTTTCGTCTGGGACGGAAATTGTGAAAATGCATTCAAGAGCCTAAAAGAAAAGTTGATGTGTGCACCAGTGTTAGTCATTCCTAAAGGGAATGAAGAGATGATAGTATACACGGATGCACGTGGTTCCGGACTAGGTGATGTATTGATGCAAGGAGGTAGGGTTGCAGCTTATGCAA
Source organism: Allium sativum (assembly GCA_030737875.1). Classification (NCBI taxonomy): domain Eukaryota; kingdom Viridiplantae; phylum Streptophyta; class Magnoliopsida; order Asparagales; family Amaryllidaceae; genus Allium; species Allium sativum. Next base: position 5,042,851 of record CM060914.1, on the reverse strand, counting down.
GTTGGCAACTGAAACTGCATGAGAAAAGATACCCTACCCATGATTTGGAATTAGCAGCAATTGTGTTCGCATTGAAGACGTGGAGACATTATCTCTTGGGAGAAATATTCGAGTTGTTTACCGATTACAAATTGTTAAAGTATATCGTCTCTCAGAAGGATTTAAATCTCCGACAGCAAAGATGGTTATAATTCTTGGCTTCCTATGATTTCGATATCACATATACACCAGGAAAAGGCAGTGCGGTAGCTGATGCATTAAGTAGAAGACATGCCAGTTTAGGGGCTATGTTTCTAGAATGGAAGCAATTGGAATATATCGTAGGGTACGATTTCAGACCAAAGTACGAATTGGATCCAGAGATGTTAGCAAGTTTGACGATCAGACCCACTTTGATTGAGCGGATTGGTTCCAGTTAGAGGGACGATCCTAACCTATTGGAAATCATCTCCAAGTTAGAGATGGGTATCAACGAGGAGATGAACAAGTACGAGCTTAATCGAGATGGGTGGCTCATGAAGAATAGGAGACTAGTTGTGCCTAATGTTAATGGATTGAGAGATGAAGTGCTTAGAGAATGTCATCACTCAAAACTGACTATACGTCCCGGTGGTAACAAAATGTATCGGGGCATGAAGCAGACCTACTACTGGGAAGGGATGAAAAGAGACGTTAGGAGGTTTATATCCAAATGCGGGACTTTCCAGCTAGTTAAAGCCGAGCAAAAGAAGCCTAGTGGTTTGTTGCAACCATTAAAAATTCTAGAATGGAAATGGGAACAAGTCTCAATGGATTTCATTGATGGGTTACCAAGGACTAGATCGGGCCATAATAGCATTTGGGTGATTGTGGACTGATTGACCAAGAGTGCAAGGTTTATACCCATCAGTCGAATAGAACTGCAGCTAAGTTAGCGGAACTGTATATGAAGTGCGTAGTGAGATTTCATAGAGTACCCAAAGGCATTGTGAGTGGCCGAGATCCGTTATTTACTAGTGGATTTTGGAAGAGCTTACAAGAGGCATTAGGATAAGAACTACATCTCAGTACCGCGTACCATCCTCAAACCGACGGTCAGACGGAGAGGGTGAACCGTATATTAGAAGATCTCTTAAGAGCCTGTGTATTGGATTTTGGTGGATCATGGGATAACAATTTGCATCTAGTAGAGTTCGCATATAATAATAGTTATCAATCCAGTATTGGTATGGCTCAATTTGAAGCTTTGTACGGAAGACCGTGCAACTCACCATCATGTTGGTTAGAAACTGGTGAGAAGTTTGTGCTTGGGCCAGATGTAATAAGAGAAACTTCAGACAAGATCAAGGTTATCCAACAGCGAATGAAGGCTGCTCTGGATAGGCAGAAGAGTTATGCTGTTAAGAGGAGAAGGGATTTAAAATTCTCCATTGGCGACTTTGTGTTTATCAAGATTTCTCCGTTAAAGAGTGTGATTCGATTTGGTAGGAAAGGCAAGTTAGCACCAAGATGTGTTGGTCCATTCTCAATTCTCCAGCAAGTTGGGAATTTTTCATATAAAGTTGAGTTCCTGGACAAGATGGCAGGAGTTCATAACATATTTCATGTTTCCCAGTTAAGGAAATTCGTGCACGACCCAGATGTGGCTATTTCACCTGATCAGTTGGATGATATCGAAATGGAACTGAGGCAGTTGGGAACTGCAAGCTGATTCTTATTGTCGAGCATGATACAAAGAAACTTCGAAGGAAAGCGATGAATCTAGTCAAGGTTCAGTGGGGCGGGGATGAAAATGACTATACTTGGGAGACAAAGGAGAGCATTAAGGAGACATATCCAGAACTCTTTGCCTGGTAAGGTTTTCAATTCGATTTAGTCTTTTCGCATGCTGGGATAGGTTTGTTTTGTTTGTTTTGTATGTTTGATTACGAGATATGGCTGGTAGGCATGCAGGACCCATTGGTTGTTTCTTAGTTGAGGAATTTCGGGGGCGAAATTTCTTAAGGGGAGGAGAGTGTAATGACCCGCATTCTACGCATCGGAGGATCGCAGAATATTTATTTTATTTTCATATGAGGTCGCATGGCCGTGTAGCTTTGGGGAACGACTATTGGGGTCATTTTCCATGTTCACGATTTTTGCCGATTTTTAAATGACCGTTTTGTCCCTCATGAAACTTGTTTCGCCTATAACTTTTGATTGGTAAGAAGTTTTGACCTGAAACCACTGCCATTGGATTCGGATGATGGTTTACCTTTCCGTAGATGGTCACATTGGCCAAACAGACTCACCGTTTGGGAGATATGGCTGAAACAAGGTTTAGAAGGTGAAAAACTGCTTAAGTGGGCTGACTAGGGTAATTAGCAAATGTGCCCATAACCCATTTCGGGATTAGGGTTATGGGGAGGCTGAAATGAGTTAGGTTTTCATTCTATTTCAGTTTTTTAGTCACCACTTACCTCTTGGAAACCCTAACAATGGCCTCCACATTCTAATTTCATCCAAAATCGCTCTCTAATAAAGGATTAAGCTAATCTACGTCAAATCAAGGCAAATCAACACCAAATCAGAGTTGGAGCTGCCGTGTTACATAGGAAAACTCCCCAAATCAGAGATAGTTTCAGACTTTAGTTTTATTTGTGGCTAAGGTGAGTGATTTGCATTGTTTTTCACTAATTATGGCTAGTTAGGATGATTATGATAATTAGCGAAATTATGGCTCAGAAAAATCTGGAAAAATTCTAAAATATTATTTTTGGGCTCTGATAAAATTTTTGGTTAATTTGGATAAGTTTTGCTAATCGTATGCTTAAACATGATTAAGGGGAAAACAAGGGTTTTTGGGTATGTTTAATCTTTATATACATGTTAAATTATGCTTTTGGTATTTGTGGATTATTATACATGTTGCTATGACTATTTGGCATGTTTTATGGTTGTTTAAAATAGTTAAAATGGTCGAAAACGTCGTCGTGTGGCGTAGAAATAGTCGCTGGAAGTCGTAGGAAAGTTGTGCAGGAACCGGATCGGATCGCCCCCCTACGAACCGACCAATTCGTGACATGGAAACTGAACCGCTCACCTACCTGAGTCACGAACCACATCTGAAGGCTCAGGACCGACTCGTTGTGAAGTAACCCGATCTGTTCGTGCTCTATGCACCACGAACCGTTCGCCTGAAGTTTATCACGAGCTGCTACTCAAGTTTTCACAAACCGACCCATTGGAATTCTCCGATCCGAACCAGGAATTGGGGACACGAGCACCAGAGCACCACGACCCATCCCATATGGAGCATTCCGATCCGAGCTGAGGAGCTTGGACTTGAGATATGAACAACGAACAGAACCAGGAGTACGATCTGAAGCAAAGAGAAGTGAAGAACCGAACCGAACTGGAGGTGATGACCAAAACCCAAGATGCAAAGGTAGTCCAAAGGAGAAGTTTGTACTTTGGATCCAGATGGGAACCAACGAGTTAACTTCATGAGTTGGGATATGCTACGGGACATGTGCTAAGGGGTTATCGACGTCCATAACTTTGATTCACCACCAAGACGGATGTTAGGCTACGGATCAGCGCAGTGGGGTAGTTATTACTCCATGGGGCAGAGTGATCGTAGCATGGCTATGAGCCAATGCAGTGGAGTCGTCATGACTTCATGGGGCAGAGTGGACATAGCAAGGGATTAGTGGCTATGGATCAGGGCAGTGGAGCCATCATGACTCCATGGGGCAGAGTGATCATAGCAAAGGATTTGGGTGGTCAAAGCAGTGGATATCATATGCTTTACGCACTGAGTGAGAGATGTGAGGATGGTTGCTATGCTTGATTGTTTGACATCACTATGACATGTACACCCCTTCCCTCGTATCTATACACCATATGTTAGTGTCACCTTAGAGTACTGTACATCTTGTTGTGCTAACTCTTTGGTTGCAGGTACATGTTCAGGTATGGTTATGTTTACCTATTATTGTTCTGTTTTGCTGCTTATCGCTCATACCAGACTTTTGTCTAACCCAGAGTTTTATGTCTCTTCTTATTACTCTACGTGTTCTTAAATGAGCAGACTAGAGATAAGTTAGGTGGTATGCACGAGTAGTTATACCGAAGACGAGCATGAGGCTTCCACGTATGATATATATATATATATATTCTCCTTGTGTAGTTGATGGTCAATGATTCGGGCATTAGTAGTGCACCTTTCCTTTCTTTTGCTTTAGAGACAGTATTTTGAAGTCGTAATAATGATGTTGGATCATAAGCTGTGTTTTTGGATTTCCGCTGCTATGATGGTTTAGTTTTCAGCTTATACACTGTCTCACGTATTTTATGTCAAAGTTATGTTATTATTATATTTTATTCCATGCGCTGTGAGACATACTATAGGTTCCTTTGGTAGTTTTAGCGTCAAACCCCTTTTCTTTGGCTACCGTCCCGTGATAGTCAGGCATTAGTACAGCGCATTTTGGGGAACTGTCGGCTGGTCCGGGGCGGGCTGTCACAACTGGCAATAATGCTAATACCCATAATGAAGAAATCGATATCGATGGAAACAAGCAGAAACAACATATGAGACCCTCTTTCCAAATGTAAGCACCACCATAGGGCTACCTTTGTGAATCAAAAGATCAGGACCCCAGCCAACTAAATTAGGTCGTCTACCTATCCAGATTCCCTGGAAAGCAGTTTATCTCGTGGAGCAAAATGATAGTGAAGAGAACATCTCATAAATGATCAAACAGATTATGAAGGGAAGTTTTGCCAAGAAAGAAGAGGAGAAAGACTGAGGTTATTCTCCTAGCAGAACCCCCTTCACTAGTAAGAATTTGAAAGTTGCATGTCCTATGAAATTTGTCCCACCAACGATGTCGGCATACTATGGGACGACTGTTCCTAACTTGTTTCTGTTTAAGTAAGATTGCCATATGAATGATGCTCGGGCAACGGATGAGGTGAAATTTTCCTACTTCCCAGTGTAATTGGAAGGAGTTGCGTCGTTATGGTTTACAAAGCTTGCACCAAAATTAGTTGGCAAGTTTGAAGATTTATCTCACAAGTTCAAGCAACAATTTAGGTTATACACCTCAAAAGCAAAGGACGTCATGTCTTTTTCCGGGATGGTTCAGAAGCCGAAAGAACCACCGAGTCCTTCTTGAATTAATTTAACACTACAATAATAGAGATTGGTGACTCAGAGCCAAGGATGGTGCTGATGGCTCTAGTTCAGCCTACTGATAAAGAAACTGAATTTGGAAAATGGGTGAAAATGAAAGAGCCTAACACTCTTGAGAAATTCTACAAGAAGGAGAACGAATTCCTCAGATGGGAAGAAGCGAACCAGGTAGACGGGGATGTTGTTAATTCCATACAAAACCATCTCGTCAATAGTTACAAAGAAGATGTACCCGCTCAAGAAGAAGGAAAAAAGGAGGGAGGTTGGAAAAGAGTTGATGAAGGAAAATGCAAGGATAAAAAGGATGGAAAACGCATTCGGTACTACAATCAAGAAGAATTCACACCTCTAAATGATACACATGAAAGTATCTTCTTGGCCACCAATGAGCAAGAACGCTACCCGAGCCACCTCCTATGAATATGGCAGTGAATCAAAAGAATTCCGGTAGCTTCTGGCATTTCCACTACCGGCCGGGAATAAGACTAACGAGTGTAGACACCTAAATAATATAATAGAAAATCTCATTAGGGATAAAAAGTTACAGCAGTATGTCAAAAAGCCTCAGGCAGTTCATTCATCCCCAACGACTTAGGGGCAAGTTGTCCCAACTAACTATCCGGGGCCCAACAATCGAAATGGAAGTCGTAATAATGGAAAGTTGGCCATTCATACCATCGTCGGCGTCCCGCATCCTGCACATAAGAGTTGGGATAAATGGAAAGATACTCAAGTGCCTTGAAATTCACCCCAAGGAATGAAGCTCGTCTTGTTTTGGAAGATACAATGCTGTAAAGCAACAAAGAAAATTCAACGATGACATAGTCTTCGGAGCCAGGGATACAGAGGGGGTTGAAGCTCTCATACTCAATCCAATGGTGATAGCACTTGGCATTGGGCCCGCCGCAGTAAGGAGGGTGCTCGTAGACTGTGAAACTGCCAATGACAATTGTGTCAGCCTGTCAAGCCAAAATCCAAGGCATCTCTAGTAATCCCCAACAGCTTATCAGAACAATCGATTTGCTTATCGAGCTCGGAGAGGGTGAAAGGAACGTGGTATTAATGCAAAATTCCGTCATTGTTGATGAGGTATCGGCATATAATGCATTCCTTGGTAGACCCACACTGGTGGATTTCAAGATCGCTATGACACTATAGTGTCTTAAAATGAAATTCCTGACTGAAATTGGTGTTGGAGTAGTTAGAAGGGACTAGAACGCTGCCCGAGAATGCTATATAACTGAATTAAGAGAAGCCACGAGGAAAGAAAAGAAGAAGCATGTGCAGCAACCCCTCCACATTCAAAAACCCATCTTATAGCAACTAAGGGAAACCCCAGCACCGGAGAGCATAATCTCGCTCGAAAAGCTATGGATCCTCGAAAGAATAGTGCAGGGGATAATAGGGCAGCACCCGCAGAAATGACAATATGCGTTTCAGTATACCCAAAGGATCTGACCTGAGTGTTGAACATCAGATCGCAACTTGGTATGAGAATGTAAAAAGAACCGATTGTTTTTCTTAAAGCTAACTTGGATGTGTTCTCTTAGAGTCACGCAGATATGCGTGGGATTTCGCCAAGAGCGACAAGTCATCCTTGAATATTGATCCTTGATATACCATAGTAAAACTGAAAAGGTGAACCCAAGGTCTAGAGAGATCAATGGCCTTAGAATACAAAGTCAACTGTTTGATGGAGAATGGGATCATTAAGAAGTAAACATATCAAGACTGGGTGTTTATTCCGGTTTTGGTCCAGAAGCGTGGTGAGTATGCATTGACTTCTCGAACCTCAATAAGGCATGCCCTAAGGACAACTTCTCATTACCAGGGATTGACCAGCTTATGGAAGAAATGGAAGGGCATGAATTTCTATCTTTCATGGATGTATATTCGAGATATAATCAAATCATGATGCATGAAACCGTTCAGGAAAATACTAGCTTTATTACAGATTCGGGACTGGATTATTACAAGGTAATGCCCTTTAGCTTGAAGAATGCCGGGACAACATACCAACGACTAGTCAACCTGATGTTCAAGTCTTAGGTTAGAAAACCCATGAAGGTATATGTGGATGATATGTTAGTCAAGTCACAAATGGCAAGTTGTCAGATGGCATTCTAGTGGTGATGTTTATGATTCTAAGGAAGTATGGAATGAAGCTAAACCCATTGAAGGTATTTTTTGGTGTATCATCCAGAAAATTCCTAGGATTTATGGTCAGTTCCAGTTACATCGAAGCCAACCCAACACAAGTGGCAGCCTTGAGGGAAGTAAGGGCTCCTCGAGATAAAAGAGAGTCTCAATGGAAAGATCACAACACTAAGTAGGTTCATATCAAAGGCAACCGATAGATGCATACCCATCTTCGATGCTTTAAAGAAAGCGAAGAAAAACTTTGAATGAAGAGTAGAATGCCAGACTGCCTTTGAAGAGATTATACGGCACATGGAAGCCCCACCAATGCTCTCTAAGCGTAGCAATAGGGAAGATTTGTTTATTTGTCTACTGAGCTTAACTTTGGTTTGCAAAGAGTCACAGATTCAATAACCAGTATACTACATCAGCAAGCGGTTCACTAGGGCAGAAAAGAATTATCCGAAGCTCGAAAATCTTGCTTGTTGTTTGTTGATCGCAGCAAGGAAATTGCGAACTTATTTCCATGTGCATTCGATCAAGGTGTTGATAGATCAACTGTTAAAGCAAATCTTATTCCGACCAGAAACTTCGAGATGCTCGTTAAAATGAAAAATTGAGCTAAGCCAGTATGAGACAACCTATTGTCCCTTGGGAGAAACCAATGGGTAGGCTTTAACTAATTTTATTGCAGAGTTTACTTTTCGGGAGGAAGAGGAGGAATTAACAGTGGAAACAGACACTTAATGGAAGACACTCAATGGAAGTTGTATGTAGATGGAGCTATGAACATATAATGCTCAGGTGCGGGGTATTCTAGGAAATCCTCGAAGGGTGTTCAGTATGTTGTGCATTACGGTTGGAATTTCCATCTATCAACAATGAAGCGGAATATGAAGCCCTAATAGAAGGATTAAGGATAGTCTAAGAATTGAATCTCCGAACTCTCTAGATATTTAGTGACTTCCAACTTATGGTGTGCCAGGTTCGGAGAAAGTTTCAACCAAAGGGAGGAAATTTGGCTCCATACTTATCAAAGACATGGGAACTTGTCGACAACTTTGAACACTATGCCATTACCCACATCTCTAGGGAGGAAAACATGAAGGCTGATTCACTCGCAAAGTATGCTAGTTTGGAAGATGCATAGCTTTTAGGTTTGATGCCGGTAGAAATCCTTAGTGATCCAAGAATTAACGAAATGGAAGTTGAGTATGTTATGGAAACTTCAAAGGAGCCGAAGTCCTGGATGACCCCTATAAAAAATACCTAACTTATGGAATGCTCCCCATAAGTCAAACCAAAAGGAAAAACTACTTTGAAAAGCCTCGATATTTGTCATGTAAGATGGAAAATTGTGTAAAAGGGGGTTTTCTATTCCACTGCTGCGATGTGTGGCTTGAGAGGAAGCTAAAAGGATCTTGTTTGAGGTGCATAAGGGAAAGTGCGGAGATCATTCCGGTAGTCAGACTCTAGCAGAGAAGATACTCCAGTATGGTTATTCTTGGCCCGAAGTAAGTAGAGACACTACAGACTTTGCTCGAAAATGTGATAGATGACAAAGGTTTGCCAATATCGCGAGGCCCTCATCGTCCCAACTAACACAAATCGTTAGCTCATGGCCATTCACAATATGGGGAAACGATTTAATTGGAGTGCTGCCTATACCCAAAGTGAGCGCTAAATATGCAATAGTTTCTGTGGACTACTTTACAAAGTGGGCCGAAGCAGAGCCACTAGCCACAATCACCACTAAGAAATTTATTTACTTTGTCACTAAAAATATAAATTGCACGTTTGGTGTGCCGCAAAAGATCATCACTGATAATGTGACGCAATTTGAGAGTAGAGAGTTTTAGGATTTCTACAAACAGTACCACATTCAGAAGAGCTTCACAATTGTAGCTCACTAACAGGAAATTGGACAAGTGGAGGTTGTTTACGAGATTATCAAGTCTACCATCAAAAAGTGACTGATGAGAACCAAAGGTAGATGGGTTGTTGAGTTACCGCTCGCTCATTGGGCCTATCGAATGACTCACAAATCCACGATGGAACATTCACCATTTTCCTTGGCATCCGGCGCTGAAGCAGTGATTCCAGTAGAGTTAGAAGTACCGACCCATCAGAAGATTCACTTCAGTCAAGTTGAGAATGAGCAATTGATATTGGAAGCTCTCGATCAGCTAGATGAGAGAAGGGAGGAGGCAGATCTCAAATTGGAAGCACATCATAGGAAAGTGGCAAAGCATTTCAACTCTAGAGTCTACCACCGCATCTTTGAAGTCGGCGATCTCGTCTTGAAAAGGATAATGATTAGCTCAGGTGTATTCGGGCCAAGTTGAGATGGACCTTATGTAATAGGACAAAAATTCTTTGATGGCTCATTCAAGTTAACCACAGCAGATGGGATCCCTATTCTCCGGTCTTGGAATACAATCACTTACGCCCTTACTTTTCGTAAAACTGATGTTTGGAAGTTGTAATATTTGTTTGCTTTTCTTTTGCTATTTAAAATAAGCCATCACTCATGCCAGAGCATTGTATACAAACTTATGCTATTCAAGTTATTAATAAAATCCGGTGTTGGATCATTGCGACTATATGCTTATTGAATTTATATCTTTTAGTTAAAAGCTTCATTCTCTTATTTTGAGACTGCAAAACACTAAAATTCAATTTAAAAATTTACAATCAACAAGTCCAAAACATATGCGCGATTTACCGGAAAATAACATAGCCTTCAGGAAGGCTGCCCTCAATAAGAATTCAGACACAAAAGTTAATTAAACAAATATGTTACGAAAAGCCAGAATCATAGGGGCAAGCATGGAGAGGTCACTGACAATCGCGCATCTAGAATCCAGTGAAAACCTCGCTCCAACGAGGCACTTGGCATACATCGTCATAGAGTCTTGTCTTTGAAAGCACGACCACTACAGGATGGGTCCGACCTCAATTAAAGGCACATGACGATCGATAAACACCAAGTGGAAAGACAACTCTTCCTTACAAGGCATTCTTGATATACATCGCGATGAGTCCGACTTTAGGAAACATGACCAATGCTAGTCGGTCCCGACTCCGACCAAAGCCACACAACCACAGATAAACATCGAGTGGGAAAAGACCTTGTCCTTACGGAGCACGCTTGATATACATCGCGATGAGTTCTTGTTTGGGAAACAAGACTAATGCTAGTCGGTCCCGAACCCGATTAAAGCCATACAACCATCGATAAACATCAAGTAGGAAAAGTCCCCCTCCTTACATATAACTCTTGATATACATCGCGATGTGTCCGGGGTTGGGACACATGACCGATGCTAGCCAGTCCAAACCCTGATTATAGCCACATGACCACCAATAAACATCCAATGGGGAAAGACCTCGTCTTAATTGAGGATACTCGATATACGTTTTGATAGGGTCCAACTTTGGGAAATATCACCAGTGTGGATGGGTCCTTAACGAAGGCTTGCGATGATCGATAAACATCGAGTGAATGATGGAGCTCACCCCAGTAATGTGCCCAAGTAACACATTAAGTAATATGGTCTAGAAAGAATACCGAGAACCAGAAACTGGCAAAGTAAGATATTGGCCAACTTTTGGGCCAAAGCCGTTCGCAGTTCAACTGATCAAAGCCCAATGTCAGAAAATTCATTCTCAATATCGATCGTTCGACCGATAGAACGACTTACACTCCAGGAAGCCCAGGTAAGGTTTAGTTCAAGCCAATCTTCTTCAGAAACGGCCCGAGCCTAGGCCAGCCCGAGTCATACTCCTTCATATAAACGGCTCAACGAGCCCGGAAAAATCGCTCATCTCAACTGACCAAGTTCATCGTTCCTGTAACACCCTGTATTTTCTACGAACGTATAAGTAACAAATTAAAGTATACTTAATTTTAGGAGAAGAATCAAGGGAAATGGGTTGCGCCATTGCGTTCGTCTCGAAATTCTGCTTGAGATAGAGTCTGAGTTTACGTAAAGCGGATACCGTATGAAGAAGATATGGACGAACGAAGTTAGGTAGAAAAACCGGAAACAAGCCAGAATACACTGGCGCATATATGAAGTGCGCCAGTACAAAAATACACTGGCGCACCTGCCAAGTGCGCCCATACCAATCCAGCACAGAATTCTAGAGTGTTCTGTGATGACGTGTCTTCTTCTGAGTGGCTGGATGACCTGTCTTCGAGCTGGGTAGTTCTGATGACTTCTGGACTGATTTGAAGGCTCTAAATCACCCTATTCTCCTATAAAAACACCCCCAAACCTCACTTTCTCTCCACACAATTTCATTCTTCCTATACTCTGCGTCTATTCTAATTAAAATAAAATAATGGCGTTGCTACTCTGCTGAAATCTAAGCTAGAACTAGTGCATCTTCTTCCAATCTGGATAGAATTAAAAGAGAACGACTATTTTCTCATCTAATCGATAGTCTACACCAAAGGAGATCTATTCAGTGTCAGAATACAGATTCCTGAATACAAGAATCATTCCCTTTTTGTGAGTACAGTTATTTTCAGATATGAACTTTAATTATGATCTTGACATGGCTATAAATCTGAATCTGAGGTTATGCATATTCTTATCTGTTAGATCTGTTTTTCTATGACTATTCTCTTTCTTTTTTTCTGTTCTATAGCCAGGCTACTACGAGCCTACACCAAATCTCATAAGAGATTAACTCACGAACGCTAAATTTTGGAGTAAATAATTAATAATGCATAACTGAACATGACTGATATGTGACTGATTTGAGAAAAGGACATATGTTGTAAATTAGATCTAGATCTGTGCATACTCTGTGATTTAGAAGAAGAGGAATCATTGAATGATAACATATGACTTGAAACTTGGGGACATAATGCATATAAAAATTAAGATCTGATTTTGAGAGGATATAATTTAAAGATCTAGATTTTTGGGTATATTTTTATATAACGATTCATGACTTGAAAAAGGAATATGAAACTTAGGCGTAAGGACCTATATTAAAATTGGATAACTATTAATGTGAATGCGCCTAAATATGGATTTTTGGATATTGGCATTAAAGGCTATAATTTGGCATAATTCATATCATGATTTGGGGCTTTTAGAGAGTGTTCTATACTGTGCAAAGTTTAACGAAGATTCGGGGGCATATATTGTATTATGAATTATGACCATGATTTGAGCATGTAAATTTAGGCTTAATTTATGATTAGGCAAGATATGTAAATAGAATTTTTAAGAAATGTTAAATCTTCTAATCTACTGAATTGCCTAATCTGCTAAATCTTTTGAATTGTCTGTTCTGCTAATCTGCTAAATTTCCTAATCTGCTAGATCTTTTATCTACTAAATCTGTTGAATTGCTTAATTTGTTGAAAGCTGAATAATTATAATTTGGAGGCTCGATCTAAAATTGAGTAAAACATGTTAATAGAACTTTGGATAATCTGCCGTAACTTGTAAAGAAGTTAAATCTGCTAAATGGACATAATTAGTCTGATATTTTCTATAATGGAATAAAGTGGCTATAACGTGAGGTTAGACTCCGTTTACGGTAGAAGCCTGCTCGGAACCAACCGGCTTAACCAGCGACCGCAAACTGTTAGTCTAATGTGAGAGGACGTAGGCATAACTAAAATATGCTTAGACACGAGGTTAGGTCTGGCTTGTGGCAGAAGTCTGCCTGGAACCACCCGACATATCCAGCGGCCACAAGCTACTGACCTAATGTGAGAGGTCTATGCATTAATATTTATTTAATGCAAATCTGAGATAAATATGATGTTTAAAACGTGTTGGGTGGATAGGGTTAGACCAACTGGACTGATGAATTTAACAAACCCGTTTCACGGATCTTTAGGCCCAGTACAAATTTAGACAATCTGTAAGTCTGCTAAAACTGTACATCTGATCCGTTAGTCTGGAAACTTGTTAACTTGATTGTCTGATCTTGAACTAGTAAATCTGAACTTTGTATGTCTGAAACTTGTAAACAAGTTAATCTGAAATCTGTTAGTCTGGGGACACAAGGTTAGGAGGGGAAATACTTGTGTCATATGTTGTTTGGGACCCATATTAGTCAGTAATCCTTTCTGGTATCAAAAACTTTGACCCCACGCTATGTAGGGGTCTAGGCACGCTTACTGAACTAATTATAAGCAGTTCATTCTGATAATAGCGAGGGGTGTTGATGGTGCGTTCCAACTGGGTCATGTGCATGCATGGATCCGGTCTGCTCTGAGGACGTAAGACACCGTGACATCTGTAAATAGGTTTGTGCCAATAGGTTGCCACTTTTGCTAGTGATACACTCTACTGTGGGGCCAACATAGGGTATTTATGTATTAGGGAGCCGATCGCTTGGGGTAGGACTTAGGGTACACTTAGTTCTGTCTGTTTCTATTGGTACCGTCTGTTTCTGTTGGGTGGTAACACCTGTCTGTTTCTATATGGTACCGTCTGTTGGGGTGGTAAAGGCCCATTACTAGTGTACACCTAATTCTAACATTCTGTTTCTGTAGGGATTATTCTGTTTCCGTCTCTGATTCTGTTTCCGATTCTGTTTCTGTACCTTCTGTCTGTTGGGGTGGTAAAGGCCCATTATTTGGGTGGTAAAGGCCCATTATTAGTATTCTGTTTCCGTACCTTCTGTCTGTTGGGGTGGTAAAGGCCCATTATTAGTATTATGCTTCTGTACCTTCTGTCTATTGGGGTAGTGAAGGCCCATTACTAGCATTCTGTTTCTGTATAGATTATTCTGTTTCGATTCTGTTTCAGTTTAGACATTAGGGTAACACCTAACCCTGTTATACTAGTATTAGTGCAAAGAAGTAAGATGTAAGTAAGGAACTTAACTTGGTTTACATCATTCTGTTTCTTCTGTTAACTTAAAGTATATCTGTTATTCCTGTTGATGTAATCTCTAATCCAGCTTTATTTACATGTCATGATAATATTATCTGTTTATATGCTGGAAGTCACTGGACTCGCCAGACTTTATGTCTGACCTCGTTTGTTTTCGCCCCTTTTCTTTCCGTTTCCCCCCAGGTGCTCAGGGTGGAAACATAGGAGCTTGATTCTGATTCTCTCTGCTTGAAGTGCTTGGAGTATTGCTTGGCTTTGACTCTATCTTTTCATGGCTGTTTATGTTGTGGATTATGGATTTGAAACTTTACATTCTGAAGGATTTTGTATAAGACTGATAATTATGTACTTGAGTTTTGGTATTGTGATTTAGAAAGATGTAACCAAACTTATTTCTGCTTCTGCTGTAATAAAGTTATAATTTTTCAAGTACTACTTATCTGTCTTTTAATATTCTGTTCTGTCTACTAACGCTACATCAAAGTTAAGGCATTCCCTTTGTGAGTGACCTTAACAGAGGTGGGGTGTTACAGTTCCCATCAAAGTAGGATCGACCAATTATCTCGGATTCCTTTAGGAATATCCAGACGAGTTATTCAATGCTCAGCCCGACTCTTAAGGTAATAAAGGTGGTCAACTACTCCTGCACAAAGCTCTACTTTTGATACACCTCACCACGAGTGCCACGTAAGCCACTATTTCTGAGGATACTATTAATCAGCAGTGGATCGGGTCCCGCTACCTCAACTACAACCAATAATCGAGCTCCATGTGTCCAAGCTCCAAAAAAGAGGAAAGCCATGTGTCAGTCTGCTCAGCCAACTACTCCATCTATAAATACCTCCGAGCTCTAAATGGAAAAGGACCTTCTTTCCGGACTTCTTCTCAACTTTTGCTCTTAGGCTTTTTTCGGCTACTTCACTTTTTGGCTGAGCTTCTCTTCTACGACTAAGTCCAAAAATAGCCAGTTCTTCTTCTTTTCTCTAAACAGAAAAAAGCATTGTACTTGTAACCAAGCAAAAAATCCATATATATAAAGTAGACATAGGCATCATCTTTATCGAACCATTATAAAAGTCTTGCGTGTTCCCTGTCTTCCTTACTTATTTACGCTTTGTGATCAATATTTGTGTGATCTCCGCACGTTTGGAGGTTGACTGTCACTAGTGACCAACTTTTGACGTCAACATTTTGGTGAGCTAGGTGGGGACGCGCACCGGCATACCCTGCGACCCTCAGCAAGTTTCAAGTCATGGTGAACAAGCGGAAGAAAGATGCAACATCTTCCCGTCCCATAAACGCCGATGCAGCTGAGAAAAATGCTATAGAAGAAATTTTCGAAGCCTCATCTCATGAAGAAGTTTCCCGACATATTACTAGGGATGATATTGACAAGATTCTGGCCAGGTTCAATAACCAGATGCCATCTCAGGGTAATCTCCTCGAACACCAACAACGGTTGATGGATCACCTTCTCGGTTAAGTGGAGATGGGATTAAACGCTTCAACATCAATTCCTCCACCAACCAAGATTGGGGCAACAACTGATCTTCAGTCTGCACCGAATTAGGCCACTGATCAGATCCTACCTCTACTTCCTCCTGGCTCGGCTCTAACAGTCGACCAATTACAGCCAGGAGTCTCACTTCCAGCAATCAGCGCAACCGCAACTGCAGATTCGTAGGAGGCACACGATCACGATCTAGGTCATTCGAATATATTTCCTCCTCCCCGAGGACCAGCTCGACCCCTCGGATTAATCGAACAACTACCGGGTCCATCAGAATCAGTGCCATTCCCATTACAATCTGGTATCTTACCGCAGACTCGTTTAACGACTCTTCTCCTTCAACAAAGAGCTGGTGGAGCCTTCCCTTTGAATCAGGGAGACCACTCTACCATATCGGTTCTCACCATGGTGGAAGATAAACGCTGCCATAAATCCTCCTAACATCGCCTCGACTGGGGGCAACGCCGAGCCCCGAACATCGCATGCTATGTTCGATCAGATCAGACTTTCTGTCATGGGTACGACCCGGTCAAATTCTTATCAGGTCCATGAGGGGCTATTCTACCCAGAATCACTAGCTAGGGATCATCTTTGCCCTCACCTTCACTCTACTCTTTGAGATCGAGCCCAACCAATGACCACCCTTCCAAGCATGCTTTCGTTGGATCCTAGAGCTGGAGTTCTCCCAAATGCAGAGCTAGATTCGTGGCAACAACTCCTCGGAGATGAAAGCTAGCTTCCAAGCATAATCCGGTGTTTCACATGGGGTAACTCTTCCCAGCAGGATATAGATAATATCCACCGCAGTCCCTTCACCATGGAGATCAAAAACTCCCGTAATCCTCCGGACTTCAAATTTCCAGTTATCGAGCCTTACAGCGGTCAGACTGACCCAACCATCCGACTCATGTGATATATGTGTCACATGGACACTACAAGAAAATATGGTCTTCACCTATTGTTTATCCATTAAATATTACACACACACACACACACTTTTTGATGAATCAAGCACGAGCACGACCGGTCAGTATATAAACTTCTGGCCAGGTCCTAAAGACTTGTTGATTGGTTCTAAGATGATTGAAGTGATTGACACTAAACAACATAGCTCGGTTGGTTATAATGTAGCCCGGTCAGTATTCTCAAGTCTATGGTCTGGTAAGTGCTATGGAAACATGATTCGGTTAGCTTAAAAAAGAAAAAAGCGGGCGGTTGACAAAAATATGACCGATCAGTAGTCAAAGGTATAACTGACCGGTATTCAAAGGCGTGGCCAATCGGTAGTTTAAGGATATAACTGGTCAACTCTGTTGACAACTGGAGATAGCTTGTTGGTGGCATTTTCTGTAAATATCCAAATACACCGATCAGTTCCCTTTACACTATATTTTCAGCCAACACTTCATTCTCTCCTCACCTATAAATAGGCCATGACTTTTTCCATTAAGGGGATCGATTCCGGGTGACCATGAAGTGCTGGACGATTCTTCCTACCGCCATTCCTAAGCATTTCAATCTCCATTCATCGTCCCCAATCGAAGATCGATCCTACGATCGGCCATGGCTTCCATTGAAATCATCTAAAAGACCAAGAGATTGAAGATCAGCCTTTATCTTACTTGCATTCAAAGACATTTGACCATTTCTCCACTGATCTTACCATTTCTCCATCGATTTACATGGATCTAAGTGAGATCTACATGTGTGAGAGAGAATCTATTGTAAAAGAGAGAAGATGTATATGAAATTGAGATCAATGTACTTTGTAACTTCCATGATATTAATCGAAACTTCCTCCATAGTGGACGTAGGATTCTTTTAAAGCCGAACCACCCTAAAAGCTATGTGCACTTTACTTTTCCCTATTTATTCACTCTTGATCTTGTAATTGTTCATGCTTTAAAGTGTTGATTGCATTTTTGGGGTGTTGATACCGAATTTGATATCAACATTTTTGGCACCCACCATGGGGTTCGAACCCACGTCCACAAGGTTAAGAGCCTTGGTGGTGAATTGAAGTGTTTTATGGAATCCTGCTTGCTAAGATAGGCTCCCAAGGCCTAAAGTGTGGGCCCGTCGAAGAATTTGCTTCAAAGTTGAAGAAGTTATCAGAAATCATGGTTGGTTCAAAGAAAAACAGCAAGTCCGTAAGAGGTACTACGAGTAATGAAAAGGGTGCGTTTTTTACAGGTCCCTATTAAGGTTTTAAATTAGGCTCACATCCGGTCATAAACTTATTGTAAATTAGGTCCCTATTTTCTGAAAATTCATCAAAAAAATATTGAAAAAATATAAAAAAATCACGTAAATTCGTAATTAATTAAAATAATTATTCGGGAAAAAAATTAGACCTAAAAAACATCAAAAAAAACGTCAAAATAAAGAATTACGTAAAAAACAACGAAATGCAGTAAAATGCATCAAACGATGCATATAATTCAATAAATTGCATACATGTATGCATTAATTTTAATTCTACGTCACAACTACAGTAAAAACTCATACATGTATGCATATATTGTAAAAACATGCATCTATCCATGTAATTATTTGAAAACAGCGAACTGTAGAGAAACTTTTCAATTTTGCATATATTTTCACCTGTATGCATACATATATGCAGTTATACAAAAAAACTGCATATATGTATGTAGATATTCAATAGGAGGGTCTGCCTACGTGCAAGTATATTCAAATAGTTGCATATATGTATGCAACTAATAGCAATAGTTGCATACATATATGCAACAATTTTTTTTCTTTGCGTGGACTTCTGGGATTACTTCAAGATTTTAGAATTATTTTTTTATTCATAGCCGCCTTTTTTTTGCCATAAAATGAAAAATGCGAAGCATGTAAAATGGGAAGGCAGAAGTACCTGAAAATTTGGAGGCGGCAGCAAAAACAGGGGGCGGGTTTGAATATTAAACTATGGCTGGATGTGAGGTGTATTATGTTTGGAAATAGGGATGTGAGCCTAATATTCACTAATGAAAATGCTGATAATGATGCAGTTACACCACAAACTTTGAACCGAGTGGTCGGTGAATCCTCGAGACTAGCTATAACTCAAGAGGAATTGAACGTGGTGGTAACCAGCTTGAATGAAAGGATGAATGCCACGACCAAAGTTCTGTTGAAAAAACTTGATGCTTTACTTAATGCTCAAGCCAATCCCCCGCCTCTGAAAGTCGTAGTCAATGTTAACAAAAAAGAGGACTCTTCTGCCTCGGACCCTAGTCGTTCCCACTTTGAAGAATGTCGATAAACGTACAACTCAAAGCGCCACTATTCCCACCAAAGGGGCACCTCTTAAGTGAGGTCCAGGGCATCGGAACTTGAACCGCGATCATTCCGGTAAAAAGACTGATGGTTACTCCATGGAACAAACTGGTGATGAGGAGTTAATCTCAGACCTGATCCAACGAATAATGAAAGAGAACATGGCTCGTCAAGATGACGAGAGGGAATGGGAGTTTTGCCAAGTAAGAATCCATTCATAGAAAGAATTCATCAAGCGAAATTTCTTAAGAAGTTCACACCCCCAACGATAGCACCCTATGGTGGAACTAGAGATCCAAACATCTTCCTGTTCAAATATAACCAACACATGAACGGAGCAAGGTCCACCAATGAGATAAAGTGTCTATACTTCCCCATGTGCCTGGAAGGAGTAGCTTCACTATGGTTCACTAGACTACTGACTAAATGTGTTGATCAATTTGCTGATTTGGCGAAAAGATTCCAAGACCAGTTTCGGCTACAGACTACCAACGTAAGGGATGTGATGTTGCTTAGTGAAATGGAGCAAATTCCAGGAGAAACAGTCAAGGATTTTCTTACAAGGTTTCCATGATACGATAGCCAAAGTTATAGATCCAGAACCTTGGAAGGTATTGACGGCACTGAAGGGTGCTATCGATAAGAAGTCAAATTTGGGAAATAGCTCGAGATGAAGAAACCCAAAACTCTGAAAAATTTCTATAAAAAAGTTAAAAAATACATGAGTGTTGTGGATGATCCTCCCATTGTTCGGAGTGCTGTAGAAAGTAGTGCTACTGGTGAAAGGAAGGGTAGTGAGGTCCAAGTTGATTCGAAACTCTAGGCAAAAAGGGGAAACAGGGGGAAGGATAATAAATCTTATAAGAAGATGCGATTATTCATGCATTGAGATTTGAATCCCATGAATAAAACCCCAGAGAAAATTTATTCTGCTACAAAGGATTCTAGCATCTTTCCTGAATTAAAGCCACAAAAGATTACAAAGCAGCAAGCTAATTCTAGCAAATTCTGTCTCTTTCACAATCAGCTAGGGAACAACACCAACGAATGCAGACACTTGAAGGGTTTGATTGAGGAGCTCACTAGAAAGAAAAAGCTTCAACAATATGTGAGAAATCCCTAAGGTGCTCAAGCGGCCCAGGGGTAGAGTAATGCTACCAGTCAACCAGGTCCCGGAGGGAAGGCTCAGGCTCCTGCTGACTCGAGACCAATAATCAATACAATTTCTGGAGGTCCTCACCCAGCCGGAAGAAGCTAGGAGGACATGGATAAATATGCTAATGAGCTAAAGGACACTTCAGAAGAAGAGAGGTGCTTGATCTTGAACAAAACGCTTCCAATGAAGTTGCCAAAAACTTCCGCTGAAGATGTGGTGTTCAAAGATAGAGATTCTGATGGACTACTTACGCCAACTGTTGATCCCGTGGTGATCACAATCGGCCTTGGTCCCTCGATTGTGAGAAGAGTCCTGGTTGATACGGGGGCCTCCGTTAATGTGCTTTTCATAAATGCCTTCCAAAAAATGAAGCTATCCATGGCGAATGTGCAGGCATGTCAAAATATGATACGTGGATTCACTTGACAGCCTACACATCCCATCGGTGCAATTGATTTGCTCGTAGAATTGGCAGATTGAGGACACAAAGTATCTATGATGCAGACTTTCTTCCTAGTGGACGAACTTCCCGCTAATAATGCATTCCTGGATTGGCCGACTCTGATAGGCTTTAAAGTTGCACTAGCTCCATGGTGCTTGACCATGAAGTTTCCAACTGAAAACGGGGTTGGTGTAATTAAAGGAGATCAGCCTACCGCAAGGGATTGTTACATGACAGAGCTGCGCAAAGCCAGGAAAAAGGAGATGGGAAAGAATGCAGAGGATTCACTCCACATTCGCGACCTCCCTTTATAGCAATTAGAGCGGGGTCCCTGCACTGGCGAACATAGTGGAGCAAGAAAAGAGATGAACCCCAGAAAATCCAGTGCAGGTAATGGAAGAGCGACTCCGGCTAAAATCACGATTCCTATTGTTGTTAGTCCGAAAGATCCAAACCGTGTGCTGAATATAGGATCTCAGTTGAGCCCAGAATTGAAGAGTCAGTTGATTGTCTTTTTGAAAGCTAACTTAGATGTGTTCGCGTGGAGCCATTCTGACATGTGCGGCATATCTCCGAATCTTACAGTCCATAAGCTTAATATTGATCCATGTGTTCCATCTGTCAAGCAGAAAAGGAGAACCCAGGGGCCGGAAAGATCGAGGGCTCTAAAGGAGGAAGTCGACAGGTTAATGGAAAATGGCTTCATCAGGGAATCTACCTATCCAAACTAGGTCTCCAACCCCGTACTCGTGAAGAAAGCAAATAGAAAATGGTGACTTTGTATAGACTACTCATATCTTAACAAATCTTATCCATAGGATAGCTTCTCTCTCCCCAGGATAGACCAGCTGGTGGATTCTACGGCTGGGCATGAGTTGTTGTCTTTTATGGACGCTTATTCAGGCTACAATCAGATCATGATGTATGGACCAGATCAAGAAGACACAAGCTTTATCATCGATCTCGGCATGTACTACTACAAAGTGATACCATTTGGCTTAAAAATGCGGGGGCAACTTACCAGCAGCTTGTGAATGTCATGTTTAAAGCATAAATCGGCAAAACAATGAGGTCTATGTCGATGATATGCTGGTAAAGTCAAATAGGGCCACCGATCATTTGGAGAACCTATCCCAGATGTTGATACTCTACGCTGATACGGTATGAAGTTGAACCCTCTAAAGTGCTCTTTCGGAGTCGCTTCAGGAAAATTCCTGGGATTTATGGTCAATGTCTGGGGCATAGAGGGAAACCCAGCTCAGATATCGGCCTTGAGGGAAATGCGCGCTCCAAGGACCAAGAGGTAACTTCAATGCTTAAAGGGGAAAATTTCAGTTTTGATTCGCTTCATATCAAGGGCAATAGACATGTGCCTTCCTTTCTTCGATTCCCGTATGTAAAGACCCGTAACTTCCCCGGTGAGGGAAAGCGCGGATAGTTCGAGAACAAGCCACAACAGAACGCAGACGGAAGAACATTTCATTGTATATAACAACAATTCCATCAGATTACAAGAATATACAGAGTATAAATGAATATTACATTCGATAAATATCATAGATTACAATACATTACATAACAGCGGAAAATAATACAATACACAACTGAAGGAGATATACGGATACAAAGCTTTTCGGATATCGTTCCAGCTGTAAACCAGGATCCTGTGAACATAAATCTACAAAACCAAAACTACTAGCTGCCCGTGTCAAAATAAGGGCACCCAGAGTTTAGGTTAAAACAATAAACTCCAAGTCAGTCATGGGACTGGTGTGAGAACTAAAACAGTTATAAATCTTTATTTTAAAGTTAGGTAAATCAAGGGACCACGCCGTATAACACGGAACGGGTTTCCTCCCAAGAACACCAATGCATAAAACAACAGCGCAATGCTAAATAAAGAACAATGAAGCTATTATAAGACCCAATTCCCATCACACAATGCAATGCAAGCCGAAGGATAGGGTTTTTACCTTATAATAGCCAAGAATGCTTGATACGTTTAAAACAAATCATTTATTATTACTATAAGTGTATAGTGTATAAAACAACTTCAAATCATAAGTATCAATCACAGACGGCATAAGCGCCCCATCCCACTATGTCGCCATACTAGGCTCTACAAATAAAACCGCAGAATCACGTATTTGGAAATTGGATTTCCATCTATGAACCGAGGCAAAAGATAGTTCTCACCGATTCGAGACTGTCTAGCCCGAGTCTCAGGGCAAGTACTCAGTCAAGCCACTTGGATCGTCAGGGCCGGTCCACCGATGTGGATTAAAATGCCAGAACACTGCGTTTCCCCGCCCTATGGGGCGTAAATGAGCCAACGAATGACTCCATCGGACCCGGATCGTCCGATCAAACCGAGGCACCTCGCAACAGCAACAACCACATAAGTCAAACTCGACAGGCCGTAGGAAAGGAAAGAAAGATATTCAGTGGACTCCAGAATGCCAGAAAGCTTTTGAGGAACTGATCCAGCACATGGCTACACCTCCAATGCTTTCCAAGCCCAGTGACGGAGAAGACTTGTTCTTATACTTGGCAGTGTCCACTCATGCTCTGAGTGCAGCCTTGAGGAAAGAGGATTCAAAAGTTCAGAGGCCTATCTATTACAATAGTAAAAGGTTAACTAGGGCAGAATTGAATTACCCAAAGTTGGAAAAACTCTCCTATTGCTTGCTTATTGCCTCAAAGAAGCTTCGGCCATACTTTCAGGCTCATCCTATTAAGGTCCTCACCGATCAGCCTTTGAAGCAAGTCTTATTCCGCCCAGAAACTTCCCGTAGGGTGCTGAAATGAAATATCAAGCTCAGTCAGTATGATGTTACATACCACCCTCAGAGAGTTATCAATGGACAGGCACTTGCAGATTTTATTATAGAGTTCACTGGTCGAGGAGTGGAGAAAGAGGGACCTATTGTCGAGGCCAGCATTCAATGGAAGTTATTTGTTGATGGAGCATCAAACAACCACTGTTCTGAGGTAGGAGTAATCCTAGAGACTCCTGAAGGAAGATCTATCTGCTATGCGCTAAGACTAGAGTTTCCATCGACAATTAACGAAGCTAATTATGAGGCCCTCATTGTAGGAATAAGGCTGGCAAGGGAATTGTAGCTAAAGACTTTACTGATCTTCAGTGATTTGCAATTGGTGGTATGGCAGGTTCGGAAAGAATTCCAAGATAAAGTATTGAACTTTCCAACTTATCTATCCAAGACTTGGGAACTGCTAGAAAACTTCGAAGATTACACCATATCTCACATTCCTAGGAAAGAGAACACCAAGGCGGATTCACTAGCAAAATATGCGAGCACCGGGGAGGCACAACTGATAGGATTAGTTCTAGTGGAAGTCCTTCCTAGCCCTAAAATAGAGCAGATTGATATAGATTGGGTCATGGAGGCAACCGGTGAGCCAGACTCATGGATGACACCAATCAAAGAATATCTCCTTACCGGTGCACTACCAACAGAAGCTAAGAATCAAGGAAAGATCCTATGGAAGGCTCATATGTACCTCATTCAAGATGGAAGGCTCTACATATGAGGATTCTCTATGCCTCTGCTTCGATGTGTCACAAAGAAGGAATCAAAAGCAATCATGATGGAATTGCATGAAGGCGAGTGCGGAGGCCACATTGGCAATCAGACATTGGCCAAGAAAATTCTGCAATATGGTTATTTCTAGCCAGATGTAAATCGACACTTCGTAACATACACCAGAAAATGTGACAGGTGTCAAAGATTTGCGAAAATTCTGAGAGCACCGTCCATAGTTATAACTCAAATGGTCAGTCCATGGCCATTTGTCGTCTGCAGCATTGATCTTATAGGAGCACTTCCCACAGGAAAGTCTGGATTCAAATATTTCATTGTCGTCGTTGATTACTTCACTAAATGGGCTGAGGCAGAACCATTAGCAACCATAACCTCAAAGAAAGTTATTGACTTTGTCTTGAAAAACGTATTTGCAGGTTTAGAGTGTCGCAGAAGATAATCACGGACAACGGAACCCAATTTTAGAGCAAAGAGTTCCAAAGCTTCTGTGCCAAATATAAAATCCAGAAAAGCTTCGCAGCAGTTGCCCACCCATAGGAAAACAAGCAAGTAGAAGCGGTTAACAAAATCATAAAGTCAACCATAAAGAAGAGACTAGAGAAATCCAAAGCTGGTTGGGTAGATGAGCTTCTGCTTGAACTATGGGCGTACCGCACAACTCATAAAATTGCAACTGGGCATACTCCCTTCTCTTTTGCCTTTGGTTCTGAAGCTATGATTCCCGTAGAGTTGGAGGTTCCCGCTCATAGAAGGATTCATTTCAACCAGGAGGAATACGAGAAGTTATAGCTTGAAGCCCTCGATCATCTTGAAGAAAAGAGGAATGAAGCAGAACTCAGGGTTGCTGCACATCAAAGAAGGGTGGCCAGACATTTCAATTCAAAGGTTAGACACAGGACTTTCGAGATCAGATAACTTGTTCTGAAAAAAGTAATGACTGGAACTGTGGTTTTCGGGCCAAATTGGGAAGGACCATATGTTATAAGCCAGAAAATACGAGATGGCACCTTCAAGTTGTCCACCATAGAAGGAATCCAGATTCCTAGGGCTTGGAATAGCGAGCATCTTCGCCGTTACTTTCTATAATACATTGTTCAAATCTATTGTAAAAGTTGTAAATATTTGCGAACATTACATTTGAGTTATGTACATATGAAAAGTCATGAATGAGAAAGTCTACTTGCTTGCACGAATCATTTATTTACAAACTCTTGCTAAAATTGATTTTTTGAATGTAGGCAATATAAGAGCAATAGCTCATTCACAACACAACTAGACTTGGAAGCTACCTAAGCATATCCCGATTGGGACAGCTCAAGCGTTGAGTGCCAAAAGCATCATGCAAACTAAACAAGATGATTAAATGCACTACCTTGCAAATCTAAAAGGAACAAGCTATCCAGAGTCAAATGGTGAAAAGCACAGCAAATGGGCACTAAGTCAGAAAGCTGCACCTTTCATCATAGAAAACACTTCCTAGAGAAGGAGGTTTTGGATGCCAAATCCCTGACTACGGTCGCCTATCAAGATAAGTGTCTAGCAGAAGGATTGGTATCAAACTCGAACAATGATGCAAAGGTGGAAGCAGCCTAACCAGGCCAACAAACAAAGGGTTGCAAGTTCCACTGTAGAGGCACCTTCTCGAATGCAAGGTTCGGGACCTTAGTTCTATGAATCGTGATAATCCTCGACAAAAGAACTGGCGTCTACCTCGTGGGATGATGCAACACAAGCTGGAAGGACCAACACCATGTTGGAAGGACCGGCAAGACCTAGGCTAGAATTACCAGTCCTAGGCCGGAAGGACCGGCAACCTAAGCTGGAAGGGCCAGCACCATGTCGGAAGGACCGACAAAACCTAGTCTAGAATTACCAGTCCTAGGCCGGAAGGACCAACAACCCAAGCTAGAAGGACCAGCATCAAGCCGGAAGGACCAGTAAAACCTAGGCTGGAAGTACCAGTCCTAGGACGGAAGGACCGACAACCCAAGCTGAAAGTACCAGCACTATGTCGGAAGGGTCAACGAAACTAGGCTGGAAGTACCAGTCCTAGGCTGGAAGGACCGGCAACAAGCTGAAAGGATCAGCATTGACAGAAATCCCAACCGAAAGGGGGTATCCTACAATCTTTCTGATTCTGAGTTAATCAGGATTGACTAGGACAAAATTTGGATTAAACTCAAACCCAAGACCTCCCCGGTGGTATGTATTCGATCAAATCTCTAAAGAACATGGATTATCAGGTTAGTGAGGAAAATTATCAGGTACATTTTTAATCCAAGACCTCTCCGGAGGCATGTACTCGACCAAATCTCCAAAGGACCTGGACCACCAGGTTAGTGATTAAAATGGTTGGATACATTCCAGAATCTAGGATCTCTCAAGCAGGGGCACGAAAAAATGGCATGAATCAACCTACTGAACTGGATCTCACTGCTAAGCAAGCCAAAAAGCTCAAAATCCAATAACAAAGAAAAAAAGCCTTAATTAATGGAACAAGAGCTTCTAGCATCTTAGTTGTAACCAAGAAAATTCAGAAAAGTTGATTGTTTTCAGCTTACCGAGATTGTAGCGACCTTCGGTATGGGGGCACAACCATAACATCAAAAGAAAACCAGCAATGCTAACTTACATACCATAAGTTCGTTACAACCTCATAGTCGGCTAAGTGTATTGTGATACAAGTGTAATATGCGAGTGCAGTGTGCAATGTGCAGATATGAAGAACGACAAAGCTGAATAAAAGGTTGTGTAATAACAAACAAAAACACTGTCCAAAATAAAGCACAATTTCATCATAGAGTCACAAGTCAATTCACAGAGTCACAAAGTCAACGACATAAGCATAAAGTACTAAGCGAGGACCGACACTCGCATATACAATCGGTCTAAATGTACCACAAAAAAGGAAACAGACTGAAATAAAAGCATGGAAATAAAAAATACTACTTCTTTTTCTTCCCACTGCTAGACCTTAAAGACTGTTTGATGGACGAAGGGGGAGGTATATAAGCTGCCTGGCTTCCATCTTTCGCTTCTTTGTCTGCACAAGGACTCTAGGGGGAGAGGTTAATAATTCTTGGCCTATTCACAGCGCGCTTCCTCTTGTGTTTCAAAGTAGACATAGCTGAAGGAAAATTAGGATCGAATTATCAGCGGAAACAACCAAATCAGAAACCCTAGTTATCAATACTCGAACAGAATTAAATCGAAATATGTACCTTACTTCTTTGAATAGCAGAATCAAACGAAACTCTAGCCTTGAACTTGTTGAATCTGATTCCAGATCTAATCGAATCGAGTGCTTGAATTCGAGCACCTCTATCGGAATCCACAAGTGATGCTCTCGAGATAGACAATCGAAAACGAAATTGGAGGTTCGGTACTAGCCGATTAGTTGAATGAGATCTAGGGTTTGGAATTCTCGATTTGGGTTTTCAGAAGAAAAAAAAGAAAAATGAACAAAAGGTGCAGCCTCTTTATTCATTTATAAAGGAAAACCCTACGAGATATTTCTTCACCCTATTACCCATTCTAAAAGACTTAATCAAACCAATTTGATTTCCTTTCAAATTAAATACTCTCTCCATTTGCAACACCTATTTATGTGACCCTATAGGTTGTTGTAGCGTTGGCAACAATTTAAACTGTAAACAGTGAGCGGCATCTAGAAATACATCACTGCTACTCAAGCTACAACAATATCAATGATTCGATATGACCTTTGTGAATAATGTATCAATATAATTTAATCCTTTTAACCGTTATATCCAAGATTAAACTGGAGGCATGGATCGTATCATCCTCTGTATAATTTAACATGTTTTTCTTGATCAATGAGTAGACTGTTTAGAACAAATCAATATTTGAGCACGGCCATGCATTTCATAGTCTCGCTCAATCAATAGGCCTATGGATATCACTACAAATATATCGTAGGGTTAAATTCCATCTAGATCATTCATAATTTATATTTGATTCTAGATATATCCAATAATCACTGTTATCATTACTCTGTTACGAAATAACTTTAGATGATATCAAAACACAAATATCCTCGAATAAAATTATAATGATTTCAGGTCTGAGGACCATTATATCACTATCACTATGAGAACAACTTATGATACATGTTAATTATATTCCATGTAGTTATCTCACGGTGGGTCAGCCCAATACGCTATTCTCCAATACGTATTTATATCTTTACTTTAATATCACGTATATTAATGATCAATGAGATGTGATCATCAGTCAATCAATATACTAGTCTCAATGCTTTATTGTTGTCCTGTATAAACAATAAAACCTGACTAGGGACATTTAAGAATTATAATACTTAATAATTATATAATCTTAAATACAGTCTTACTCGAACTATATAATTCCGTATTATTATTGTAAGGACTTCTATTCTATTATTATTTATATTACGCAGTAAATACAATATAATAGAATAATATTTTATTCCAAATACAATAATGACATCAATAGTGTTATCAATCTCATCGAATGAATTACCTCTAGGACATAAACTCTAATAATAGCCTTAGTATCCCAAACCTCGTCCTCATCATTACTATAATCATAATCAATAGCTCCCAGGTCGGATGCAGTAAGTAATGATGTATTACTTAGGGGAGGAGTGATATGCGGGATAGTGCTAGTTAACACTAAGATCGAGTCGATTGTAGTAGCTTGAATGGTGGTGGCATAAGTAGGAAGATGAGGTGACGAAGGCAAACTTGGCATATATGAATAGTGAGCACGAAATTCGGCAAACCCGAGTGAAGAAGTAAGATAATCCAAATCTGGTATGGTTTGACGAATATCAGTTTTACCTGGGGTTCGCAAGTTTATGAGCCCAACTTCATAATCATTTACATTCAAAGGGGTGTTTTGATTTTCCTCGCCATTCCCTATACATTGCTTGATGGTATCTTCCTGAACAACATGCTCCTCAGCATGATGAACTTCAGTAACATTTTTATCGGTATGAATAGCAGGAGGGTCCACAGGAAGAGTTTGAGAAATTAAAGTCCCAATATTGGCAGGGTTGGATGGAGCATGAACAATAGTATTATCCGGGGTTTTCTCCCCGAAAGATTGAGCACGCTCATGTATCAGTACCTTCCTACTCTTAGCCAAAGCTTCACAGTCTTCTGCTTTTAGGAGAGTCTCCTGAAGGACACCATCTTCTGTACCATCAGAGTATGTAAGCCCCTGTTCCCACATGAGAGCCAGAGTTCGTGGATAGTTGTCTTTCAAATAGCTTAAGCTTCCGCGACTCATGATGCTATAAACGTAAAGTTGGAACAAAGTATCATCAATTTTAACCCAGGCCTGTTCAAGAGCACCAGTCAGCTTGGTTTTATCTTCTTCCAGAACTTTTGCCTTGCTATCCAGCACAGAAAGAGTTTTCTATGGGAAATAATCTTGTCTTCAAGAAATGACTTTTCCCATCGATAAGAAGCAGAAGCTCGCTTTTCCAAAGCCAATTGAGATTCAACAAATTCTTGGGCATATTGAGCTTCTTGAACTTGTTTCCTAGCAGCCTCAAGCTCTTTTTTAAGTTTCTCATTTTTGGCTTCTAAGCTATTTACCCTGGTATTTCCATCTTTTAAAGATGCAATTTCAGATTCTTGTGACCTGATCATGAGGACCAATCCAGCCTTGTCACTTTCCAAAGTTTCAATGTGCTCAAGGTGTTGGGCGTTTAACCTTTGAAACTCGTAGCCAAATTTGTGCCACGACTCTAGTCATTTGTCAGTTTTTCATATAGCCATGTCTAATAGTGTTTCAAGTTGACTCTTGGCAGTATCAAATTGTGTAAGCATGCAACTCTTTATGGTGTTCAGCTCATCCACAGCATCCCGCTTATCATTTGGATGTAAATATGTAATGAAAAGGTTCGCTCGATCCGAATCGATCGCTAAACCGACCAAGACCGTTTGAAACCCTTAATTGTTTTGAGAACATGACAAATCAGAACGCAAACAGAAGAACATTTCATTGTCAATTACAACAATTCCATCAGAATACAAGAATATACAGAGTATAAATAAATATTACACAGAAAATATCAGAGATTTTAATTACATTACTGCAGCGGAAAAATAATACAAAACACAACTGGAAGTAATACACGGATACAGAGCTTTCGGGATATCATTCCAGTTGTAAACCAGGTTCCTGTGAATATAAATCTGCAAAACCAAAACTACTAGCTGCCCGTGTCAAAATAAGGGCACCCAGAGTTTAGGTTAAAACAATAAACTCCAGGTCAGTCATGTGACTGGTGTGAGAACTAAAACAATTATTTAAAGCTTTACTTTAAATCAGATATATCAAGGGACCACGCCGTATAACACGGAACGGGTTTCCTCCCAAGAATACCAGTGCATATAACAAAACAGCGCAATGCTTTTTGGAAAAATGAAGCTATTATAAGACCTAGGTCCCATCACATAATGCAACACAAGCCGGAGGATAGAGTTTTCCCTTATAATAGCCAAACATGCTTGGTACGTTAAAAACAAATCATTTGATACTATTATAAGTGCATAGTGTCAAAACAATTTTAATCATAAATATCAATTATAGACGGCATGGGTACCATATATCATGTCGCCATACTAGGATCTACAATCAAAACCGCAAAGTCACGTATTTGGAAATTGGATTTCCATCTGTGAACCGAGGCCAGGGATCATCCTCTACCGATTCGAGACAATCTAGCCTACCATGTCTTAGGACCCAAACTCAGGTGGTCCCTTGGATCGTCAGGGCTGGTCCACCGATGTGGATTAAAATGCCTGAACACTGCGCTTCTCCGCCCTTTGGGGCGTAAATGAGCCCATTGGCTCCATGGATCCACAAAGTCACCGATATATCCGAGGTGCCTCGCAACAGCAACAACCACACAGGTGAAAATAATAGAAATGTTAGGGCTGGTAGGTCACTGACACCACCCTAGCTAGAAAGAAACACATGTCCTCCCTGAGGTCCTCTCCCGTTTCTGGTTCACAACCGGGGTGTGAAGCTCGCGAATCAACGTTACACAAAGCTATGCCACACAGGAGGTGCTTTGATCATCAACCACAAGACTTTGCTTTTCAACAGAAGCCTTGATCAATTGCCACTTAGGCATGCCACACAGACAATTCACACCATGCGATTGATATCCATCAATATATAACCCCTGAGCTCGTACGTCTCAAAGAAGGGCGTTAAGCAAGAGAATAAATTCTCCGCCGCCAAATAGATATATATTTAATAGAAATCAATCACACAGAATAAAATCCAATGTTAGACACATAGTCCATTTACAAGTTCATTCTAGGTCTGAACGAAACCAGAGGCACCTTGTACCTCGCATATCCATCGATCTCCAAGTACGTCTGGACGATCACCAACTGATTCCCTCCTCTTGGGTGTACAGCCCAATCAAGATCATCAGTAATCACCCAAACGATGTGAAGACCTCCGGTCTTCGACCACCGTCTTCATCCTCGACACCACGTCGAATCAGTTGTTCAGAATGGGATAAACCCGGCCTTTCTGAATAACTCGCGTATATAATAAACAAGTGTTACACAAACACAACATACGCCTCATTCCAATTCAGAATACTCTTTTATTCAAATATTCTTATACTTTGGGAAAGGTTCCCATTAATTTTATCAAAGATAAATTCTTTAAATTTATTCTTTAATCTTCCTTTGAATTTTAATTCAAATTAGTCGGGATTAGCGAACCACACAGCAATAATCATTTATTTTATTTCCCAATCCCAACCTATTCATCCCATGAAGTAAAACTGGTCATACTTCATATCTAACACCACAGTGTTATAGGTAAATTCAATTACCATTTCATGTTCAAATCTAATTAAATATTTAACTATCGCCTGGAGCAAAACCGGTGATACTCCATTCTCGATCATTTCAATCTAATTAAAGATTTATTAAAACTCCACTTAGTTTTAATCTTCCCAATAATCACTATCAATGATTATTTAACTTGCGAAATCATATCCTGTCTTTAACTGGGTTAAAGAACCAATGTCATTTAAAACACGATTCACGATAAACCCAAAAATCAATTCAAATTCAATTCCAATTAAATATCATTTAATTGGTATACTTCAAATAATCTAAATAAAATGATTTAATCTTTTTCTCAACTGGGTTTAAGAACAGTGTTAATGAAGACAGCATTCACGACAAACCCAAATCCCATTTGATATTAAATACAAGGCTCTGAATTGAAAATATATCGGCTTATATTCAATATCAAATTCTACGACCAACAAATATCGTATTGGAAATAACGATATAAATGTATCTTTCAAATTTCCATAACACTATCTGTATAACCACGAAATCCAACATCGAAATATTCCAAAGACAATTTCGATTCAAATCCATTTCCACTTTATATATTGGAAATTCTGGTTATTTTCAAAAGCACTTCAAATCCACCTTATTTATTTTAAAAATAAATGGGATTATAATTCTAGTTCAAAACTAGTTCATTTCGATAAAAATCTATTTTTATCTTTTCAAATTTGGAATTTTTGATCTCAATTCTTCACAAATCATTTCTTATGATTTTACACAAATTATTACTATTTTTAATAATTTTATCAAGGCCCGTACAATCGATTTCCATCAACGGCCATCGAACTGCACTTACAACAACCTTTTCCAAATTTGATTTGGACATAATTCCAAATCCAACCATTAGATTTCAAATATCTAATATTCATTAGAAAGCTCTTTTTGATACGAACCCAACGGTTCTGGGTTTAGGAGAATCTGACGGTCGGATATCCCGTAATATCCATTCGGAGTCAATGGTCGAAATTCACGAACTGCCGTGGCGCGTTCTATTCAGGCCATTATATATATAATATATATATTATATATATTTCGTCGATTTCCTTTCAAAACGTATTTTATAAATCGTTTTAAATTCGTTTTCAAAATGATTTCAACTTCATATTCAATTTTTAATCGAAATTGAATATTCCGTATCATTAATCTCTAAATGATAATGTTTTCAAAACGTTATATTTTGAAATCACTTCCTTTTCTATATTCATTATAAAAATGAATAAAATTGATATAAATATCGTTCACGTCTAAATGGCGCATATCTAATCAACACGGCTTTTATTCAACACATGAATGTTTATTATATTTAACACATAATATTTATTTTATTCAACACATGAATATTTATTTTATTCAACACATGAATTTATTTTATTCAACATATGAATTTATTTTCTATTCAACACATGAATTTATTTTCTACTCAACACATGAATTTATTTTCTATTCAACACATCAATTTATTTCTATTCAACACATGAATTTATTTTCTATTCAACACATGAATTTATTTTTATAATATTCCTTATTTTCCAAGTTGGAATGAGGCCCAATCAACTACCATATAATGTTAATTATATGGATTTTCTACAACACATGTATATAATAGCAACAATAAATCATCAACCATCATCCAGAGTGTACTGCACAACTGCATAAGCATTAAATATAAATAATTAACGCTTACACAGTCTGTCAACCCATCAATTGACATACAACCAAACAATCTGGATTAGTGTATGTCAAATATCATCCCAACACCTATGTGGGGTTTCAAACAATCAAACACGGATTTTATTTGTGCAGTTGGGTGATGTGAAAAATTTATCGTCCCAATCAATATCAATCAAATCAGTGTACATAAACAAATCGTCCGATTTGTTTATTACTATTTATTTTATATACACGTTAAAAATCATATTTTTAACTATAAAATATTTTCCACTATAAAATATTTTATTTCATTCCACATCACGCAATCAAATTTCACAACACATCAATCAAACAAACAAGTCATCCATTGTCTGTGGACGACGGGTGTCGGGTGCTGCTAAGCACCGTCTGCATCCTAGTATATATTTCAAACTAGAAATAGAAATAAAAGTGAGGAGTTCTCACCGAGAGCTAAACCATACGCCACGACTCTTCATATGTAGGAAATCTTTGTCGGGCTCGCCTTTTGTCACTTTTGTCATCCGTATTCGCTTCGTTTTTGACATTGTCCGGAAGGCGCAGGGGTTAGAGGAGGCTGAGGCTAGGGTTTTAGGGGATGGCGGCCTGAATTGGGGGATTTGGGGCTTGTTACGTCGGAGGGAGGGAGGAGGATGCGAGCAGGTGACGGAGAAGGTGGAAGGGGGTCGCGACTGATCCGGTTGGGCCCAGGAAGGGCGGCGCTATGCGTTTCAGTGACTGGGGGGGTCAGGGCTTGCGTTGACGTAGGGAGAAGGAGGAGGTGACGGGAGAGGGGCCAGCGACGGTCGATGGGGGCGGCGCCCCTCCGGTGGTGGCGCGATGGACTGAGAGGGGCGGCGGCTTTCGATCGTGGATTTTTTTTATATATTTTTTTCTTCTGTGAAGTCAACGAGGAAGAGAGGGGGTTAAGGAGAGAGGGAGATATATATTTTTTAAATTTATTATTATTTGAATCCAAAAAGTTAATTTTATTTTCGAACTCGAAATCGAACCCACCGACTGTCGTCCATAGCTAATTACCCCCATTCCGAACACAATGGGATATGTATCGTAGGCTGATTCGACTGTTTCGATTAGTTTTCGTCAAAATCAAAATATAAATCTATATATTCAATTTTAAACGTACATTTCAATTTACTGGGGCCACATAGTGACCTTAAAAATTCCAAAAAAATATTTTCTAACTTCGTATTGACGATGCGGTTCTAACAAAACTAATTTTGTCAAATTCCAAGACCGTTTGAAAAATGGCCATTTTCCAGTCGATTAAAATCAACTGAAACTGGTCAAACGCGTTTTACTTTGCCACGCTCACATATTGATTCAGAAAATTATGAATTTTTAAACCTAGCAATAATTTGACATCCCGGATCCAACAAAAGTGGTTTCATCGAAAACGAAGGTCATTTGCAAAATTTCCATTTTTAAGGGCCAGAATTCCATAGCGATTATTCTGAATTTTCAACTGGACGTATCTTTTGATTCCCGCTATGAAATTTTGATTTTTTGGATTCGTTGGAAAGATATTCTCAAATAGATTCAATTATTTTTGGTTTTGCTAAAATCCGATTTATTTTGAATCCTGTACATTCATTTGAACTTTGAAATCGAATTTTCAAACTACCGCGCCATTTTTAATTCCTTTTATATTTAAAATAAAATATTTATATTCTAACGACGATCTATATAAATATATACGTTCTAATTCTATTCAAAATAAATTTCTCGTCGTTATTATTTAAAATAACTCATTTTAAATATTCAAAATTCGCCAAAATTGCCAAAATAAAACTTTAAAATTGGCTCAGATTTCCGGGTTATCACAATCTCCCCCACTTAAAACTTTTCATCCCCGAAAAGGAACGAAGCCAAAAGTTGTTTAACTAATCAACTCAACTTTCATTATTTTCATTACGGCTTAAGTTCTTCAACTTTTCAGTTTCTAAGAACTTTTCAAAATTTTCAAAAATTTGGCTAACACCCTAAATTTTCGAAAAATTTCGCCATAACCTCCCCTGCACCGGGGACTTAGGGATATTTCAAATAGCCTCCCATGGCCCTCACCAATCCAAAAATAAAAGGAAACAGCCAATCGGCTCATAGAATCATCCAAACCCAAAGAGATACAATAAACATGTACCTATTTGTCGGGCAAACAATTTTATTCCTCTTCTCTAGCCTCCTTGCTAAGACCTGTTCAATGTAAGTACGCGTTATGTATGCAAATGCGATAAATTTTCAATACAATTCACTATTTGGTTCAATTTGGCTAAAGGTTCAACATTCAATTAATCAAAACAGTAATCAATCAACACAACCATCAATCAATTTGTTGATTATCATTTCAAATTCATAACTTTGATATATAGCCAAAAATCACATTTTTGGTGCCAAATCACAACAGTAGGCCCTATCTAATTTTGGTTCTCACACCGGTCAATTGGAAGTATATAGAAATACCACTTTCGACACTCGAATATAAATGCTGATGACGCCGCGGCATCATCAGAATCATCTCCGGGCGACTAAAGTGTGATTCTTTATCTATCCAGTATATTAAAATTTTGAATACCCATGGATCAGACGTATACGCAAAATCTTTATATATTGGATTGTCCAAATTCAATATAGAATAAATAATCAAATACGAATACTTGATTTAAATTTTCAAAACAACAATTGTTTTCATTTTAGAAATATTCTCTTCCCACTCGTTCTAGGATACTACTGATCTCATCTCTAACGAGTCATTCCCATTGGATATTACTAATCCAATCTCTGACGAATTCTTTCATTTGGTTCTAATGTGTCTTGTTCTCGAGCTTTGTAAACCAAAGCTCTGATACCAAATGTAACGAAAACGCGAAATCTGGTAGGCTTTGCAACCAACCCTTCATCCTCCATTACAGCAGGTAAAACCCACCGTGGCTTACATTGGTCCCCCAGTACGCTTATTTTATGGTGACCCTCTAGAGCCTCCCGACCACTGCCTAACCAACCCCCGCAAGGGACATGTAGGGGTAAGAGTCTCCCAATCACCACCAAACCACAAAGCGAGAACCCCCCATCATGACTGCAACAAGAACTGGTGATACTCCATTCTCGATCATTTCAATCTAATTAAAGATTTATTAAAACTCCACTTAGTTTTAATCTTCCCAAAAATCACTATCATTGATTATTTAACTGGGGAAATCATATCCTGTCTTTAACTGGGTTAAAGAACCAATGTCATTTAAAACACGGTTCACGATAAACCCAAAAATCATTTCAAATTCAATTCCAATTAAATATCATTTAATTGGTATACTTCACTAAATCTAAATAAAAAGATTTAATCTTTTTCTCAACTGGGTTAAAGAACAGTGTTAATGAAGACACCATTCACAACAAACCCAAATCCCATTTGACATTAAACACAAGGATCTGAATAGAAAATATATCGGCTTATATTCAATATCAAATTTTACGACCAACAAATATCATATTGGAAATAACGATATAAATATATCTTTCAAATTTCCATAACACTATCTGTATAATCACGAAATCCAACATCGAAATGTTCCAAAGACAATTTCGATTCAAATCCATTTCCACTTTATATATTGGAAATTCTAGTTATTTTCAAAACCATTTCAAATCCACTTTATTTATTTTAAAAATAAATGGGATTATAATTCTAGTTCAAAACTAGTTCATTTTGATAAAAATCTATATTTATCTTTTAAAATTTGGAATTTTTCATCTCAATTCTTCACAAATCTTTTATTATGATTTTACACAAATTATTGCTATTTTTAATAATTTTATCAAGGCCCGTACAGTCGATTTCCATCAACGGCCATCGAACTGCACTTACAGCGACCTTTTCCAAATTTGATTTGGACATAATTCCAAATCCAACAGTTAAATTTCAAATCTCTAATATTCGTTAGAAAGCTCTTTTCAATACGAACCCAACGGTTCCTGTTTTAGGAGAATCCGACGGTCGGATCTCCCATAATATCCATTCGAAGTCAATGGTCGAAATTCGCAAACTGCCGCGGCGCGGCGCGTTCTATTCAGGCCATTATATATGTAATATATATTATATATATTTCGTCGATTTCCTTTCAAAACGTATTTTATAAATCGTTTTAAATTCGTTTTCAAAACGATTTCAACTTCATATTCAATTTTTAATCGAAATTGAATATTCCATATCATTATTCTCTAAATGATAATATTTTCAAAATGTTATATTTTGAAATCACTTCCTTTTCTATATTCATTATAAAAATGAATAAAATCGATATAAATATCGTTCACGTCTAAATGGCGCATTTCTAATCAACACGGTTTTTATTCAACACATGGATGTTTATTCTATTCAACACATGAATATTTATTTTATTCAAAACATGAATATTTATTTTATTCAACACATGAATTTATTTTATTCAACACATGAATTTATTTTCTATTCAACACATGAATTTATTTTCTATTCAACACATGATTTTATTTTCTATTCAACACATGAATTTATTTCTATTCAACACATGAATTTATTTCTATTCAACACATGAATTTATTTTCTATTCAACACATGAATTTATTTCTATTCAAGACATGAATTTATTTTCAATTCAACACATGAATTTATTTTTATAATGTTAATTATATTGATTTTCTACAACACATGTATATAATAGCAACAATAAATCATCAACCATCATCCAGAGTGCACCACACAACTGCATAAGCATTAAATATAAATAATTAACGCTTACACAGTCTATCAACCCATCGATTGACATACAACCAAACAATCGGGATTAGTGTATGTCAAATATCATCCCAACACCCGTGTGGGGTTTCAAACAATCAAACACAGATTTTATTTGTGCAGTTGGGAGATGTGTAAAATTTATCGTCCTAATCAATATCAATCAAATCGGTGTACATAAACAAATCGTCCGATTTGTTAATTACTATTTATTTTATATACACGTTAAAAATCATATTTTTAACTATAAAATATTTTCCACTATAAAATATTTTATTTCATTCCACATCACATAATCAAATTTCACAACACAGCAATCAAACAAACAAGTCATCCATGGTCTGTGGACGATGGGTGTCGGGTGCTGCTAAGGACCGTCTGCATCCTAGTATATATTTCAAACTAGAAATAGAAATAAAAGTGAGGAGTTCTCACCGAGAGCTAAACCATACGCAACGACTCATCATATGTAGGAAATCTTCGCCGGGCTCGCCTTTTTCTACTTTCGTCATTCGTATTCGCTTTGTTGTTGACATTGCCGGAGGGCGCAGGGGTTAGAGGTGGCCGGGGCTAGGGTTTTAGGGGATGGCGGATTGAATTGGGGGATTTGGGGCTTGTTACGTCGGAGGGAGGGAGGAGGAGGCGAGCAGGTGGCGGAGAAGGTAGAGGGGGGTCGCGGCTGATTGGGGTGGGCCCAGGAAGGGCGGCGCTGCGCGTTTCAGCGAATGGGGACGGTTAGGGCTTGCGTTAACGAAGGGGAAAGGAGGAGGCGACGGGGGAGGGGACAGCGACGGTCGATGGGGGCGGCGCCCCATCGGTGGTGGCGCGATGGTCTGAGAGGGGGGCGGCTTTTGATCGTGGGTTTGTTTTATATATATTTTTCTTCTGCGAAGTCAACGAGGAAGAGAGGGGGTTAAGGAGAGAGGGAGATATATATTTTTTTATATTAAATTTATTATTATTTTAATCCAAAAAGTTAATTTTATTTTCGAACTCAAAATCGAACCCACCGACTGTCGCCCCTTACTAATTACCCCCATAACGAACACAATGGGATATGTATCATAGGCTTATTCGATTGCTTCAATTAGTTTTCGTCAAAATCAAAAAATAAATCTCTATATTCAATATTAAACGTACATTTCAATTTACTGGGGCCACATACTGACCTTAAAAATTCCAAAAAAATATTTTCTAGCTTCTTATTGATGAAACGGTTCTAACAAAACTAATTTCGTCAAATTCCGAGACCGTTTGAAAAATGGCCATTTTCCAGTCGATTAAAATCAACTGAAACTGGTCAAACGAGTTTTCCTTTGCCACGCTCACATATTGATTCAGAAAATTATGAATTTTGAAACCTAGCAATAATTTGACATCCCGGATCCAACAAAAGTGGTTTCGTCGAAAACGAAGGTCTTTTGTAAAATTTCCATTTTTAAGGGCCAAAATTCCGTAGCGACTATTCTGAATTTTCAACTGGACGTATTTTTTGATTCCCGCTATGAAATTTCGATCTTTTGGATTCATTGGAAAGATATTCTCAAATAGATTCAAATATTTTTGGTTTCGCTAAAATCCGATTTATTTTAAATCCTGTACATTAATTTGAACTTTGAAATCGAATTTTCAAACTACCGCGCCATTTTCAATTCCTTTTATATTTAAAATAAAATATTTATGTTCAAACGACGATCTATATAAATATATACGTTCTAATTCTATTCAAAATAAATTTCTCGTCATTATTATCTAAAATAATTCATTTTAAATATTCAAAATTCGCCAAAATTGCCAAAATAAAAATTTTAAATTGGCTCAGATTTTCGGGTTATTACAAAATCCAAATCAAAGAACATTCCCCTTAAGTCCTAACCTCCAAGTAGATCCTTAATCTTCAAATTTCCTGGCAGAGTTTTATAGGGATTCCTGTCAAGGATCATCTGGATTTGAGTAGATGTTGGGATGATGGATCGAGAAGCGGTAAAGGGTTGTTCAAGAGGAATGGGGATATCAAGATCTGAGACCTTAATTGATTTATTATGTTTCAGAATCTCATCCTCGCCTCGTCCATCTCTGCTTCTCTTCCTCTCTCCCTTCTTTTGGTACTTCCCCTTGCCCTTATCACCTCTATCTGATACATCTATATGATTGTGCTTTCCCTTCCGTCGATGGTCGGTCAATAATGGCTCGGAAAATGTGCTGAGGCTGAGGATCTAAAGATTGTTAAGAATGCTTCGAGTGATGAGACCGTAAAATACTTTTTGGGTAACTAGAACTAATCTGTCGAGAGAAGCTATCCGATAATGAGTGCTTCATTCCTTTATCTAAAAAAGGGGAACAAAGCAAAGTTTCGCTACTTAAGTTGAAATATATATATATATATATATATATATATATATATATATATATATATATATGTATATACAGATAAACTATAAGATTTATGGAAAACATAAAGAGCCTATGGCATCTATGTTTTCTAATGCACACCCAGTAACGAACCAACTTCAAGAGGAGTGTCGAAATCAAGTGTTTCCAAGCAATTTGGCAAGTTCCCAAGCTTTTTCTACATTAGACTTTGTGGCTGGAATTGCAGGGTCAGAAGTCATGGTGTCACCTTGACTAAGATCTTTAGCAGTGTCCAGATCACCTAAGCTCCTGAAGGTGCCCTTAGAACCCTCTTCTTGAGTAACTGGGGCAAAGGGATTCTCGATAAGTTTCTCAGAAATTGTTTCGCCTCTTAAAGCAGCCTTACTTTTCTCAAACTGTTTTCCCTCTTGATGTGGAATTTCTTCCTCGGTGGTTGAAGGCAATGGGGTACTACCGGTGTTTTACTACCGCTATCGTGGTCCGAGCACTTTTTCAAAAAGGATTTCTTAAAGGCTGGATCTAAGAAAAGAGTTCGAGAAGGATGGAGGAAGTGATATTTGTGGAGGAATTTCACCGTGATTAAAAATTTCCAACTCCCTTCATTCTCATTTACAGTCGTTAAAGATTTAAGCAAATCCTGATCCACAACAGTATCAGAATCGACATATGGGGTTTCTGTAAGATATGGAAAGAGTTAGAAGGCTGAGACTTAGCTGTAAAAAGAGAATAAAGGTTTTTAAGTAAAAAATTCTAACCCCTTCCATCCATTAGTCGGAAAAATTAGTTGGTCATCAGATAAAGCAGTAATTATCCACATATTTTTTGACACTCTCCACCAAGCCTGTTATAATCTTGGATTGTTTCGCTTCCACAAAAATGATTGATGGTTTATTCCCTCCTTTTAAAGGCATATAATGAACAAATATCTCAGAAAGTAGGCTCCTGTCGCTTAACTCTCATGAAGAGCACATATAAACCATTCAAAATAACATAATCGTTTGGATGTAGCTACATGGAGCCAATAGCCAGGTGCCTTAAGATCATTTCCAGGAATGGGTTGAAAGGGGGAACAACTTCCGATGTTAACATGTGTTGATTAACCGCAACATATCCAGGAGATGGAGAATTAGCAAATTCTTTATTTTTAGGAAACTTGGCATCGGCTTCTAAAATTCTAAATTGAAGGAACAGGTACTTATATGATTGTTTGGTAAGCTTCATCGAAGTCCTCTCGGATCGTATTCCGGCGATAGGACGTGGTACATGGAATTCAAGATTAACCTCCAAAGCAAGAATATTTGCCATCACATTTTCTGATGTTTGAGCAGAAGTTTCAGTTCTAGCAGACTCGGATGCTTCCTCAGTATGTCCCCGAGATTATTTTTGGGTCATAATTAACTATGTCTGAATAAAATTTTAGGCATGCGTTTCCTAAAATGAGAGATATTATATGCAACAACATAAAAATGGAATTTGAAATCTAAAACTGGTTAATCGGTTCCAAGTTTTAATACGAACTAACATGCGAATGATCAAACTTGTGTGAAAATCGTGTGACTAAATAGTCTACGAGACACTTCAACGCAAACATATCATTCAAATAAGTCATAAAATGCTGTATGTAAACTCTTTGAGCAATTATCTAACTTGTTGTCAACGCAAGTAGTCGACAACAGAGTATAATGGCCCGAAACATACAAATGTTTTGTTACAAGACAAGTGGCGGCTAAAAAAGGTTCAAGCTATAAGGATGACATGAAATCTAATGCAACGATCAGTATAAACCAAACCCTAGGGGGTTAATATTGACCGATTGGTGCTTAGGACTGACCGATCGATGGGGTCAATCCTTCAAAAGTATGGAGCTTACCGAACAGTGCCTAGAAATGACCAATCTAACCAGACAATTCTCCAGCACTGATCGATCGGTATAGCCAATTCCTCAGAAGATTGATACTAATTGACCGATGTCTAAGATTAACCAATATGTATAGTAAGTTCCCCAGAGAACTGATGCAAACCGATTGATGTCAAAGACTAACCAATCGATATAATCAATTCTCAAGGGAACTAATATTGATCGACCGACGCTCTACATTTCTAAATTCCCTAGATTCCTCTAAACATAACCAAGTGTGACTTTAACCAATTCTGATGCAACTGGTGAAGTCAGACAATGTCCAACCACATACATGTACCACTGTAATTTATCAACAAGCAAGATGGTAGACAATTTCGACAATAAAAGTAGCATATGCAAATATTATTGATACAAAGCATACAAGATCGAAATAAGGGTTCAGGTGGTTCAGACACAATCATGCACAAGCTGTTCAGATATGGTCTCACGACAGCAACCTCAAAGCACGCAAAGTTAAATTTTTTTGACTCGAGCAATTGGTCAAACACCTTATGTGCGCCATATTTAAACCTAAGTTTAAGGAGTTTCATGCTATCCGATTAATCCATACACAATCCGAAACTCGATTCATTTCCAAGTACAAACCATTACAATTCTTTTTCCAAAACCATTATAGCTTCAAGATCAACCTCCAAACCAAATTACCTCAAAATTCAAAACCCTAATTTTGAGAGCACCAAGTCAATCTAAAATTTGAAGATGACAATACCT
Source organism: Allium sativum (assembly GCA_030737875.1). Classification (NCBI taxonomy): domain Eukaryota; kingdom Viridiplantae; phylum Streptophyta; class Magnoliopsida; order Asparagales; family Amaryllidaceae; genus Allium; species Allium sativum. Next base: position 4,999,357 of record CM060914.1, on the reverse strand, counting down.
GTAATGGGATTGCTGATTCAAATATCTGAAGATGTCTCAAAGTCTCATAGTGATAAAGCCGCAGGGATTCAAGGTGGTAGGCTTCAGATCAATTTGGACCAGTAGAGAATAAAGAGGCGATCGAGTTTAGGGGTTGATGAAGGTGAAGGTTGACTTAAGAAGAGACTTTGGTGAGGGTGAAATCAGGATTTCGGAAAGATCAGATCTTCTTCAAAATATAGCGGGTGCCAATAAAATGTCTTCCGATCGAAATAAAAAAAAGAGAAGAAAAGCAAAGGTCAGAGGCGAAATATAAAGGCAAGTCTTAGATGGACCGACCGACCCTTGAAGGTCCATTAAGCCCATCTTGTTCAAACCGACTGTTGATCCTATAGGTTGACCAGACGGCCAATTATGAATACCACGCCAACTTAAAATGAAGTGTAGTGTGCATGATTTGTCCAAATGTGATAAAAACGATCATTTCGGAGCTCACGATTTTTTGTAAACAAAAAATTATATACTCTGTGGGGAAAATGTTTATCCATTGAATATTACACACACTTTTCGATGAATCAAGCACGAGCACGACCATTCGATATACAAACTTCTGGTCAGGTTCTAAAGACTTGTTGATCAGTTCTAAAACGACTGAAGTGATCGACACTAAACAACATAACTTGGTCGGTTATAATGCAGCCCGGTCGGTATTCTCAAATCTATGGTCTAGTAAGTGCTGTGGCAACACGATTCGGTTAGCTTAAAAGAGAAATAAACGGGCGGCTGACAAAAGTATGACCAATCGGTAGTTAAAGGCATAACTGACTGGTATTCAAAGGCATGGCCGGTCGGTAGTTTGAGGATATAAACAGTTGGTTCTGTTGACAACTGGAGACAACTGGCTGGTGGCATTTTCTATAAATATCCAAATATACCAACTGGTTCCTTGTACACTATATTTTCAGCCAACACCTCGTTATGTCCACACCTATAAATAGGCCATGGCTTCCACCATTATAGGGATCGATTCCGAGTAACCATGAAGTGCTGCTCGATTCTTCCTACCGCCATTCCTAAGCATTTCAATCTCCATTCATCAGCCCAATCGAATATCGATCCTCCGATCGGCCATGGCTTCCATTGAAATCTTCTAAAAGACCAAGAGATTGAAGATCCGCCTTCATACTCCTTGCATTCAAAGACATTTCACCATTTCTCTGCTGATCTTACCATTACTCCATCGATTTGCATGGATCTAAATGAGATCTACGTGTGTGAAAGAGAATTTATTGTAAAAGAGAGAAGATTTATGTAATAACCCGGAAATCTGAACTAATTTAAAAATTTTATTTGGCAATTTTGATGAATTTTGAATATTTAAAATGGATTATTTTAAATAATGACGACGAGAAATTTATTTTGAATAGAATTAGAACGTATATATTTATATAGATCTTCGTTTAGAATATAAATATTTTATTTTAATTGTAAATTTTGTATTTTTATAACAATAAAATAAAATTTGCAAGTGTTTAAAGTTATTATTTTTTTAATGTTTAAAAATATGATTTTTATATTATAGAAATAATAAAAATCTGATTTTTATAATATATAGATAATAAAAATTTGATCTTTATATTTAAAAAGATTATACTTTTATAGAAGGATAAAGGTTTGATTTTTAGAATAGGAAAAGATTGGGATTTTTTTAGAAATATGAAAACAGAATTTTTATAATAAAGGTGAATAGATAAAGATTCAATTTTATACATGTAGAATAGCGATAAAAATATAATTTTTATATAGGTATCAATGTTAAAAATATAATTTTTATATATGTAGCATAATAAAAATATAATTTTTATTACATGAGAAGTGAAATGAAAATATAAGCTTTACAGTATATGAAGTGAAATAAAAATATAAACTTTATTTTTATCATGAAGTAGTGAGAATAAAATTTTGATTTTTATAGGAGTAGCTGATTTAAAATTGAATTTTTATATAATAGAAAATATAAAAATATGAGTTTTATATATGTAGCGAATTAAAAATCTGATTTTTATTATATATCTAGCGTTGAAATAAAATGTGATTCTAATAGCATTGATATAAAAATGTGATTTTTATATATGTAGCGAATACGAACAACGAAAGTGACAAAAGGCGAGCACGACAAAGATTTTCTGCATATGAAGAGTTGCGGCGTTTGGTTTAGCTTCTCGAAGCGGTGAGAACTCCTCATTTTTATTTTTATTTCTAGTTTGAAATATATACTAGGATGCAGACGGTGCTTAGTAGCACCCGACACCCGTCGTCCATAGACCATGGATGACTGTTTGTTTAATTGATGTGTTGTGAAAGTTGATTGTGTAATGTGGAATGGAATAAAATATTTTATAGTTAAAAATATAATTTTTAACGTGTATATAAAATAAATATTTATAAACAAATCGGATGGTTTGTTTATGTACACCCATTTGACTGATATTGATTGGGACGATAAATTTTACACATCGCCCAACTGCACAAATAAAAATCTGTGTTTGTTGATTGAAACCCCACACGGGTATGGGAATGATATTTTATGTACACTAATCCTGATTGTTTAGTTGTATGTCAATCAATGGGTTGATAGACTGTGTAAGCGTTAATTATTTATATTTAATGCTTATGCAGTTGTGTGATGCACTTTGGATGATGGTTGATTATTTATCATTGCTATTATATACATGTGTTGTATAGAATCCATATAAATAACATTATCTGGTAATTGAGTGGGTCTCATTCCAATCTAGAAAATAAATTATATTCATGTGTTGAATAAACAAAATAGTCATGTGTTGACAATACTCATGTGTTGGGAATATTCATGTGTTGAAACCATTCATGTGTTGAAAATACTCATGTGTTGAGAATATTCATGTGTTGAAACTATTCATGTGTTGAACGAAATATTTATACAATAAAATTCACATTTTTTATTGTAAGAAAGAAATAATAAATATTCATGTGTTGAATAAAAATATATATTCATGTGGTGAAGAAAATATTCATTCGTTGAATAGAATAACGAAGTTATTGAAATATATAAAGACGTGTTGATTAGATTTGCGCCATTTTGACACGAACGATATTCATATCGATTATATTCATTTTTATGATAAATATAGAAAAGGAAGTGATTTCAAAATATAACGTTTCGAAAATATTATCATTTATATATTAATGATACGGAATATTCAATTTTGATTTAAAATTGAATATGAAGTTGAAATGGTTTTGAAAACGAATTTAAAACCATATATAAAATACGTTTTAAAAGTAAATCGACGAAATATATAATATATATATATATATATATATATATATTACATATAATTGCCTGAATAGAACGTGCCGCGCAGCGGCAGTTCGCGAATTTCGACCATTGACTTCGAATGGACATTATGGGAGATCCGACCGTCGGATTCTCCTAAAACCGGAACCGTTAGGTTCGTATCGAGAAGAGCTTTCTAATGAATATTAGAGATTTGAAATCTAACGGTTTTATTTGGAATTATGTTCAAATCAAATTTGGAAAAGGTCTCTGTAAGTGCAGTTCGATGGCCGTTGATGGAAATCAACTATACGGGCCTTGATAAAATTATTAAAAATAGAAATAATTTGTGTAAAATCATAAGAAATGATTTGGAAAGAATTGGGATGAAAAATTCCATATTTGGAAAGATAAAAATAGATTTTTATCGAAATGAACTTGTTTTGAACTAGAATTATAATCCATTTATTTTTGAAATAAATAAATTGGATTTGAAAGGGTTTTAAAAGTAACCAGAATTTCCAATAATTGAATTGGAATGGATTTGAATCGAAATTGTCTTTGTAATATTTCGATGTTGGATTTCGTGATTATACAGATATTGTTATGGAAATTTGAAAGATATATTTATATCGTTATTTCCAATACAATATTTGTTGGTCGTAGAATTTGATATTGAATATAAGCCGATATATTTTCTATTCAGAGCCTTGTATTTAATATCAAATGGGATTTGGGTTTGTGGTGAATAGTGTCTTCATTAACAATGTTCTTAAACCCAACTGAGAAAAAGATTAAATCTTTTTATTTAGATTTAATGAAGTATACCAATTAAATGATATTTAATTGGAATTGAATTGGAATTGATTTTTGGGTTTATGGTGAACGGTGTTTTAAATAACACTTGTTCTTTAACCCGATAATTAATGGAATGTGAATTGGGTTTATCGTGAACTGTGTTTTAACGACATTCGTTCTTTAACCTGATTTACAGTGAAATGTGATTTGGAAGAGATTTTCCAAAGTAATGTTTTCCAATTTAATAAAATAAATTAGAATGGAATGGAATTTGATTTGGTAATAATCGAAGTGAATTTCTGGGGAGGAAGACGGCTAATATATCTGGAATTTATAAGGCGTTGCCGTTATTCCATTTATATAACTAGTCGGATATGGAAGTTTATATCGATTATATATATCGATTTATTTTCCATGAAGATTCCATCGTTAATGGAATGTGATTTTGGGTTGTCGTGAATGGTGTCTTTAATAATACTGTTCTTAGACCCAACGGAGTTAAGAAAAATAGAAACTAACTGAAGATTAGTTGAGTTGAATGGTTTCCTGGGCATTCATCTGATGTTGGTTTCAGCCTTCGGGGTTATTACTTAGGGAATTGTTCACTTTCTAATTTATGGTTAAAGGCTGATGGAATGGAATGTGATTTTGGGTTTATAGTGAACCGTGTTTTAAATGACATTGGTTCTTTAACCCATTTAAAGACAGGATATGATTTCCCAAGTTAAACAATCATTGATATTGATTTTTGGGAAGATTAAAACCAAGTGGAGTTTTAATGAATCTTTAATTAGATTGAAATGATCGAGAATGGAGTATCACCAGTTTTGCTCCAGGCGATAGTTAAATCTTTAATTAGATTTGAACGTGAAATGGTAATTGAATTTACCGATAACACTGTGGTGTTAGATATGAAGTATGACAAGTTTTACTTCATGGGATGAATAGGTTGGGGTTGGGAAATTTAACAAGTGATTACTTCAGTAAGGTTCGCTAATCCCGACTAGTTTGGATAAACCATAATTTGGTTTGAATTGATATTCAAAAGAAGATTAAAGAATAAATTTAAAGAATTTATCTTTGATAAAATTAATAGGAACCTTTCCCAAAGTATAAGAATATTTGAATAAAAGAATATTCTGAATTGGAATGAGGTGTATGTTGTGTTTGTGTAACACTTGTTGATTATATACGCGAGTTATTCAGAAAGACCGGGTTTATCCCATTCTGAATAACTGATTCAACGATGTGTCGAGGATGAAGATGGTGGTCGAAGACCGAAAGTCTTCACATCGTTTGGATAATTACTGGTGATCTTGATTCGGCTATACACCCAAGAAAAGGGAATCAATTAGTGATCGTCCAGACGTACTTGGAGATCGATGGATATGCGAGGTATAAGGTGCCTCCGGTTTCATTCAGACTCAGAACGGACTTGTAAATGGACTGTGTGTCTGACATTGGATATCATTCTTGTAATTGATGGATATCAGTTGCATGGAGTGGTTTGCCTGTGTGGTATGCTAAGATGCAAATGATCAAGGCTTTTGTTGAAAAGCAAATTCTTGTGGTTGATGATCAAAGCACCACCTGTGTGGCATAGCTTTGTGTAACGTTAATTCGCGAGCCTCACACCCCGGTTGTGAACTAGAAACGGGAGAGGACCTCAGGGAGGGCATGCGTTTCTTTCTAGCTAGGGTTGTATTGGTGACCTACTAGCCCTGACATTTATATTATTTTCAACTGTGTGGTTGTTGGATTGCAAGGCGCCTTGGATATATCGGTGACTACGTGGAGCCAATGGAGTCATAGGACTCATTTACGCACCAAAGGGCGGGGAAACGCAGTGTTCAGGCATTTTAATCCACATCGGTGGACCGGCCCTGAAGATCCAAGGTGCAGTTGCGGCTGTTCCAGAGGCTCGGGCTAGACAGTCTCGAAGCGGTGAGGACGATCCCTTGCCTCGGTTCACATATGGAAATCCAACTTCCAATACATGACTTTGTGGTTTTGATTGTAGAGCGTAGTATGGCGACATAGCGGTATGGAGCACTTATGCCGTCCATTATTGATACTTATGATTGAAATTGTTTTGACACTATACACTCATAGTAATAATAAAACATGAAATTTAGCGTATCAAGCATTCTTTGGCTATTATAAGGTAAAACCCTATCTCCGGCTTGTGTTGCATTGTGTGATGCGACCTGGGTCTTATAATAGCTTCATTGTTCTTTATTTAGCATTGCGTTGTTGTTTTATGCACTGGTATTCTTGGGAGGAAACCCGTTCCGTGTTATACGGCGTGGTCCCTTGATTTACCTAACTTTAAAATAAAGATTAATAACTGTTTTAGTTCTCACACCAGTCACATGATTGACCTGGAGTTTATTGTTTTAACCTAAACTCTGGGTGCCCATATTTTCCACACGGGCAGCTAGTAGTTTTGGTTTTGCAGATTTATATTCACAGGATCCTGGTTTACAGCTGGAATGATATCCGGAAAGCTCTGTACCCGTATATTCTTTTCAGTTGTGTTTTATATTATTTTTCGCTGCTATGTAATGTATTGTAATCTCTGATATTTATCGAATGTATTTTATTTATTCACTCTGTATATTCTTGTATTCTGATGGAATTGTTGTAATAAGCAATGAAATGTTCTTCTGTTTGTGTTCCGTTGTGGCTTGTCCTCAACTCAATCTGGGCTTTCCTTCACGGGGAAGTTTGGGTCGTTATAGTTTGGTATCAGTGCTTTGGTTTACAAAGCTCGAGAACAAGACACATTAGAACCATACGAAAGAATTCATCAGAGATTGGATTAGTAATATCCAATGGGAATGAATCGTTAGAGATGGGATCAGTAGTATCCTAGAACGAGTGTGAAGAGTATATTTTTAAAATGAAAACAATTTTTTTTTTAAATTTAAATCAATTATTCATATTTGATTATTTGTTTTATATTGAATTTGGACAATCCAGTATATAAAGATTATGCGTATACGTCTGATCCACGTGTATTCGAAGTTCTAATATACTGGATAGATATAGAATCACACTCTAGTCGCTTGGACATGATTCTGACGATTGACGCGTCATCATCAGAATTTATTTTCGTGTTTTGAAAGTGGGATTTCTATATGATTCCAATTGACTGGTGTGAGAACCAAAGCTAGATAGGGCTTATTGTTGTGATTTGGCATCAAAAATCCGATTTTTGGCTATGTATTAAAGTTGTGTGATTGAAAAGCTAATCAACTAATTGATTGATGGTGGTGTTGTTTGATTATTGGTTGATTAATTAAAATTGGAACCATTTAGCCAAATTGTATCAAATATTGAATTGTATTGAAAATTATTTGAATTTGCATACATGTACATGTATATACATTGAACAGGTCATAGCAAGGAGGCTAGATAAGAGGAATAAAATCGTTTGCCCGACAAATAGATACATGTTTATTGTATTTCTTCGGGTTTTTGATGATTTTATGAGCCGATTGGCTAGCCGCTTGGCTGTTTCTTTTTCTTTTTGGATTGGAGAGGCATGTATGGCAATTTCGAGATTTACCCAGTGCTCCCGTACAGGGGAGGTTATGGCGAAATTTTTCGAAAATTTAGGGTGTTAGCCAAATTTTTGAAGAGTTTGAAAAGTTCTTAGAAACTGAAAAGTTGAAGAACTTAAGCCATAATGAAAATAATGAAAGTTGAGTTGGCTTGTAAAACAACTTTCAGCTTCGTTCCTTTTCGGGGACGAAAAATTTTAAGTGGGGGAGATTGTAATAACCCGGAAATCCGAACCAATTTAAAATTTCTATTTTGGCAATTTTGATGAATTTTGAATATTTAAAATGGATTATTTTAAATAATGACGACGAGAAATTTATTTTGAATAGAATTAGAACGTATATATTTATATAGATCGTCGTTAGAATATAAATTTTTTATTTTAATTATAAATTTTGTATTTTTATAACAATAAAATAAAATTTGCAAGTGTTTAAAGTTATAATTTTTTTTAGTGTTTAAAAAAATGATTTTTATATTATAGAAAAAATAAAAATATGATTTTTATAATATATAGATAATAAAAATTTGATCTTTATATTTAAAAAGATTATACTTTTATAGTAGGATAAAGGTTTGATTTTTAGAATAGGAAAAGATTGGATTTCTTTTAGAAATATAAAAATAAATTTTTTTATAATAAAGGTGAATAGATAAAGATTCGATTTTATACATGTAGAATGGCGATAAAAATATAATTTTTATATAGGTAGCAAAGTTAAAAATATAATTTTTATATATGTAACATAATAAAAATATAATTTTTATTATATGAGAAGTGAAATGAAAATATAATCTTTACAGTATATGAAGTGAAATAAAAATACGAACTTTATTTCTATCATGAAGTAGTGAGAATAAAGATTCGATTTTTATAGGAGTAGCGGATTAAAAATAGAATTTTTATATAATGGAAAATATAAAAATATGATTTTTATATATGTAGCGAAATAAAAATCTGATTTTTATTATATATCTAGCGTCGAAACAAAATGTGATTCTAATAGCATTGATGTAAAAATGTGATTTTTATATATGTAGCGAATACTAACGACGAAAGTGATAAAAGGCGAGCACGACAAAGATTTTCTGCATATGAAGAGTCGCGGCGTTTGGTTTAGCTTCTCGAAGCAGTGAGAACTCCTCACTTTTATTTTAATTTCTAGTTTGAAATATATACTAGGATGCAGACGGTGCTTAGTAGCACCCGACACCCGTCGTCCACATACCATGGATGACTTGTTTGTTTAATTGATGTGTTGTGAAAGTTGATTGTGTGATGTGGAATGGAATAAAATATTTTATAGTTAAAAATATAATTTTTAACGTGTATATAAAATAAATATTTATAAACAAATCGGACGGTTTGATTATGTACACCCATTTGACTGATATTGATTAGGACGATAAATTTTACACATCGCCCAACTGCACAAATAAAAATCTGTGTTTGTTGACTGAAACCCCACACGGGTAATGGGATGATATTTGACATACACTAATCCCGATTGTTTAGTTGTATGTCAATCAATGGGTTGACAGACTGTGTAAGCATTAATTATTTATATTTAATGCTTATGCAGTTGTGTGATGCACTTTGGATGATGGTTGATTATTTATCATTGCTATTATATACATGTGTCGTATAGAATCCATATAAATAACATTATATGGTAATTGAGTGGGTCTCATTCCAATTTATAAAATAAATTATATTCATGTGTTGAATAAACAAAATAGTCATGTGTTGACAATACTCATGTGTTGAGAATATTCATGTGTTGAAACCATTCATGTGTTGAGAATATTCATGTGTTGAAACTATTCATGTGTTGAACGAAATATTTATACAATAAAATTCACATTTTTTATTGTAAGAAAGAAATAATAAATATTCATGTGTTGAATAAATAATATATTCATGTGTTGAAGAAAATATTCATTTGTTGAATAGAATAACGAAGTTATTGAAATATATAAAACCGTGTTGATTAGATTTGCGCCATTTTGACGCGAACGATATTCATATCGATTATATTCATTTTTATAATGAATATAGAAAAGGAAGTGATTTCAAAATATAACGTTTCGAAAATATTATCATTTATATATTAATGATATGGAATATTCAAATTTGATTTAAAATTGAATGTGAAGTTGAAATGGTTTTGAAAACGAATTTAAAACGATTTATAAAATACATTTTAAAAGGAAATCGATGAAATATATATAATGTATATATATTATATATATAATTGCCTGAATAGAACGCGCAGTGGTAGTTCGCGAATTTCGACCATTGACTTTGAATGGACATTACGGGAGATCCGACCGTCGGATTTCCTAAAACCGGAACGGTTGGATTCGTATCGAAAAGAGCATTCTAACAAATATTTGAGATTTGAAATTTAATGGTGGATTTGGAATTATGTTCAAATCAAATTTGGAAAAGGTCGCTGTAAGTGTAGTTCGATGGCCATTGATGGAAATCGACTGTACGGGCCTTGATAAAATTATTAAAAATAGCAATAATTTGTGTAAAATCTTAAGAAATGATTTGGAAAGAATTAGGATGAAAAATTCCATATTTGAAAAGATAAAAATAGATTTTTATCGAAATGAACTAGTTTTGAACTAGAATTATAATCAATTTATTTTGAAATAAATAAATTGGATTTGAAAGGGTTTTAAAAGTAACCGGAATTTCCAATAACTGAATTGGAATGGATTTGAATCGAAATTGTCTTTGTAATATTTCGATGTTGGATTTCGTGATTATACAGATATTGTTATGGAAATTTGAAAGATATATTTATATCGTTATTTCCAATACGATATTTGTTGGTCGTAGAATTTGATATTGAATACAAGCCGGTATATTTTCTATTTAGAGCCTTGTATTTAATATCAAATGGGATTTGGGTTTGTCGTGAATGGTGACTTCATTAACACTGTTCTTAAACCCAGTTGAGAAAAAGATTAAATATTTTTATTTATATTTAATGAAGTATACCAATTAAATGATATTTAATTGGAATTGAATTGGAATTGAATTGGAATTGATTTTTGGGTTTATCATGAACGGTGTTTTAAATAACACTTGTTCTTTAACCCGATAATTAATGGAATGTGAATTGGGTTTATCGTGAACTGTGTTTTAACGACATTCGTTCTTTAACCCGATTACAGTGAAATGTGATTTGGAAGAGATTTTCCAAAGTAAAGTTTTCCAATTTAATAAAAGAATGGAATGGAATTCGATTTGGTAATAATCGAAGTGAATTTCTGGGGAGGAAGACGGCTAATATATCTGGAATTTAAAAGGTGTTGCCGTTATTCCATTTATATTATTAGTCGGATATGGAATTTTATATCGATTATATATATCGATTTGTTTTCCATGAAGATTCCATCGTTAATGGAATGTGATTTTGGGTTGTCGTGAATGGTATCTTTAATAATACTGTTCTTAGACCCAACGGAGTTAAGAAAATCAGAAACTAACTGAAGATTAGTTAAGTTGAATGGTTTCCTGGGCATTCAACTGATGTTCGTTTCGGCCTTCGGGGTTATTACTTAGGGAATTGTTCACTTTCTAATTTACGGTTAAAGGCTGATGGAATGGAATGTGATTTTGGGTTTATAGTGAACCGTATTTTAAATGATATTGGTTCTTTAACCCAGGTAAAGACAGGATATGATTTCCCAAGTTAAACAATCATTGATATTGATTTTTAGGAAGATTAAAACAAAGTGGAGTTTTAATGAATCTTTAATTAGATTGAAATGATCGAGAATGGAATATCACCAGTTTTGCTCCAGGCGATAGTTAAATCTTTAATTAGATTTGAACGTGAAATGGTAATTGAATTTACCGATAACACCGTGGTGTTAGATATGAAGTATGACCAGTTTTACTTCATGGGATGAATAGGTTGGGGTTGGGAAATTTAACAAGTGATTACTTCGGTAAGGTTCGCTAATCCCGACTAGTTTGGATAAACCATAATTTGGTTTGAATTGATATTCAAAAGAAGATTAAAGAATAAATTTAAAGAATTTATCTTTGATAAAATTAATGGGAACCATTTCCAAAGTATAAGAATATTTGAATAAAAGAATATTCTGAATTGGAATGATAAGTATGTTTTGTTTGTGTAACACTTGTTGATTATATACGCGAGTTATTCAGAAAGACCGGGTTTATCCAATTCTGAATAACTGATTCGACGATGTGTCGAGGATGAAGACAGTGGTCGCAGACCGGAGGTCTTCACATCGTTTGGATAATTACTGATGATCTTGATTGGGCTGTACACCCAAGAGGAGGGAATCAGTTGGTGATCGTCCAAACGTACTTAGAGATCGATCGATATGCGAGGTGCAAGGTGCCTCCGGTTTCGTTCATACCCAGAACGGACTTGTAAATGGACTGTGTGTCTGACATTGGATATCATTCTGTGTGATTGATGGATATCGGTTGCATGGAGTGGTTTTCCTGTGTGGCATGCTAAGATGCAAATGATCAGGGCTTTTGTTGAAAAGCAAAGTCTTGTGGTTGATGATCAAAGCACCGCCTGTGTGGCATAGCTTTGTTTAGCGTTAATTCGCGAACCTCACACTCCGGTTGTGAACCAGAAATGGGAGTGGACCTCAAGGAGGGCATGCGTTTCTTTCTAGCTAGGGTGGTGTCAGTTACCTACAAGCCCTCACATTTATATTATTTTCACATGTGTGGTTGTTGGATTGCGAGGTGCCTCGGATATATCGGTGACTACGTGGAGCCGATGGAGTCATATGACTCATATACGCCCCAAAGGGCGGGGAAACGCAGTGTTCAGGCATTTTAATCCACATCGGTGGACCGGCCCTGACGATCCAAAGTGCAGTTGTGGCTGTTCCAGAGGCTCGGGCTAGACAGTCTCGAAGCGGTGAGGACGATCCCTTGCCTCGGTTCATAGATGGAAATCAAACTTCCAATACGTGACTTTGCAGTTTTGATTGTAGAGCCTAGTATGGCGACATAGTGGTATGAGGCACTTATGCCATCTATGATTGATACTTATGAATTAAATTGATTTGAGACTATACACTTATAGTAATAATAAAAGATGAAATTTAGCGTATTAAGTATTCTTTGGCTATTATAAGGTAAAACCCTATCCTCCGGCTTATGTTGCATTGTGTGATGGGGCCTGGGTCTTATAATAGCTTCATCGTTCTTTATTTAGCATTGCGCTTTTGTTTTATGCACTGGTATTCTTAGGATGAAACCCGTTCCGTGTTATACGGCGTGGTCCCTTGATTTACCTAAATTTAAAATAAAGATTAATAACTATTTTAGTTCTCACACCAGTCACATGACTGACCTGGAGTTTATTGTTTTAACCTAAACTCTGGTTGCCCCTGTTTTCCACACAGGCAGCTAGTAGTTTTAGTTTTGCAGATTTATATTTACAGGATCATGGTTTATAGCTGGAATGATATCCGGAAAGCTTTGTACCTGTATATTCTTTCCAGTTGTGTTTTATATTATTTTCCGCTGCTATGTAATGTATTGTAATCTTTGATATTTATCGAATGTATTTTATTTATTCACTCTGTATATTCTTGTATTCTGATGGAATTGTTGTAATAAGCAATGAAATGTTCTTTTGTTTGTGTTCCGATGTGGCTTGTCCTCAACTCAATCCGGGCTTTCCTTCACGGGGAAGTTCGGGTCGTTATAATGTATATGAAATTGAGATCAGTGTACTTTTTAACTGCCATGATATTAATCGAAACTTCCTCTGTAGTGGATGTAGGCTTCTTTTAAAGCCGAACCACTCTAAAAGCTATGTGCACTTTACTTTTACCCGTCTATTTCACTCTTGATCTTGTGATTGTTCATACTTTAAAGTTGATTGCATTTTTGGGGTGTTGATACCAAATTTGATATCAACACCTACCAGTTGTAAGCGTAGGTAAAACTAACGTAATTGTGGGTAATATATTTTAGCTACCAATATTGAATTGGCAAAAATTGGTAGGTAAAGGTTAGTAGAGAAAGAGCTTTTACCTACACCTATTGATATTGGTAGGTAAATGATTCAGTGGATCCCACTAGGTTATGACTCAAATGCTGAGTCATCAACTGATGTGTGTGATGATGTGTCATCCTATATGGCTGCTGATATGGCTGATGATGTGTCATCCTGCATGGTTGCTGACATGGTTGTTATAGAAGTATACACATGGCATATATTAATGCCAACACTTGGCATTTAATGGTCGGTTCATGTGTCAAACAATAATTCTTCCATGTGTCATCATTTGATTAGTGCACATGACATTATTTTTTAGGCCACGTGACATTATTTGATTAGTCCATGTGGAATTATCTGATTTGCCACGTAGCATTATGTCATTGGTCCACATTATAAAACGTTATTTTAAAAAAAATCTTTGTTATTTTTGATTTAGCAATGGTTTATAGCCGTTGTGAATTTGCATATTTTTAATTTTTTTAACTTTTTGACTGTTTTACAACACCAAATTCATTTAATTTTCATACTCAATATAAAAATTTGCAAATTTAACATAATATGCAATGACCCAAATTTTTAGTCGATTTATTTCTAATATATTTAATATTTAGTTAATAATATAAATCAATTTTTATATTGAGTTATCGACTTAATAATCGATATATGATTTTATTTTGAATATATATATATATATGTATATATAATTACTAAATCTGAAATAATTATAATAATACGAGAATCTGAATTTAATTGAATTCAAAATTTAAACTGGAGTCAAAATGATTCAAATGATTTATATGAATTTTATTTGCATTAAAAACGATAATAATAATAATTTATTATCCAGAAAATGATTAGTTCTGAATTTAAATTATATTATATTAATTTAATATGGTATATATGTTTAAATTAAATTTCAAAATATATACTATTCAATTCAGAATAATGTTATAACATTTAAATGTCGGTCTACACGCTAAAATAGCGGTTTGTTATTTAAATTAATGGACCCCGAGATATTTGATTGTGGATAGGTTTGAAATCAAATCAGAATCCGTTTTAAAAGAATAAAGATCTCTTTAATCAAATCACATTAAAGTTATTGTACCATATTTACTTATTACTGGAGTATACGTCCTTATATAATCCACTCGAACCCCCTTCTTCTGTTCATTTTTTCGATTCTCAGTAAAATGTCAACCTTCAATCAAAATAGAAAAAAGGGGATCTTTTCCTTTATAAATTAAACGATGTTGCTACTCCACTTTATTTCCAAATCGAAAACTTAGAACAAAAAAAAGCATGCAATCAAAATAGAAAAAAGTGCAAACTAGGTTTATTATAGGAGGTGCGAATTTTGTTTTTGGGAAGTTCAGCTATTGGATGAAAGGGGGAGTTACGGCTGTATTAATTTGAAGGTGGTAGGGATGACTGATGTTGGTTTAGGAGGATTAGCATTAGGGGTTCGGGGTCTGGTATTTTTTTGAGATGAACGCGGTCATGAGTGGCCATCAAAAAGGGGTATGTCCGAACCATATGGTGCTGAGCAGACATGAGAAATTGTAGTGGTGATGTTGATGACTTGTACAGTGAAGGGAGGGGCAGGTTCCTGTTTGTTAGATGGAAGCAAGGAATTTTGTGGTGTTGATACAAGGTTGAGTTTGTGAATGGTTTGGATGGATCTAAAGTCAGTTGATGATAGAGATGGTGGTGAAGATCGGTCTAAGTGCATGTCAAGTGTTCGGATGTTGATAGAGAGGTGCTGTTAAATTCAAAAAATTGTTGAAGGGGATTAAAGGTATAAATTTAATAATTTTAACTAACTCGCTTAATTTTATGTAATCTAAAATTTATAATCAATATATTTAATTTAGATATATTTTGCACAAGATGGTTATGCTGAATTCACGATGACGTCAACTAAGCAATGGAATTCAGTTGGAATTAATTACTAATCAGAAATCACGGTGAGTAAAATCTCACTTGGATTTTATATTAAAATTTATTTTTATCTTTAAAAATATCTATTGGTTGTTTGGTTGCGGTTAAATATTATTGTGGATATTAAATATATATTAGTTATTTATGATTGGTTTTTATGGTTATTATATATATTGGTGATTTGATAGTTCCCGCAGTACCATTAGCGGATGCCCGTAGTATCATTAGCGGATAATCCAATGCGCCCAAGCTATGATAGTGGATGACCTTCTATACCGCGATATCCGCCTCGAAGTAGGATGGGTATTATTTATGTTGGCTAACGTCTGTGGATGTAGGAAAACAGGTTGGAGGGATCCGACTGGATTCCTAAACGATATTTTCAAATGTTTGTTTTCATATATTATCATATATGATGTGCTAGAAAATCTATGGTTGATAATTGGGGTTTTTTGATTGATTGAATATCACTGGGCTTAAATCGTTGATATATAAAAATATCGTGAAAAGGATATTTGAGATTTAAATGGGGAAATCTATTTTTTTAAATAGAATTTTAATTTTTAATGAGCTATAGAAATATTAACTTGTTTTGGATAAATAAAACAAGTACTGAATTTATAAACATTGTTTATAAATTAAAATATACAGGAAATTGTAGTGATGAACTTATAAATGATGTTTGTAAATTAAACAATATAGGAAATTGAGGTAAAATTATAAACGGTATTTATAAATAAAATGGAATGATTTTCATTGGATACTTAAGGAATTGAAATGAATTTATAAACAAGGTTTATAAAGCGGATAATTTGTCATTTGATGATTTGAATATTTAAATTCAAATGTGAATTTAAAAATAGAACCGGGGAATCAGTTTAAAGAAGTAAATGATGAAGTTTATTCTAATTTTCAGAATGTAAATTAAATTAAAAATAAATCCGTATGGACTTATGATTTGAATTCAATTAGATCGAGTTTATTTCAATAAAATATTTCTAGAATAATAGGATGTATTAAATAGAAGTTAAAATATAAAACAAAAATAAATTATATATTATATAGATAAGTTATAATAAATAAAATATTACAAAATAAGATTTTGGTTTTAAATAGATTTCGAAATGGAACTTGTTTAAATATATAAAACAAGAAATTTATAAACAGTGTTTATAAATATAATTAATTAATTATTAAGAGATAATTAAAAATATTAAATTCAAGTGTGAATTTAAAGATAGGATCTGAAATCATTTCGAAAAGGAGAACGATAGGTTTTATTCCGGAATTTGGAATAAAAAAGGAATTGAGTTTCAAACAGATTTTGAAGTGAAACTTGTTTTATTATATAAAACAAGGAAGCTGGATTTATAAACGATATTTATAAATTAAGTGATAATAAATTATTAATAGATAATGTTGCAGTTTAAATTCAAATATGAATTTAAAAATGAACTGGAAATTTTTTTGAAATGGGATGATTGATTATATTTCGGAATCGGGAACAGAAACTAAATTGAGAAAAATTCAACGGATTTATAAATGAAATTTGATTTATATCGAGTTTTATAAAATAATTATTTCAAAGAGGACTGGAATTTAATATCGAAGAATGAGTTATATAAAAATTTATAACTGAATTATGAAATAATCAATGATTAGAAATAATCGAGAATATTAACTTGGATTTGGTAAAGTGGATGAATTCATATAGAAATATATATAAGAATGGAGTTGAAATATATTTATAAACGAAGTTTAAACGTTTATATTTAAATATAATTAAAACGAACTCGCTGCAGAGCGGTAGTTCGCAATTGGGTGTTTCGAACTTCAATTGAGTATATAGAACTCAATTTAAGTTAGGATTCCGTGAAACAAGAATCATCAGGACCAATTTGATAATAGTTTTATAAATAGAAGCAAAAAATCTGTATTTCGTCTAATAGATTTTGAGTTATGTCAAAATAAATTTCTATAAAAACAGCGCCATAATCATTTAAAAACCATAACGGTTTATTTAAATAAATAAAAGGATTTTATGTAAATAAAATCCGAATTTCATTTAGAAAAATCCAGATTTGAATTATGAAATATATCTTAACTCAATTGGAGCAATGAAATGATTTTTGAAACAAAAAAATCAAAATTTTAACTATTGATTTAAGAACTAATTAGAGAAAAATTTGTTAATGGAATTTTAATCGAAATTGTACTTTGAATCAGAAGTGGGGTTTGTAAATTCATATTCGAAATCGAATATGAAACTTGAATTCGAAACGGCATTCGATTGTTGTATAAACAAATTAATATATATATTTGAACGTGATATGTTCAAATAAAAAGTGAAATAGGTAAAAGAGCTAATTGAAGAATAAATTTGCAAATTGAGTTAAAATGACCAGGTTGAGTTGGAATAAATTAGGAATGGACGTATATGGATTGGACAGATATAGAATGAAGTATATGAAGATTATAATTTGTGTGCCCAACAAAAAGGTATATGTTTAAATTCTATATGAGGTTTTATGCACCGAATCAGCAAGCCGCTTAGCTTTTTAATTTTCTTTTTGAATGGAAAGGGCCCAGAGTGGCGTTTTGTAGTTGTACCGAGTGACCCGTACAAAGAAGGTTATGGCGAAATTTTCCGGAAATTTAAGGAGCTAGAGTATTTTTAAGAAAATTAGATAACTAGAAAATCAATGTATCGATATATATAGAATTCGATAAGGAAACGAACCTAAAAATAGAATATTATAAACAAAAAGGAAATCTATAATTAAATTTGGAAAAAATTAGAAAGAGAAACATACAGGTTTAAAAATGAATAATTGGTTTTTATGATGTTGATTATTCAAGGTAAGTGGTCTTGTCCGTTTTGATGTTAAGGATGTTTTCAGTCAAGGTCTGAGAGGTAATTATACCCCAACTTGATTGATTTCATTTTTGAACGATAAATAGCAAGATCCAGTCTCGAAGAGAAATGTTTGAATAAAATTTAGTTGAATGAAGTATTTTGGGTTATTTGTAACAATGTTTTACACAATAGTAGATTTTACCCAAGTAAGTGGAATTTTGGAAATATAAAGATAAATATTTCCCAAGTATTGAAATAAATGAATGGTCATGAAAGGGATAAGAAATTGGAATGTTTTCCAATTATAAATAGAATATATTTTCTAAGTATAGGAAATAAAACGAGGCGATATATGGAAATGTTTTCCTAATAGCGTAAGAGGCCAAAATGATTATCGAAAATATAATGTTAACGAATATGGATAAGGAAATGGAGAAGTGTTTTAATTAATGAAATATTAATTAAAAGGCCCAGTTATTTGTTTGATGCTTTGAATGAATGTTGTATTTCTTCGATAGTTAAATAATCGACTATCGAAGTGCTTGCCAAATATCGTTGTCAATATGGAGAGACCGGTTGGATTATTATCGGAGAACAACTCCGTATTGGCAGTAGCATTGCTAATCAGATTATATGAAGATAATCGAAGACGAAGCAGAGTGCAAGGGCTTTTTCTATTAATGGAAACTGTGCCTTCGGTTTCGTTCAGTCCCAGAACGAACGTATATGGATGAGTGTATGACAGAGTATTTCCAATGATCACATAAGTTGGTCTGTATAAATATATATGGTGGCGGAGAATTTATTCTCTTAGCATAATACCCAGAATATATTTATGCAAATCAATTAATGATTAACGTATCTGACAATGTGGCATTCAAAGTGACTGCGTTATCAATGAATGATAAGTAATCGTAGACTTAGGCCTCAACAACCAGGAAATGACAAAAATCGGGCGGGCAACATGGCTATGTGGGTAGCTCCCATTAGGTTGTGTTATCACCTATCTAGAAATTTATTTAATTCCCTATTCTATTCAATGTTGTCCCATTTTGGAAAACGGTTGCTGATCCCAACCGTTGGTGATACGCATTCGATACACTCAAGCGAAATAAGTGGTTAGTCATGTGTTGTCGGGTTACAAGATGTTCTTGTTGAACCCAGTGTATTCCTCTCTGGAGATACACTATCATAAGGTGGTTCCATAACTTGTCATAGTTGGAAATCCATTACCTAATAAGTGCTTGCTATTTTGATTGTATATTATGTATGTGGATCGTGAGATGAAAACATTCCGCTAGATTTCTATTTATTTGATTTAGACACTATTATAATATCAAAATAGTTTTGATATAAAGATTTTCGTTTTCTTTCAAAAATATTTGAAATTTAAATCAAGTGTTTTGGATTTTCATAAGAGAATAACCCGTTCTATGTTATATGGCGTTGTCTTATGAGATATCGTTTATTTTCTCAAACCGTTTTAAATTGTTACTCATACCAGTCCCATGACTGACCCAGAGTTTATTTTGTTTTTTTTACCTAATCTCTTGGGTGCTCAAATTTGTACGAGCAGTCAAGTAGTTCAGGATTTATAGATCTATCTAAAGGAGTTTTGAGCAGGAGGCTTCAGCATTAGATATATAGTATTTTTATTTTCGCTATGTTGTAAGTGTTGTACTCTGATAATTGTACGTTATATAGTTAAAATTTTGTATTTCAAAAATTATGTTATATTATATTATATTATATTTTATTCCGCTACGATGTGAGATTCTGTGTTCTTATTTTTGTTCTTCCTCTACCCTTTTCTTAAAAAAAAATTAATTCATATTTTCGTGATATTTGGGTTAGACGTGTGATGTATGTAGTCAATTCTTATAGTACGGAAATTCGGGCCATTACAGTTGGTATCAAAGCTTAGGTTGAGCGAACACCTTGGCTTTGGTGGAGTTGTGCTCATTAGTGATAGGGTCAGTATACCCTAGAATGAGTTGAGTGTATATATATATGAGAGAGCGTATTTGTTAATTGATATAAAAAATTATTTTATATTGTGTTGGCTAGTCTGTTGAGTGAGTTATGAATTCTGATCGAATCCTGGGACGCCACGACGTCGATATGAGTTTATAAACACTTAAACAGAGAATTCAATATGATATTGTTTTAAAGTGGGCAAATGAAATAATTTTATTCAATATTCTATTTTTGATAGAAAAGGAATAATTTTCTGAAATTTTTATCATATATGGATGTGTTAGTTGTTAATATTATAATCAGATAATATTATAAAATTGAAATGGTTAGATATAACTAGATATAATTTGTATAGAAATGAAATATACAAATGAGATGAATTGGAGTTGAATACAAACCAGGATTTGGAATTTTAAATCCTGGGAAGTTGGAAAATATTTTTTGAAATATGTTAAAATGATATATCTTTGCTTTGGAAGGATTTTTGAATAAATATCATTTTATATGGGTTTTGAAATTGATATGCACTGAACTCACTTCAGTGGCTGGAAAATAATTTTGATAATGATCGCAACATCATCAGTGTTCATTTTCGAGTTTCTAAGTGATAAATTGCTACCTTAGAAAAGTTTTTGATGGAAATTTGTTTGAAGGAAAACAAATTGGTTTGAAAAATTCAAATGTTTTGAAGTCGTAATGGTTATAAATATATGTATATATTTATGTGGTTTCAAAAAGGAATTGAAATAAAAACCCAGAAATTTGAATTCTGAATTTAAAATTTAACTTAAGCAAGTTAAATGGATCGCAATGAATAAATTGATTAGAATCAATTTGAATGGAATATGGATTGATTGTAAATCATTGAGATAAAATATATATAAGCATATATGGTATTCACTAGGAATAGAAACCAAAAGTTTGGTTGGAATTGAAGTTGTAGAAATATAAAGTGTTGAGTTTCAACATAAGTGTGTTTTTGAAAAGTTAATGGGTTTCAAGCACTTTTCTACCTTAGTAATTTCAGGGACGAAATTCTTTTAAGGGGAAAGAATGTAACGACCCAGATTTTTAGTCGATTTATTTTTAATATATTTAATATTTATTTTAAATATTTAGTAAATAATATAAATCAATTTTTATATTGAGTTATCGATTTAATAATCGATATATGATTTTGAATATATATATAGTTATTAAATCTGAAATAATTATAATAATACGAGAATCTGAATTTAATTGAATTCAAAATTTAAACTATAGTCAAAATGATTCGAATGATTTATATGAATTTCATTTGAATTAAAAACGATAATAATAATAATTTATTACCTAGAAAATGATTAGTTCTGAATTTAAATTATATTATATTAATTTAGTATGGTATATACATTTAAATTAAATTTCAGAATATATACTGTTTAATTCAGAATAGCGTTATTGCATTTAAATGTCGATCTGTATGCTAAAATAACGGTTCATGGTTTAAATTAATGGACCCCGAGATATTTGATTGTGGATAGGTTCGAAATCAAATCAGAATCCATTTTAAAAGAATAAAGATCTCTTTAATCAAATCACATTAAAGTTATTGTACCATATTTCCATAATGCTGAAGTATACTTCCTTATATAATCCACGCAAACCCCCTTCTTCTGTTCATTTTTTCAAGTCTCAGTAAAATGTCAACCTTCAATCAAAATAGAAAAAAAGGGACCGTTTCCTTTATAAATCAAACGATGCTGCTACTCCACTTTATTTCCAAATCGAATACTTAGAAGAAAAAAACCATGCAATCGAATTCGATTCGATTTCAAATCCGAAGTTCGATTTTGTTGACTGGAATTTGGTCACGATCGATTTAGTGAATCATCGATTTAGGGTTGCTATTTTGGGGCGTACGATGGGTTAGGGCACTCGAAGTTAGCAGCGATGTCAAGCCATCAGTGAGCGCGATTGAAGGGGTGGAGTTCAGATAAGGGCGACAATGGGATTCCGTCGACGAGTTTTGCGATATGAGGGAGGGAGTAATGCAAATAATTCGTTGTTGAACAGGAGGAGGTTGCGATTTATGGAAAGGGGTTTGTGCGGGTCTGCTTGAAACCGCGATGGAGGATTTAGAGGAGAGGCCTTGACAACAGTGAAGTCACGACAGTTTGAGGTGCAGACAAGTTTTCAAGAGTGCGTGAGTTTCGATGACAGTGGGTTCATTTGTCGATGTGGAGAGATGCTGAGACAAAAAGTTCAAACTAGGTTTGTTATGGGGGGTGCGAATTTAGTTTTGGGGAGTTCAGCTGTTGGATGAAAGGGGAGTTATGGCTATATTAATTTGAAGGTGGTAGGGATGACTGATGTTGGTTTGGGAGGATCGGCAGTAAGGGTTTGGGGTATGGTATTTTTTTGAGTTGAATGCAGTCATGAGTGTCCATCAAAAAGGGGTATATCTGAACCATATGGTGCTGAGAAGACATGAGAAATTGTAGTGGTGATGATGATGACTTATACAGTGAAGGGAGGGGCAGGTTCCTGTTTGTCAGATGGAATCAGGGAATTTAGTGGTGTTGATACAAGGTTGAGTTTGCGAATGGTCTGGATGGATCTGAAGTCAGTTGATGATAGAGGTGGTGGTGAAGATCGGTCTAAGTGCATGTCAAGTGTTCGGATGTTGATAGAGAGGCGCTGTTAAATTCGGGAAAATTGTTGAAGGGGATTAAAGGTATAAATTTAATAATTTTAACTAGCTCGCCTAATTTTATGTAATCTAAAATTTATATTACGATATATTTAATTTATATATATTTTGCACAAGATGGTTATGCTGAATTCATGATGACGTCAACTAAGCAATGGAGTTCAATTGGAATAAATTACGAATCAGAAATCATGGTGAGTAAAATCTCACTCGGATTTTATATTAAAATTTATTTTTATCTTTAAAAATATCTATTGGTTGCAGATAAATATTATTGTGGCTATTAAATATATATTAGTTATTTATGATTGGTGTTTGTGGTTATTATATATATATATTGGTGATTGGATAGTTCCCACCGTACCATTAGTAGATGCCCGCAGTATCATTAGCGGATTACCCTATGCGCCCCACACTATGATAGTGGATGACCTTCTATACTGCGAATCCTACCTCGAAGCAATATGGGTATTATTTATGTTGGCTAATGTTTGTGGATGCAGGAAAGCTGGTTGGAGGGATCCGATTGGATTCCTCAAAAATATTTTTAATTGTTTGTTTTCATATACTATCATATATAATGTGCTAGAAAATCTATGGTTGATAATTGGGGGTTGTTGATTGATTGAATATCACTGGGCTTAAATTGTTGATATATAAAAATATCGTGAAAAGGATATTTGAGATTTAAAAGGGGAAATCTATTTTTTTGAAAATAGAATTTGAATTTTTAATGAGCTATAGAAATATTAAATTGTTTTGGATAAATAAAACAAGTATTGAATTTATAAACGATGTTTATAAATTAAAATATACAGGAAATTGAAGTGATGAATTTATAAACGATGTTTATAAATTAAACAATACAGGAAATTGAGGCAAATTTATAAATAAAATGGAATGATTTTCATCGGATAATAAGGGAATTGAAATGAATTTATAAACAAGGTTTATAAATAAAGCGGATAATTTATCATTTGCTAATTTGAATATTTAAATTCAAATGTGAATTTATAAATAGAAATGGGGAATCGGTTTAAAGAAGTAAACGATGAAGTTTATTCTGATTTTTAGAATGCAAATTAACATAAAAATAAATCCGTATGGATTTATGATTTGAATTCGATTAGATCGAATTTATTTCAATAAAATATTTCTAGAATAAATATTAGGATGTATTAAATAGAAGTTAAAATTTAAAATGAAAATAAATTCTTTGTTTATATAGATAAGTTATGATAAATAAAATATTCCAAAATAAGATTTTGGTTTTAAACAGATTTTGAAATGGAACTTCTTTAAATAAACAAAACAAGAAATTTATAAATAGTGTTTATAAATATAATGAATTAATTATTAAGAGATAATTTAAAATATTAAATTCAAGTGTGAATTTGAAGATAGGATCTTGAATCATTTCGAAAAGGAGAACGACGGGTTTTATTCCGGAATTCAGAATAAAAAAGGAAATGAGTTTCAAACAGATTTTGAAATGAAACTTGTTTTATTATATAAAACAAGGAAGTTGGATTTATAAATGATATTTATAAATTAAGTGAAAATAAATTATCATTAGATAATGTAGCAGTTTAAATTCATATATGAATTTAAAAATATGTTTTGAAATGGGATGATTGATTATATTTCGGAATCTGGAATGTAAACTAAATTAAGAAAAATCCAACGGATTTATAAATGAAATTCAATTTATCTCGAATTTTATAAAATAATTATTTCAAAGAGAATTAGAACTTAATATCGATGAATGAGTTATAAATAAATTTATAACTGAATTATGATATAATCAACGATTAGAAATAATCAAGAATATTAACTTAGATTTGGTAAAGCGGATGAATTTATATAGAAATATATATATGAATGGAGTTGAAATATATTTATAAACGAAGTTTAAACGTTCATATTTAAATATAATTAAAATGAATTCGCCGCTGCGTGATAGTTCGTAATTTGGCGTTTCGAACTTCAATTGAGTATATGGAACTCAATTTAAGTTGGAATTCCGTGAAACAAGAATCATCAGGACCGATTTGATAATAGTTTTCTATATAGAAGAGAAAAATCTGGATTTCGTCTAATAGATTTTGAGTTATGTCGAAATCAAATTTCTAGAAAAATAGCGCCATAATCGTTTAAAAACCATAACAATTTATTTAAATAAATAAAAGGATTTTAAGTAAATAAATTCCGAATTTCAATTAGAAAAATCCAGATTTGATTTTATGAAATATACTTGAACTCAAGTGGAGTAATGAGAAGATTTTTGAAACAAAAATTCAGATTTTTAATTATTGATTTAAGAACTAATTAGAGAAAAATTTGTTAATGGAATTTTAATCGAAATTGAACTTTGAATCAGAAGAGGGGTTTGTAAATTCATATTCGAAATCGAATATGAAACTTGAATTCGAAACGGCATTCGATTGTTGTATAAACAAATTAATATATATTTGAACGTGATATGTTCAAATAAAAAGTGAAATAGACAAAAGAGCTAATTGAAGAATAAATTAGCAAATTGAGTTAAAATAACCAGGTTGAGTTGGAATAAATTAGGAATGGATGTATATGGATTAGACATATATGGAATGAAGTGTATGAAGATTATAATTTGTGTGCCCGACAAAAAGGTACATGTTTAAATCCCATATGAGGTTTTATGCACCGAATCTGCAAGCCACTTGGCCTTTTAATTTTCTTTTTGAATGGAAAGGGCCCTGGGAGGCGTTTTGTAGTTGTACCGAGTGACCCGTACAAAGGAGGTTATGGAGAAATTTTCCGGAAATTTAAGGAGTTAGAGTATTTTTAAGAAAATTGGATAACTAGAAAATCAGTGTATCGATATATATAGAATTCGATAAGGAAACGAACTTAAAAATAGAACATTATAAACAAAAAGGAATTCTATAATTAAATTTAGAAAAAAGTAGAAGAGAAACGTACGGGTTTGTAAATGAATAATTGGTTTTTATGATGTTGATTATTCAAGGTAAGTGGTCTTGTTTGTTTTGAAGTTAAGGATGTTTTCAGTCAGGGTCTGAGAGGTAGTTATACCTCAACTTGATTGATTTCATTTTTAACCGATAAATAGCAAAATTCGGTCTCGAAGAGAAATGTTTGAATAAAAGTTAGTTGAATGAAGTATTTTGGGTTGTTTATAACGATGTTTTACACAATAGTCGATTTAACCCAAGTAAGTGGAATTTTGGAAATATAAAGATAAATATTTGCCCAAGTATTGAAATAAATGAATGGTCATGAAAGGGATAAGAAATTGGAATATTTTCCAATTATAAATAGAATATATTTTCTAAGTATAAAAAATAAAACAAGGCGATATATGGAAATGTTTTCCAAATAGCATAAGAGGCCAAGATGATTATCGAAAATATCGTGTTAACGAATATGGATAAGGAAATGGAGAAGTGTTTTTATTAATGAAATATTAATTAAAAGGCCCAATGATTTGTTTGATGCTTTGAATGAATGTTGTTTTTCTTCGATAATTAAATAACCGACTATCGAAATGCTTGCCAAATGTCGTTGTCAATATGGAGAGACCGATTGGATTATTATCTGGGAAAAACTCTGTATTGGCAGTAGCGTTGCGAATCAGATTATATGAAGGTAATCGAAGATAGAGCAGAGTGCAAGGGCTCTTTCTATTAATGGAAACTGGCCTTCGGTTTCATTCACTCCTAGAACGAACGTATATGGACGAGTGTCTGATAGAGAATTTCCAATGATCACATAAGTTGGTCCGTATAAATATATGTGGTGGCAGATAATTTATTCTATTAGCATAATATCTAGAATATATTTATGCAAATCAATTAATGATTAACAGATCTGACAATGTGGCATTCAAAGTGATTGCATTATCAATAAATGATAAGTAATCGTAGCCTTAGGCCTCAACAACCGGGAAATGACAAAAAACCAGCCGGCAGCATGGCTATGTGGGTAGCTCCCATTAGGGTGTATTATCACATATCTAGAGATTCATTTAATTCCTTATTCTATTCGATGCTGTACCATTCGGGAAAACGGTTGCTAATCCCAGCCGTTGGTGATATACATTCGATACACTCAAGTGAAATGAGTGGTCAGTTATGTGTGGCTGGGTTACAAGATGTTCTTGTTGAACCCAGTGTATTCCTCTTTTGAGATACACTATTGGAAGGTGGTTCCATACCTAGTCATAGTTGGAAATCCATTACCCAATAAGTGTCTGTGGTTTTGATTGTATATTATGTATGTAGAGCGTGAGATGAAAGCGTTCCGCTAGATTTCTATTTATTTGATTTAGATACTATTATAATATCAAAAGAGTTTTGATATAAAGATTATCATTTTCTTTCAAAAGAATTTGAAAGTTAAATCAAGTGTTTTGGATTTTCATAAGGGGAAAACCCGTTCCGTGTTATACGGCATGGTCTTATGAGATATCGTTTATTTTCTCAAACTGTTTTAAATTGTTGCTCATACCTGTCCCATGACTGACCCAGAGTTTATTTTGTTTTCTTTTACCTAAACTCTTGGGTGCCCAAATTTGTATGGACAGTCATGTAGTTCAAGATTTACAGATCTATCTAAAGGAGCTTGGAGCAGGAGGCTTCAGTGTTAGATATACAGTATTTTTATTTTCGCTGTGTTGTAAGTGTTGTACTCTGATAATTGTATGTTATATAATTAAAATTTTGTATTTCAAAAATTATGATATATTATATTTTGTTCTGCTGCAATGTGAGATTCTGTGTTGTTATTTTTGTTCTTCTTCTACCTTTTTCTTTAAAAAAATTGATTCATATTTTCATGATATTTTGGTTGGACGTGTGATGTATGTAGTCAACTCTAATAGTACAGAAATTCGGGACATTACATAATATCACAACAGAAAGATTATAAAACCAAATATTTTTTTATAGATACAACACAAAGACCAAAGTTAACAAGTTTTGAAATTATAACGGTATGTTATGTACACTTCAAAGTTCGGCAGCAATAGCAAAAATAGTATTACAAAATACATTACATAGTTCACAAGCATATTAATCTATACATAGTACAACAAACTTACTAAGTACATAGTACAATGCAAAGATCTATCCTTAATCAGTACATATTTCACTGCCTTGAAGCCTTCCTCCATATTGGTTCTTGCTTTCATCATTTCTTTTGCATCAACTGCATTCTACAGCTAGAGTATTCATTTCTCCAGCTGCTTTAAAGAAAAAATAAATAAAACTTGAGTATCCATGGTAACATTATCATATATCAAGTCATTTAACAGTTTGTTAGTACATGCTCAAATTGTTATTTGTCATTATATATGGTTAATTGTACAATGGAAAACAACCACTATCATAGTATATGGTTAATTGCCTTACTCAAAATTGAATTTCGGCGTGTGGGTTGTAAATGATGGAAAGGCTTCTTCTACCCAGGTAACTTAGCTGAGAGAAGTATCGAAAATCATTAAATAAAAGCCCTTCGCCTCCATTAATAATGTTTTTACTCAACTGCTCAAAAATCAGTGTGCTAATAAACTTCATGCCAGATCATCAATAGTCTTGACTTTACAATTCAATAACTAGTTGAATCATAGTGACGGGGTTTTATTTGTGCATGAATAGCCACTCAAGTAATCATTAGATAAAAATAGTCTTCATAGTGCATGATCCACTGCTGGTGGTATATAAAGGTTCTCATGTCTTTGTTCAGGAGAAGACAATAATGTATATGTAATTATATATGATGTATGTGCAGAGAAAATTTTTACAAGCAAAATATTCTAAAGCATGCATCAAGATGTTGCATGCTTTATGATATAATAAAATTAATCGAATTTTGAATTTTCAAAAGAAAACAGATATTTTCTGGTTTCCCCAAATAAACTTTCTCAAAAACAATTTCTTTTCTCATTAGCACTATAAAGAATTGAAAGAGATATAATGGTATATATTTATTTGTTCTAACATTTTATACGTGGATACATTGGAGTTCAAAGTGAAGTGGTATGAATTACAATACAAATATGATATTCGGAGATGAGGTGTGGAGGAATTAATGCAGGACTTTGCAGCTGTGAAAACATTTTTCAAATCAATAACCCAATTTGGAAGGTAATAAAAAAAGTTTTACTATCCAAATAAGAATTATAAGCCTATACAAGTCAGATCTGCAATCAAATAGAAATACGAAAGGAAGAAAATTGAAGATTTCAGTATTTTGCCGATGGTGTTAAGACTACTGGTGAAATTTCCTGACTACGGTAAAATCTTGTAATCGATATTTATTTCTCCTAATTTCCAATTTAGTGAATATGAATATAAGAGAGTTGTTGGCTATATGTAAATTAAGGTTTCAATTCTAGAAATTTAGGCATGATAAAAGCATTAATTTAGAATTAAAGTAAAATCTAAACTTGTAAAAAGACCTGAAAGATGAAACTCACCATAATTGATGACTTGAGATCACCTAAAGAATGCAGAGTAAAAAAGGATGAGCAGTTTTCATTGTAAATTAAGGAGTAGGTGGTTGAGTTATAGCTAAGATTTTCTAGGAGCGTGCAAACAAAATTTTCGATCTATTTTTCTCTCCATTTTTTTTGTGAAGTGGAGGAGAGGAAGAATGATGATTTGGAGTGGAGAAAAGAATGCAGATAATGGGTTATTGCAGATATAGCGAACAATTGGAATATTTATTATAATTCCTTTATTATATTATGAACCTAATATATGACGAAACGTCAATGATTCACATTATCATTATTTTTACCAAAATTAGATCCATAAAATATACACGTCAATGTTTATACAACAATGAAAAGGTACATGAATTTTGTCTAAGAGGTTGCAAATGCGGGTTCTTCCTCTTCAAGTCCAATTCGAGAAAATTTTGTCCAAAAGGTTGTAAATCCTAATGATCCTCGTCATAAGGAATCTAAACCGCCCACATGCAACCACTCCGATAAAGCAACCTCTCGACAAGTGCTCGGAACCACCGAAGGGGCACCTCCCCAAGGGGGAGGCCCACGGCCCCGAAATTCGAACCGTTACCGTTTTCCTAGGAAAACATCCGATAAGGATGATGGCGTCCGCCCCGTGGACCAGCACAATGAAGAGGAGCACATATCGGAAATGGTTCGCAAGATCATGGAGAAAAGCTTGAAAAAGCAAGATGATGAGAAGAAGTGGGGGTTCGTTCCTACCAAAACCCTACTCACGGAGAGGATCAAGATGGCTCCGTAGCCAAATAAGTTCAAACGTCCGACTGTGCAATCCTATAATGGGACTGATGATCCCAACGTGTTCTTGTTCAAATACTATCAACATATGGACGGAGACGGCACCACATACGAGCTAAAATACCTGTACTTTCCAACTTACCTCGAATGGGTGGCTTCACTTTGGTTCATAAAGTTATCACCCAAGTCTGTGGATGATTTTGCTACTTTGGCCAAGCTATTCAGAGAGCAGTTCAGGCTCCAAGCTACGAAGGTACGAGATGTCATGGAGTTGAACAAGTTTGAGCAAAGGCCAGGAGAAACACCATCATGGCTTTTCTCACCCACTTCAACACCGTTGCAACCGAGGTTGGGAATTATGAGCCTCGTTTTGTTCTAATGGATTTAAAGGGAGCCATAAGCAAAAAGACCAAACTTGGGCGATGGATCAAGAAGAAGAAGAAGCCAAGCACGCTTGAGAACCATTCGACAAGGCTGAGGAATATATAGGTGTGGATAAAGATCCAGCCTATGCCCTGGATGTTCTTGAAAGCACCGCACAGCCCAAGAAGAAAAATAATGATGCAGAAGGCGGCCAAAAGAATTCTGGTGGTCAGAAAAGGAGCAACGACGGAAAATATAATCGATCCAACAAGAAATTCTGCTTCTTTAAAAATTCATGGTTGACTCCTTTGAACGACACCATAGAAAACATCTCCATGGAAACTAAAGATACTGAGGAGTATCCAACACCAAAGAAAGGAAAGGTCAGTGATGCTGCAATAAAATCGGCTAGGTTCTGTCGGTTTCACAACCAACCAGGCCACAATACGAATGAGTGCAGACATCCGAAGAACCTGACTGAGGAGTTAATAAGGAAGAATAGACTCCGGCAATATACAAAGAAACCGTAGAATACTCAAACTACTTAAGGACAAGGAACATTTACGGGGCAACCTAAATAGAACGAGAGCGCTCTGGTTGCTGTCATTCCAAGACTGATCATCAACACCATTTTAGGTAGGCCTCACCCAGCCGGAAGAAGTTGGGAGGACATTGTGAAGTACACTAATGATATGAAGAGCCTTCCAAGGGAAGAACTCATGATCATGAATGAAGCCTTTCTGACGAAGATGCCAAAGACTCCATGGGATGATATTGTGTTCAAAGATAGAGACTCAGACAGATTACTAACACTAACAGTAGATCCAATGGTGATTACCATCGGTTTGGTTCCAGCCATAGTCAGGAGAGTCTTGGTAGACAACGGGGCATCCGTCAATGTCCTTTTCATTAATGCATTCAATAAGATGAACATTTCCATGGATGACGTGAAAGCCTACCAGAATAAGATCCATGGGTTCACAGGGCAACCCACTCAACCGATTGGCATCATCAACCTGCTCGACGAACTTAGAGAAGGAAAACAGAAGGTTGCCATAAAGCAAGATTTTGTCATAATCGATGAGCTTTCGGCTTATAATTCCTTCCTCAGGAGACCAACCCTTGTAGCATTTAGGATAACAATGGCTCCATGGTGGTTGACTATGAAATTCCCTACCAAAAATGGATTCGGTGTGATTAAAGGCGACCAGAAGGCAGCAAGGGAGTGTTATATGGCGAACTTTTTGAATCTAGACAGAAGGAAGCAAAGAAGGATGTGGAGCCTTCGCTCCGCATTCATGACTCCCCACTTATAGCAATCAGGGTGGGGCCCTCACACTGGCAAGCACAGCGGAGCCCAGAAGTATATTGATCCGTGGAAAGCCAGCGTGGGAAAAATATAGAGTGGCACTAGCTCAAGCCACAATCTTTATTGCAGTACATCATAAAGATCCTGACAGAGTCTTGAAAATAGATTCTCAGTTGGGCCTGAAATTGCAGAAAGAATTAGCTCTGTTTTTAAAAGCCAATTTAGATGTTTTCGCTTGGACACATTCTGATATGTGTGGAATATCACCTGATGTAATAGTGCATAAATTGAATATTAATCCATGTTTAGCTCCAGTAAAACAAAAGAGACGAATTCAAGGATCTGAAAGATCTGTAGCATTAAAAGAAGAAGTAGATAGGTTGTTCAAGAATAACTTTATACGGGAATCTACATATCCAGTTTGGGTTTCCAATCCGGTCAGGGCCGGCCCTGAGACTGGAGAGGCCCTAGGCAAGAAAAATTGGCAACGAATGGAATGGGGAAGCAAAACAGGCCTTATGACACAGCAGAGTATCGAACAGCAGACCCATAGCATACCAGCCGCATGACACAGCCAATGGACCACGCTATCATTCAAATACCAGTTGCTAATGTATTATATACATTTACATAAATGCAAGTTTGAGGCCCCTCGCCAGAGCTGAGGCCCTGGGCAACGGCCACCGGAAATCGGAGGCCCTAGGCGGCCGCCTAGGCCGCCTATGCCCAGGGCCGGCCCTGAATCCGGTCCTTGTTAAAAAGTCCAACGGAAAATGGAGAGTGTGCATAGACTATTCGGACCTCAATAAGGCGTGTCCCAAAGACAGTTTCCCATTACCTAGAATTGATCAACTTGTCGATGCGACGGCGGGGCACGAACTATTAACCTTTATGAACGCATACTACGGGTACAATCAGATTATGGTGCATAAGCCAGATAAAGAGAACACGAGTTTCATAACAGATAGAGGCTTGTACTGCCATACAGTTACGCCGTTTAGACTAAAAAATGCAAGAGAAACATACCAGCACCTTGTGAATTCCATGTTCAAATCCCAAATCGGATACATAATGGAATTCTATGTTGATGATATGCTGGTAAAATCGAAGAAAGCCAATGATCATCTGGAGAATTTGGTTGAGATGTTTCATATCCTCAGAAAACATGGGATGAAGCTAAATCCACTTAAATGCTCATTTGGAGTCTCATCATGAAAATTTCTCGGGTTCATAGTCAACTCCAAGAGCACTGAAGAAAATCCTTCTCAAGTCACAGCCTTACGGGAGATGCGTGCTCCAAGGACAAAGAAAGAGCTTCAAAGCCTAAATGGGAAGGTATCTGCACTTAACCGATTTATCTTTAAGGCAACGGATCGGCGCATTCCGCTCTTCGATGCTTTGATGAAAGGAAAGAAAGATTTCCAATGGACTACTAAATGCCAAACAGCCTTCAAAGAGTTGATTAAGCACACGAAGTCATCACTAATGCTTTTTAAACCCAATGATGGAGAGGAGTTGTTCCTATATTTAGCTTTCTTGTCAGATGCCTTTAGCGTTGCGCTTGTCTGGGACGATGCCAAGTTCCAATGGCAAGTTTATTACATCAGTAAAAGGCTCGCTGGGGCAGAACTAAACTATCCAAAGTTAGAAAAACTTTCTTATTGTCTGTTTATTGCCTCAAAAAAGATAAGGCTATATTTCCAATCCCATCCCACAAAGGTTCTCACCGATCAACCGCTAAGATAAGTTCTCTTTCGCCCAGAAACTTCGTGAAGGTTATTGGAGTGGAACATAGAGCTCAGTCAATATGACATCACTTATCACCCCCGAAGAGATATTAATGGGCAGGATTTAGCGGATTTCATCGCCGAATTTATGGATAGAGGGGAAGAATTAGAGGAGCCGGCAGAGACGGTGGCTAGTTGGAAGCTGTACACCGATGGATCTAGAAATGATAACTGTTAGGGGTTGGAATAGTCCTGGAAACTCCTGATGGCCATTCCTTATGCTACGCCTTAAGATTGGAAAATCCATCAACCAATAGTGAGGCCGAGTATGAAGCATTGGTAGCAAGGCTGAAATTAGCAAAAGAATTGAATCTGAAAATCTTGCAAATTCACAGTGACTCTCAACTATTGGTATATCAGGTCCGCAAAGAATTCCAGACCAAAGTCAGAAACCTTCCTGCTTATCTTACCAAATCTTTGGAACTTCTCGACGATCTTGACTACTACACTATATCTAATATTCCCAGGGAAGAAAATTCAAAGGAAGATTCTCTTGCTAAATATGCCAGTTCCTCGGATGCATAGTTGCTCGGTCTAATACCTGTTAAGGTCCTTTCAACCCCTACTATTGAGGAAGCGGATATCGATTGGATCATGGAGACGGTTGAAGAGCCTATATCTTGGATGACCCAATCAAGGAATGTATCCTTAGTGGAACACTTTCGGAAGAGCCAAAAAAGCGAAAGAATATATTGCGCAAAGATCCATTATACCTTATTCAAAATGGAAAGTTATATAGGCGAGGTTTCCTTACGCCACTGTTGCGATGTGTAACCAAAGAGGAGTCTAGAGCAATCTTGGCAGAACTACATGAAGGGGAATGCGGAGGTCACACAGGCGGTCAAACACTAGCCAAGAAAATTCTGCTATATGGCTACTTTTGGCCCGATGTGAACCTGGATGCAAGGACCTATGCTAAGAAGTGTGATAGATGCCAAAGGTTTGCAAAGACTCCGAGAGCACCTCCCACAGAGTTGACTCAAATGGTTAGTCCATGGACATTTGCCGTCTGGGGCATAGACTTAATTGGAGCATTGCCTATAGCTAAATCAAGTATGAAGTATGCAATAGTAGCAATAGACTATTTCACTAAATGGGCCGAAGCTGAACCACTGGCTACTATTACTTTGAGAAAGGTGATCAATTTTGTCCTGAAGAACATCATCTGCAGGTTTAGGGTACAGCAGAAAATAATCATCGATAATGGAATTCAGTTTGAAAGTAGTGAATTCTTAGATTTTTGTGCTAAGAAGAAAATTAAGAAGAGCTTTGTAGTCGTTGCTCATCCGCAGGCCAACGAGCAAGTCGAAGCAATAAACAAAAGTCTAAAGTCAACCATCAAAAAGCGTCTCGAGAAAGCCAAAGGTGGTCGGGTATATGAGCTTCCCCATGCAATATAGGCATATCAGACAACTCATAAAACTGCCACAGGGCACACCCCATTCTCACTGGCATTCGGATCTGAGGCTATGATCCCGGTAAAGCTAGAATTTGCCACTCACTGCAAAATCTACTTCAATCAAAAAGAAAATGAGAAGCTGCAACTCGAAGCACTTGATTTTCTTGAAGAAAAGAGAAAGGAAATAGAACTAAGAATTGATGCTCATTAGAGAAGGATAGCCAGACATTTTAATGCTAAGGTCAGATGGAGAACCTTCAAAATTAGGGACCTTGTTCTAAAGAAAATTATGACAGGGAATGGAGTATTCGGACCTGATTGGGAAGGACCGTATATGATAAGCCAAACATTCTTAGATGGTACCTTCGAACTAAAAACGATGGATGGGATTCGACTTCCCAGAGCATGAAATAGCAGACATCTCCATCATTACTTTATTTGAAATTTCTTTCACATATCCTGCAAAGTTGTAGATACTATGCATTGTAAATATCATGTAAACATTGTCGCAAACTTTGTGCATATTGATGATAGAAACCGCTTTACCCGCCTAAATCATACATTTGCAAATTCTTGTTTATAAGTTGCTAAAATTCGATTTTTATTGCAGGTCCCCTAAAAAGGAAGACGATACATCTATGGCCTAGTAAAACCTGGTGACCATTGCAGCACATCCCGATTGGGACAGCTCAAGTGCCCATTGCTCATTGCTCAAAACATCATTTGCGATAAATATGAAGGTGTGGAGTACAAAATTGCAAATAAGGGACACCAGGGACTAAACAGTCAAATGATGTGATGATCTAACTACAAACAAAGTCGTAATTTTCACCGTAGGAGCACCTTCTTAATTGCAAGGTCCAGGGCCCTAGTTATAACAAATCGTGATAGAATCTGGTAAATGAACTAACGTCTGCCCCATGAAGCGATGCAAATCTAAACCAAATACCTCCCCGAGGGGCACCCGGTTGATTGCTAGTGCCATTTATACATGGCCCGATTGCGACAAACACACGGCCTTTAAACCAAAGACCTCCCCGAGGGGCACCCAACCAATCGTCATTGCCATTTATACATGGCCCGATTATGGCTTACCCTGGGATTCAAAAGACCTATTAGAGGTCATTCGATCAAATGCTAGATCTTCCAAATCCAGTTACTGATGTTGGGTCTTCTAAATCCAATTACCGATGGATTCTTAAGAACCCTTAGGGGGCATCCGAACATAAGTCGGGTCTTCCAAATTCGGTTAGTGATGGACCCAAAGACCATTTTGAAGGCGCCCGAAAAATTCTATAAGTGGCTGAATCATTCATCCACAGCGAGTAACGAGTTTACAAAATACCTCTACGAAGGCACGAAAACCAAGACCTCTCCGGGGGCATATGTTCTAATCTAATCTTCGAAGGGCCTGGACTGCCAGGTTAGCGAGAACATGATTGAACAAGATAAAATACAAGACCTCTCAAGCAGGGGCACAGTAACAAAGATTCCTCTCCAATAAAAGGTATGAGCTTGATCGATTAGACTAGAAACCCTTAGATCATGAGCTAGCTAAGGAATTTTAAATGTGGTGGCAAAAATGTATGGCTAGGAGATTCCAAATATAGTCGATCACAAATATCATGCCTAACATTTAAAGTTCATAACGAATTTTGGTATGGGGGCATTACCACCGCATTAAGGAAATTTATTAATGCTCACTAAAACATACCATAAACTCGTCACAACTTTACATTAAAGGCTTAGCATCTACAAGGATTACTCTGACCAACAAAGTTGAATCCCTTGAAATAGCTAAAGCAAACATTGAGAGCTTCGATACAGTGACAAGCACAAAAGTGGTTAGTCACGGGAAAGAAGTCTCGGGTATTGCCCCAATCAGAACCAAGGAAATTTAGCAAAATTGGTTAAGATAATCCAGCTAATAATGCTCCGTGGTTACAACTAAAAAATCATTATTTATAAACAAAATGTGCCATGAACATTGCAATAACAAATGGCTTGTAATATTAAAGAATTTATGTTATGATCATGAAAGAAAACAGGGGTGTAATGCAGAATAAGAAGGTACGACAAAGCTAAAAGTAAAAGCTTAAGTATAGTAAGCAGAACACAGTTTCATTTCAGCAACACAGAACCAGATCACAGAATCACAAGTCAAGAACAAAAGTATCAGACATAAATGTGCGTAAAGTAACAAGCGTAAAAGTAGTGAGCGAGGGCTGCACCTGCATATACAACTGGTATGAATACAGTAATCAGAAACTAGAACAAAGTCATGTGTACTACTGCTTCTTGCCACCTGACCTCGAAGAAGGCTTAGAGGAAGGAGGTGGAGCACTAGCTGGTTGTTTCCCTGGCCCGCTGGAACTTTACTGAGAAGATAAAGTTATAATTTTCTTCTTGTGAGCGACATTCTCTCTTCCTTTACGTCCTAAAACCGATGAGCCCTTGGATTTCTGCTGTTTCGGATCCTCGATCTCCTTGTCCGAGATCTCACCAGTATGCTCAGAATCCCCCCCCTCCACTCGTAATGTAATCTTCATCGTTACCTAAGTTAGCAATTACTGGAATTCGAGTATCCTAACAACCCGAAGTGTTAAAAACAAGAAGGAATGGATCACCCGGAGGAGTAATATAAACTGGGGCAAGAGGAACTGACATCAAAGTTGAATCAATTATGATGGCTTCAGTCGTCATTGTCTTTCCTGCAGCAGGGGAGGGTGATGGTGAGATTTGACCTAAAGCAGATGAACAATGTGCACGAAATGCAGACGTCTCAGGTGACGGGCATAGGCAGTCTAAGTATATCAAAGTTTCAATGATTTCAAGTTTACCTGGAGCTATAAGACTGGCCTAAAGATTTATGTGCTCTTCGACCTCGAATCTGTTTGCATAAGTATCACCGTCAACTTCATCATCCTTGCTCTGCTCCTATGCTAAGTTCTTTTCGACATCGTTTTCCTCGAATGATGTGTCTTT
The DNA here is from genome assembly GCA_030737875.1 of Allium sativum. NCBI lineage: Eukaryota > Viridiplantae > Streptophyta > Magnoliopsida > Asparagales > Amaryllidaceae > Allium > Allium sativum. The sequence goes on along the minus strand of CM060914.1, from coordinate 4,961,088 downwards.
GAAGGCAGCAGGAGGATTCGTTGGGGTTTGCGACCCAGAAGCCTCAACGTTAGCAAGAAGAGTAGGGGCATCAACAGTTTTTGCATCTTGGGCTTGCCCTTCAGAAGGCCCGGCCTTATCACCTAGAAATGCCCGCTTCTCCCTTAATACGATCATTCCTTTAGCTAAGGCTTCTCGGGATTTCTCATCTAAAATCTCTTCTATAAGATCCTCCTCACCACGATCGCCCCGTCAATCTTGAGCACTTCTTCCCTGACAAGATCTAAAGTCTCGGCAAAGTCTTTTCCCAAATAATATAAGCTACCACGGCCCATGATGTTGTAAACATAGAACTTGAATAAGGACGCTTCAGTCTTCGCTTTGACTTTCCTATAAGCATTCACGGCCTTGGATTTGTCTTTTTCGAGAAACTTAACATTGGTAGTTAGCGCTTCAAGGGCTAGACTTTGAGAAGAAATCTTGTGTTGGAGAGTTATATTTTATTGCTCGAAAGTAGCAGAGGTACTCCTGGCTATGGCCAAATGGGACTCTGCAAGTTGGTGGGCAGATTGAGCCTCTTGGTCTTGAGTTACTATAGTATCCTTGTTCTTTTTTATAGCCACAAGCTTCTCCTTAAGCCTGTTAACTTCGGCCTCTAAATTTGCTACCTCCGTATCCCTTTGAGCGAAAGATGCAATAGTTTTATCCTATGACTTTATAACCCTGATCAACTCAGCTTTATCATTTTCTAAGGTTGCAATGCGGTCATGGGTGATCCCATTAACTCTTTGAAGTTCATATGCAAAGGCGTACCACTCGCTAAACTGTTTCTTGGCATGGCCCTTAATTTTGTCCAGTTTGACTTCAAATTGACTTTTAGCTGTATAAACTGTGTGCACATACTACCCTTCAAGTCGTTAAATTCCTCAAGAATATCTCGCTTGTCATTAGGATATATGTACAGGTTGAGGCGGGTTCCTTTTAAATTCCAGCTCGGGAATCGGTCGGCAAGGCCAAGGTCAGCCAGTCCTGGAACGTAATGATGCATATTCATGATTATTTGAAGGTCGGCAGGAGTAGGAGTGACCAATGGGGAAACCAAAGATATATTATCACCAATGTTTTGAATGTCCGACATTGAGAGATCTGGCACTTTGAGCTTATCCGATATGTGATGCTACCCGGAGTCACCTTTACCATTATCACTCTCCCTCTCTCTTATTTTCGTTTTTCCTCTTTATCTTTCCTTCTTTCCTCCTCTTAGCTTCCAGCATATCAAAATGATCATGCCTCCACTTCCTTTGCTTCTCGGTTTCAATGAGATCACCGATCCGTTGTGGCTGGTAAGTGGGTTGTGAATGTTGTGAATGTTTTGAATATTGGGAAGACCGAGGTTTGATGAAGTTTTTGGGATCGAATTGCTGGGTGCCATATTCAAAGATATCTTCAAGGGAGCGTCTCATTCCTGAACTGGGAGAGGGAAAGGGCAAAATTTCAGTACTTAAGTTAGAAAGTACCGAGGCAAGATAGGGAGAGCTTATACAAAGTATTGGGAGCGTAAGACGTAAGTAAAAGCAAAAAGAATTTGCTTGTGAATGTCTAATAACGAACGAATCTCAAGAGGATCATCTAAGAAATGTCCTATATCAGCAGCTGTTTTTCTAGGATGAGGGTCCCGTGAATTGCATTTCTTAGCTTTATCGTTCGCGACTGATAAGGCTGGCACTGATGATGAAATGTCACATGGAACGATACTTTAGCTGTGCTAAGATCACCAAGGTTCCTAAAAGTCTCCGAAATACCATCTCATCATGATTCTCAATGCTTAGGTTATTCTTAGAACTTACTCCAGCCTCTTCAGGCTGCTCATTCTTCTTTATTGGATCTGAAACAGTTTTTGAAGCAGTTTCATCTGCATCATCATGCCTAGTTTCTTCCCCAGGATCCGGGACAGTGCCCTCCTTCCCAGTTTGATTAGATAAAGCCAAAGGACACTTATCCTCACGTTGTTTCGGTGCCTCCTCCTCAATGGAAGCCAATTTGGATTTGGGAGGAGTTTTGATGCTTCCTGCAGGATCATAGCACTTCCTTATTTGGGATTTCTTGGCTGCAGATTTACCAGAATTATCTTTCTTATCTATCGGATCTGTCCCTAGAGATCATGAGCGAGGAATCATATTACATCGATGAAGAAACTCCTCCATGAGCAACAATTTCCTATTCCTTTAACTCTCAAGAATAGCCATTAAGTAATTAAAGAGAGGTTAATCAAAAACATTATTCTCTAAAGTAATCTCTATAATATAACTAAAGATTTGAGCATTAGAGTAAAGGGGAAAATGAAATAAAATACTACAAAGTAGGTATATTCACCTCCTTCCATCCAAAAACCATAGAAGTTTGCAAGGCACCGAACAAAGAAATATTGGTTTAGGAACCCTCGTGCACTCTTGACTAAATTAGTAATAATCTTGGATCCCCAGCTCTCGATAAAGGTGATTGAGGGACGATCCTTCTTCCTCCTTTTAAAAGAATACAAAGAGAAAATATCTTGAAATGTAGGCACAAGCTTTTTGACTCTCATAAACAGTATATAAAGACCCATCAAGGAAAAATAACCATTTGGGTGTAATTGGTATGGGGCAATGGCCAAGCTCCGAAGAATTAACTCTAAATAAGGATTAAAAAGAGGGATTGCCGTACTCATCAACATGTATTGGTTAACTGCAACATATCCGGTATGAGGAATGTCGACCAATTCATCTTTTCCGAGGAATTTGGTTGTTTCCTTTTCTGAAATCCTATATTGCTTACACAATTGTTGGAACGAACTAAAGGAAAGTTCTGTTTCATGCCTTCCACGAGGTATATGGGAAAGTGGCCGAGGTTTAGGAAAATTTTGACTGACAATTGCCTCAGGGACAGTATCTAATGTAGTTCCAACAAATTGCCAAGAACTCCTAGCTTCACCGGACATGGCTCCTTCTTAGGGATTCTGGCATAATTGTTGTCGAGTTAACAATTCTACATGAACGGTTATGTTTTAAAATAAATCACAGGTATGCATTTCATTGGACATGGGAAGTACTATGTTAAAAATGAAATTTGTAATTGGCATGTACTGGTTAACCAGTTCCAAGCATCATAAGGAGTGAATGATCATGTTCACATGGAAAATGTCCTTAAGTGACTAAGTGAAAATGGTCCTACGTGAGTATATCATTCAATCTGAGCTATATTATACTTTTAACCTTCTAAACTAACCTGCTAATGGCATGAACATCCAATAGCAAAATTATCGCTAAAAACGTGCAAATATTCTAGTTGTTACAGGTATAACACGACAACATGGTCTACTAATTGACAGAAAGTTCCAATCAAACACTGAGATCATGCTTAGAAGTCAAACATGTTCAATCCCACACAACTCAAATGAGCAAGAGCCCAAACAAGGCCGAGCACACTCATGCTCTAGCTGGGACGAGCATGTCCGACCCATGAGAGTCAAACATGTTTGAATCAAAATAGGATCGAGCATGCTCGAGCCTCAGCTTGGTCGAACATGCCTGACCCCGTAGGGATCGAACATGTTTGAACCCAGATAGAGTCGAGCATGCTCGGGCCTCAGCTGGGATGAACATGCCTAACCCCCTAGGGATCGAACATGTTCGAACCTAGATAGGGTCGAGCATGCTCGAGACACAACTAGGTCGAACATGTCAAACCACATAGGGATCGAACATGTTCGTAACACCCCGTGTTTTCTGCTAACATAAACTAACGAATTTAGGAATAATTAATTTTAAATATGAGAATCAAGGGAAACGGGTTACGCCATTGTGTTCGTCTCGGAATTCTGGTTGAGATAGAGTCCGAATTTGTGTAAATTGAACTGTGTATGAAGAAGTTATGGCTGTCGGAAGTTTCTAGAAAAATTCAAATAAATTCAAACAGCTCGAAAATGGATTCAAAATTCAAAACAGAAGTCAGAAGCGGGCTGGGCAGGAAAATTCCCGCCCAGGACCCAGGTCGACCAGGGGGTCGACCCTAGTGTCGACCCCCCCCCCCCACAGATCGACCTGCCCCCCCTGGGTAGATCTGAAAGACGACAATTTTGTGACTCAGTGCTGAGTCATTAGGGCTGAGGTGTCACTCTATCTTGACTGGATGGTCTTGATTGATTCTAGGTTGATCGGATGGCCTAAATTAATCCTAAATTCTATATAAACACATGTAGACTCAAACCCTAAAACCTAATCAAAATTAGAACCATGGCCGTCATGCTATCACCCCACAACCTAGAGTAACCGTCATCAACTAGAGGAAAAGTAAATCTAATCAACTCAATTCAACTCTAGTCTATAACAACAACAACAACGAATTTGTCTACTTCAAAGGCGAGCTAAATCAATTTCAGAACACATATCCCAGAATTCAAGACCTTCTTTGAGTTGTGAGTTCAATTTCTTTAATAAGATAATTAACAAGTAATTGGGTTGAGTTATAATTTGGGTTATATGGCTATGCTTGTGAAACATTGGAAAAAAGTGATATTTTGTGAATATATGCTAGTTGTTCATAATGACAGTTTTGTTGTGGATTCCTTTGTATATGCCCAATCACCTATGTTCAACTTGATTCATGTTTGACATCATTTTATATGCAAGTTTGGGTGCAGATTATATGCTAGTTTCTATGTGAATTGTACACAAGTTTACGTGTGAACCGAATAAAGTGACTATATGCAAGTTTAGATAGAAATTGGATTCACATATATGCAAGTTTACACCTTTAGATTTAGATCTATGACATACATAGTTTTATGCAAGTTTGTGACTATGGCCTATGCAAGTTTTGGGCGAAAACTATATTCATATACGCAAGTTTTAGGTGAAAACTATATTCATATATGTAAGTTCACACCTTTTAGGCATATGTTTAGACTCATGACAATACCAAGTTTATGCAAGATATGTTGTAATCCTTATTTGTAAGTTAGATCCAATTTGTGTGTTATGCAAATTTGTGATGTTTCTTCCCTTTTACGTCATTAGACTAATTGCTAGTCTAATATATATATATATATATATATATATATATCTGTGTGTGTGTGTGTGTGTGTGTGTGTGTGTGTCATGATAAGAGAACGAACAACATGGGGACGATGGGGGTAATATTGAATATACACATATTGAGAATTGGCATGTAATGGCCTTAAATGACATACAATTAATTTGAAGCAATAATTGGTATAATTTATATACCTGGTATAATTTATATACCTAAAATAAATGGACATAATTTAGGTGACAATTATGGACATAAGTATATGTGGAATTTATTTACAAATTTGAATAGGGATATTAATCCAATTTGGGGTTAAATAAAGATGTGTAATAATAAACCGCCTAAGACACGAGGTTAGACTCTTTTGTGGTGTAAGACTGGCCAGACCCGCCCAGCAAATCCAGCAGCCACAAATGCCAGTCTAATGTGAGAGGTCAAAGGCATGAATTAAATGCGTAACAGTTGTAAAGACATGAGGTTAGGCTCGTTTGTGGTGTAAGACTGCCCGTACCCGCCCGGCAAATCCAGCAGCCATAAATGCCAGTCTAATGTGGGAAGTCTTTACAAAGTTACAGTGTTAATGAATTAAGAAGCACTTAACCATATAAACATGTGGTGGGATTTGGGGGGTTTAGTGGGTGCCTTGGGTGGCACGTGAAATTAAGAGGGTGCCTTGGGTGGCATGTGAAATACGATTAGATGCACTTAACCAAGATTGAAACATGTAAGAAGACATGAATAAGAATGGGTTTAAGTGGGGGAAAACCTTAGAAGGGATCAAGCATAGGTGGAAAGCTTGTGTCATACATGAGGTCCCTTTTCAAACCAGTAACCCATTAAGTATCTTTGTGGGCTCGACCCAAGTTGAGGACGGGACACGCGTACTGGGTTTGATTGTAAGAGTTCAAAACGGGTTAGCGGTGGCAACGCAAGTCCAACAGGGCATGTGCGTGTGTGGCCCCGGGCTGGTAGGTAAGACGTTGTTGCATCGTGCATTTTTGGTGGTGTCGGGTTGCCACTTTGGGGAGTGATACACCCCACTATGGGGCTAGCACGGGAATCTACGAGTTAAGGAGCCGATCGCATGGGGGTAGTGGGACACCTAATGGAGATAGGGGCAGGCGGCACCTATGTAGACAGCTAGGGGTACACGAAACTACCATTATCATTATTGAGTTCTATGGGCGGGATCAACTTTTTGGGTTTTTGGTGTAGTGCAATGTTGTAATTATCTTATAGTAGTAATTATCTTATAGTGATTAGGTGTGCCTTTAACGGTATCTTTGTTCATCTTATTTCCTTTGTTTTCTCTGTCATGCCCATTTGTTCATAGTCATTTCCTTATTTTCCAGCTTATGCCTTATCCTAGTTACTTTAATGATTATATTGTTAAAGTTATTGCACTCGCCAGAATTTATGTCTGACCCCCTTTGTTTCCACCTCTTTTCTTCCATTTCCCCCTCAGGTGCTCAGGGTGGGACTAGTACTAGTGGAGCTTGATTTGGACAACTTTATCTCTCTCTTTTGGAAGTTGCTTGGATTGCTGAAGTAAAGTTCAGCCTATCTTATTTATGGCTATTTTATGTTGGGGTTATGTCTTTTATTTTATGTACTGAGAACTTATTTGTTAAGATGGATAATAATTGTATTTGGTTTTGTAGTTGGTTTTTGATGTGATGTAACCAAACTATTTCTCCACTGCAATAAAAGTGGTTTTTATTTTCCAAGTACCAATATATTTATCTGTCTTGTTTACTTTTCTGTTCTATACACAATAAACGCTCCACCAAAATCAAGGCATTCCCTATTGAGTGACCTTAATGGAGGTTGGGTGTCACATGTGGTATCAAAGCTGAAGGTTACCGGAACAGATAAGATATTTTGAAAAACTATTTTTCAAAAAGCATTTTATAAAGAAGTACTTTCAAAAGTATGTTTTAAGGAAAGTATTTTTAAGAGAAAAGAGTTTATTTTAAAAACGTAACCCCCAAGAGCCATATATCTTTTTTCAAATTCTCCGTTTGAATCTCTTCATTTTCTTTTCAGCATGTCTAGAATTCCCCAGATACCCGAGGGGATACCGATACTAGGATGGTTTAGAAGGTATCTAGAAGCTAGGGCCAATGTCGTTGGCCCAGCAAATCCTCCTCCTCCCCCTCCTCCTCCTCCCCGTGTTGATACTTTCGCAAAGATATGGAAGGACTTTCGGGCAATGGGAGGAAAACCTTTTCATGGGTCAGAGACGTTTGTTGAAGCTCTAAATTGGCTAAAGGAGGTAGAAGAATTGTTTGGAATCTTTGAGGTAGAAGATGGAAGAAAGGTCCAGTTAGCTGCCTGGTTAATGAAGGATGAGGCCTCGTTTTGGTGGGAGGTCACTAATGGAGAGCGTCCGGTTGATACATGGCCGGATTTCAGGCATAGGTTTGAGACAAAGTTTCTCTCACGGGCCGAAGAGAACCTATACATGGAAAGGTTTTTGGCACTGAGGCAGGGAAATATATCAGTGAAAGAGTACGTCAACAAGTTCAATCAGTTGGTGAGATTTGGCTTGGACTTGGTGAATACACCCGAAAAGAAGGCCTTGAGATTTGTGAAGGGTTTGAACGAGCCGCTACATGGGTTAGCTATGACCCACATCCCTATGGGGGCCACCTTTGAGAGACTAGTTGACATGGAGCTTATGCATGAAAAGGAAAAAGGCGCCAATGCTAATAAGGCACCTGAGAAGAAAGGGGATCAAAAGAAGCCACAACAGCAACAGCAGAACAAGAAGGGTGGTAAAGACAATAATGGCAAGGGAAAGAAAAGATGCTTTAACTGTGGGACACCAGGCCATCTGAGCAAAGACTGTAGGAAGAAGAAGAAGACTAGTTGTTTCCACTGTGGTGAGGCAGGACATCTGATTAGGGACTGCCCAAAGAAAGGGCAGAGGGCAGAGACTACCTCTGGAGGGCAGATTCAGGCTCTCATGGCACCGGGGCAGGCAAGGGGGAAGGCCAAGGCTCTCGTGGCCCCACCGCTGCAAGAACGAGGTAGAACGATTTCCGTTGAAAGTTTAGTTTATCTTTTTGATCATCCTGTTTGCACACTCTTTGATTCTAGCGCATCGCACTCTTTTTTATCTATTGCTTTAGTTGAATCACTACACCTAAACACCAGTATAGTAGAGGATCCCTTAGTTGTTTCAAATCCAATTGGGGGTCAGCCTATTTGTCGATGATTTGTTTGGATTTGGAAATTTCTATACTTAGCGTTGGGCTTAGATGTGATGCTTATGTTTTGGGCTTCACGGGCTATGGGTTAATTTTGGGCATGGATTGGTTATCCAGTAATGGAGCCATCGTGGATTGTGAAAAGAGAGAGGTTAGGCTTATGACTCGCTTGGGCAACACTCTCGAAATCTCTTAAAATTCCATGAATTCTGTTATGCTAAGTTATCTAGAATCACTTGACGCGTCTGTTGAGAATTTGCAGTCTGTTAGAGTGGTCCGTGAATACTCGGATGTCTTTGAGGAAGTAGAGGGCTTGCCTCCGAAGCGGGAGATAGACTTCCGCATATACCTTGTTGAGAATGCAAAACCTGTTGCTTTACCGGTTAAACACATGGCTCCAAGGGAGAGAAAGGAGATTAGCAAGCAAGTTAAGGAGCTGCTAGAAAAAGGGTTTATAAGGCGGAGTATTTTTGAATGGGGTGCTCCAGTGGTGTTCGCAACCAAAGCGGACGGTTCATTTCGCCTATGCATTGATTATAGGGGGCTAAACAAGCTGACCAAGAAGAATAGGCACCCACTGCCAAGAATAGACGATTTGTTCGATCATCTTGTAGGTGCAAAAGTTTTCTCCCAATTAGATCTGGCTGCCGGATTTCATCAGCTAAGAGTGGCTGAAGATAGCATTGATTAGACCGCGTTCAGAACCCCGGACGGTTTCTTCGAATGGCTCGTCATGCCTTTCGGCTTGACAAACGCACCGGCTTATTTCGTCGATTTGATGAATATAGTGTTCCGGGAATTTCTCAATAAATTTGTGGTGGTCTTCGTAGATGATATTCTGATTTTCTCGAAGAATGAGGAAGAGCATGCTTTGCATTTAAGGGAAGTCATGGATACTCTCTGTGCACATCAGTTAAAAGCAAAATTCCCCAAGTGCCACTTCTGGATAGAAGAAGTAAGATTTCTTGGGCATGTGGTGTCCAAAGAAGGGTTAGCTGTGGACCCCACAAAAGTAGGTGCGGTCCAGGATCGGAAGGTTCCAAAGAATGCAACCGAAGTCCGAAGTTTTCTTGGACTAGCAGGCTTTTATCGCAAGTTCATTAAATACTTTGCGAAAATCTCAGCTCCACTTACAAGGTTAACGAAGAAGAACCTGACTTTCACTTGGGATTTGGATTCCGAAGTCGCTTTCCAATGATTGAAGAGGGTTCTGACAACAACCCCAGTTTTGACATTACCAGATGGGAGCAAGATGTTTACGGTATACACAAATGCATGCGGTACGGGACTAGGCGTTGTTTTGATGCAAGAGGGGAAGGTAGTAGCGTATGATGGAAGGCAGTTGAAAGTGCATGAGAAAAAATACCCAACCCACGATCTAGAGTTAGCAGCCATTGTTTTTGCACTTAAGTCTTGGCGCCACTATCTCTTAGGTGAGAAATTTGAGTTGTATACTGACCATAAATCGTTGAAGTACCTTTTCTCGCAGAAAGACCTCAATCTAAGGCAGCAAAGATGGATGGAGTTTCTCGCCTCATATGACTTTGAGATCTCCTATACTCCATGCAAGGGCAATGTAGTAGCAGACACCCTAAGTAGAAAGAAGTTGACCTTAAGTCCTCTCTTTGTAGAAAGGCAAAGTTTGGAGTACATAGCAAATTTTGATTTTAGACCCTCTGTTGATTATGTGACTGGTTTGATGGCAATGCTAGAGGTGCGGCCTACTTTGTTGGGCTCAATAGGAACTGCGCAATGTGAAGACCCTCAGCTAGTTGATGTGATAGACAAGCTGATTAGGGGAGAGACTTCTAGTCACCTCAATAGATACTCCATCGATGATAAGGGTTGGTTGAGACGGGATGGAAGACTATGCGTCCCGCAAACAAGATATTTGGTGAAGATGGTTCTGGAAGAAGCACACCATTCCAAGCTGACCATACACCCCGATGGATACAAGATGTATAAAGATATCAAAAGAGTTTTCTTTTGGAATGGCATGAAGAGGGATGTAGCTGAATTCGTTTCGAAATGCATGATATGCCAGCAAGTCAAGGCGGAGCAGAAGAAGCCAGGCGGTTTGCTTCGTCCTCTAGAAGTTCCGCAGTGGAAATGGGAGAGCATCTCGATGGACTTTGTTAATGGGTTGCCTAGGTCAAGAAGGGGCAATACCGGTAGTTGGGTAATAGTGGACAGGCTCACGAAAAGCGCTCATTTTAGACCTATCAAGAGTAGGAGGACCGCCTCGTCTTTAGCCTCCATTTATCTTTAGGAGATAGTTCGACTCCATGGAATACCCTCCATCATAGTGAGTGATCGAGACCCTATCTTTACAAGCGAGTTCTGCAGGAGTTTGCAGGAGGCTGTAGGCACATAGCTATGTTTAAGCACGGCCTATCACCCTTAAACCGATGGTCAGACGGAAAGGGTGAACAGAGTACTGAAAGATTTTTTGAGACTATGAATTCTTGACTTTGGAGGATCTTGGGAGGATCATCTCCCTTTGGTGGAATTCGTCTATAACAATAGCTACCAAGCCACTATAGTCATGGCACCCTTCGAAGCCTTATATGGAAGGCCACGTCGATCAACAACATGTTGGTGGGAGTCCACAGATAAACTTATACTCGGGCCGTACATGATTAGAGAGACTTCAAAGAAAGTGGACTTGATACGAAGAGGAATGAAGACTGCCCAAGATAGACAGAAATCCTACGCAGACAAGAGAAGGACCGACCTTGAGTTTGAAGTTAGGGATAAGGTGTTACTTAAAGTATCTCCTTTGAGGAATGTCATCCGCTTTGGGTCCATAGGAAAGTTGGCACCACGATTCGTAGGACCATTTCCTATCATCGAAAGGATTAGGACGATGGCCTACAGAGTAGAGCTACCTGAAAGACTGGCTGGAGTTCATAATGTTTTTCATGTCTCTCAGCGACGAAAGTGCTTACATGAGTCGGCAGAAGTTATGGAGCCAAGCATACTAGAGGAAGTCGAAGTGGAACGAGAAGCGACCGTGAGGAGATTTGGGGATGGAAGTCAAAAAGTTATGCAACCGTGAAGTTAAGCTTGTCAAAGTTCAATGGAGTGACGCCGAGGAAGACGCGACTTGGGAAACTGATGCCAAAATATGTGTAGCCTACCCTTTTCTTTTTTAGGGTACATCTTTAATCTCTTTTTCCTTAAGTTTATTCAAGCTTGCATCTGCCTTTTTAGTGTATCTCCTCGGTAATATCCTTTATCCTTAGGTATAGACCAATGGATGTAAACATGTATTTGAAACATGTTATGATTGATGGATGCTAGTGGATGCAAGTGTTTGCTAGTGGTTGCTCGTGGATGCATATACACACACATTAGGCACTAGATCGGCTCAATCACTTTCATACTGCATATAAATGTGTGCTTATTTAGATTAACGGATGTATAATGGTTGTGTTATCATATGGATGCTGCATTCGGATTAATGGTTGCGCACGCATGTAGAAATAATATGTATCATTAGGGATCTTTTGCATACATAATGGACGCATGGCACTATCATAATTTGCATTAAGGAGGTCAACGGAATCAGTAGACCGCCTGATTTTGCATTAGATACGGACATGTACACACACTGTGCATATAAACATGAAAGCATTAGAAGTCTTTTAAGGACAACGGATGCCTGTGTATGATGGTTGAGTAGATGGACGATTGGAAGGTAGGATATGTATTCTTCGTAACTTGAAGATTTCGGGGTCGAAATCCTTTAAGGAGGGGAGAATGTAACACCCCGTGTTTTCTGTTAACATAAACTAACGAATTTAGGAATAATTAATTTTAAATATGAGAATCAAGGGAAACGGGTTACGCCATTGTGTTCGTCTCGGAATTTTGGTTGAGATAGAGTCCGAGTTTGTGTAAATTGGACTTCGTATGAAGAAGTTATGGCTGTCGGAAATTTCCAGAAAATTCAAATAAATTCAAATAGCTCGAAAACGGATTCAAAATTCAAAACAGAAGTCAGAAGCGGGCTGGGCGGGAAAATTCCCGCCCAGGACTCAGGTCGACCAGGGGGTCGACCCTAGTGTCGACCTCCCCCTACAGGTCGACCTAGGGGTCGACTTGCCCCCCCCCCCCCCGGGAAGATCTGAAAGATGATGATTTTGTGACTCAATGCTAAGTCATTAGGGCTGAGGTGTCACTCTATCTTGACTGGATGGTCTTGATTGATTCTAGGTTGATTGGATGGCCTAAATTAATCCTAAATTCTATATAAACACATGTAGACTCAAACCCTAAAACCTGATCAAAATTAGAACCATGGTTGTCATGCTATCACCCTACAACCTAGAGTAGCCGTCATCAATTAGAGGAAAAGTAAAGCTAATCAACTCAATTCAAATCTAGTCTATAACAACAACAAAAACAACAACGAATTTGTCTACTTCAAAGGCGAGCTAAATCAATTTCAGAACACAGATCCTAGAACTCAAGACCTTCTTTGAGTTGTGAGTTCAATTTCTTTAATAAGATAATTAACAAGTAATTGGGTTGAGTTATAATTTGGGTTATATGGCTATGTTTGTGAAACATTGGAAAAATATGATATTTTGTGAATATATGCTAGTTGTTCACAATGACAATTTTGTTGTGGATTCCTTTGTATATGCCCAATCACCTATGTTTAACTTGATTCATTTTTGACATCATTTTATATGCAAGTTTGGGTGTAGATTATATGCTAGTTTCTATGTGAATTGTACACAAGTTTACATGTGAACCAAACAAAGTGACTATATGCAAGTTTAGGTAGAAACTGGATTCACATATATGCAAGTTTACACCTTTAGATTTAGATCTATGACATACATAGTTTTATGCAAGTTTGTGACTATGGCCTATGCAAGTTTTGGGTGAAAACTATATTTATATACGCAAGTTTTGGGTGAAAACTATATTCATATATGCAAGTTCACACCTTTTAGGCCTATGTTTAGATTCATGACAATACCAAGTTTATGCAAGATATGTTGTAATCCTTATTTGTAAGTTAGATCCAATTTGTGTGTTATGCAAATTTGCGATGTTTCTTCCCTTTTACGTCATTAGACTAATTTCTAGTCTAATATATATATATATATATATGTCATGAAAAGCGAACGAACAATGTGGGGACGATGGGGGTAATATTGAATATACACATATTGAGAATTGGCAGGTAATGGCCTTAAATGGCATACAATTAATTTGAGGTAATAATTGGTATAATTTATATACTTGAAATAAATGGACATAATTTAGGTGACAATTATGGACATAAGTATATGTGGAATTTATTTACAAATCTGAATAGGGATATTAATCCAATTTGGGGTTAAATAAAGATGCGTAATAATAAACCGCCTAAGACACGAGGTTAGACTCTTTTGTGGTGTAATACCGCCCGAACCCGCCCAGCAAATCCAGCGGCCACAAATGCCAGTCTAACGTGAGAGGTCAAAGGCATGAATTAAATGCGTAACAGTTGTAAAGACACAAGGTTACGCTCGTTTGTGGTGTAAGACTGCCCGGACCCGCCCGGCAAATCCAGCAGCCACAAATGCTAGTCTAATGTGGGAGGTCTTTACAAGGTTGCGTTGTTAATGAATTAAGAAACACTTAACCAGATAAACATGTGGTGGGACATGGGGGGTTAATTTGGTGCCTTGGGTGGCATGTGAAATTAAGAGGGTGCCTTGGTTGGCATGTGAAATACGATTAGACGCACTTAACCAAGATTGAAACATGTAAGAAGACATGAATAAGAATGGGGTTAAGTAGGGGAAAACCTTAGAAGGGACCAAGAATAGGTGGAAAGCTTGTGTCATACATGGGGGCCCTTTTCAAACCAGTTACCCATTAAGTATCTTTGTGGGCTCGACCCAAGTCGAGGACAGGACACGCGTACTGGGTTTGATTGTATGAGGTTAAAATGGGTTTGCAGTGGCAGCGCAAGTCCAACGGGGTCATGTGCATGTGTGGCCCCGGGCTGGTAGGTAAGACGTTGTTGCATCGTGTAGATATAAGCCGTGCATTTTTGGTGGTATCGGGTTCCACTTTGGGGAGTGATACACCCCACTGTGAGGCTAGCACGGGTATCTATGAGTTAAGGAGCCGGTCACATGGGGGTAGTGGGTACACCTAGTGGAGATAGGGGCAGGCGGCACCTATGTAGACAGCTAGGGGTACACGAAACTACCATTATCACTATTAAGTTCTGTGGGCGGGATCAACTTTTAGAGTGTTTGGTGTAGTGCAATGTAGTAATTATCTTATAGTGATTAGGTGCGCCTTTAACTGTATCTTTGTTCATCTTATTTCCTTTGTTTGCTCTGTCATGCCCATTTGTTCACAGTCATTTCCTTATTTTCCAGCTTATGCCTTATCCTAGTTACTTTAATGATTATATTGTTAAAGTTATTGCACTCGCCAGACTTTATGTCTGACCCCCTTTGTTTCCACCTTTTTTCTTACTTCCCCCCAGCTGATCAGGGTGGGACTAGTACTAGTGGAGCTTGATTTGGACAGCTTTATCTCTCTCTTTTGGAAGTTGCTTGGTTGCTGAAGTAAAGTTCAGCCTATCTTATATATGGCTATTTTATGTTGGGGTTATGTCTTTTATTTTATGTTCTCAGAACTTATTTGTCAAGATGGATAATAAGTGTATTTGGTTTTGTAGTTGGTTTTTGATGTGATGTAACCAAACTATTTCTCCACTGCAATAAAAGTGGTTTTTATTTTCCAAGTACCAATATATTTATCTGTCTTGTTTACTTTTCTGTTCTATACACAATAAACGCTCCACCAAAATTAAGGCATTCCCTTTTGAGTGACCTTAACGAAGGTAGGGAGTCACAATGTTCGAACCCAGATAGGGTCGCGCACACTTGAGCCTTAGTTGGGTCGAACATGACCAATCCCGTAGGGGTCGAACATGCTCAAACTTGAGCTAGTTCGAGCATGGTAGCACCAGGATTACCAGACCCATTAGAATAGACATGAAACTATGTTATGGTTAGAACAACATGATCAAGTTATTACTACAGATCAATCTTAATCTTTCGCACAACAAAACCCATGATACAGGTATTATTCATAATACACGATGACAATTGAGTTCAAAAGGAAAAAATTGTTTCAAGGAATGCAATAAACTAGTCGACATATGCAAGCAGTAAATTTTAAAGCACATTGAAAGTACAAGCTCAGCATCAAACTGTGGTCAGCAAATATACAAGGCTTTATGTCCTTAACATTTCATCAAACACCTGGTGTGCAGTAAATTCAAAACAAAATTAAAAGGATTTTGGATTCCTCAAATTCCTTAAACAAGGTCCAATACACATCCTCATCCCAATACAATGCAATTCAACATGACTTGCAACCATTACATTTCCAATAATTCGACTTAAAATCCAAACCGTGCTCAAATGACAAATCGGCTCGAGACTCCAACTATTTTCAATCCAAAAACAGTGAAAACAGTGCAAGATGAAAGAAGAGAAAATCATCTGCGATGAGCACGATGTTTAAGATCCAAGACTGTTCGATTCGACTTCGAAGCTGATCGAATTTATTGGTACGTGTTGAAGCAAGCCTATGATTCGTGATGACTGATAATCCAATCTGAGAATGATTCCGGAAAGAGAAAAGATTGAGGCATTGGAAATTTTAAGAAAAAGAGTCGACCGCCCTTAATTGAGTTTTTCAGAAGAAAAAAAGGCAAAGTGCAGAAATTGGGAGCCGAAGGCAATATAAAGGATGAGAAGACAAACAGACCGCTCGACCCAGATGGCACGCTCGACCCAGATTGCTTGCTCGAGCCAAATGGCGCGCTCGATCCAGATTGGTAGTCCAACTCAGGATATCTGCTCGACCCAATATGTCTGCAAGCATTCTCCAAACTAATTAAGCTATGTACGATCGTCTAGTGTGAATCCAAGTTTAATATATCGAGATGTGCAATAATTAATCATTTCAAAGATTGTAAATTTTAATCAAAAAAATTACAAATTTGAGGGGCAAATGTTTATCTATAAAGGATAAAGCACATATTAATAGATTATATTTAACATAAGGGTCGGTCATACATTACAGAAGTAGTTGGTCATCATTCAAATGATGTGTGGGTCGAACAGGACTACAATCTGTGAAGGACGATGGCTCAAGCAACATGTGGGTCGAGCCAGGGGGTAGTTTGAACAGGCCCTTAATTTGGTTAAACAGGACTTTAGGGTCGAACACCATCCAGACTCGAACATCACTCATGGGTCAAACATGCAGGGTCGGTCGGACACCATGGCTCGCACATTTGCCTCCAGGGGCGAACAACACAAAGGCTCATATATTCCCGGGGTTGGTCGAACATGGAGTTGAACAAACAGGTGGATATAACCGTCAACAGCTGGAAGTGGCATTTCAGTAATTACTTGCATGTTCGACCCACAGCCTGCATATATATGTTTCGTTTTAAGTAATCCTAACATCATCTACCATCTCAAAGCAAGGATCTTGCATTGAATTCATCATGGAATCTGCCAAAAGTGCTCAAGTATGTTCGAGATTGAAGATCATCCTCCATTTTCCTTGCACTTAGTGAAATCCACATAATTCTTCACTGATTTTTATAGATTAGGGTGAAATCTTTGTGTAAGAGAGAAGATGAATGTACTTTTGAGCGATTCTAAGCTTGTAACTCTTGAATTGCTAATGGATATCTTTACCAAAGTGGACGTAGATCTTTCCTAGATCGAACCACTATAAAATCTTTGTGTTTTTACCTTTTTGTTGCAATTAGGGACTCATTCCTTACCGATTTGTCAAGTGCCTTTGTCGCATCTTTGGTGTTTGAACTAATTTCGATTCAAACAAGTAGTGTTTTGTTAAAAATATTTTGACCATATTTAACCTTTATAATAAAGGCAAATTCTATTCAAACATCAAAAATCGCTTAACATATACCGTTCCTTTCCTACAAAAAACCATTACCAAAAAACCTTTTTTCCTTTTTATTTAATTTTTACATAAAATCCATGAAACTAACCATACAATAATGAAATTTGGTTAAAACTGCATATTTTAATGAAAAGAGACTATAATAAATAGTTTTCATCAAGATTATTTCTATTTATTTATAATGACAATCTTTGTAGTTTATACTGTGGCCAATCAAAAGAGACTACATGGATCTGCAAAAGGGATCACGTGGATTGAGATTTGAACGATTAGATTTTATTTAAAATAAGCTGTTAAATTTATAGCTGGAGAGGATGGTATGGATTTCGTCTCTGCGGTAAACTAAAGAAAATATGTTTTAGTCATTTTAGATGATGACATATTAATGTGAAATTGTGAAACATTTTAGGAAAATTTAAAGTTAACTTTTATAGCCAATTGTTTGAAAAAAAAATAACAATGTATGATAAGTTATTAACGAATGATTATTTAATATTAATTATTTACAATTTAATTATTGTTTATCAATTCATTAGCAGTTAATTATTTCATGTTTCAAAATAATCATTAATAATTAATAAAGAAATGATTTTACAAAAAAACATTGCTAAAATATGTAAACGAAATCTTCAATTCAAATAAATTGCTAGAATATTTTTTTGACACATCATCAGACAACTCAGCATTATTTTTAACGAAAGGTTAAAATGATATAAGCAAAAATATAGGGGCTAATCACAAAAAAACTTCCCCTTCTATATATGTGTAGATAATACAATTTATCTACCTGTAAATATTGGTAGATAATCATCCTTCAACAATTTTATAACATTGACAATATTTACCATTGAATATTGGTAGATAAAGGTACTCTTTACCTACCTATATTTGTTGGTAGGTAAAATATTGGTTGGTATAGGTCAAATTTCTTATAGCGGGAGGTGCTCGACACATCGACCAATGTTATGGCCAAATGCTTCCCGCTCTTTCTCACAGATATAGCTGGTATGTGGTTTCGACAGTCAACAATGGAGTCGATCGGCAGTTGAAACACGCTGGTCATTGCTTCATTGAGTAGTTCAGAGTTTATATCTCCCGACCAAAGAGTGTAATTTTCCTGACTTCCATCAAGCAATGACCAGGAGAGACACTTCAATCTTTCCTCGAAAGATTCAATGCGGCTATAGCATCAGTCGATCGACCGGAGCCATCGATGGTGCTCATGGCTGCCATTGCAGGCATCCAAAACCGATAAGAATTCTCTATCTCTTTAACCATAGATCCCCCAAGGATATCATAGATTTCTATGCAGAGGCCGAGCGATTCCTCCAACAAGAAGATGCCAGCATTGAGATGGAGAGCCTCGAGGTCCTAATCAACAAACAAGGAGGTCTATCCAACACCAATGGCCAAAATAAAGGAAGAGGAAAGGCCTCAGAAAAGAATGAATGCAACATACGACCTCAGAGAGAAAGTAAGTACGACCAATATTTCGAGCTTATTTCTTCTCTGCTCGACATCTACCTTGACATACGAGGATCTCTACCTTTCCCAAAAACCCCTCAAAGAGAGCCGACCCAGAAAGAGCTCAATTCCGACAAACACGACATGTTCCACAACATAGCTGGTCATAGCACCAATGAGTGCAGGCACCTACGCGTTCTCATTGAGGATTGGGTCAGGTGAGGAGAACTTCCCAAGTATGTCAGAAAAAACACACCGGCCTTTCCGCCTCAGTCTTCTGCCCAAGCCCCTTAGGTCGGTCCTCGAGCTCCTAGAAATGGAAAGGACCCTGAGCCCAGCAGTCGTTGCATGATCATTAACTAATAACATTTATATTTCTTATTTTTAATGTATTGTCAATTTCTTTCAATAAAAGGGATATGATGATGTACACATGTATGGGGTTAGGATTTAGCTCCTAGGCATACTCTGGAATTGACAGATGTCCTCTTAGAATTTATTTTCATATTTTTGTAATATCTCTTTAGCAACAATGAAATTCTTTTGCAAACATGGATATGTTTGAATGATTTGAGTAGAGCTTGACTAGCGCTCGCTAACTCGAATATGGTCAATGCTAAGACATCGTCCATAGCGCATGGTCAAAGCCTGCCACCATATTTCAGCCTACTCCTTAAGCCGAGTATGGACTATACTCGCCCTTCCTCTGAACTAAGCGCACTTCCCACTTGTCGGGCTTCACGAATAATTTTACATGGGTCGAGCATAATTAACACTTCCCATAAGCCGAGTATGATTAATACTCGCCATCTCCATAAGCCGAGTATGGATAATACCCGCCAACCCCGTAAGCCGAGTATGGTTAACACTAGCCATTTCCATAAGCCGAGTATGTATAATACTCGCCACCCCTGTAAGCCGAGTATGGTTAATGCTCGCCATCTTTCAAAGCCAAGTGTGATAACTGCTCGTCCATATCTTTAAGATGAGTATGGTTAATACTCTTCCAATCAAGGTCGGAGTCTTCTTTAGACCAAGAATGGACCATACATTTTCTATAGGTGTTAGATCTCACATACAAAGTAATCAATCAATTTCACGGCCTTAATATGGTCCTCGATGGTTGTCGGTTTCCTGACCTTAATACGATCTAATTCGATCGTCGGTTTTCTGGTCTTAATACAACCATTAGGGTCGTCAGATTTCTGGCCTCAATATGGTTTGGCGTAACCATCGTTGTTTGTACATTGAACTTCGATGCAAGGATTAGAATCAACCTCCATTACAAGAAAGATGTATTCCGAGGGGCAAAGTGTTGGCCAACTTATTGGCCAAAGCCATCGCAGTTCAACAAACCGAAGCTCAATGACAGAAAGTTATTCTCAATATAGGTCGATCGACCGATAGAACCACTTACACTCCGGGAAGCCATGGCAAGGTTCAGTTCGAGTCAACCTTCCTCAGAAACGGATGGAGCCTAGTCCAACCCGAGTCGTTATCCTTCAAATAAACGGCTCAACGAGCTCGGAAGAATCGCTCATCTCAACTGACCAAGTTCATCGTTCCCATCAAAGTAGGATCTACCAAATATCTCGGAATTCCTTTAGAAATATCTAGCTGAGTCATTCAATACTCGGCCCAATTATCAAGGCAATAAAGGCGGTCAACTACTCCCGGACAAAGATCTACTTTTGATACACCTCAACTCGAGTGCCATGTAAGCAACTATTTCTGATGATACTATTAATTAGCAGTGGATCGGGTCCCGCTGCCACAACTATAACCAATAATGGAGCTCTACGTGTCCAAGCTCTGAAAAAGAGGAAAGCCACGTGG
Source organism: Allium sativum (assembly GCA_030737875.1). Lineage (NCBI taxonomy): Eukaryota > Viridiplantae > Streptophyta > Magnoliopsida > Asparagales > Amaryllidaceae > Allium > Allium sativum. Next base: position 4,940,554 of record CM060914.1, on the reverse strand, counting down.
TGGCCCGCTCAGCCCACTACTGCACCTATAAATACCTCTAAACTCTAAATGGAAAAGGACCCTCTTCCCGGGCTTCTTCTCAACTTCTGCTCTCAGACTTCTTTCTGCTACTTCACTTTTTGGTTGAACTTCTCTTCTATGGCTAAGTCCAAAAATAGCCAGTTCTTCTTCTTTTCTCTATACAGAAAAAGCATTGTACGTGTAACCAGGAAAAAAAATCAATATATATAAAGTGGATGTAAGCACCATCTTTGCCGAACCACTATAAAAGTCTTATGTGTTCCCTACCTTCCTAACTTATTTAAGCTTTGTGATAAATATTCATGTGATCTCCGCACGATTGGGGGTTGACTGTCACTAGTGACCAACTTTTGATGTCAACATAAGATATTGTGCAAAATGAGTGTTAGTTAAAGTCGGTACAGTACCAGTGATGAACCATGATATAGGGGCAATACTACTCAAAACGGCTTCAATCAGCTTCAAAACAAGACATATCATAGGGTCGTCCCCAGCACTAAGTCAAGATAAATGCTTATAAGAGAAAATAACATACAAAGGTTGCAGCTAAAGAAAAATACAAAAACAAAAAATACACCAGAAGATGTTACAATTAGGGTAATACGAAGGTGTAGGACAAGAAAGACATGTTTCGTTAATAACCTACATTTACAAAACCATATGAAAACATAAAAACAAGAGTGTCAAAAGCAAGGGCCAACACTCGCACAATCACGACCAAGAAAACAAAAACAATGGATAGGGACATCATTTCTACTTCTTCCCATCTTTGGAAGTCTTGCTTGATTTAATAGTCAACTTAGCGGACCTGGTTGATGTTATGGTGGTAGAGGCCGGGCAATCCAAGACTACAGGATTCCTTGCGTCGTTAGTAACAGAAGCAGTCTTTGACTTCTCACACACGCTATGCTTCCCATTATGCCTCTTCTTGGATCCCTTATTACTCCCTGATCCACCTTCTAGTGTATCTTTCTCATCAATTGGTCTTCATCGCCTCCCGAAGAAACTGTCGGGTCATCAAAATCTTGCAAGACAACAATTTGCTCGGCTAGAAACCCTAGATGGGAGGCAGGAGTGGAAGCTAAGGAAGGCATGACGACGCCCACAATTGTCTGAGGAGCAATCATTTCTAGCATGACCTCCGTAGTAACAGTCAGTGAAGGTGTAAAAATAGCAGTAACCCTTGTTGAGTTGCCAACAGAGGGAAAAGTGCTTTGCAGGTCCAGCTCTACATCAATTAAATATTGTTCGAGTAAATCATCAGACTCGTATATGGAAAGGAAGCGGTTCCTCAAATCATAGATAGTATCATCGTGACCTACTTTTTAGGATAACCGCGATGTGATCTTGAGGCCTTTAGCATCTTGACCATTGCCCTCGTCACTCGACAAGTTTACCCCAGGATTGGCATAATAGACACCTGTAATCTGAGAGGAAGTTGCTCTAGTAGTAACATCAATGAAGGCTGCATTAGAAAGAGGGACATTGGTGCAAATAATAGTAGCGCTAGCTGTAACCTCGGTAGGGAAAACTTTTATGCGAGATAGGTTAGCCGAAAAAGTGTGAGCATCAGTAGCAGCCTGAGGATTAAGAGAAGGTTCATTAGAAGGAACGACTCCTTCAGTAGTGTAACACCCCATATTTTAATAAATAATAATTATATGAAGAAGACTAATAAATCAAATACTAGTTAATAAAATATTCAAAACCGGACAAAATGGATTTCTTCAATGCGTTCACTATGAAATTCTAATTCAAATAGACTTTTAGTTTGCACAGATCATACAAAAAAACAAGGTATGATCAATCAAAGTTTGGAATTAAATTAGATAATTTAATTTACACATTAGAATAAAACAATGGTAAAGGGGCGACCCAACCTCTATATGGGTCAACCCCTGTGTCGACCCACACATAAGGTGGGTCAATTCACTTCAAGCCAAGCACGACCTTGTGCTTGGCCAAGCATGCCTGTTTCTAGATAATTCCTTGCTGAATCACGCTAAGATGTCTTCTACGGTTTAGATTAAAAACCTAATATCCTATAGCTTAGACTATCCTTACACATCTATAAATAGACTACCACTCTTCACTTCTTCCCCACACCTATTCTTCTTCATCTTCTTAGCCTCTTTTGCATGTTGTTCTGAAATTGAATTAAAATTAGAGAAAATTTTGGGTGCTGTCAAATAATAGATCTAAAATGATATTCTGCTTCTTCTTCTTCAAAGGCCTTTTCGGGATATATAATGATTCTCCATGAGTTCTATGTTATTTTTAGATTAGTAGTCTAAATAAAAAGGATTAAGACAATAAAATGGTTTAGATACGAAAGTTTGACAATTACAGTGTTTATCGGTTCATCTCTTACATGTTATTATTCATTCTATTTGTTGTCTACTAATTACTCCTTTTTCAGTTATTATTTATTTACAAGTAAATCTTTCTTCCTTATCCCCTTCTCTATCATTATTTTATTTACAGTCACGTTATGCCTATTTATTCATTTCTAAGCCTAAATATGTTTGTCCTTTTTCCTTTTTTTTGGGATAAGCCTAGGCCAACGAGAGCTTAGGCCTTTACCATTTAATTTTCTTAAAAATGGGATAATCTAAAAGAATGTTAAAAAAGGAGATTTGTAGGCATATTGAGTATTGGTAAATTATGGACTGCAAATTCGGGGATAATTTATAATGGAAGAATATGCAAACTTGTGAATTGGGATAAGTTGTAGTTGATTATACATTAAGTAAACATGCTGTGAGAATCGAGATAAAACATACTTAATTGTACACTAAGTAAACTTGTAGCTTGTAACTTGTGACTTGAAACTGACAATAAGTGACATGGTAATAAAAGGTTGTAGATTACTTTCGTTAATTACAATCTAGGTGTAAAGAGTTGTAGATTACTTTCGTTGAATGCAATCCAGAATTAAACGGTTGTAGACAACTTTCTTTAGTTACAATCTAGTGGTAAAGTATTGTAGATTACTTTCGTTAATCAAAATCTAAAATTAAAAGGTGTAGATTACTTTCGTAAATTACAATCTAGAGGTAAAGGGTTGTAAATTACTTTCATTAGTTACAATCCAAGAATAAAAGTTTGTAGATTAATTTTGCTAATTACAATCTAGAAGTATAACAAGTAGTTACAGTGGGCATATTAATGAACTTAAACAAGCTAAGTTAAACCTGTTTGATTAATAAGCTAAGGAGTCCATTCCAGTAAGATATAAGGGGCTCGTAGAAATCCTAATTAACTTAGGGACCAAGTCTCGTGCAGCTTGTGTCGATTGCATTTTGTATGGAAACCCATATCAGTCAGCATTCCATGGTTATCACGAGGCCTCGAACCGAATAGGGGCTAAGGCAAAATTATACTGAACTGGATAATAAGAGGTCGAAACAAGAGGTGGGTACGGGTGCGTTCCAGCAGAGTCATGAGCCTGCATGGATCCGAACAAGGAAGATAAGACACTGTAAGACACTGTAACGCCTATGATTAAGGTTGTGTTCATTTTAGTTGATGGATTCAGGACTAATAACCTTGAAAGCAATAGGTGGCACAGATTATTCACATCCTACTTAAGAATTCGATTACTGGGTAGAAATTAGGTAAAACCTAATCTTGACATTCTGATAGTTCGGGCAGAAATTCCGGGATATGAATGAGAAGCTTATCCTGTTTCGTGTTTTCTACCCTTACTGTTTTTTATGTCCATTACTATTCATCTATCTGAATACTTCTTTATCTTATGCTTATGCTAAAAATCACTGGAACTCGCCAAATTTATGTCTGACCTATTTTTTGTTTTCTTCTCACTCTCTTTCTTCCTTTCCCCTAGGTTCTCAGGAAGGAGGATCACAACAGTGACTTTTGACCTTTTGATTCAGCTTGGACAAGGATCATTTCTGGCTTCACGTATTGCTTTAGCACTTGCTTTATGAATATTATAGTGACTTATGAGGGAGATGACTTTTTTGGTTTTATTCTTGTACTATGATGTTTTTATTTCCACGAGATAGTTTGTTTTATGAAAATGAAATGTTGTGACTGATTCAATAATAATAAATGGTTTTAAATATTTTCGCTTTGTTTTACATTCGGCCTTGTGAATTTTTGTCTCTGTGTTTGTTACTATATACATATTGCGCTTCACAAAACTTAATACATCCTTATATGCGTGACATTAAGGGATGTGGGGTATCACATTTGGTATCAGATCCAAAGGTTACAAGATCAAAGAAAAGTTTTTGAAAAAGTGTTTTCAAACAAAGGAATTTTGTGGGAAACCCCCTTTTTGAAAAATACATCTCCTCAAGTCAATTACAACATTCCTTTGATCTCTTTTTTAATCCTTGACTCTTCTTTTTTCAGCATGTATGGGGTCCTAATTTTCCAGAGGGAATTCCCATTTCGACATGGTCCCATAGATATGTAGAAGCTACAACACCTGCCGAAGTGCAAGGAAATGCCCCACCTCTAGATGGAGCCGCAACTTTCCACTTAATCCAATAGTTAACTTCTCTATGCACTATAAGGATTTCTGTGCGATGGGTGGCAAGCCATTTCGTGGAACGAAGAGTTATGTGGAGGCTCGCAATTGGCTTAAGGAGATGGAGAATGTGTTTGGATTGTTGGAGCTAGATGACCAGAGGAGGATTCAGTTGGTCGCTTGGCAGCTGAAAGAGGAAGCATCGTATTAGTGGGAGGTAACTCAGGTATGGTATATTATGGCAACATAGGAGGAGTTCAAGGATAGACTCAAAATGAAGTTCTTGTCACAAACTGAAGAAGGAATGTAACTGGAGAAGTTCTTAAGTCTGAAGCAAGGAAGTATGACGGTGAAAGAGTATGTTAATAGCTTTAATTAATTGGTAAGGTTTGACCTAGATCTATTTAACACTCATTACAAGAAGGCTTTAAGATTTGCGAGAGGGTTGAACCAACCCCTCCAAGGACTGGCGATGACACATTCCTATGGGAGGTACATTTGAAAGGCTAGTGGATATGGCCTTGATACATAAGGATGGAAAAGTAGGCAAGCAAGAGGAAAAGGCCAAAGAGGCCAATCTCTATGCTAGAAAGAAAAAGTTGTGGCCAAATAAGGGTGCAGTAAAGAAAGGAGAGAAACCCGAGAAGGCTCAAATGAAGACAAATGTTAAGTGTTATGGTTATGGAAGGGCAGAACACTTTATCGGAGATTGTAGGAAGACTAAGAATGCTTGTTTTAATTGCGGAAAAAAGGGACATTATAATAAGAAATGCCCTCAGAAATAGGGTCACCAGGGAAGATCATCTGGAGCACAAGTTCATGCACTTGAGGAGACTCAAACAAGTAGCCAGTACCAAGGTAGGAAAGTCACCGTAGAAGGTTTGATTTCTCTTTTTGACTCTCCTATTAGGACTTTGTTCGATTCTAGTGCTTCTAATTCTATTATATCCAATTCCGTTGTTGATAGTCTGCACCTAGATACTTGTATAGTTTATGATCCTATAGTTGGATCGAACCTCATAGGAGGTACCGATTACATGTCTGTGATATGTAAGGGTTTGAGGATATCTGTTTAGGGCATCGAGTTTGAGTGTGATGCATATGTTCTAGGTTTTATGGGTTATAGGCTTATTCTAGGGATGGATTGGCTAGCCATGTATGGTGCCATTCTTGATTGTGAGAGGAGAGTTGTTAGGATGCTGACATACCATGGTAGAACCCTCGAGATTTTTTATAACCCGCGAGGGTCATCTATACTCTGTTTCTTAGGTTCCCTAAATGCTTCTATTTAGGATCTCAGATTGGCACGTACAATTAGAGTTTTTCTATATGTATTCGATGAGGTGAGAGGATTACCTCCCAAGCGAGGGATAGATTTCCGGATATACTTGGTGGAGAATTCTAAGCTTGTTTCTTTACTAGTATGCCACATGGCTCCTAGAGAGAGGAGGGATCTCAGTAGGCAAGTGGGTGAGTTTTTCGAGAAAGGGTTTATTAGACGGAGCATTTCTGAGTTGGGAGCACCAGTCGTCTTTGTGACCAAGGAAGATGGTCTTTTCGTTTATGTATGGACTATATGGAGTTGAATAAACTCACGAAGAAGGGTAGACATCCACTCCCGCGGATAGATGTCTTGTTTGACCTGTTAGTAAGTGCTTTGGTTTTCTCACAATTGGATTTAGCTATAGGTTTTCATCAGCTGGAAGATGACAAGATAGGCAAGATTGCTTTTAGGATTCTCGACATATTCTTTGAGTGGTTGGTTATGCCTTTTGGGATGACTAATGCACCAGGATACTTTGTGCATTTAAAGAGTCAGGCATTTAGGGAGCACCTGAATAAGTTTGTAGTGATTTTGTTGATGGTATCCTAATTTTCTCTAGGTGCGATGAAGGGAACGCCATACACTTAGGAGGTGTTCTTTGCATTATCCAAGCACATCAACTTAGGTTAAGTTTTCTACATGTCATTTCTGGCGGAAGGATGTAAGGTTCCTAGGACATGTCTCTGGAGATGGTATAGTGGTGGACCCCGCTAATGTTGTCGCAGTTCAGGGTTGGAAAGCACCGAAGAGTGAGACCGAGGTTAGGTATTTTTTGGGATTAGCGGGTTACTACAGAAAGTTTATTAAGGACTTTGCATGAATCTCAGTTCGGCTTACCCATCCGACGAAGAAGAACCTAGTTTTTTCTTAGGATATAGATTACGGGGATGCATTCTTGAGATTGAAGAAGGCTCATACATCAACTCTAATTTTGACTCTTCCTGATAGTACCATGATGTTTACAGTCTACACGGATGCTTGTGGCACAGGTTTAGGGGTTATTTTGAGGTAGAAAGATAGGATTGTCTACTATGGGAGTAGGCAATTAAGGATACAAGAGAAGAACTACCCTACTCATGATTTGGAACTGGTGGCGATAGAGTTTGCGCTCAAGTGTTAGAGGCACTATTTACTAGGAGAGAGGTTCGAGCTTTATACAGATCATAAATCGCTCAAGTACTCGTTCTCGCAGAAGGATCTCATTTTGCGACAACAGTGTTAGATGGTGTTCCTTGCGTCCTATGACTATGAGATAGTGTATACTCCGAGGAAGGGGAATGTGGTTGTAGAAGCATTGAGTAGTCATTGGATGGCCTTGAGTTCATTGTTCGTAGAGTGTCATAGCTTGGAATTTATCTCGTACCATCTACAGATTTTGCACCCAGATTGTTAGCATTGTTGGAGGTGTGACCTACTCTTTGGAGCGCATTGGATCCATTCAGCATAAGGATCAACAATTAGCAGACATCATGGATTGAATCAGAAGCGAAGAGACCTCTAGTCACCTTACAAGGTAGTCTGTGGACGAGAAAGGGTGGCTACGTTGATATGGAAGACTGTGTGTTCCTATAGTTGATGATTTGTTGAGATCATTTTTTAGAGAAGGCTCATCACTCTCAGATGACTATCCATCCGGGGGGTGATAAGACGTTTAGAGATATGAAGAGGGTTTTTCATTGGACTGGAATGAAGAAGGATGTGGCAAAGTATGTTGCTTGATGTTTGACTTGCCAGCAAGTAAAGGATGAAGATTGAAAGCCCAATGGATTACTTCTACCTCTAGACATAACATAGTGGAAGTGGGAGAGCGTTTCTATGGATTTTATAGATGGTTTTCCCAGATCGAGGAGAGGTAACACCGGTATTTTATTATAGTGGGCACATTGACCAGGAGCGCTCATTTTATCCCAGTCAAGAGCAAGAGGATGGTAGCTTTGCTGGCTTCAGTATATCTTGGAGTGATCATCCGACTTCATTAGGTACCCTCCAATATTGTTAGTGATTGTGAACCCATCTTTATCATCAAGTTTTGGAGGAGCCTGCAGGGGGGATTAAGGGAACAACTACGACTTAGTACCGCTTATCACCCTCAGATGGATGAAAGCAGTTCAAGACAGAAAAAAGTCGTATGCCGATCGTAAGAGGGCAAATCCAGTGTTTGAGGTAGGATATATGGTCTTTATTAAGGTGTCGCCTTTGAGGAACGTTGTACACTTTGGCTCGGTAAGGAAGTTGGTGCCATGGTCTGTAGAGCCATTCCCCGTAGTTGAGAGGACAGGTTAGATAGCCTACAGAGTTGAACTACTGGAGAGACTACAGGGAGTTCACGATGTGTTCCATGTTTCAAACTTGAGGAACTGTATACATGATTCCGCAGAGGTAGTAGAGCCGAGCACCCTTGAGGGTATTAAGATAGAGAAGGAGGCATCAGTCAGAAAAGTTCTTACTTGGATGCTAAGATCGAAAGTTAAGAAGCTACGAAATAAGGAGATCAAGCTAGTTAAGGTACAATAGGGAAAATATAGCGACAATGGGACTTGGGAACCCGAAGATAAGATTCGCGCTTCCTTTCCATCCCTCTTTGAGAGTATGTTCTTGATTCTTTCCTAAGCATTTTGAACTTGAATCTACTTTCCTATCAATTGAATCTTATTTCTTAGGTAGAAGCCTATGGATGATTGGGATGGTTTAAAACATGTTGATAGAACATGTTATGATCGAATGGACCCACGTGGATGCAAGTGTTTGCTAGCGGATGTAGTGGATGCATATATGTACTCTAAGGACTAGATTAGGGATCGGCTGAACTAGATCACTTACATATTGCATATGGATGTGTGCGCATTTTAATTTATTTTGAATATGGATGTAAAAGTTTAAATCATCACTCAGATGATGCATTTCGGTGAATGGTTGTTACACACATATAGAATTTATATGTATCATTAGGATTCTTTTGCATACGCATTGGATGCATGGCACATGTATAAATTGCATTAAGGAGGTCAACTAAATCAATAGACTGCCTGATTTCTGCATTAGTTTAGGGACATAGACACAACACCTTTGCATATTTTCATACAAAGCATTAAATTTTTTAAGGACAATGTATGATAATGGTTGATGGATTAGTAGATGGGTGTAGATAACGATTGATAATATTCATAACATTCTCCAAAACCTGGAGATTTCGGGGACGAAATCCTTTAAGGAGGGGAGAATGTAACACCTTATATTTTAATAAATAAAAATTATATGAAGAAGATTAATAAATAAAATATTCTAAACTAGACAAAATGGATTTCATTGTTGCGTTCATTACGAAATTCTGATTCAGATAGCCGTTTAATTTGCGTAAATCGGACTAAAACTGAACAAATTATGATCAATCAAAGTTTCGAATTAAATTAAATAATTTAATTCACACATCAGAATAAAAGCAACGGTAAAAGGGTGACCTAGCCTCTATATAGGTCGGCCCCTGTGTCGACTCCTGTGTTGACACATGTGTCGACCAACATAGAAGGTGAGTCAACCCACTTTGAGCTAGGCACGACCCTGTGCCTGGCCAAGCACGCTTGTTTCTAGATAATTGCTTGCTGATTCATGCTGAGGCGTCTTCTACAATTTAGATTAGAAACCTAATCTTGTGGCCTAGACTATCCTCACACATCTATTAATATACTAGCACTTTTCGATTCTTCCCCACACCTATTCTTCTTCATCTTCTTAGCCTCCATCATAAAATGTTCTGAAATAGAATTAAAACGGGGGGAAAGTCTATACACTATCAAATTATATATCTGAAAGGATATTCTGCTTCTTCTTCAAAGGCCTTTTTATGGATCTACAAAAATCCTCTGTGAGTTCTATGTTATTTTTAGATTAGAAATCTAAATAAAAAGGACTAAGACAGTAAAATGGATGGGATCCGAAAGTTTGACAATTACAGTGTTTATCAGTTTATCTTTTACATATTATGGTTCATTCTATTTGATGTCTATACTTATTCCTTTTTTAGCTATTATTTATATATAAGTAAATCTTTCTTCCTTATTCCCTTCTCTTTCATTATTTTACTTACATTCATGTAATACCTATTTATTCATTTCTAAGCCTCGATCTATTTCTCCTTTTTCCTTTATTTTGCGTTGAGCCTCGGCCAACGGGAGCATTAGCCTTTATCGTTTAATTTGCATAAAAATGGAATAATCTAAAATAATGTTAAAAAGGGAGATTTGTGGGCATATTTAGAATTGGTAAATTATGGACTGTAAATTTTAGGATAATTATAATGGAAGAATATGCAAACTTGTGAATTGGGATAAGCTGTACTTGATTATACATTAAGTAAACATGTTGTGAGAATCGAGATAAAACAAGCTTAATTGTACATTAAGTAAACTTGTAGCTTCTAACTGACAATAAGTGACATGATAATAATAGGTTGTAGATTACTTTCACTAATTACAATCTAGGGGTAAAGGGTTGTAGATTACATTCGTTAATTACAATCCAGAATAAAAAGGCTGTAGATTACTTTTGTTAATTACAATCTGAGGGTAAAGGGTTGTACATTACTTTTGTTAATTATGATCCAAAATTAAAAGGTTGTTGATTACTTTCGTTAATTACAATCTAGAGGTAAGGGGTTATAAATTACTTTCGTTACTTATAATCCAGGAATAAAAGGTTGTAGATTACTTTCGCTAATTACAATCTAGAAATATAACAAGTAGTTATAGTGGGCTTATTAATGAACTTAAGAATTCTAAGTCAAACCTGTCTAATTAATAAGCTAAGGGTCCATTCCGGTAAGATATAAGGGGCTCGATAAAATCCTAGTTAACTTGGGGACCAAGTCTCGGGCTGCTTGTGTTAATTAAATTTTGTACGGGAACCCATATCAGCCAGTATTCCTTGGTTATCATGGGGCCTCACACTAGGTAGGGGCTAAGGCACTTTTATACTAAACTAGATTATAAGAGGTCCATACGAAAGGTTGGTATAAGCGTGTTCTAACGAAGTAATGAGCGTGCATGGATCCGAATAGGGAAGATAAGATGTTGTAACCCCTGTGATTAAGGCTGTGCCCTTTTTAGTTGAAGGTTCAGGACTGAAAACCCCGAATGCGGTAGCTAGCACAAATTATTCACATCCTTCTTAAGAAGACGATCACTGGATAGAAATTAGGCAAAACCTAATCTTGACATTCTAATAGTTCATGCAGGAATTCTGGGATATAAATGGGAAGCTTACATTGTTTCGTGTTTTCTACCTTAATGTATATATTTTATGTCCTTTACTATTCATCTGTCTAAATACTTCTTTATCATATACTTATGCTAAAAATAACTGGAACTCGCCAAACTTATGTCTTACCTAGTCTGTTTTTTCTCTCTATCTTCCTTTTCCCCTAGGTTCTCAGGTAGGTGGATCGCAGCAGTGACTTTTGACCTTTCAGCTTGGACTTGGACCATTTTCGAGTTCACGTGTTGCTTCAGTACTTGCTTTATGATTATTATAGTGACTTATGAGGGAGATGACTTTTGTGGTTTTATTCTTGTACTATGATTTTTTTATTTCCACGAGACAATTTGTTTTATGAAAATGAAATGCATTGAATGATTCAATAATCATAAAAGGTTTTAAATATTTCTGTTGTGTTTTACATTTTTCCTTGTGAATTTTACTCTTTGTGTTTGTTACTGTATACCTATTGCGCTTCACAAAACTTAATGGATCCTCTTATGGGTGACATTAAGGATATAGGGTGTCACATCCTCCCTCTCCTACCCTAGTTCTTCTTGTCCTTTTCCCAGGGCAACCCTCGAGCCATTATCCAAATAAAAGGCCAAGTCTTCCTCTTCTATCTAACCACCATCGTCCGTTCGCCTCAGGATCTCTCCCCACACTTCGTCCATGGTACGGGGATACCTCTCCTCCAAGAATTCCAAACTCCCCTTACCCGTAACATTAAGAAAGCAAAATTCAAACATGTTGGCATTAAGATAGCTCATTGTGCTAGCATAATTCTCCTCAACATTGGTTTTGTACTTTATCGCTTAGTCAAGCTCTTGTTGAACTCAAGCCAATTGTTCCCTCGTCCTCGAAGTCTCAAGAGTTTCATTATTGAGAAACACAATAAGGCTTACCACCTATATATGGTAGTCTTACACAGTCCTCTTCTCTACCTCTAGTAAATCCTCATCTTGTTTCTGCACGCCATGAGCATCACACACTTGGGAATTCATTAAGGTTTCCATTTAATTTGCTGATAGGATTGAACGGTGGCTGCCAAACCTCTACAGCTTTCTTCTTAGTAGTATTCATCTCTTCATAGGTAGTAGCCATCTAGTCAATCTCTTCATCCCGCTCCTTGAGGAAATTCTCCCACTAAGCATGTTCGCTCTTTAGTGTGCGCTGAGCTTCATAATTTAACTTATTGATCCTATGTAGTGTCGAAGCGAGTTTCTGCCAGTTGGAAAGCATTTCCACATCATTTTTAAAGACTTTGATATTCTGCAGTATCCGGTCTTTTTCTATCGGAGTGATATCTAAGTCAAAGCGCAATCTATCTAGAAACCATCTAGGGAATCTTTGTGACAATTGGCTAGGCAGCTTAGAGAGCGAGAAAGGATTTTTCTTCACAATCGTATAAATGTCAGTTTTGCTCAAGCTGGAAGGACTAGGAGGAGTAATAGCAGCTGGAAACTTAGTGGATAGGTCAATGGGAGAAGTGACGGTAGGTGTTGTGGAAGAAGGAACTAAGATTTGGTCGACTCTAGTACGCTTCGACGTTTCCTTAGAGCCATTATCCTTCTTAGATTCGTCCCTCTCACGCTTCCTGTTCTTTTCATTCTGACTGTAATCTCGAGTAGAATGCTTATAGTCCCTCCTCTCCCTATTTTGATGATCTCTCCTGTTGCGTTCTTCTTTACTCTAACGTTCGTACTCTTCGCATCTCTTCCTATCTCTCCTTTCTTCATTAGTCTCTTTCCACCTTGTATAAAACCAGCCTGTCCCTCAAAGACCGTATTAAGCCTAATGGGAAAAATTATCATAATAGTCGTTTCGACGACTCATGATAGGAACTGCAAACAAGAAAGGCACAAATTAACTATAGGGTCAAGCATGGAAGCCACAACTATAGACAATACCATCGACTATTAAACACAGGTACTGTGAAGTATGTGTGAGTGCATTCTAAATCTCATTCCCCTACAGACCAGATAGAGGGAGTCATAGGGATGAACTTAGGGACATGCAGAGCTAACTTCAAGTTCTTCGAACTAGACAATGCAGGTGTAATGACCCGCATTTTCAGCGAGATAATAATTAATTTATTTAAAAGCTGATTAAAAGGATTTCATGGCCGTTGAATTAAATTATAGTGAATATTTAATTAAAATAATATATTTAATTCTGAAGTAATCAGAATTGGCGGAAATGGCGATATGGTGTGAATTGGGCAATTCAAAATATATAATTCAGTTTAGAATTGAATTGCGATAACGAATATATTTAATTAACGAGGGTTGAACGTATAAATTATATTATAATTATAATCGAGCTCGAAATGGCGCGGCAGTTCGCGATTTGGCGATTTGAACTTCAACTGAATGTACATGGTTCGTTTTAAATCGGATTTCTGTGAAACAAGAAACGTTAGGAGCTGGTGAAGTATATTTTTCTAGTGGAAGAGAAAAATCGAGATTTCATCGTGTAAATTTTGATTTATGTCCAAATGAAATTTTAGAAAAAGTCGTTGTGGAATTCCTTTATAATTAGTAACGCTTTATTTATGTTATAAAAGGGTTTCCAATATATTTGAATATCGGTTTTGAATTTAGACAAGGTTCATTTGAGACGTAGGTATAATTTAATTTTTAGAATTTTACTGAAATTTTATTTAACTAATAAGCAACTTTTTATTTAGAGTATTTTGCACCATTAATCAGCGATTTTGGGGTTTCACAATATGAGTTCACCTACCGGTATTATTATATTTTTGGGATCACGACACAGTACTAGACTCAAGGATATTTTTATATCAGTCCGTAAACAAACAGAGTTTGGCGTAATGGGGTACATAACCTTACTAAATAAAAATATATTTATATTTGATTCCCTTCTTCCTATTTCAAAAGAACGTGGCCTATTTCCGGCCTTTAAACATTTTGAGGTCAAAATTAAAACAAGCAGGCACTTTAAAATGAATGGACACGAATTCACCAACTCTTTCTCTATAAAATGGATTGAGGAAACCCTATTTGTTCGGAAAAACAATCTCGCGTGGTCAAAACCTTAACCCGCCGCCATTGACTAAAACCAACGTCCCATACACCGATCCCTTCTCCTCCCAAATCTCACGTTCCCCTTCGTTAAATCTAAAAACTCCAACAACAAAAATAACGAGCTCGTCAAGAGCTTTCAAATCGAATGGCGAAGATGGATTCTCGGAGTCTGGACCGACCAAAAATAGCTCAGGAAAACAGCGGCAGTTGTGGGCTTCTTACCATAGCAGGGTGGCATCGTGAGGCAAGGGACTTCGGGTAGAGGATAGGGGATCTCTGGCGCCGGTGTGGCCAGTTTCAGATCGGACTCCGGTCAATCCAGGGAGGTGCGGTGGAGCACTTTGTTGCGGGATGCGGGTTCTGGAAATACCCGAAGGCGTGGAGACAAATTTTGCAAGCAACAGAAAATGAAAGGGTGCAGCTGAGTTCTTCGTTTGTTGTAGAGGGAAGCTCGTGGGAGGAAGCATGCGAGATGATGTATATTGATGAATGGAAGTATGGGTATTGTTTTGTTTTAGTTTTCTTTGGGTTCTGAAGTTGTGCGTATATGATTGTGAATGAGTGAAAAATAGGAGCTCACGTTTTACTGGAACACGGTAGTGGGGAAGGGGAAACCGACGTGATGTTGGTAGGGCGGTGCGATGCAAGAAAATGGAGAAGCGTGGTCTACAGTTTGTTCGAAGGAGGTTTAACATCTCGATGGAGGAGATTTTTGGGTGTAGTGCGTCGACTGTTATGTGAAATCAGTTAGTAAGGGTGACGAGATGAATATACTTCGGAAAGAAGAGCTTAAGGGTACTTTCTGTTAATGTATTGTAGAAGAACTATGTTGGGTTTTTATGTACAGGCACCGTTTGTTTTAGACGTGAGGAAGAAAGCACTTGTGATGGAAACTAAAATGGGTAGCATTGTTTCCTTGAAGTATTGTAAAGGACTGAAGTGTGGTGATGGTTTGTGAAATGAAAAAATGGAGCTTTTACCGTCGGAAATGGCAGGAGTTGATATGGAGGAACCCGTTTAGAGAAGAAAAAGGGAACAAGCGGGTCATGGCTTTGAATTTGGGTGGGCTGACTTAGGGAATGGAATTAAACACGACTGGATCCGGCAGGATCATATGGACATAGACTAAACAATGACACCGATTTGGAATGGATTGAAGCTCGTAACAATTTGTGACAAAATAAATTGTCCGTCTGAATCAAGCGATGGTTATCGTTATTAACGATGATCGTCCAATGAGAGTAAAACTCACCAACTCTGAACAGTTCTATTTTTATAATTTATATTTAGAACTGATAAATGATGACTGATTATTGTATGTTAACTTTTGGTTGAGTTGTTTGTGTATTGATTGAAATCATAGATAACGATAGATATATATATATAAATCGTTAATCGAATATTGATTCTGTTTAACAGAATATTTTATATTCGTGTTGTTTAACATCTGTGATGCAGGGAAACAGGTTGGAGGGGTCCAACTGGACTCCTCAATATTTATAATATTGTTCTGTTCATATATTGTAATATATGATGTGATATATAATCTGTTTGATTATGTGTGTTTAAGTGATATCGATCTTTGTGGTTTGGTATATTAAATACCATAAGAAATACTGGGAAATAGAAAGGAGATTTTCAAAGTAGATTTTGAAAATAAATTATTTATATAAAATCGATGGATTTTATATATAAAAGGAAAAAGGATTTTATAAAAGAAATTAATTATAAAATAAAAAGAGTTATAAAGGATTTTTTATTTAGAAAATAAATAGAATAAAGGATTATTTATTGGGAAAATAAATAAAGGAGTTATTCGAATCAAGTTAATCGAAAGGAGTTAATCGAACATATTTAATCAAAATGTAGTTAAACAGAAATTGGAAACTGACTAGAGATTAATAAGTTGAATGGTTTCCTGAGTATCGATTTGATGTTGGTTTCGGCTTTCTTGGTTTATACTTAGGAAGTTGTTCTCTTGTTAGTTTATAGTTAGAGTCTGATAGATGTGGAAGAATAGTGATACGTAATTAAGCCATGGAAATGTTTTCCAGTGTTAATAACGTATATTTTCTAAACATAGAAAATGAGGAAATATATATATATTTGTGGTTGATGATTGATCGATATAATTTCCATTTGGAAATAATATCGTTGTTTGCACACCTGTTTTTCTTTGATGGTTAAATCACAGACTATCGAAGTTTTTGACCATTTTAACGTTGTTAATATGGAGAGACCGGTTGGATTATTACCCGAAGAACCACTCCGTATTGGCATAAGCGTTGCGAATCATATATGCCAAAGATAATTGAAGACGGAGTAAAGTGCAAGGGAGGTTGTATAAATTTTAGGTAAAGATTGCCTAAGATAGATGTATTGAATAGAGCCTTCGGTTTGTTCAATCCCAGGACAACTTGTATGGACGAAGGTCTGACAGAGTATACATGATAGATTGTGTAAGTTGATCTCTTCAAACGTATTCACGTTTGGTGGCGGAGGAATTCGTTTCTCTTAGCTGTATACCCGTGGTATTTTTGGGGAAATCAATTTGTGATTTGGCGGGTATGACGATGTGACATTCAAAGTGAATGAAGATGTGGCATGTAAAAGATAAGCGTAGCTTCTAGCCTCACATCCGGTAAATGATAGAAATCGGGCAGGCAGCATGGCTATGTAGGTTGCACATATTAGGGTGTATAATCACCTGATCTAGAGTTTCATTTATTTCTAAAAATCTATTGTTGATGTTGTCCCATTCGGGAAACGGTTGCTGATCCCAACCGTTAGTGATATACATTCGATACACTCAAGCGAAATGAGTGGTCGTTCATGTGTGGCTGGGTTGCAAGATGTTCTTGTTGAACCCAGTTTATTTCTCTCTAGAGATACACTAGGGAAAGGTGGTTCCATACCTTGTCATAGTTGGAAATCCATTACCCAATACGTGCTTGCGGTTTTGATTTTATACTATATATGTAGAGCGTGAAATGAAAGCGTTTCTGCTAGATGATTATTATATTGTGGTTGATAGACACTATTATAATATCAATGAGTTTTGATATAAAGATTATTTTGGATTATCATAAGGGAAAAACCCGTTCCGTTATATCGCGTGGTGTTATGAGATATCGTTTAATGGCTCAAACTGTTTTAAACTGTTTTACTCATACCAGTCCCATGACTGACCCGGAATTTATTTTGTTTTGTTTCCCCTAAACTCTTGGGTGCCCAATTTTGTACGGGCAGTCAAGTAGTCGGGATTTACAGATACTCGAAGAGCTGGAGCAGGAGGCTTCAGGATCATATAGCTATTGTTTATTTCCGCTGTGTTGTAAGTGTTGTACTGTGAAAATGATATGTAAATTCAAGTACAGATTTATATTTCAAAGTTATGATATATATTATATGTTATTCATTCCACTGTGAGGTTCGTGTTACTCTGATGATGTTCTTCTTCTTCTATTCTATAAGTTCTATCTTATCTATTCTCACCCTCTAACTTCTTTCATTAACCATCCGGTATTTTCGACTCTTGATGTTCGATATGTGTTGTATATTGGATAATCAAGTCGCTAATTTTCGGGTCGTTACAGTTGGTATCAGAGCTTAAGGTTAAGTGAATTACCTTGGCTCTGTGGCATAACTCAGTAGAGATGGGGTTAGTAATACCCTAGGTTGAGTTGAGTGTATATATACGAGAGCGTATTTGTTATTCAATATAAAATGATTTTATATTATGGAGATTTATTGGTTGAGTTGTTTATGGATTTTGGTCGATCAGTTTGATCCACTGTATCGGTAGGAGTTACTAAACACTCGAATACGATGAACCGTCATGGTATGTTTTGAAAAGAGGGTAAACGAAATAATTTTACCCAAATTATATTTTGAGATAAAGGATTTATATTGGAATGATTATAATATATTGGATATGTTGGTTGTTATTATAATCGAGTAAGATTAAAAATTAAATGGTTATGTAAATAACCAATCAGAATTCATATAAGTGAAATATATGAAAGCAGATGAGTTAAATCTGAAATTTAAATCAGAATTGAAATTACAACTCTGAAAAAGTTAAAAAGGTGTTGTAAATGGATTTGAATTAAATATAAGGAAAATTTAAGATCCTGGGAGATTTTAAATTGTTTTACTAGCATTGTGAATGGTATTTTGAAATGTATATCAAACTAGAAGTGTTTAGAAATGATTTTGAAAAGTGATATAGTATTGAACTCACTTCGATAGCTGGGAAATAACCCTGATGATGAATCGCGACATCATCTATGTTCGTTTTAGAGTTTGTAAGTGACGGATTACTACCAAAGATTTTGTTTTCAAATTGATTTGAGAAAATCAAGTGTTTTGAATCTTGAAAAGGAAATTTTGATTTTCGATATGGTAAACTGTTTAAAATTCCCAAGAAAGACTGCTTGAATTAAAAACAAATTTAACAGAAATTTGTGAAAGCAAATTGGAATTAAAAATAAAGCCAATTAAGTGGTAACTGAATTGGATTAGAATGATATCAAGTAAGTTGGATTAATAAGAATTCGGAATCAAGGCTAATACTTGAATTTGAAATGAAGTTTGGCTCGGATAAAACCAAATGATTGAGTTGAAAATGAAATTTGTCTTAGTTAAAAGCGAATAATTGTATTGAGATAAAAGTGATTGGAATTTGATTGCGATGACATTGGTATATGCTGAATTAGCAGTAGATGTAAAGGATATAATGATATGCCCGACAAAAAGGTACAAGTTTATATTTTATATAAGCATGAGATTTATGAGCTAAATTGGCAAGCCGCTTGGCTGTTTGATTTTCTTTTGGGTTGGAGATGGCCCAGAGAGGCGAGTTGGAGTTTGACCGATTGGCCAATACAAAGGAGGTGTTGGCGAATTTTTTCGAAAAGTTAAGGTTTTAGAAAATTTTCAGGATTTTTGAAAATTTTAGTTGATAAGGATTAATTAATATTTTAATTAAAATTAAATTGGTTCAGTTGAAACTGAATGTAAGGGGTAAACCGATAAATATTTACCCAGTAGTTAGGGTCGTCTTCTAGCTTAGCAATTTCGAGGACGAAATTATTTTAAGTGAGGAAGAATGTAATGACCCGCATTTCAGTGAGATAATAATTAATTAATTTAAAAGGTGATTAAAAGGATTTCATGGCCGTTGAATTAAATTATAGTGAATATTTAATTCAAATAATAATTAAATAATATATTTAATTCTGAAATAATCAGAATTGGCTGAAATGGCGATATGGTGTGAATTGGGCAATTCAAAATAAATAATTCAGTTTAGAATTGAATTGCAATAACGAATATATTTAATTAACGAGGGTTGAACGTATAAATTTTATTATAATTATAATCGAACTCGAAATGGCGCGGCAGTTCGCGATTTGGCAATTTGAACTTCAACTGAATGTACATGGTTCGTTTTAAATCGGATTTCTATGAAACGGGAAACGTTAGGAGCCGGTGACGTATATTTTTCTAGAGGAAGAGAAAAATCGAGATTTCATCGTGTAGATTTTGATTTATGTCCAAATCAAATTTTAGAAAAAGTCGCTGTGGAATTCCTTTATAATTAGTAACGCTTTATTTACGTTATAAAAGGGTTTTCAATATATTTGAATATCGGGTTTGAATTTAGACAAGGTTCTTTTGAGACGTAGGTATAATTTAATTTTTATAATTTTACTGAAATTTTTATATAATTAAATAAGCAACTTTTTATTTAGAGTATTTTGCACCCTTAATCAGCGATTTTGGGGTTTCACAATATGAGTTCACCTACCGGTATTATTATATTTTTGGGATCATGACACAGTACTAGACTCAAGGATATTTTTATATCAGTCCGTAAACAAACGGAGTTTGGCGTAATGGGGTACATAACCTTACTAAATAAAAATATATTTATATTTGATTCCCTTCTTCCTATTTCAAAAGAGCGTGGCCTATTTCCGGCCTTTAAACATTTTGAGGTCAAAATTAAAACAAGCAGGAACTTTAAAATGAATGGACATGAATTCACAACCTCTTTCTCTATAAAATGGATTGAGGAAACCCTATTTGTTCGAAAAAACAATCTCGCGTGGTCAAAACCTTAACCCGCCGCCATTGACTAAAACCAACGTCCAATACACCGATCCCTTCTCCTCCCAAATCTCACGTTCCCCTTCGTTAAATCTAAAAACTCCAACAACAAAAATAACAAGCTCGTCAAGAGCTTTCAAATCGAATGGCGGAGATGGATTCTCGGAGTCTGGACCGACCAGAAATAGCTCAGGAAAACAGCGGCAGTCGTGGGCTTCTTACCGGAGCAGGGTGGCATTGTGAGGCAAGGGACTTCGGGTAGAGGATAGGGGATCTCTGGCGCTGGTGTGGCCAGTTTCAGATTGGACTCCGGTCAATACAGGGAGGTGCGGTGGAGCACTTTGTTGTGGGATGTGGGTTCTGGAAATACCCGAAGGAGTGGAGACAAATTTTGCAAGAAACAGAAAATGAAAGGGTGCAGCTGAGTTCTTCGTTTATTGGAGAGGGAAGCTCGTGGGAGGAAGCATGCGAGCTGATGTATATTGATGAAGGGAATTATGGGTATTGTTTTGTTTTAGTTTTCTTTGGGTTCTGAAGTTGTGCGTATATGATTGTGAATGAGTGAAAAATAGGAGCTCACGTTTTACTGGAACATGGTAGTGGGGAAGAGGGAAACAGACGTGATGTTGGTAGGGTGGTGCGATGCAAGAAAATGGAGCAGCGTGGTCTACAGTTTGTTCGAAGGAGGTTTAACATCTCAATGGAGGAGATTTTTGGGTGTAGTGCGTCGACTGTTATGTGAAATCAGTTAGTAAGGGTGACGAGATGAATATACTTGGGAAAGTAGAGCTTAAGGGTACTTTCTGTTAATGTATTGCAGAAGAACTATGTTGGGTTTTTATGTACAGGCACCATTTATTTTAGACGTGAGGAAGAAAGCACTTGTGATGGAAATTAAAACGGGTAGAATTGTTTCCTTGAAGCATTGTAAAGGACTGAAGTGTGGTGATGGTTTGTGAAATGAAAAAATGGAGCTTTTACCGTCGGAAATGGCAGGAGTTGATATGGAGGAACCCGTTTAGAGAAGAAAAAGCGAACTAGCGGGTCATGGCTTTGAATTTGGGTGGGCTGACTTAGGGAATGGAATTAAACACGACTGGATCCGGCAGGATCATACGGACATAGACTACACAATGACACCGATCTGGAATGGATTGAAGCTCGTAACAATTTGTGACAAAATAAATTGTCCGTCCGAATCAAGCGATGGTTATCGTTATTAACGATGATCGTCCAATGTGAGTAAAACTCACCAACTCTGAACAGTTCTATTTTTATAACGTATATTTAGAACTGATAAATGATGGCTGATTGTTGTATGTTAACTGTTGGTTGAGTTGTTTTTGTATTGATTGAAATCATAGATAACGATAGATATATATAAATCTTTAATCGAATATTGATTCTGTTTAACAGAATATTTTATATTCGTGTTGTTTAACATCTGTGATGCAGGGAAACAGGTTGGAGGGGTCCAACTGGACTCCTCAATATTTATAATATTGTTCTGTTCATATATTGTAATATATGATGTGATATATAATCTGTTTGATTATGTGTGTTTAAATGATATCGATCTTTGTGGTTAGGTATATTAAATACCGTAAGAAATACTGGGAAATAGAAAAAAGATTTTCAAAGTAAATTTTGAAAATAAATTATTTATATAAAATCAATGGATTTATATATAAAAGGAAAAAGGATTTTATAAAAGAAATTAATTATAAAATAAAAAGAGTTATAAAGGATTTTTTATTTAGAAAATAAATAGAATAAAGGATTATTTATTGGGAAAATAAATAAAGAAGTTATTTGAATCGAGTTAATCGAAAGGAGTTAATCGAACATAGTTAATCAAAATGGAGTTAAACAGAAATTGGAAACTGACTAGAGATTAAAAAGTTGAATGGTTTCCTGAGTATCGATCTGATGTTGGTTTCGGCCTTCGGGGTTTATACTTAGGAAGTTGTTCTCTTGTTAGTTTATAGTTAGAGTCTGATAGATGTGGAAGAATAGTGATACGTAATTAAGCCATTGAAATGTTTTCCAGTGTTAATAATGTTTATTTTCTAAACATAGAAAATGAGGAAATATATATATATATATGTGGTTGATGATTGATCGATATAATTTCCATTTGGAAATAATATCGTTGTTTGCACACCTGTTTTTCTTTGATGGTTAAATCACAGACTATCGAAGTTTTTGACCATTTTAATGTTGTTAATATGGAAAGACCGGTTGGATTATTATTCGAAGAACCACTCCGTATTGGCATAAGCATTGCGAATCATATATGCCAAAGATAATTGAAGACGGAGTAAAATGCAAGGGCTGTTGTATAAATCTGAGGTAAAGATTGCCTAAGATAGATGTACTGAATAGTGCCTTCGGTTTGTTCAATCCCAGGACAACTTGTATGGACGAAGGTCTAACAGAGTATACCTGATAGATTTTGTAAGTTGATCTCTTCAAACGTATTATCATTTGGTGGTGGAGGAATTTGTTTCTCTTAGCTGTATACCCATGGTATTTTTTTGGAAATCAATTTGTGATTTGGCGGGTTTGACGATGTGACATTCAAAGTGAATGAAGATGTAGCATGTAAAAGAAAAGCATAGCTTCTAGCCTCACATTCGGTAAATGATAGAAATCGGGCAGGCAGCATGGCTATGTAGGTCGCACCTATTAGGGTGTATAATCACCTGATCTAGAGTTTCATTTATTTCTAAAAATCTATTGTTGATGTTGTCCCATTTGGGAAACGGTTGCTGATCCCAACCGTTGGTGATATACATTCGATTCACTCAAGCGAAATGAGTGGTCGAACATGTGTGGCCAGGTTGCAAGATGTTCTTGTTGAACCCAGTGTACACTAGCGAAAGGTGGTTCCATACCTTTTCATAGTTGGAAATCCATTACCCAATACGTGCTTACGGTTTTGATTTTATACTATATATGTAGAGCGTGAGATGAAAGCGTTTCTGCTAGATGATTATTATATTGTGGTTGATAGACACTATTATAATATCAATGAGTTTTGATATAAAGATTATTTTGGATTCTCATAAGGGAAAAAGCCGTTCCGTTATACGGCGTGGTCTTATGAGATATCGTTTATTGGCTCAAACTGTTTTACTCATACCAGTCCCATGACTGACCCGGAGTTTATTTTGTTTTTTTTCCCCTAAACTCTTGGGTGCCCAATTTTGTACGGGCAGTCAATTAATCGGGATTTACAGATACTCGAAGAGCTGGAGCAGGAGGCTTCAGGATCATATAGCTATTGTTTATTTCCGTTGTGTTGTAAGTGTTGTACTGTGAAAATGATATGTATAATCAAGTATAGATTTATATTTCAAAGTTATGATATATATTATATGTTATTCGTTCCGTTGTGAGGTTCGTGTTACTCTGATGATGTTCTTCTTCTTCTTCTTCTATTTTATAAGTTCTATCTTATCTATTCTCACCCTCTAACTTCTTTCATTAACCATCCGGTATTTTCGACTCTTGATGTTCGATATGTGTTGTATATCGGATAATCAAGGTCGCTAATTTTTGGGTCGTTACAGCAGGAGTACCAGAGCTAGGTGTCACATGAGTAATTGGCATGACGACACCCTTAAACATCTCGAAAGTAGTAACGCATATATAACTTAAACCCCCAAAGGTATCTTGGTCATTCCTGTCCAAAGCCTGGGTTGAAGACGTATGAGCCAACGGAGTCTTGGTATCATCAATAGCTATATCCTCAGAGTTAGTCTTAGACTCGTTGCTATCAGATTCCTCACCAGAATTGATGGTGGAACTTATCCTGAAGCAGGAAATCCTTTTTCCTTTCACTCTCATCAACCGCTTTCAATGATTCGAACATCAACAAATGCTTGTGGTCCCTAATCTGAGAAGGCAAGGCTATAAAGGGAAGGGAGAGAGAAGAGGTAGAGTCAAAATGATGAAGGTCCATAAATTTATGGAGTTTAACTTAAGGAAAACACTCACCCACGCATGTCCAAAATCTGTTAAAACCTATCAAACACTTGACGTAGAAAAATAGGTTCATAAATAAATGAATTTTGTCTTGTAGGCCAAGGATACGCTTCTAATTTCTAGCAACCTCAACAAAAATAAAGGAAGGGTGGTATTTCCATCTTTTTAAGATGCACAGATATCGGATCTCGTCCAGTTCTAGGGCCTGATGCAGAGTATGCATGAATAATACATATAGACTAGTGAGCACAGCGTAGCTATTTAGATGCAACTGGTAGGGGCCAACACCGAGCTTCTCCAATAACCGACTATAAGAAAGGATTGAAAAGGGGGACCGCGCGATGCGAACACATGTAACGATGACAAGTGGTAAACTTGGCAGGAGGTCGATCATCCACATCACCTTTCTTAGGTAATAGGACATCCTCACCTGGGATACAATATTGTATGCAAACGTGATGAAGCATCTGATGGGTCACCAATGAAGGACATCTCTCCGGCGGTTTGGCAATAAGCCTGAAGGATCTATCGATTACTGGTCCCGGGGAAATAATGGCTCTTCTTAAAAGAATATGCGAAGACGCTCTAGTTTGTATTGATGACAATTGCGCACCAGATATAAACTGAATTTGTACTTAGGAGGAATCGCCTTCTCCAGACTGAAGGTGCATTGAAGTTTGAGAGGTCATTCTATACAATTAACTTCATATTTAGAATAATCAGATGCACGTACCCTATAAATGTTTCGGTAGTAGGTGCGGGAACGATGCTTGAATTAGAAACCAGTGTGTGTTAGTTAGTAAAACCCAAACGTAGTCCGTATGCAAGTTTAATGTCGCATTTCCATAAAATGTATCAAGAATTCCAAGGAAACGAGCCTGTGGAAACAATCCACGTAAGCAAAAAAGAGCTTTTGACTCTTCCTCTTCATCAACAAGGCTAGCATGTTGTCAACTCGGGCGGTAAATAGCAAATACGCCATCCAAATGAACGCACAAAGCTCAATAATGGCAATATTACAAGAAAAATCTCTCGCATGCCAACAACGGTTTGGAGCTCATTTTATGTCAGGTTCAGTTATTCAGATTAAACCAAAATAGCAACGGTATATCCTAAAATTCCATGAGTCAATACCGTATTATTCCTAATGACAAAAGCACAAGTGTTTGTAAGCCCAAAGCAATTTTGTTCAGTTACAAGTTCATGTTTACATTGCCCCAGTTCACAAAGCACTATTCAGAATCTGAATTTAACGTTCAAAATAGTTTCTAAGACCTAAGTGTTCCAAATGAAGCCCCAATGTTCAATATACACGATGTCAACTAGGATATGGACAAAACATAAAGGAATCGACACCTGCAGTTCGTTATTAACTAAAAGGCAGTTGAATGCAGTCAAAATTAGGGGCGGGAGTAAGGAAATGGATCCATTTAAGGTTGAGCTCGAATCTAGGCAGGGTTTGGGGTTGGAACTAGGTCAAAGACGGAGGTAGCAGGTCGATGGTCGGGTCTGTGAACTCAAAGGGCCGACGCCGACACTGGATCAACGACGGTGGAGGTCAACTCAATGGATTGACAGTAGACGGATTTAGAGACCAAAACCCTAGGTCTGTCACGATAGAAGCAAGAAATGAGTAAATAGGAAAAGGACAGACCATATATAAATTATGAGGAGGGTTTTTAAAAAAATTCAAAGTAAATGGACCAGTATCGGTCCATCCCCATGGACCATTACCAATCCACAACATTTTGAAAAATTGTGGTATCCAAAAACCAGTAGCACGCGTGTGATTCCTGAATCCAAAGTAAAGATCCCAAGGTGAAACAATTCATCCCGATGTGAATAAAGTGCTAACACGACATTGCAAAACTGAAACGCCAGACTAGCTATTAACTCCTTCTGTTTCTAGACCGCATCTCGGTGTAGTACGTATAGTCATCATTCCATAACACATCTTGTTTGCAACACAAATGTGGTCTAAGGGAAATGCTAATCCGGTTATAAATCCAACAGGTATTCACATAGGATCAAATTAAAGAACAAAGTCACATAGCCTGGAAATGAATAAAGCTTCATAAAAGAAGTCTAAGTAACAAGATAGAGCATTCCCAAAGTTTTGGACTCAAAACAGTTAAGTCCATGGATCGGTATCGGTCCATGATGGATCAATACCAGTCCATGAGGAATCGTTACCGGTCCATCGGTAACGGTCCATGATGGATTGATACCGGTCCAAGATGGATTGGTAATGACCATGGAGTCTACCTTAATGGGCTCGCAGCCTATTCCTTCAGGACATCATCAGGAGGCTACTTATATAATATCAAGTCATTCTAATCTACCTTTATATCATTGCTTAATGAACTGAAGTGAAGTGTCGAAGCAGCGAGAAGTAAAGCACGATACAACATCAAACTAGATTCAATTAACACTAAACCTCTTCCATAGGCTAAGCTAGATATGTAAAGCATGCATGAAGAGTTAGAAGCACAAAATAAACTAACTCCATGGACCTGTACCAATCCATGCAGTTAAGTCATTTTTAGCTGGCTATTTATAAGGGATGATGAACATGCTATTCTAGAGCCCTCTGTAAGCTAATTTGGCTCAAATCTATTCCGAACACCTATAAATACCTCTCCGGCTCCAATTAAAGGCTGATTTCCTTGCTTTGCTAAATCTCTACAAAGACATATCTTCATCTCCGAAAGCCATTATTCTCCTCCCACAACAAAGCTTTTTCTCCATAGATAGCAAATCTAAGTCACCTATGCTGGTTATCGTGATTCTCCAATAACCAATAGTACTAGTGATTATCTACTTTGCGGATCTTTGTAATCATATATACTATATTGTAGTTGGCATTGCAAGGATTACAATAATATTGTTCAAAGTGGATGTAGGCTTGATCTCAGGCTGAACCACTATAAAATTGTCTTCTCTTTTCCCTGCTTTCTATTTCTTTCTCGTTTTAATTTACTTTTACTACTTTATTTTGTTTTCCCATCATGAGTTGGTGCTTTCACATTTAGTCAGGCGTTACCGCCATTTTTGGAGTTAACACTTATAAACATATATAGGTTTGTACTTAAGTAAATTAGAAGTATGTGAAAAGAGCTGAGCATGTTTGAGTGTGCATAATTGAGTAGGAAAAGTTCTACATAGGAGAGTTGGAGTAATCAATGGGTTTGCCCCGTATCGATTAAAATATTACAATTAAATTTTCAAATAAGAAATATAAACTTTTAATAACCATAATTTTTTAATTCAAAATCTGTTTGACATGTGATTTCTGGCGTTAGACTCGTATTGTCCTGTAAAACACGATTTTGTAATCACTTGATCCATTAGTGATAACATAAATTTAATGATGATTTAAAGCTAGTTAAGTGTAACAACGTTGATCTGAAACTTCAAAGCAAAACTCGTACCTATTAGCAGGATAAAACATCGTTCTGTTGTACTTGAATTTAATCAATTTCATTAGATATATTGATAGCGGAAGTAAACACCATTCTACTACTATGCTAGTTTGCTATATATTGATCTGCTAGATGTTTATATTGATCGGAAGCTATCAATGGATAATATAAATTATTTACATATATATTAATTATGTAAATGCATGGATTGCAACATAAATGTTTTTATTCAATTTATTTTTAGTTATTTAAATACAAATGGGATCGTTACGCCTCTTTCCAAGGATATGATAACTTATTATTCTCGAAAAAAAAAATCTTAGTAATAATTTTAATTGAACAAATTATTTAGTTTTTTAAATATTGTTTTAATTTTTACTTAGCTTAGCAATGAATTAGAATTTAATTATTAATTAATTAACAAATGATTAAAAAGTTGATTATTAATTTACCAGAAAATGTTTTAGGAGTTAATTATCATTGAATTAATAATTTCTTTTTAAATTTTAATTATTATTCTATTGACAATTTTGTTAGTTATCTTCTAATTGGTAATTAACTTATTTTGTAATTATTAATAGGTTACAATATAAGAATTTTAAATGAATTTTTTTGAGATAACTAATTATTGATTTGACAGGGTTTTATTAAATTAATTGCTTTCTTAATAGTATTTTAATTTGAATAATCACTTGCATGGGATGTTTAAACCTAATTAATAATTTTTATAAGTGATGTTCATGTAAATTAATTTAATTCACTAATGATATTTGGGTTAATCATACAATTTAAGAAGCATTTTAATAATTATTATAAGCAAAGGATTTTGGTTTTATGAAGGATATTTACATAATAATTAAATTAAGTAAAATATTTTTATAATTTGAAAAGATTTTGAGAATTAAATAGTTTATGAAACCTTATTTAAAGGAGTTATACATAGAACTTGTAAAATAACTTATTTGGTACTTAGATTTATGATGACATATTTGACCTATCTTGAAGATAAGAATGTTGCCAATCAAGGTTCAAATGGTAATAATATCCTAGCTTGAACGACTTCATTATTATTCCCTATTATCCAATGGATAGTATTAGCTTGATATTGTAACGCCCCACCTCTATACTTGCGTTAGCCAAGGCCATTGCAAGCAACAACGTCAACTAACCCGAAGAATAAGGTTGTTGAGGAGTGACCATCTGTATAATAGATTTGAACAAGTGTTAAACGTATCGGATAATATGGTTTTACTTTTCAAATCTCATGAGAAAATTCGATAAATCTAGTTCATGTTCAAAAATGCTACACAACAGCTGTATATAATTCGGAAAGCTATATAAAATACATAATAAATAATCAGAGTCAGACATAGATATTCACATTCTTAAGGCGGAAATAGATATGAATATAACACATGGGTGTAAATACAAGATAGTGGTCATAGTCGATCCACTATACAACAAAAGAATAGGTACATGGCTACTCAAAATAATATGTATACAATGGAGTCTCATATACATATAACCCAAAAAAGTACAACACTAAAGTAGTTAGCCCAAAAGTGGAAGATAGTCCATGCCGAGATCCAGAAGAATCACCTAAAATACCTCGGTCTGACCCAAGTATTATTTACATAAAGATAAAAAATAAACGGATCAGTCTAGCTATACTTATCTCATAAAATAGGATATAATAAGAGATAAAAATAAATGCAGACATGTATATGATAATAATAATAATGTCACACATAAGTGTGAAGCCCAGAAATGTCTATGGCATATCTCAAATCTATATCAGAGCTATAAAAGACTATCTCATTCAAAGTTATAAGCTACTCATCTGAAATGATAACTCATATCAAATCAACTCAAAAATTGATAACTTAATATCAATAAATCTCAAATTGATAACATAGTATCAATAAAACTCCAAATTCCAGTAATCGATAAATTAGAAATCCAGAAAATCACATAGGGATGGGGTAAGGCCCATCTCTAAACGAGAGCCTAAAGACTCACCAACATGTGTATCTCGAATGAGACGCTATCTTTAGGTAGCTAGCCTATAATGTTGAGACGAATCTCCTTGAATGGTCCGAAGACCGCGGGTCGTGACCCCGCTCCAAATTGAACCGAAGTTCCTCCAGATGGCCCGAAGGTCAACAAAATGCATAAAATAAATGAAAAGATCACAATCGATCAAAGTAATGCAATTCCATAAAATGATCCAAAGTTCCTCAAAATGTTCCTAAGATCATTAAAATACTCAAAATGAACTGAAGTTCCTCGAAATGATCCGGAGATCAATAAAAGTATGGAATAAATTCCACAACTTGGGGACATCGCATAAAGCTAGTCTAAAATCTCAAAAAGATCATAATTGATCAATGAAAGTGTAATTTACTCCAAAATTAGTTTCATTTTGAAGCTCTCGTCGATACGGTTCCAACGCATCTTATTTCGCTGAATTCCGAGTTCATATGAAAAAGTTATGATCGTTTTAAAGTAAACTAATTATTTCACCCTTTGTTTTTCACTTTTTGGTTATTTTTATTGGATGTTTTCCTCCACCGAAAATTCCTATAAGCTCCAAATTAGTTTCATTGGAAATCTCCCATTGAGACTGTTCCATCGCACCTAATTCCGCTCAATTTCGAGTTTGTATGAAAAGTTATGGTCGTTTAAAGTTTTTTTCTAACTGTTCGGCCATTATTGGCCAACCAGGAGCCATTACCATGGCCATTAATGACCGAACGGACCATTAAACCCCAATTTTTTCATATTTTTGCCTGGAAACATGTCCGGAAGACCTATGATGTTATATATATATATATATATATATATATATATGCAAATGAGGCTTCCAAGGCTTGCCAAAACAACTTATAGCACCCAAAATTCACATGCACACCAAGAATCATAATGGAAATAAATGAAAATGAAACGAGGCTTCATAAATTGGTAATGTCAACACACAAATCAATCATCACAACCAAATTCACAATTTATAAGCTACATATACGTGCCAAGAGCACACTAGTCAAGCATGAATGCTTGAGGCATAGATGTGAGTTCATAGGAACTCAATTTTGATTGTAGGAATGAAGAACAAGCTCTAACCCTAAGTTTGATCAACCTCCCTTCAATCAATACTCATGAATCTCCAATCTAAGAGCATATCAACAAGATTCCTACGAGTTAGGTTTAGGAAATCATACAAATTAAAGAGAAATAGGGTTGGAGAAGATACTCATGAACCTCTCTTCTCTATGAATTTACTCTTGATTTCCTTCACAAAATGGATTCCCAAGATGAACTAGGGCTTAGGAATTTTTATTTCCCATTCTTTTCCCCATTTTCTATTTTAGCATAAGTGTTTAGAGAATGAATGAAAGAGGGACGACACTTGAGGGGTTTAAGTGAGCAGGCTAGATTTAGCCATCCAAGCCCCAACCATGGTCCCATTTTGACATACTCGAAATATATCGAAGTTTATAGTCAAAAAGGTCGTAAACGATGATCCGGACACAATGGAAGTGGTTTGAGTCCAAATTCGTCCATATGTAAAATGTGACTTTTTGGTCATAAATCCGATTAAGGATTAATGATGTTATATTTAAATATATTATCGTCAAATATTCGGGTTGTTGCAGACTTCTCCCTTAAATAAATTGCGTCCTCGTAATTATTTAAGGAAAAATTCAATATAAATAACAACCCAACATTAACAAAATCTATATAAAAATAGATTAGCTCAAAAATTCAATTTCGAATAAAAAATTTAAGTTTGAGTTATAAAACATTATATAATTTAAGTTATACAAGTATAATGTTCAAATAGAAGTCACGAACATATACGAGAAACTAACTTATTTTTCCTATAAGTGTCTTTAAGAAATTGGAATTTTCTTTCTCAAATTATATATATTCTAATCCTTAATTTCAATAATTATATAAATTTTAATCGCGAACTACTTACCGTGATTTTTCTGAAAGTTTGGTTTAGTCATATCTCAAAATCTACAAGATGAAATTCAAATATTTTTCTTTCATTAGAAAATAATAAT
Source organism: Allium sativum (assembly GCA_030737875.1). Lineage (NCBI taxonomy): Eukaryota > Viridiplantae > Streptophyta > Magnoliopsida > Asparagales > Amaryllidaceae > Allium > Allium sativum. Next base: position 4,908,821 of record CM060914.1, on the reverse strand, counting down.
CCAATAGGTCCGAAAAATTCTTGTTTCAAAGAATTCCAACTTGTATTGGATTCTGTACAATCCTTTGAAGTTCAAATCTCAAAATCACGAACTACCGCTACGCTATAAGCTCGTTTTGATTAAATTTAATTAATTCATTTAACGTTCGATAAGTTTATAAATTATAAACTTATTTTCCTACATTTTCAATAAAAACTAATTAAACATTCATTTTCAAGTTAGAAATATCGACTATCCAAAATCGTTGATTATTCTCTATCATATTTTTGCTAGAAAATTTTATCACTTAGAATTTCCTCAAAAGTATTCTAGCTTACAAGAATCTCCTTAAATTGAAAAGGATAAGCGATCCTGTTGGGGAAGCAAGATCAAGAAATAAAAATCCGGGTTATACGCCCTAAATAAGAAATATTAGCACGTTCTCTAATATTTCAAAAATAATTAAATTGGAACTTTTAAGTTTCCAATAAACCCCAAAAATTTCGAATTTGAAATATTAGCACGTCCTCTATTATTTTATGAACGACGTCTAAATCATGTAAACATGATAAATGGTATAAGATGAAAGAATTCCATCAAGCTTGAAAACATTTGGTTTTCAGATACACAAAAATATCGCCAACCAAGATGCAGTTGAACCCGTCAAGTTATGACCTCAAAAATTCGTATCATTAATGGGTGATAAATAAAAATGGAATATTTGTTATCCACAATAAAAATACAAGCTCAAAATAAAGGGTTGGTGAAAATCGATCCCAAAGTCTAAAAGTGAAATGACTATAGCACAACTAACTTACCAAATTGATCATCAATCCGAAATAAAGAATTTACTAAGCTTGTCAGGGTCGCAAAGCTAAAATATTCCATCGAATTTCTCCACAAATATCTCCTCTTTATCTTTAGTGGTCGGTCACTAAGGAAACAATCAAATAAATAAATCGAGCCAAAAATGAAAAATAAATTTTCATACTCAACTACTATCAAGGTATCATCCTAAAATTGGTGCAAGGATCCCAAAAAAAATTCACGAATAATCTGAAATACAGAAATATGTCTTCTTTAAGGTCATTCTCATTACTATGAGAATTTAAAAACATAAGGAGCTAATGAATCTAAATTAGAATCGTTAAGAACAACAAAAATCTATATCACAGATATAAGATGTCGAAGATGGACGATATTCTCAGAAAATAATATGCGGACCTCAGAATGGATAGGTCAATCCATCCCGAGAATCACCACGAGACTAAAACAAACAGGACACGCAAATAAGCATGGAAAGAATAACCGCATAAAGGAAAGTTAATCATCCATAAAAATATGATTTTCTTAAAATAAACCTAACTTAGCCTCAAAGGTAATTCACAAAGGATTATGAACTTTTTGCAAAGTTGATTTATTGAAATACTAAACCGAATTTAGTATACGAAAGACAAAAGGCGAGAATTCATGCAAGATTCCCAATTACGAAAGCCTGGAGATCAAAAATTGAAATCTAGATATAAGAGACCAAGAAAAATAAGAAAAATATAACTTATTGCTTTTCAAAAGAAGATCCGGATAATTTTCAATTAAAACTCGAATCACCCAAGTTCTATAAATCGCTCAAGGGTATTTAGAAAAATATAAAATGGATAGACACTCAAACCATAACAAGTGCGAGCGTATGAATCCATAAATCAAAATGTTATTAAAAAGAATGTTCTCATAACACAAAAATGGAGACATAAAAAGTCCACAAAAACATAAATGGGGACATAGCTCCATAAATTAACATGTAAGTAGTTCGTGTCATAAATAAATAAGAGAACCATTGAATTACTGAAATTGCCATATAATCACAAATACTTCAATTTCTTCGAAGAAATGTAAATATGTATAATAGTAGTCATCACGAGAATGGTGAAATCATGAATAATACAAAAACACAAATAATATGAAGTGGATCCGAATTGACTACAATGGTCTCGACAAGGTCGCTGACATCTCCCAAAAGCAGTTTCGTTAGCCACAAGATTGGGAAAACTTAAATTCTCTACAAATGATCAAAAGATCAAAACCACAAAGTAATAATCAATGAACAACAAAGAAAGCATAATTTACATTAACCTAGTAAATAGGCGAGTTTAGCCGAATGTCCCATAACCACTGACTTAACTCGAGTATTCACGAACAAATTATAAATTCCACTATAAAACACAAAAATGATCATAGAAATTTTTGCAAAAGGCATAGCCTAAAAGTTACTCAAGAGTGTTCAAAATGGAGATCATAACAGAGCATAAGAAGAATGGAAACCAATTCGAACAATTCTTACTTAGAAATATGAAAATTAATCTTGATGATGCTACAGTCATCACCAACATTATTTTCTTTAAATATATCGAGATTAACATCCATCAATGAAATTGAATTTCAATTGACCAAGTCCAAAAATTAACTGGCAAAGTAAAGGCAAGTGTATCGACCCACTCGTTTTTACTAAGACGTTTAATTAAATTCCTTATTCAATCGAAAAGGCAAAATTACTTGTTTGAAACAAGTAACACACAAAAGCAAAAGAGAATACGTAATCATTACCCAAAGAAAACTAAAGTCATATCAATAGAAAAACAGATGGGTAATGAAACTCAAGGTAGCATGTAAGAATTTTCACACAACATAGGTTTGGAAAATCTACATGCTAAATATAAAATAAGCACCCACTAATCCCTAAGGACATGGTGTCCTTAAGTTCATTTGACGCAAAAAGGTAGATGGTCACACTTCAAAAGAAATCAAATGAGATGATCACGTTAATCATCATCATATAAGATAAAGAGGATAGTACCCTTATATGCACTAGTTCCCTTACTAATATGATATCTCAAATTCATAGTTAAAAATTCAAGCTATTAAAGGTGTAAAGGATATATATGATGGTCATATATATCCCATTCTCAAATTATTGTTTTATTAAAATCGCTACGGTTCTAAATTATTAATCAATACTAATGATTTGTCTCGCCATTTATTTATATAAAGCTGCTAATGCTACGGTTTAATGGCGATGCACATCATTAATATTTAGTATAAGGGTTGTGTCGGAATCATCTCATTGAAGTGTTCAGAAACTCATTTTGGTATCGTGGCGTCCCACTTCTCAATTAGAACTCCTAACATACTCAATGGGCAACTCAACACGATAAATAAATTACGTCCAAATATGGGCGCAAATTTATAAATAAATGATCAAGAGTGCAACTATTTACTTATGAACTAAATTTTTAATCATAAATAAATAAATGAAAACATTTCACAGTGCTTGGCAGAAATAATTTATTCATTTCGTCTCACAAAGCTAATCTTAGGCGGATTAGTATTTACTTAGCCAAAATTATTTTATTAAACCATTTTATAAAATAATTTAGAAGTCAACACAACTAAGTCCCAAAAGTTATTTCAACCCAAAAAATGGAAATAATATGAATTCCTACCCAAGGAAAAGGATAGGACTCTAGGTTTGTCTAGGCCAAGATTTCACAAAGATGAAGTCAATTAAATTTGATCGGTCAAACAAGGATCATAATATGAGATAGGATATGACGGGTCCTTAGACTCAAGCTAAATCATAAAACACGATTTCCTAAGAGAGACTTAGGACAACTACCCTCGCCATAATATTGTTTTGAACTTAGCTCTGATAACAAGTGTAACGCCCCACCTCTATACTCGCGTTAGCCAAGGCCATTGCAAGCAACGGTATCAACTAACCCGAAGAATAAGCCTATTGAGGAGCGACCATCTGTATAATAGCTTTGAACAAGTGTTAAACATATTGGATAATGTGGTTTTACTTTTCAAATCACATGAGGAAATCCGACAAATCTAATTCATGTTCAAAACTCACAGCAGCTGTATATAATTCAGAAAGTAATATAAAATACATAACAAATAATCAGAGTCAGACACAGATGTTCACATCACTAAGGCGGAAATAGATATGAGTATAACACATGAGGGTAAATACAAATTAGTGGTCATAGTCGATCTACTATACAACAAAATAATAGGTACATGGCTACTCAAATTAATATGTGCACAATGGATTCTCGTATACCTATAACCCAAAAAAGTATAACACTGAAGTAGTTAGCCCAAAAGTGGAGGATAGTCCATGCTGAGATCAAGAAGAATCACCTGAAATACCTCGGTTTGTGTAACACCCCGTATTTTTTTAACTACAACTAAGAGGAAAAATTAATGAATAATTAATTTAGTATTCAGAATTAAGAGAAACAGATTATGTCATTACGTCCGTCTTGAAATTCTGGTCAAGATAGACACCTGGTTTGCGTAAAACGGATAACGTATGAAGAAGTTACAGACGGTAAAATTTTGATGATGAAAACAGAAACAACTGGCGCACTTGACTAGTGCACCAAGGCAATTTTACACTGGCGCACCTATAAAGTGCGCCTATAATGGTTTTTGGGTATCCGGGCCTTTTTCAAGTGGTTGGCGACCCATGACCTGATTCTCTCTAGGGCTGAGGTGGCATTCGAATTCTGGATGCTGGCAGCTATAAATGTACCTCCATTCTCCTGTTTTCTTCACAAAGAACCAATAGCGGCCAAACTCTACCAGTGTCCGAATTGAACTGGATCCCTTATCTTCTACTATTAACTAAAGCAAATCAATTGAAGATTCAAGATCCAATCTTTTCTAGTTCTATCTTCTAATCCAAACTTAGTGAGTTCTTAGTTAGTTTTAGAATTAAATATTTAAAAGTAAACTTGATAGGATTATTGTTTGAATTTGTTCATGTGCCTATATTATATTGCATCCATTATAAATTATGAACATGTGACATTTTGGATTGGTTATAACTTGGATCTAAATTTCAATGATGTAGATCTTAATCCTTATTTGTGTTAGATCTACTTTTATCTATTAGATCTGAATTATGTGGACATTCTCTGATGTAGATCTTATCCTATTTGTGTTAGATCTACTTTTATCTATTAGATGTGAATTATGTGGACATTCTATGATGCAAATCTTATCCCTATTTGTATTAGATCTACTTCTATCTATTAGATCTGAATTACATGGACACTCTATGATGTAGATCTTATCCCTATTTGTGTTAGATCTACTTTTATCTATTAGATCTGTATTATGTGGACATTCTTTGATGTAGATCTTAATCCTTATTCGTTAGATCTACTTTTACCTATTAGATCTATATTATGTTGACACCTAAATTATTAATCAGATCTAGTTTATTATTTGGATCCCCTTGTGCTTCTCATATTAGATCTGAACTTGTTTGACATCTAAATTAAATTTAGATCTTGTCATGTTGATCTTATCACCACTGCTGTGTTACAACTATTTAACTGCCACCAGTTCATTAGATCTATGCTTATATGTTCACCATGTTAGTATATGTTTATGTTAGTTATGTTAGAACATTCATTCACCTTTGTCATATTTCCATTACCTTCCCTTTTTATCGTTTATTATTAGGCTATTATTTCGCCTATACATGCCGTAAATTGTGTGAACACGTTAGTTAGGGAACAGGGAGGGAAAAAGGTTAATATTGACATAATTTGAGTATAAACATGAGTTGGACATATAATTCAAAAGGGGGAAAGTGGAGACATAATCACCTATTAAGACATAGATAAGAATTGGATAAAAATGGAATGTTAAATAATTACAATTAGAAATTGTAATTGCACTTATGACACGAGGTTAGGTTGCATTAGTTGTGGAAGCCTGCCCAGACCCGACCGGCATATCCAGCAGCCACTAATGTTGAACCTAATGTGAGAGGTCTGAATGCGCAAATACGAATCGGGCGAAGACACGAGGTTAGGCCCAACTTGTAGAATAAGACTGCCCGGGCCCGACCGGCATATACAGCAACCACAAGTTGTAGGCCTAATGCGGGAGGTCTAGGCCCTTTATAAACCATAAATGGACATGGTAATAAATTAGGCTACTTAACCTAATTTAATCCATAAGGGATCGTATGAATATGAACTAAAGTTAGGGTTAAGTAAAACTGATTAGATAATGGATGGGTTAAGCAAATCTGGAGGGGGTGGGTAATATTTAAATATAGGCCCACAAACTTAACCCAATAAAGTATGTAATTAAAGACACCTGGTGGTATACATAACCGGAGGGAATAATATATTTATGTAATTAATGACACATTTTAGGGTAAGCATAACTGATAGAAATGAATAGGGCTATGTAATTAAAGATACCTAGTGGTATAGACCGTCAGTGAAACCTAGTGGGGGATACAAGACAAAGGAGAGAGCTTGTATCATATTGTGTGGGGCTCATTTCAGTCAGTAACCCGGAGTACGTATCAAACAAAGTACTCCGTACTAGGTGGAGAAGGGGCACTATTACTGACTAATTATAAGAGATCCAAACGTGGAGGACTGTGTGGGCGGCGCAAACCGATCGGGCCCTGTGCGTGCATGAGCCGTCCAGAGGTGGATAAGACGGTCGTGAAAACTGTAGATATGGGGTTATGCTTATCAGTGAGGGGTTGCCACTTTAGGATGTGATACATCCTACTGTGGGGCCGGCATAGAGTATCTATGGAGTAGGGAGCCGATAGATTAGGGTAGTGGTTAGGGTACATTTGGACTTATGCCCAAGTTTACCATCTTATAGTCGAAGGGATCATCTCATTCTGGTTATACTAGTGATAGTGCAGAGTAATCATTAGAGAAGAATATACACCATCTCCTGTCTATCTTGTCACACCTGCCATTTATGTAGTGATCTCTCTTATCCACTTTATAAGCTTGTCATGCTACTTTTATTTATTTACTTGCTAAAAGTAACTAGGCTTTCCAGACTTTATGTCTGACCCTTTTTGTTTCTCCTTCTTTCTTCCATTTTCCCCCCAGGTTCTCAGGGAGGAAACACTCAGGCTTGACCGTGATTCTGCTTACTTTTGCTAGAGCTGTTGATATTTATGGCTCAAGCTCCTATCCTTGTTGCTATGGCTATATTTTGTTTTTGGGAATTTTAATTCTTTTATGTACTGTGATATTTTTGAAGTACATGACAATAACTTTTATGTTGTAATGGGATTTTATGTTTCGGACATGTGAGGTCTTTTTTGGACCATGGTATCTTATGATAAATAAAGTTTTTATACCGCTGTTACTCTATATATATGTCTCGTAATATTTTGTGTCTATTTACCTATAACACTTCACGAAACTTAATGCATTCTCTTTGTGAGTGACATTAACGGGCGTGGGGTGTCACACTTGATATCAGAGCTGAAGGTTACCACATTGGATAAATTTATTGAAAATTATTTTCAAAATGGTTTTAAAAGAAAGCATTTTCAAAAAGAAAAGTCTGTTTTGAAAGGCATTCCCCAAAAATCCATATGTAATATCCTTCGGTTCTTTGTCTAAATCTCTTCCTTTTTCTTTTCAGCATGTCTGGGGAACAAAACATTCCTAATATCCCAGAGGGCGTTACGATACCCGGATGGTTCTATAGGTATCTATAGGCCACAGCGCCTGCCGAAGGCCAAGGAAACGTTCCTCCCCCAGCTGCACCAGTCTTTCCTCCTCCTCCCCCTCCAAGAGCAGATAATTTCACTAAGATCTGCAAGGACTTCCGTGTTACGGGAGGGAATCCATTCCATGGGAACGAGACATTTGTAGAAGCGTGGAATTGGCTCCAGGAGGCCAAGGACTTGTTCATAATCTTCGAAGTATAGGACAGAAGGAAGGTTCAGTTAGTCACCTGGTTACTAAAAGATGAAGCCTCATTTTGGTGGGAGGTCACCCAAGCTGGACGTCCAGTGGAAACTTGGGAGGATTTTAGACAAAGATTTGAAATGAAATTTCTTTCCCAAGTCGAGAAAAGCATGCAGATGGAGAGGTTCTTGGCACTCAGACAAGGGAACTTGATGATGAAAGAATATGTGAACAAATTCAACCAGCTAGCTAGTTTCGGGTTAGAATTGGTGGATACTCCGCACAAGAAGGCGTTGCGATTTGCTAAAGGGCTAAATGAACCCCTTCATGGGTTAGCCATGTCCCATATTCCAATGGGAGCCAGTTTTGAAAAGCTTGTTGATATGGCCCTAATGCATGAGGAAGACAAGGGAGAAAAGAAGGAGGTTAAAGCTGAGGAAACAACGCAAAACAAGAAGACATAGCCCAATAAGGGACAACAACAACAACAGAAGAAAGGAGGAAATAATTACAAGCATAAGGAGAAAAGGAAGTGTCATAGTTGTGGGAAAGAGGGTCAGTTGATCAAAGACTGTAAAAACACTTGCTTTGATTGCGGAGAAATCGGACAGTTTGCTAGAGAGTGCCCGAAGAAACGAGGATCACAGGGATAAGGTCAAAGGGTAGGAACTTCTAGAGGGCAGGTTCATGCTTTTGCGATCAGTGCGCCTAATAGAGGTAGAAAAACTTCTGTGGAAGGTTTAATTTCCCTTTCTAATCATCCAATTAGAACACTTTTTGATTTTGGCGCTTCACATTCATTTATATCTAGTTCTATGGTTGAATCTCTGCACTTAATTTGGATCATGTAGTTGTTTCAAACCCCATTGGTGGTTCGGCTCATTTATCTATGATTTGTTGGGGTTTGAAAATATCTGTGTTAGGTGTCGAATTTGAATGCGACGCGTACGTGCTTGGGTTTATGGGCTATGGGTTGATTCTAGGAATGGATTGGCTTACCACGTATGGTGCCATTCTGGATTGTGAGAAGAGGGTTGTTAGGCTTCATACTTGTCATGGGAGGACCTTGAGATTTCTTATGACCCGCAAGGGTCAGTTATGCTTAGTTTCCTAGAGTCTCTTGATGCATCTATCGATGATCTGCAATCTGTTCCAGTAGTCTGAGATTATTCCGATGTTTTTGATGAGGTATGAGGTTTACCTCCGAGGCACGAAATCAACTTTGATATATATATATATATATATATATATCTGGTGGACAATGCAAAGCCAGCTGCATTACCAGTGCGTCATATGGCTCCGAGGGAAAGGAGGGAGCTGAGTAAGCAAGTAGGGGAGCTACTTGAGAAAGGATTTATCAAACGAAGCATATCTGGATAGGGTGCTCCAGTTGTATTCGCAACTAAGGCGGATGGTTCGCTTCGTTTGTGTGTTGACAATAGAGAGTTGAATAAACTCACCAAGAAGAATAGGCACCCACTCCCGAGGATTGATGATTTATTTGACCAGCTTGTTGGTGCCTCGGTATTTTCCCAGTTAGACTTAGCCGTGGAATTTCATCAGTTGAGGGTGGCTGAGGACAGCATAGATAAGAATGCTTTTAGTACTCCGGATAGTTTCTTTGAATGGCTAGTTATGCCTTTGGGCTGACGAACGCACCCGCATATTTTGTGGACCTAATGAGTAGGGTGTTACGGGTGTACCTAAATAAATTTATTATAGTCTTTGTTGATGATATTTTGATCTTCTCCAAGAGCGAAGAAGAGTATGCCCAGCATTTAAGAGAAGTCTCGAAAACTCATTGTGCGCATCAGCTTAAGGCGAAATTCTCCAAATGCCATTTTTGGAGAAAAGAGGTGAGATTCTTAGGGCATGTGGTCTCCAAAGAAGGGATAGCTGTAGATCCCGCAAAGGTGGTTACAGTGCAAGATTGGAAGATTCATAAAAATGAAACCGAGGTGAGAAGCTTTCTTGGGTTGGCAGGTTACTATAGGAAGTTCATTAAGGACTTTGCAAAGATATCAGCCCCACTCACCAAGCTGACGAAGAAGAACTTGGCATTTTCATGGGATATAGATTGTGATGTTGCTTTCCAACAACTGAAGAGGGCTCTGACAATAGCCCCAGTCTTGACCTTGCCTGATGAGAGTAAAGTGTTTACCATTGACACGGATGCGTGTGGTACAGGGCTTGGTGCGGTTCTGATGCAAGAAGGGAAAGTGGTGTGCTATGGGGGTAGACAATTGAGAGTTCATGAGAAGAACTACCTCACTCATGGTCTTGAACTAGCTGCCATACTATTCGCATTAAAGACGTAGTATCATTATTTACTTGGAGAGAAGTTTGATTTATACACCGATCATAAATTTCTCAAGTATCTGTTCTTGCAGAAATACCTCAATTTAAGGCAACAATGGTGGATGGAGTTCCTAGCTTCTTATGATTTTGAGATTGCTTATACTCCTAGCAAGGGTAATGTGGTTGCAGACGCACTAACTAGGCAGAGGATAGCCTTAAGTCCTCTGTTTGTGGAATGGAAGAGCTTGGAATTCATATCAGCTTTTGATTTTTGATCCTCCATCGAGATTTTGCCTGATTTGTTTACATCATTAGAAATACAACCAACTCTTATGGATCAGACAGGAGCTTCGCAGCAAGGTGACCCAAAGATTTTAGACATTATGCAAAAGCTCAGAAGAGGGGAGACTTCTAGTCACCTCAGTAGATAAGCCATAGATGAAAAGGGGTGGCTGCGACGAGATGGAAGGCTTTGTGTTCCTCAAATAAGAAGCTTGATAAAGGCAATCCTAGAAAAATCCTACCATTCTAAGATGACATCTAGGCGATGATAAGATGTACAGAGACAAGAAGAGGGTTTTCTTTTGGGCTGGGATGAAGAAAGATGTGGCAGAGTTTGTTTCCCAATGTTTAGTCTACCAGGAAGTTAAAGCTGAGCAAAAGAAGCCCGGTGGTTTTCTTCATCCTTTGGAGGTTCCTCACTGGAAATGGGAGAGCGTCTCTATGGATTTCATAGATAGTTTGCCTGGATCAAAGAAAGGCAACACCAGTATCTGGGTTGTTATAGACAGACTCACTAAGAGCGCTCACTTTATTCCAGTTAAGAGTAAGAGGACAACACCATGGCTGGTAGCAATTTATGTCCGAGAGATAGTTCATCTTCATGGAGTACTTTCCAGCATCGCTAAGTGATTGTGACCCCATCTTCACCACTGAATTTTGGAGGAGCTTGCAAGAAGCATTTGGTACACAGTTGTGTTTAAGCACCACTTATCATCCTCAGACCGATGGATAGACGGAGAGGGTGAACAGAATTCTTGAAGATCTTTTAAGGCTGTGTATCCTAGACTTCGGAGGGACTTAGGAAGAGCATCTTCCTTTAGTAGAGTTTGCCTATAATAACAGTTATCAAGCTAGCATCAGCATGGAACCCTTCGAAGCATTGTATGGACGACCTTGTAGATCACCAACTTATTGATAGGAATCTACAGAAAGATTGTTACTTGGACCAGATATGGTTAGGGAAACGTCTGAGAAAATTGACCTTATTCGATGGCGGATGAAGACAGTTCAAGATAGGCAGAAATCCTATGCATACAAGAGAAGGACTGACATCGAATTTGAAGTGGAAGACTTAGTTTTTATCAAAGTATCACCTCTGAGGAATGTGGTTCGCTTCAGATCAGTAGGGAAGCTGGCACCTAGGTTTGTGGGACCATTTCCCATAACCAAGAGGATTGGCCAAATGGACTATAGAGTAAAGCTCCCAGAAAATCTATCAGTATTCATGATGTTTTCCATGTTTCTCATCTGCGAAAGTGCTTGCATGACACCGTGGAAGTTGTTGAGCCGAGTGTATTGAAAGAGGTAGAAGTGGAACGGGAGGCGTCAGTCAGGCGAGTCCCTACCCATATTCTTGGATCAGAAGTTAGGAAGCTACGCAATAAGGAGATCAAGTTGATAAAGGTTCAATGAGGAGATAACCCAGAGGATGCGACATGGGAGATCGAAGACAAGATTTATGCTTCATACCCTTTCCTTTTTGATGGTATGTTCTTAACTCCTTTTTGCAAAGTTTTGTCTATGCTTGTTTCTATCATTTGAGTATGTCCTATCAATTATATTTTCGATCTTTAGATAGGAATCCTATGGATGTAAACATGTGTTTGAGACATGTTATATTTGATGGCAAGTGTTTGCTAGTGGTTGCCTGTGGACGCACATACACACACATTAGGCACTAGATCGGCTCAATCACTCTCATACTGCATATGGATGTGTGTGCATTTTATTTTCTTTCACGGATGGAAATGGATGTATCAGCATATAGATGTTGCATTTGGATGAATGATTGTGCACACATATAGAACTTACATGTTATAATAGGATTATTTGCATACATATTGGATACATGGCACTAACATAAATTGCATTAAGGAGGTCAACTGAATCAGTAGACCACCGGATGTTCGCATTAGTATTAGGACATATACACACCCCTTTGCATATGTTCATATAAGCATTTGAAAAATTGAAGGACAATGGATGCCTGTGATTGGTGGATGAGTAGATGGATGATGGATGGTAGGATACATTCTTCTTAACTTGGAGATTTCGCGGACGAAATCCATTGAGTAGGGGAGAATGTAACACCCCGTATTTTTTTAACTACACCTAAGAGGATAAATTAAAGAATAATTAATTTAATATTCAGAACTAAGGGAAACATTACGTCTGTCTTGAAATTCTGGTCAAGATAGACATTTGGTTTGCGTAAAATCGATAACGTATGAAGAAGTTACGGACGATAAAAGTTTGACGATGAAAACAAAAACAATTGGACAAGTGCACCAAGGCAATTTTACACTGGCGCACCTGTAAAGTGGGTCCATAATGGTTTTCGGGTATCCAGACCTTTTTCAAGTGGGTGGCGACCCATGACCTGATTCACTCTAGGTGTAACAACCCGTATTTTCAATAACCTGTAATAACATAAATCGAGGCAGAATTTAATTCTAAAATGGGAATCAAGGGAAACGGGCTATGCCATTGTGTTCGTCTCGGAAAAATACGCGAAATAGAGTCCGAGTTTTCGAAAATCGGAGTCCGTATGACCAAGATATGGCCTCGCGAAGTTTCACGAAAATTCCCAAATTAAAGTATACTTAATTAAGTGAAATGGGTTGTGTAGATATATATATATATATATATATATATATATATATTGATATATATATATATAATTGAAAATTTAATAAATAAATATGCAAAAATGCTCAAAACAGCGAATTGGGAGAGGGGAATAACCGAACCGGCCGATTTTTGAAGTCGACCCGAGCCCGCTGGGTCGACTAGGGGTTAATCCAGGGTGTTTGGCTGTCAACCCGTGGGCCGATTCGCTCAAGTGCAGATTTTGCATTTGAATGGTTCTCATGGTCCATCTTTAATCTAAAGGCCCTAGATGGTTCCTACACTTGACTTCTTCCCCAAGACATGCTTTGATGGCTTGGATTGAATCTAGGGTTAATCCTATGGCCTAAAACACTTGCCTAATCTATAAATAAGACCCTAACCTACCCTAATTCATTCATAATTAAACCTAGTGACTAAACTATGGCAAAATGCTAGCTCTCATGGCCTCCACTAATTTTATGAAGAGGGTTGCATACTAATCACTCTCTAATCAACTTCTAATCCCTTCTTAGCATCTTAATCTTCTTCATTTGGTGTTCAAAGTTGCTAGTTGTGAGTTTCTATCACTTTGATGATCTTTTGGTAAACTAATTAGATGAGATGTGATGAGATTTATGGTTTTGTATGTGGGTTAATGAGCTTTGAATCATATGATATGATGTTAGCATTAATCTTATGTTTATGCATGTTGAGTATGTAAGCTTATGCAAGTTTAATATGATGTATGTTATGTTTGCATGATGCTAAATATGCAAGTTGTGGGCTATGTAATCATATGCATGTTATGCAAGTTCATGGTAATATGCTATGCAAGTTACATGTTTGTTAATATGCAAGTTACATGTTTGTTAATATGCAAGTTACATGTATGTAAATATGCAAGTTACATGTTTGTTAATATGCAAGTTACATGTTTGTTAATATGCAAGTTACATGTATGTAAATATGCAAGTTACATGTTTCTTTATATGCAAGTTACATGTTTGTTAATATGCGAGTTACATGTATGTAAATATGCAAGTTACATGTTTATTAATATGCAAGTTCATGATGACACATTATGCAAGTCTATAAGCTAATATGCAAGTTTGTTATGCAAAATGAATATGTAAGTTATGTGACATATTATATGCAAGTTATGTGACATGTTATGCAAGTTCATATGCAAGTTATGTGTTTGTTAATATGCAAGATGGCACCTTTGAAACATGTTCATTCATATGCAAGTTGACACCTTTTATATGTGTTATATCATGAACGAAATTACGTGGGAACGATGGGGTAATTAAATGCATAAGTTAATAAGATTGTGTGAAATTAATATAATTATGCATAACACAAAATAAATAAACATAGTATGGGAATTTGCCTATTTGGTTAGGTGTACCCATACTATGTGTTGGGAATTTACCTATTGAGTTAGGTCTACCCCATGGGAATTTACCTATTAAGTTAGGTCTACCCATGTTAAGAAAACTTGATTAATTAGGGATAATTAATATAAAATTATGAGGGTGATTAATTAGGTGTAATTAATTGACTAAGACACGAGGTTGGACTCAGTTGTAGCGTAAAACTGCCCGGACCCAACCGGCTTAACCAGTTGCTACAAATGTTAGCCCAATGTGAGAGGTCTTAGGCACAAACTAAATACGTAATTAATGTAAAGACACGAGGTTAGACTCTGTTATGACATAAGGCTGCCCGGACCCAACCGGCTTAACCAGCGGTCATAAAAGACAGTCTAATGTGAGAGGTCTTTACAAAGGTTACGTTCTTAATTAATTAATTAAGAAACACTTAACCACATTAGCATGTAGAGGGACATGAGGGGTTAAGTGGGTGCCTCGGGTGGCATGAGAAAATCTAGTGGTTGCCTTGGGTGGCAATAGAAAATACGATTAGAATACTTAACCAAAATAGAACATGTAATTAAAACATGATTAAAGGGTTAAGTGGGATATACTAGAAAAAGGGACAAGCTTAGGTGGGTAGCTTGTGGAGGCCCATTTCAACCAGTAACCCATACGTATCTTTGTGGGCTCGACCCATGTCGAGGACGGGACACGCATACTGGGCTTGACTGTAAGAGGCAAACGGGTTAGCGGTGGCAACGCAAGTCCAACGGGCTTCATATGCGTGAGTGGGCCCGGGCTGGTAGGTAAGCCGTTGTTGCATCGTGTAGATATAAGCCGTGCACTGTTAGTTTTATCAGGTTGCCACGTTGGGGAATGGTACACCCCACGGTGGGGCCAGCACGGGTATCTACGTTAGGGAGCCGATCGAATGGGGAGTAGTGTGTACATCTGGTGGATTGTAGGGCCCCGTGGCGCCTACTTGGTCACCTAGGGGTACGCAAGTACTATTAGGTTAATTTTAAAAGTCCTTGGGTGGGATCAACCTTTAAGTTAGGAACGACTGGTGTGGTGCAGTTTAGTAATTTACCTTAGGAAGGGTAGATGCGTCTTTATCTTTTATCTTGGTTTAGTTAACTGCTTAGTATAGCCGTTCATCCCTATATGTTACCGTATATCAAGTTATGTCTTCTCTGGTTACTTTAACGATTGTATTGTTAAAGTTATAGGACTCACTTAGACTTATGTCTGACCCCGTTGTTTTTACCTTTTTCCCAACCCTCAGGTCCTACGGTGGATCCTAGCAGTAGTGGAGCTTGATCGGATTGCTGTCCCAGTCTTTAGGAGCTTGGATAGATGTAAAGCTCCAGTTATCCAGTTATCTTTTCTTTTGTTTTGGCTATTGTGTGAGAGTGGGATTATGTACTTCTTTATTTTGATGGATATTGTACTTGACTTTTATTTTGGTTTTATGATGTAACCAGACATGTTTTACTTCCGCTGTTATGAGAAGATGTTTTAAAATTTCAAGTACTGTTTATATCTGTCTTGTTGTAATTTTTCTGTTCTATATTCACTAAAATACTCCACCGATGCTATGGCATTCCCTTAGTGAGTGACCCTAGCGGGAGTGGGGTGTTACACGTGGTATCAGAGCTTAAGGTTACCAGAACAGATAATTTTTTTTTTAGAAAAACTATTTTCTAAGAGTATTTTCGAAGAAAGTATTTTTAAAAGCATGTCTTCTAAGAGAAAAAGTTTTTGAAAAAGAAAAGCATAATCCCCAATAGCCATATCTTTATCTTTCGGAATCTCCTTTTTGAATCTTTCCTCTTTCGTTTCAGCATGGCTGAAGATCTTAACATCCCGGAGGGTTTAGTTATACCACTATGGTATAGGAGGTTGCAAGAGGCTAGGGCCGCGGCTGCGGGTCCGGCCAATGCTACTACACCAGAGACAACCGCTCCTCCTCCTCAGCCTAGAGTGGATAATTTTGCTAAGGTTTGCAAGGAGTTCAAGGCTATAGGAGGAAAACCTTTTCTTGGTTCAGAGACTTTCGTAGAGGCTAGAGATTGGCTTAAGGAAGTGGAAGAGTTGCTAGATATCTTTGAAGTGGAAGAGGGAAAGAAAGTCAAGTTGGCGGCTTGGTTAATGAAGGGAGAGGCCTCATTCTGGTGGGAGGTCACTAATGGAGAACGCCCTGTTGACTCTTGGGCAGATTTTAAGCAAAGGTTTGGGGCTAAGTTTCTCTCAAGGGCGGAAGAGAATCTGTTTATGGAGAAGTTCTTGAATTTGAAGCAAGGGAATCTCACGGTGAAAGAATATGTCAACAAATTCAATCAATTAGCAAGGTTTGGCATAGAGTTGGTGAATACACCGGAGAAGAAGGCTTTGAGGTTCGTTAGAGGCTTGAACGAACCATTGCAAGGAATAGCTATGACTCACATTCCTATGGGGGCCACTTTTGAGAAGCTTGTCTACATGGCACTTATGCATGAGGATGATAAGAATTCTAAGGCACCAGAGAAAAAGGGGGATCAGAAGAAACCGCAACAGCAACAACAAGGCAAGGGCGGAAAAGGCAATGGTGACAAAAAGAAGACGAAGAAGAAGTGCTTCAATTGTGGAACACCAGGACACCTCAGTAAGGATTGTCGCAAAAAGAAGAAGACCGGTTGCTTTCATTGTGGTGAAGCAGGGCATCTTGTGAAAAACTGCCCAAAGAAGGGGCAGAAGACGGGGTCTACCTCAGGAGGCCAGGTGCAAGCTCTTATAGCACCACCTCAGTCAGGGGGGCAAGTTCAGGTTCTCTCAGTTCCACCGATTCAGCAGAGAGGTAGAACTATTTCCGTTGAAAGTCTGGTTTTTCTGTTTGATCATCCAGTTCGTACTTTGTTTGACTCTGGCGCATCGCATTCTTTTATCTCATCATCGTTAGTTGAGTCACTGCACTTAGACACCAGTCTAGTTGATGATCCCTTGGTTGTCTCAAACCCAATTGGGGGCTCCATATATCTGTCTATGATATGTTTGGGTTTGAAGATTTCTATACTTAGCGTTGAGTTTAGATGTGATGCTTTTGTATTGGGCTTCACGGGCTATGGGTTGATCTTGGGCATGGACTGGTTATCCAGTAATGGTGCCGTTCTTGATTGCGAAAGGAGAGTTGTCAGGCTCATGACCCGCTTGGGTAACACTCTCGAGATCTCTTGCAATCCCATGGAATCTGTTTTGCTAAGTTATCTTGAATCGCTCGATGCTTCGGTCGAAAGTTTGTGTTCTGTCAGAGTAGTCCGGGAATATCCGGATGTGTTTGAAGAAGTAAAGGGTTTGCCTTCGAAGCGGGAGATAGATTTCCGAATTTATTTGGTGGATAATGCCAAACCAGTGTCTTTGCCAGTACGCCACATGGCTCCTCGTGAGAGAAGAGAACTTCATAAGCAAGTAGGGGAGTTGCTTGAGAAGGGGTTCATAAGGCGAAGTATATCGGAGTGGGGAGCTCCAGTAGTGTTTGCCACGAAGGCGGATGGGTCCCTCAGACTTTGTGTGGATTATAGGGAACTTAATAAGCTCACGAAGAAGAATAGACACCCATTACCGAGGATAGATGATCTCTTTGATCAGTTGGTTGGCGCGTCAGTATTTTCGCAGATGGACTTAGCTACAGGGTTTCATCAGTTAAGAGTGGCGGAGGACAGTATAGAGAAGACTGCTTTCCGGACTCCGGATGGTTTTTATGAGTGGCTAGTGATGCCATTTGGGTTGACAAACGCCCCCGCATACTTTGTTGATCTCATGAGTAGAGTGTTCAGAGAGTATCTGAATAAGTTTGTAGTAGTTTTTGTGGATGACATCTTGGTCTTTTCCAAGAATGAAGAAGAGCATGCCTTACATCTCAAGGAAGTGTTGGAGACTCTTCGAGCGCATAGTCTTAAAGCTAAATTCTCTAAATGCCATTTTTGGAGAAGAGAAGTGCGATTCTTAGGGCATGTGGTCTCTAAGGAAGGGATAGCTGTGGATCCCGCAAAGATAGTATCTATCCAGGATTGGAAAGTTCCTAGAAATGCTACCGAGGTAAGAAGTTTCTTGGGGTTGGCAGGATATTATAGGAAGTTCATCAAAGACTTCGCGAAGATATCAGCCCCATTAACCCGCTTGACGAAGAAGAATCTGGTTTTCTCATGGGATGTAGATTGTGATGATGCTTTCCGACGGTTAAAGAGAGCTTTGACCACCGCTCCAGTTTTAGTTCTTCCAGATGGGAGTAAGCCGTTTGTTGTTTATACCGATGCTTGTGGAACAGGATTAGGCGCAGTCTTGATGCAGGAGGGAAGGGTAATAGCCTATGGAGGGAGACAATTGAGAGTGCATGAGAAGAATTACCCTACCCATGATCTAGAGTTGGCCGCGATTGTTTTCGCACTTAAGTCTTGGCGCCATTATCTTCTTGGTGAGAGATTCGAGTTGTTCACCGACCATAAATCATTGAAGTACTTATTCTCTCAGAAGGATTTAAACTTAAGACAGCAAAGGTGGATGGAGTTCTTAGCATCCTATGATTTCGAGATAGCGTATACCCCTGGTAAGGGTAACGTGGTGGCAGACGCCTTAAGTAGAAAAAGGCTATCTTTGAGTCCATTGTTCGTGGAACGACGAAGCTTGGAGTTTCTTTCTTTGTTTGACTTCAGACCTTCTGTTGATTTTGTACCTGGTTTGTTGGCATCCTTGGAGGTTAGACCTACTCTTTTGAGACGGATTGGCGAGGCTCAGCGAGACGACCCACAGTTGGTTGTGTTGGTAGAGAAGCTTATAAGAGGGGAGTCGTCCAGCCATTTGGGTAGATACACCATAGATGATAAGGGATGGTTGCATAGAGACGGTAGACTTTGTGTACCGCAAGATGAGGGTTTGAAGAAGGCTATTTTGGATGATGCACATCGTTCAAGAATGACTATTCATCCCGGTGGAGACAAAATGTACCAAGACATGAAGAGAGTTTTCTTTTGGGCCGGTATGAAGAAAGATGTGGCCGAGTATGTGGCTAGATGCTTAGTGTGCCAACAAGTTAAAGTGGAGCAAAGGAAACCCGGTGGGTTGCTACACCCATTGGAAGTTCCACAGTGGAAGTGGGATAGTGTCTCGATGGATTTCATCGACGGGTTACCGAGATCGAGGAAGGGCAATACGGGAATTTGGGTTGTGGTAGACAGACTTACAAAGAGTGCCCATTTTATACCCGTAAAGAGTAAGAGGACCGCTCCATGGCTTGCTTCAGTCTATGTTAGAGAGATTGTTAGATTGCATGGCGTACCATCCAGCATTGTGAGTGATCGAGATCCTATTTTCACTAGTGAGTTTTGGAGAAGTTTGCAAGAGGCGGTAGGGACTCAGTTGTGTTTGAGCACCGCATATCATCCTCAGACGGACGGTCAGACCGAGAGGGTGAACCGTATCTTAGAAGATCTTTTGAGGCTTTGTATCTTGGATTTTGGAGGTACATGGGAAGAACATCTTCCTTTGGTGGAGTTCGCATATAATAACAGCTTTCAGTCCAGTATTGGTATGGCTCCTTTCGAAGCTCTTTATGGAAGGCCTTGTCGATCTCCTACATGTTGGTGGGAATCTACGGATAAGATCTTGCTTGGGCCGGATATGGTTAGAGAGACTTCAGAGAAGATTGATTTAATTCGAAAAAGGATGAAAGCAGCGCAAGATAGACAGAAATCTTATGCGGATCGGAGAAGGACGGATCTTGAGTTTGAGGTTGGGGACATGGTTTTTGTCAAAGTATCTCCATTGAGAAATGTTGTTCGCTTTGGGTCCGTAGGGAAGTTAGCACCGAGATTTGTTGGGCCGTTTCCTATTAAGGAAAGGATTGGACGGATGGCATATAGGGTGGAGTTGCCCGACAGACTTAGTGGTGTTCATGATGTATTCCATGTATCACATTTGAGGAAGTGCTTACATGAGACCGCGGAGGTGGTAGAGCCGAGCTTGCTTAGAGATGTAGAGGTAGAGCGTGATGCGACGATTCGACGAGCTCCTACTCGCATCCTTGGGTCAGAAACTAGGAAGTTGAGGAACAGAGAAGTTCAGCTAGTTAAAGTGCAATGGGGAGATGACGAAAGCAATGCTACTTGGGAGACGGAAGCAAAGATGCGTTCTTTGTATCCATTTCTTTTTGAGAGTATGTCTTTTAACTTCTCCTTTATTGCTTGTCTAGTACTTATCTTATCTTTAGTATATCCTCTCGCTAATACCTATGACCTTTAGATAGGGTAAAACCTATGGTTGAGACATGTGTTTGAAACATGTTATGGTTGATGGATGCATATGGATGCAATTGTTTGCTAGTGGTTGCTCGTGGATGCATATACACACACATTAGGCACTAGATCGGCTCAGTCACTTCATGTTGCATATTGCATAAATGGATGTTGTAGTTAGATTGATGGATGTATCATGGCTGTGTTATCATATGGATGATGCATTTTTGTGTATGGTTGTGCACGCATGTAGAAATTTGTATGTGTCAATAGGGTTTCGCATACATATTGGATGCATGGCACTATCATGGTTTGCATTAAGGAGGTTTACTGTATCAGTAACCGCCTGATTTTCGCATTAGGTAAGTACATATACACACACTTTTGCATATATCCATCCAGCATTTAGAATCTTGTAAGGACAATGATTGCTCGTGGATGATGCTTTGAGTAGATGGATGATTGAATGGTAGGATACGTTCTTCCTAACTTGAAGATTTCGGGGACGAAATCCTTTAAGGAGGGGAGAATGTAACAACCCGTATTTTCAATAACCTGTAATAACATAAATCGAGGCAGAATTTAATTCTAAAATGGGAATCAAGGGAAACGGGCTATGCCATTGTGTTCGTCTCGGAAAAATACGCGAAATAGAGTCCGAGTTTTCGAAAATCGGAGTCCGTATGACCAAGATATGGCCTCGCGAAGTTTCACGAAAATTCCCAAATTAAAGTATACTTAATTAAGTGAAATGGGTTGTGTAGATATATATATATATATATATATATATTGATATATATATATATATATAATTGAAAATTTAATAAATAAATATGCAAAAATGCTCAAAACAGCGAATTGGGAGAGGGGAATAACCGAACCGGCCGATTTTTGAAGTCGACCCGAGCCCACTGGGTCGACTAGGGGTTAATCCAGGGTGTTTGGCTGTCAACCCGTGGGCCGATTCGCTCAAGTGCAGATTTTGCATTTGAATGGTTCTCATGGTCCATCTTTAATCTAAAGGCCCTAGATGGTTCCTACACTTGACTTCTTCCCCAAGACATGCTTTGATGGCTTGGATTGAATCTAGGGTTAATCCTATGGCCTAAAACACTTGCCTAATCTATAAATAAGACCCTAACCTACCCTAATTCATTCATAATTAAACCTAGTGACTAAACTATGGCAAAATGCTAGCTCTCATGGCCTCCACTAATTTTATGAAGAGGGTTGCATACTAATCACTCTCTAATCAACTTCTAATCCCTTCTTAGCATCTTAATCTTCTTCATTTGGTGTTCAAAGTTGCTAGTTGTGAGTTTCTATCACTTTGATGATCTTTTGGTAAACTAATTAGATGAGATGTGATGAGATTTATGGTTTTGTATGTGGGTTAATGAGCTTTGAATCATATGATATGATGTTAGCATTAATCTTATGTTTATGCATGTTGAGTATGTAAGCTTATGCAAGTTTAATATGATGTATGTTATGTTTGCATGATGCTAAATATGCAAGTTGTGGGCTATGTAATCATATGCATGTTATGCAAGTTCATGGTAATATGCTATGCAAGTTACATGTTTGTTAATATGCAAGTTACATGTTTGTTAATATGCAAGTTACATGTATGTAAATATGCAAGTTACATGTTTGTTAATATGCAAGTTACATGTTTGTTAATATGCAAGTTACATGTATGTAAATATGCAAGTTACATGTTTCTTTATATGCAAGTTACATGTTTGTTAATATGCGAGTTACATGTATGTAAATATGCAAGTTACATGTTTATTAATATGCAAGTTCATGATGACACATTATGCAAGTCTATAAGCTAATATGCAAGTTTGTTATGCAAAATGAATATGTAAGTTATGTGACATATTATATGCAAGTTATGTGACATGTTATGCAAGTTCATATGCAAGTTATGTGTTTGTTAATATGCAAGATGGCACCTTTGAAACATGTTCATTCATATGCAAGTTGACACCTTTTATATGTGTTATATCATGAACGAAATTACGTGGGAACGATGGGGTAATTAAATGCATAAGTTAATAAGATTGTGTGAAATTAATATAATTATGCATAACACAAAATAAATAAACATAGTATGGGAATTTGCCTATTTGGTTAGGTGTACCCATACTATGTGTTGGGAATTTACCTATTGAGTTAGGTCTACCCCATGGGAATTTACCTATTAAGTTAGGTCTACCCATGTTAAGAAAACTTGATTAATTAGGGATAATTAATATAAAATTATGAGGGTGATTAATTAGGTGTAATTAATTGACTAAGACACGAGGTTGGACTCAGTTGTAGCGTAAAACTGCCCGGACCCAACCGGCTTAACCAGTTGCTACAAATGTTAGCCCAATGTGAGAGGTCTTAGGCACAAACTAAATACGTAATTAATGTAAAGACACGAGGTTAGACTCTGTTATGACATAAGGCTGCCCGGACCCAACCGGCTTAACCAGCGGTCATAAAAGACAGTCTAATGTGAGAGGTCTTTACAAAGGTTACGTTCTTAATTAATTAATTAAGAAACACTTAACCACATTAGCATGTAGAGGGACATGAGGGGTTAAGTGGGTGCCTCGGGTGGCATGAGAAAATCTAGTGGTTGCCTTGGGTGGCAATAGAAAATACGATTAGAATACTTAACCAAAATAGAACATGTAATTAAAACATGATTAAAGGGTTAAGTGGGATATACTAGAAAAAGGGACAAGCTTAGGTGGGTAGCTTGTGGAGGCCCATTTCAACCAGTAACCCATACGTATCTTTGTGGGCTCGACCCATGTCGAGGACGGGACACGCATACTGGGCTTGACTGTAAGAGGCAAACGGGTTAGCGGTGGCAACGCAAGTCCAACGGGCTTCATATGCGTGAGTGGGCCCGGGCTGGTAGGTAAGCCGTTGTTGCATCGTGTAGATATAAGCCGTGCACTGTTAGTTTTATCAGGTTGCCACGTTGGGGAATGGTACACCCCACGGTGGGGCCAGCACGGGTATCTACGTTAGGGAGCCGATCGAATGGGGAGTAGTGTGTACATCTGGTGGATTGTAGGGCCCCGTGGCGCCTACTTGGTCACCTAGGGGTACGCAAGTACTATTAGGTTAATTTTAAAAGTCCTTGGGTGGGATCAACCTTTAAGTTAGGAACGACTGGTGTGGTGCAGTTTAGTAATTTACCTTAGGAAGGGTAGATGCGTCTTTATCTTTTATCTTGGTTTAGTTAACTGCTTAGTATAGCCGTTCATCCCTATATGTTACCGTATATCAAGTTATGTCTTCTCTGGTTACTTTAACGATTGTATTGTTAAAGTTATAGGACTCACTTAGACTTATGTCTGACCCCGTTGTTTTTACCTTTTTCCCAACCCTCAGGTCCTACGGTGGATCCTAGCAGTAGTGGAGCTTGATCGGATTGCTGTCCCAGTCTTTAGGAGCTTGGATAGATGTAAAGCTCCAGTTATCCAGTTATCTTTTCTTTTGTTTTGGCTATTGTGTGAGAGTGGGATTATGTACTTCTTTATTTTGATGGATATTGTACTTGACTTTTATTTTGGTTTTATGATGTAACCAGACATGTTTTACTTCCGCTGTTATGAGAAGATGTTTTAAAATTTCAAGTACTGTTTATATCTGTCTTGTTGTAATTTTTCTGTTCTATATTCACTAAAATACTCCACCGATGCTATGGCATTCCCTTAGTGAGTGACCCTAGCGGGAGTGGGGTGTTACACTAGGGCTGAGGTGGCATTCGAATTCTGGATGCTGGCAGCTATAAATATACCTCAAGTTTCTTTTTTTTCTTCACAAAGAATCAATGGCGGCCAAACTCTGTCGATGTCTGAATTAAACTAGATCCCTAATCTTCTACTATGAACTAAAGCAAATCAATTGGAGATTCAAGATCTAGTCTTTTCTAGTTCTATCTTCTAATCCAAACTTAGTGAGTTCTTATTTACTTTTAGAATTAAATATTTAAAAGTAAACTTGATAGGATTATAGTTTGGATTTGTTCATGTGGCTATATTATATTGGATCCATTATAAATTATGAACATATGACATTTTGATTGGTTATAACTTGGATCTAAATTTCTATGATGTAGATCTTAATCCCTATTTGTGTTAGATCTACTTTTATCTATTAGATCTGAATTATCTGGACATTCTATGAAGTAGATCTTATCCCTATTTGTGTTAGATCTACTTTTATCTATTAGATTTGAATTATGTGGACATTCTATGATGTAGTTCTTATCCCTATTTGTGTTAGATTTACTTTTATCTATTAGATCTGAATTATGTGGACATTCTATGATGTAGATCTTAATCCCTATTTGTTAGATCTACTTTTACCTATTAGATCTGTATTATGTAGACACCTAAATTATTAATCAGATCTAGTTTATTATTTGGATCCCCTTATGCTCCTCATATTAAATCTGAACTTGTTGGACATCTAAATTAAATTTAGATCTTGTCATGTTCATCTTATCACCTTTGCTATGTTACAACTAGTTAACTGCCACAAGTTCATTAGACCTATGCTTGTATGTTCACCATGTTAGTATATGTTTATTCTAGTTATGTTAGAACATTCACCTTTGTCATATTTCCATTACCTTCCCTTTTTATCGTATATGATTAGGCTATTATTTAGCCTATACATGCCGTAAATTGTGTGAACACGCTAGTTAGGGAACAAGGAGGGAAAAAGGTTAATATTGACATAATTTGAATATAAACATGAGTTGGACATATAATTCAAAAGGGGGAAAGTGGGGACATAATCACCTATTAAGACATAGGTAAGAATTGGATAAAAATGGAATGTTTAATAATTACAATTAGAAATTGTAATTGCACTTATGACACGAGGTTAGGTTGCATTAGTGGTGGAAGTCTTCCGGACCTGACCGACATATCCAGTAGCCACTGATATTGAACCTAATGTGAGAGGTCTAAGTGCGCAAATACGAATCGGGCTAAGACATGAGGTTAGGCCCAACTTATGGAATAAGACTACCCCGATCCGACCGGCATAGCCAGCATCCACATGTTGTAGGTCTAATGTGGGAGGTCCAACCCATTATAAACCATAAATGGACACTGTAATAAATTGGTCTACTTAACCTAATCTAATCCATAGGGGATTGTATGAATATGAACTAAAGTTAGGGTTAAGTAAAATTGATTGGACAGTGGATTGGTTAAGCAAATCTAGAAGGGCTGGGTAATATTTAAATATAGGCCCACAAACTTAACCCGATAAGGTTATGTAATTAAAGACACCTAGTGGTATACATAATCGGAGGGAATACTAAAGTTATGTAACTAAAGACACCTTTTAGGGTAAGCATAACTGATAAAAATGAATAGCGCTATGTAATTAAAGATACCCAGTGGTATACATAGTTAGCGAAAACTTAGTAGGGGATACAAGACAAAGGGGAGAGCTTGTATCATATTGTGTGGGACCCATTTCAGTCAGTATCCCGGATTAGGTATCAAACAAAGTAATCCATACTAGGGGAGAAGGGGCACGCTTACTGACCGATTGTAAGAGATCCAAATGTGGAGGATGGTGTGGGCAGCGCAAACCGACCGGGCCATGTGCGTGAACCGGGCAGAGGGGGATAAGACGACCTTGACACTTGTAGATATGGGGTTGTGCATATCAGTGAGGGGTTGCCACTTTAGGACGTGATACATCCTACTGTAGGGCCAGCATAGAGTATCTATGGAGTAGGGAGCTGATCGATTAGGGTAGTGGTTCGGGTACATTTGGATGTATGCCTAAGTCTACCACATTATAGTGGAAGGGATCATCTCATTCTGGTAATACTAGTAATAGTGCATAGTAATCATTAGAGAAGCATATACACCTTATCATGTCTACCTTGTCACACCTGTCATTTATGTAGTGATCTCTCTTATCCATTTTATAAGCCTGTCATGCTACTTTTATTTATTTACTTGCTAATAACTAGACTCGCCAGACTTTATGTCTGACCCTTTTTGTTTCTTCTTCTTTCTTCCGTTTCCCACCCTAGGTTCTCAGGGAGGAAACACTCAGGATTGACCGTGATTCTGCTTACATTTTCTAGAACTGCTGATATGTATGGCTCAAGCTCCTATCCTTGTTGCTATGGCTATATTTTGTTCTTAGGGGAATTTTACTTCTTTTATGTACTCTGATATTTTTGAAGTACAAGACAATAACTTTTATATTGTAATGGGGTTTTATGTTTCAAACATGTGAGGTCTTTTTGGACCATGGTATCTTATGATAATTAAATTTTTTATTCCTCTGTTATTCTATATATCTGTCTTGTAATATTCTGTGTCTGTTCACCTATAACGCTTCACGAAACTTAATGCATTCCCTTTGTGAGTGACATTAACGAACGTGGGGTGTCACAGTCTGACCCAAGTATTATTTACATAAAGATAAACAATAACCGGATCAGTCTAGCTGTACTTATCTCATAAAATAGGATATAATAAGAGATAAAAATAAATGTAGACATGTATATGATAATAATAATGTCACGCGTAAGTGTGAAGCCCCGAAATGTCTATGGTATATCTCAAATCTATATCAAAGCTATAAAAGAATATCTCATTCAAAATTATATAGCTACTCATAGGAATTGATAACTCATATCAAATCAACTTAAAAATTGATAACTCAATATCAATAAGTCTCAAATTGATAACCTAGTATCAATAAATTAGAAATCCGGAAAATCACAAAGGGAGGGGGTAAGGCCCATCTTTAAATAGGAGCCCGAAGACTCACCAATACATGTATCTCGAATGAGACGCGATCTCTAGGTAGCTAGCCTATAATGTTGAGCCGAATCTCCTCGAATGGTCTGAAGATCACGGGTCGCGACCCCGCTCCAAATTGAACCGAAGTTCCGCGAGATGGCCCGAAGGTCATCAACATGCATAAAATAAATGAAAAGATCACGATCGATCAAAGTAATGCAATTCCATAAAATGAACCGAAGTTTGTCAAAATGTTCTTAAGATCATTAAAATACTCAAAATGAACCGAAGTTCCTCGAAGTGATCCGGAGATCAATAAAAATATGGAATAAATTCCATAACTCAGAGACATCGCATAAAGCTAGCCTAAAATATCAAAAAGATCATAATTGATAAAGGAAAGTGTCAATTACTCCAAAATTTGTTTCATTTCAAAGATCTCGTCGATACGGTTCCAACGCATCTTGTTTCGCTAAATTCCGAGTTCGTATGAAAAAGTTATGCTCATTTTAAAGTAAACTAATTATTTCGCCCTTTGTTTTTCACTGTTCGATTATTTTTATTGGATATTTTCCGCCACCAAAAATTCCTATAAGCTCCAAATCACTCCAAATTAGTGTATTGGAAAGCTCTCGTCGAGACGGTTTCAACGCACCTGATTTCGCTCAATTTCGAGCTCGTATGAAAAGTTATGGCCGTTCAAAGATTTAAAAAAAAAAAAAAAAATTCTTTACTGTTCAGCCATTAATGGCCGACCAGGAGTCATTCCCACGGCCATTAATGGCCGAATGGACTGTTAAACCCCAAATTTTTTTATATTTTTTCCTAGAAACATGTCCGGAAGGCCTATGATGTTATATATATGCAAATGAGGCTTCTAAGGCTTCTCGAAACAACTTATAACACCAAAAATTCACATGCACACCAAGAATCACAATGGAAATGAATGAAAATGAAACCAAGCTTCGTAAATTGGAAATGTTAACACACAAATCAATCATCACAACCAAATTCACAATTCATAAGAAACATATACGTGCCAAGAGCACACTAGACATGCATGAATGCCTGAGGCATAGATGTGAGTCCATAGGAACTCGCCTTTAATGATAGGAATGAAGAACACGCTCTAAACCTAAGGTAGATCAACCTCTCTTCAATCAACACTCACGAATCTTCAATCTAAGAGCATATCAACAAGATTCCTAAGAGATAGGTTTAGGAAATCATACAAATTCAAGAGAAATAGGGTTGGAGAAGATAGGGATAGAGCTTGCCTCTCTTCTCTATGAATTTACACTTGATTTCCTTCAAAAAATGGATTCCCAAGATGAACTACGGCTTAGGAATTTTGATTTCCCATTCTTTTCTCCATTTTTTATTTTAGCTTAAGTGTTTGGAGAATGAATGAAGGAGGGATGGCACTTAAGGGGTTTAAGTGAGCAGACTAGGTTTATCCATTGAAGCCCCAACCAAGGTCCCAATTTTGACATACTTGAAATATATCGAAGTTTATAGTCAAAAAAGTTGTAAACGATGATCCAGACTCAATGGAAGTGGTTTCGAGTCCAAATTCATCCATATGTAAAATGTGACTTTTTGGTCATAAATTATATTAAGGATTAACGTTGTTATATTTAAATAAAATATTTAAATACATTATCGTCAAATATGCGGGTTGTTACAGATATCAAGTTTGATATTTCGGAATTAATCATAATTCTAAAACAAATTTGTTAACTTTAAAGAGTTAGGGAAAAGGGTTTGGGTTTACATTAGCCAATGTTTCCAAATGACATCTGTTTGACCCATCTAATTCAAATTTGGACAAGAACTTTCTTAAATGTTTACTAATTACTTGTATCTTAAATATATGAGTTGTCAATGCGGTAAGGCTCCGCCGATTGAGGATAGAGGGAAGGAACCCGCCGCTTGAGGGTCTAGGGATGCGGGGAGTCCAACAGCTATTTTAAGAAAAAATAATTAAGGAGATAAAATTAACAAGGGGTTAATAATAAACGACTTAGTAAATTCCTTGGGAATGATATATAATTGATGTGGGTCAGTTTGATTGTTATATAACTCGCTATTGAATCATTTTAAAAGAAATAAATTTCCTATTACTTGAGGTTTCTCACATTGGTTTTCCAGACTGACTTGAGCATTGCTTTGCAATAATTCTCAGGTCAGACTAAGCATATTCAGATTAGGTACGGGCTGCTACAGATCTTTAGGGGAGAAGTAGGAGGTCTGAGATATATTCTCATATTATGTATTAACCTATTTTATATATCATCACTTGAGATTATTGTGGGTTGAGGGTACAAGTTGTTATGCCTATCCATGTTTGTTTTGTAGGTTAGTATTCTGATATGTTTGTATAAAATTTTATTTTATTTCGTTTAAATAGTGTTTTGTATTATATATTATTCGTGCCGCCAAAAGATTTTGTTCTATCTTTTCTTTCTTTTTCCCTAAGTATTTATCTTTTTAACACTTGGCTATTCGACATATGTATATAGTGGATGTATTAAATATCGATTTTAAACAGTTGAAAAGCCAGACAGTTACAATTGGTATCGGAGTATAGGTTGAGCGAATACCTAGTAATTCCTTAGAATGGGTTGAGTGTATTATGGAAGCATACTTGTTATATTCTTATATAATAGTTTTTAAATTATTTTAAAATAATATATGTATAGGGTTGTGAATATTTTGTAACAAGAAATGTTTCTTATGTAAATGATTAAAAGAATTTATGGATACACATTTTTAGCACTAGAATGTTTGTAGGAAGAAAAATCCCACTAACATTTTTAGCACTAGAAGGAGGGCTTAAACCTTTAACGATCTATATTTTGACGATTGGATATTCAAATATTAATTGTTAATTAATTGACAGTTCTGAAAACGTAACTTTTTACATATGATCGAATCAAGACTTGAAATCACGTCCATTGAGTTCGGTTGGTTCATTGCATAAAAAAGAACTATAAGGACAGCCTAATTTGAGATTGGACGTTTTAAGGGCAATATAGTCTCGTTATGCGCGAAAATTACCATTTTAGAGCGTTGTGTTAGATTTCGACGAAACTTATATTTTTGGAACTGTAGTAGTGAGGTGATGCAAGTAGGTGAGTTTAATTATGATTGAATTCATCATTTGGTTGTGTGAACTCTAAAAGCATGTTGATTTCAATTATGACAATTCAATGTTCGAAAATGGGTTATTTGCCACAGATAATAGAGTTTGGTCCCGAAATATATTCTATGCACTCAAAAGATCTTTTTATGTCCAGATCGCCTTTCCACAATGCTAGCTGAAGTTTGAACCCATTTAGCCCATTTTGGACCAACCATTATGTATAGGGAATGCAATTCGATAATAATAATATTTTGTTTTCAAGTTGCAACCTTAGCTGCGATGAAACCCTAACTTTCAATGGTCAACATTGCTCCTCTCAATTACTCCACTTTCAACCAAAAATCCTAACATAAATGTTGCTTGTATCGTCGATATGAAGTCATCCATGATCTCCATTCTTCATCAAACAATCTATGTATAAGGAAGTCGATGTTAAATGGGATTCGTCCAGTTTTGACCTCCTACAGGCCGCATCATCAAGAATTAGCTCATGGCACTTAAAGAATAATGTGGAGAACCAAAAGACAAAGAGACAGACACCAGTTTGAGGTTTATCAGAGTTTAAAGGAGAGGGAAATCTATATTTTAGATATTTCAGGTTTTTCCCCTTTATTGGGCGATTGGAGTAGTTCATTTTTTTCGGCGAATGTAAAAGGAAAAGACGCAGTTAGAATGGTAGCGGTGTGATGACCTGAAAATTATCGAGGGGGGGATACAAGGGTTTAAAGTTGGTGGCCCAATGGGTTCTGTCAAATGGATTTGGGAAGAAGAAGGTCACATTTCTTCTTCATTCACAGGTCACGTGACACGCACGCGTAGGTTGTAAGAGAGAGGCGCATGGGCCCTTTTGTCGAAATGGAGACACGTGGTTGGATGGTGAGGTGTAATGTTATTTTATTATCCATTCAAATTTACAAACTTCTAACCACCATAACATTTGCACACAAATTTTGTTTTGGATGTGGTTTATTCCATTGAACTCGTATTGAAAATCTCTACACTTTGGAGATGGTTTGGATAAGGCGAGCCATTCGTAGGTGACCTAGGACTAGAAAAACATAATATGCTATAGTTTAGTATATATCAATCAAATGCACATGAAGTGCACATTGATTGAGTGCACAAGTGATGATAGACTCAAACAGGTGAGCTAGATGCACAAGGAGTATTAAAGCATGTATGCTGATTAAAAGGATGGGGAGAACTAAAGTGTATTCATAGATTAGATGATGGAGTAACATTGGAGCTTGGAGATTGATTAGAAGATGGAGCAATACTGGAGTTTGGTGACGAATCTGTAGAAGATAAAGGATGGACTTAGTGGCGATCTTAGATTTATCCACGAATGTCGTACATTTTCACTTCATATGTGTTTAATTAATTTTGGTTACATACGTAATTAGATTGATCGTTACCGATTACTATGGAGTGGTCGATATCGACAATACTAATGTTGGCCACTTTAGCCAATTCGACATGGACGATTATGCAAATTTGAGGAGTAAGATATAATGGTTCATTCGATAGTGGTTTCAACATAGTCACTCTTCAATAAGTGACTCTAGCGTGAGGCAAGTATGTGGTGCTTTGACGTTGAGATTCGTCATTCGATGATGGTGATTCCATGATGGGTAATCGTACCTTCGGCAATGGATGGCTTTTCCTTGAGTTGCAGAGTGAGGGACTTTAAGTCAGGATTATAGGATTCTTGGAAGAGAATTCTAGGGACAATGACATTCTACTACTATTTATGGATCTAGGATGACTCTTGAACTATGGTAGCTTCGAAGAAAGGCTGTTGGGAAATCCAAATTGGATTCTTTTATAGGGAAATGTGTTCTAAAAGATTCATAATATTTTTCATTTCAATATGAATTGGTAGAGCGGGGGTACTTCTGTGATGTCCGTTGGGTTGATTACCCTGGATATTCACATGGACTACAATGACCGTTGGAACAATGATGGATTTTTGATATCAGTTCCTTGGACTATCGGTAGATTGTTTAGCCCTTGACCATCTGACTGGCATGGAATAAATTAAAAGTAACCAGGAATGTAGCCATCCTTGATCTGATGATGGGATCATACACATGTTATGCGCATCTAATGAATTGAGTGCATGAATGTGAGGATGGATGCTATGTTTGATTAATAATTTATCGCCATAGGGGCATCATACAATGTGGATATCACTGATTTTGATATTTAGACACACTTAATATTTCGATTTAAAGTACATCCATGATGATTATCATATAGTTGTATATATTTTATGCATGCTAACTCTGTGGGTGCAGGGACATATGATTATCGATACCCTTTGTGCCTTATATTATTACGATATTTATAATATTTTGAGATTTGATTATCTCTCACTCCAGATTTTTGTCTGACCTAAGGTTTTCTGTTCCCTCTTATTTCCTTGAGTACTCATCGACGATGATGTTGAGTATGCTAGGTAACAGATGTAAGAATTATCTGGGTTTCACAAAAGGATGAAAATGAGATGTCGTTTTCTCATATTTATACTTATAGTATTGTTTATTTCACTGTGTGACATTATGAAACCATGACAGTGTTGATTATTTATTGGAGACAATTTTCCAGTGAGTTTACCTATCTCTTATATAAACTCTATTTAAATATGATTGTATGAGCCACTATACTATGATTATAAGGTTTGTATAGTTATTATAGTTTTGCGCGCTTTATATTTTTTATTTCTACTTTATTCTATTTGATGCGCTACATTTATATTTCTACTATATTATATTATGGTTTATGTAGTTATTATAGCTTTCCAGTGATTTACCTATCAATTGCGGTCGTCACATTAAGTTTTAGAGCTTAAGTTGCGTTCTTTAAAATAAGTAGTATCATTACTCCATAATTAGTATATAGCTATGGTTAAAACTCGTATCTAAGGAAGTTAAATACGGCTTCGAGCCATAGCTAAATATGGTGTCGTTAATAATTAGAAATGGGTCCTAACCATATCTAATTGATGACATTAGATCTGGTCCATGGTGTAACATCCCGGATTTTGACCAACTTTGTAATCTATAAATTTTATATTTTTCTGGTGATTAAATTCAATTAAATAATATTGAATTTGAATATTTTAGATAACATTGAATAATCATTAGCTTTAAAACCCTATGTATGTTTTTTTACTGTTGTTTCATATATACACTAGTAAATGTTATTTTAACATTTTTATTTGCATTTAAAAACTTATTTTTAATTTATGTAAAAATATAATTTCCTAAGTGAAAGTGGATTTTTATATACGGAAGAATATGAATTAATCTTTTTATATGATCTTTAATATGTATGTATGTGTATATATATATATATATATATATATATATATATATATATATATATATATATATGTGTGTGTGTGTGTAAATCAAGTAATGAAGTCACTTTTGGTTTTTACTTAGCATTTTATTACTTCAGATATATACATATAAAACGATATAACAAGAACATGTCATATAATTAGTTTAAAGAATAATCAATCAAATTCAATTAATAAGAATATATTGCCTGTACATTGAATTGTCATTTTGAAACCATATAGTACACTAGTCCATATTGTGTTCAAATCAAATCTTATTAACATGAATTGATTGCTTAATTATGGAATATGGCTATTAGAACCTAGGAATTTATAGCCTACAAACAGGAATCAATACATTTAATGAGAGGATACGTTTTGATCATGAATTGAAATACAAGACATCAAATATTTGGGCATTTAATATTTTTGGTTACTTAACAGCCAAGTCTGCCACTAAAATATAAATAAGAACATAGATCTGCACATGTAATTGTACCTCAAACTAGGCTTAGCTATGCCTTTTCCTAAGGAAGGATTAAGTGTGAAAGCATTGTCAAGAAATAAAGTTGGCAACAAAGATAAAGATATTTTATGTTACTTACAAAATTGAGAACACATTGGAAGCAGGAAAAGTAAACAAATCAATTTAATTATATAGCAGCACTTCAGCAATTAAGGGAGAGGCTGCATATCTACCCACCATCGGAGTAAGAAACCTGTTGACTTTCTTATAATTTAAATGGCTAGTTATACTACATGTTTCTTAACCTTAGAAGTGATTGGTATTGTAAAACATGACAACCAGGGTCAAGAACACTCCTTTTTAATCAAGCTAAGTGTAACAGCAGCTGCACATGATCGAACAAAGAGCATGCACATCAAAGTACATTACCATGCCTGTTTTGTTGATGCAACTAGACATAGCTAAACACTTAGTGTTCCCATCAATCAACTACAAATATATATTGCTCCATTTCCCTAAATATACACCTCTGCACCTCTATAATATAGCTGTTCTTTCCAATCGAAACAAAACAGCTATGAAACAACTGCACAATAAGCTATCTTCTCAATCAACAAGGCAACTCCATACCTATTTTCAATCAGTCATCGCAGCAGCCTACGTTATCCCATCCATTTAGTCAAGATGACCTATAAACCTGCCTGTCAAACCCATAAAACATAAACCATTTCCTCTATAAACACCATGTTATACCTGTGTGATTCCATAACTTAGAAGCCATCTAGAATACAAACTAAAAGAGAAGATAATGGTCGAGCCAAACGTGAACAGAAAGGAAACTGGAAATGGCAGGACAAATATTGTGAGTTTTGCATACTAATTGCTATATATAGTGATGCCATGCCTTTATAGATGTTGGGTTGATTGATTTGGTTTTCATATAAAACCTGAAACCCAAAACTAGTGAGGTATGAGTAACCTTCCTCCCATACGCTTCATTATCAGCTCACCCTCTGCACAACTCTGTGTACATCCATTGAATCAAACCAAAAGCACTAGTTGAAAATCTATTAATAATGTATAAAATCTTGTTAATAAAATGAATGAACAAAGTGTACCTTAAAATATGCTGTAAAGATTCACATCTTACCTCTTGATAAATTTAGGCAAGTTAATCTCGGTAGTTCATTTGATTCTTCAATTATGATTAAGTTAATCTCGGTAGTTTATCAGTTTCTTCAAATTTTGATTAAGTTAGTCTCAATGGTTTATTAGACCCATGCTATCGATCTTTAAAATAAGGGCTGCTATACCATACAATCAAATCTCGGCGTACACACAAATGAAAAATGGTATGCAAATAGTAGTTATGAAAAGGCCAAAACATCGGGCATTATGTATGTTAAAAACATTAGAGGGGGACATCAAATAAAGCTGTGATAGACTCCAGTATCTCGTGAACTGATTAAGGAAAACATTATTTGTAAAAGGCGTGAAAAATAACTATTGTCCTTATTGAGCATAGGGAGGAAAATAAAAGGGGATAGATTTGAATGGATCAAGACAAGAATCGACAAATATACTGTACGTAAGAGACAAATAACTGAAGCAAATGTGGCTAAATGTTCTTAACAGCAATAAGTAAGGGACCGAGAAAGTTTCCAGACAACAGGGTATATGTATATAAAAACAACACTAGAAAGGAATAAAGCAGGGGAATATAGCTGCGGTTTAACACCAAGTTTTGATTCGAGGAACTGAAGCCAAGTTTTGTGATGGAACTAATTTCATACAAGGAAACCACGTTTGTGGCAATGAAGCCGGAAGTGAGATGGCCAAGGTAGCAGTTGTGCATGAGCACGGTGCACGAGGTGCATAGCAGAAGGAACAATAGAAAGAAAAATAAAAGTAGAAAAGAAAAGAAGAGGGAGAAGGGGTGTGACTGATCTGCGTTTGTTGTATGTGTTCGATCTGTAGTAATGGAGGGGAAATCAAAGAAGTATGGGAAGAGTAACAAGTGACAAGCAAACAGAAGAGATGGGGAGAAAAGGAAGGAGTGTAATGCGTTCCTTTTGGTGCAGACAAGATTTGTGTGGGCCTTTGGACTTTCGGTCCTTTGAACTTTAATAAAAAAAAGGGAACATAACAACAGTGGAAAATTGAAAGGAAAGGAAGTGCGAAGCTTCAGGAAAGAATTGGAGAGGAGGGTATATGCGGGTTCAAGCAAAGGAGAGGAAATGGGCGTGGCTTAGGGATGTTGGGCCTTGTTTGGACTAAGAGAAATAGGTAAGGAAAAATTAGAAAAAAAAATTGAAAAGGGAATGGGCCGAACTATGGGCTGATAGGAATGAAATAAAATAAAAGAAATGAAAGAAGGGAGAACTGGGCTGAGATGATGGGCTGCAATTTTGTGGGCCACTGAAATCCTAATGGAAATGAAAGAAAATTATAAAGATGGTAGAAAGGAAATGGAAAAGAAGTAAAAAAGGGAAAAGAAAATAAAAAAAATGGTAAAATTGAAAAGAATATTGAAGGATAGAAATTTAATTCTAGAAAAAGGGTAGAGTACAAATATCATAAAATAATAATCAAAGATTTTTAAAATTTAAAAATATTATTTTGTGTGTATATATATATATATCTAAATAAGGTAAAGGGAAGAAGTGAAAAGGATCATAATCTGGAAAGCTGATAGTAGGTGATCGGGCAGGGATTATTATAAGTAGAGTTGAACATCGTCAAGGGATAAATAGAGTTATTCTTATATAAATATAATTAAATTTGTTTTCTTTTGATTAATTGAAATAGAAATAAATACATATTCACTTAGATCTAAAATTCGTTAATTTGTTCAAGTTAGATTAATTGAACTGAAATTGACGTTATGATGTTGAACGTTAGCAATATTGTCGAGATAAACTCAATCGTTGGAATAAACCTTGAAATGTTAGTAAATATATAAATATATTTAAACCAAAAAATGATTTAAAAAGTTAAATTAACAACATTTAAACTAAATGTTGATATCTATGTAAATATTAATTTATACAGTAACTAGATAACTGTATTAACCTTGTACTAATATTTATTAGTGAAATGAGTTAGACAAGGACCAAAGGAATGACGTTCACAATTTCAAATTGAATAACAGTGGAAGCAGATGCTGTGCAAAAAAAGAATATCAGTGGGAGATATTAATAAGGAAAATTTGTTTAACTTATATAACGTTGAAGTTATTCTAAAGTTCAGAAAAATAAATGGGATTTAGAAATGAGTCTAAAAGGGGTCCTGAATTGATAATCGATTTAGGAAAGTATCGTTTACTTTCCATTTTAAATAAATATTTAAATAAATATTATATAGTGAGTTAATTATTCATCTAACAAAAATAGTAATTAAACTTATAGGCGGTATATATATTGAAGTATGGATGATAATAATACTGTTATGATCAACAAAAATAAAATGGGATTCTTAAACGAAATTAAATCGTAAATAGATATGATTTGGGAATAACTAATTTCCGATATCAATAAATTGATGGACAATGTTTATTTAAACTGTTGAATTGTGATATGCCAAATCTGTTGTATTTGAATTGTTAATTTGATCTGAGTGTAATGCTGTAACATAACCCAATTAACCTGTGTAGTCACATCTTGTTTATATTGACTACTGTTGAAATATGGGTCTTATATGTTAAATATTTCCAGTAGATAAATCTTGATAATCAATTAAGGATGTAGTAACACACATGAAATATATTGATCTGATTACTTTAAGTATCATTTATCACAAAAAGATATTAACGTCCATCGATTCAAAGAGACAAGGATTGGTTTTCTAAATGAAATCCAAATACCACTTAGTTTCGACCTAGACGTTGATTAATTTGAAGTCAAATTGAAGACCATTGAAGACGATGTTTATGCAAGGGTAGTTCTGTCAATCCAAGGTAGAAATTGCCTAAGATGCATTTACAGAATAATGCCTTCGGTTTGTCCAGACCCAGGACAATTTGTATGGATGAATGTCTGACAGAGTATATCTAACAGATCATGTAAGTTGATCTCTTTAAAACTATGTTTGGTTGCGGAGGAATTCGTTTCTCTTAGTTTTATTCCCGTAGTTTTGGAGAAATCAATTTGTGATTTGATGGGTTTGACAATGTGGCATTCAAAGTGAATAAAGATATGTTGTTCTAAATGGTAAGTAATGACCTCAAGCC
The DNA here is from genome assembly GCA_030737875.1 of Allium sativum. Lineage (NCBI taxonomy): Eukaryota > Viridiplantae > Streptophyta > Magnoliopsida > Asparagales > Amaryllidaceae > Allium > Allium sativum. The sequence continues at coordinate 4,870,271 of CM060914.1, read as the reverse complement.
ACACAACTGGGAACTGACAAAAATCGGGCAGGCAGCATGGCTATGTGGGTCGCTCCTATTAGGGTGTAATGTCAACATCTAGAGAATATTCATTTTGCTACTTCTTTTGCTTTTATATTTCCTGGGAACGGTTATGTTGCTAGCAACCATAAGGTGACAATATATTCGATACACTCAAGAGAAATGAGTGGTCGGTCATGTGTTGGCCGGGGTGTAAGACGTTCTTGTTGAACCCAGTGTATTCCTCTCTAGAGATACACCATCGGAAGGTCATACCTTGTCATAGTTGGAAATCCATTATCCCTAAGCTCCAGCGGTTTTGTTTGTATACTATATATGTGGAGCTTGAAATGCAAGTGTTCCGCTAGATTTTAATTTATTCGTAGAAACCGTAGACATTATTATAATATCAATATGGTTATGATTTCAAATTGTTTTGGGTTATCGTAAGGTAAAACCCATCCGTGTTTATGTGTGGATCGACCATATGATTAACTTTTCTTTCAAAAGGAATTTTTCAAGGTAAGAAAACTGTTTAAAATAGTTTACTCACACCAGTTCCGTGACTGACAGAGAGTTTATTTTTCTGTGTTTTTCCCTAAAGTCTTGGGTGCCCAAATTTGTACGGGTAGTCAAGTAGTCCAGGATTTTACAGATGATCTGGAAGGAGCTGGAGCTGGAGGTTTCAGTATTAGATATATAGATTTCCCACTATGATGTATATATGATGTACTCTGATGTTGTATGTAAGTTCAGATACAGTTTTGTATTTTCCAAAGCTTATATCTATATTATATTTTATTCCGCTGCGATTGTGTGATTCGGTGTTATTCAGTTCTTTCTTCTATATTTCTTCTATTCTAATTTTCTATCTCTTCTATTTCTCATCCTCGAACTTCTTTCTATTAATGGTTCGTATTTTCGTGCAATTTGGGTCGGACTTGTATGGTATTAATCGACTCAAAGTGCTCGAATTTGCGGGTCATTACACTTGGTATCAGAGCAGAAGGTTGAGTAGTTACCTTGGCTCTGTGGCGTAACTCGATAGAGATAGGGTTAGTAATACCCTAGATTGAGTTTGAGTGTATATATATGAGCGTGTATTTATAAATTGATATAAAAATTGTTTTATATTGCATTGATTGGTTTGTTGAGTGGTTTATGAATTCTGGTTGACTAGTGGGACGCCATGACGTCGATAGGAGTTTCTAAACACTTGAACAGAATAATTCAACACAGTATTATTTTAAAAGCTGGGTAAATAAAATAGTTTTACTCAAAATTTTATTTTGATATAATGGGTAATTTTCTGAAATTATTATAAATAGCCGTATTGATTGCTATTATAATCTGGTATAGGATTATAAATTTAGATGGTTATTTAAAACCAAATTGAATTTGTATAAAAATGAAACATACAAATAAGACAAACCAGAAATGGAATTTTGAATTTTTGGGGAACTTGAATGAATAAATTTTGGATTCCCACCAAATAAATTCTAACTTAAAGGATTATTTGAATATGAACTCATGTGAATTAAATAGACTGATTCTTGGAATTGTAATTGACTGGAACCTAACTAGAGATTGGTTGAGTTAAATGATTTTCTAAGTGTTGATCTGATGTCGATTTCGGTCTTCGGGTGTAACATAGATTGTAATATCAGTGAAATTCGAATCTACATGTTTCATTTGGTATCAGAGCCATGGATTCGGTTTGACTTGATTGTCCCACGCTATTTGTTTAGTCTTGTTCTAGTTGAAAACCCCCAATTTGCAATTCTTAGATGTTGTCTTGACGAAGAAGTAGTCTCTTTTAATTTTAATATTATCATTTTGATTTTCACAGAGGTAGCATAAGGACAGAATGAAATGGTGTAGAGAGAATGAGGCAAGGGGGCTGTTTATATAGGGTTAGGCAGACGAATCTGGTCACGAAACAAGTCTAAATACATCAACATGCATCTGGTTCAGGAAATAGATTCGGGAGGCAGGTCGACCCCCAGGTCGACTCCCCAGTCGACCTGGTCATAGGGAGGTCGACACCCCAGTCGACCTGGTTGGGGGGGGGGGGGTCGACTCCCCAGTCGACCTGGGTATACGGGCAGGAATTTTCCCGCTAGCCTTTCTCTGGGTTTGAATTTCGAATTTCTGGCTTTATTTTCGAGCTGTTTTATTTTATTCAAATTCCTGTAACTTCTGAGGGTCATGACTTGATCATACGAACTCCGATTTTCGAAAACTCGGACTCGATTTCATGCAGAATTTCTAGACGAACGCAATGGCGTAACCTGTTTCCCTTGGTTCTTATTTCAAAATTTAATTCTGCCTTGATTTATGGTTATAACATGTTATTAAAATACGGGTTGTTACATTGGGATTAATACTTAGAGGATTATTTTCTCACCAATTTATGGTTAGGGACTAAAGAAATACCGAAGAATAGTAATAAGTGAACAAGAATGGAAATGTTTTCCAGTTTTAATAACAGATAATTCTGATGAGGACGTTTGGATAGTTATGGGTAAAAGTACATGAGGATAAAAGTTAAACGTTGACCAAAGATACAAGTGGTATTTTAGTTGTATGTGATGAGCTTATATGAAAAACTAGTTGGTTTTATGGATTCTTTGATGGTTAGAGAAGATATAGAAAGGAATTTTTTTGGAGTTATACGATGGAGACGTATGAGAGAGACCCTATCGAATTTCTCAAAAATTTAGGAATTTAATTCTGAAGAGAATTTTGATAAATAAATAAAAATTGATTTAATAAAGACTAGATAAGGGGAAAAAGTAAATAAATTGATTTAGAATCAATTTTGATAAACACGGATTTCATCAATGATTTGTCGAGAATGAGGAAAGGAAACAAAGAAGTTTGAGATGTGAGGCTGAAGATAAGATATATGTGGAGTCTACCCGGGGTTTGTTTGATAACTGATTGTTGATATATGTTGAATGCTTTGATTATTGTGAAATGTTTGATAATTAACCAGTATGTTTTGGATGCCTTGCTTGATGTGATTGCTAGGGGACGACCCATGTTTGTATGTTGAGATAGATCTATGATTGTAAACTATAACTGAAATTTTTCCGCTACTACTTAAATTTCGGGGACGAAATTCTTTTAAGGGGGGTAGATTAAATGTCATGGATTTTGACCAACTTTGTAATCTATAAATTTTAGATTTTCTGGTGATTAAATTCAATTGAATAATATTGAATTTGAATATTTTAGATAACATTGAATAAACATTAGCTTTAAAACCCTATGTATGTTTTTTTTTACTGTTGTTTCATATTAGGGCTGTCAATGGATACCTGAAAAATCCGATATCCATCCGCATCCATAGCCAAAAAGCGGATAATATCCGATATCCGAAAAAACGATTGTGGATATGAATACATAGATATCCGTATCCGAAAATTATCTGTCTGATTATTATTAACATTATGCTCAAAATTATATGTATTTCAGCACAAAGAATGAGATTTACTTATTGCTTTACTAAGTTGAAGATTTGTATTATATGCACCAAATGCATATTAGCTACTCAAATCTATTTAATTTCGTCATATATGTTTATTTTTAACACTTCTGTGATCAATAAAATTGAAAAACGTTTATGTTTAACAAAAAAAAATCATTTATATTTCTTGATTTATCGCCCGTTGGCGGATAGGATAATTATCCGATATCCGTCCGTATCGGCGGATACGGATATCAGATATCCGAAAATGATTTCGGATACGGATACGGATATAGCATTATCCGTATCCGAAAGTATCCGTTGATAGCCCTATTTTATATATACACAGGTAAATGTTATTTTAACATTTTTATTTGCATTTAAAAACTTATTTTTAATTTATGTAAAAATATAATTGCTTAAGTGAAAGTGGATTTTTATATATTGAAGAATACGAATTAATCTTTTTATATGATCTTCAGTATGTGTATATATATATATGCATATATGTAAATCAAGTCACGAGTTCACTTTTGGTTTTTACTTAGCATTTTATTACTTCGTATATATACGTATAAAATGATATGACAAAAACATGTTGTGACGACCCGAACTTCCCCGTAAAGGAAAGCCCGGATTGAGTTGAGAACACGACAGATCAGAACACAAACAGAAGAACATTTCATTACTTATTACAACAATTCCTTCATAATACAAGAATATAACAGAGTATGAATGAATAACATACATTTGATAAATATGAGAGATTTAAATTACATTTAAATACATAGCAGCGAAAAAACAATACAAAACATAACTGAAAGTAATACACAGATACAAAGCTTTCCGAATATCGCTTCAGCTGTAAATCAGGTTCCTGTGAATATAAATCTGCAAAAACCAAAACTACTAGCTACACGTGTCGAAAATAGGGGCACCCAGAGTTTAGGTTAAAATAATAAACTCCATGTCAGTCATGTGACTGGTGTGAGAACTAAAACAGTTATTATTCTTTATTTTTATAGTTAGGTAAATCAAGGGACCACGTCGTATAAACGGAATGGGTTTCCTCCCAAGAATACCAGTGCATTAAACAAACAATGTAATGCTAATTAAAGAAAATGAAGCTATTATAAGACCCAGGTCCCATCACACAATGCAACGCAAGCCGAAGGATAGGGTTTTACCTTACAATAGCCAAATAATGCTTGGTACATTTAAAACAAATCGTTTGATACTATTATAAGTGCATAGTATATAAAACAACTTCAAATATAAATGTATCAATCATAGCCTGCATGGGTACCATCTATCATGTCGCCAATACTAGGCTCTGTAATCAAAACCGAAATGTCACGTATTAGAAATTGGATTTCCGTCATGAGTTGAGGCCAGGGATGGCTCCACACCGCTTCGAGACGCTCTAGCAAATGCCTCAGGATCTCCCGCAGAAGACCCCTGGATCTTCAGGGACGGTACTCCCTTACATTTGAGGATTGGTTATTCCTGAACACACGTTTCCCAGTCTTATCGGACCTACCCATCGGCTCCGTAGAGACCAATATAACCGAGGCGCCTCGCAATCCAACAACCACATAGGTAAAAATAAAAACAATGGCAGGGCTAGTAAAATGCTGACACCACCCATAGCTAGGAAGAAACGTCGTGCGCTCCCTGCAGTCATAATAACGTTTTTGACTCATACCGAGGTGTGAGGCTCACGAGTTAACGCCATACACAAAGCAACGCTGTATTAAAGACATGCTTTGATCATCAACCACAAGACTCTGCTTTTCAACAAAAGCCTTGATCACTGCATCTCAGCATGCCACACAGGCAATTCATGCCATGCGACTGATATCTATCGATATATAACCTCTAAGCTCATACAACTCAGAGAAGGGCGTTAAGCAAGAGAATGAATTCTCCGCCGCCAAACCGATATATATTTAATATAAATCAATCAATACAGAATAAAATCCAATGTCAGACACACAATCAATTTACAAATTCGTTCTGGGTCTGAACGAAACCGGAGGCACCTTATTCCTCATTCCATATGTCCAATGCATGAGAGAGGCCCTCGCATATCCGTCGATGTCCATGTACATCTGGACGATCACCACTTATTACCTCATCTTGGGTGTACAGCCCAATCAAGACATCAGTAATCATCCAAACAATGTGAAGACCTCCGGTCTTCAACCACCGTCTTCATCGTCGACTTATCGTCGAAACAGTTATTCGGAATGGGTATAAACCCGACCTTTCCGAATGACTTGCGTATATAATAAACAAGTGCTATAAAACACAACATACGCCTCATTCCAATTCTGAATATTCTTTTATTTAAATATTCACATCTTTAGGGATTTGTTACCATTAATTTTATCAAAGATAAATTCTGTAAAATTTATTCTTTAATCTTCCTTTGGCTATCATTCAGACTATATTAAAGTTTTCCAAACTACTCAGGATTAACGCCCCTTAGCGAAGTAATCGTTTATTTAATTTTCCAATCCCAACCAATTCATCCCATGGAGAAAAACCGATCATACTCCATATCTAACACCACAATGTTATCGGTAAATTTAATTACCATTTCCCGTTCAAATCTAATTAAAGATTTAACTATCGCTAGGAGCAAAACTAGCGATGCTCTATTATCGATCATTTCCCAAATTTGATAATTTAAATTATCAATTCACATTTCAATCTAATTAAAGATTCATTAAAACTCTACTTAGTTTTAACCTTCTCAAAAATAAATATTAATGATTATTTAACTTTGGTAACATAAACATGTCGCATCGACAATCTACACCGTACTATTGATTTCTGCCGATATATATCCTCCAAGCTCGTACATCTCAGAGAAGGGTGTTAAGCAGGAGAATAAATTCTTCGCCACCAAACAGATATATATTTAGCAGAGATCAACCATACAGTTCGAAATACAATGACAAACATGTAATCCTGCCTTTAACTGGGTTAAAGAACTAATGTCGTTTAAAATACATTTCACGATAAATCCAAATCACATTCCATTAATGGAATATTCACGGAAAAACAAATCAATGTATAATCGATATCAATTTCCATATCCGACTAATAATATAAATGGAATAACGGCAAAGCCTTTTAAATTCCATATGTATTAACAGTCTTCCTCCACAGAAGTTCACTTCAATTATTATCAAATCGAATTCCATTCGATTCCAATTTAATATATTAAATTGGAAAACTTTACTTTGGAAAAATTCCCTTTAAATCTTAATAAAAAGATTTATAAATTCCAAATCACATTTCACTGTAAATCGGGTTAAAAAAGAATGTCGCTAAAAACACAGTTCACAATAAACCCAATTCACATTCCACTTTCAGTTCCAATTAAATGTTAATTAATTGGTAGTTCTCCTTAAAATCTTGATTAAAAGATCTATTCTATTCAAACGGGGTTCAAGAACATTGTTATTTATGACACCATTCAAGACAAACCCAAAATCGCATTCCATTGTTAATCGGGTTAAAGAACAGGTGTTATTAAAAACACCGTGCATGATAAACCCAAAAATCAATTCCAATTAAATATTAATTAATTGGTATACTTCATTAAATCTAAATTTAAAAGATTTAATCTTTTCTCAACTGGGTTTAAGAATAGTGTTAATGAAGACACCATTCATGACAAACCCAAATCCCATTTGATATTAAATACAAGGCTCTTAATAGAAAATATATCGGCTTATATTCAATATCAAATTCTGAAATCAACAAATATCGTACTGGAATAACGATATATATATCTTCCAAATTCCTCCATAATATCCGTATAATCATGGAATCCAATATCGAAATATTCCGAATATAGTTTCGATTCAAATCCATTCCAATTCATATATTGGAAATTCTGGTTATTTTTAAAACCATTTCAAATCCAATTTATTTATTTTAAAAATATTGGATTTATAATTCTAGTTCATAACTAGTTCATTTTGATAAAAATATATTTTTATCTTTTCAAATATGGAATTTTTCATCCCAATTCTTTCCAAATCATTTATTATGATCTTACACAAATTATTGATATTTTTAATAATTTTATCAAGGCCCGTACAGTCGATTTCCATAAACGGTCATCGAACTGCACTTATAGCGACCTTTTCCAAATTGTATTTGGACATAATTCTAAATCCAACCATTAGATTTCAAATCTCTCATATTCGTTAGAAAGATCTTTTCGATACGAACCCAATGGTTCCGGTTTTAGGAGAATCCGATGGTCGGGTCTCCTGTAATGTACGTTCGAAGTCAATGGTCGAAATTTGCGGACTGCAACGGCGCGGCGCGTTCTATTCAGGCCATTATATATATATATATATATATATATATATATATATTATATTTCGTTGATTTCCATTTAAAACGTATTTTATAAATCGTTTTAAATTCGTTTTCAAGACGATTTCAACTTCATATTCAATTTCAAATCAAAATTGAATATTCCATATCATCGACATATAAATGATAATATTTTCAAAACCTTAGATTTTGAAATCACTTCTTTTTGAATATTCGTTATAAAAATGAATAAAATCGATATAAATATCGTTCACGTCCAAATGGCGTTAATTTAATCAACACGGCTATATATATTTAAATATTATCGTGTCCATCCCAAATCGGACAGCAAAATCAGATTTTGATCTTTTACTGAATATTATTTTAAAATATTCATTATTTTAAAATATTCGTTATTTTAAAATATTTATTCTTTCTGAACTGGAATCAGACACAGTCAATTACCATATAATGTCATTATATGGATTTTATACACACATGTACACAACAATAATCAAGCACAGTCAACCATCATCCAAAGTGCATTACACAACTGTATAAGCGTTAATTATAAATAATCAACTCTTATAACAGCCTGTCAACTAATCGATTGGCATACAACTAAACATTGGGATTAATGTATGTCCAATATCATCCCAATACCCGTGTGGGTTTCAATCAACAAATAATGAATTTTATTTGTGCAGTTGGGCGATGTGTAAAATTTATCGTCCCAATCCATATCAGTTAAATGTGTGTACATAAACAAATCGTCCGATTTGTAAATGAATATTTATTTTATTCATATACACATTAAAAAAAAATATTTTTAACTACAAAATATTTTATTCCATTCTAAATCACACAATCAATTTTCACAACACAATCAAACAAACAAACAAGTCGTCCATGGTCTGTGGACGACGGGTGTCGGGTGGTGCTAAGCACCGTCTGCATCCTAGTATATATTTTCAACTAGAAAATGAATTAAAGTGAGAAGTTCTCACCATGGGGTCCACTCTGTCATTCTTTATTTCTGAATGGTTTTATTTCCAGTGCGTAGCGTTCTTCACCGTGCTTCCAACGCAGTCTGTTTCATGCATTTGTATTAAATCAGATTTTTATTTCACTACAACATTATAAAAATTATATTTTTATATCGCCTTTCAAACAATAAAAATCATATTTTTATTTCACTAACTTCATAATAAAAATCCAACTTTTACATCGCCACTTCATACATAAAAATCGAATTTTTATCTATTTAAAAAACGTACCTTTGCAACATAAAAATCATATTTTTATTATCTCTATAATATAATAATCATATTTTTATTATCTCTATAATATAAAAATCGTACCTTTTTCCCTTTCAAAATCAAATCTTTTCTCTTTTAACATAAAAATCCTTTTTTATATTGCTAATCATAAAATAAAAATCCTATTTTTATATTGCTAATCATAAAATAAAAATCCCATTTTTATATTGCTAATCATAAAATAAAAATCCTATTTTTATATACATAAAGTCGTATTTTTAAACCAACTTCCTTCACGTAAAAAAAATTGTATTTTTATTTCTAACACGTAAAAATCAAATCTTTTTAAACACAAAGATCCCAACTTTATAACTAATTACTGTAAATAAGAATAAATAAATTAATTAAAAATTTACCAGATAAGGTGGCTGAGGGGGAGGGTGTTTGTTGCGGCGGATCTATGGTGAAGGGGCACTGGCGGTGCGGCAGGGGCTTGGGCAGGCGGCGTCTTGGGCTCGGGTTCTCGGAATGGGGGAGGGGGTGTTTGGGGGTTTTCACGCGTCGTATGGGGAGAGGAGAGAGTAACGAGGAGGCCTGAGGGAGGAGGATCGACGAGGGGGGGGGGAGGTCAACGCCAGTGGCGCACGCGAGAGAGGGCGCGATGACGAGATGGGAGCGGGCGATTTTCTTTTTTCCCTTTTCTGATTTCGAACGGGAGTGTGGAGTGAGGGAGAGAGAGACAACTAAGGTTGAATATATATTAATATACAAGTGTGATCCCGTGCTTCGCACACGGGTTGTTGCAAAAAAATTGTTTTTAGATTATCGTTGTATCTTTGTTTTGCTCATAGAATCAACATCATGGATCTAATTAAATAGAACATTCCATTCGATTCATTTTCTAAAAGAGTGTTTTAACGAATTTGTTCCAAAGCATTGAATTAATATCGCTAGATAGAACACATTTTAAAGGAAGAAGGAATAAATTGCTTGAGAAGCTTTGTGACACAAACAACAACGTATATTTTATGATTATTAACTCCAACTTTGATAATTTTCATTGTTAAGTATGGAACCAAAATATTAAAAACTTCACATATCATTGTAAATGAAGGCTAACATATAACATAACTGCGTTATCTTTAACAAAGTCAATATTAATTGCAATTTAAGCTGACAATATTCATACATGTGTCATGATCCTCAAAGGAAAATTAAAGTCATTTTTCAATTAAATGCACAGATACAATAAAAGAATGTCTCTTAACTTTATAAAATTAACAAAGGATACATGCATGCATGTACATGCCCGCTCAGACACATATATAACAGCCTAATATGCATGATCTATGGTACAATTCATTCTTTAGCAAGCTATTTTATTTTCTATGCACTTGCATCCATGTGCCGCAGTTTCCCTTTTTCCTTTGATAAGAAGGAATATCACATAGAATGGGAACATCTCATCTGACTTTTGATTCTGCAGTGACCTATAAATAGGTTAGGCAACATAATTGTTTATATATCTATACAATATCTTTCGGTTATAGGATTAATCAAAATAGTATTAAAACCCCATAGAAAAACAATACAGTATAGCCCGTAATATGCTTTTATCATACCAGCTCCTAACTAATACAGCTAAGCATGCATGCAATAAAAATCTGTACTGACACGGAGATACCCCTCTTTCTTTTTGTATAATGTAAGTTGGAGACACTGAACTTTGAATTAATTTGGTGAAGATGGATATGTGAATAAGTTGATTTGTGGTACACATTTGTCAACTACCATTTCCTCTCATTGTACCTCATTTCCTACACTAACCCCATGAATCATGATTCGACAGGTTTCAGGACCAAACCCAAGTCTGCCGCACCATGTCATCATATAGGAAACATGGAAAATAAATATGTACCATTGGAGCATGAATGGTGCAAACTGGGACAGTTCTCGTAGGAAAAACATATTAAAAAAAATCTTATAATGCAAAAAAATCAATACAACTATACAACACCAAAAATTAGATATAAAATGAAACAGCTCATTATTGCTCTAGAACTGAAACTGATAATGTTGAAAAGAGATGCAGAAAACAACTTAATTTGTGAAATAAACATTGACTGCTCAAATAAACAAATCTAAAGGATAAAGGAAACATGGAAAATAAAACCGTGTGTGTAACAAATCTAATTCTTGACATTCATTTGTTTAGAACACAAAACTAAAGGATAAAGTATCAAAATTCAATATAAAAGACTAATCAATTTATGAAGCTACCTCGCTATCTAATCGTAAAATAATAAAATTCAACACGACCTTGTTCAGAAATCCAATAGGAAATAGAGGAACAAACTATAGCTTCAAAATTTAGTACAGTATACTCTAATAATTAGTATGTAGTACATAACCATTAGTTGGCAGACTAATTAATCAATAACCATTCAAGCAATTGAAATATTTTCCATTGTTTTTCTCACTGGAATAAAGACAGGTTAGGAAAGATCAAATGTCATTGTCTAAATTATAATATTGTAAATTTCTAAGCTGGAAACTTAATAACTCCCTAAGGGGAAGGAAGTGGGTGTTCAATTTTCATGTTCTCATTATATACCCAGCGTATCTCAACCATTAATTCATTCATCATCAACTTTTTGTGCTGAACTTCAATCACTGATCAAGTCAAAATGATATCTGACTGAAATTCAAAGAGCGTATATGAAGACATCCAGAAAGGCAACAAACGTCTCAACTCTCACCAAACAAATTCACCTTGATATATCCATGGATAATTAGAATTTTGTAAGACATGAAGATAAATGAGACAAATCAATTCTATAATAGGAATGATCAGAGATTCGAACATTTGTGCAAGGGAACAACAGATGATTTTCTATGACTCCCTTGAAAAGAGGTAGGCGTTTCAGATTAATTTTTTTCCATGAAGGACATTCTAAATCTAAGGGAGGAATAAAAAACAGTGGAATGATCAAATGATGGTGTAGAATGTTGCAAGCAGCTCATTTATTTTGTGGTTGAATGCATGTGAGGAGGATTTATTGCATTTGAACTTAAATTTTATACAGAAATGATCTTTATCCAAAATGAAATCCGTATTAAAGCACTACACAATATAGGTAGGCCTATAAAAGAATAAGTCCGATCGGACTGACTATTTTGCAAGATACTTTTGTCCACATCAAGAAACCATAGGGAAGATGGTTTCAAAACCATTTCTTGCCTCTTAATTTCAGTCATGAGATAATTTGTTTTGCTATTATAGTTTGTTGTGCTCCCATTTTTGGTACTACACTTAGGCTAGAGTTGATCATTTAAAATCTGTGTCACTTTCATATCCTATTTGTTGGCAAAGCATGTCTAAACTAAAGTTACACAAATGTTTAAGTATATAAAATATAAGCATGTATTTGTACTAATCAAAATCAGAGGTAACATTTCTATTCCTACTATAGAGTTTTGAGATCAATGTATACTGTGGGGCATGACTGACTTATTACAATTGATACAAATTAATGAGCATTGAATGCATATAGAAACAATCAGAAGTTAAAAATATTTTTAATGCACATTGACGTAATTTAAGGATATATAGATGTTCTGCTTCTAGAATTTATAAGATGCACGATTTCAAGTTCATTCGGAAATTCAAACCAGCAAAGATGAATCCAATTAACAGTCATTATGTTGAATAGCATTACACTTCAAGTTCATTCGGAAATTCAAACCAGCAAAGATGAATCCAATTAACAGACATTATGTTGAATAGCATATATCATATCCTTCATCCTCAAGAACATGTGATTCAATTTATTATGAAATATACATTTAGTTTTTCTGCATTCATTAAAACAGAATTTTATTTTGATAGCTTGTGCAAGGCTGTCTAAGGCTTCCCTTATGTACGCTAAAAAGAATGAAAAAGAACGGTCAACATTACTGTGTGCTTTTCAACCAAGCTCCAAACAATCACTCTTAACTATAGAGTATGATGATCAAGCCTTATTTTGCAAATCAACAAATTTGGTATTGCACAAAGTAAATCTTGAAGTACTAAAAAAAATAAGAATATTTCAACTTGGCATTAAAGAATTCCTACAATTGCAAAGTCAGTTAAGATAACTTCAATAGACTTCACTGGCTGGCATATTAAGGCTTTAATGCTCTTATTCAAATAGAACTAAATTAGGCTAAAATAACCATAACAGCTAGATTAATGGTAAAACCATATTAATTTGATAGCGATTCTTACATTCATTATACAGGTTGCGGGGAACCAATCAATGTTTGGATCAAATAAAACTTCTTTATTTCTGGGTATGTAGATTGGTAGATAAATTTCAAATTTTAAACAAAACAATAGATAAATGAAAGAACAAAACTTTTTAGCATGTAGATCGCCTAATTTATCACTTTCTTATTGTGAAATCAAGTTAATATTGGAAAGAAAAGAATGAAAGAGAGGCATGGTACCAAATCATGCAAATTTATAAATATGCCGAAAACACTATATTAGACTGTTATGTAGATATATTAAACTATTACCTAAACACACTTACGTTACATGCTACAACAACGTGCTACCACGAACCATGTTAATTAACGAATAACATTCTTGTGATTAGCCTTGTTTATCAGTTGCAAGAGTTACAACCATTTGTTTTTTTGGTAATTATAAGTGTATTTATATTAAACTTGCATGATATGTAAACATAGAAGGCAAATATTGTACATGATAATATGGTATAACAAATTATATATGATAATTGGATATGTTTAATGAGAGCATTTAAAAGTTCAATTTCAAAGCCAACGCTGTTGTGATACACCAGAATAATTTGATTATTCTGTCTTTAAATGAGGTCAACTTCCAAGGTTTGGATTTTAAAATTTTCCCCACCTTTACTTCCTAATTTTTAATACTATAGCTTTTTATTCATATTTATTATATGTGTGCGCCATCATCAATGATACTATAACTTAATCAACCATCTTTCCATGATAAACTACTTCAACCTTTCTTAAAATAGAGTAAGAAAAAAAATGAGATAATATAAGTTACATCATGGATGAATATACTGTAACCATACACCAAAAATATGTATTTAGAGTGAATATAAAAGATCAGATAGAGAGTTATGCCTAACATGAACATATATTTTTATTTATACCACATCCTAAGAAAATAATGCAGCATAAATTTGCTTATTAATAAATCAGATGAAATTCCAGCAAGCTTAAGCCCATGTTATAAGTTAAGAGGACTGCGAGTTCCATTATCACTGCACTACACGTTGAAAATTCCTAATTTTTAAAAGAGGCCTAAGCACAATTGCCATCTTTGTCGGTGCTACCACAATGAGTTAGTCATGACATAGAATATTAGGTACCATTACTCTTACGACTGTCATTAGAAGCTAAATTAAAGTTCAATATGTACAAAGACCAGAGATGTAAAAAATGACGGTGTAAAACAAACTTGTTTACAAATAGTAGAGATACTAAGAAAAACTGTATCTAAGATACTTGAAAAGTGAAAATTATTCATTAATAATAAAATCAATAATCAAACATATACAAAAAAAAACCGGGAGACAATTTAAGGCAAACTACAAATGTCAAAAAATTATTAACGAATGTCCTATATCCTAACAAAATTATAGCTTTAAATATGCACATGTGAGTGAGAAACCTTACACGACTTGAAGTACTTCTTTCTAACTACATAAAAGTTTTCACAAAAGTCATAGATTTAATTCAATTTTGTATATATAAAATATATGGCAGATTAGACACTTAATCAAGTTAAATATAAAGCTTTGGTCAAAATTACTCCTTTACACAAACTTTTTGTACTTTTATAATTTTTGTATTATTAAATATGACCAGATATGTTATAGTCAAAAGTTATATGAAAGCTTTGGCCAATGAATCATTGTTTTTTTGTATTGCTATGGTCAACTTGAAAAATAAGAGTGGTGCAAAAGATTTACTTGAATTTAAAAAGAAATTTCTGTCCAAGTTTCCAAGGATCTAAAGACAAATCATGAACATATATCAAATAGGTTAACCGATTATTTTGCAAAGATGATTGGTAGCTATGTATATATTTGTGTATATATTTAACTACACCAGCGGATGAAATATAATAGTGGATGAGGTGTTGGAATTGTTGTACATATATCATTACCATATATAAAGAGATGCATATGTAGTAGCTGTATCTCATATTCACACTTGCTACATATTATTTATGAAAGCATGAAGACATCAAAACTCTATAAATTTTGTTCTTCATCAGAACAAAGAAAAGAGACCCCTAATCCATTTCAAATTTAGGATCATGATTGATGACTTATAGAACTACCTTCAAGTTTACTCAAAGCTACAAAACACCATTAGTTCTCAGTTCATCATAACATGGTTGTATGACAATCATCTTCATTATGATAATATGGGTATTCACTTTGCAAATTGTTGTTGTAACCGTATACGTCACGTCCGTTAGTTTGAAAAGATTAGACTGTGGAGAGCAAATAAATAACAAAAAATATAGAGCAGGACAAATGTGAATAAATATCGATGGAAAAATGACTAAAGAAAGAAGGCATAATCCAAATCAAATTAAAGGGACAAAAGATGTAATAAACCAATCTCTAAAAAGTTTTACATTACATAGTTTTTATCCTTGCTCAACCCATCCCCTTATTGAATCGGAAAGTGCATTCCAACTACTGTAAATTGGAAAGTGCATGACCATGCTTCTGACGTTTATATTAAAAAGTAATAACATGCTTATAACTGAAAATATAACATCTATTTTGTTGATAATTTACTGGTAAATTGAATGTAACCTTAGTCAGATACAAGATTTATATTGGCAGATTGTAATTCTTTATTTCAAAACTTGAGCTAAAAAATGGTATATTTGTGAAAACATGAAGTATTTGTGAAAGATAAAGAGATCTAAGGATGTTAGTCGAATATAGTAAAAAAAGTAACAGAAAATTGGAAGGAAAAAAAAAGGTTGCAATAAGACACAAAGATGGCTATTGGATTGTTAGGGAAAAAAAAAACTCAGGCACTAAAATGATATTAAAAGGACCTTTCTTTACAATACAAATAGAAAACTTCAAAATACAAAATATCCAACTTTAATTAAAATAGATTTTCAGTTTTCATGGAAGTATATGAAAGCAACCATTTCCTTCACTAATGATTGCTCATAAGCGTATAAAAGCAACCATGTCCTTCTATAATGACTCGGTCAATAATGACTGTTCATAAACATATAATTTCTTTCAAACAACCATTTTATGCTTATTTCATGATGACAAAGTTCTCATTAAAAAAGAACGATGCCCTAGCCTAAAAATGGAAAGAAAGACTATTACTACTTTTTGTAGGAAATTAACCATTAAAAGTAAAATTTTATCGTCAAAAATTGAAAATGGAAGTTGAAGACCACAATAGCAGCATGATTAGAGATGGTCAAAAAAGTTATTCACCCATATAGAAAGTAAATGAGTGAAAGATTGTCGGTAACATACATATCCAAATCTATTAAAAGATCAGAGGGTCTTTAGAACCAATGAAGCTCTAGTCAATATTAATAGTATTATAATATAGATTATAATAACAGATCAAACAATTTTTCTTAATGCACTTTAACAGATAGTTTAACAACAGCAAAAATTATGTTATGTATAGGTATATTAGCTGATACATCTTTTTGCATATAGGAGGATTCATTCAGAGAATACATCTGGAATTTAGTTGGCAGTAGATTTTTTTGAGGTTAGAGCACAACTAAAAGAGAGTGATTTCTTAACATCAGATATTAAATTTACGTAAGCATTCATATTTATGTGAATGAGACCTCATGCTGCAACCATCATGGTTTTATAGTGGAACATATTAGAAACTCATGCTGCAAACATAAAATTTCATTTGCATTTTTGATTTGATAATAAATTTTTAGTTGAATAAGTTATGGATTATTGTAAATAACAAATATAAAGTTGAAATCCTATGAATCCTTTAACATGCTAGATCACAGATTCACAATACGTTGCATAAATTTAGTATGTATGCACAACATCCCCTATCATTAAATTCAGCCAATTCATTAAAGAAATTTCAAGTGTATATAATCCACCCGTTCATATTTAGCTTACTTTAAAGACTGCCAAAATTTATCAAGTAAATTTGGTGGATATATCCTTCTATTGGATGTAGACGAACATATATGTTTTACTACTTAGACAAAACCACTTACAACAAACATTATTTTATTATCAAATATTTTTGTCTCTTTTGTCTATATATCTGAATTATAATGAACATTCTTTCTACCTTTTCATTAGCACGTTTGACCTACCTAGCTGTAAAAAAAATAAAAAATAAACAAACAGTTGCATTTAGACTGAATTTTAAATTGTAAATTTTGTTGTGCACATTGATAGAAAAATCAATCAAAGATGGATTTTTTCTTGTTAAATGGGCAAATATCTTTATTCTCCTTCTATTCAGGTAAAACAAAGTGAAAATTATTAAAAAAAAAGGAGAGAGAGAGAGAAGAAAAAGGAAATGAAATCTAAATAACTAACCTGCTCACCAAGAATTGTAAAGGTTGTTTTTTTGAACATTCTCCGTGTCACTTAGTAAAAAAATTATAAAAGTTTATATAAAATTTGTTGTCATACAGTCATTAAAATTATGCAGACATAAGAAGAGTAGGGCAAGGTACTTATGGCTGACATTCCATTTCATGTAACTAAGAAGCGTACTTCATCCATTTAGAAAAATACATTAAAAGGGTGATTATCTAAGAAGAAGAAACTTTAGGGGTACACTATTTAGATGTGAAATTGGCAACAAAAGCATTATTCATATAGACTAATTTGTTGAAAACTGCAAATAACAATCATTAAAATGCAAAAAAGAGACCAAATGAAGTTCACAATACGGTTTAAAGAAAAGTAACGCAACAAATAACCACATCTCTTCAAACATTAAATCGAGATCCCCAAGACTAACATGGATCATGGTAAATTGAGATTTTATTTTATCCGCATATGAAAGAAAAATTTGCTAATACCGGTTTGGTGGTGGTTTCCTCATTGTGCATTTGCGAGCTTCAAATGAAAAAAAATGAAAAATTGCCACAGAGTACTAATGCATGTGATGCATCCAGACTCGTGAGTATGTGTTATAACACATGCCAGTTTTCGATGCATCGCAGAATTCTATCATGATCCGTCGTATAATTTTTATTTGTTTATTTTTAGGAAAAAAAGTGGTATAACAAAAGGAAAAAAAAAAACATGTGCTACAGTTGGGTCCAAGAAACTCCCTTTTTGTACCTTTCTTACCTATGACAGGGTTAAAAGATCAATGAACTCCACCGGATCTGAGAAAGAAGAATGAAGAACAGTATAAAGTACAGGTATTAGTCCAGCTTCAATATGATCCACACTGTTCCAAATCCTTGTAATGAGAGATC
This sequence comes from Allium sativum, assembly GCA_030737875.1. Classification (NCBI taxonomy): domain Eukaryota; kingdom Viridiplantae; phylum Streptophyta; class Magnoliopsida; order Asparagales; family Amaryllidaceae; genus Allium; species Allium sativum. Next base: position 4,851,676 of record CM060914.1, on the reverse strand, counting down.
ACATCACCCAATGATTTCCTCTGCAATATATCTTCAACTCTTAGTCTTTCCTATACATTAGGTTTGAAAAATCAGCTTTGAGCCAGTATGATCATTGATCATAGATAACTTGTTCTCTTTTTCACTCCATTTTTGTTGTGCCTCCCTGCAAGAAACCATATTGAGTTTGAATTAACCATTTTCTTTATAGCCTCAATTTTAAAAGAATGATCTAATGAGAATATGATCAAAGACAGTGGATGGAAATAAGTACTACAGCAAGAAAGCGTACGTAGTTTATTATATTCGTAATAACTAATATTTGAGATGCTTTTTTTTGGCAAGGCCGTCCGGTTTTTATAGTGTTCCGTAACACTCTTTTATTTATTCCAAAATAAAAAATACAAATAAGTTCAGGTGATATGCTTTCTACATATCAACTAATTACGGTTTTTAAGGTGGACCGTCCACCGAAACTAATATTTAAGATGCTTTTTGCTTTTGAGATGATCTTTTTTCCTTAGCCATTCAAGCATAGTCCATCCAAGAAAACCTGACTACCAAATTGTTGATTATTACTTCTTCTTCTTCTTACATATCATTGAGTGATTGTCTTAAATACAAAGGTTTTCATAACCAAAATTTGTTTATCGAATTTAATGACATATTTATAATTGTGCAGTTTTTGACTTTAGTTTGGAATGCAATTTTGAATTCATACTGTCCAATACTTTCTTAAAATGTGTGTATATATATTGTCATTTAACCAAAGAAATGCAGGTCTCTGTTATGATAATAAAAACGTCCTCTGCATGAATCAATTAATCACATTCCTAATTCCATTTTTTACACAAATAACTAAAATCTACCTTTTACATTAGTAGAATTATACAACCGTATCAAAAATTTCTTTTCATAATAGAGTCCCAAGTTTCAAAGAATTTCTAACGATTATTTGTACTCTAAAAGTTTTAATGTCCCAAGCTAATGTATTTTTTAGTAATGGAGTTTTTACATTGCGTGGTGAACAAAAAATAATTCATATAGATTTTCGGCCACGAACGTTAGCAGCAAATACTCTAGTGATCACGCTGGTAAACTCTACGATATTTCCGTTTCAAACCAAGGTTACACTTTTTAAAGAGAGATAGAGCATATATATGACGCACACCACAAAATAAGAAAACAAAAATACTTCAAATTTGTTTACTTGTTTATAAAACACAAATGCTCAATGCAATTTATGACATTGTTATGAGTTTTTTTTAAAGCGCTGATTAGATTCTAAGGTCAGCAAATACCGAAAATCTAAAGTATTCCAGCTTAAGTGATTTGATAGACAACTAACCCGAATCTATAGATGCATAGGTAATTATGGTTATATGTTTCTGTCCCTGCAATATCTGTTAAAAACATTTATTTCTTAATAACCAACATTGGCTTTTAAGTGTGAAAATGCACACAAAATAAATTATATAAAAAAATGAGTCATAAGTTGCTTACGTGCAGTGAATATGACATCAAGCGAGAAAGAAAGTCAAATAGTTCATTGATTTAGAATAATGCATCATTAAGAGTTATAACTCAGAAAAGGGAATATTATTTATTTCCTAATATACCCAAGTAAAATTGAAAAGCAACAGCATACAAATGATGCATTCTTCATGGCTAAAACCTTCTACGGATCGAGCTAATGTGAACTAATTATATTTTTTTTCATTTTGGATTTTCTTAATGATGTGCTTAAAAAATCTTAACTGTAATCAAGCATAAAAATGAAAATTTGTTGATTGCTAAAACCTTCTACATTTCAAGCTAAATAAACCACGGTGAACTAATTAGAGTATTTTTATTTTATACTTCTTAATAATGTGTCTAAAGAAAGCTTAATTGCAATCATCTCTATAGGTATGTCCAATACTAATTGTTAATTCTAAAGTTCACCATTAATCTAAAAGACTAATTTATTATCTGTGACGACAAAGAATTTCGCTCGATCCGAATCGATCGTTAAACCGACTAAGACCGTTCGAAAACCCCTGATCGTTTGAGAACAGGACAAATCAGAACGCAGACAGAAGAACATTTCATTGTATATTACAACAATTCCATCAGATACAAGAATATGCAGAGTATAAATGAATAAATTACATTCGATAAATATCAGAGATTACAATAAATTACATAGCAGCGGAAAAATATACAAAACACAACTGAAAGTGATACACGGATACAGAGCTTTCCGAGCATCGTTCCAGTTGTAAATCAGGATCCTATGAATATAAATCTGCAAAACCAAAACTACTAGCTGCCGTGTCGAAAATAGGGGCACCCAGAGTTTAGGTTAAAACAATAAACTCCAGGTCAGTCATGTGACTGGTGTGAGAACTAAAACAGTTATTTAAAACTTTACTTTAAAAGATAGTAATTCAAGGGACCACGTCGTATAACACAGAACGGGTTTCCTCCCAAGAATACTAGTGCATATAACAAAACAGCGCAATGCTTTTTGGAAAAATGAAGCTATTATAAGACCCAGGTCCCATCACACAATGCACCGCAAGCCGGAGGATAGGGTTTTCCCTTATAATAACCAAACATGCTTGGTACGTTTAAAACAAATCATTTGATACTATTATAAGTGTATAGTGTCAAAACAATTTCAATCATAAATATCAATCATAGACGGCATGGGTACCATATATCATGTCGCCATACTAGTTCTACAATTAAAACCGCAATATCACGTATTGGAAATTGGATTCCATCATGAGTCGAGGAAAGGGGCAAGCTCCTCTCCGATTCGAGACACTCTAGAAAATGTCCAAGGACCCCACTATGATCCTTGGATCTTCAGGGCCGGTCCTCTCTTACTTTTGAGGATTAGTTATTCCTGAACACACGTTTCCCGGTCCTTACAGACCTATATCCGAGGCGCCTCGTATCCAACAACCACACAGGTGAAAAGTATATAAATGTCAGGGCTGGTAGATCACTGACACCACCCTAGCTAGAAAGAAACGTCGTGCTCTCCCTGCAGTCACTATCCCGTTTTTGACTCATACCGAGGTGTGAGGCTCGCGAATTCACGCTATACACAAAGCTACGTCACATAGACCATGCTTTGATCATCAACCACAAGACTTTGCTTTTAAACAGAAGCCTTGATCAATTGCCACTTACGCGTGCCACACTGGCAATTCACTCCATGCGACTGATGTCCATCGATATACAACCTCTGAGCTCGTACATCTCAGAGAAGGGCGTTAAGCAAAAGAATAAACTCTTCGTCGCCGAACAGATGTATATTTAATAGAGATCAATCAACACAGAATAAAATCCAATGTCAGACACACAATCCATTTACATGTTCGTCCTGGGTCTGAACGAAACCGGAGGCACTTTCCTCGCATATCCATCCATCTCCAAGTACGTCTAGACGATCACCAACTGTTTCCCTCATCTTGGGTGTACAGCCCAATCGAGATCATCAGTAATCACCCAAACGATGTGAAGACTTCCGGTCTTCAACCACCGTCTTCATCTTCGATATCTTGTCGAATCGGTTATTCAGAATGGGTATAAACCCGGCCTTTCTGAATAACCCACGTATATGATAAACAAATGTTACACAAACACAACAAACGCCTCATTCTAATTCAGAATATTCTTTTATTCACAAAATCACATTCTTAGGGAAAGGTTCCCATTAATTTTATCCAAGATAAATTCTTCTAAATTTATTCTTTAATCTTCCTTGGGATATCATATCAAACCATATTATGGTCTTCCAAACTAGTCAGGATTAGCGAACCACACCGAAGTAATTATTTATTTTATTTCCCAATCCCAACCTATTCATCCCCTGGAGAAAAACTGGTAATACTCCATATCTAACACCACAGTATTATCGGTAAAATCAATTACCATTTCACGTTAAAATCTAATTAAAGATTTAACTATTGCTTTGGAGCAAAACTGGTGGTACTCCATTCTCGATCGCCTTTCAGATTTGATAATTTAAATTATCAATTCACATTTCAATCTAATTAAAGATTCATTAAAACTCCACTTAGTTTTAATCTTCTCAAAAAAAATCAATAACCTGTCTTTAACTGGGTTAAATAACCAATGTCATCTAAACACGATTCACGATAAACCCAAAATCACTTTCTATTGTTAATCGGGTTAAAGAACTGGTGTTGTTCAAAACACCGCTCACGATAAACCCAAAAACCAATTCACATTCACTTCCAATTAAATACTATTTAATTGATACACTTCATTAAATCTAAATAGAAAGATTTAATCTTTTTCTCTATTGGGCTTAAGAACAGTGTTAATGAAGACACAATTCATGACAAACCCAAATCACATTTGATATTAAATACAAGGCTCTGAATAGAAAATATACCGGCTTATATTCAATATCAAATGCTGAAACCAACAAATATCGTATTGGAAATAATGATATAAAATATCTTTCAAATTCCCATAACAATATCTGTATAATCACGGAATCCAACATCGAAATATTCCAAAGACAATTTCGATTCAACTCCAGTCCAATTCACAAATTGGGAATATTGATTACTTTTAAAATCACTTTCAAATTCAATTTATTTATTTCAAAAATAAATTGATTTTAATTCTAGTTCAAAACTAGTTCATTTTGATAAAAATCTCCTTTTATCATTTCAAATGTGGAGTTTTACATCCCAGTTCTTTCCAATTCACATATTATGATTTTACACAAATTATAGATATTTTTAATAATTTTATCAAGGCCCGTACAGTCGATTTCCATCAACGGCCATCGAACTGCACTTACAGCGACCTTTTCCAAATTTGATTTGGACATAATTTCAAATCCAACCGTTAGATTTCAAATTTCTAATATTCATTGGAAAGCTCTTTTCGATACGAACCCAACAGTTCCGGTTTTAGGAGAATCCGACAGTCGGATCTCCCGTAATGTCCATTCGAAGTCAATGGTCGAAATTCACGAACTGCCGTGGCGCGGCGCGTTCTATTCAGGCCATTATATATATATATATATATATATATATAATATTATATATTTCGTCGATTTCCTTTTAAAACGTATTTTATAAATCGTTTTAAATTCGTTTTCTAAACCATTTCAACTCTATATTCAATTTCAAATCAAAATTGAATATTTCCTATCGTTACTATATTAATGATAATATTTTCAAAACGTTATATTTTGAAATCACTACCTTTTCAATATTCATTATAAAAACGAATATAATCGATATAATTATCGTTCACGTCAAAATGACGCAACTCTAATCAACGCGGCTTTATATATATATTTCAATAAATTCGTTATTCTATTCAACAAATGAATATTTATTCTATTCAACACATAAATCTATATTTCTTTCAACACACGACTAATCTCAACACATGAGTACTGTCAACACACAACTATTTTTGTTATGTAAAATATTTTATAAAATTTTGGTATCTATCATTTGATTTTTAATTAGACTCCAACCGTAAAGTAGGTTCTAATCGTAAATATGATAAATATGTAAATTTTATTATTTAAAATATTTTACTCAACATATGAATAGTTTCAACACATGGATATCGTCAACACATGACTATTTTTATATTCAACACATGAATTTTCTTTTATAATATTCATTATTTTCCCGATTGGAATGAGGCCCAGTCAATTACCATATAATGGGTTCCATACAACACATGTATATAATAGCAATGATAAACAATCAACCATCATCCAAAGTGCACCACACAACTGCATAAGCATCAAATATAAATAATCATCGTTTACACAGCCTGTCGACCAATCGATCGACATATAATTAAATAATTGGGGTTAGTGTACTCAAATATCATCCCAACACCCGTGTGGGATTTCAAATCAACAAACACAGATTTTTATTTGTGCAGTTGGGCGATGTGTAAAATTTATCATCCCAATCAATATCAGTCAAATCAATGTATATAAACAAATCGGCCGATTTGTTTATAAATATTCATTTATTCACATTCACGTTAAAAATTATATTTTTAACGATATTTTTATACTATATAAATATTTTATTATTGCTTTCACATCAACATCACAAACAAATTTCACAACACATCAAACAAACATACAAGCCGTCCATGGTCTGTGGGCGACGGGTGTCGGGTGCTACTAAGCACCGTCTGCATCATAGTGTGTATATATATATATATATATAACTAGAAAACGAAATTTAGAGTGAGAAGTTCTCACCGACAAGCTAAACCAACGCCACAACTCTTCATATGTAGAAGTCATCGCTGTTCTCGCCTTTTGTCACTTTCTTTGTCCGTAGCCACTACATATATAAAAATCACATTGCTATGTATATAAAAATCATATTTTTATAATCACTCCATATGGATAAAAATTCTATTTTTACACCGCTACTATATAGATAAAAATTCTATTTTTACATCGCTACTATATAGATAAAAATTCTATTTTTACGTCGCTACTATATAGATAAAAAATTCTATTTTTACATCGCTAGTATATAGATAAAAATTCTATTTTTACATCGCTACTATATAGATAAAAATTCTATTTTTACACCGCTACTATATAGATAAAAATTCTATTTTTACATCGCTACTATATAGATAAAAATTGTATTTTTACATCGCTACTATATAGATAAAGATTATATTTTTATCACGCTATTCTCTATATAAAGACTTCGCCTTTTCAAATATAAAGATTTCGCCTTTTCAAATATAAAGATTTCGCCTTTTCAAATCATCACTATAAAAATCACACCTTTCCTACCACTATGAATTAATTCACTGGGATTCCAGAAAAGGTGAGAAGATCTCACCTTGAAAGCGCAAGAGGAACAGCGTATTGTCGAAGGCGGCGCGAAGAGGACGCTCGTTGGGGGCTCACCCTCACTGATTCACGGCTTAAAGAGGAAGGGAGAGAAGGTGGAGTTATTCACGGTGCTGGGGTTGGAGGCGGCTGACCAAAGGGGCGCGCAGGTGGTCGAGGAGGGTGTAGGCGCGGTGATGCCGTGGGTGGTAGGCGCCGGTCTTCTGGAGTGGTGGCACTTGCGGTGGAGGGTTGAAGGGGGTTCGGTCTTCGATTTCAGGGGGGGGGTTTGTGCGTGGATCGAAGAGGGCTAGGGGAGGAGGTGAACGCGAGGGAGGAGAAGAAGAAGCAACGACGGCAGCATAGGAGGAGGCGACGACGATGAACGGGGCGGCGCGAATCCAGAGGCGACGGTTTTTTTTTATTTTGAAAGAATAAACTGACGGGGGGGGGGCCTGAATGATTAAAGGGGGAAGGGGAGATATTTTTATATTTTATTTTATTTTATTTCAAAAAGTTGACTTTTTTATTCGACCTAGTAACGAGGCCCACCGCCTGTCGTCCATTGCTAATTACCCCCATTCCGAACACATTGGGATATGTATCGTAGGCTGATTCGATCGTTTCGATCAGTTTTCGTCAAAATCAACATATAACTCTATATATTGAATTTGAACGCGCATTTCAATTTACTGGGGTCACATACTAACTCGAAAAATTCCAGAAAAATATTTTTTAGCTTCATATTGACGATACGGTCCTAACAAAACTAGTTTCGTCGAATTCTGAGACCATTTAAAAAATGACCATTTTCTAGTCGATTAAAATCAACTTAAACTGGTCAAACGCGTTTTCCTTTGCCACGCTCACATACTGATTCGAAAAATTATGAAATTTGGAATCTAGCAATAACTTGTCATCACGGATCCAACAAAAGTGGTTTCGTCGAAATCCGAGGTCATTTGCAAAATGGCTATTTTTAAGGGCCAGAATTCCATAGCGACTATTCTGAAAATTCAACTGGACATATCTTTTGATTCCCGCTATGAAATTTCGATTTTTTGGATTCGTTGGAAAGATACCATCAATTAGATCCTGTTATTTTTGGTTTCACTAAAATCCGGTTTGTTTTGCACCAGGTACATTCAATTGAAGTTTGAAATCGAATTATCGAACTACCGCGCCATTTTCAATTCTATTTATAATTATATATAATTATTTATATTCTAACGACGACGCGTATAAATATATATGTTCTAATCTATTCAAAATAAATTTCTCTTCGATATTATTTAAAATAATCCATTTTAAATGTTCAAAATTCACTAAAATTGCCAAAATAAAAAATTTAAACTGGCTCGCATTTCCGGGTTGTTACATTATCCGTGCATGAAATTCATCTCTTATAAAATAAACCAGTTTAAAAGAACATGCTTAAATATAAAATATTTGGAAAAATGAATGCAAGTAACTACATTTGAAGATAATTATTTAAGAATATTAGAAATTTATAAATCAACGATAAGACAAATGCAGAATTAAACTGATTGAAAACTGCTGAACTATAAATTAATATGAGATGATTAAAGGAGGGGAAACACCTTCAATTTCTCAATTTTTACATGATATATAGCACAGTCTATGCATTTCTGCTTCCATATAGATTAAAATGGTTTTTATATATTGAATAAAAAATAACTTCCAATATTAAATAATATTTAACTAATTACTACATGAAAATGAGGTAATGTGTAAATAGTAATAGTGGAGCTTCTTACATAGTTAAATATTAATAATGGAGCTTTCACAAAGTGAAATACATGATTGAAGTCTAATCATAATATTCAAAATGATAGTTTGCCAGAATGTGGATTTCGTAAATTCTAAATTTGTATATTTTGAATATGAAAAACTCGAGTCACTTATCAAAGTTCCAAGACATGCGAAGGTATACAGTAAGTATGGAGGGAATTTTGTATGTAGCCACTAGGTGCAATCAATGGCTATTTTGGGTGAAAAATGTAGTTATAAGATCATATGTTTCAGATAGATACATAAACTTTAATTGGCGCAACATGAATATGTTCATATACATTAACGGAAGGCATGTAGAGGATGTAGTTCTTATAAATGGAAGACACTATGGCTAGGTTGCCAATATTTACATATTCTTTGACTAAGAAGAATGAAAAGAAAAGTATATAAATCCCAAAGTTGGCCACGAAAATAAAATCTAGATGCATGCAAAATGTTGGTTCTCTTTTCAAACATGGGTATGCATAGTTTTACAAATACTGTAAAATTTACAACCTGAATGAACTCAAAAGAGCATCTTTGAAACAGTGGAACGGTTTATATTAGGGCTGTCAATGAATACCCGAAAAATTCGATATCCGTCCGAATCCGTATCCGAAATATCCATTATCCGGCATTATCCGAAAAGAGGATACGGATATCCGATATCCGAAAAGCTTTTCGGATACAGATATGGTTATAGTGGTATCCGTATCCGAAAAATATCTGACCGACTAATTAATGTAATATATATAAATAAAACAGAAAAATAGAGTTAATAATTATTTTGTAATTGTTGGATGTTACTATGATATAATTTTTTGTCCAATTTTAGTGAAAAATGGTAGTCTTGATGTTTAATTTTGGAATATTTTTTGATATGCTTATGGGTATTAGTATAAAACAATGTTTCATTATCACATTCCTTTATTTTCTGGTTTTTATAAACATTAGTATAAAAGTTATTTTATGCTGATCCAAACATTTTTATTTATACTCTTAAAAATTCATTAATTTCTGGCGGAGCGGATAAATATCCAATATCCGTCCGTATCCGAAAACTAAACGGATACGGATATCCGATATCCGAAAATTAAGCGGATACGAATATCCGATATCCGAAAATGATTTCGGATACGGATACGGATATGGCACTATCCGTATCTAAAAGCATCCGTTGACAGCCCTAGTTTATATTGTACATTTTATACAAAGTGAATCACATCAATTACTAAACATTTAGTACATGGTGCTTAATTCATATGATTTATCAAAGTATAGAACAATTTTCTCGGACAGTTAGTGACCAAATGTTATTATATCATTAACCACACTCCATACTGCTAGTCTAGAAGTCATTCATATTGATATAATACTGTACTTTACATTTCAGAGAAAATGCAAATTATTAGAGATAAATAAATTTTTTGAAATCCAACTAAACGGCGAAAAGTGCATGTGTTCACATTATTAACACTTCATAGTGATGTGATCAGAACCTTAAATTCTGAACAGAACTGAAAATATATTTGTAAACATCATATTAACCAAAAAAATGAACATGGGTCGCATCTTTATCTAAATCTTCAAGGTTAAAAAGAAGATATTTTTTAGAAATTATATCATCAATAGAAAAACGATGAACACCTAAAATAAATTTAAAGAACGGTGCTACCTAGCGTCGATAGGATAAGCAAGAGCGAAGCGCCATCGCGGTGGCATCAGTTAGCGCCCGATTCGTCGACCTGAACCAAAGCCAGAGTAAATAGATAATTGGAGACAATAGGATGATGAAGATTGCAATCTCCTGTTTCGGTGAGTCAAGCTATCAAACGTTTCTTTGGTCTGAGATATAGGGTTTTGGGGAAAACAAACTGTAATTAAGATAGGATTTTTGATAGTATGGGCAGGAAAGCGAAGTGAGTCAGTCATTAATGTTTCCTTCGAGACTTTCGGGTTTGAAATATACGCGGCTGTTGGTTTCAAACTTGAGAATGAGAAGCCACACTTTTGTACTCATCTTTTATAATATAGTATAGTTATATTTCTTATTTAATTTGAATTCCAAAAAGTAAATTTTCATTTCATCTCCGATTCGAACCCAACGACTATCGCCTCTAGCCAAATACCCTCATTTCGAACACAATGGGATATGTCCCATAAGCTGACTCGACTGTTTCGATCAGTTTCCGCTAAATTTAAAATATAAATCGATATCTTTTAAATTCAAACGTACATTTTAATTTACCGGGGCCACATACTGAATCTAAAAATTCCAGAAAAATAAATCTGGCTATGTTTTGACGACACAGTCTTAACAAAACTAATTTCGTTAAATTTGAGACCGTTTGAAAAATGGTGTAACGACCCGGATTTCGCCCGACCCGATCGATCACTAAAACCGACCAAGACCGTTCAAAACCCGAATATGTTAACTTTGGGAATACAACACATCAGAACAAATAACAACAGGCTTTTATAAACATTATAATAATATTACATCAGAGTACAGAATATATCAGAGTACATTGAATATAATAATACAGAGGAAGGTTAAATTACAATAAATGTAATACATTGCAGCAGATCAAATATACTAATCACAGCGGAAGGCTATCATGCTCTGGACACAGCTCTAAGCTTCGATCAAGAATCCTGTTTAATATATCTGCAAAATAAGCTACTCGACTGCCCCATGTTGAAAAGAGGGCACTCGAGTTTGCAAAGTGAAACAAACTACGGGTCAGTCATGAGACTGGTATGAGAAATCTTTACTTAACTTAACCAGTAATAAGGCTAATTACTAGATCACGCCGCTAACGCGGAACGGGTTTACTCCATTGGATTGCCAGTGCATAAATAAAGTAAATCGTTAAAACAATGCAATGCTTTTTAGAAAAATGAAACCATTATAAGACTCAGGTCCTATCACACAATGCAACGCAAGCCAGAGGATAGAGTTTTACATAATAATGGTCAAAAATGCTTGATACGATATAAACGGATTTGATATTACTATTAGTGTATATATGTTTTAAAAACATTTCAATCATAATGTATTAATCATAGACGGCATAGTATCCCATCCTACTATGTCGCCATACATAGGTATACAATCAAAACCACAGGATGTCGTATTGGAAATTGGGTTTCCATCAAGAGTCAAGGCTAGGAACGATCTCCTGACCGATTCGAGACACTCTAGCAATGTCTTAGGATGCGCACGCTGGCAAACCCTTGGATCCTGCAGGGCCGGTCCCCCAATAGTGCAATGGGTTGGATTGGCAATTCCAGAACACACGCTTCCCGATCCTATTGGACCTATAAATTGGCCATTGCGGCTAATAAAAATCCAAGGCGCCTCAATATCCATCAACCACATAAGTAAAATGTCGGGCCGTGATAAGCCCAAACACCACTTCTAGCTAGAAAGAAACGTGTGCACTCCCTGCGTTCCCTTGCTCCGTTTTTTACTCTACCGGGGTGTGAGGCTCACGAGGTAGCGAAATACACAAAGCTATGCCTAGATAGGCTATGCTTTGATCATCATCCACAAGGCTCTATTTTCAACAAAGCCCTGATCAATTGCATCTTGGCATGCCACATTGACAGTCCATACCATGCGATCGATAACTACCAATATATAACCTCTGAGCTCATGCGTCTCAGAGAAGCGTGTTAAGCAAGAGAATAAATTCTCCGCCACCAACAGATATATATTAAATAGAAACCAATTTACATGGAATGAAATCCAATGTCAGATACACATCCATTTATAAGTCTGTTCTGGGTCTGAACGAAACCGGAGTCACCTAGGTGCTCGCGTATCCGAACAATCAAAACGTACGTCCAGACGAAGTACTACTATTAACCCTTTACTGGGAGCGACCCAATGCCAGGCATCAGTAGTCGTCTGTTCGCGAAACAATTATACAATTGTAAACAACTGTAAAATTCGTTCGTCTTTCCTAAACAACAAGGATCGTTGTAGAGGGTGTCGAACTCAGGGACCAAATTATTTTATTAATAAATCCAATCAAGTTATCCCTAACTTTTGATTGGTTGAAAACAAAGAAAATAGCAGAAATTAAATAAAAGAGAGTTTTAACAATAAGTGAAAGCAATTAGGGAGCGATGACATAAATTAGATTAATATTCATCAATAGCCAAACAGATTAATCAGATCTAATTCATGTTTCTGTCACAAACATGAATCAACGATAATTAGGTTTCCAGAAACAAATATGTAAATAACAACAAGTATAGCCTATGCAGGAGCTCAGCTCTTAAACAACCATAGGCTATCAGGACAGATTCACTATTTTATTTCTAAAACCCTAAATATTAAATCTAAATCTGATAATTGTTAGATCGAACTCGAATATACCCTGTGAAGGAGCACAGCTCTTAAACGACACAGGGTATGAAGGTTCAGATCTAACCCTTAGTTCAAATCTAGATCTACATACATGAAGTTCTAATCTTTTGGCTATGTGATTCGTATTGAATCATAACTGTTAGCGTCATCACCCCCTAATTAAAGAGGATTAGCTAGACATAGCTAAAAGAAAAGAAAATAAAAAGAAAATAAACAACATAAATAAAATGCAATAAAAACTAAATAGAAGAGAGAAAGAAGAGTTTTATTCCAATAGAAGAGAATTACAGAATAAAACTAAGTGTGTTTTTACATGAATGAGATACAAGGTATTTATAACTGATATGACAAAGACAACTAGGCTAGTTACACAATGTGGGACTAAAGATTTAGCCCAAATAACACATAAGCCAGTGTGAACAGGGTTGTAGAGTAAGAGGCCTTGTAAGTGAGCCAGTGTGAACGCGTACAGTGCATGAATGAGAAGCCTTGCAAAGGAGCTAACGTGAACGCTACATGAGTGAGATGGTCTGCAATTGAGCCAAATGTGAACACAATATGAGTCTTTAGTGAGCCAAATCTACCCAACTGAACTCTATTTGCAACCGTTCTTCAAGCTTTAAACTCTTCAAGCTTTAGTAATTTCAACTTCACTCTTTTTCAGCAAATTCTTCATGCTTTATCCATGAAATGCTCTAAACCAAGCTTTTTATCAACAATCTGAAAATACAGCTATAAATACACAATATCAATTATTTAAAAGATAAAATAAGATAAATATGCGGATAAAATATACACATTTACGTGTATATCATCGTCCATTCGATGTGAAGATCGTCGGTTTTCATCCACCGTCTTCAATGTCTTCGACTTTTAATCGTCGTAGTAATTATTCAGAATGGGTTAAACCCGGTCTTTCTGAATAACTCGCGTATTTTTATAATTAAAAATCAAGTGTTATAAGGACACATTCAACGCCTCTTTCCAATTCAGAATATTCTTTAAATAAAATATTCATATTATTAGGGAAAGGTTCCCATTAATTTTATCAAAGATAAATATTTCAAATTTATTCTTAAATCTTATTTTCAAAGATTTATTAATATTCCAATTCAGTTTTAATATCCAAAATCACTACTATACGACTATTCCGATTTAAGAAATAAATCTTATTTTTAACTGGGTTAAAGAATCAATGTCATTTAAAAACATTGTTCACGACAAACCCAAAAATCATTTTCCAATAAATAAATATAAATTGAAATACCAATAATCTTAGTTGAAAGATTTATTCTTTATTTACATGGAATTCTTTGTTTAAAAATATTCTTTATATAAAAGATATTCTGAATCGGAAAGCGACTCAATCATTTACCATATAATTTTGGTTATATGGATTTCATACATCGTATGTAAATGACAATAATTATAAATAATCATCAAACCATCCATTCAACATCCAAAGTGAAGTTCTCAACTGTGTGAGCATTAAAATGAAATAATAATACTCATCGCAGCCTGTCAATCTATCGATTGACATACAAATAACTATTGGGACTAGTGTATATCAATTATCATCCCAATAGCCATGTGGGGTTTTCATCCAACAACTGTACATATAAATAAATAATTTGTTAATTAATTTAACCAATTTTTAATACTATCAACATGTTGATAGTGATGGACAAAACATGATATTATATTCCTGGCATTGAATAAAAATATATTTTACTCGTATAATTTCCTTACACTTTGCTAATATCTAATAGAACGTAATTTATTTATGTGCCATTATTGTGGATGACAGATAATAGGATAACTTTCGTTATACTTAATTTGTATATAATTATTCTTAACGTAAAAAAATAAACTCATTTGTATATGTTTCAATGTATAAATCAACACATAAAAATATTTATTTTAAATTGCATACAAATTCTAATGTATGCATCAACATATAAAGAAGTCATTTTATCTCACCTATACATTCTAATCTATGTTTAGACCAAGAACATGATTCTTATAATTGGATATAAGCTTCAGCGTAAGTTTGCAAAATAATAATGATTTTAATATTCGCATATAAATTCTATTTTATGTTATGCAAATAAAAATGATTATTTTATTTGTATATAAATTATATCTCAACAAAATGTATAAGAAGTGTGATACATTCATTTGCCAACAATTCTATTTTATCAAAATGCTATTTGCGTTTAATTCTTATTTGACAAAAATGTCTTTTTTGGTTTCAACCAATATAAATTGACGAAAGTGATTATTTTATTTCAACTAATGTAAATTGACAAAAGTATATATTTTGACAAAAAATATGGTTTGCTTTAACTAACCTATTGTGACTAAAATGCATATTTTGACTTAACTACTCCATTTCAACAAAACAACAAAGAAGATGACTTTGTTTTTGTTGACAAATCTAATTCAACAAACAAATATAAGTGATGAGTTTGTTTTGTCGACAAAATGATAATGTTTTGTTTAAGCCATTACATTTTGACAAAAGTGACAAAATGTATTTCAACTATCGTAAATTGATAATGGTGAATGTTTCTGCTTCATTCTTTTAAGTAACAAAAAAAATGAATAATTTGCCTCATCCCTCTAAAATGACAAAAGTGGATACATTTTTTTTAACCTTTTTAAATGACAAAATTATATAATTTTTGTCTTATTCTATCTAAACGATAAAAATGTATCTTTTTGTATTGCAACAAAAGGACAAATAAACCTTATCTATTTATTTACCCTTTTTATTAAAGCTAAGATGACATAAAAATATATGTTTTAATTCTAATCTTTTTATTATAACCTATGATGAAGATAATAACATTTTATTAAATTTATCAAATTTTCAACAAAGATGAATTCATTTTATCATAATCTTTTTATTTACTCTAGTTTTAAAGTAAAAATGATATTTTTAATCCTATTCTTTTATTTATATCTAAAATGTAATAAAGTGTAACTTCATAAACTGTGCTTTTTATTTGCATCTAAAATGCAAATAAAAGGGTAATATTTTAATTTATGATTTATTTGCAACAAAGAATGCAAATAAAAATAGAACTTTTAACTTCATGTTTGGTTTGCATCAAAGAATGCAAATAAAATGCAACTTCTAATTCAAGGTTTTATTTGCATCTAAATTTGCAAATAAAAATGCAACTTCTAATGCAATATTTTATTTGCATCAAGGAATGCAAATAAATATGCAATTCCTAATTCAATATTTTATTTGCATCAAGGAATGCAAATAAATATGCAACCTTTAAATTTCATAGTTTATTTGCACCAAAGAATGCAAATACAAATTCAACTTTTAATTCGGTAGTTTATTTGCGTCAAAGAATGCAAATGGAAATTCGACTTTTAAATACGGTGTTTATTTGCATCAAAGAATGCAAATAAATATATAATCTTTTACCTACGATGTTTATTTGCATCTAAATATGCAAATAAAATATAATCTTTATTAAATATTGTTTATTTGCATCTAAATATGCTAATAAAATATAATCTTTATTAAATGTTGTTTATTTGTGTCTAAATATGCAAATAAAATATAATCTTTATTAAATGTTGTTTATTTGCATCTAAATATGCAAATAAAATATAATCTTTATTAAATGTTTTGCTTGCAACTTAATTTACCAACAAAAATGTAACCTTTTAAATCATATTTTATTTCTATCTAAAATAAAAAATAAAAATGTAATATTCATTCTAGTGTTTTTGTTTGCATTTAAAAATGCAAGCAAAATGTAATTTTAATTTTAATGTTTTGTTTGCATCTAAAATTGCAAACAAAAAATATGGTTTTAATTCTAATTGTTTGTTTGCATCTAAAATTGCAAACAAAAATATGATTTTAAATACTTCAATGCATATTTGCGTTAGAGAATGAAAATAAAAGAATATTTTATATTTCAAAGTGCATTTGCATAAAAAATGCAAATAAAAGAACATTTTACATTTCTATTTATATCTGCATAAAAGAATGCAAATAAAAGATCAATTATATTTCTATATATATTTGCATATAAGGATGCAAATAAAAGATCAATTATATTTTCTATATATATATTTGCATAAAAGGATGCAAATAAAAGATCAATTATATTTTCTATATATATTTGCATAAAAGGATGCAAATAAAAGATCAATTATATTTTCTATATATATTTGCATAAATGGATGCAAATAAAAGATCAATTATATTTTCTATGTATATTTGCATAAAAGGATGCAAATAAAAGATCAATTATATTTTCTATATATATTTGCATAAAAGGATGCAAATAAAAGATCAATTATATTTTCTACATATATATATTTGCATAAAAGGATACAAATAAAAGAACATTTATATTTTCTATTCCAAATCAATGATTTTACAAAATGATTTATTTTTTTATCGATTTGGAAATTCTAATCCAAATCAATAACTTTTCAAAATTATTTATTTTTATTCAACACACATAGATATGTGTTTATACATCATCAATCAACAAATAAATCATCCACAATATTATAACATAACAGATTAGAATCATACACATTCAATCATCACATAACAAATAAATTAGATAATTAATTAATTAAATAAAAAGAAGAAATCACACATCGCTTTTTATCTGAATTTTCAAAGTGCTCAGTTCTAGTATCGATCTATTTCATCATCTAGATCTCCTCTCTACGAATCCAACGCAACCGATTTCATCAATTTCTGATTTCATTTGCAAAAGTTATGGTCGTTTAAATAGTTACAACATTTTATAATTAATTAAGGAATTAATTAAAAGGGGATTAACCTTCTTCTTCCTCACAGAACTACAAGTCGTTGTTTTACAAATTAGTTCAAAACTTTAATCCGATCTATCACGAAATCTGTAGCATGAGTGGACGATCAGACGATGCTGCGTCGGAGGAGGCTGAACGGCGCACCGGCGGGGGTGGTGGGGCCCAACTCGATGGCCGGCGGCGGATGGGGCGGCGGTTTGAACCCGCTGGGTTCGGCGGCTCGGTTCTCGTGCTACAGTGCACGCTAATGGGTGATTCAGGTATAGGTGCATAGAGGAGGAAAAGTTCTGCAAAAAGTTCCAAAGGAAGGAGTGATTTCGATGTACGGATGAGGAGAAATCGGAGGAGGAAGGAGGGAACACCATGGCCGTTCAACAAATTGGTGGCGGCTGCGTACGTATACTGATTAGGGTTAGGTATTTCTGGCCGTATATACTAGGTATTTATAATAGTATTTAATTTATTAATTCAAGGAAAAAGCCCGTTCATTCTTTCAGATCCAATTTCAGCCCAACGAAAATTGCTCCCAGGCAAATACCCATGTTCCGGACGCAATGGGCTGGGTCCCATGAGCCCAATCGAATGTCTGTGACCTAAAATCTTTAATTTAATATTTAAATCTTTTATTTAATTAATTCAAACTTATATTTAAATTCACCGGGGCCACATACGACCTCTAAAAATTCCAAAAAAAATATTTCTAGCCATGTTTTGACGATACGGTTCTAACAAAACTAATTTCATCGATTCTGAGACCGTTTGAAAAATGGCCATTTTCTGGTCGATCAGATTTGACTGAAACTAACAAAACACATTTTCTTTTGCCACGCTCACATATTAATTCTAAAATTTATGAAAATTGAAACCTAGCAATAATTCAACATTCTGGTTCCAACAAAAGTGGTTTCGTCGAAAATGAAGGTCGTTTGAAAAATGACAATTTTTAATATTAAAATATATATATAAACTCTACACGACTATCCTGATTTTTAAATTGGGCATATCTTTTTATCCCCGCTATGAAATTTCGATTTCTTGGATTCGTTGGAAAAATATTTTTAAATAGATTCTAATATTTTTGGTTTCACTTAAATCCATTAAATTTTGAATCCGGTACATTCGGTCAAAGTTCAAGTTTGACTTTTCATACTACCCCGCTATTTCTAACTCCTTTTATAACTAAAATTAAAATTATTCATTCTAACTTCGATTTTAAATAATTCTTTAATCATTATTATTTAAAATAAATTATTTTAACTATTAAAATTCCATTAAAATTTCTCAAATACAAATTTTAAATTGGTTCAGAATTTGCGGGTTGTTACAATCGGTCATTTTTCAGTCGATTAAATTCAAACTGAAATTGCCAAACACGTTTAAACCCGACAGGCTCACATATTGGTTCCAAAAATTTTGAAAATTGGAATCTAGTAATAATTTGATATTCCGGATCCAACAAAAGTGGTTTCGTCGAAAACGGAGGTTGTTTGCAAAATCTCCATTTTAAGGGCTATATTTCCATATCGACTATTCTGAATTTTCAACTGGACATAACTTTTTATTCCCACAATGAAATTTTGATTTTTCAGATTCATTGGAAAGATATTTTCAAATAGATTCTAATATTTTTGGTTTCACTAAAATCCGGTTTATTTTGAATCCTGTACATTCATTTGAAATTTGAAATCGAATTTTCAAACTACCGCGCCATTTCCAATTCCTTTTATAATTAAAATAAATATTTATATTCTAACATCGATTCAAATAAACATATACGTTCTAATTCTATTTAGAATAAATTTCTTGTTGTTATTATTTAAAATAAATCATTTTACATATTCAAAATTCATTATTGCCAAAATAAAAAATTTAAATTAGCTCGGATTTTCCAGGTTGTTACACATGTCATATAATTATTTAAATAATAATCAATCAAATTCAATTAATAAGAATATATTGCATGTACACAGATTCGTCATTTTGAAACCATGTAGTACACAAGTCCATATTGTGTTCATATCAAATCTTATTAACATGAATGATTGCTTAATTATGGAACATGGCTATTAGAACCTAAAATTTTATAGCCTACGAACTGGAATCAATACATTTAATGAAAGGATACGTTTGGATCATGAATTGAAATACAAGACAGTATATTTGGGCATTTAATATTTTTGGTTATTTAACAGCCAAGTATGCCACTAAAATACAAATAAGAACAAAGATATACACATGTAATTGTACCTCAAATTAGGCTTAGCTGTGCCTTTTCCTAGGGAAGGATTAAGTGTGAAAGCATTGTCAAGAAATAAAGTTGGCAACAAAGATAAAGATATTTTATGTTACTTACAAAATTGAGAACACATTGGAAGTAGGACAAGTAAACAAATCAATTTAATTTCATAGCAGCACTTCAGCTATTAAGGGAGAGGCTGCATATCTACCCACCTTCGGAATAAGAAACCTGTTGACTTCCTTATACTTTAAATGGCTGGTTATACTACATGTTTCTTAACCTTAGAAGTGATTGGTATTGTAAAACATGACAACCAGGGTCAAGAACACTCCTTTTTAATCAAACTAAGCATAACAACAGCTGCACATGATCGAACAAAGAGCATACACATCAAAGTAGATTGCCATGACTGTTTTGTTGATGCAACTAGAAATAACTGAACACATAGTGTTCCCATCAATCAACTGCAAATCTATATTGCTCCATTTCCCTAAATATACACCTCTGCACCTCTATACTATAGCTATTCTTTCCAATCCAAACAAAACAGCTATGAAACAACTATACAATAAGCTATCCTCTCCATCAACAAGGCAACTCCATACCTATTTTCAATCAGTCATCGCAGCATCCTAGGTTATACCATCCATCTAGGCAAGACGGCCTATAAACCAGCCTGTCAAACTTATAAACCATCAACTATTTCCTCTATAAATACCATGTTATACCTATGTGATTCCATAACTTAGAAGCCATCTTGAATACTAACTAGAAGAAAAGAAAATGGCCAAGCCGAACGTGAATAGAAAGGAAACTGGATTTGGCAAGACAAATATTGTGAGTGCACTTTTCCCCATTTACATACTAATTGTTGTATATAGTGATGCCATGCCTTTATAGATGTTGTGTTGGTTGATTTAGTTTTCATATAAAACCTGAAACCCAAAACCAGTGAGGTTGTGAGTAACCTTCCTCCCATATGCTTCATTATCAGCTCACCCTCTGCACAACTCTGTGTACATCCATTAAATCAAACCAAATGCACTAGTTGAAAATCTTTTAATAATGTATAAAATCTTGTTAATAAAATGAATGAACAAAGTGTACCCTGAAATTTGCTGGGAAGATTCACATCTTACCTCTTGAGAAATTTAAGCAAGTTAATCTCGGTAGTTCATTAGATTCTTCAATTATGATTAAGTTAATCTCGGTAGTTTATTTGTTTCTTTAAATTTTGATTATGTTAGTCTCAATGGTTTATTAGACGCATGCTATCGATCTTTAAAATATGGGCTGCTATACTATACAGTGAAATCTCGACGTACACACAAATGAAAAATGGTATGCAAATAGTAGTTATGAAAAGGCCAAAACGTCGGGCTTTATGTATGTTAAAAACATTAGAGGGAGACATCAAATAAAGTTGTGACAGACTCCAGTCCCTTGTGAACTGATTAAGGAAAACATTATTTTTCAAGGGCGTGAAAAATAACTTTTGTCCTTATTGAACATGGGGAGGAAAATAAAAGGGGATAGATTTGCATGGATCAAGATAAGAATAGACAAATATATTGTACGTAAGAGACAAATAACTGAAGGAAATGTGGCTAAATGTTCTTAACATCAGTAGGTAAGGGACTGAGAACGTTTCCAGACAACTGGGTATATTTATATTAAAAAAACACAAGAAAGGAATAAAGCAGGGGAACAGAGCTGCGATTTAACACCAAGTTTTGATTCAAGGAACTGAAGCCAAGTTTTGTGATGGAACTAATTTCAGATAAGGAAACCACATTTGTGGCAATGAAGCGAAGTCAAATGGCCAAGGTAGCGGTTGTGCATGAGCACGGTGCACGGGGTTCACAGCTGGAGGAACAATAGAAAGAAAAATAAAAATAAAAAAAGGAAGAAGAGGGAGAAGGGGCGTGACTGAACTGCGTATGTTATATGTGTTCGATCTGTAGTAGTGGAGAGAGAATCAAAGAAGGATGGGAGAGTAACGAGCTACAAGCAGACAGAAGAGATGGTGAGAAAAGGAAGGAGTGTAGCGCGTTTCTTTTGGTGCAGACAAGATTTGCATGGGCCTTTGGACTTTCGGTCCTTTGAACTTTACTTAAAAAAAAGAACGGAACTATGGGTGAGCGTTCGGTCTGTTCGGTTGGTTTGAACGTAAAAAAAGCTCAAACCGAAATTGAATTTATTTAACCGAACCAGACCGAATTAATTTCAGTTAGTTCAGTTGATAACCGGTTTAACAGAACATGAAAGATGTATTATTATTCAACTGATAGATTCACTGAAAATAAACCATAAAATTATGTTTGGAGGAATTTTATACAGTAAATTTTATGTTTATGATGAAATTTGATCTATTTGAAGAAAAGCCTTTGTATTACATAACTAAAATTAATTATTTAAAGTACTTCAATACGAAAAAAATAGATTATAAATTAAAAATTCGGTTAAACCGATAACCAAAAAAAATTTATTTTACAAACCGATTTAGTTTTAAAACCGAACCGACTGAAATGAATCGGTTTGGTCGGTTAATTCGGTTTGAACCGAATATTGCTCACCCCTAAACGAAACAGAACAGCAGTGGAAGATTGAAAGAAAAGGAAGTGCGAAGCATCAGGAAAGAAAAGGAGAGGAGAGTACATGCGGGTTCAAGCAAAAGAGAGGAAATGGGCGTGGCTTAGTGATGTTGGGCCTTGTTTGGACCAAGAGTAATAGGTAAAGAAATACTAGATTAAAAAAAAGATTGAAAAGGGAATGGGCTGAACTATGGGCTAATAGGAATGAAATAAAATTAAAGAAATGAAAGAAGGGAGAACTGGGCTGAGATGATGGGCTGCATTTTTTTGGGCTACTGAAATCCTAATGGAAATGAAATAAAATTATAAAGATTGTAGAAAGGAAATGGAAAATAAGTAAAAAGAGGGAAAAGAAAATAAAAAAGAAATGGTAAAATAGAAAAGAATATTGAAGGATAGAATTTTAATTCTAGAAAAAGGGTAGAGTACAAATATAAAAAATAATAATCAAAGATTTTTAAAATGTAAAAGTATTATTTAGTGTATATGTATATGTATATGTATATGTATATGTATATGTATATGTATATACATATATATATATATATATATATATATATATATATAAGGTAAAGAGAAGAAGTGATAAGGATGATAATCTGGGAAGCAGATAGTAGGTGATCGGGCAGGGATTATTATAAGTAGAGTTGAACTTCGTTAAGGGATAAATAGAGTTATTCTTATATAAATATAATTATTTTGTATTCTTTGGATTAATTGAAATAGAAATAAATATGGATTCACTTGGATCTAAAATTCGTTAATTTGTTCAAGTTAGATTAATTGAACTAAAATTGACGTTATGATGTTGAACGTTAGTAATATTGTCGAGATAAACTCAATCGTTGGAATAAACATTGAAATGTTAGTAAATATATAAATATATTTAAACCAAGAAATGATTTAAAAAGTTAAATTAACAACATTTAAACTAAATGTTGATATCTATGTAAATGTGAATTTATATAGCAACCAGATAACTGTATTAACCTTGTACTAATATTTATTAGTGAAATGAGTTAGACAAGGACAAAAGAAATGTCGTTCACAATCCAAAATGAATAACAGTGGAAGCAGATGCTTTGCAAAATAAGATTTTCAGTGGGAGATATTAATAAGGAAAATTGGTTTAACTTATAACGTTGAAGTTATTCTAAAGTTCAGAAAAATAAATGGGATTTAGAAATGAATCGAAAAGGGGTCCTAAATTGATAATTGATTAAGGAAAGTATCGTTTACTTTCCATTTTAAATAAATATTTAAACAAATTTTATATAGTGAGTTAATTATTCAGCTAAAAAATAGTAATTATACTTATATGTGGTATGTATATTGAAGTATGGACGATAATAATACTTTTATGATCGATAAAAATAAAATGGGAATCTTAAACGAAATTAAATCGTAAATAGATATGATTTGGGAATAACTAATTTCCAATATCAATAAACTGATGGACAATGTTTATTTAAACTGTTGAATTGTGATAGGACAAATCTAGTGTATTTGAATTGTTAATTTGATCTGAATATAATGCTGTAACATAACCCAATTAACCTGTGTAGTCACATCTTGTTTATATTGACTACTGTTGAAATATGGGATCTTGTATGTTAAATATTTTCAGTATAAATCTTGATAATCAATTAAGGATGTAGTAACACGCATGAAATATATTGATCTGATTACTTTAAGTACCACTTGTCCCTAAAAGATATTAACGTCCATCGTATTAAAGAGACCGGGATTGGTTTTCTAAATGAAATCCAAATACCACTTTGTTTCGACCTAGACATTGATTAATTTGAAGTAAAATTGAAGACCATTGAAGACGGTGTTTGTGCAAGGGTTGCTCTGTTAATCCTAGGTAGAAATTTCCTAAGATGGATTTACAGAATAGTGCATTCGGTTTGTCCAGACCCAGGACAACTTGTATGGACGAATGTTTGATAGAGTATACCTAACAGATCACGTAAGCTGATCTCTTCAAAACTATGTTTGGTGGCAGAGGAATTCGTTTCTCTTATCTTTATACCCATAGTTTTGGGGAAATTAATTTGTGATTTGACGAGTTTGACAATATGCATTCAAAGTGAATAAAGATATGTTGTTCTAAATGGTAAGTTATGACCTCAAGCCTCACAACCGGGAAATGACAAAAATCGGGCATGCAACATGGCTATGTGGGTCGCTCCCATTAGGGTGTATTATCACCATCTAGAGAATATTCATTTCGTTACTTCTTTTGCTTCTGTATCTCCTAGGAACGGTTATGTTGCTAGCAACCGTAAGGTGAGAAAATATTTGATACACCCAAGTGAAATGAGTGGTCGGTTATGTGTGGGCTGGTTTGCAAGACGTTCTTGTTGAACCAAGTGTATTCCTCTCTAGAGATACACTATCAGAAGGTCATACCTTATCATAGTTGGAAATCCATTATCCCTAAGCGCCAGCGGTTTTGTTTGTATACTAATATATGGAGCGTGAGATGCAAGCGTTCCTCTAGGTTTTAATTTATTTATGGAAACCCTGGACATTATTATAATATCAATATAGTTATGATTTCAAATTGTTTTGAGTTATCATAAGGTAAAAACCATTCATGTTTATGTGTGGATCGGTCTTATGATTAACTTTCCTTTCAGAAGGAATTTTCCAAGTTAAGCAAACTATTTAAAATCGTTTACTCACACCAGTCCCATGACTGACCTATAGTTTATTTTTCTATCTTTTTCCCTAAACTCTTGGGTGCCCAAATTTGTATGGGCAGTCAAGTAGTCCATGATTTTATAGATGATCTGGAAGGAGCTGGAGCAAGAGGTTTCAGTATTAGATATATAGAGTTCTCACTGTGATGTATATATTATGTACTCTGATGTTGTATGTAAGTTCAGATACAGTTTTGTATTTTCCAAAGATTATATCTATATTATATTTTATTCTGCTGCGATTGTGAGATTCGGTGTTATTCATTTCTTTCTTCTATCTTATTTCTTCTATTCTTTTTTTCTATCTCTTCCATTTCTCATCCTCTAACTTCTTTCTATTAATGGTTGGTATTTTCGTGCAATTTGGGTCAGACTTGTATGGTATTGATCGACTCAAAGGGCTCGAATTTGCGGGTCGTTACACATGGCTATATCTAATGGACTCATTAGATAAGAATCATGGTTGTATCTAATGAGTAAATTAGATATGAATCAAAGCCATAACTAATTGACCCTTAAGGTGCTGCTTTTTGGTTCTTTAGATACAACTATTAACCATACTTAATGTAAACTAGAAATGACTTATGTTCGTATCTAAATGATAAGTTAGATACGACTTAAAGCCATAACTAATTAACAAATAAGGTGTTGCTATTTGGTCTATTAGATACGGTTGTTAACCATACATAATATATCATTTAATCTGGACCAAATTGGTCAATTAAATAATGCAATTACACATATACAATCAAATTATACAATCACAGACATATGAACGGCAGTTCCAATACCACACATATAACCATTCTGAGATATCAAAACTAGTAAATTCATCAATTTATATAATCATATGCATACAAATGATAAACATCACATATATATCCAATACCACATCAAATAACATACATATATCGAAAATCACAATATCAAGTCTAATATCAAATAACAAGTCTAGACATGCTTTAATAAAAACTCATCATAACTTAATAGGTCATGAGGCCTAATTTTTTATTTACTATCGTATGCAGCATGACCAAACATTTCCACATAACTTCACCACTGAATCAAAATGTACTTTACATCACTGCCCACATCCACGGAAAATCTTTAATTGATACTGCTAACCCCTACTATTTCGATGGTGATGACATTCTGATTCAATTGAGACCATCAATGTGACTTTAGTACTTCCCCTGCATTCACATATGCATGAAAAAGGAAAAGAATGAGACATGAATATGATATGCTTACGATGTAATCAACTTAAAAATGATAATGAAACTAGACATTTAACATATATTTAAGGCATATATTTCTTATTGTACGATATTTCTTAATGTATGTTTGTGTTGTCAAGACTCTTGATCAACGAGTAACATATAATTGAACATGTTCTTTTAATTAAGCGATATCATTTATAGATCTAAATCGATATAAACATGATGCAACTAAGATAAAACAACTTCTAATTTAAACCATTACAAAGGCAGTAATTTGCATGCACATAATCACTGAGTTGAGTGAAAAGCCTCCTTATCTCTTCTTCTAATTCCAAAGCATAAGTAATGGCTCTAGTTGTGATACATTCATCTATCCACTATCAAAATTCACATACATTTGGATTTAGAGGACAACGCTAGTATCGACGACCAACATCGTTTCCATGTCGTACAGTTAAAGTGGTACTTTAAAATCACAGAAACATGCAACATTCACAGACTGAACCTCATCATCATCAATGATGTTTTGAGAAGGAGGAATTGAACTTCGAAACCACTGGGTTCATTGAGGAGGTTGTTCTTGTTGTTGGTGATCTATCTGCATTTAGTGCATCCCTACTTCAAGCTCTCCCTATCGCAAATCTATTTAGTTTCGCTCTTCCATTTCAATGTACCATAAAGTCGGTTCTCTAGATGAAGACTGGTTAGGATTCGATGGTCCAGACGAAATGTCAGTGTATTCGTATGAGCTTGGATATTCAATAGGAATTAATTGTCAAGCTGAAAAAATGTACCTTGGTTACTGACATGTACACCAGGAAAACACCCTAAGCGTAAATGTATCTTGTTTTTAAGTTCTATAATATGCAATCATCTTAGAATAACCCCAATAATCTAAGCATAAATATTTGCTCGATTGGTTATGATTAATAAACTGAATGCATTGACAAATGACTTTCTTTCTTTCAATAGCGTAATAAGGAATCAGAACCTATCTTTTTTTATTTTCTTCACACTTTCATTATTTTAATGGTTGCATCGAGCTTACTCTCCATCCTGATTGCATGTAAGACTTGTGGCATGCTAAACACCTAATTGATTGATTTCCTCTTTCAACAAGTTCAAGACCTAAAAAGGTGACATGTTGAGCCACTTTATTAATGGATGCATTCGACCACCATCGAGTTATTAAAAACATTCAAATTTTCTTCTTTGTCTCAACTTTTCAAGTTTAAATCTATTGTTAGTTGTATGATATTTTCCTCAAAGTTATATCATCATAGGAAAAGATGAAGACATTTCAAAATTATTAGTGTCTCACATCATTCTTGTACACCACTGCATTGCTACCTTACCCTGCACAAGAAAGTGACTGCATCTGATCATCAGTGCATGTCTACTATTTTTCAAATCTAGAAATCATTCAAAAAATCAAGAAATTATTCAAGAGATCAGACCGTGCATTCCTTGAAATGCATTTTGGTTAAGTGATATGCATGCCCTGGAATGCATACTTCCCTGCATTTTGGTTAAGTAATATGCATTCATTTGAATGCATTTAGGTTTAGAGAGATGCATTACACAAATGCATATAAGTTATTCGATTGCATTTCTAAAAATGCATTTCGGTTACGTAAGATGCGTTCCATCAATGCATATTGATCTATGGTTGTCTTATGTCATTGTCTATGGAATTTCATGTAAGCCTTTTGGCATGCTAAGCACCTAATTGATTGATATGTGATTTCAATAAGTTTAAGACCTAAAAAGGTGACCCGTTGAGCCACCTTATTAATGGTTGATTCACTTTTTAAATCAATTAATAAGCCAAGACAAGATTGTAAAATAAATTTGTAAGTGAGACTTTTATTTATTTTAAATCCTTTTCAATTTACCTTTCCATTAGTTCATTATATGTTATTCAGCCTGTAGTAGAAAAATAGGAATGTTTTGGATCCTCCTTTGAACATCCTTCAAAGCATGTTTTCTTACACTAAAGTCTTTCAGATTCATATTAAAGCCTTCGAATGATATCACTTCCATTAAAAGCAGTAGATTTAAAAAGTGAACAATTGGAAATGCAGATCAACAACAATTTAGCACAACTTAATAAAATCTGGAATGCATTTCAGGTAAGTGAGATGCATCCTTTCAATGCATATAAATCTGGAAAAGATACAACAAAATCAAAATAACAGTTTGAATGTTATGATCAAACTTCCGTCATACTGGCGTACTTTCTAAACTTCTACATATAAATCATCTTTATCTCTTTAAAATAATAAGTATTTCCCAAGCATATGCAAATGAACATAATAATACGTGCATACAATTTTATGCTCCCTAATATGAGAAATAAATAAACCAAGGTATATGTACTTATGATTATGGATTTAGATGTAACTCATAGCTATGAATCTGGACAACTCTAGTGAAGAAAATGATAAACATGTGCATATTACGTGTGTAATAACCCGGAAATCTAAGCCAATTTAAATTTTTTATTTTGGCGAATTAAATGAATTTTGAATATTTAAAATAAATTATTTTAAACAATAATGACGATAAATTTATTTTGAATAGAATTAGAACGTATATATTTATATAGATCGTCGTTAGAATATAAATAATTATTTATAATTATAAAAGGAATTGAAAATGGCGCGGTAGTTTAAAATTTCGATTTCAAAGTTCAAGTGAATGTACAGGATTCAAAATAAACTGGATTTTAGTGAAACCAAAAATATTTGAATCTATTTGAGAATATCTTTCCAAGAATCCGAAAAACTGAAATTTAATAGCGGGAATAAAAAGTTATGTCCAGTTGAAAATTCAGAATAGTCGTTGTGGAATTCTGGCCCTTAAAAATGGAAATTTTGCAAATGACTTCGGTTTTCGACGAAACCACTTTTGTTGGATCCGTGATGTCAAGTTATTGCTAGGTTTCAAAATCTGTAATTTTCTGAATCAATATGTGAGCGCGGCAAAGGAAAACGCGTTTGACCAGTTTCAGTTGATTTTAGACAACTGGAAAATGGCCATTTTTCAAACGGTCTTCAAATTTGACGAAATTAGTTTTGTTAGGAACGTATCGTCAATACGAAGCTAGAAATAATTTTTCGGAAATTTTTAGAGTCTGTATTTGGCCCCAGTAAATTGAAATGTGCGTTCAAATTGAATATATATAGATTTATATTTTGATTTTGACGAAAACTGGTCGAAACGATGGAATTGGCCTACGAAACATATCCCATTGTGTTTGGAATGGGGGTAATTAGCCATGGACGACAGTCGTTGGACTGGATTTGGGGTTTGAATGAAAACCCACCTTTTTAGAGAATAAAATGAAAATAATATATATATATATATATATATATTTTATACCCCTCTCCCCATACCCCTTTTTTCACTTCAGCCCCCCCGTTCGAAATAAAAAAAAGAAGAAAAAAAAAACGATCGACGCCTCAGCTGAGAAACCCTCCGTTGCGCCGCTGCCCAGACTGGCGAGCCCCACTCCCGTCGAGCCACCCCCTCCCCTCTTCTTCTCCCCGAGCTCCTCCTCACTCCTCCTCACTCCCTCCTCTCCATCGCCGTTCAGTGAAGGCCGAAACCCCCAAAAACCCATCGCCGGAAATCATACCCGCCACCACCATCCTCCCGATCGACGACCACCAGCGAGCGGCTCTTCCCCCCCTTTCAGTCGTTGGCATCGAACTGCCCCCCCCCCCCCCAGCAAGAGAAAGGTAAATAAAATTGATTTTTATTTCAGTTTCTTTGATTTATTTATTATATGAAATACTGAAATAAAAAGGTGGTTTTTTTTAGATAGAACATATAGAGTTTTGTACAAGAAAGTATATAGATTTTTTATAAGAAAGTTTATACTTTTGTATGAGAAAGTTTAGATTTTTTTTAACATGATAAAGCTAGGATTTATACAAAGAAAAGATTATATTTTTTCTACATGAAAAGATTATATTTTTTCTACATGAAAAGAATATATTTCTCTACATGAAAAGATCATATTTTTTCTGTGTGATAAGATTGGGTTTTTAACACCAAAAAGATGAGTTCTTTAAAAATAAAAAGATGAGTTCTTTAAAAATAAAAAGGTTGGTTCTTTAAATATAAAAAGGAGAGATTTTTAAAGTTAAAAAGATTTGATTTTTAAGAATAAAAATATGATTTTTATATAATGTAAAGAATAAAAATATGATTTTTATATAATGTAAAGAATAAAAAATATGATTTTTATATACGGAGAAGAATAAAAATGTGATTTTTATATGAATAGTTCAAGAATAAAAATGTGATTTTTATTGTAAACAGCGTGAAATGGTTGAGTTGGAATGTCGGGCAAATCCAAGCCAATCAGAAATTCAGAAATAAAACTGTGGAGTGGAACCCCAAGGTGAGAACTCCTCACTTTTATTTTAATTTCTAGTTTGAAATATATACTAGGATGCAGACGGTGCTTAGCAGCACCCAACACCCGTCGTCCACATACCATGGATGACTTGTTTGTTTGATTGCTGTGTTGTGAAATTTGACTGTTGATTGTGATGTGCGAAAATATATATTTATGTATTGAAATAAAATATATATTCATGTGTTGAAAGAAAATATATATTCATGTGTTGAAAGAAAATATATATTCATGTGTTGAAAGAAAATATATATTCATGTGTTGAAATAAAATATATATTCAGGTGTTGAAAGAAAATATATATTCAGGTGTTGAAAGAAAATATATATTCAGGTGTTGAAAGAAAATATATATTCAGGTGTTGAAAGAAAATATATATTCAGGTGTTGAAAGAAAATATATATTCATGTGTTAAAAGAAAATATATATTCATGTGTTGAAAGAAAATATATATTCATGTGTTGAAATAAAATATATATTCATGTGTTGAAATAAAATATATATTCATGTGTTGAAATAAAATACATATTCATGTGTTGAAATTAAATACATATTCATGTGTTGAAATTAAATACATATTCATGTGTTGAAATAAAATACATATTCATGTGTTGAAATAAAATACATATTCATGTGTTGAAATAAAATATATATTCATGTGTTGAAAGAAAATATATATTCAGGTGTTGAAAGAAAATATATATTCATGTGTTGAATGAAAATATATATTCAGGTGTTGAAAGAAAATGTATATTCAGGTGTTGAAAGAAAATATATATTCATGTGTTGAAATAAAATAAATTCACGTGTTGAGTAGAAAATAAATTCATGTGTTGAATAGAAAATAAATTCATGTGTTGAATAGAAAATAAATTCATGTGTTGAATAGAATTAAAATTCATGTGTTGGATAGAATATAATTCATGTGTTGAATAGAAAATAAATTCATGTGTTGAATAAAAATATATATTCATGTGTTGAATAGAATAAACATTCATGTGTTGAATAAAAGCCGTGTTGATTAGATTGACGCCATTTTGACGTGAACGATATTTATATCAATTTTATTCATTTTTATAATGAATATAGAAAAGAAAGTGATTTCAGAATATGACGTTTTGAAAATATTATCATTTATAGATTAATGATATGGAATATTCAATTTTGATTAGAAATTGAATAGGAAGTTGAAATCGTTTTGAAAACAAATTTAAAACGATTTATAAAATACGTTTTAAAAGGAAATCGACGAAGTATATATTATATATATAATATAATGGCCTGAATAGAACGCGCCGTGCCGCGGCAGTTCGCGAATTTCGACCATTGACTTCGAATGGATATTACGGGAGATCCGATCTTCAGATTCTCCTAAAACCGGAACCGTTGGGTTCGAATCGAAAAGAGCTTTCTAAGAATATTAGAGATTTGAAATCTAACGGATGGATTTGGAATTATGTCCAAATCAAATTTGGAAAAGGTCGCTGTAAGTGCAGTTCGATGGCCGTTGATGGAATTCGACTGTACGGGCCTTGATAAAATTATTAAAAATAGTAATAATTTGTGTAAAATCATAAGAAATGATTTGTGAAGAATTGAGATGAAAAATTCCAAATTTGAAAAGATAAAAATAGATTTTTATCGAAATGAACTAGTTTTGAACTAGAATAATAATTTATTTATTTTTAAACAAATAAATTGGATTTGAAAGGGTTTTAAAAAGTAACCAGAAGTTTCAATAATTGAATTGGAATGGAATGTGATTTTGGGTTTATAGTGAACCGTGTTTTAAATGACATTGGTTCTTTAACCCAGTTAAAGACAGGATATTGATTTTTGGGAAGATTAAAACTAAGTGGAGTTTTAATGAATCTTTAATTAGATTGAAGTGATCGATAATGGGGTATCACCAGTTTTGCTCCAGGCGATAGTTAAATCTTTAATTAGATTTGAACGTGAAATGGTAATTGAATTTACCTGTAACACCGTGGTGATAGATATGAAGTATGACCTGTTTTACTTCATGGGATGAATAGGTTGGGGTTGGGAAATAAAATAAATGATTACTTCGGTGTGGTTCGCAAATCCCGACTAGTTTGAACTGATATTCAAAAGAAGATTAAAGGATAAATTTAAAGGATTAATCTTTGATAAAATTAATGGGAACCTTTCCCAAGGTGTAAGAATATTTGAATAAAAGAATATTCTGAATTGGAAAGAGGTGTATGTTGTGTTTGTGTAACACTTGTTTATTATATACGCGAGTTATTCAGAAAGACTTGGTTTATCCCATTCTAAATAACTGATTCGACGTGGTGTCGAGGATGAAGACGGTGGTCGAAGACCGGAGGTCTTCACATCGTTTGGGTGATTACTGATGAGCTTGATTGTGCTGTACACCCAAGAGGAGGGAATCAGTTGGTGATCGTCCAGACGTACTTGGAGATCGATGGATATGCGAGGTACAAGGTGCCTCCGGTTTCGTTCAGACCCAGAAAGGACTTGTATGGACTGTGTGTCTGACATTGGATTTTGCTCTGTGTTGATTGATCTCTATTAAATATACATCTGCCTGGTGAAGGGGAATACATTCCCTTACTTCACCCTTCTCTGAGACATACGGGATCAGAGGTTGTATATCGATAGACATCAGTCGCATGGTGTGAATTGCCTGTGTGGCATGCCTAAGTGGCAATGGATCAAGGCTTCTGTTGAAAAGCAAAGTCTTGTGGTTGATGATCAAAGCACAGCCTGTGTGGCATAGCTTTGTGTAACGTTGATTCGCGAGCCTCACACCCCGGTTGTGAACCAGAAACGGGAGAGGACCTCAGGGAGGGCATGCGTTTCCTTCTAGCCAGGGTGGTGTCAGTGACCTACCAGCCCTGACATTTATATTATTTTCACCTATGTGGTTGTTGCTGTTGCGAGGCGCCTCGGATATATCGGTGACTGTGTGGAGCCGATGGAGTCATTTGGCTCATTTACGCACCAAAGGGCGGGGAAACGTAGTGTTCAGGCATTTTAATCCACATCGGTGGACCGGCCCTGTCGCTCCAAGGGTCACTCGAGCTCTGATCCTGAGGCTCGGGCTAGACAGTCTCGAATCGGTTGAGGACGATCCCTTGCCTCGGTTCGCAAATGGAAATCCAACTTCCAATACGTGACATTTGCGGTTTTGATTGTAGAGCCTAGTATGGCGACATGATATATGGTACCCATGCCGTCTATGATTGATATTTATAATTGAAATTGTTTTGACACTATGCACTTATAATAGTATCAAATGATTTGTTTTTAACGTACCAAGCATGTTTGGCTATTATAATGGAAAACCCTATCCTCCGTCTTGTGTTGCATTGTGTGATGGCACCTTGGTCTTATAATAGCTTCATTTTTTCCAAAAAGCATTGCGCTGTTTTGTTATATGCACTGGTATTCTTGGGAGGAAACCCGTTCCGTGTTATACAACGTGGTCCCTTGATTTACTTTATTTTAAAGTAAAGTTTTAAATAACTGTTTTAGTTCTCACACCAGTCACATGACTGACCTGGAGTTTATTATTTTAACCTAAACTCTGGGTGCCCTTATTTTGACACGGGTAGCTAGTAGTTTTGGTTTTGTAGATTTATATTCACAGGATCTTAGTTTATAGCTGGAATGATATCCGGAAAGCTCTGTATCCGTATATCTCCTTCAGTTGTGCTTTGTATTATTTTCCGCTGCTATTTAAATGTAATTTAAATCTCTGATATTTTCTGTGTATTATTTGTTCATACTCTGTATATTCTTGTATTCTGATGGAATTGTTGTAATAAGCAATGAAATGTTCTTCTGTTTGCGTTCTGATGTGGCTTGTTCTCAAAGAAATAAGGGGTTTCGAACGGTCTTGGTCGGTTTAGCGATCGACTCAGATCGAGCGAAATTATCGATCGTTACAGTTGGTGTCAGAGCTTTGGTTTACAGAGCTCGGAGAACAAGACACGTTAGAACCAAACGAAAGAATTCATCAGAGATTGGATTAGTAAAATCCAATAAGAATGACTCGTTAGAGATGGGATCAGTAGTATCCTAGAATGAGTGTAAGGAGTGTTGTTTTGAAAAATAAAATTTAAAATGATTTTTGTTTTGAAAATTTAAATCAAGTATTCGTATTTGAATATTATTTTTATATTGATTTGGACAATCCAGTATATAAAGATTTTGCATATACGTCTGATCCACGTGTATTTGAAGTTTTAATATACTGGATAGATATAGAATCACACTCTAGTCGCCCGGGGATAATTCTGATGATGAGGCCTCATCATCAGTGTTTATATTCGAGTGCCGAAAGTGGGATATCTATATATTTCCAATTGACTGGCGTGAGAACCAAAATATAGTTAGAATATATTGTTGTGATTTGGTATCAAAAACACGATTTTCTGTATATATATCCAAATTATGAATTTGAAAAGCTAATCAACTAATTGATTGCTGATTGTGTTGTTTGATTATTGGTTGATTAATTAAAATTTGAACCATTTAGCCAAATTGAACCAAAAAGTGAATTGTATTGAAAATTTATCGCATTTGCATGCAAATACATGTACTTACATTGAACAGGTCATAGCAAGGAGGCTGGAGAAGAGAAATAAAATTGTTTGCTCGACAAATAGGTACATGCTTATTGTATTTCTTTGGGTTTGGATGATTTTATGAGCCGATTGGCTAGCCGCTTGGCTTTTTCTTTTTCTTTTGGATTGGTGAGGGCCATGGGAGGCTATTTGAAATATCCCGAAGCTCCCGGTGTAGGGGAGGTTATGGCGAAAATTTTAAACATTTAGGGTGTTATCCAAATTTTTGAAAAATTTGAAAAGTTCTTAGGAACTGAAAAGTTGAAGAACTTAGGCCATAATGAAAATAGTGGAAGTTGAGTTGAACGGTTAAACAACTTTCAGCTTCGTTCCTTTTCGGGGACGAAAAGTTTTAAGTGGGGGAGATTGTAATAACCCGAAAATCTGAGCCAATTTAAAAATTTTATTTTGGAGAATTAAATGAATTTTGAATATTTAAAATGAATTATTTTAAATAATAACCACGAGAAATTTGTTTTGAATAGAATTAGAACGTATATATTTATATAGATCGTCGTTAGAATATAAATAATTATTTATAATTATAAAAGGAATTGAAAATGGCACGGTTGTTTGAAATTTCGATTTCAAAGTTCAAGTGAATTTACCGGATTCAAAATAAACCGGATTTTAGTGGAACCAAAAATATTTGAATCTATCTGAGAATATCTTTCCAACGAATCTGAAAAACTGAAAATTCATAGCGGGAATAAAAAGTTATGACCAGTTGAAAATTCAGAATAGTCGCTGTGGAATTCTGGCCCTTAATAATGGAAATTTTGCAAACGACCTCGGTTTTCGACGAAACCACTTTTGTTGGATCCGTGATGTCATGTTATTGCTTGGTTTCAAAATTCGTAATTTTCTGAATCAATATGTGAGCGTGGCAAAGGAAAACGCATTCACCAGTTTTAGTTGATTTTAATCGACTGGAAAATGGCCATTTTTGAAACGGTCTTCAAATTTGACGAAATTAGTTTTGTTAGGTCCGTATCGTCAATATGAAGCTAGAAATAATTTTTTGGGAATTTTTAGAGTCTGTATGTGGCCCCGGTAAATTGAAATATGCGTTCAAATTGAATATATATAGATTTATATTTTGATTTTGACGAAAACTGGTCGAAACGATGGAATTGGCCTACGAAACATATCCCGTTGTGTTCGGAATGGGGGCAATTAGCTATGGACGACAGTCGTTGGACTGGATATGGGGTTCGAATGAAAACCCACCGTTTTAGAGAATAAAATGAAAATAATATATATATATATATATATATATATATTATACCCCTCTCCCCATACCCCCCTTTTTCACTTCAGCCCCCCCCCCCCGGTTTGAAAAAAAAAACGGTCGACGCCTCAGCCCAGAAACCCTCCGTTGCGCCACCGCCCAAACTGGCGAGCCCCCCTCCCGTCGAGCCACCCCTTCCCTCTTCTTCTCCGCGAGCTCCTCCTCACTCCCTCCTCTCCATCGTCGTTCAGTGAAGGCCGAAACCCCCAAAACCCATCACCGGAAATCATACCCGCCACCACCGTCCTCCCAATCGACGACCACCAGCGAGCGGCTGTTCCTCCCGTTCAGTCGTTGGCATCGAACTGCCCCCCCCCCCCCCCCCCGGCCAAGAGAAAGGTAAATAAAATTGATTTTTATTTCAGTTTCTTTGATTTATTTATTTTATGTAATACTGAAATAAAAAGGTGGTTTTTTTAGATAGAAAGTATAGATTTTTGTATAAGAAAGTATATAGATTTTTATATAAGAAAGTTTATACTTTTGTATGAGAAAGTTTAGATTTTTTTTAACATGATAAAGCTAGGATTTATACAAAGAAAAGATTATATTTTTCTACATGAAAATATTATTATTTTTCTACATGAAAAGATTATATTTTTCTACATGAAAAGAATATATTTTTTCTGTGTGATAAGATTGGGTTTTTAACACCAAAAAGATGAGTTCTTTAAAAATAAAAAGATGAGTTCTTTAAAAATAAAAAGGTTGGTTATTTAAATAAAAAAAGGCGAGATTTTTAAAGTTAAAAAGATTTGATTTAAAAGAATAAAAATATGATTTTTATATAATGTAAACAATAAAAATATGATTTTTATATAATGTAAAGAATAAAAATATGATTTTTATATAAGGAGAAGAATAAAAATGTGATTTTTATATGAACAGTTCAAGAATAAAAATGTGATTTTTATTGTAAACAGCGTGAAATGGTTGAGTTGGAATGTCGGGCAAATCCAAGCCATTCAGAAATTCAGAAATAAAACGGCGGAGTGGAACCCCAAGGTGAGAACTCCTCACTTTTATTTTAATTTCTAGTTTGAAATATATACTAGGATGCAGACGGTGCTTAGCAGCACCCGACACCCGTCGTCCACAGACCATGGATGACTTGTTTGATTGATTGCCATGTTGTGAAATTTGATTGTTGATTGTGATGTGTGAAAATATATATTCATGTGTTGAAATAAAATATATATTCATGTGTTGAAAGAAAATATATATTCATGTGTTGAAATAAAATATATATTCATGTGTTGAAAGAAAATTTATATTCATGTGTTGAAATAAAATATATATTTATGTGTTGAAAGAAAAAAAAATATTCAGGTGTTGAAAGAAAATATATACTCATGTGTTGAAAGAGAATATATATTCAGGTGTTGAAAGAAAATATATATTCATGTGTTGAAAGAAAATATATATTCAGGTGTTAAAATAAAATATATATTCATGTGTTGAAATAAAATATATATTCATGTGATGAAATAAAATATATATTCATGTGTTGAAATAAAATATATATTCATGTGTTGAAATAAAATATATATTCATGTGTTGAAAGAAAATATATATTCAGGTGTTGAAAGAAAATATATATTCATGTGTTGAAAGAAAATATATATTCAGGTGTTGAAAGAAAATATATATTCAGGTGTTGAAAGAAAATATATATTCATGTGTTGAAATAAAATAAATTCATGTGTTGAATAGAAAATTAATTCATGTGTTGAATAAAAAATAAATTTATGTGTTGAATAGAAAATAAATTCGTGTGTTGAATAGAAAATAAATTCATGTGTTGAATAGAATAAAAATTCATGTGTTGAATAGAATATAAATTCATGTGTTGAATAGAAAATAAATTCATGTGTTGAATAAAAATATATATTCGTGTGTTGAATAGAATAAACATTCATGTGTTGAATAAAATCCGTTTTGATTAGACTGACGCCATGTTGACATGAACGATATTTATATCGATTTTATTCATTTTTATAATGAATATAGAAAAGAAAGTGATTTCAGAATATAACGTTTTAAAAATATTATCATTTATAGATTAATGATATGGAATATTCAATTTTGATTAGAAATTGAATAGGAAGTTGAAATCGTTTTGAAAACGAATTTAAAACGATTTATAAAATACGTTTTAAATGGAAATCGACGAAGTATATTATATATATATAATATAATGGCCTGAATAGAACGCGCCGCGCCGCGGCAGTTCGCGAATTTCGACCATTGACTTCGAATTGACATTACGGGAAATCCGACCGTCGGATTCTTCTAAATCCGGAACCCTCGGGTTCATATCGAAAAGAGCTTTCTAACGAATATTAGAGATTTGAAATTTAACGGTTGGATTTGGAATTATGTCCAAATCAAATTTGGAAAAGATCGTTGTAAGTGCAGTTCGATGGCCGTTGATGGAATTCGACTGTACAGGCCTTGATAAAATTATTAAAAATAGTAAAAATTTGTGTAAAATCATAAGAAATGATTTGTGAAGAATTGAGATGAAAAATTCCAAATTTGAAAAGATAAAAATAGATTTTTATCGAAATGAACTAGTTTTGAACTAGAATAATAATTTATTTGTTTTTAAATAAATAAATTGGATTTGAAAGGGTTTTAAAAAGTAACCAGAAGTTTCAATAATTGAATTGGAATGGAATGTGATTTTGGGTTTATAGTGAACAGTGTTTTAAATGACATTGGTTCTTTAACCCAGTTAAAGACAGGATATTGATTTTTGGGAAGATTAAAACTAAGTGGAGTTTTAATGAATCTTTAATTAGATTAAAGTGATCGAGAACGGGGTATCACCAGTTTTGCTCCAGGAGATAGTTAAATCTTTAATTAGATTTGAACATGAAAGGGAAATTGAATTTACCGGTAACACCGTGGTGTTAGATATGAAGTATGACCAGTTTTACTTCATGGGATGAATTGGTTGGGATTGGGAAATAAAATAAATGATTACTTCGGTATGGTTCGCTAATCCCGACTAGTTTGAATTGATATTCAAAAGAAGATTAAAGGATAAATTTAAAGGATTTATCTTTGATAAAATTAATGGGAACCTTTCCCAAGGTGTAAGAATATTTGAATAAAAGAATATTCTGAATTGGAAAGAGGCGTATGTTGTGTTTGTGTAACACTTGTTTATTATATACGCGAGTTATTCAGAAAGACCGGGTTTATCCCATTCTGAATAACTGATTCGACGTGGTGTCGAGGATGAAGACGGTGGTCAAAGACCGGAGGTCTTTACATCGTTTGGGTGATTACTAATGATCTTGATTGGGCTGTACACCCAAGAGGAGGGAATCAGTTGGTGATCGTCCAGACGTACTTGGAGATCGTTGGATATGCAAGGTACAAGGTGCCTCCGGTTTCGTTCAGACCCAGAACGAACTTGTATGGACTGTGTGTCTGACATTGGATTTTTCTATGTGTTGATTGATCTCTATTAAATATACATCTGCCTGGTGAAGGGAAATCCATTCCCTTACTTCACCCTTCTCTGAGACGTACGGGATCAGAGGTTGTATATCGATAGACATCAGTCGCATGGTGTGAATTGCCTGTGTG
This sequence comes from Allium sativum, assembly GCA_030737875.1. Lineage (NCBI taxonomy): Eukaryota > Viridiplantae > Streptophyta > Magnoliopsida > Asparagales > Amaryllidaceae > Allium > Allium sativum. The sequence continues at coordinate 4,811,142 of CM060914.1, read as the reverse complement.
GCATGCCTAAGTGGCAATGGATCAAGGCTTCTGTTGAAAAGCAAAGTCTTGTGGTTGATGATCAAAGCACGGCCTGTGTGGCATAGCTTTGTGTAACGTTGATTCACGAGCCTCACACCCCAGTTGTGAACAGAAACAGGAGAGTACCTCAGGGAGGGCATGTGTTTCCTTCTATCTAGGGTGGTGTCAGTGACCTACCAGCCCTGACATTTATATTATTTCCACATGTGTGGTTGTTGCTGCTGCGAGGCGCCTCGGATATATCGGTGACTGTGTGGAGCCGATGGAGTCATTTGGCTCATTTACGCCCCAAAGGGCGGGGAAACGTAGTGTTTAGGCATTTTAATCCACATCGGTGGACCGGCCCTGTCGCTCCAAGGGTCACTCGAGCTCTGATCCTAAGGCTCGGGCTAGACAGTCTCGAATCGGTTGAGGACGATCCCTTGCCTCGGTTCGCAGATGGAAATCCAACTTCCAATACGTGACATTTGCGGTTTTGATTGTAGAGCCTAGTATGGCGACATGATATATGGTACCCATGCCGTCTATGATTGATATTTATGATTGAAATTGTTTTGACACTATGCACTTATAATAGTATCAAATGATTTGTTTTTAACGTATCAAGCATGTTTTGCTATTATAAGGGAAAACCCTATCCTCCGGCTTGCGTTGCATTGTGTGATGGGACCTGGGTCTTATAATAGCTTCATTTTTTCAAAAAGCATTGCGCTGTTTTGTTATATGCACTGGTATTCTTGGGAGGAAACCCGTTCCATGTTATACGGCGTGGTCCCTTGATTTACTTTATTTTAAAGTAAAGTTTTAAATAACTGTTTTAGTTCTCACACCAATCACATGACTGACCTGGAGTTTATTGTTTTAACCTAAACTCTGGGTGCCCTTATTTTGACACGGGCAGCTAGTAGTTTTGGTTTTGCAGATTTATATTCACATGATCTTGGTTTACAGCTGGAATGATATCCGGAAAGCTCTGTATCGGTATATCTCCTTCAGTTGAGCTTTGTAATTTAAATCTCCGATATTTTCTGTGTAATATTTATTCATACTCTGTATATTCTTGTATTCTGATGGAATTGTTGTAACAAGCAATGAAATGTTCTTCTGTTTGTGTTCTGATGTGGTTTGTTCTCAAAGCACTCAGGGGTTTCGAACGGTCTTGGTCGGTTTAGCGATCGACTCGGATCGAGCAAAATTCTCGATCGTTACAGTTGGTAACAGAGCTTTGGTTTACAAAGCTCGGAGAATAAGACACGTTAGAACCAAACGAAAGAATTCATCAGAGATTGGATTAGTAAAATCCAATTAGAATGACTCGTTAGAGATGGGATCAGTAGTATCCTAGAACGAGTGTAAGGAGTGTTGTTTTGAAAAATAAAATTTAAAACGATTTTTGTTTTGAAAATTTAAATCAAGTATTCGTATTTGAATTTTATTTTTATATTGATTTGGACAATCTAGTATATAAAGATTTTGCATATACGTCTGATCCACGTTTATTTGAAGTTTTAATATACTGGATAGATATAGAATCACACTCTAGTCGCCCGGGGATAATTCTGATGATGAGGCCTCATCATCAGTGTTTATATTCGAGTGCCGAAAGTGGGATATCTATATATTTGTAATTGACTGGTGTGAGAACCAAAATATAGTTAGAATATATTGTTGTGATTTGGTATCAAAAACATGAATTTCAGTATATATATCCAAATTATGAATTTGAAAAGCTAATCAACTAATTGATTGCTGATTGTGTTGTTTGATTATTGGTTGATTAATTAAAATTTGAACCATTTAGCCAAATTGAACCAAAAAGTGAATTGTATTGAAAATTTATCGCATTTGCATGCATATACATGTACTTACATTGAACAGGTCATAGCAAGGAGGCTGGAGAAGAGGAATAAAATTGTTTGCTCGACAAATAGGTACATGTTTATTGTATTTCTTTGGGTTTGGATGATTTTATGAGACGATTGGCTAGCCACTTGGCTTTTTCTTTTTCTTTTGGATTGGTGAGGGCTGTGGGAGGCTATTTGAAATATCCCGAAGCTCCCGGTGTAGGGGAGGTTATGGCGAAATTTTTCGAAAATTTAGGGTGTTAGCCAAATTTTTGAAAAAATTGAAAAGTTCTAAGAAACTGAAAAGTTGAAGAACTTAGGCCATAATGAAAATAGTGGAAGTTGAGTTGAACAGTTAAACAACCTTCAGCTTCGTTCCTTTTCAGGGACGAAAAGTTTTAAGTGGGGGAGATATTGCAGTAACCCGGAAATCTGAGCCAATTTAAAAGTTTTATTTTGGCGAATTAAATGAATTTTGAATATTCGAAATGAATTATTTTAAATAATAACGACGAGAAATTTATTTTGAATAGAATTGGAACGTATATATTTATATAGATCGTCGTTAGAATATAAATAATTATTTATAATTATAAAAGGAATTGAAAATGGCGCGGTAGTTTGAAATTTCGATTTCAAAGTTCAAGTGAATGTACAGGATTCAAAATAAACCGGATTTTAGTGAAACCAAAAATATTTGAATCTATTTGAGAATATCTTTCCAACGAATCCAAAAAACTGAAATTTCATAACGAGAATAAAAAGTTATGACCAGTTGAAAATTTAGAATAGTCGTTGTGGAATTCTGGCCCTTAAAAATGGAAATTTTGCAAACGACCTCAGTTTTCGACAAAACCACTTTTGTTGGATCCGTGATGTCAAGTTATTGCTAGGTTTAAAAATTCTTAATTTTCTGAATCAATATGTGAGCGTGACAAAGGAAAACGCGTTTGACCAGTTTTTGTTGATTTTAATCGACTGGAAAATGGCCATTTTTCAAACGGTCTTCAAATTTGACCAAATTAGTTTTGTTAGAACTGTATCGTCAATACGAAGCTAGAAATAATTTTTCGGGAATTTTTAGAGTCTGTATGTGGCCCCGGTAAATTGAAATGTGCGTTCAAATTGAATATATATAGATTTATATTTTGATTTTGACAAAAACTGGTCGAAACGATGGAATTGGCCTGCGAAACATATCCCATTGTGTTCGGAATGGGGGTAATTAGCTATGGACGACAGTCGTTGGACTGGATTTGGGGTTCGAATGAAAACCCACCTTTTAGAGAATAAAATGAAAATAATAATATTATATATATATATATATATATATATATATTTTATGCCCCTCTCCCCATACCCCCCCCCCCTTTTTCACTTCAGCCCCCCCGTTCAAAATCAAAAAAAAAAAAAAAAAAAACGATCGACGCCTCAGCCGAGAAACCCGCCGTTGCGCCGCCGCCCAGACTGGAGAGCCCCCCCTCCCGTCGAGCCACCCCTTCCCCTCTTCTTCTTCGCGAGCTCCTCCTCACTCCCTCCTCCCCATCGTCGTTCAGTGAAGGCCGAAACCCCCAAAAACCCATCGCCGGAAATCATACCCGCCACCACCGTCCTCCCGATCGACGACCACCAGCGAGCGGCTCTCCCCACCCCTCCTTTCAGTCGTTGGCATTGAACTGCCCCCCCCCCTCGGCAACAGAAAGGCAAATAAAATTGATTTTTATTTCAGTTTCTTTGATTTATTTATTATATGTAATACTGAAATAAAAAGGTCGTTTTTTTAGATAGAAAGTATAGATTTTTGTATAAGAAAGTATATAGATTTTTATATAAGAAAGTTTATACTTTTGTATGAGAAAGTTTAGATTTTTTTTTAACATGATAAAGCTAGGATTTATACAAAGAAAAGATTATATTTTTTTCTACATGAAAAGATTATATTTTTTTTCTATATGAAAAGATTATATTTTTCTACATGAAAAGAATATATTTTTTCTGTGTGATAAGATTGGGTTTTTAACACCAAAAAGATGAGTTCCTTAAAAATAAAAAGATGAGTTCTTTAAAAATAAAAAGATGAGTTCTTTAAAAATAAAAAGGTTGGTTCTTCAAATATAAAAAGGCGAGATTTTTGAAGTTAAAAAGATTCGACTTTTAAGAATAAAAATATGGTTTTTATATAATGTAAAGAATAAAAATATAATTTTCATATAATGTAAAGAATAAAAATATGATTTTTATATAAGGAGAAGAATAAAAATGTGATTTTTATATGAACAGTTCAAGAATAAAAATGTGATTTTTATTGTAAACAGCGTGAAATGGTTGAGTAGGAATGTCGGGCAAATCCAAGCCATTAAAAAATTTAGAAATAAAACGGCGGAGTGGAACCCCAAGGTGAGAACTCCTCACTTTTATTTTAATTTCTAGTTTGAAATATAAACTAGGATGCAGACGGTGCGTAGCAACACCCGACACCCGTCGTCCACAGACCATGGATGACTTGTTTGTTTGATTGCTATGTTGTAAAATTTGACTATTGATTGTGATGTGTGAAAATATATATTCATGTGTTGAAATAAAATATATATTCATGTATTGAAAGAAAATATATATTCATGTGTTGAAATAAAATATATATTCATGTGTTGAAAGAAAATATATATTCAGGTGTTGAAAGAAAATATATATTCATGTGTTGAAAGAAAATTTATATTCAGGTGTTGAAAGAAAATATATATTCATGTGTTGAAAGAAAATATATATTCACGTGTTGAAAGAAAATATATATTCATGTGTTGAAATAAAATATATATTCATGTGTTGAAATAAAATATATATTCATGTGTTGAAATAAAATATATATTCATGTATTGAAATGAAATATATATTCATGTGTTGAAAGAAAATAAATATTCATGTGTTGAAATAAAATATATATTCATGTGTTGAAAGAAAATTTATATTCAGGTGTTGAAAGAAAATATATATTCAGGTGTTGAAAGAAAATATATATTCATGTGTTAAAATAAAATAAATTCATGTGTTGAATAGAAAATAAATTCATGTGTTGAATAGAAAATAAATTCATGTGTTGAATAGAAAATAAATTCATGCATGTGTTGAATAGAAAATAAATTCATGTTTTGAATAGAAAATAAATTCATGTGTTGAATAGAAAATAAATTCATGTGTTGAATAGAAAATAAATTCATGTGTTGAATAGAAAATAAATTCATGTGTTGAATAGAAAATAAATTCATGTGTTGAATAGAATAAAAATTCATGTGTTGAATAGAATATAAATTCATGTGTTGAATAGAAAATAAATTCATGTGTTGAATAAAAATATATATTCATGTGTTGAATAGAATAAACATTCATGTGTTGAATTAAAGCCGTGTTGATTAGATAGACGTCATTTTGACGTGAACGATATTTATATCGATTTTATTCATTTTTATAATGAATATAGAAAAGAAAGTGATTTCAGAATATAAGGTTTTGAAAATATTATCATTTATAGATTAATGATATGGAATATTCAATTTTGATTAGAAATTGAATAGGTAGTTGAAATCGTTTTGAAAATGAATTTAAAACGATTTATAAAATACGTTTTAAAAGGAAATCGACAAAGAATATATTATATATATTATATAATGGCCTGAATAGAACGCGCCGCGCCGCGGTAGTTCGCGAATTTCGACCATTGACTTCGAATGGATATTACGGGAGATCCGACCGTCGGATTCTCCTAAAATCAGAACCAATGGGTTCGTATCGAAAAGATTTTTCTAACGAATATTAGAGATTTGAAATCTAACGGTTGGATTTGGAATTATGTCCAAATCAAATTTGGAAAAGGTCGCTGTAAGTGCAGTTCGATGGCCGTTAATGCAAATCGACTGTACGGGCCTTGATAAAATTATTAAAAATAGTAATAATTTGTGTAAAATCATAAGAAATGATTTGTGAAGAATTGAGATGAAAAATTCCAAATTTGAAAAGATAAAAATAGATTTTTATCGAAATGAACTAGTTTTGAACTAGAATAATAATTCATTATTTTTTAAATAAATAAATTAGATTTGAAAGGGTTTTAAAAAGTAACCAGAAGTTTCAATAATTGAATTGGAATGGAATGTGATTTTGGGTTTATAGTGAACCGTGTTTTAAATGACATTGGTTCTTTAACCCGGTTAAAGACAGGATTTTGATTTTTTGGAAGATTAAAACTAAGTGGAGTTTTAATGAATCTTTAGTTAGATTGAAGTGATCGAGAACGGGGTATCACCAGTTTTTCTCCAGGCAATAGTTAAATTTTTAATTAGACTTGAACGTGAAATGGTAATTGAATTTACCGGTAACACCGTGGTGTTAGATATTAAGTATGACCAGTTTTACTTCATGGGATGAATAGGTTGGGATTGGGAAATAAAATAAATGATTACTTTGGTGTGGTTCGCTAATCCCGACTAGTTTAAATTGATATTCAAAAGAAGATTAAAAGATAAATTTAAAGGATTTATCTTTGATAAAATTAATGGGAACCTTTCCTAAGGTGTAAGAATATTTGAATAAAAGAATATTCTGAATTGGAAAGAGGCGTATGTTGTGTTTGTGTAACACTTGTTCATTATATACGCGAGTTATTCAGAAAGACCGGGTTTATCCCATTCTGAATAACTGATTCGACGTGGTGTCGAGGATGAAGACGGTGGTCAAAGACCGGAGGTCTTTACATCGTTTGGGTGATTACTAATGATCTTGATTGTGCTGTACACCCAAGAGGAGGGAATCAGTTGGTGATCGTCCAGACGTACTTGGAGATCGATGGATATGCGAGGTACAAGGTGCCTCCGGTTTCGTTCAGACCCAGAACGAACTTGTATGGACTGTGTGTCTGACATTGGATTTTTCTATGTGTTGATTGATCTCTATTAAATATACATCTTCCTGGTGAAGGGAAATCCATTCCCTTACTTCACCCTTCTCTGAGACGTACGGGATCAGAGGTTGTATATCGATAGACATCAGTCGCATGGTGTGAATTGCCTGTGTGGCATGCCTAAGTGGCAATGGATCAAGGCTTCTGTTGAAAAGCAAAGTCTTGTGGTTGATGATCAAAGCACGGCCTGTGTGGCATAGCTTTGTGTAACGTTGATTCGCGAGCCTCACACCCCAGTTGTGAACAGAAACGGGAGAGGACCTCAGGAAGGGCATGTGTTTCCTTCTATCTAGGGTGGTGTCAGTGACCTACCAGCCCTGACATTTATATTATTTCCACATGTGTGGTTGTTGCTGCTGCGAGGCGCCTCGGATATATCGGTGACTGTGTGGAGCCGATGGAGTCATTTGGCTCATTTACTCCCCAAAGGGCGGGGAAACGTAGTGTTCAGGCATTTTAATCCACATCGGTGGACCGGCCCTGTCGCTCCAAGGGTCACTCGAGCTCTGATCCTGAGGCTCGGGCTAGACAGTCTCGAATCGGTTGAGGACGATCCCTTGCCTCGGTTCGCAGATGGAAATCCAACTTCCAATACGTGACATTTGCGGTTTTGATTGTAGAGCCTAGTATGGTGACATGATATATGGTACCCATGTCGTCTATGATTGATATTTATGATTGAAATTGTTTTGACACTATGCACTTATAATAGTATCAAATGATTTGTTTTTAATGTATCAAGCATGTTTTGCTATTATAAGGGAAAACCCTATCCTCCGGCTTGCGTTGCATTGTGTGATGGGACCTGGGTCTTATAATAGCTTCATTTTTTCAAAAAGCATTGCGCTGTTTTGTTATATGCACTGGTATTCTTGGGAGGAAACCCGTTCCATGTTATACGGCGTGGTCCCTTGATTTACTTTATTTTAAAGTAAAGTTTTAAATAACTGTTTTAGTTCTCACACCAATCACATGACTGACCTGGAGTTTATTGTTTTAACCTAAACTCTGGGTGCCCTTATTTTGACACGGGCAGCTAGTAGTTTTGGTTTTGCAGATTTATATTCACATGATCTTGGTTTACAGCTGGAATGATATCCGGAAAGCTCTGTATCGGTATATCTCCTTCAGTTGAGCTTTGTAATTTAAATCTCCGATATTTTCTGTGTAATATTTATTCATACTCTGTATATTCTTGTATTCTGATGGAATTGTTGTAACAAGCAATGAAATGTTCTTCTGTTTGTGTTCTGATGTGGTTTGTTCTCAAAGCACTCAGGGGTTTCGAACGGTCTTGGTCGGTTTAGCGATCGACTCGGATCGAGCAAAATTCTCGATCGTTACAGTTGGTAACAGAGCTTTGGTTTACAAAGCTCGGAGAATAAGACACGTTAGAACCAAACGAAAGAATTCATCAGAGATTGGATTAGTAAAATCCAATTAGAATGACTCGTTAGAGATGGGATCAGTAGTATCCTAGAACGAGTGTAAGGAGTGTTGTTTTGAAAAATAAAATTTAAAACGATTTTTTTTTTGAAAATTTAAATCAAGTATTCGTATTTGAATTTTATTTTTATATTGATTTGGACAATCCAGTATATAAAGATTTTGCATATACGTCTGATCCACGTTTATTTGAAGTTTTAATATACTGGATAGATATAGAATCACACTCTAGTCGCCCGGGGATAATTCTGATGATGAGGCCTCATCATCAGTGTTTATATTCGAGTGCCGAAAGTGGGATATCTATATATTTGTAATTGACTGGTGTGAGAACCAAAATATAGTTAGAATATATTGTTGTGATTTGGTATCAAAAACATGAATTTCAGTATATATATCCAAATTATGAATTTGAAAAGCTAATCAACTAATTGATTGCTGATTGTGTTGTTTGATTATTGGTTGATTAATTAAAATTTGAACCATTTAGCCAAATTGAACCAAAAAGTGAATTGTATTGAAAATTTATCGCATTTGCATGCATATACATGTACTTACATTGAACAGGTCATAGCAAGGAGGCTGGAGAAGAGGAATAAAATTGTTTGCTCGACAAATAGGTACATGTTTATTGTATTTCTTTGGGTTTGGATGATTTTATGAGACGATTGGCTAGCCACTTGGCTTTTTCTTTTTCTTTTGGATTGGTGAGGGCTGTGGGAGGCTATTTGAAATATCCCGAAGCTCCCGGTGTAGGGGAGGTTATGGCGAAATTTTTCGAAAATTTAGGGTGTTAGCCAAATTTTTGAAAAAATTGAAAAGTTCTAAGAAACTGAAAAGTTGAAGAACTTAGGCCATAATGAAAATAGTGGAAGTTGAGTTGAACAGTTAAACAACCTTCAGCTTCGTTCCTTTTCAGGGACGAAAAGTTTTAAGTGGGGGAGATTGCAGTAACCCGGAAATCTGAGCCAATTTAAAAGTTTTATTTTGGCGAATTAAATGAATTTTGAATATTCGAAATGAATTATTTTAAATAATAACGACGAGAAATTTATTTTGAATAGAATTGGAACGTATATATTTATATAGATCGTCGTTAGAATATAAATAATTATTTATAATTATAAAAGGAATTGAAAATGGCGCGGTAGTTTGAAATTTCGATTTCAAAGTTCAAGTGAATGTACAGGATTCAAAATAAACCGGATTTTAGTGAAACCAAAAATATTTGAATCTATTTGAGAATATCTTTCCAACGAATCCAAAAAACTGAAATTTCATAACGAGAATAAAAAGTTATGACCAGTTGAAAATTCAGAATAGTCGTTGTGGAATTCTGGCCCTTAAAAATGGAAATTTTGCAAACGACCTCAGTTTTCGACAAAACCACTTTTGTTGGATCCGTGATGTCAAGTTATTGCTAGGTTTAAAAATTCGTAATTTTCTGAATCAATATGTGAGCGTGACAAAGGAAAACGCGTTTGACCAGTTTTTGTTGATTTTAATCGACTGGAAAATGGCCATTTTTCAAACGGTCTTCAAATTTGACCAAATTAGTTTTGTTAGAACTGTATCGTCAATACGAAGCTAGAAATAATTTTTCGGGAATTTTTAGAGTCTGTATGTGGCCCCGGTAAATTGAAATGTGCGTTCAAATTGAATATATATAGATTTATATTTTGATTTTGACAAAAACTGGTCGAAACGATGGAATTGGCCTGCGAAACATATCCCATTGTGTTCGGAATGGGGGTAATTAGCTATGGACGACAGTCGTTGGACTGGATTTGGGGTTCGAATGAAAACCCACCTTTTAGAGAATAAAATGAAAATAATAATATTATATATATATATATATATATATATATTTTATGCCCCTCTCCCCATACCCCCCCCCCCCTTTTTCACTTCAGCCCCCCCGTTCAAAATCAAAAAAAAAAAAAAACGATCGACGCCTCAGCCGAGAAACCCGCCGTTGCGCCGCCGCCCAGACCGGAGGTCTTTACATCGTTTGGGTGATTACTAATGATCTTGATTGGGCTGTACACCCAAGAGGAGGGAATCAGTTGGTGATCGTCCAGACGTACTTGGAGATCGATGGATATGCGAGGTACAAGGTGCCTCCGGTTTCGTTCAGACCCAGAACGAACTTGTATGGACTGTGTGTCTGACATTGGATTTTCTCTGTGTTGATTGATCTCTATTAAATATACATCTGCCTGGTGAAGGGGAATCCATTCCCTTACTTCACCTTTCTCTGAGACGTACGGGATCAGAGGTTGTATATCGATAGACATCAGTCGCATGGTGTGAATTGCCTGTGTGGCATGCCTAAGTGGCAATGGATCAAGGCTTCTGTTGAAAAGCAAAGTCTTGTGGTTGATGATCGAAGCACAGCCTGTGTGGCATAGCTTTGTGTAACGTTGATTCGCGATCCTCACACCCCGATTGTGAACCAGAAACGGGAGAGGACCTCAGGGAGGGCATGCGTTTCCTTCTAGCCAGGGTGGTGTCAGTGACCTACCAGCCCTGACATTTATATTATTTTCACCTGTGTGGTTGTTGCTGTTGCGAGGCGCCTCGGATATATCGGTGACTGTGTGGAGCCGATGGAGTCATTTGGCTCATTTACGCCCCAAAGGGCGGGGAAACGTAGTGTTCAGGCATTTTAATCCACATCGGTGGATCGGCCCTGTCGCTCCAAGGGTCACTCGAGCTCTGATCCTGAGGCTCAGGTTAGACAGTCTCGAATCGGTTGAGGACGATCCCTTGCCTCGGTTCGCAGATGGAAATCTAACTTCCAATACATGACATTTGCGGTTTTGATTGTAGAGCCTAGTATGGCGACATGATATATGGTACCCATGCCGTCTATGATTGATATTTATGATTGAAATTGTTTTGACACTATGCACTTATAATAGTATCAAATGATTTGTTTTTAACGTACCAAGCATGTTTGGCTATTATAAGGGAAAACCCTATCCTCCGGCTTGCATTGCATTGTGTGATGGGACCTGGGTCTTATAATAGCTTTATTTTTCCAAAAAGCATTGCGTTGTTTTGTTATATGCACTGGTATTCTTGGGAGGAAACCCATTCCGTGTTATACGGCGTGGTCCCTTGATTTACTTTATTTTAAAGTAAAGTTTTAAATAACTGTTTTAGTTCTCACACCAGTCACATGACTGACCTGGAGTTTATTGTTTTAACCTTAATTCTGGGCGCCCTTATTTTGACACGGGCAGCTAGTAGTTTTGGTTTTGCAGATTTATATTCACAGGATCTTGGTTTACAGCTGGAATGATATCCGGAAAGCTCTGTATCCGTATGTCTCCTTCAGTTGTGCTTTGTAATTTAAATCTCTGATATTTTCTGTGTAATATTTATTCATACTCTGTATATTCTTGTATTCTGATGGAATTGTTGTAATAGGCAATGAAATGTTCTTCTGTTTGTGTTCTGATGTAGCTTGTTCTCAAAGCAATCAGGGGTTTCGAACGGTCTTGGTCAGTTTAGCGATCAACTCGGATCGAGCGAAATTCTCGATCGTTACAATGTGTGTGCAATGTACAATAACATAAGATGATGATAAGATGCTTTACGTTTCACTTGTATATGTAGGTAAATAAAGTATTTATTTGATCAATTATTGTATTAAGTAGAATTGTAGCTCTATCCTATGCATGGAAAAATACAATAAACATTCACATTAACGAAAACTTAATAAATGGAGCCTAAGCAATACTGAATAATAAGATACATTAAAAATACTCCTCCATGCCAGGATATGGGTTGTACTTAGTGTAACATGATCAGTTAACAATCTTATTGTAAGCCTATTTGCTAGAACATCTTTGCTTAACCCAAATAAACTGAATGTAAAGAGCTTAGAAAATCTAAGAAGTCTCGGGGTCAAGCAAACGATCAAATAAACATAACAGAACCCAACTTCACAAGTATTTAGCATCAAACTCAAATAACTAGTAATGATGACCACAAGGAAAATCAGGCCTACCAGGTGGTCAAGTTCATCCGAACAGATCAAACCATCATTTTAGAAAAGAAGTGTAATCAAAGGTAGGTGCAACTCAAAAGTCTAAGTATGTGCAGCCCAACTAGTACAAGGGTGAACCAATGATGAAAACATAGGTCAAGCAATGCAAATTGGCAGTTTAGACTGTCATATCGATAGAAATAGAGAAGGCCTAGTGACTCACTATTGTAAATTTCAAGTGATATTGAGTTTAAGTTGTACATATATACACAAACATATTTATGTATATACATATACAATCGAATTCTCACAAGAAATGTCCTACATACAAATACGCAGTCCAAATATCATAGCAACACAATCTAACCCAATCACGTACGTGAAAAAAAATCGAAGCAACAACATTGTTAACACAAAGGTAACATCCAACGTAACTATTCCATTCTAGTAACTCAACTGAATAAATAAACTTGAATTAAAAACTAATCATGAGTGGAAACTCATAAAGAGCTTAGTAAATCAATCCAACTACCCAACAGAAACTCAAATAGCAAATCAACAATTAGACTTAAAGTACGCGTTATAGCCAAAAGAAACAAAAAAAATTGCAAAGCAAAGTAGTTAGAATTAAAACTCACTCACAGATGCGTCTAGAAGTCTATGGCGACAATATGCGGTGGAGGTCAATTTGCAGATTAGGGCTTTCAATTTCTTGATAATAAAACCTTTTCAGAACCCTAATCGACGAAGACAAAGGACGACACCTTGATCAAGGTCGATAAAATCACAATTGAGATATTGCGAGATGGAGAAGTTTGCATTTGGTAATTTGGGGGAAAATGGTATGGGAGAAAAATGGATATGCGTGGGGTAAAGGAAGAGGTGTGCGTGTTTTTCTTGTAAAAGTTTCGCACTAAAAATAGACACAGATTTAGATACGACTAAAAACCGTATAAAATCTCAGATTCGTAGGTAAATGAGAGGAAAAGAGAATTATTTGGAGGGGAAGTTATGATTTTTAGGTATAAAAATTTCGGCAATAATAGGCATGAAAGTGGATACGGCAATAATTCGTATCAAATATGATAGAGATATTAGCCATATCCAAACATTTTAATACGGCTAAAAGTTATAATATATTTGATACGTCTTCTGGCCATATTAGATGCGGGGTTTTGGACATAGTGTATCGGGATTGAGAGTCAACATATACGCGAGGGTACGTATTTTATATATTATGGTTTTCTGTTTTTGGCAAAGCCGACAAAGTTAGAAGTACCCCTACCTCTTCATTAATACACTATGGCAAAAAGAAAACAAATAATGCAAAGCATATCAAATGACATGAAATAAGAAAAAAATAGAAAATCGAGAGAACAATGGTGCATCAACCACATGGAAAACAAACAAAATAAACACAAAACGAAAGCCACGAAGAGCAAAGAAGAGAAAAACCAAATGGAAGTCAAAATGCCAGGATGAATAGAAAATTTCAAGAAATTAGTCCCATCATTCATCTCTTTAATAATTTGCCATTTTTTGCTTCATGGTATTGCTTTTATTAGGTTCGCAAGTCCTGAAATTTCTTTCTTTCTAGATGAACATTATAAATTTCTTTATTAAGTAGTTCATCAATCTTGAAATGATGTCCTTCACATCACTTTTTACGTAAATCAGATTCCAATTCATGTTACAAACATCTAACCTAAAAGTCCTCCTTGTAATCATGATCCAAAGGCCTATTTTTCATTGCATTCCATGAAAACGTGCTCACTGGTTTCCAACTGGCAATGACATAGGACACAGTGGATGCTCATGTCGATCCCTCTAGAAATTAGGTTCAGCCTTGTTAATAATGCATTGTCAAACACTTTGCAATATAAGAAATTATCTTTTGCATTATTTTCGTGCTTCCATATAGTTTTGTCCATTTATAGTTCCTTAGCTGATCAAATTTGCATAAAACTTTGAACATAGCACTGATATCAAACCCTTTACTAAATCCCTTCCAATCAACTACACCACCTCCACTGGTATCAATGTTACAAGCCTTGATTTTCTCTTTAACTTCAGCAATAAGCTGGTTTATCGTGGCAGGTAGGATGACATTACCCCCGTGCATCATGTCTTGAACTTTGAGTTGAAATGAATACCAGTTTGAACTTTAACATGATAGATTATTATATCATTAAGAATGAATACTTGAAAAATCTATGGGTCATCCCAGAAGCTTGTTTCACCAATAGTTTTCACCCTAAATCTAATTATAGGAAGGACATCATCCCTTATCTTGAATATATAGTACCACGTCGAATTAATGTTTTGAAAGGGTTTGAAGCTCCAAAAGTTTCTGCCTTTAAGGATATAATTTTTAGACCATTCAACCCATATGCTATCTCTATCATTAAAATAGTTATCAATATGTTTAACAACTGTCGTTTTGTTCCATAGACAAATGTTGAATAAACACAGAACTCCTTTAATTAATAATGGGCTTATCCAAATATTTGAATAAGGTTGGAGCTAGGTATCTCCCTAGCATCGAACCGTTCCATAAGAATCTCATAAATGCTGACCTGGTCTTTCTTATTAGTTTAAGTAGGAGAATAAAGCATCTAACCCAATACATGTACATTGATAGGATAACATATTTGATTAACATGCATCTATGTTAGGAATATTTGTTAAGAGAAGAAGGAGGAATTTTTGAGAGGATTATTTTAATGGGGAGGAAATTTTCATTGCTTTCCTTTTGATTACAAATTTTGATTGAATAGATACATCAGCTTGATTGCCTTGCTTTTATAATGCAGTGCACTCTCTAGAGTATTCTAGGAATACATTGTCTAGAATATCTAAAATAGGAATTCTAGATTTTGCCTTTTATTCAATTCATTAATACAATTGCTAATTTAACAATACAATTATTTGTTTCCTGAAAAGCCAAGATTATTTCCAACATTCCCCCGTAAGCTTGGTTTTTGAACTCCAAGAAGATCTCGCAATCTTCTAAAATTATTAGGCTTCAATGCTTTTGTGAAAATATCAGCAACTTGATTATTTGTTTTGCAAAAATTCAGCTGCACCTCTTCATTTTCAATTGCTTCTCGAATGAAATGATGTTTGATGGCTATATGCTTTGTTCTTCCATGATGGACTGGATTCTTAGCTATAGCAATGGCTGATTTGTTGTCACAATGGATAGTCACAGCTTCTTGTTTCTCACCAAAATCATTTAGTATTTTCTTCAACCATATTGCTTGTTGGGTAGCTAGGCCAGCTGAAATATATTCAGCTTCTGCAGAAGATTGAGCAACTGTTTGTTGCTTCTTCGAACACCAAGAAAATGCTCCTGATCCAAGAGAAAACACATATCCAGAAGTGCTTTTCATGTCATCTATACTTCCTGCCCAGTCACTATCGCAAAACCCAATTAAATTAGTTTCAACATTATTTTTGTATTTGATCCCATAGTCCAAAGTGCCTTGAATATATCTCAGCACCCTTTTTGTTGCACCTAGATGGATAAGACTAGGATCATTCATGAAACGAGAAAGTAGGCTGGCTGCAAACATGATATCAGGTCTTGTATTTGTAAGGTAAAATAAATTACCAACTAGACTTCTGTAGTAACTAGCATCAATCTTCCTTCCCCCATCTTCTTTTTTTAGCTTTTCATTCACAACTAGCGGTGTATCAACCGGATTACACCCAAGCATCCCAAACTTTCTCAATATTTTCTCAGCATATTTCTTTTGACAAATGAAAACTCCATCATCACCTTGAGAGATTTCTATTCCAAGGAAAAAATGCAGCAAGCCCAAATCATTCATTTCATATTTTTTCATCATTTCTTTTCTAAAATCTTCAATCAACTTTAAATTGTTTCCGGTATAAATTAAATCATCTACATAAAGTGCAATAATTAGAATACCGTCCATACTTTGCCGTTTGACATACAAAGTAGCCTCATTTTTTCTCTTCTCAAAGCCTTTCTCCATGAAGTAATTGTCAATATTTCTATACCATGCTCGTGGTGCTTGTTTTAGCCCATAAAGAGCTTTCTTTAGTTTGTAAACTTTTCCTTCTTGTCCTTTAATCTCAAATCCTTGAGGCTGCTCCACGTAAACCTCTTCTTTCAATTCTCCATTCAAGAATGCCGACTTTACATCTAGCTGATATAGCTTCCATCCTTTTTGGGCTGCAAGTGATATTAAAGCTCTAATGGTGTCAAGACGTGCCACTGGAGCGAATGTCTCTTCGTAGTCAATACCGGGCTGTTGAGAATACCCCTTTGCAACGAGTCTCGCTTAGTTCTTTTGAACTGAACCATCTGGATTATGCTTCACTTTGTCGATCCATTTTACTCCTATGGTTTCTTTGTCTTTTGGCTTATCAACCAACATCCATGTTTTGTTCCTTTCAAGTGCATCCATCTCTTCTTGCATTGCCTTCCTCCAAGCATCTTCCTTGACCGCTTCTTCAAAATTTTCTGGTTCCATTGTGCAATAGTTGCACCTAGCAAAAATGTCATCCAAACTCCTCATTTTTATTGAGGTTGAGCTTGGAGATGATGAATTATGGCTTGCTGAGGATGAAGTGCTAGATGGAGAACTTGGTGTAGATGAATCACATTGGTTATTTGCCAATGTTGTTGGATTTTGTTCTAATACTACTGCTGGAACGGTTTTATCCTCCACTTTCTCCTTTTGCCAATTCCAAAATGTCTTCTCATCAAATACAACATCTCTACTGATGATTACTTTCTTTGTCTTCAAGTTGTAAAGTCTATAGCCCTTTGACACAGAACTGTAGCCAATAAAAATGTATCTTTCACTTGCTTCTTGAAGCTTTGTCCTTTTTTCTTTAGGAATCTGAGCATAGAAAATACTCCCAAAGACTCTAAGATGATTCACTGAAGGCTTTCTTCCACTCCACGCTTCAAACAGCGTCATATTCCATACAGCTTTTGTTGGACATCTATTCAGCAAATACACAGCTGTATTTACAGCCTCAGGCCAAAATTCTTTAGGCATGCCTTTCTCAAACTACATTGATTTAGCCATCTCCATCACTGTTTGATTCTTCCTTTCGGATACAACGTTTTGCTGAGGTGTATACCTAACGGTTAGTTGCTTCTCCACACCTTCTTCTTCACAAAATTTATCAAAATCATTGGAGTTATACTCCTTTCCCCTGTCACTTCTCAAAACTTTTATGGACCTGCCACTTTGTTTCTCAACAAAAGCTTTAAACTTCTTAAATATAACAAACACTTCAGATTTTTGTCTCATAAAATAAACCCATGTCATGCGGGTCAAATCATCAATGAATAAAATACAGTACCTGTTTTGAGCATGAGATAATGTGCTCATAGGACCACATACATCCGTGTGTACTAATTCCAACACTTCTTTGGCTCTCCTTGATCCTTCTTTTGGAAACGGTTGTCGATGATGTTTGCCAAGTACACAGCCTTCAATACTCCATGTTCTTCTTTTTTTATTGTTGGCAACCCGTACACCATCTTCTTTTGTGAAAGCAATGTGAGACTATTGTAGTTTAAGTGCCCAAGTCTCTTATGCCATAAACTAGTGTCGTCTTCCTTTTTTGCCATGAAGCTATGATTTTTCTCATAATGGAGATGAAGGGGAAAACTTCTGTTTTGTGTCATTTTTATTACAGCAACAACTTTTCCTTTTGAATCAAAAATTTTACATTCTCGATTCTCAAATTGAAGAGAATAACCATGCTCTAAAAGTTGTCCAATGCTCAACAAATTCTCATCTAATTTAGGAACATAAAAGGTATCATGAATAACTTTACCTCCTTGCTTTGTTGCAACTCCAATGCTTCCATTGCCTTCAACTTTAACATACTCTCCATTGCCAAGTTTAACTTTTGAACCAAATGAAGAATCTATGTCAATGAATGCACTTTTGTCTCCTGTCATATGATTGCTACATCCGCTGTCCAGGTACCATATATTCTTATATTCTTCAGTTGCATTTTGACAAGCAAAGAACAAGCTCCCTTCCATATCTTCCGCTCCGGCAAATGCTGTGTTATGTGGCTTACCAAGGCGACAGTCCTTTTGAATGTGCCCGAACCTTTTGCAATTATGACATTGTGGCTTTCCTTAGTTCCAGCAATCCTTTTCTTTATGAGAGCTTTTTTTGCAAATTCCACACCATTTATTTGTTCCTTCATCACTTCCACTTCCGCCATAGGTGCCTCGACCTCTTCCGCGTGAATTTCTTCCTCTTCCCTTGCCAAATCTGCCACCTCTAGAAGACTCGCCATTATTTTGTTTTATTGTTTTGTCATTGTTGCATTGAGTGGTGAGTTTGGACTGAAATGCGTTTTCAACTGTCTTTTCCATACGGCGTAACAACCTTTGCTCGTAGGATCTAAGTGAACCCATCAAGCCTTGAACGGTCATGTTTGACAAATCTTTGGTTTCTTCTATAATAGCCACCATAGGATCAAATTTTTCATTTAAGCTTATCAAAATTTTATCAACGATTCTACGATAGTCAATTATATCTCCATGAGACTTCATTTGATTCACTAATTCAGACAGCCTATTAAAATACTCATTCAAACTTTCATTTTCTTTCATTTTTTTATTTTCAAAATCTCTCTTTAGAGATTGAAGTTTGACAGTTCTCACTTTTGAATCCCCTTCAAACACTTGTTGCAAGATTTCCCATGCTTCCTTGGTTGTTTTTGCTCTCATAATTCTTGGGAATATGGTGTTTGACACTCCTCTTTGAATCATTCCAAGAACTCCAGCATCTGTGATTCTTTTCTTTTTTAATACTTCAGTTTGAGCTGCTGTACGTTCTGCCGCAGCTGTTGAGTCTTCATATCCTTGCTTGATGAACTCCAAGACATCCAAGGAGATGAACAAAGTCTCCATTTTTACTGCCCAAAAATCATAATTTTCTCCTTCAAATAAAGGAACTTGGACATTGCTATAGGTGGAGTTGATGCTTGCTGAAGTATTGCTTGGAGAAGCCATTACTTTGCACTTTGTTTTTTTTTAATTGCAAGGATCTAGGGCACTGATACCACTGTTAGGAATATTTGTTAAGAGAAGAAGGAGGAATTTTTGAGAGGATTATTTTAATGGGGAGGAAATTTTCATTGCTTTCCTTTTGATTACAAATTTTGATTGAATACATACATCAGCTTGATTGCCTTGCTTTTATAATGCAGTGCACTCTCTAGAGTATTCTAGGAATACATTATCTAGAATATCTAAAATAGGAATTCTAGATTTTTCCTTTTATTCAATTCATTAATACAATTGCTAATTTAACAATACAATTATTTGTTTCCTGAAAAGCCAAGATTATTTCCAACAATCTACTAGCCTGACTTAATAACCTGGAAAACTAGAGTTCAAATCTAGTAGTAATTTTCTTAAAAAAGAAAGAAACTTTAGAGTTGTAATTCTGGAAGTAAGCAAGGGGGATACCCAGGCAGGAAGCAATGGAGATGCTAAATTTTCAAATGGTAGTATTACATATAGTTTTAGAAATCTCCTCATTTATACCAGATAACACGACTTCAGACTTGTCAATATCTAATCCCAGTCGAGTAATTTCATAATAGTCGTTAAGGGTGCTAAAGATCGAATGAACAGTAATGACATTAAGGTTGCAAAATATAACTAGGTCATAAGCGAACATGAGAGAAGTCACTTGCGGGTTCTAACATTCAAAGTGCAGATGAAATAGCTTAATGGTAATAAGCTTGTTAATCATACATTTAAGGAGCTCCATAACCAATATGAATAAGTAAGCCGACATGGGGTCGCTTGTTTGATGCCTTGCTTGCTTTTAAAATATCCGACACTAGAGCCATTGAGAATAATGAAGAAGATCGCTGTTGAAATGCAAGAATAGACCTAAGAGATGAATAATTTAGGGAAATTAATGTATCCCATGATAAGCACTATTGCGGCCTATTGAATAGTGTCGAAATCTTTCCTAATGTCAAACTTTATCATTACCCTAAGGGATACATGTTTATTGTTATAACCACTAACCAATTCATAGGTGAGTTAGAAATTATATAGAATGCTTCTAATAGGTAAGAATGTGGCTAGTTTTTGTGAAATAATGCTTAGGAGAACAACCTTCAATCTAATGGCAATAATTATGATGATGCAAATCTTGGTGATGCATTTATAAATTGCATTGAATCACAAGATGGGTCTAAACAATTAAACATCACTAGCATTCTTGGTTTTGGGAATCAAAGAAATATTAATATTGTTGAATGCGATCATCGTAATAACTTTTTGGAAGAAATTTTTCATAGCAAGACAAACATTCTTTCCCACAATATTCCAAGAGGCAGTAAAAAAATCTGAGTTGAAACCATTTGGATCACCACATAATGAATTGTTTAGCGAGAAAAAAAGCTTGATGTGTATTGCATTATCAGTAACTTGGAGGCAGAGAAGATTAAAATCTTGAGAGTTTATTCTTAAGAGAAGGTATGGATTTATACTATCACGGTTAAGGGAGAAGCCTTCAGCATTACCAAATAAGGAAGAGAAGTAATTGATGAAAGACTTTCTATTATATTTTGGATCAGTACGCACATTGCCATCAAAGTCCTGAATAGTAACAAAATTATCTTGAGTTTGATTAGCTTATAGAACAATGTGAAAATAGGCGGTGTTGCAATATCCATCATCATTCCATCTAACCCAAAGCTTTTTGTTTGTCCATTATTAACTCTGTTTATAAGGAATTACTTTACTGTTAAGAAACAATAGTTTTTTATATTTTGGTTTTCAAAACAAGATAAGTTGTATATATAGTATAAGTTGATTTGCAAATAAATGTCATTGGAGTAGTTTTATCTATTAGCTACTGATCCTCTTAACCACTTATCCGAGACTATCAAACAAACGAGAATACACTACTAGCCTTAATTCATAGAATACATTCTCAGTGATTGTACGAATCTCTATTCGGGATGGTCTGATTTCTCTGATTGGTTTTGATACTCAAGTGAAGAGAATCAACTAAGCCGAGCTACATAGATACCTAACTGTCTATGATGTGAATTGTTCCTTGGAATAAGGTCGATTGTTATAGTGCAAGATTGGCATGTTTTCTTGCAAGGAGTTTTTTGATGACTTGGATTTAGATTATGAAGTGATGTAGTTTACTCCTAGAAAATTCCAAGGTCAGATCAGAATTGGTTGAGATTTCTTACATCTTTGATTCCCTAAATGTTGATTCGCTTGATAATCAATACGTAGATTGCTTTGAAAAATTTATACTTACTTAGCCGAAGTCAGTGTTGATGTGGATTTCGCTGATTTGATTATGGCGATGTGTCTATGTCAGAGTATATAACTGAATTCAATGTACTATCAAAGTATGATTTAATTTATCCGTTATAGATCTACACATGGAGGATGGAAGTTGGCAACTGGGCTGGAAGATCAACTTCGAAACTGAATGATTTTATTCGAAGAAAGAGTGATAGCCTTGATGAGTTGATAGCTAAAGTTCATAATGTTCGAGCCAGTACCTATTGAGAGTTGTTCTGTTTATATGAACCAATCATGGAAACATATGTCATGACCATCGTCTCCCTTGCATCGAGTACTCACTCAATGAAATAGATGGTAATGACATCAATAATGTAAGATATGCTTTCCATTAATGTTGTTTATATACGTATTTTTTGGCATTGAGGTTTCATTGTTCCATCTGGTATTGCGGTTTGATGGATGAATGAGATTGGTACTCGAAATTATTCATTTTCTTGTTTTAATTGTAACTTACCATGTCAAGAGCCTACTTAGACTACATGTGTGTAACATCCCATATTTGTTCACTGGATATTAATACTATAGAAGACTGCAACATCAATAGTGTTTAATTTTTGGCCTCACGGTTGGGAAGTGTTACAGCATAGGTTGTCTATAATTGATAGTATACATGGATCATCAAAAATAAATCTCACCAAGTCATGTTTGATTGTTTGTTAGTTAGTTTTCTATTGATTTCTTTAGTCTCAATTAATTTAGTACTAGATTTCAGGCATTAACTCGTCGGGGGGATATGTAACGTCGATGGATGTGAGAGATTATCGGTGATGATAGCGAGCAAGGACATTTTTCTCCCCTAAAGTGAGTCGTCCTTGATTCAATTATACTAGGATGAAGCTGTGATCTTCAGTAGGCGAGTCACTTATTGTTATATGATAGCGAACTGAGACACTGAGTTATCTCGTAGTAAGTTGTTATCTTTACTTGAAGCTTGCGAGTATCAAGTAACATTTGATGTGTTAACCATATTGCCACTATATTCCCTGTCGATCTAATTTTAAATGTTGTACTAATAGTCATGCTTCTAGGGCATTTGGTACCGGTAGAGTGGGAGATAAGAAATTCTTGATGGGTTGTCAGATCAGTCATGTAGTATAAGGGTGATCAATTAATCAGATTTACTGAAGATATTTAGTTGACAGACAATAGTTAGGAGTGTGATGATTACATCATCTTACACGCTGCTTTGATTTTGATCGATTGGTTAGGCCGCTCGAGTTGATCAACGAGTCAGCATGTTTTGTTGACTTCTTGGAATGTGTTCCGAGATATTAATTTAAGGAGTTGTGTTTGTGCTACCTAATCATGTTTTCATCTTTCATTGACGAAAAGGAAGAGAAAGACAATAGTGATGTTGTGTTGATGGTGTGGAGAAACAACAATAGAAGGTTTGGCATATTGGAGTATCACTTCAGGATGGGAAAAGTGACATGTTTCCTCCATATTACCTTGATTGGGTGTTCATTTTGATCCTGCAAAAGTTATAGATGATTAAGATCGAAATTAATCCAAAGGGAGCTTTATATTTGAAGCTTGGATGAGGAGTTAATGAGTGTATCAACATCACCCATTTTTTTTGTAAGAGTGAGAAGCTGATAACATCCACTTGTTTGTGCCTCTTGAGTAGGTGCAGTGTTAATGCAGGGACGGAGGTTGTCGTATTATTAACCGACGACCGAAACCACATGAAAAGTAGTATTTGGCTATTGATTCAGAGTAGGTGACGATAGATTTTGATTATTACGGAAGGAGATATGGTTGTTCATTAATGTCAAATCATTGAGTTTTCTCTTTTCCTAGTGTTATCTCGACCTTCATCAGTAGCGATATTTCAGACCCATAGCCTTCTAGTGAAGTCGTTGCATTAGAGTTAGAGATGTTCTAGTTTAAGAGTGAAATTCCATTAGTAGATGTTTCTCGTATTAATTACCGGTTATGGATCCAAAGCTTGGAGTGATCTGGTGTAGACTCGATCGTGGTGGTCAGTTATGTACGGAAGAGGCTTTTTTGTGCCCAACATTATTAGAGGAGAGTATTTGAGCATTCATGTCAATATAGATGAATGATCGGTTAATAGTGCTTAATCAGAAGTGTCAAGTAGTCTCCTATAACTACCTAAGATTCAGGGGTGGATGTGGTAGCAAATGTAGATGGTTTTCGTCTATAGGTTGTCAAGGAATTTAGGATAGCATGGAGAAACTTGAGTCATATTTGATTCATTAACGAGAAATGTTAGATTTATATTCCTTATTCCGAATGAGATGAAAGCTAAGTTTGTCGAGTTATATATGGATTGAACATCTAGTTTAATGTCTTATATTAAGTAGAATAGTATCCTACATGCTACGGTAGGCACGGATGTTATTTTGATGATTACTATTATTTTTTTCCATGTATGTTTGATCGTTGATGCTCTCATGACTGCTTATACTTATATGATTGTTAGGCATGTGAGATAGTTGTATTTAGTGTAGTCTAATTATTTCCATATGTGACTTGACAAGTAATGTTAGAGACTGAGTTATGGTTTCTAACCTTGGTGAATTCTTGATGATCATATGCCTAAAATATAGGAGGCCACTTTGGGATTTCGTTTTCTTTGGTCAGGTTGAGTCATATTTGGTAGTGTAGTTTGTTCGGATCGAGCTCCGTAAAGGAGATACTGCTAGAATTTTCCTTGAACTAAGCCAAAATTAGAAGAGCAGTTACTTAGTTGGGTTATAATCGAACTAAGGCAATGCCACTTTTATTCTCCGTTATCCATTTATTTGAAAATAAATGTACAACATAAGTGTTTTAGCTTAGCTACGTTGATATCGAATTTGATTTTGATTGTACTTAGGAGTGGGAGTTATGACTCCGCGCCAAATTCCGAGACTATTTGCTTTATTGTGTTCACTTTCAATGATTATTTTCTTTGTGTCTTTACTTATTTGAGAATATTGAGCTGTGTTGTCTCATCCTTAAGAATTTAACTCTTTAAGGAAAGGAGAGTGGAGCAACTCGTGTTTTGATTATTGGATATTTAAATATTTTAATTATTAATCACTATTCATTATTGGTTCCTAAAATGTGACTTTTCACATCAAATCTAATCAAGACTTGAAATTACTTCCATTGAGTTTGGACAGTCCATTACATGAAGAAAAAGAGTAAGGATCGCCATATTTTGAGATCAGACTTTCGAGGGCAAAATGGTCTCCGTACACATGAAAATTGTCATTTTGGGGCACTGTGTCGGAGTTCAATGAAACTTATATTTTTTGAACAGTAGTAGCAAGGTGATGCAAGCAAGTGAGTTTCATTATGATTGAATTTACCGTTTTAAGCAAGGTGATGCAAGCAAGTGAATTTAATTATGATTGAATTTACCGTTTTGGTCATGGAAATTTAAGCTGTGTCGATTTCAATTATGAAAATTAAATATTAAAAAATAGGTTAGGTGCCACAGATGATGGAACTTGGTCCCGATATATACTCCATTGCTTTCAAAAAATATTTTAATGTCTAGAACGCCTATTGGAATATTTTTGTTGAAGTCTGGGCCCATGTAGCCCATTTCGGACCTTTCATAATAAACTAGGGAACACAATTCAAGAATAATATTATTTTATTCTCAAACCTTACCCCCAAGCTGCCATGAAACCTAACATTCAATGGTCCAAGTTCATCTCCTTGATTTATCCACTTTCAACCAAAATTCCTAACATGAAATTTGTTCATATCATTGACATGTCGTCATCAGTGGTCTACGTTCATAGACCAGACCATCTATATGCACAAAAATCCTGTTGAATGGAAACAATCAAGTTTTGATTTTTTTCCTCACATAGGCCACATCGTCAAAGAATTAACTCTTGGCACCAAAAGGAAAAATGTGGCAAATTTAAAAAAGATGAAGAGAACAGACCTAGTTTGAGGTCGATCAAAGTTTGGAGCAGAGAGAAATCTTTCCTCTATTTCTGACGATTAGAGCATGATTACATTTCAAGTTTGGCGAAGGTAAAGGTCAAGGAGGCGATCGGAATGCTAGTGATGGGGTGACATGATAGCCATCAAAGGAGGATATATTAGGATTTAAAGGTGACATGCTTATAGGATCTCGCGAACGGATCCGGGAAAAGGAAGATCATGTTTCTTCTTCTTGCACATGACACATGATACACGCGCATGGGTTGCAAGAAAGAGGCACATGGTTCCCCTTGCCGATGTGGCGGTGCATGGTTGAGTGGTGAGGTATCATGTTATTTTATTCTCCAATCAAATTTACAAATTTTTAACTAGCTAAAATTTTGCATATCAAGTCCCTTTTGGATGTAGTTTCTTTCTTGGACTTGTCTTAAACAACTTTACACTTTGGAGATAGTTTAGCTTTGGCGAGTCATATTTTCTTTCACTGAATTGTAAATGTTTAGTAAATAATTGACATTTTAAAGTGATTAAAAACCCAAAAATATAATTTATAGGATAGTTGAGCCTTTTTAATAATAAATAAAACAACTAAAAAATTAATTTGATTAGCTTAAATATGAATATCATGTTTTACCTATTTGAGGGTTATTACGTGTTGTTTTGACAATATCACTGGATTTAAACTATTTTGACATTAATTCCATACTGATCGCCTCAGGTAGATTTTATTTACATTATGGATGCCATTATGGATGTTTCCATGCTATTTTAGATGATTATAAAATTATTTGTTGCCTATTTGTTTGTTTGTGTAGTTTAATTGAAAACGTCGTTCATATGCAACATAGGACTAGGCAAACCTCATATGCTAGAGCTTGGTGTGTATCGATCAAACACACAGGAGGTGCGTATTGATTGAGTGCACAAGTGACGATAAGCTTGAACATATGAGCTAGATTCACGAAGGAGTATTATTCGCATATGGTGATTTAAAGATCGAGGAGCACTAAAGCATATATAAAGATTTGACAATGAAGTAGCATTGGTGCTTGGCAACTGATTAGAAGATGGTGCAATACTAGAGTTGGCGATGGATCTGAAGAGAAAGGATAAACTTATCGAGAGCTTGGATTTCGCAATGAATGTCAAACATTTTCACTTGATGTGTATTTAAGTCAATTTTGCTTAAGTACATAACCAGAACAATCATTATCAATCACAATGGGCTGGTTGATATCGACTACTATTGATGTCGACATTTTTGGCCAATTTGACACAGGCGATGATGTGGTATCAAGGAGAAGGATATGACGGTTTTTTAACATTGGTTTCAACATTGCGAATCTTCAAGAAGTGTCTTTGGTGTGCGGCAAGGATGTTGTGCTTCCATGCAGAGATTCGTCATTCGATGACAGTTATTCCATCATGGGAAGGAGTGGCTTCAACGATGTATGGTTTTCTACCCATGATGCAGAGTGAGGGAATTTGAGTCGAGATAATGGAATCATCAGAGGAGAGTTCTGGGGATGACTGATTTGTTCTAGGATGATCCTATAACTATGGAGAAGGCTGCAGGGTGATACAAGTTGGATCGTATTTGGAAAACATGTGTAAGGGGATTCTTAATATTTGTAAGTTTTGATATGTACTGGCATAGTGGGTGTGCATTTATGATGTCCACTAGGTGACGATGCCCCTGGATATTTATATCGACAATGATGGCCTTGGAGAAATGATGGCTCTTTGATCTGGTTGCCTAGGACTATCATTAAATAGTTTAGTTCTGAGCCGTCTAAGTGGCATGGAATCAAGTATAAGGAAATAAGACTGTAGTCATTCCATGATCTACCTATAGGATCATACAAGTATTATGTGTATCCAACACATTAACTGAATTAATGTGAGGTTTAATGATGGATGCTATGTTTGCTTAATTATTTATCACCTCAGGGATATAACACTACTATGCGGATATCGCCGGTTTGGATATCTAGACGCACTAAGTATTTTGACTTAGTGTACAGCCATGATGATTGTCTAGACATGTCAGGTATGATTCTCCATACCCTCTATGTCTTATGCTATTATGAATTTTACAGTATTTTGAGATTTAATTGTCGCTCACACCAGACTGTTGTTTGACCTAAGGTTTTTTGTTTCCTTTTGTTGTCTTGGGTGCTCAACGACGATGATTATAAGTAGACTAGGTAACAGGTGTAAGCATTATCTTGAGTCGTGCAACTAGAACATCCGAAGGTGATTTCTTCTCGTATTCATACTTGTACTATTGTTTATTCCGCTATGTGACACTGTGGACCCATGACAGTGTTGACTATATATTAGAGACAACTTTTCGATGAGTTTACAAATCTCTTGTTTAAACTTTATTTAAATATGACTACATTGACCATTATACTTTGATTATAAGGTTTATATAGTTATCACTGCCTGTCATGTTTTATATCTGTGATTCCATTATATTTTATCTTATGCACCGTGACATATGCGACATGTTCTTTGATTATTCCTTGTGTTTCTTTCTTCCCCTTCCTTTTCTATTTCTTTATATTCCTTCGTGTTTCTCTTTTTTCTTCTATTTCATTCTCTTGAAAATTTCCTTACATCAATCGGGTACCTGTTACTACCAAAATGATCTTAGCACAGGTTGACAGTGAAGGGATGTCGAATGAATATAAGGAAGGGATGAAGAATTCGAGAGCAACTCAGGCAGATACTCCCTCTGAAAAGATGGGGCTCGAAACCTATAGAGCATCAGCAAAGGTTCATCCGACATGGTCTACCCACCAGGAATTAACCTATATTACGCCAACACATCAGAAGAAGAAGAGTATCAGGTTAGAGCATAAAGATGGTCCATAATCGACTCCAAAAGAATGGCCCCATAGATAACGAAGGGGTTACCTTCATAGGTAACATAGGTATCACCGGAAGCTACTTTCCAAAGAGTCAAACCGGAAGGCTAAACCAAGACTCAAGCAAGGATACAGGCTACTCGTATTAATCCGCCTAGTACTTGAACCATCAATGGTTCTAAATTGGCGGATGTACACGTACATCGTGAGGGCAAGACCCTTTAAGTACCCATGATACAGCCGAAAGTCTACATCCGAAAATTGATGTTAAAGGACCGACACTTGGAGGCATCCACCGAGAAATCCAAAACGCCTCTACAATCCGTCTTGGCAACAAACTCCTTTCCACCTTAGGGAGGCCCCAATTCATCCAGGACCCTTGTTTCGAAGACTGTAACCGGCACCACGAGGATGACCGACAACTACATGCCCAAGACCAAGGAAAATAGTGGCCGATAGGAATCATTTAGGTTAACACCCTACTGATAGAAAGACCCCGGATTCTCTATAAATAGGACCCCTGGAACTCTATAAAAGGGGATGTATTTTTTATTTCTCAGTTTAGTTCCTTTCTTCTCAAGAGAAGAAAATCATCAATTCTTGTAACATATCTGCAAACTATGAATGTAGAATTCCGGGTCTCACACATCTTACGATTTGATAATCTTGTTGTGTCATAATGATGAAACAAATAGTTAACACTAACCTTTCTGATGTGGAGATCAACCAAGATGCCCTGACGGTAGTGGAAGAGGGCTTTGTGGAAACACAAACTCCCCTTCTCCTCGCCCTAAGGGTCTGCCATGATTGATCCATATTCTCATGCTGAGCCTAACGCTTCCCATACATTGATGTAAGGAGATCGTCCATGAATCCTTAACCTGATTCCTATCATGATTTAGTCTCCTCTTTTGGGCAGATCTGACATGGAGGAATCATCGGAGTTAACGAATATTGTGATGCCTTCATCCTTGAACTCAAGGGAAACATTAGCATTTTTCTTCTTATTGGAATACATAATTTCGTCGTCATGGCTTAGAAGCTCATCAATTTCATAAAGCCTAACGACATCAAGTTAAATAACTTTCCCAAGGTCAAACCATCATGCAATATGTGTGGTATTCACCCTCCGGGGCAAGGTTAATGGCCGTTAGGTTTAAAAATTCTGATGCCCCGAGGAAGGTGATTTAGCTTAAAGTCACAGGCCTAGGATTATATCCTGGAGGCTCTAAGTCATGACGACGACAAATCCCATGAAAGCATACATTACATACTGTAGTTTGGGGGTTGACGAAAAATGTCGTTAACATTTTGCGCTAGAAGGAGGGCCTGAACCTCCGACCTTGTGGTTAATTTTTTAAATTAATTGGGTGAATTTATTATTCCATGGTAGGAAACATGAAGTCGAAGAGATTAGAGGAACGAAACAAAGAGCTAGATCCCAACACCACCTGTGAAGGAAATGAGGGCCCAGCACTTAACCCGAATAATAACGAGAAAGAAACCACGCCCAATCCACAACAACCACCAGATTCAAACGCCATGGAAGATAACGTCGCATGAATATCGGTCTTAGAAAGGCGATTTCAATAAATGCAGGCTCAAGTCAATGCTGTCTTGACACAAAAGTCCTCAAGGCTCACTAGATCTAGTCAAAGAGAGAGGAATGAATCTCAAAAAAGGAAGGTTGCCATTCAACAGCCAGAAGCAAAAGAGAAGCCTAAGGCAACTTCTTCCAAGAAAAAGAAGTCTCATCTGACGGGAGTAGATCATCAAGGGAATCAGTGCGAGAAGAAAAAGTCTGGGAGCTCCACCTCCAAAGGCTATGACCCCAAAAGAGAAAACTATGACAACACAGAAGCTTACATCAGAGATGTCGCTCAGAAGACCTTCAAGGACTTGCTGGAAAGCAAGGGGAAGAGATCCCAGGATGACAATGTTAATGACAACAAAAGAGTAGCATCGTTCATCGATGATATTATGAACACCATAATACCGTCAAGAGTCAAAGTTCCCACCATAAAATATCTAGGAATGACTGACCCCGACGATCTTCTGATGGCTTTCGACAGCTAGATGGATCTTTACAACGCTTCCGGAGCCATCAGGTGCCGCCTCTTCCCGGTGACCATCCAAGGGGCAGTTGCAAAGTGGTATCGCCAGTATAGGGAAAACACCATTTACTCGTGGAAACAATTCTCCTACGTATTCTCCGCATAGTTTTGCATTTGCAAAGACCCAACCGTAGACTATATAGTCATCACCAACATCAAACAAAGGCAATGGGAGTCTCTAGGGGACTATCTGAAATGGTTCGACATCGAAGCCTTAAAGGCCAAAGATATGATTGACCACGACAAGATGATCGCCATACACTTAAGGTTGATTGAGAACACCCCCTTCTGGAAGGAGTTATATATCCATGGCTACAAAGACTTGCAAGATTTCCATTTCCAAGTTGATAAGTTTATCTGCATGGACGAACTATACTTCAATAAAAGGAAGTTTGGGCTTCGAGGGGAAGGAGGACGGTCGAACTTCAGAGAAAGCTCCCGGAAGGGAATCAGAAGAGGTCGAGGTGGGAAGACTTTAAAACCAATTTGGTTACCTTGAACAAGCCCATCTCGTATGTGTATGCTGTTGCAAAAGAAAGGGTCAATAACTTCCCTGTCTCGTTCAAAGCCAAAAATTGCCTCGAACCTCATGCTGGCGGTAAATACTGCGAGTTCTGTAAAACCAATGTGCACAAGATAGACGAGTGCAAGGTATTGGATGGGATTATCTGGAAACTAATCCAAGAGGGACACCTAAAGGAATTTGTTTCAAATAAAGCAATACCAGCTCAACATATAGGAGGACAACAGAAGGTCTCAGTAAAAGTGATAGGAGTCACTATGTGGGAGAACAACCTAGATTTGGGGCATCCCGTAAACCGAATCAATCTGATCCATGGGCGGCCACACCCTGCCATAGGCTGTCCGAAGGCCAGAACCCAATACGTGAAGGAAGCCTTGGAAGGAATCTTCTCCATTCAAGAAGGACCATTATTGAAGAGCGCACGTTCTGCCCTCAAAATTCATAACCTCGTGGTCTCACCGGAAAAATGAAGAAAGGGGTCCATCACCCACATAACGACCCCCTTTTGATAACGACGCAAATAGGGCTTTCGGCCGTTTCTAAAATATTGGTGGATACCGGAAGCACTGTCAATGTCATCTTCAAGCACGCCTTTGATCAGATGGGAATTTCCGAAAAGAAACTGGAGCCTAGCAACGAACCAATTTTCCGATTCAACAATAAGGGGTCAACTTTGGTGGGTAAATCAACCTTTTGGTTCAAGTGGGCTTGTCCCATCTTCACAGGACTTTCGAAACTCTCTTTGTCATGATTGATCAGTCGTCCTATTACAATGCCTTCTTCGGACGACCGATTTTAGAGGAAATGGATGCCTTCGTTTCTTCCAAATATCTCATGTTGAAATTTCTGACCAAACATGGATGGGGTACCATCAGGGGAGAACAATTTAGCTCCCGCGAGTTGTACTTCGCGACGGTCGAAAAATACAAAAGGGAGTATTCTTCGTATTTTTATTCTTCTACTATTTTTATTCCTTCAGATAAGGGATTCTTACGTCCCTCGTTCGGAGCTAAGATAAAAATAAATAAGAATGACAAATGCATTAATCGTAGGTAAGCTTCCTTGAAAAGGAAGAGAAAAAGGTCCGATGAGGTAAACTCAATTGAAAAAGGAGAAATCATCATAGATTTGGACTCTAGAGGAGACATCGAAAGGATAAAACCAATAGAAGAAGTAAGCGTTTATTCGAAAGATAAACCGAAGGTCATCAACATTGGGAGAAGGCTAACGGAACCCCTCCGAAGCGACTTAATCCGTTTCCTACAGCTCAACAAAGATGTTTTCGCTTGGACCCATTCAGATATGGTTGGTATCGAGCCTTCAATTATGAGCCACACCTTAAACATCGACCCTTCGATAACCCTGGTTCGACAAAAGAAAAGACAATATAATAAAGACCGGATAGAGCCCTTGAAGGAGGAAGTCAAAAGGTTGGAAACTAACAGGTTAATCCGAGAGGTCTTTTACCCAAAATGTTTAGCCAATCCTGTGCTAGTGAAGAAGTCCAATGGGAAGTGGAGGACATGTGTTGATTACATGGATTTAAACAAAGCTTTTCCGAAAGATTATTACCCTCTCCTACGGATCGATCAGTTGGTCTATGCCACGAGTGAACACAAGATACTATCCCTTATGGACGCTTATTCGGGGTACAACCAAATCCCGATGTACAAACCCGACGAGCAACATACAAGCTTTATCATTGTCTATGGAACATTTGTTATAAAGTAATGCCCTTCGGTTTAAGGAATGCAGAGTCAACATACCAAAGGCTGGTAAACAGGATGTTCCAAGAGCAGATGTGACACAATATGGAAGTATATGTGAATGACATACTAGTAAAGTCCACCGAAATAGAGGATCATCTAAAGGATCTGGAAGAAATGTTTGGTGTCTTGAGAAGTTACCAGATGAAGCTAAACCCTCAAAAGTGTTCCTTCGAAGTTCAATCGTGGAAGTTATTGGGATATGTGGTAAGCGACCGAGGAATTGAATCTAGCCCCAACCAGATACAAGCCATTAAGGACATAAAGGAACCTTAAACCAGTAAGGAAGTCATGAGCCTAAACGGGAAGGTAGCGGCACTCAGTAGGTTCATTTCTAAAGCCACCGATAAATGTGTTCATTTCTTCGATGTCATAAAGAAAAAGAAGAATTTTGAATTGAACGAAGAGTGTAGGAAGGCATTCCATGAATTGAAAGTTTATGTGGGAACGCCTCCGATTTTTTTGAGTCCCGAGAAGGGAGAAAATCTATACCTATACATGGCTGTCTCCAAACATGCAGTAAGCTCAGTCCTGATAATAGAGAATAATGGGACTCAACATCCTATCTATTATGTTAGCCGAAGGCTAAAGGACACGGAAACCCGATACCCTGTCATAGAGAAACTAGCGTATTGCTCAATCCTTACCGCATAAAAGCTCAGAGATTATTTCCAGGCTCATCCTATTAAAGTATTAACTAGCTTCCCACTCAAACAAATTTTCAGCAAACCGGAAACCTCAGGGAGGCTATTTACATGGGGTATTGAGCTTAGCCAATACGAAAGTGAGTTCCACCCTCGAGCGTCAATCAAAGGGAAAGCTCTTGCAGATTTCGTGAACGAGTGCACGAACTTTATTTCAGAACAGTTGATTAAGGAAAACAACTTAAAGACCAAATGGCAGCTCTTTGTAGACGGAGCTTCGAACGAGCAGGGAGCAGAGGCAGGTTACATTATAATCACCCCTGATGGACATCGCTTGCACTAAGCCATGAAGTTAGGGTTCCCGACAACCAACAATGTGGCTGAGTATGAATCCATGATAGCTGGTTTGAATCTGGCACTACAATTAAAGATACCGAGGATAGAAATCTTCAGCGATTTGCAATTAATGGTAAACCAAATAAAATAGACATATTAAACCAAGGACAAGCGGCTCATCCTATACGTGAAGAGGGTATTAAAGATGCTTTCCCTATTTGAGGACTTCTCAATTCATCAAATACCCTGAGGGAAGAATACCCAGGCGGATTCGCTAGCCAAATTAGCCAGCTCCCGAGGAGCCCGCGAAACCCGAATAGTGCCGATGGGATATCAGGAAATGCCCAGCATCGAACAGGAAGAATCGGAAATGGGAAAAGAGTTATTAGTTTTGACCAGATCCCAAGCCTTAAGAAGGGGAGACGGAGATGACCAAGAAGGAAACTCCGAGAGGGAATCCCCCATGTTTGAAACATGCAACCACCAAAAAACTACGTGGATGACTCCAATAGTGGACTACCTACTAAGAGGAGCATTACCCCTTAGTAAGCAAGACGCAAGAAAGATAAAACACCAAGCTCCCACATTCATGACCGTGGACGGCGTAGTTTATAAAAAGGAACATTCACTTCCTTATTAGTTGTGTAAGTTTCGAAGATGGACTTAGCCTATTAAAAGAAGCTCATGAAGGATGGTGCAGGGACCATTCCACTGGGGTTAAGCTGACCAAAAGGGTCATGCGATTAGGTTATTATTGGCCGTGGATGGTTAGTCAAGCGGTTGAGTACGTCAAGAGATACGATAAATGTCAAAAGTACTCTAAGGTGCCACGACTTCCTCCCAGCGACCTAACCACTATATCGAGCCCTTGGCCTTTCGATATATGAGGGATAGGTTTAATTGGGCCCTTACCACTCGCCAAGGGCGGAGCTAATTATGTCGTAGTAGCTATCGATTACTTTACCAAGTGGGTGGAGGCGGAACCCCTTTCGACTATCACATCCAAAAAAGTATTAAGATTCATAATAAAAAATATCGTTACCCGCTTCCGAATCCCTCATAAGATAATATCGGACAACGGAACACAATTCGAGAGCGAAGAGTTCACCCGATTCTATGAGAAAAATGTATTCATCAAAAGCTTATCCTTAGTAGCCACCCCCGAAAGCTAACAGAGTTGTGGAAGCCGCAAATAAGACCATTAAGACAATCCTTAAGAAAAGCCTAAATCAGGCTAAAGGAAATTGGGCAGAGGAGATGCCTCTAGTGCTATGGGCATATAGAATTTCTACCAAAATAGCTATGGGACATACCCCCTTTTCCCTGACATATGGACGCGAAGCTATTCTTCCGGTTGAGGTCGAAATTCCATTACATAGATCGGTAGCATACACATTTGAACCCAACCAGGAGTGAAGGAAGAAATCACTAGACTTGATACAGGGACTAAGGGATGAGGCTGCAATCAGAACCGCTGAATACCAAAGAAGGATCACAAAAAAAATACAATTCAAAGTCAAAGCTAGAACCTACACTAAAGGTAAATTAGTACTGCGAAGAGTAATGGCTAACACCAAGAACCCAGCAGATGGTCCTCTCGGTCCAAATTGGGAAGGACCCCCAATTGTCCATCAAGAAGTCATAACTGGTGCATATCGCTATGCTGGCCCAATGGTGATCTTGTTCCAAGAACATGGAACTTGGAACATTTGAGCCATATTTCCCAACCATAAAAGAATAAAGGACAAGATTTTCCTCCCAAGAAATCATCATACAACGAAGGGCATGGAAACCCTCCCAGTAACTCAAGAGAAACCCAAAGGGGTCGAGCTGAAAAAAGAATTGAAACCCTCGTCATCGCCAAATTGGCCGGGGCGAGGCATCCAAGGAGGGGGATGATTATGTTAGTCTTTCTCCATGCCCAAAGCAGAGGGGGCAGGGTTAAAGCATTGAAAGCGTAAGCCGTCGTTTCACACCAGAGATGGTTGTGGTGGTGCATCTAAAAATTAGCATGCCCTGCCTCTGCTCGCAGAAGAGTACGCCTTGCCTGTGCTAAAACAAAGCACGTCCTACCTCTGCTTATGTTCCGTGTTACCCGCAGAAGGGAATGCAAACCCCTATAATCACCAATGATGGTCAGGATAGGGCACCCCTCATAAGGGGTGGCGTATAAGCCTCTATCAGAGCCTACGATGGTCCGTATAAAGCATAAAAAGAGTAAAGCTTTGTTCTGTGTCTACGATGGCCCCGTCTAAGTTTCTAAGACCTTATCAATGCCTATGATGGTCAGGATAAGAAGCCTCCTGGAGGGAGGTCGGGTAAGTCTTTGGGCCCTGATTATGGATAAGCTAGCTAAGCGCTCCAGATGCATAGCCCCAGAGAGTGGCCGACAAAGCACGTACATCCTATGCTTTGACATAAAAAGCCCAAAGGGAGGTTCAAGAAGCACGTACAACCTCTACTTCCCAAATAAAATCCGAAGGGGATACTAACTTCATTTATGCCAGAAGGGTTACCAGTCTTCAATCTTTAAAATACCCGAATATGGGTGGATTCGGCTCTTCATTAATGCCGGAAGGGTTCCCGATTATTAATCTTAACATACCTGAATCTGGGTGGATTCGGCTCTTCATTAATACCGGAAGGGTTCCCAGTCTTCAATCTTTAAAATACCTGAATCTAGGTAGGTTTGGCTCTTCATTAATACCGGAAGGGTTCCCAGTCCTTAATCTCAAAATACCCGAATCTGGGTGGATTCGGCTCTTCATTAATACCGAAAGGGTTCCCCGTCTTCAATCTTTAAAATACACGAATTTGGGAGGATTCAGCTCTTCATTAATACCGGAAGGGTTTCCAGTCCTTAATCCTCAAAATACTCGAATCTGGGAAGATTTGGCTCTTCATTAATGCTGGAATCTATCTCGGCAACATACTCCTTTCCACCTTAGCGACGCCGCAATTCATCCGGGACCCTCGTTTTGAAGACTGTAACCGACACCACTAGGATGACCGACAACCTGATGCCCAAGATCAAGGAAAATAGCTGTCGACAGGAATCATTTAGGCCCAACACCCTCTTAATAGAAAGACTACGGATTCTCTATAAATAAGACCCCAGGAACTCTATAAAAGGGGACGTTCTTTTTATTTCTCAATTTAGTTCCTTTCTTCTCAAGAGGAGCAAATCATCAATTCTTGTAATATATCTGTAAATTATGATTGGAGAATTCTGGGTCTCACACATCTTAAGATTTTATAATCTTGTAGTGTCATAATGATGAAATAGGGAGTTAGCACTGACCTTTCTGATGAGGACATCAACCAAGACGCCCCAGCGGCGGAGGAAGAGGGCTTTGTGGAAACACGAAGTCCCCTTCTCATCGCCCTAAGGGTCTACCATGATTGATCCATATTCGTATGCTGAGACTAATGCTTCCCGTACATTGATGTAAGGATATCGTCCATGAATTCGTAACCCGGTTCCTATCGTGATTTAGGCTCCTCTTTTGGGCAGATCTGACACGGAAGAATCATCGGAGTTAACGAATATTGCGATGCCTTCATCCTTGAACTCAAGGGAAAAGTTAGCCTGTTTTCTTCTTATTGGAATACAAAATGTCATCGTCATGGCATAGAAGCTCATCAATTCCATGAAGCCTAACGATATCAAGTTAAATAATTTTCCCAGGGTTAAGTCGAAATACCATCGTGCATTACATGTGGTATTCACCCTCCGGGGCATGGTTAATGGCTGTTAGGTTTATGGCTGTTAGGTTTAAAAATTCTGATGCCCCGAGGAAGGTGATTCAGCTTAGAGTCATAGGTCTAGGATTATATCCTAGAGACTCTAAGTCACGACGACGACAAATCTCATGAACGCATACATTACATATTGTAATCCGGGTGTTGACGAAAAATGTCGTTAACAGTACTTGTACGGTTCATTATTGGGTTATAGGAGCACCAACGGTGTAGGGTGGTTTCACAAAACCTCCGCTTCAATTTTCTTCGACCAAGCGCAAATCTTGGATCCATTCTAGTAAGCTACTCCAAATCCCTGTTCCATAAGCAAAGGGAGAAGCTCCAGGCTTTGTCCATGTAAAACCGCTTTATTTCAATCCCAAAGTCCACTAGGGAATCATTGCAAGGAGGTTTATAGAAGAAAAGAAGTTTGGGATGCTCGAGGGAATCAACCTCATGTCCCCTATTCTCGGATCAAATACTACATGATAAAACAATTTAACTTACAATTTGGTATGAAGCTTGGTCGATTTGAGACATTCATATGCTTTATCTAAAAATTGGAAAATTTAAGCAATGCTACTATAGCATAGAAACAAAAACTTACTCCAATTGGGAACATCTATTGACTTCACCTCCTAGAACTTCTACTAGTAGGTCAAAAAGGGATTTTGCACCTCTCCCTAACAAGAATACTTGCTCCAATAATATAGTTGAGATTGGGAGCCATCCGCGGCTGAGGTTGTTAGGGATTATGGACCTACATTCAGCTCATACTTTATCCAGTCGATTACACAGGCTTCATCGATGATTCTCACTCTGCTGAAGTGGAAGTCTACGATAGGTAGGACCAAGGCAAATATCCCAACTATAATCAGCGAAGACAATAAGTCAATATTTCTACGAAAATAAAGCTAATTTCAAGATATCTTTAATCCTTTGTAAGATATATTTTTATTACGATGTATATGCGTATATAAGTCCTGGTATAATTCTTTTTTATAAATTG
This sequence comes from Allium sativum, assembly GCA_030737875.1. Classification (NCBI taxonomy): domain Eukaryota; kingdom Viridiplantae; phylum Streptophyta; class Magnoliopsida; order Asparagales; family Amaryllidaceae; genus Allium; species Allium sativum. The sequence goes on along the minus strand of CM060914.1, from coordinate 4,772,601 downwards.
ATGTGGATGTTAAACAGTGTGTGACAATATAAAAAATCTCAAATTGGTTGGAATATTAGATGGTGTAGGCCAATATAAATATGGACCTTTTACTATCTTAGGCTTGTTTTTAAAGTTTATTACATAATTAGCCATGTTTCAGAAATAATAACAAATATAGACCTGTTTTGCCAGGGGAGGGATATAACCGCGTTTTGAGACCTCGCCTTCGTGCGCATTTTGAAAACTCGCCTGTGTATTTGGTGTAGTTTAAAAACTTTATATATACTCACCAGTCTTCTTCATACATGCTGGACCGGAGTCAACAATGAACCACTGAACTATGACTATGATACAAAACACAGTAGATACAGAAGAAGATGGTGATGAGGCTCAAATGGAAGTACCCATGGACGATGATCTCTGCATGGTGCAAATGATGGCCAGATCCGTAGTGGCTAATTTAGAGTTTTCTTGTGAAAAATTCTCGGCTTCCTGCGTACAAAATGGTTTGGTTGTTGGGATGGTATTCCGAAACAAGGAACAGTTTCTCCACCAACTTACGGAATGGTCTATTCTGCATCATGTTTCATACAAGCCAATCAAGTCGAATAAAACAATATATACTGCTATATGTAGTGTTGATGCTACTTGTCCATGGCGAATACATGCGATAGTGTCGAAGAAATCACAAAACGGATTTTGGGAAATCCGAAAGTTGCCTCATGAACATAACTGTGTCAACCCTACGATTAATTCAAACCACAAGCAAGCCACTTCTGCGTTTCTTGTATCCAAAATCATGGATTTTGTGAAGGCCAACTTGGATATCGCAGCTGGGACGGTGCAAGTGCTTGTCGACGAGCAACTTTTCATCAAAATCAGTTACATGAAAGCTTGGTGAACGTTGAATAAAGCTTTGGAGAAAATATACGGTGACTTGGCCGAATCGTATTCGTATTTGCCTCAGTATTTTGAGGAAATAAAAAGACGCAATCCAGGTTCAGTAGGACATATAGTACACGATGAGTATGGGGTATTTTATTGTGCTTTTTGGGCATTTGGTCCTTCCATTGCAGGTTATGTACACTGTCGTCCAGTGCTCTCTATTGACGGGACACATTTGTACGGTAAGTACAAAGGAATACTGCTTGTTGCTACCACTGTAGATGCGGACGACTGCCTTTACCCATTAGCTTATGGGGTGGCCGAGTCCGAATCACATGATAGTTGGGCCTCGTTCTTTTCATCCATGCATGAGTTCATTTATAGCATACAAAATCGACACATTACATTTATATCTGACAGAATGAAAGGGATTCCAAGTGCTTTGCAGGATAAATGGCGACAACCGCACAAACATAGGTTCTGTGCAAGGCATCTTAAAGCAAATTTTCAAGCTGCAGGTCATCGAGAGAAGCGACTTGTAGGCTTGTTTTACGCAGCTGCATGTGCTTCAGAAGTGATTGAATACAATAAACTTAGAGAAGAGATCAAGACAACTAAACAGGAGGCGCATGACTGGATTGAATGAAGCCTAGGGAATTGCGAAGAAAACTGGGCTCTTTGCAAAGATGGCGGCGACCGCTTCCATATTATGACGACCAACGCATCTGAAAGTTTTAATGGCGTACTAAAAGGTGCCAGATCCTTGCCTATAAAGGCGTTGGTTGCAAGAACGTACTTTCGATCAATTGAGTATTTCTATAAGAGACGAGAAAAAGGGGCGGGTCTGAATTCGAAACTTACTCCAAAATGGGATGCTAAAATTGAAGCTCGTGGTATTGATGCACGGCGTTGTAGGCTTGTTCGATTTGGTCGATATAAATGGCAAGTGATTAACAATTACGACGATGAATATGATGTTGTGATCGATGGTTCTAATGCCACCTGTACATGCAGAATCCCACTTCTGCAGAAGACACCGTGTGTTCATGTGATTTCGGCTTGTTCAGCACAGGATTTTGGTAGTAATAGAGCACATCAAGATTTTGCTTCTGAATGGTACTCCGTCGAACGTTATAGAGCTACATACGACCCAGAGTTTAATCCTATACGCGATAAGAAATACTGGGACCCGTACAACGGTCCACTAATATTGGCTCCGCCTATAAGAAGACTAGCTGGACGACCCAAATCAACAAGGTTCAAAAATGTTACGGACGAGCATCAAACCCCCAAAACAAACAGGTGCAACAAATGTGGATCGCTGGGCCATAACAGAAAGCGGTGTACTTCAATAGGCTAAAATGGGGATGTATGTTTGTTGATGCGATGTCAGTGTGTTGCATTTCGTGTATCTGTATTTCTTATGTTTCGAACTTATCTGTCCTTAACCGGTCTATGTATCTCTCTTGTATTTGATTTTTATAATTTGGTATTTGTTTTACGTTGTTTGGTTAAGCTATATATACTATTTAAATGTCGTGGTAGTTCGAAGTTTAACGTTTACACCTTCATTCGAATATATAGGAATCGGTATACGTCGGTTTTCATTGAAACACAAAACGTTCGAATCTATAGAACTATATTTCAGTAATGAAACAGAAAAATGAGAATTTCATATTATAAATATCGAGTTATGTCCAAATCAAATTTCAAAAAAGTCGCTATGGAATTAACTACCAAAGTATACAGGCGAGCTTTGAAAACTCGCCTTTGTGCGCATTTTGAAAACGCGCCTTCATTAATACAGAACATGTCTTTTCCTGTAATTGTTTCTGAAACATGACTAATCATGTAATTAATAAACTTTAAAAACAAGCCTAAGATAGTAAAAAATCCTATAAATAAACCTTTATGCCAATCTCTTGATACAATGAACTTAAAAATGTATAAGAAAACATGTTCCAATATAAACAAACCTTTTAGTAGTGGCCTACACCAGTGCAAACAAATCTCTATGACTATAAGTTCTCTCTTTAATATAACACAATAGACATACATATATTAGACAACCGAAAGTAGTTCAAATAATATATGTGCATGTCATGTAGGATTTTATTCACATGGACTGACATGTTAGCGAAAATTTCAAACCTTTTTACCCCAACCTACAGAGAAGGTCATGCCGTACACACAAAATCCAAACCGTTTACACCAAATTTGTTTGGAAGACTATGTTAGGCGCACAAAAATAAAACCGTTTGCCTCCAACATACGAAAGAAAACTATTAGGAACATGAAATTCAAACTTTCTACCTCAACCTGCGGAGACAACTATGCTAGATGCATGTAAGTCAGATAGCCTTCTGTCGTCCTATGGGGAAGACCATGCCAGGTAAAAAAATTAATAACTAGTCCCTAAATAATGGAGAAGAAAAAGGCCCTGCCATTTACGGAAGAAGAGAACCATGGTCATGTGACCGGGTACGGGGACATGAGCCTCTCCAAAAACTTATAATAGCAAAAGATAGAGAATAAAGCATACCTTAATTATTAGGTTCTAACTCAAAGACAAGCCAAAGTTTCCAAGGTATGTAAAAGCTAAAAAAAAATTACATGCGCTTCCTAACCTAGTTTCATACATGTTACATGCAAACACATATCATTAAGAGTTAAATGATTGAGATAACATTAAAAAACAAATCCAGATTAGGAGATTTATGACTAGTCTACGCTAGGTTGGTTTACTTAAGAACTAGTCATTCATCCCAGTAAAATCTATTGATGGCGTGGGTTTTAGACCTTAGGTCAAATCAAGATAAACCACACTAGGGTCGTAATTAGCACCAGCCTAAGCGTTCCCGTAATCACGGGATGAGCACCTTTAATCGTCACTATTATACAAAAAGGTTAAATCCAGACTAGGCCAAAGACACTTAAAAAACATCAATAGTGCACTAATGTCCAATCTTATCTATCATCCTTTTTACCTTTCCTTTCTTAAATTTCACTATGAAAGATGCACTATCCACCCTTCCGCAAGAGACCACCATGGAATCAAAATGGGCCTCACGCTCTAGGTCGTATAATTTGCTTTCAAGAGCTTTTACTCGCCTTCGAAAAATATGCTTCGCTCATTCAGTTTCCTACAGTAAATGATCTGCACTCTGACCACTCAGAAAGGATGTGACGAAAAGCCCCTCCATATCTAGAAAGGAAGGTGAAACACAATCCTACAAGGTCCCTCTCTCCTTCTTGTAGTTACAATCCAACTTTTGAATTTTCATCTCATAATCATTCCTCACCTTGTTATTCCACTTGAGAAGCTCATCTAGGTCAGCTTCAGAAGCATCATCTAACTTGGGACAAGTTATTGTAATGAGAGGCATCGTAGAACAAGTTCCTATTCTAGGACTCGTCATGGTCGCTCTACTTAGATCTGCAATTATTTCTTTACGTATCAATTTCACCCTCTTACACAACCTTGTATATGTCCCAAACATTCTTTAAATGTCCTCCTAACTCTGTAACTTTTTCTACCCCCATATCCCTATCCCTTGATGTTACCCAAAGTAGCTACGGTCCCGCTAAAGAATATTAAGCATTATAGGTGTAAAGATATAGAGAATATCACAAAGACTAAGATTCACAATACATAAAGTAATTAAAACATAGTGGAAGTAAAAGACAATTTAAAATAACAGCATTACATTTTATTTTAGAAACCAAATAACATGTCTCATGGATACAAAATCTCAATCATAAAATATCAGAGTACATAAATAATATCCCTCAAATAGTCGTAGATACAACCATACCACGGAAAATAAATTACAAAGAGCAATACATCTACTGCAAAGAAAATCCTGCAAGATAAATCTGCTAAACAATCCGAACAATGCACTTCCACCCTACGAGCCTTGGAGAAAGAAAAAGGAAAGAAGGAAGTAAAATAGTCAGGCATAAAGTCTGGTGAGCTGATATGATTACCAGCACGATCGATAAGCAAAGAAAGCAGATAAAACAGTATTCTAGTATCAGATAGGGTAAGTTTATGTGTACACATTAAGTGAACATATGGGACGACATAAAAGGTTAATTTTTCTCATTCCACATAATTTCGACTGTTTGCTCTTTTGCACATTTCAGAACATAATATAATTTGGAAAAAATTCCCTTATACTATCCATCGATTAGTTGTTAAAACCATAGAATGGTAACATATCCCACTATGGTTATTAGGCTTATCATACTTGACCCATCAACAAAAAAACATAGCATTACCATAGCCATTACAGTGTCTTATCTCCCTAGTCATTTCAATGCACACACAACGGACTGCCAGAACGCACCTATACCCACCTCAGTTTGGACCATCTTACTACCTAGCACAGCATGGTGCGTGCGCTTGCCTCCTAGTGTGAGACAATATGTTACAAAAAGGGTATGTTGTCTGGTATGGATCCCCAAATAACAATACTTAGTCCAATCCCCATTGATTAGGACCCCCATAGAAACCATTACCATAGATTAACCATAGAATTAGGATTTTTACTTAATTTCATTTTAAGTTCAATATTTATTTAGATTATATTTTCATTCATTAACCATAGAAACCATAGCCATTGAATTGCCTAGTCACAAAGCCACCATTGAATTGTCTAATCATAAGACCACCATATAATTGTCTAATCATAACGCCACCATAGAATAAAATTGCCTAATCACAAGGCCTATATAGAATTGTCTAATCATAAGACCACCACATAATTGCATATTTTCGGTCCAATGTCTTCATTTATTACAGTTTCACAATATATGTCAAATTAGCCGCCAATTATCCAATCTTGTTGTCATTATTCCAGTTTAATCAAATTTCTCGAGCATGCACAAAAGAAAAGGATAATAATCGATCGTAGGCAATTTAGCAAATAAATGTACGCCTAAATCAGTCGTACACATATGCCTTTAGGCATATCTGGGTATAAGCACATTAAATTGTAAAAATCAAGTGATGAAGGAGAAAGGAGATTGAGAATATAACTTACAGTAATTTAAATATTAATTAAATAAAAAATATAAAAAAAGATAGAAAAATCACAGAAATAATTTACAAAAAGAAATTATAGGAAAACAGGAATAAACAGAAACTGTAAATAAATTATAAGTAAAGGAACTATAAACAAAACTACAGCTACTATTATTCCTATTTACATAAACTTAATCAAAAATCTAAATGATCATATAACCCACCAGAAAAGCTTTCCACTTGGCCCCGGCAAAACCTCTAGAAGAATATAAAACAGAAAATATTTTATTTAATCTTAATCCCTTAAATTTTTAATTTTAGGTTGGCCTTGTCTCTCAAAAATGAGACTACCCTAGGTGGGGAAGAGATGTGTTGTGAAGAAGTGGTGAAGGGTTGGTGGTTTATTTATGGGTGGAGGAAAAGATACTCAACTGTTAGATCTAGGGTTTAAATCTGAATCGACCATATCCTTGCATCAATTCAGAATTACCACATCAACCAATCAAAAGAAAACACGTCAGCTAAAAAACAATTGGAAAAATCTCATTTATTCCTTTTGAATATGTGCCTGGTAAGTAAACGTGCCAGGAATGTTTGGATCGACCCAGACCCTCATTGGGTCGATGCATAAGTCGACCCACATACAATCTGGGTCGACCCTGTTGGTGCTGGGATATCCCATGCAACAACTGTAATTTTTCTTTTTATTTTTTGAATTAAATTCCAAACTCCGAATCTCCATAACTCCTATGTTTTAAGTCTGTTTTACGCAAACCGTACATGTATCTGAACAAGAAAATTATAACAGACCCAACGGCACAATTCCCATTGTTAAATTCCAATTTTTTTACAACTTACTATTTAATATGTTAATTGACCAGTGTATATTAAAATTTGGGCTGTTACATTCTACCCTTTTTAAGGGATTTCGTCCCCGAAATCTCTAAGGTAGAAGAACAAGATAAGTGTTAACACACAAATATCTACAACCATCTACTCAAACATCATCCATTAGAAGTCATTGTCATTAATTTGCCTAATGTGACTTATGTAGATATGCTATAATGTAGTGTGAATGACGCTAAGTAATGCAAGTGATTAAGTGGTCTACTGATTCATTCAACCTCCATTTCATGCAATTATGTTTGTGCAATGCACCCAAATGTACATAAAACCCATAATGATAACACATAGTTCATATGCGTACTTCCACCATCATTCATATGCAATATCCATATGATAACATCCATGTATTAAAACCATATAAATAGATAAAATGCACACACGTCCATGTGCGTATGTAAGTGTCCTATCAGTCGATACTAATAGTGCCTAGTGTTTGTATAGGAATCCAGTGTCTCTACTTGCTTCTATTTGCATCCATCAAACATAACATGTTCTAATAACATGTTTCAACCATATCCAACCAACCACGGCTTCTCCTAAGACTATAAATTCAAGGAATGGAAAGGTAGAACCTATTCAAAAATTAACGATGGAATAGATTAAAGCGTATTGTCAAAAAGATATGGATAAGAAACACGCATCTTCTCCTTTGGTTCCTAAGTGGCTTCATTGGAATTATCTCTTCACTGAACCTTTACAGGCCGCACCTCCTTATTCCTTAGCTTTTTGGTCTCATAGTACAGGATCTGCATAGGTGCTCATCGTATGGATTCCTCCCGCTCAATCTCCACATCCTCTAACATGCTTGGGTCTACTACCACTACTGTGCCATATAATCACTTTTGCAAGTACGTAACATGAAATACGTCATGAACACTTGAAAGCTTCTCAGATAGTTAAACCCTATATAACATATGCCCCATTCTATCTGTGATTAGAAACGGCCTAATGAACCTCAATGCTAACTTGCTTACGAAGCCAAATCTCACTACATTCCTTAGAGGAGATACCTTGACGAAAACCAAGTTTCCAATAGCAAACTTCTTTCTTATCTAATCAATCTTATCAGAGGTCTCTCTAATCATATATGTTCCTAGAAGTAGTCAATCAGTCGACTCCCACTAACATGAGGGAGATCTACAAGGTCATCCATATAAAACCTCGAAGGGTTCCACGCCGATGCTTTTCGGGAACTATTATTGTATGCAAACTACACAAGGGTAAATGCTCTTCCCTAGTCCCTCTGAAATTAAAGATAAACAGTCTCAGTAGATCCTCTAAAACCCTATTTACCCTCTCAATCTATCCATCGATCTGAGGGTGATAAGCTGTGCTCAATATGAGCTGTGTCCCCTAATCCTCCTGTAGACTCCTCCAAAATCATTAGTGAAAGTCGAGTTTGTGTCGCTCACTATACTTGTAGGAACACCATGTAGTCAAACTACATGCAGATAGAAACTAACTACGCAGTTGTCTTCTCACTCTTTACTGGAATGAAATGTGCACACTTCGTTAGTTGGGTCTACAATAAACCAAATACTGGTGTTTTCTTTCCTCGATTTAGGTAAACCATCAATTAAATCACGGTCGCTTTCCTTAGATCTGAAATTATTTCTTTACATATTAATTTCATCCTCTTGCACAACCTTGTATATGTCCCAAACATTCTTTAAATATCCCTTTAATTTCACAACTTTTCCCATGGAAAAAATAAAAAAACCCCAGATACCTTGATGTTACCCAAAGTAGGGTCCCGCTAAAGAATATTAAGCATTATAGGTATAAAGATATAGAGAACATCACAAAGACTAAGATTCATAAGAATAAAGTAATTAAAACATAGTGGAAGAAGAAAACAATTTAAAATAAAAACATTACATTTCATTTTAGAAACCAAATAACATATCTCATGGATAGAAAATCTCATTCCTAAAATATCAGAGTACATAAACAATATACCACAAATAGTCATAGATACAACCATATCATGGAAAATAAATTACTAAGAGAAATACATCTGTTGTAAAGAAAATCCTGCAAGATAGAATATGCTAAACAATCCGAACAATGCATTTCCACCCTACGAGCCTTGGAGAAAGAAAAAGGAAAGAAGTAAAATGGTCAAAAATAAAGTCTGGTGAGCTGATATGATTACCAGCATGATCGATAAGCAAAGAAAATGGATAAAACAGTATTTCTAGTATCAGATATGGTAATTTTCTGTGTACACATTAAGTGAACATATGGGATGACATAAAAGGTTACATAAAAGGTTATTTTTTCTAGTTCCACAGAACATCGACTGTTCGCTCTTCTATAAAATTTCAGAACATAATATAATTCCAAAATTTCCCTAATACTATCCATGGATTGGTTGTTAAAACCATACAACGGTAACCTATCCCATTATGGTTCTTAGGCTTACCAACCTCGACCCATCAGCAAAAAATATATAGCATTACCACAGGCATTACAGTGTCTTATCTCATTAGTCATTTCGATGCACACACAACGAATTGCCAGAACGCACCTGTACCCACCACAATTTGGACCATCTTACAACCTAGCACAACATGGTGCGTGCCCTTACCTCCTAGTGTGAGACAATATGTGATAAAAAGGGTATGATGGCTAATATGGATCCCCAAATAACAATACTTAGTCCAATCCCCATCAATTAGGACCTCCATAGAAACCATTACCACAGATTAACCATAGAATTAGCATTTTAACTTAATTTCATTTAAAGTTCAATATTTATTAAGATCAACTTTTCATTCATTAACCATAGAAACCATAACATTGAATTGCCTAGTCACAAAGCCACCATTGAATTGTCTAATCACAAAACCACCATAGATGTAACAGCCCGCATTTTACGTGTGGGAAGATCATAAAATATTTTTATTTTATTCCCTGAGGGTTGGATCATTCTCATGTTTTGATATGTTGCTTATGGTGATGTGAGACATGTCCATAATTTTTACCGATTTTGTTTGTGACCATTTTGCCCATATCAGTCTTGTACAGGGCGGAACTTTTGACTCAGGTCGAATCATAGGGTTAGACCTGTGCCATTGAAATGAATTGATGATTGCCTTTCCGTAGAGTGGTTACATTAAAGTTTTGGCTCAGCAGTTTGAGAGGAATCGCTGTTTTAAGGTTTTTCAGTTGGCTGTTCAGGTTTGAAGAGCCATAATGGGCTGATTTGGGAAGGCCCATTAGTGGGCTATTGGAAGGGTATAAATAGGGGGTAAGGGATATGGGAAATGGTTTTAGTTTTCCATTATATCATTTGCTTCGTTATTCTCCTCCTTCCTCTAACACCTTTCCACCATTAAAAATTAAAATCCAAGGAGGGAAATCATAGATCTACACCGTTGGAGGCTAGATCTACATCAATTGAGGCAAGAGTTAATCGAATCAAGGTGTTTGGTGCGAGCTGCTTGCTGTTCGGATTCTTATTTCATCAATTTTAGGTTATTTTGGCAAATCGGTGAGTGATTTACATCTATCGCATGAAAGCAATGAGTATATGAGTGTTTGTGCATGTTTCTCATCTAATTTAAGTGTTTTTCCATAGATTTATGCCATATTAAGTCCAATTTCATATAAGTCACCCCATGATCTGATTTAGCAAGTTGAGATAAGTAATTTCTATCGTATTTCATGTGAATGTGCAAGTTAAATCCATGATTTTGTTCATATGTACATTTATGGTGATTTTGGTGGATTTTACATGATTGTTAATGAAAATGGCCAAATTGGAGATGTCACTGGTTTCATACCATGATTCATGATGGTGTTGAATGGACTGGTTGAGTTAGTTTCGTTGAACGAATCATTTTGGCGAAGTTTTGGTCGAAATTGGAGTTGCATTGGAAGATGCAGGTTTTGGGTCGAACATGGTGGGTCGGTCGAACCATGGGAAGGTTTTCTTGGAGGAAAATAAATGGGTTGGTCGGTTAAGCCTTGCTAGGGTTGGTCAAGCACTTCAGGGTCGGTTGCTCCTGAATGGATGGTCGGTCATGAGATGAAGTTAGGTCGATCGAGCACCTTTTGGGTCGAGCTCCCTCTGGGTTGAGCACAGATTGGGTCGGTCTGGATGGTGTGGTCTGGTCGAGTAGTGAGTGAATCGAGCAAGGTATGGTCAAGCTAGAGGGTCAGTCGAACATTCCGGGGAGGGGTCGGTCGGTCATGCATTACGGGGTCATTTCTGAAAATTTTATTTTTGGCTACGACTCAGATTTGAACAAAAAGGTCCAAAAAAATAATTTTTGTGGTGCAACCCACTGAACCCTACTCAAGTTGCAGCGCAGTGGTGTAACTTGGTTCGGTGATGATGTGACTTCGAAGTAAATTCAAGTTGGAAGGTTCGAAGTGTTTAAAGGTGTTCGTTGATCAGTGTAGAACAACGAATGAGGTGACAACTCAAAGGTAGTGAGTTGGTGGATAATGGTTGCCCGAGAAGGTTGCTTGGGCTATGAAGAGTCGTCAAGTTGGATGACTAGAGATGAGAAGGATGAGAGCTTATCGTTGTCGTAAGTTCTAGTAGGCTTAAAGAAGGGGTACGATGGTGGCACCCAAAAGACCGATTGTAGGTCGAGTACCCTGGGTATCGTTGAAAGACCTAGTTGTCAAGGTTGGACATACATGCGTATCGTTGAAAGGCGTATGGAGTTTATACTAGAACTGGGGTTACCATTAGCCCTTGACATATGGAAAGGTTGGCTGTCATACGGTTAACGATGGTTTCAAAGCAGGATTGGCGGTGATAACCAGAGTCAGTCATGGATGATTGGTTGTTCTGTTTGTACTGTCTCGTATAGATTGTCCAACGTCGAAGGAGATCTTACTCGAGTGCTTGTCTGATATTGGTTTAGGCCTCTAGGGATTGTGCTTGAGGGATGTTGAATCCGATCAGGATGGTTTACATGATATATATATATATGATGTTATGAGTGCTTACCATGATTGAATGGGTGTTCTGGTTTCCATAGACGAATGGTTGAATTGCTTATCGTAAAGGCTGTCACTGTCTGATGTAGGGAAGATGGGAGTTGAGTTCTTCTGTAGTGTTTGGTAGATTGGTTTGTTAATCTACCTATTCTCATATACTTTATTGTTGAAGTTTGTGAGCTGTTTTATCGCTCGCAAGACTGTTGTCTGACTCAAGGTTTTATGTCTCCTTTTATTACCTTGGGTTGTTCATCCGGTTGTGGATGGGGAAACTAAATAGCAGGTAACAGGTGATTAGTGAGGACGGTGCTGCTGTGCGGAGGCGAGCAGGAGGCTGGCGTACCAGTATTATTACTATCTAGTATTTCTATTTCCCCCTGTTTGAGCGCTCTATGAGGGTTGTAGTGAGGCCTTATGTACAAACTTTGGTACCGGTTGGATAACCTTTCAGGATGTTGAGAAAGTTTCAAAAGTTTGCTATATGATGCTTCATTACTATTACCTATTGTATATGTTCTATTATATTTTATCCTTGTGCTGTGAGTTCTACGACCGGTTCCGATCTTGTTTACCTACTCTGATGATCGTCCATAGCTGTCTGGCACACCTTTCAGCGCATTATTCCTCTTGTATAGTGGAGGGGCTATGGGCGGTCGTCATAATAGAATTGCCTAATCACAAGGCCACCATAGAATAAAATTTCCTAATCATAAGGCTTCCATAAAATTATCTAATCACAAGACCACCACATAATTGCATATTTTTAGTTTGATGTCTTCATTTGTTACAGTTTCACAATATATGTCAAATTAGCCGCCAATTATCAAATCCTGTTGTCATTATTCCAATTTAATCAAATTTCTCGAGCATGCACAGAAGAAAAAGAAAATAATCTATCATAGGAAATTTGGCACACAAATTTATGCCTAAATCAGTCGTATATATTTGCCTTTAGTCATACTTTGGTATAAGCACAATAAACTGTAAAAATTAGGTGATGAAGGAGAAAGGAGATTGAGAATCTAACTTACAATAATTTAAATATTAATTAAATAAGAACTATAAGAAAAGACAGAAAATCACAAAAACAATTTACAAAAAGAAATTACAGGAAAACAGGAATAAACAGAAACTATAAATAAAGGAACTGTAAACAAAACTAAAGCTGCTGTTATTCGTATTTACCTAACCTTAATCAAAAATCTGAATAATCATAAAACCCACTAGAAAAGCTTCCCACGTGGCCCCGGCAGTACCTCCAGGAGAATATAAAATAAAAAATGTTTTATTTAATCTTAATCCCTTAAAATTTTAATTTTAGGTTGGCCTTGTCTCTCAAAAATGAGACTAGCCTAGGCGGGGAAGAGATGTGTTGTGAAGAAGAGGGGAGGGTTGGTGGTTCATTTATAGGGGGCGAAAAAGATCCTCAGTTTTTATATTTAGGGTTTAAATCTGAATCGACCATATTCTTACATCAATTCAGAATTACCACGTCAACCAATCAAAAGAAAACACGTCAGCTGAAAAACAATCGGCAAAATCTTATTTATTCCTTTTGAATACGTGTCTGGTAAGTAAACGTGCCAGCAACGTTTGGGTCGACCCAGACCCTCATTGGGTCGATACATAAGTCGATCTACATACAACCTGGGTCGACCTTGTTGGTGCCGGGATGTCCCATGCAACGACTTAAATTTTCTTTTTCTTTTTTGAATTAGATTCCAAACTTTGAATCTCCATAACTCCTCCGTTTTAAGTCCGTTTTACGCAAACCATATAAGTATATGAACCAGAAAATCATAACAGACCCAACGATGCAATTCCCATTTTAAGTTCCAATTTTTTTACAACTTGTCATTTAATATGTTAACTGACCATTAGGTATTAAAATTTGGGTTGTTATATTCTCCCCTCTTTAAAGGATCTCGTCCTCGAAATCTCTAAGGTAGAAGAACAAGATAAGTGTTAACATACAAATATCTACAACCATCTACTATAACATCATCCATTAACGATCATTGTCTTTAATTTGTCTAATGTGATTTATGTAGATATGCTATAATGTAGTGTGAATGAAGCTAAGTAATTTAAGAGATTAAGCATTCTACTGATTCAATCGACCTCCATTTCATGCAATTATGCTTGTGCAATGCACCCAAATGTACGCAAAAACCATAATGATAACACATAGTTCATATGCGTGCTTCCACCATCATTCATATGCAATAACCATATGATAACATCCATGTATTACAACCATATAAATAGATAAAATGAGCACACATCCATGTGCATATGTAAGTGTCCTATCAGTTGATCCCAATAGTGCCTAGTTTGTGTACAAGAATCCACTGCATCCACTTGCATCTACTTGCATCCATCAAAAATAACATGTTCGAATAACATGTTTCAACCATATCCTACCATCCACAGCTTCTCCTAAGATTATAGATTCAAGGAATGGAAAGGTAGAACCTATTCAAAAATTAATGATGGAATAGATTAAAGTGTATCGTCAAAAAGATATGGATAAGAAACACGCATCTTCTCCTTTGCTTCCCAAGTGGCTTCACTGGAATCTTCTCCCCACTGAACCTTTACAAGCCGCACCTCCTTATTCCTTAGCTTCTTGGTCTCGTAGTACAGGATCCGTATAGGTGCCCATCTAATGGATTCCTTCTGCTCGATCTCCACATCCTCTAACATGATAGGCTCTACTACCACTACTGAGCCTTGTAATCACTTTTGCAAGTATTTAACAAGAAATACGTCATGAACACCCAAAAACTTCTCAGATAGTTAAACCCTATATGACATATGCCCCATTCTCTCTGTGACTAGAAACAACCTAATGAACCTCAATGCTAACTTGCTTGCGGAGCCAAATCTCACTACATTCCTCAGAGGAGATACCTTAAAAAAACCAAGTTTCCAACAGCAAACTTTACATTAGTTCTCCTCTTGTCTTCATAAGATTTCTGCCAATCATGTGTTGCCTTCGTCCTTCTCCTTATCTAATCAATCTTATCAGATGTCTCTCTAATCATATCCTGTCCTAGAAGTAGTCTATCCGTCGACTCCCACTAACATGAGGGAGATCTACAAGGTCGTCCATATAAAGCCTCGAAGGGGGCCATGCCGATGCTAGTCTGGAACTATTATTGTTTGCAAACTCCACAAGGGGTAAATTCTCTTCCCTAGTCCCTCTGAAATTCAAGATAAACAGTCTCAGTAGATCCTCTAAAACCCTATTCACCCTTTCAATCTATCCTTCAATCTAAGGGAGATAAGATGTGCCCAATCTGAGCTCTGTCCCCAAAGCCTCCTGTAGACTCCTCCAAACTCACTAGTGAAAGTCGAGTCTGTGTCGCTCATAGTATTTGTGAGAACACCATGTAGTCGGATTATATCGCACACATAGATAGAAGCTAACTATGCAGCTGTCTTCTTACTCTTTATTGGGATGAAATGAGAGCTCTTCGTTAGTTGGGTCTACAATAAAACAAATACTAGTGTTTTCTTTCCTCCATTTAGGTAAACCATCAATAGAATCCATAGATATGCTCAACCATTTCCAAAGTGGCACATCCAAATGTTAAAGCAATCCGCCAAGCTTCTATTACTCCATCTTTACTCTCTAGCATGTCGTACATCTCGCTATAAACTCGGCCACGTCTGTCTTGATGCCAGTCTATTAGAATACCCATCTCATATCTCGATACATCTTATCACCTCCCGGATGGATAGTCATCCAAGGGTGATGCGCCTTAGCCAACACCGCACTCGTAAAATCACCCATGCGGGGTACACAAAGTCTGCTGTCGCGTAGTAACCAACCACTACCATCCACAGAATATCTAAGAAGGTCTCTAGATGCCTCTCCTATACCTAGTCTATCCAAAATATCTACTACTCAGGATCCTCTCACTGCTTCAACCCATTATGCTCTAATAAAGTAGGTACACCTCTAAAGATGAAAATAATCCCGGTGTATAGTCCGTAGATGGTCAAAAGTTAAATGTAGATATAAACTCTAAGCTCTACCACTCTACGAACAAAGGACTCAAAGATGCCCTCTACCTGCTCAAAAATCTTTTATTATACTCACATTGCCTGGGATATTAGCAATCTCAAAGTCGTATGATGCTAAGAACTTCGTCCAACGTTGCTGCATTAGATTAAGGTCCATCTGCAAGATTAAATACTTAGAGAATTATGATTCATAAAGAGATCAAATCTCTCCCCTGGAAGATAACGTCTCCAAGACTTTAGCGCAAACATCATAACAACCAACTCCAAATTGTGAGTAGGGAAATTTCTCACATGAACCCTTGGTTGTCTGCTCCCGTAGCACACGACCTTACCCTCATGCATCAACATTGCACCCAAGTCGGTCCCACATGCATTAGTATATACTGTAAATGTCATAGATCCATCAAAAAGCACCAATACCGGTGCACTTATAAGAGCCTTCTTTGATTTCAGAAAAGAGTCCTCATAATCAACATCCTATGAAAATGGAAAATTCTTCTTAGTAAGTCAGGTAAATGATGTCGAAATCTACTCGAAGTCCTTAATGAAATTCCTATAGTAACCCACTAGACCAAGAAAGCTCCTTACCATGATTGCTTTTTTGGGGGTCTACCTATCTTGCACCACCACTCCCATAGCGGGATCCATAACTAATCCATCCTTAGAAATCATATTCCCCAAGAAATGCACCTCTCTTCGCCAAAAATGGAACTTAGAGAACTTTGCCTTAAGGTGATGTGCTTTGAGAGTGCCGAGAACCTCTCCTAAGTGTAAGGCTTGCTCATCCTCGCTCCATGAGAATATAAGGATATCATCCACAAAGAAAACCACAAACTTATTCAAAACATCCCTGAATAATATGCTCATCAAGTCCACGAAATAAGGTGGTGTGATTGTCAAAAAAGCCTAACCAACCACTTCGAATAAACCACCTGGGTTTCAAAATGCTATCTTATCTATGATATCATCTGCCACACGCAGTTGATGAAAACCAACGGCCAAATCCAACTAAGAGAAAACAGATGTGCCCACCGACTGGTCTAACGGATCATCAAACCAAGGGAGCTGGCAATAAATTTTCTTTATAAGCTTATCCAACGGTTATAATCCACACACAACCGAAGAGAACCGTCCACTATGGTAGCAATGATGACAGGTGCTCCCCACTTCAAGATACTCCGCCTCATGAATCCTTTTTCCAAGAGCTCACCCGCTTACTTTCTAAGCACTCTTTGTTCCCTCGGAGTCATAGAGGAATAGGAAATGCTACAAGCTTCGCATTCTCATTGAGATAAATCCGAAAATCAGTCTCTAGCATAGGTGGTAAACCTCTCGCCTCTCGCATACATCCAGATACTCACACATAACGAGTACACAATCAACATCATCGATAAAAGAATCGAGGGAATAAAGAAAACTTAACATGACTGACCCTCATCGGTCGCAAGAAGTCTCAAGGGTCTTGTCGCTACAAGTCATCAATCGAATGACCCTCTTTTTATAGTCAAGGATAGCCCTGTACATGGCTAACTAGTCCATTACTAATACCATATTCATAGAATCCTAACATATAGGTGTCACAATCAAACTTAAAGCATAAAATAGAAATTTTCAAACTCATACAAACCAAAGATAAGTCCTCCAAACCACCTTTGTGTTTGAAGCTACTATGAGATCGATAACAAGTGAGATATCTAAGTTCAAATGGTGAACCAAAGTGTTAGAAATAAATGATTTAGATGCTCCCAAACCAAAGAGAGTACGAATAAGAAATTCAGAAATGTAAATCAAAACTTTTACAGTCCCCTTTCTACTCGATCCAGACCATTTCAAGTCGGAGCTGCCTCCAACACATGAACCTGTGTTGCCGATGTACCGGTCCCCTATCCAGACTTCTGTGGAAACACCCTATTAAGATGGCTAGACTGCCCACATTTAAATCACTTTCCTTTCATCATTGTCTTTATGCAATCCTTGATGAAATGTCCTGTCACCCCGCAACCATGACACATGATTTCTAACTTAATCTGCCCTTTGTGAGACAACCAACTTGCTTCTTCTTGACTTTTTATGTTTCTCCATCATTTCTTCTTAGAAATAGAAAACTTAGAAGCTCCACTCTTAACATCCTCCTTTTTATCCTCGTGCATCAAAGCTATCTCCACCAAAGCCTCGAAAGTAGCCTCCATTTGGATATGAGTCATCGCCAAACATTGGAGAGGTTGATTCAGTACTCTCACAAATCTAATAGCTTTCTTGCTTGCTATGTTGACCAAGTCCATCCCAAACCTTGATAACTCATTAAACATATTGAAGTACATTTTGATAGAAAGGTTTCCCTACTTCAGACTAAGCAACCGCTCAAGTTGCATTCTCTCTTCTGCTTGCAAAACAAATTTCCTCTTGAACCTAAATCGAAATCTAGCCCAATCTATGTGTTTCCTTTCGACCATTACAATCTCTCATAAAAAAGATGCTTCCTCCTTAAGCTACCAAATAGCCAATCAAACTCTCTGACGATCCTCAAGCCCTAACAACTCAAAATTTTGTTCCATATCTCTGAGCCAAGCACAGGATTCCACAGAAGTCTTTATTCCTGTAAAGATCTTTCCACTAAAATTCAAGAAATTCTTACAAATCTTAGAAAAGTCAATAGCTGCCAATGGATTAGGAGGAACCACCACAGCAGGTGTTGGAGCCGGCACATGTTCTTATCCTTGGCTCGTGCCATAACCTCTAAGTATCTATGAAACCAACTAGGAATAGGGATGCCTTCAGGAAGATTAGGGGCTTCTAACATGCTGGGCAAGAAAGAGAAGATAGAGATTTTGGAATTCGAAAGAGTCAAAAGAAGGTTGTAACTAACTGGAGGGGATTAAATTTTATTTTCTTAAAATAACTTTGGTTTTGAAAATATGTTTCTTTTAAAACATAATTTTAGTGATCTTGTAATCTTAGGCTATGATTCGAAATGAGACACTCCATATCCCTTAATCTAACCCAAAGTAGGGCCCCTTAAAAAATATGGAGCATTATAGGTATAAAGATATAGGGAACAACACAGATACTAAAATTCACAAGACATAAAGTAATTAAAATACATCAGAAGAAGAAGATAATTTAAAATAGCAACATTACATTTTATTTCATAAAACAGATACCATGTCTCGTGGAAAGAAAATCTCAGTCATAAAATATCAGAGTACATAAATAATATCCCTCAAGTAGTCATAAATACAACCAAACTCTGGAAAAGAAATAACAATGTGAAATACATCTACTGCAAAGAAAACCCTCCAAGATAGAATCTGCTGAACAATCCGAACTATAGACTTCCACCTTACGAGCCTGAGGGAAAGAAAAAGGAAAGAAGGAAAATGGGTCAGATATGAAATTTGGTAAACTATTAGATTACTAGCACGATTGATAAGCAAAAGAAACTTATAAAACAGTAGTTCTCGTGTCAGATAGGGTAAGTGTCAATGCACACTTAAAGTGAACATATAGGATAACATAAAAGGTTACAGTTAGGGTTAACTTTTTTCATTCCATAGAACTTTGACTATTTGCACTTCTATAAATTTCAAAACATAATATAATTACGAAAATTTTCTCTAATACTATCTATTGATCGACTGTTAATACCATAAAGTGATAACCTATGCCCACTATGGGCCTTGGGCTTATCAGGACTGACCTATCAGCAATAGGACATAGCATTACCATAGGCGTTACATTGTCTTATCTTCCCTAGTCGTTTCGATGCATACATGTCGAACCGTTGGAACACACCCATACCCATCTCAGTTTGTACTGTCTTACTACCTAGCACAGCATGGTGTGTGCCCTTATCTCCTAGCGTGAGACCAAATGTGATAAAAATGATATGTTGTCTGGTATGGATCCCCAACAAATAATACTTAGTCCGATCCTCATTGATTAAGAAACCTATAGAAACCATTTCTATAGACAACCATATAATTAGGCTTATAACTTAATGTCATTTTAAGTTTAAAATTTATTAAGCCTAAATGTTCATTCATTAACAATGGAAACCCTAGCCGTTGAATTGCTAGTCATAAAGCTGCCATACAATTGTCCAATCAAAAGATCACCATAGAATTGCCTAATTACAAGGCCACCATAGAATAAAATTTCCTAACCACAAGGCCACCATAAATTTTTCTAATACAAGGCCACCATAGAATTGTTTAATCACAAAACCACAATATAATTGCCTATTTTCAGTCCAATGTCTCATTTTATTGTAGTTTCACAATATATGTCAAATTATCCTCAAATTAACTAATCCTGTTTATATTATTCCGATTTAATCAGATTTTCCAAATGTGCGCAAAATAAAAGGTTAATAATAATCAATCATAGGCAATTAAGATTACGAATCTATGCCTAAATCAGTCGTGTACATATGCCCTTAGGCATATTTTGGCATAACCACAGTAAACTATCAAAATTAGATGAAGAAGGAGAAAGAGGGTTGAGATATAACTTATAGTAATTTGAATATTAATTATACAAAAACTATAAGAAAAGGCAGTAAAATTATAGAAATAATTTACAGAAAGAAATTGTAGAATAACGGGAATAAACACAAACTGTAAGTAAAAGGACTATAAACAAAACTATGACTACAACTACTATTATTCCTATTTACCTAAACTTAATCAAAAATATGAATAATCATAAAACTCACCAGGAAAATTCCCCTGTGGCCATGGTAGAACCTCTAGAAGAAAATAAAACAGAAAGTACTTTTATTTAATCCCAATCCCCTAAAATTCTAGAGCTTATAGAAAACACTGGAAATGGCGCCAATTTCTTTCCCTATTTTTCCTTCTTCTACCTCACTTCTTTACGAATTTGCCTCTCTTTACCATCTCTTTATCCTACAATTTCGGAATTGCTTTCGCTATGCCTGGTCTATTGCAGTGGCTCCCCACTCAATCACCTAATCTCATTTCTCAAATCCGATAAGTTCTACGTCTTCTGCGGCCCCTTCTCTGCTATTAATTATCCACAAGCTCTCGATCTTGCATGGTAACACATTTCTCCTTGAACCCTATTAGCCCAATCACACACTATATTGCCCCTCATACAGGACTGTCTTCAGATGCTGAGGGTAAGGTATATTCAAGTGTTAGGGTCTCAACATTTTTTCTATGTTGATTGTGAGTTGTTTCGTCCTGTGGTTTGTATCTTGTTTTGTTTGGGGTTTGAAGCGATGTACTAGTGGTTATTGGTTCTGTTTATGCTTGGTTTGAGTGGAGTTTGGGGTGATTGCCTGAGTTTCCTCATTTGCTCGTCACCATGCTCAGCAATATTAGTGAAGCTTTGCTCGTGTTCTTGTGGTTGTATTTTCCCCGTTCTTTCCATACATCACCTACCCATGTCATTATCAGATGCTTTTTTGTTGAATGTGATGGTCATGGCTTTGGTTTGGCAACATTTAGTTTTGTTGAAGGCGCTGCCTTAAGATATGTCATAATGTGACAATGTCAAGAACTTTCTCTTTGGCAAAGTGGCAGTGCTGGTTGGTCTGATGTACTGCTTTTGGGAAATGACTTGTTGTTTCATGTCATATCTACCATGTTATTTGGTTTGAGTGGCTGCTGTTATCTAGATCCCTTATCCATGTCAAGTTTTGTGTTCTTTAATGAAAATTTTCTCCGTGGAGTAATAGTGAAATGCTACAATGTGCTATTCTAGTGATGTACTTTTGTCCTGTATGTGTAATGTCACTTCAGTTTGAAGTATGTACTTGGTTCATGATATGCCTAATGTCATTTTCTCCCTGCATGGAGTTTGAGATCAAATTGTAGTATAGATAAATAGCTAAGCTCCAACTCTGTAAACTGGAAAAGTTACAGTGGATGGTCCACAATAAAAATTGGATTAGTAGGTTAGCTATCTGCCAATCTCCTGTACTTACTTTGCAATTATCATTTGTTATAATAATAAGTATTACAGGTCACTATAAAAACCATTTGGCCTTACCAAAAGAAATCCTCTAAAATTTTAGTTTTAGGTTGGCTTTGTCTCTCAAAAATGAGACTAGCCCAGGTAGGGAAGAGATGTGCTGTGAAGAAATGGGGAGGGATTGGAGGTTTATTTATAGGTGGAGCAAAAGATCCTCAACCATTAGAATAGAGTCTAAATCTAAACCAACCGTATCCTTGGATTAATCTAGAATTATCACATTATCCAATCATAAGAAAACATATCACTTGAAAAACAGTCAGCAAATTCTCGTCCGTTCCTTTTGAAATATGTGCATAGCAAATAAACGTGCCGTACATATTTAGATCGACCCAGAGCCTCACTGGGTCGACACATGGGTCAATCCATATATAACCTGGGTTAATACATGGGTAGACCAGGTTGCTGCTGGGTTGTCCCATCGGTTATATTTTTTCATTTTATTTTTTGATTTAAAATTCAAACTAAGAATCGCCATAACTCCTTCGTTTTAAGCCTATTTTTATGCAAACCACATATGTATCTAATGCAGAAAATCATAGCGGACCAAATGACGCAATCCCCATTGTTAAATTTTGATAATTTTACAACTTATTATTTAATATGTTAATTAACCATTATATATTAAAATTTGGGTTATTACAAAAGTTTAGTTTCCCTTGTTGGACAGTCATCTTTAAACCCTAATCAATACGGATCAGCAATGGCCATCTAGACAATTTCTTTTATAATGAACTAAGAAATAATATGAGAAAAAATTATCATATTAGAGTTATACAAATTTTGGCAAATGTGTTATCTAAACAACAAAAATCATGCCAAAAGTCATCCAAATTATACAAGAATTATCCTCTTTTTGGGCCATTACAAGTAAACTGCCAAAGAAGCACTAAGAATCACATGTGTAATTTCTATATTGAAAGTTTCATGAGGGTGGTAGCACACTTCGCCTAGTGTTCCAAAGATGGACTCACACTAACTTCAAAATCTTCCTTATGCTCCAAAAGGTTATGGTCTAGCTTTAGATAGAAACTAAAAAATGGTTTGAGATCTTTGCAAATAATATGTCTGCTTTCTTACTCCTAACTTCCTCATGCCTCATCTTTTTGAGTAAGAAGCAATCGTAGCCCGAGCCAAGGGAATGATTCTTTGAACTCATACATCCCCATGATACCAATCCTTCTGTTTTCCCTAAGAATATCAAATTGGTGTCCCTTTGTGTGTCTCCGGCTTGGAAAATCTTCAAAAGGTCTTTAGAAATCCATTCTCCATCCTCGACGTTAGGCACTGAAAGACCCATGACCGACAACAAAAATAAAAACCTTAGCTGGATCAACCCGTTCAGGGTTTATCCCTTTAGGCTTAATATTTATCTTCTTCTATATTGACCATTAATTTAAGCCGACGACTCTGCATTTTCTTTTTGCAATCGCTCAATTTCCTTTTGATAAACTATACCATAAAACATCCTACCTTCCTCCATAGTTTTCTCTACCCTATCCAATTTTGCAATAGCCTTCTCGAATATTTTATGCCTTAGGTAGTAACAGTTAGGTGTACATTTAGATAGAATGTAACTGCCCATCGGTTTTAAATGATTTAGACTAACAATGAACTGCACATGTCTAACCCAAATTGTTTAAAAAGATGAATTGTTAATGAGATTTAAATATAA
This sequence comes from Allium sativum, assembly GCA_030737875.1. NCBI lineage: Eukaryota > Viridiplantae > Streptophyta > Magnoliopsida > Asparagales > Amaryllidaceae > Allium > Allium sativum. The sequence continues at coordinate 4,749,139 of CM060914.1, read as the reverse complement.
TAATAAAAGAGATGAAAAGAAACAGAAAAGCATAATCACACAACAGAAAGAAAAAAATAATAATCACATAAATAAATCATAAAGTTGTTAACAATATACATTGTGTTACAATAGAAGAGTCAAACAATCAACAAACACAAATATTACAGTGGAATAATACTAGTAAATACGATTGTCAATCTCCACCTTTAACTTTACAATAATGTCGTTGATTAAACTAAAATAACTTAGGATGAACCAGGCATAATTAAAAAATACCCTCAAGTCAGGATTAAAATTTCTAATGTAAGTCAAACAAAAAGCATTAGTAATGGTACAAGTAAGTTGAGAGATGTCATGGGATTTTCCTTTACTTAAGCATTCATTACCTATCTATATATAGTAGGATATGTTATATATATAATTACTATTAGTAAAATAAATATTAAAATTGTGTTAAGACTTTATATTAATCCACCTCAATACATTTTCAAGTATGTAATCTATGCAGGTCATGTAGCATAACCGGTAACATCGATCGCCAATGAGTCCCCTATAAGTACAATGCTAAACCAAAGTGTTAGTGTGCTCGTTTAGGGATAAAATAGGATAATAGACATAAGACAATGCCCAAGGTATGATTCTACTAGATTACTCTTTCTGGTTGGTCGTAACTCATATCGGCTGACTGCGTACAACACCCCCATATCAAATCAAGGTGTACCAATCCAATCACAAGTTAAGTGAATAATATGAAGTGGTATGTCTGCTAGAAGTAGCTAACCTCATTGGCCAGACATATACTTCTGTTTTGTCCATTTTAGTTATGACATAAGTGTCAAGGATGTCCATCATCGGTAACTTCCGTCGTTCCACTAAACATTCTCTAATTTAGCAATTTCAATTTGGAGCATCCTCCACATACATAATTGTTAAAAGTTGTTCTAGTATTGACAGAGAGTATGTCAATATTCAGCTCCAGCCTCATTAACAATCAACCTTCATTTTAGACACTGTGGTAATTTTATATTCAATAAAACATCATATTTTCAAGTCGTAAATCAGTTCCATATTTGGTTCGAATTTCAAATTCACACTATTATATGCCAAATTGAAATAATATTGAATTCACATTTTAGTTTCTTATTTTCATGTCAAAATTAATATAATTCAAATTTTGATTTCACATTATCATATACTAGTTAGTTCAATATTGGAATCAAGATTCAATTTAATGTTTCGTTTCCAAACCCATTTACATCAAGTTGGTTTCAAACCTTAATTTCCAAATTTACATTAAACTAGTTTCAAACTGGGATTCCAGAATTTCAATTTAACCCTTGAAATAATACAATTTTGGTGAATTCAACAAAAATTCCAATTTCAAAATTTAAATTTATAACTAATAATTTCAAGTCAAAATCCATAATCAATTTCGTTTAACAAATTCGAATTTATAAAATTGAAATATTTCATTTAACCAAATTTGGCGTTTATGATTTAATTTTCTACCCATTGGGCAATGATTTTTTAATTTAAATTTCAGTTACATGAGAATATATCGTTTGAACTCATATCATGGGTCATAGTTATGTATTTGTTTCAACCCATGTTAAAGGTCATAGGTATATATCATTTCAACCTATTCCACAATCCAGGTATTCAATGTCCAAAAGATATATGCGTATATATATAACAAGTTATAAAATTTCAAAGATATACAGGGTGGTAAAAAGATATAATATAGTCAATAACAATCAGAAAGAACAACCAACCGATCATCACATCAACCAATACGCATATACTTGCAACCATCATCCAAACTAACCAAAATATCACAACAGTCACTAGTTATCACTGTCAACATTTTAACTAGCAATTCAATTTCAGTGGTAATTAAATGTCAGCTCAAATCAATATAAATTTAATATCAGTTAAAATTTAATCCATTTAGTTCAATTTAAATATACTGAAATTTCCAAGAATCGATTAAATTATATATATGAAGTATATCAATTTCACATTAGTTATATTCAATTTCTACGTCAATTTAACTTCTCAGGTATCAGTTAAATAAATCATATAATATTATAAACTTAATTTAAATTATAATGGAAATGTTAGTATTTTAGGAGTGGGTTTAAACACCAACACATGATTTTACGTCCAACTGAAACCCAAATGGATGCGGTATTTTCAACTGTTTCTAACCTCAACCACACCACTTCCATATTGTCTGCAATTTTGATACGAATTCAACAGAAAGCCTGTGTATTAATTGAACCTCATTTGTGATAGTTATTAGCATTGGACGATCCGAATTTAAACTTACAAATAAAATAAACAAAATAAAAACTGACCAACACTATCTGCTATGTCAGCAAGCATGACACTCAATGTTTTCATAACCCTACCAAACTATGGTCCGACCTCGAATAACCCTGATCCGTGGATCTTTACGGTCCGAAACCCAATAAGACCTCTGTTGTCCACGAACCTCGATCGGACATTAAAACCAGTGGTTCAACCATCAATTTTAGATGGTTGAACCATGATTTTTTTTTTTTACTTTCTCACCATGCGATTCTTTCTCATTCTCATTATTTGTATTAATTGAAGAAAATGTATAAATCTATATTACAAAAATCATCATCGTCCTAAAATTTAAACATACATTCAACCACTTCAATTTTCACCGATACTGGTTTCTCTAATGTTACTGTGAATTTCATTAAGTTTATCATCATTAAAATTCAATCATTGTGCACTGCTCTATTCCGTAGAAAATGTGCTTGTGCATTACAACAGTACGTAAATTCATTTTTTAGAAATTTAAGATCATATATAATTCATGTATGTAGCATTTCAATTTCAATATTACTACATATAAGTTCTTGATCAATTAATAAATTTTAGAAGAAAAAATCACGGTTCTAACGGTTGACCAGCTGAACTATTAAAACCTTGAACCTCGGTTCGAGTCACGATACAGTCATCAAAACTATCAACAGTCCTCCATGATTCGCGAAAAAGAATCAATCTACTAATTGTGTCCACGCTTTTGCGTAATACCAACACACTCGAACTCAAAGCATGACATCAGCTCTACAGTCATTCATAGAGATGGAAATGGGGCGGGTAATATGCGGGGAACACATCCTCCGCCTCCATCCCCGCTACCCATTTATGGCCTTCATCCCCGTTCCATCCTCGTTTAATACCCATCAGATTCGAATAGGGGAACGTCCATCGGTTATGGGAAATCCATTGGATACCCATTAAGGTAAGATAAAAGATAATAAAAAACAAAAACAAAAAATTTATATTTAAATTAAACAAATATTAATTATACTTCATAATCAATATTCAGCAAAGCAATACCCAACACATCAATAATATTTGTTATATTTTCTAATCGAACGTAACAAAGAAAGAGGAATGGTCAATAGAATCAATACTTAATACACCAATTAATTTTTTTTCTTAGTATGTATATACACATTATACATATAAAAAAATTATTTATATGGGACCAATGGTATCATTTCGGTACCCGCCACATATTCGTTTCAGAACCGAAATCATCCTCCGTCACTACCCTATTAACCGCTAAGTTGGAGAATCCTCATCCAATTAGAGGCGGGTCTCCGTGGGTACCCATCCTCGCGGATTAAATTTCCATATCTAGTCGTTCACATACCCAAACTCAATGATAAATGCAGCATTAGTTAAAAAGATTTTGAAGGGTAAGCATTCCAGAAATGGACTTTCTATTCTTGTTGCCTAACGTCATCAGTTAAATTGCATCCAAGTTCCTCAACATCACTTCAGTTTCATCTCCAAAGCCATTGTTGGCATGTACGGTTCTTCCACCAACAATCTACAGATTTAAATGCTGCAAGTTTTATTCTCTTTGTCAGGTGCAATCCCAATAATAACTCAGGCTGTGCATCAAGCTCACACTTATCCATCAAGATTTCATAGCATTCGTATCATCAAGTTTTATTCTCGAAGAAAGATCTCCTAGCTGGAGTCAAGTGTGTCAATAATCAAGCTTAAACGCCGATTGTTCTCTGCTTGGAAAACGAAGGTCTCCGCATCTAGCACTTGAACCTTCGCCCATCAATCGGATTGCACAACAAACTAACTGCTCGACGGGATAAGGCTTAGTTGGGGTTGACATCGATGAGGTAGGAGGAGGTGGTTGTAGAGGAAATACTTGGTCAGGTAAAGGTGGAGACAACGATAAGGGGTGGCTGTTGTTCAGTGAAGTGTCGAACGATGTGCAGTTCCGGTCAGCGGAGGTGGAGGATGTTGTGGCCACATGGAGTTGGAGGTGGCCTTTATTAGAAGTAGGCGAGCTTGGACGAGGCAGAGTCAAGGAGTAGCGTGAAGAGTGGTGGCGTGGGGTTGTGGTATCAGTTTAGGGTTTGCGTAGCATTTTTTAACAAAATGAGGCTTCAGAATTTTTAAGTAGGAGGAGAGGGAGAAAGGAGCAGGTTTTGAAATAAACGATGAACAAACGGGAGAGATACGGAAGTAGTGAGTACAATAGCCCAACTTCTATTCGAACATAACTATACCTTGAAGCTTTTTGAAAATGAAATATTCTTGCATGGGCATAAACAAGCACTTTAATCTTTTTTTTAATAAAAAATATAGTATAATTGAAAAGGATAATCTAACCATTATCCAACACCTCACAAAAACGGTTTTTACAGAATGCAGAAGCCGTGCATACAAAGACGCAAAACATACAGAACCAGTACACATCTAAGACAGAAGATATGTGAAAACCATAAGCTAGCACAGCAACAGGCAAGGCCAGAGAGGCCTCAGCAGACGATCGGCGAAGCGCAAGGCGGGCTGAAACCCCGAGCTGCACATAAGACGTACATAGAGAAATAGAAGTTGACGAGCCATCCAAGTAAAACCATGTCCAAACAGATGGCCCTGATCCTCTGAGTCTGCCAGGTGCTCATGCTTCAAGATATCCAACGAGACATCCGAAGTCTGAGTAATCATCCAATTTCCTGATCCACAAACAACTCCAACTTCACCTGCTCTAGCAAACCCTACCTGGGATGGAGTATAGAAAGCACCAAACAGCTCTTGACTGACCAATCTGATAACCTGTAGTTTAATATATACAAAACTAGCAAACGACATAAGATCGATTGGGAGGGGGGATAGTGTGGAAAAGTGGTAAGCAGCAGAAAACCTAAATAAAGCCAATGTTAAACAAATAATAAAAAAATCAACTAATATCTGCCCTTGGAGTGACTGATACCGATGCAACATCAAAGGTTGTAGCCTGCCTCCTAGAGCGAGAGCTTAAGGCTCCCCGGAAAGTTCCACCACTAAACGCAAGGAACACATCGTTCTTTACTTCCGGATAATGGTAGGAGGGTCCATAGCCAGTTCGTTAGAAACTGCCTTATTTCGCGAGCACCAGATGTACCAGTGGATAAGACAAGGAATCAAATGAAGAAGGATCGACCTTAAAGATTTTCCTGAGATGCCCGACCACCAAAAACTCAGTAAACCTTCACGCGAGGTTGCATTACATTAGTAACCCATCAGATTCGCGAAGTAATTCCAGACAGACCTGGCACACGAAACAGAGTGCAACAAGTGAGTAGAGGATTCGGAGTATCCAGAGCTGCAGCACCTGAATACGAGAGGAATGTCAATTCTCTGAAGATTCTCATCTATTGGTAAGCCATTATGTTAGGATTTCCACATAAGTAGAGAAACCTTCGTAGGAATACAGACATTCCAAATGAGGGAGAAAAGGTGGAGACGGGGACCTGGAGTTCGTACAGAATTCCAAGCTGCCTTCAGCGAGAAAGGACTGTTGTCCCAAATGGCACCACGTCCATGTGCATCCGACAAGGCCTTCACGGATTGCATCTTTTTCCATGTCTTACTAGTGTAGGATGGGACACCAGAGAAATTCGTACCTTCCAACCTATGGTACTTGGCATGGAGGAATGTCCTTAGGGTTACGGAGGCCCAGACCTCCCTCACTCCTGGGATGACAAATGGAGTTCCAAAAAATCCAGTGGTGGCAAAAAGTGTTTTCCTTGTATCCCCAAAAGAAGGACGAAGCCAAATCGATAAGAGCTGAAGAACAAAGCTGTGGGAGTCACAACAACGAAGATATGATATCCCATAGAGTCAAGAACGGACTTAATGAGAACCAATCTCCCAGCCCGAGAGAGGAGAGTAGCATCCCACCGAACGATCTTTCTCCTAACTTTGTCAGTTATGGGATCGAAGATGGCGTTGAGCTTCCTGTCTCGGTATAATACAATGCAGAGGTAAGGGAGGCCGCCTTGAAACCAGAAGATGTCTCGATCTAGAAAGATCTGACCGAGGAAAGGTCTTTCATGGGGACGAAGCAACTTTTTGAAGAGTTAACGAGTTACCCCGAGCATCTCTCGTACTGCCGAATAAGATCCAACAGGCTTCGAAAAGACCAACGACTACCATTGGTGAAAATGATGATGTCATCAGCGAAAGACAAGGAGGAGAAAAAAGGACAACGCCTAGGGATGCCGAACCTTTAAATTTGCCCAGCAATCGTAAGAGAGTGCAACCCGTGAACGAAAGCCTCTGTCTCATTGACAAATAGAGAAGGGAAGAGGGGGTCGCCCTAACGAAGGCCTCTCCTAGACCCGAAATAACCATTGATTGAATCGTTGATAAGAATGGAAAACCAATAGTAGGAGATAAGCCTCCAAATGACATCGATATGGTGTTCCGAAAACCCAAAAGTCCTCATAATCTTGATGATTAGGTACCACGATATGCGGCCGTAAGCCTTAGCCATATGTAGCTTAACAAGCACATTAGAGCCTCGTACCTTCTTATCAATCTAAGAAATCAACTCCTAGAATAAAAGGATGTTATCAGTGATTAAACGTCCTTTTACAAAACTAGCCTTCGATGAAGAAATAAGACACTCGAGAAACGGTGCTAGCCTAGTGGTTAGAACCTTGTAAATGAACTTGTTAGACAAATTACACAAGCTGATTGGTCGGAAATCCGAACAAGAGATAGGATGGTCACATTTTGGAATGAGTACCAAATTGGTGGAGGTCCATTCCGAAGGGAGCTCTCCACCGGAGAAGAAGTACTGAATGGCAAGGCAGAAGTCTGCTTGAATACCGGCCAAACAAACCTGTAAAAGACCTAATTGAAACCATCCGGTCCACTCGCACTATCCTTTCTAAGAGCAAATATGCATACACTTATTTCTTCTGAGGAAGGGGGTGCAACAAGATCAGAGTTATCAGAGGGTAGAACCAGACGAGGTATGAACGCGAGCAGGGACGGATCAGAGACAAACACAGAGGAAGAACTCATGAAAGACAGGAAATGAGACATAATAGTATCTTTGACTTCAGTCGGTGTGGAAGCCAAAGAAAGATCAGGACGTTGAATTTGTAGAATTGTGAGAAGTCATACTTCTTACAAATCGAAGAATGAAAAAACTTAGAGTTCGTATCTCCATCAAAATCCATTTGATCCTCACCTTTTGGCGAATATGGTCATCTTCAATATGAAACTCCGAAAAAAGGCAATTTGGGCCAATGCCCAAGCTTCTCTGTTAACAGCAGAGGGATCCTCATTAAAAGATGATTGTTTAGCACAAGAGTTTCTTTGGCTGCTCGAACTCAGTTGAAGATATTCTTGTAAACCAGCATATTCCGCACCTTGAGGCAACCTTTAAGACGCTTCAACTTGCGAGAGAAAGCCACACATGAGGAACTACTAACTAGGGCATTCCAGGAGTCTTCACTACTCCATGGAAGGAATGGTGAGATCTCCATATACTCTGGAACCTAAAGGAAGACGGGCCAGACAAGGAAATGGGAGAGATGCTAAGAAGCAAAGGGGAATGGTCGGAGAAAGTGCGATGGAGATGGCAAACTGAGAAATAAAAGGGAGGCTGAACCACCCTTCAGAAATGAAGACTCTATCAAGCCTGGAGGGTATACGGTTGGCCCTTCTTGGTTGTTATACCAAGTAAAGACCGAACCGATGAAAGACATCTCAAGAAGACCCGATCTAAGGATAAAAGCATTGAAATCTGCTGCCGCCAGGCGGTTAACGGCATTGCCTCCTATTTTTCAGTTTGGCTGGCGGCAACATTAAAGTCACCTCCCAAAAATGAAATAAAAAAGACCAATGCGGATAGAGATAGAATGTCAGACCAAAGGGTCAATCTTTCTATCCTGCCACATTGAGCGTGGAGTGTAGAGAAAAGAAAGGATGAGCAGAGAGAAGAGAACGAACAAGCAACCAACAACAGTTGATCTGAATCGAAGATAGGGTAGACGAAGACATCTTTGGACCATAGGATCCAAATCTTGTCAAATACATTAGCTAAGGCACCACCGAAGCCAATAGATAAGGCAGTGCTGGTAACCCCCTCCGGTCCCACTAATGGTTCCAGAAGCGCCACCATGCAGATAGAGTGCTTCTTTACAATGCGCTTGAGCCTAGCTAACGATGCATCGTTACCTATGCCGCGGACGTTCCAGATGAGAAAGTTCGCCATCTAGAGCAAAGCCAAGAAAAAAGATACCCAGAAAGATGATGGCCTGAGAAAAGACCACCTCTTAGATCAGATAAGATATTTAGTGTGGTGAGTAGATCTAATTATCTTCTCGGGATGCCGCTATAGAGCGTGTGCGAATGGCGCGGGGAGTGCGAGGAACGGACCGCATCCTAAGACGAGAGATCCGAGCAAATGACTACCAGGAGACTCGTAAGAATCAGCAAACTCAAAAGAGTGACGATCATCTCTACCTGGAACAGAAACCGATATGCCAGACCTATCCGGATAAGAGTTCTTAGTAAGCCGAGATAGGCGATCATTAATGATCTCTATCTCATCCTTACTAAGAAAGGGAGAGGATACAGAAGCACCAGACGATGGATAAGGAAAAGCAGGGGAAACCAGCGCAACCTCATACAAAGATGCAGAAGACTCAGAGGAAATGTGGAGTTGCTCAACTGAGACAACACTAATCACTGTACGAACTCTACCAATTTCATTCTATCATCGGATTGATAGGCTCGCAATATAGGTAAAGTTCACAGGAAAGAACTCCTGGAACCAACAGAAGGAATAGTTAGACATGGGAGGCCACCTCTCTAGTACACCATATAGTGAGCCACAACAGTGTCCACGATACGCCTACAGTAGAGAGGCCACCCATCACATGATAGTCTCGGACGACACAAAAAAGGCCTCGCCAGGACAAAAATAAGAGGGGCACTCAGGACCAGAATGGCTCAAAAGACCAAAAAACAGACCAATCAAACACACCCAGCTTAACATATTGACAAACCAAGCAAAAAAACTACAACAAATGGAGAAAAGCTCATAAACATATGTGCTAAAGTCAAAATGATAGAAGCCGACCACACCAATCAAAACATATTGCCATTCCATGCATAGGGAAACACGAGAACCCAACAAAACGGCCAAACCATCCCTAAACCAATAGCTCCTCGTAATGCAGTCAGAGTCTAAAGGGAAGAACATAGAAAACATACCGATAAACACACCCGTAACCCATCATTACAACTTCCAATGAAGGAAAAGCGATGATAGGGAGCTCACATAAATGTGTGACACATCTCAAGAAACCACACTGACGCTAACCAAACACCAAGCACGAAAGGAAAACTCCATAGTAAAAGATAAAAAGCAAGAAGTAAGAGAGGAAAATTGAACCTGAAAGCAAGGCAAACCCAACCTATTACCTGAACATAACACGCTGACTGAATCATAACCAATCGGTTCTGGCCAAACCAAAGGTCATTGCAAATAAAACTGCACCACACCTCAGCCACCTCATTGTCAACACAGTGCCAAGAAGAACAACTACCCAATGTGGATGGCACCTCAAGCCCATTGGTAACCAAGTCTGCCTCCCATAATATAGAATATTTTTGCACAAATCAAGTGCAGGAAGAGCCTGCTGTACCACCGAAGATAAAGCCGCTAAATCGGCATGCCATTAAGGACAAAGGGAGCCGAAATTAGTAGTAGCAATGCTATACTTCCTCGAACAGCGTGACTTATGTCCACGACGCCGAGATCTAGTCTGTATACCCATAGAAACACTTAAGCTCCCGACAGCAACAACAGCCCGAGCAAGCCTGTGAGGGGTGATCAAATCCCCTTCTTCAGGAAGCTCAGGCGAGATAAAATGGTTAAACCCCGGCACAAAATACATCCGCAAGCCAACGTTCCCACCACAAAGCCATGGGGAGGCACTCGATGACTTGAAGCTCGGACGAGGGTAGAAGAGGTGACGAAATCCCTCTTTTCTCGATTGACAGTAGGTCGATGAGTCAAGACCTCCTCTTTAAGCTGACCACAGTGAAAAATTTCACGAGGTTGCAATTTTATCACCAGATGCATTCCATATGAGGGTGAAAGCTCAAGAAAACTACCCTGAACATCCAAAAATCTGAAACGAAGAATTCCTGCAAACGATTTAAGCGAAAAGAGGCAAACCTTAATTGAGGAAACCCCCGTCACAACCAGTGAAACCGGACACTCCGAAACAACAAGATCGAACTCGTAATAGCAGCGAAGGGAGGACAAGGTTGTAAAAAGGAACTAGAGACCACGAATTCATCTAAATGTTGTTCCGATGACATGCCCTAGAAAATCAAGGCAAAAGCCAGTGAGACTCGAGAGAGTTTATAGTGAGGGAAAATAGGGAAAAAAGCCACGAATCACAGAAGAGATTATCAAAGAAGCAATCATCGAAGAGTTTGAGAAGAGAATCACGAGCGGTAGAAGGAAGAATCAGAATTCGGTCGCCATTTTTCTGACCGTTATTAAGGTATGGTTCCTCACGCGTATTTAACCTCATAACCCTTTAAGAACTGCTAGACCGACCTCTTTAAAACTCACGGTTCTTTAGATTTAAGAAAAAAAATTATCCCTTCCCTCTTTATTAAAATTTGTAAATTGTTTAAAAGAAAATGACACAGTAACGTTTTCGATGAAATAATTCATTATCAACATATATTTTATGAATTATTGTTGAACTAGTCGTCCTTCATTATAAAAAAGAAATAGTAAATTTACAACTTTACTATGAGAAGTTATTATATGATTACACCAATTAGTATTTATTATGAAATATTCAATAATAACCGTTTTAAATTTTAATATATTAACTGTAATTAGTTATTTTTTTTGAAATATACATATAAATTTAGGTGGTATATAATATACTACATGACAAATAGGTTCAAAACGAAAATGAAATCCATGATCTCTTGCAATATATCAAACAAATTGTTCCAAGCATTCTGAACAAGTGTGCTTGTCGTAATTGGTATAATTTGAATTATATTTGAAATAATTTTACGTTTAAATTAGAAAATAAAAATAAACTATCTGCGTGATTCTCACGGTCTGACCGGTTGGATAACGAAAACCTTAGACCTTTCACTACCACTGTTTGACTTACGACTCGGTCTTCATAGCTATGGACGAATATGAATGGAACGAACTGTTCACTTTTCTAATAAAAGCAATATAATTTGAAAGGAACGTGGGTCGTAACCCAAAAAACTGTTCATCGCTTATTGCTTCAACTACACGTTAATTTATATCTAAATTTAATTATATATGCGGTCATGATTGAAGTGTGAAGGTCCATTAACCATGTACGACGTCAATACAAAATCATTATGCTTCACAACTCAATGTGAATGTCTAGACACACAAAATAAAATATCATTTTCATAGTCCATCGATAGAGCTTGATAGCACACTGGAATCTAATAATTTATTGTTCATGTGAAATTTCATTATTTTGTTGTATACATGACTAATAAGCGTTAGTCGATTTTATAAACCGATTTAAATGAAGCTACCAAAATTGAAATTCAACAGAATGAACATCAAAATTTTAATAGTTAAATTTCTAGGACCAATTTCACTTAAAATATTTATATTTCGAAAATCGAATAATTTACCATTATATTTTCAATTGATTTTACATTAACATTTCCAAATCAAATAAATTTTGGTTTTCAGCAATTGTTTGAATTCTTTAATTTAAATTAAACACTTGAAACTTGAATTAAAAATTTAAGATTTCCTCAAGTACTCTTTTAATAAAAATAAATCAAATTTCTTTATGCAATGAACAGAGAATTTGCGAGTCTTAAAATCTCTCCACACAAATTTTTTCGTCCTCGAAAAAACATAATAGGAGTTTAGGAACTTGATTGTATTTTTCCCAAAATAATCAACTTATAAACATTTAACTTCTTATTTATTTTACTACTAGTTGGACGAACTCGAAAGTTCTAATGTTTTCAAAGAATTTCGTATTATAAATTTGATGCATTAACTAGTATATTATATAATTCCAACTTTTGAAACCTAAAATAAATGTCGAGGATGTTGCAATCATCATAAAAATTATTTTCATGCAACTAGAGTGAGATCCGATAATATTTGTCTTGTCTTATATAGTTCGGTTCAAACGTTAGCCAGACGCATGGCCAAAATCTCTAAGTACTTAATATGTCAGTTTAAATATCAAATGAAATATTCTAAACCATTTTCTATATAAACAAATATTCAGCGTTCTCAAATATTCAATGTTATATGTAATAAATTTTAAATCAGTTTATTTTATACCTTAAATTTGAGATTAGGAAATTCCTTAATAAACTTGTTTATATACAACACCAAATTTCATATCTAACAACTTATACATATATAAAAATCATTTACAAAATTTTAAAATTTTATTGGTTAATAGGTTTCATATGAAAAGTTATTACTTTCAAAAAGCAATTTCATTTCATTTATAACTATAATTTATTTTTTTCAACATAACATTTTAATAGACATGTGTAAAATATTTAAAAATAATTATTAACATCGTTACTTGTATTTAGAAAGATGGTTATTTAATTTGTCAAATACATTATTTGAAAATCGAAATATAATCCAGTTAAATGAGGGGGAAACATAATGACTCTGTATAAAGAAATCACCTTTTATATACAATATTTTCTTTTATAACTACAAACTTAATTAGTTCCTATCATCAATTCAAAATATAATTAACTAATAATACCACAAGGAATCACATAAGGTAATATCCACTCAATATAGGTCCTGTTGGTTTCTTGACATATTTTCGAATTTTACTTGGGTGTAGTTCTATTTCATTTCTCAATTATAATAATAAAATTGCATCTAAATTGATATTTCTCTCAATTATAACGTTTTCACCATTTAAAATATTATCACAACATTTACAATTTAATACTGTTTATACAAGAATCATTCGTATTTAATTTTAAATTTTCCTAACTTAAGTTTAATAAGTAATAACTAATCTAACTTGTTTATATAAGTCATGTTTCAAAATCCATACTTGTATAGTTCATATTTTGTAATTAATATAACTTTATTTGTTGAAATTTCTATACATTTCTTTAAAATCAATACCTTCTATAACAATAACTTGTTTTCCCTTAAGAATGAAATTCAACTTCCATAAACATTCTATTTAGAATTAAATTAGTAATTCCATATGTATTTACCTAGAAGACTTAGCAATTTCAGACAATATATCTTTAGTTATAATCTTCATTATGTGAATTTCACACAAAACTTAGAAATCTTCATTTGAGTATCCTTTGTAATTATAATTTTTATTTCATAATTCCATAATTCCATAATTCATAACAAAGTTTAACCCTTAAAATTCTTTTCTTTCAAGGAACTATCTCTCATTAGTAAATTGCCATTTTCAATTCATATTCATAAGATTTCACAAATAAATAGATTCATTGTAAAATAATATTTTAAATTTCTTAAGAGATCCTTTTCTAAAACTACTATATAATTCTTTAAAAATTACTTCATTTCCGATCAATACTTGATAAACTAGGTGATAATTACCATAGTTACTATAACATTCATATTACCGCTTTTCAAAACTTCTTCTTCATCAATTCTCTAATAGTAGTTTATACTAATATTCTTACATACAACCATTCCTAAGGCATAATTATATTCACATTTTGTTATGCAAGATTTATTCTCTTCATGACAAACAAATGATTTTAAAATATAGGTTACAATAGTCTTCTTACGTTGTATAAGATAAATTACCTATGATTTGGTTAAATACCATTTTCATAATTTTACCCAATAATTATTGCTCGTAATATAAGCCAGCACAACCAATCAACAATAAGTATCAATGACATATTGTTTTTTTTTCTTCAAACAATCATAGTATGATATAAATATAGTTATAAAATATATTATTTCATTTACCTTTTTCAAAACAATAATGTGTACGTTTGTCCTATTTTAAAATGTAGAAATCCCTCTCAATTCCATGGCATCCCATGCAATGACCAATATTCATAAATTCTGAGTAGAAAAAACATAATATAAAACATTTTTAAAATACTAACAAACGTACGCTCTCTCTCTCTCTCTCTCACACACACACACACACATATATATATATATATACATATATATATATATATATATTAGACCAAATTATGGCTCTAACACCCAAGTTTTTTAGGATTGTAGAGTATAATAACTAGAAATAAAGGAAAATGTAACAAACACACCAAGTTTATAGTGGTTCAGCGTTAATGAGCCTATGTCCACTTTATATGATTTTGATTATACGTTGAATGCAAGTACAATCAATGACTTCTCTCAAACTCACTTTTACAATGATGGTTCGCTTAATAATTTCGAGATAATACTGATTAGAAATAATGGAGAAACTGTAATGGTGGAAACAATACCCAGAACTGCCAAAAGATCCTAAAAAATGCCAAGTATGGGGCTATTTATAGGTGATAACTATAGGCGGTTCGTGATGACACGTGGCACTGATCCCGAGGATCTCAGACTGGTTCGTGGCTTGATGGAGAAGTAGTCAAGATGGTGGTTATGGACAGGTGTTGCAAGATCCTTCAATCTCGGATTGTGGATGACCGAGTCTTGGCCATCGTTCTCTAGTAGCAGGGTCGGTTCGTGACCCTATTCCATGAGCAGGTCGTGGTGCACCTCTCGAGCGGCTCATGACGGATTGGCACGAGCGGGGTCGCGATGTTTGGTCACGAGCCGAGCATGATGTCTGGATCACGAATGGATCGAGGTGGCTTGTCTCACGAGCGGGCTATGAAACTTCACGAATCGGGGTGACTCTGTATTGAAATTGTGTGTGTGAATCATTGTGGCTTGGTCAAAAAGCTAGCCAATATTTCCCCCCTTGAAGTACGTTTTTCAAGGATGGAACGCGCTTCGAAACTATCAAAACATTTTTTCCCTAAGAGGCTGAAAATCAACAGTTGCATCTACTTGCACGGCTGCAACACTCCGGATTGTTGTGTTCTTTGACGAGTATAAATATCAGGCTAGGTTTCCAATTATTTCTCTACTCATTGGTTAATTTCCATCTTTTGGATTCCGGAGCATATTGCGATCAACTTGTCCGGTGAGCTTCAAATTTCATGAGTATTTTAAAAAAATTCATCACTCTTGTATGTAAGAAGTTCCAGTTTCTCAATTTAGTAATCATTCCAGAGTCCTAGTCGTTAAAACATACTATGGCCCGTGCTACTGGGCATGCATCGCGAATCTATGGTTGAGCAGGCCCTATCGCGAGCCACGGTGGGCTTATCCTAGAGCTCGTGGCCCATCTGAGTTGACGGACCCCAATAAGACAAAACCGGGGAGAACAAAAGCCTTCAGATTAGCTATATAAACCGACCCCTTCTCCTTTCTTACCCTTCCTTCTCTCTTCTTTTACTCCCGCCACCTAGCTTTCCCAAATTGAAACCCAAATTCGCACCTTTCCAAATTCCGCCTAACTCCAAAGATCGATCCAAAGAGGTAATAGCATTGCGGTGGTTTTCAATCAATTTTTTTTATCGCAATTCAATTGCCCAAGATCCCTTTCATCCTCCTCTCGTTTTTCTTCGATTTACATGGGTTTTTTTATTCTAAAAATTGTTGCCTGCTTCGAGAGATGAAGGTGGCGGAGTCTGCTGAGTTGGGTTCATTATGAGAGGAGATACGAGTTAGAGAGATAGGAGGACATGAGTGCTCCAATGGTGCAGATCGTGGTGATAGTCTCGTGGGTAGAAGAGGGAGTTGGTTAAAAGAGAGATGAGTTTCAAGGAAGTTCGGTTCGTGGGCCTTAATATCGAAGCGGGTCGCGGAGGGGAGTTAGATGTCAGGTCGGATCGTGGATGAAAATGGGGGCTCTGGTTCGTGAAAAGGGGATAGTCAGGTTGGTCGCGGTAATGTCTCGCGAACCACCATGGTAAACTATCTCGGGCCTTACAAAATCATGAGCCGGTGTTATGCATGTGGGTCGTCCCCCACAACGAACCATCACTTGGGCGAGCCGATGTTTAAGACCCTATCACGAGTCGATCATTGCGACTGATCCCTTATCACAAACCATCTTACAAACCTTCGTTATTTGATTGATTTTCAAACTGATTATCGCTATGTGACTATACTCGACTTCGGTGTACCAACCAACTGAACAGGTCAGCTTACATTTCGACTAGAAATCAAATATAATTTGAATGAACTGATGGACAGTTAGGTTAGATCCTTCGAGATGGATTTATCGAATCGATTTGGGAACTTGACTTTAGGACATACAATGACCTGTTAACTTGTAATCTGTTCCACTTTATGCTTTCTTTTTCAGTACTATACACACTTGTGTGCACTTGCACTTACACACACGGGGTTCACCGGTAATTGTGTTCTAATCTCTCATGTTTACTCGCCAACACAGCAAACATGTCTGGTAGACGCTCAGCGAGAATATTAGAGAAAAATGCAGATCTAGAGTTGTCAAATTATTACAATCCCGACGCACTCCCGTAAGATCCAGATTGGAGTAATTCTGACCCCGAATATGAAACAGACCTTGATACAAAATCAACTTCTTCTAAGAGCACATCACTTGAGAAAGAGGATGATGATCGAGCTCCTGCGAAATCAGGGGTGCTAAAGAAGTAAAGAAGGAGAAACTGAGCGACTCCATAGCTTCCAAATTGGATAATATAAAGTGTAACACCCCGCCTCCGCTAGGGTCACTCGCAAAGGAATGCACTAGCCTTAGAGGGGCATTATTGGTAAACATGCACAGAAATATCACAAGACAGAACATATATAAATAGCGGAAGTAAAATCAAACTTTCATAACATGAATAAATAAGGTCTAAAGCCTTTTACATCAGAGTACATCAAAACCTGTCTTGCAATAGTAAAGAAGCACAAAGACTTTTTAATAAATTATTCCCCAAGTAAAACCGTAAAGTAGCCATAGCCAAGAGAAGTCCAAGCCATCCATGATGACCTTCAAGCAGAAGAAGTCCGAACTAAACAGCATTGTTTCCTCCCTGAAACCTGGGGGGGGAAACGGATGAAAAGAGGCGAAACAAAACGGGTCAGTCAAAAAGACTGAGTAAGTCCTATCTACTTCCAGTATAAAAACAGGTAAAGGTAACATGACATGCATAAACTGAAAGTAAACATAAGGATAACTACAAGATAGAAAACCAGGGTAGCCGGTTGAACTACTGTGGCAAGGTAAACTAAGGTATCATGATAAACTACGGTGTTAGGATAAGTCAAGGTATCACATCGTCAGATTTCTATCGAGTACATTATCCCAAGGTATCTACCCCGTCTAACATCCCACGGTATCTATTATGTATATTCTTCCTAGTTCCAACATGTATATTTGCTCTGCACCTCTCGTACTAGTATCCCTACCCGCGTCATGTGTTAACCATGAATGTCCCGTGCTCAAAGTCGTGTAATGGTCCATGTCAACCTAATATCGCATATATAGGTTACTCAAATCATATGTTTCTTTCCCTGTATATAAGTTCAGTCCTTTGCCGTACCTCGTACGGGCTTCCTCATGTCGTATTATCCTTGAAATTGTTTGGACTGTCACCCTTGTTCTAGCTAGGCTCTTCCATATGAATCATCGTTTGAACTACTAGGACTTACGCCACCTAGCACCACTAGGGATTACGCTTACCTATTGCACGCTTTCGTATTTCGGTTTGGGTTAAACCACCTAGGCCACTAGGGATTACGCTAACCCTCAACCGCGCCCTTTTTCCCACGCACTCATCGTGAATCGTTTTTTTTCTATAACTGTATGCACATGTATCACATCGTGCCATCCGAGTCCTGTCACAGGGCAAAACAAGAAATACAGGACTCGGTCGGGAGCTTTAGATTTATCTGCCGATGCAGATACTAAGGTCTGCTTTTCTACACGTGGCTATGGTCCCACGAGACCCCTCCCTCAACTAGTGAAAGGCAACACAAGAGAAAATCTTGCATGAGAACTACACTCCGGCCAGCCCACATCCTACGGCCTAACTCACCCATAATTAGATAGCAATTATGGTCTGTTGGGTGTTCCCTGCCTTTCCGTACGTACACGCTTGACTCAAGATGGTAGATGATCGACGAACTTGCTGTCTAGGGCACTATCATGTATTCGTTGACTCACTGCTATCCATCCCAGTCTTTAGGTCGCTCGTATAGCAACCAAGGCATACTCTTGGTTCTTCTAACGCAGACCTTAACCTCTTGTGAGCCCAGGATGATCATCTGCGACCTCACAGAGGGATACCAAGAATATCCTCACGTTCCCCGAAGCCGCTGCTTCGTTACCCAGTTCGCTGGAGCCTTTATCTAAATCAGATAGCCTGCTCCTACACGTATACTTAAACGATGACCTACCGTATCGGGTTACTCATCTATCTAAGAGGTGGTCCACATTTCCTTGGCTAAGGATTATTACTTAGTTTCCCTAAGGTTTACCACTTAGCCTTATTTCCATAATCCTTGTTAACTATGGTTATTTACCTAATCCTCCGAATTAGGGTTTATCTAATGGGTTAGGTGTCACTTAAGTTCATAACTTAGCCCGTCTACAAACCATGCCAAAATTGGCTAAGTATCCAAGTCCAAGACTTAACCCTACAAACCATGTGTCAAGTTGGCTAAGTATATTAAGCAATCCATAACTTAACCTCGTCTAATTATCATTTTAGATTGGTTAATTATATAAATTAACTCGACCTTGTCAAATTACCAGGTCAAATCGGTCAAGCGTATTCAAGTGATTCGTGACTTAGCCTTATCATGTTTTCACGTTAGATTGGTTAAGTATAGGTTAACTTAACCTCATCAAATTAACGAGTTAGATTGGTTAAGTATAGGTCACTTAACCTCATCAGATCATCGTGTTAAATTAGTTAAGTGTTTAACTTAACCCCATTAAATTACCAAGTTAAGTTGGTTAAGTATGGGTTACTTGACCTCATTGAATTACCAAGTTTAAATTGGTTAAGTGTTTAACTTAACCCCATCGAATTACCGTATTTAGATTAGTTAAGTGTGGATTACTTAACCCCATCTAATTACCGTGGTTGGGTTAGTTAAGTCTTAATTACTTAACCCCATCTAATTACCCAGTCGGATTAGTTAAGTGTAAATTACTTAACCCCATCTCCTAATCATCTTGCATGGTTAAGTGTCATTAAGGAATCAAGTCCGGTCCCACTTAACCTACCCATTCGTGTCATATCGGTTAAGTGTCATTAGTCAAATTTACTTAACCTTATCATGTGGCATTAATTCAATTAATGCACTCTTAACCTCTCACATTAGACCTTGTTGTGGTTACTAGTTAAGCCGGGCGGGTCCGGGTAGATTTACACCACAACCTAGTCTAACCTCGGGTCTTAAGCGCGACATGACCACCTTCTCACATTGGGTCCTATTGTTTGCAACTACTAGTTAGGCCGGTCGGTTCCGGGTAGTTTTACGTTGCAAACTCAACCCAACCTCGAGTTGGCCACACTTATATTATCTAAGTTCATCATGTTTCCACAACATGTTACAAGTTTTCAAGCATTTGGGTAGACCTAACTTAATAGGTAAATTCCCAAAGGGTAGACCTAACTTAATAGGTAAATTCCCAAGCTCATGTTTTTATGCATATTTACATGTTAACTTACATGCTATATTCAATGTTACATGTTGTCATGTTATACCCATTTAACCCAAATCATGTTTCACATCATATTTCATGGAACTTCAAGTTAAGTTTCTCATGTATACTCACGCTCGTCTAACCCAACCCCAAAACGTGTTTCCAACGTAAGTATAGACGAGTCAACATAGTAGGAATACTATGACTACGAATTGGCCTCGAACATGCATAGTGTCATAAAAAGGGTTTTGGCCACAAACACACAAAATGTCACAAGGGAATTCGGCCACAAACATGCATATTATCAAAAAGGGTTTGGCCATAAACATGCACAACTTAAAAGGGGGAATTGGCCACGAGCATGCATAATCTCATAAAGGATTTGGCCACAAACTTGCATGTTAGCATAAGGGGTTTGGGTTCATAAACATGCATAAGCCCCAAAATCTTGTCTTAGCCAATGTTTCACAAGTAAAGTGGTTCCTAAAGGTTCATGCTAGCATTTCATGCATAAAGATCCAAACTTGCAAGTTAATCTAGGTTATGCATAGCATGAGAGGCATGATTAAGTCACTCACATGGCCTAAAATCATAAACATGAACACAAGAGGCAAGGTAAGGTTCATATAGGTTCGCATAATCATGTTTAGCCTCATTTTATCCCATGTCATTATCAAAAGTACCGTTTCCATCTAAAAGTAGCTAGAACTTACATAGTTAGGCCTAGGGAAAGGAGCATGAATCATCTTGGCTAAGAAAGGTGCCTCCTTTGTAGAAGAATCGTCATGGAACTCGCATAGCAATGTTGATTTAGCCTTGATTTGGTGTAGCAAGCTTGCACCTTTTGATTTGAACTTGATTTGGATGCATAGGCTCTAGGGATTTGAGATGGAGGCCATGAGAGTAGAAATTTGGCCATAGTTTAGTTACATGAGTGAATAATGAGGGTTTAGGGGAAGGTTTAGGGTCTTTTTATAGAGATTAGGATAGTTTTAGGCCCTTAGATTAACCCTAGGACCAACCTGGACCGTCAGATTTCAAACCAGGCCCAAAAACCTAGCCAAGATAGAAAATAGGTGCACCAGATCAGAATCAGCCGACAGGGCAAGTCGACAGCCCTGTCGACATGCCTGTCGACTTGTCTGGGCGGGAATTTTCCCGCCTGACCCATTTCTGCATGTTTCGAAATTCAAATTTCCCGAAAACTTCTTTGGGCCTTAACCGGGTCATACGGACTCCGATTTTCGAAAACTCGGACTCTATTTCGCGTATTTTTCCGAGACGAACGCAATGGCATAGCCCGTTTTACTTGATTCAGAATTTAAAATTAAATTCTGCCTTGATTCTCGTTTTAACATGTTATTGAAATACGGGTTGTTACATTCTCCCCACCTTTTAGGATTTCGTCCCCGAAATCTCTAAGTTAGGAAGAATATATCCTACCATCCATCTACTCAAAACATCATCCTCAAGCAACCATTGTCCTTAGATGATTTCTAATGCTGTATGAATACATGCAAAATGTGTGTGTACATGTTCCTTAGCTAATGCTAATGATCAGGCCTGAATAATCTTTCTAATGCAAAATATGTATAGTGCCATGAATCCAACATGTATGCAAATAGTCCTAGTCATATAGATACTATATGCGTGCACAAACATTCATCCATATGCAACGTCCACATGGTAACACATTCAATTTCATCCATAAACAAGTATAAATACTCGTGCATATGCAATATGAAATGTGACCGAGTCGAGCTAATATCTAATGTAAATTCGCGCATCCACGAGCAACCACTTGCAACCATTTGCAACCATATCAACCATAACATGTTTCAAATACATGTTTACATCAATAGGGTTCTACCTAAGATTCCCTGAAACAGGGTCGAGAAGATAAGCAAAACAAACTCCGTACGGGGTTTGTAACAGAGACAGGACCGAGAGGATATCCATAAAAGATAGCCTACAAGTAAGCTCAACAGAAAAATAGGGATCGAGGATATATTCCCAAAAGGGATATCATGCATGTATTTAGTCTTCAATCTCCTGAGTCGCATTACCTTGAGCTTATTTCCATCGTGCCTTGACCGCCCCTTTTTCTTCACGATTTCGCAGCTTCTTATTTCCTGTTTCCATAACATGAGTTGGAACTCATTTCCTCGTCGCCTCTTGTTCCACTTGCACTTATTCTCCTTCTAGAATACTTGGCGCAAACAGGACTGCGTACACATTATTCCATGCGAGCCCTCCAAAATTCACTAGTGAATCCTGGACCTTGTACCATAAGGTATTCCACGTAGAAAAACTTTCTCTTGAAAGTAAACAGATGTCAATCAGGTTATCATGCGCACTTACTAGGGTGATCTTTATAACCCATGCATAAATGAAGTAAACCATCCGTCTAATTGGCGAACACCACTCGATCGGGCTTCAAATTTCCAATAAAGGCATCAAGGGATTCTAAGTAACTAGTCATGACAGAACCTCAAAAAGGTTACCCGATACTTCGAGGGCATTACCAAGGCTAGTCAAAAGGTCTAACTGCCCTCATATCAAAACCGAGAGTGGCACCCCCTACTGGATAACCACTTCATCCCTAGAATCCAGCCATAGCTTATAAACATAAGCATTATTTCCAAATTCAACACTTGGCATAGACATTCCCAAATCCAAACAAGTCATGTATAAATGGACTGATTCTCCAATAGGACTTTGAGACAAAAATGGGATCCTCTATTACGCTAGTACTTAAGGTGCAGAGACTCAACTACCGAAGCAGACTTAAATGATACGAACAACGAAGTCCTAACGGGATGATAGAGAAGAAAAGCTAAACCTTTGACAAGATCGTTACCCTCCTTCCGAGGTACCCTAGAAATGAGAGCATACTACTGCCCTCCCGATGATCTTGTCCTTGTCCCATAATACTTAACTATCCGCCCCGTTTTACCATGCAAAAGGTACTCTCTCGTCATGGGTTTCATTGTTCATCTTTCTCCCTCCTTTTAGGACTCAGCCATACCAACATGTTGCTTAACCCTGAGCTCGTATCCTTTATCCTTGTTCTTACTATCCTTTCATGCATAACTCTGCAACGGTCTCTAGAGAACCACCTCCATCATACGGGAAACACTTACGCAGCTAGAAAGACTAGTCGCAGTCAAAACCACTGTGACTACAGATGGAGGAAAGAAAGGAAAAGAGATTCAATCAAGGAAACAAGGATAATGCTAATGGCCTTTGGGGAATAGCCTTTTTCTTTTTAAAAGAAAATTTTCTTGAAAAATGCTTCTTTGTAAACGGTTTTTTTTTTCAAATAGTTTTCAGAAGGTCTTTAAAAACTTTTGCCCAGTCTGGTAACCTTCTGCTCTGATACCAAATGTAACACCCCGCCTTCGCTAGGGTCACTCGCAAAGGAATGCACTAGCCTTAGAGGGGCATTATTGGTAAACATGCATAGAAATATCACAAGACAGAACATATATAAATAGCGGAAGTAAAATCAAACTTTCATAACATGAATAAATAAGGTCTAAAGCCTTTTATATCAGAGTACATCAAAACCTGTCTTGCAATAGTAAAGAAGCACAAAGACTTTTTAATAAATTATTCCCTAAGTAAAACCGTAAAGTAGCCATAGCCAAGAGAAGTCCAAGCCATCCATGATGACCTTCAAGCAGAAGAAGTCCGAACTAAACAGCATTGTTTCCTCCCTGAAACCTGGGGGGGGGGGAAACGGAAGAAAAGAGGCGAAACAAAACGGGTCAGTCAAAAAGACTGAGTAAGTCCTATCTACTTCCAGTATAAAAACAGGTAAAGGTAACATGACATGCATAAACTGAAAGTAAACATAAGGATAACTACAAGATAGATAAACCAGGGTAGCCGGTTGAACTACTGTGGCAAGGTAAACTAAGGTATCATGATAAACTACGGTGTTAGGATAAGTCAAGGTATCACATCGTCAGATTTCTATCGAGTACATTATCACAAGGTATCTACCCCGTCTAACATCCCACGGTATCTATTATGTATATTCTTCCTAGTTCCAACATGTATATTTGCTCTGCACCTCTCGTACTAGTATCCCTACCCGCGTCATGTGTTAACCATGAATGTCCCGTGCTCAAAGTCGTGTAATGGTCCATGTCAACCTAATATCGCATATATAGGTTACTCAAATCATATGTTTCTTTCCCTGTATATAAGTTCAGTCCTTTGCCGTACCTCGTACGGGCTTCCTCATGTCGTATTATCCTTGAAATCGTTTGGACTGTCACCCTTGTTCTAGCTAGGCTCTTCCATATGAATCATCGTTTGAACTACTAGGACTTACGCCACCTAGCACCACTAGGGATTACGCTTACCTATTGCACGCTTTCGTATTTCGGTTTGGGTTAAACCACCTAGGCCACTAGGGATTACGCTAACCCTCAACCGCGCCCTTTTTCCCACGCACTCATCGTGAATCGTTTTTTTTCTATAACTGTATGCACATGTATCACATCGTGCCATCCGAGTCCTGTCACAGGGCAAAACAAGAAATACAGGACTCGGTCGGGAGCTTTAGATTTATCTGCCGATGCAGATACTAAGGTCTGCTTTTCTACACGTGGCTATGGTCCCACGAGACCCCTCCCTCAACTAGTGAAAGGCAACACAAGAGAAAATCTTGCATGAGAACTACACTCCGGCCAGCCCACATCCTACGGCTTACCTCACCCATAATTAGATAGCAATTATGGTCTGTTGGGTGTTCCCTGCCTTTCCGTACGTACACGCTTGACTCAAGATGGTAGATGATCGACGAACTTGCTATCTAGGGCACTATCATGTATTCGTTGACTCACTGCTATCCATCCCAGTCTTTAGGTCGCTCGTATAGCAACCAAGGCATACTCTTGGTTCTTCTAACGCAGTCCTTAACCTCTTGTGAGCCCAGGATGATCATCTGCGACCTCACAGAGGGATACCAAGAATATCCTCACGTTCCCCGAAGCCGCTGCTTCGTTACCCAGTTCGCTGGAGCCTTTATCTAAATCAAATAGCCTGCTCCTACACGTATACTTAAACGATGACCTACCGTATCGGGTTACTCATCTATCTAAGAGGTGGTCCACATTTCCTTGGCTAAGGATTATTACTTAGTTTCCCTAAGGTTTACCACTTAGCCTTATTTCCATAATCCTTGTTAACTATGGTTATTTACCTAATCCTCCGAATTAGGGTTTATCTAATGGGTTAGGTGTCACTTAAGTTCATAACTTAGCCCGTCTACAAACCATGCCAAAATTGGCTAAGTATCCAAGTCCAAGACTTAACCCTACAAACCATGTGTCAAGTTGGCTAAGTATATTAAGCAATCCATAACTTAACCTCGTCTAATTATCATTTTAGATTGGTTAATTATATAAATTAACTCGACCTTGTCAAATTACCGGGTCAAATCGGTCAAGCGTATTCAAGTGATTCGTGACTTAGCCTTATCATGTTTTCACGTTAGATTGGTTAAGTATAGGTTAACTTAACCTCATCAAATTAACGAGTTAGATTGGTTAAGTATAGGTCACTTAACCTCGTCAGATCATCGTGTTAAATTAGTTAAGTGTTTAACTTAACCCCATTAAATTACCAAGTTAAGTTGGTTAAGTATGGGTTACTTGACCTCATTGAATTACCAAGTTTAAATTGGTTAAGTGTTTAACTTAACCCCATCGAATTACCGTATTTAGATTAGTTAAGTGTGGATTACTTAACCCCATCTAATTACCGTGGTTGGGTTAGTTAAGTCTTAATTACTTAACCCCATCTAATTACCCAGTCGGATTAGTTAAGTGTAAATTACTTAACCCCATCTCCTAATCATCTTGCATGGTTAAGTGTCATTAAGGAATCAAGTCCGGTCCCACTTAACCTACCCATTCGTGTCATATCGGTTAAGTGTCATTAGTCAAATTTACTTAACCTTATCATGTGGCATTAATTCAATTAATGCACTCTTAACCTCTCACATTAGACCTTGTTGTGGTTACTAGTTAAGCCGGGCGGGTCCGGGTAGATTTACACCACAACCTAGTCTAACCTCGGGTCTTAAGCGCGACATGACCAACTTCTCACATTGGGTCCTATTGTTTGCAACTACTAGTTAGGCCGGTCGGTTCCGGGTAGTTTTACGTTGCAAACTCAACCCAACCTCGAGTTGGCCACACTTATATTATCTAAGTTCATCATGTTTCCACAACATGTTACAAGTTTTCAAGCATTTGGGTAGACCTAACTTAATAGGTAAATTCCCAAAGGGTAGACCTAACTTAATAGGTAAATTCCCAAGCTCATGTTTTTATGCATATTTACATGTTAACTTACATGCTATATTCAATGTTACATGTTGTCATGTTATACCCATTTAACCCAAATCATGTTTCACATCATATTTCATGGAACTTCAAGTTAAGTTTCTCATGTATACTCACGCTCGTCTAACCCAACCCCAAAACGTGTTTCCAACGTAAGTATAGACGAGTCAACATAGTAGGAATACTATGACTACGAATTGGCCTCGAACATGCATAGTGTCATAAAAAGGGTTTTGGCCACAAACACACAAAATGTCACAAGGGAATTCGGCCACAAACATGCATATTATCAAAAAGGGTTTGGCCATAAACATGCACAACTTAAAAGGGGGAATTGGCCACGAGCATGCATAATCTCATAAAGGATTTGGCCACAAACTTGCATGTTAGCATAAGGGGTTTGGGTTCATAAACATGCATAAGCCCCAAAATCTTGTCTTAGCCAATGTTTCACAAGTAAAGTGGTTCCTAAAGGTTCATGCTAGCATTTCATGCATAAAGATCCAAACTTGCAAGTTAAACTATGTTATGCATAGCATGAGAGGCATGATTAAGTCACTCACATGGCCTAAAATCATAAACATGAACACAAGAGGCAAGGTAAGGTTCATATAGGTTCGCATAATCATGTTTAGCCTCATTTTATCCCATGTCATTATCAAAAGTACCGTTTCCATCTAAAAGTAGCTAGAACTTACATAGTTAGGCCTAGGGAAAGGAGCATGAATCATCTTGGCTAAGAAAGGTGCCTCCTTTGTAGAAGAATCGTCATGGAACTCGCATAGCAATGTTGATTTGGCCTTGATTTGGTGTAGCAAGCTTGCACCTTTTGATTTGAACTTGATTTGGATGCATAGGCTCTAGGGATTTGAGATGGAGGCCATGAGAGTAGAAATTTGGCCATAGTTTAGTTACATGAGTGAATAATGAGGGTTTAGGGGTAGGTTTAGGGTCTTTTTATAGAGATTAGGATAGTTTTAGGCCCTTAGATTAACCCTAGGACCAACCTGGACCGTCAGATTTCAAACCAGGCCCAAAAACCTATCCAAGATAGAAAATAGGTGCACCAGATCAGAATCAGCCGACAGGGCAAGTCGACAGCCCTGTCGACATGCCTGTCGACTTGTCTGGGCGGGAATTTTCCCGCCTGACCCATTTCTACATGTTTCGAAATTCAAATTTCCCGAAAACTTCTTTGGGCCTTAACCGGGTCATACGGACTCCGATTTTCGAAAACTCGGACTCTATTTCGCGTATTTTTCCGAGACGAACGCAATGGAATAGCCCGTTTTACTTGATTCAGAATTTAAAATTAAATTCTGCCTTGATTCTCGTTTTAACATGTTATTGAAATACAGGTTGTTACATAAAGTTAAAGAAAATTTGCTTGAGACATGGGATTCCCTTGGTCGATGTGAAAACTCCAGAGGACGGAGATAGACCCCATTCTTCTCTAGAGGGGTACATGGCTATCAGTAGAGTCATTTGCTTTGTAGGTACTATTAATCCGTTTCCTCCCATCGTCTTTGATCTTCTAAGACGACTAAGCGTTCACCCCATGCAACTGCATCCTAATGCTTACGCTGCTCTTTACACTTTGTGTATTGCATATGCAGAAATTCTAGAGACCAAGCTTACTTTCAAAGGTTTAAACTTCTACTACTATTTCAAGTATTGTTCGACTGGGACTTCGAACTTTATTTTCTTTGAATAAATTCTTGGAAAAAAGTCTTATCGGTTGGACACAGTAATTTAGGGGATGCCAAATTCGATTGGTTCTACATAAAACATCAAGCTGGATGTGCGAGAAAGTGGTTGCAGTCAAGTAGGTTCCAAATTCTTCATTGCATATTCCAGTTGTATGATTGAAGTGCTAATATTTCTTTTTCTCTACACAGCTCATAATTTTCAAAAGATGGAGGGTTCAGTATACGAAGATTGGTTGTCCCGTCATTTAAAAAGCAAGTCTGACTTCCGCAAGATCAAGCAATGTGTAACCGATGAAAATCATCACAAACATAACCTTTTGGACATAAGACTCAGGCACAGTGAGGGTGGGAAGACTTACAAATACGTGCCCCCTACTCAGATAGCTGGGGAATCTAGTAGCATGCCCCCGTCCAAGGGAGGGGTAACCATAGAAACCATGAAGATGACCGAATTTTGTAAGAGTCCTTCTCCGATGATTGATCAGGATGATGAGGATTTGAATGTATACAAAGGAGATGAAATCCGAGATGATGAGCCAAAGGAGGTTTCAGTGTCCAAGGGGCAGTCTCCCTCAAGAACTTCACCACTAGTAGGGCCTACCACTCATGATAAATTGACGGAGGAGTAGATATTTGGGGATTTAGAAAAAAATCCCTCTGCCAGATAACATCTACACACCGAAGACTTTGGAGGGGAACCCTTATTTCCTATCTCTGAGGAAGAAACCATTCCTACCAAAGAGAAAGATACTGCACTGACGAGCCAAGCTTTGGGCCCTGGTCTGTTAGGGGGGATTACATGGGATACACAAATCACATGCACCACTTTCCATATCACTCATGTTCTATTTGTATTCATAGGTATTACACTTGTTTGTCGTTCTCTGCAGAAAAAATACCTCATCGTCACTCATATTCCCACCATGAACTTCGTGGCTGCACTCCCAGACTCAATCCCATATCTGAGCATGACCGCAGTGACAGTCGGGGAAGAGATAATCAACGATAGCGTGATTCTTATCAGCCTCACTCTACATGGTCTCGCTCTCTTTCGAAGCAGGATCTTAGGAAGTACCATAGTCGTCAAGTGCCACAGGCGGGAGGCAAGCAACTTCCCAAAGCTCTAACTCCTCCTAAAAGTACACGTCTCAGGGCAGATCTTCCAAGAAGCATCATGAATCCAAAGACAAAGACCCAACCAAAAGTTTGGAAAAAGGGTAAGCGGCTCTGGCTCCTTCTGGTCAGCACCACCTGGACACTACTACCGTACAGGAGGTGGCCCTTACTTCTGATAATTAGGCAAAGTTGGAGTGCTTGCGAAAAGAATTCCCCGATATTTATTATGAGAGGATGCATTTTGTCCTGGATCTTGAACTAGTTCTTGATGAATGGGATGTAGAGGTTGAGGTTGTGGGCCAAATCGGTTAGTGGCTAAACAATACAGAGCAACGAAAAAGCATGCCAAGAATCTGTCAGATGTTATCCGCTGTGTAAAAGTGGATGCTACTAGAGCTAGGGTGAAAATCAATCACGATGCTAAGGCCAGGAGCAAGGCGGAGAAAGAACTTGAGGATGTGCAAGCTCAGCTTGCTTTAGCTTGGCGGGATGTTGAAAACTACAAAACTGAATTAGATAATGCTAAGAAACGTTTCCATCTTGAGCTCGATTCAAACAACCAAGAGGGGATGGCTCTAAAGAAAGAGATAGAGGATCTCAAGATGGTTAATACTGAGCTACAGGCGTTGCAGGATCGTTTTGTCATGAAGAAGGCCGCTTGGGAGAAGGAAAATGCAAGCTTAAAGGGCTGTCTTGTTCATACTGAGGAACATGAAGCTCTTGCTGAAGGCAATGTAAATGTAGCTCTCGAGTCAACCTCCACTGCTACTGCCAAACTTGCTACGGTCGAGAAGGATATGGGAGAGTTCGATGAACTACTAATGGACTTCTTTGTTCAGATCATTCAGACGCGAGGTATTTCTCGGAACAGTAACTATCCTACCACCCTGGTTGATGTATGGGAGCAGATTGTTGAAAGTGAGAAGTGACGCTTGAAGGTCGAGGAAATCGACGAGGACCAGCTCATCTATACTTTTCTTAGAGGTGGGGAGCCTGAGGCTTTAGCAGAAGGTGGGCATCAAATTCAAGAGGCCATGGAGAAAGAGAAGCTTGAACTCAAGGGAAAGAACAAAATTGATGAAGGTCCAAGCTCAGCACCGGAGCCCAAAGATTCTGAGGTTGAGGAGTATAATCCGGACGATCTCTTAATCTCTGGGGACCCAATTCCTCCAGCAGTTGGGGTTTCTACTACGGCTTTGAGCGAGGAGTCAGCTGAAGGTATCTCCATATTCTCTCCACAATTTGTCAAAGCTGTTGTAACTTTTTGCCGCATCGTGGAGCAAACAATCAAGAAGACCACATTTTCTCCAAAACTAATAACAATTACTTCTCATAATATAGGTGCCAAGACGACAGAGAAGGACGCCGAAAAGCAAGCTGAGGTTGAGAAGGTCAATGTACCACCTAGCACCGAGGTCATCCATGAAGCTCCTGAGCAGACTCAGGTCGAGGCATCTGAGAAAGCCCTCGTATTATCAGGCACTGATGTTCCTAAAGGATGCCGAAGTTATCGAAGCCTTGGATTACATCGATGGTGATCACGGGGATGATGAGGAAGATCTTGCTATCATAGGGAGACAAGGAATGATGACAACACGACCTTAGCCGACATGAAGGCTAAAAAGGATAAATAGCTGGCCTTAAAAATAGAGGAGCAAGAGCCCCTAAATGTACGACCTATCTCCGCAGCTGATCCCTAATCTGTGTTAATTATAAAGTTGTCCGCTGAATCTATAACTACACAGCTTGCATCTCAATCTTCTGACCATCCACATGATCCTCCTTCGGACAAGAAGAAAAGGAAGAAGCAGGATAAATCTGATGCCAACAAGGAGGAGCCGGAGAAGAAAAAGAAGGAGAAGAGGCCAAGGATGTCCCCAAAGCCCAAGTAGAGCCAGTTTGTTTATGTCTTTTCTCTTTTTAGTTGTACCAGTGGCCTTATGATGTAGTTGCAAGTACTGTCCTCATATTTTGTCTAGCCTTGCCTTGTAAAATGCATTTAGTAAATGAAAATCTATTTCTTTTGCATTATTGCATTCCTGTAAGTTTATCATTCTCAGTCACAAACATATGAATCATAACTAAGTTAGAGTCATGTGTAATGAAAATTAAAAAATTCCTGCGTCATGCATAAATGTATATATAAATGTGTATGTGTATGCCCCCAATCAATCATTAATATAATGCCTGGACAGGGCTTATTGAGGATTGATTAGAATCACATAAGTGTTGCCTTCCATGCCCAGAAATGAGGGGGTCGGGCTCAGATTTCATTCTTGTTCCCAATTCTGCAGCGGGATAGGAGCCCTTTCGTGGCATTGAACCAAAATGCCTTTATACTCTCTTGTCTTATGCCTAGGATAGAGTTCAAACTCAGCTTTCAATTTGCCCCCCGTTCCTTCAGCGGGGTAGGAGTTCTTTCGTGGGGCTCAGTCTCTGGCGCCTTTATACTCTCC
Source organism: Allium sativum (assembly GCA_030737875.1). Classification (NCBI taxonomy): domain Eukaryota; kingdom Viridiplantae; phylum Streptophyta; class Magnoliopsida; order Asparagales; family Amaryllidaceae; genus Allium; species Allium sativum. The sequence goes on along the minus strand of CM060914.1, from coordinate 4,717,418 downwards.
CGTCGAATGCAAAGGGTATAGTGCAGTCGAGACGGTCTTTATAATCATGGTGCGCCATCACGTCTCGTGGACAATCCATTTCCTTGTCCTTTGTACATTTTTTTAAGTCATGAGAAGTGGAGTGTCGGTTGCTGTGTCATTCACTTTATTGCACCCTCAATGCTTTGCATACTATTGACCTTTTAATCTGATAGACGGCACTTTGAATTACGCGCTTCAAGATTGTTGCAAGGTTCATAGCAAATTTAAAAGATTATAATGATTTATGTGAGTAAAGAATGTCAGAGTAAATAATAAATGGTGCGATAAAAGTAAATGACACAAGATATTTTATAGTGGTTCGATCGAATAATGACCTGCGTCCACTTTATAATCTTTTGTTTATATAATTGGACTATTATAGGCAAGTCGTGTCTTTTTACATGGTCCTAAAAACAAAAGATTAAAAATGACAATTTCATGTCAAGTAGTACTGCAAATGCTGTGCATTCCACACTCTGGGGATTTCATTTCCATCTACGGTCGCTATCTTGAAAGATCCATTATCAAGCCTCCGTAGGATGGTATAGGGTCCTTCCCATTTCAGGCCCAAATGTAATGGGGGTAGAAAGACATGATTTAGAACCAAGTATCCGGGTCAAAGGTTCGAGCTTGGACCCTTCTATTGTAATACCGAGCGACTTGCTACTTGTGCCTCAAGGCGCGAAGATCTGCTTCGTCCCTTTTTTCTTCTACCATATCTGGGGATTCGAGGAGTAGTTCATTGTTAGTCATTGGGTCATAGTAACTGACCCTGTGAGATGGCACCTTTAACTCAACCGGGATGACTTCCTCGGACCCGAAAGCAAGGGAAAAGGGGGTATGCCCGTTGGCTGATTTAAAGGTTGTTCTATAGGCCCACAATGCCAAAGTAGCTCGTCGACCCACACGGCTTTGGCCCATTTCAGTCGCTTCTTCAAAATGGACTTGATTACTTTGTTGGCCGCTTTTACCAGTCCATTTTACTGCGGAAGCGCCACAGCTGTGAATTTCTTCTCGATATGATATCTCTGGCAAAAATCCCGGAACTCAGTACTGTCAAATTGGGTCACATTATCTGTTACGATGACTTTCGGAATTCCAAATGGACATATGATGTTTCTGACGACGAAGTTTATCACTCGCTTGGTCGTGATCATGGTTAATGGTTCGGCTTCGACCCACTTAGTAAAGTAATCCACAGCTACAATGGCGAACTTTGCCCCGCCCTTCGCTATGGGAAGGCTTCCAATAATGTCGATTCCCTATAAAACGAAGGGCCACTGACTCATCATCTTCTTCAACTGGCTAGGAAGTGCCCTGGGAATATTTGAAAATTTCTTTCATGCGTCGCAACGTCGTGCATGCTTAGCCGCATCTTTGTTCTCAATTGGCCAGAAATAGCCATATCGCAATATCTTCTTTGCCAGTGTTTGTCCTCTAGTGTGGTCGCCACATTCACCTTCATGAACTTCTCTCTCGAATTTGAGTTCTTTTTCTTTATCATAAGGAATTGATGTCTTCCCAGAAACAAAAATTAGATCCATAACGACGCTCTTTCTATGTCGTCGTCGGCTATACACCGGAGGAGCGGCATTGACAACCCTTGTCGGTATAAAACTTCGCCTTGCATGACATATCTGGAGGCCTTGCGAAGGACAGCAGACATTTTGCTCTTTTTGGTGGAAGTGTCCCATTTACCAGGAAGTTCTTTAAGGGTGTCATCCACGATTCCTTTTTCGGCTCGGTCTCTAGTACAGAGTCAATTTCCATCTGATCAATACTCAAAGACTGTAGTACCTCTATTGGGACCATCTCTATGTCCTCATGGTTGTCAGAACTAGCCACCTTAGCTAAATTGTCTGCCTTATGATTCTCTGATTGAGGAATATGGGCTATACTGTAGTGATTTAAACCATCGAGCAACTTTCTCCCCTCTTTCTAATACGATATCAGTCTCAGGCCCTTAGCCCGAAACTCCTCATTAACCTGGTTCATGACTATTTTGGAGTCGCAAAAGATTTCCAACTTTTAATTTCCAACTCCTTCGCGAGTCTTAGCCCGAAAATTAGGGCTTCGTACTCCGAGTCGTTATTCGTGGCATGAAACTCCAATCTAAGAGCGTAGTATATCAACCGTTTTTCAGGGGTCACAAGTACAACTCCTACGCCCGATCTTCTATCATTCTTGGCCCCATCAGTATATAGTTTCCAGGCTTAGGGTCAACAAGTTGTTTTGGGGGATCAACTTCTTCACTCACCACATTGTCCTCCAGGATGGTAAACTCTGCTATAAAATCCACTAGTACTTGCCCCCTTATCGATTTTCGGGGCTGAAAGTTCAAGTCAAACTGACTCAAATCGATGTTCCATTTGAGCAGCCTTCATGATGCCTCTGGTTTTTGCAACACTTGCCATAGCGGATGATCGGTGTACACAGTGATGGGATGAGCCTGAAAGTAGTGGCAAAGCTTTCTAGATGCGATCAACAAACTATACGCAAGCTTTTCTATCTTTGGGTAGTTACTCTCCACCGCCACTGGTTTCTTACTTACATAGTACACTGGTCTCTGGAATTTGTCTTCTTCCCTCACCAGGGCTGAACTTATTGCGTAGGACGATACTGCCAAGTGCACAAACAAATCCTCGTGATCTATTGGCTTGAGCAATATCGGAGGTTTTTCCAGATGATTCAGGAGGTTCTGGAATGCTTTTACATAGTCAAGAGTCCATTTGAAATTGTGCTCCCCTCGCTTTATCAAATCGAAAAATGGAATCCACTTATCTGTAGCTTTAGACATGAATCTAATTAACACTGCTACTTTCCCAGCAAGGCTTTGCACATCTTTGATTTGCCTTGTTTCTTGAATAATCCTGATTGTTGCGATCTGATCTGGATTGATTTCAATTCCACGCAAGCTAACGATAAAGCCTAAGAATTTTCTAGAGGTTACTCCAAATGAACACTTTAGAGGGTTGAGCTTCATTCCGTATCGCCTAAGGATGTCAAACATTGGATGATTGTCTAGATTTCACAAGCATATCATCAACATATACTTCCATCGTCTTCCCAACCCGATTGTAGAACATCAGGTTAACTAGTCGTTGATATGTAGATCCAGCGTTCTTTAAGCCAAAAGGCATAACTACATAGCAGTACAATCCCAAATCTATGATGAAGCTGGTATGCTGCTGGTCTGGAACATACACGGGAGTTTGGTTATGTCCGTAATATGCGTCCATGAAGGAGATGAGTTCGTCGCCCGCCGTCGAATCCACCAACCGATCAATTCTAGGAAGTAGAAACTGTCTTTCGGAGAGGCCTTGTTCAAATCTGAAAAATCGAAGCAGATGCTTCATTTCTCGTTGGCCTTCTTCACCAAAACTGGGTTTAAAATCCATTCCACGTAAGTTGAATCTCTAATGAATCCATTGCTACTCAACTTTTCAACTTCTTCCTTTACGGCAGCTGACTTCTCTGGGCCAAGCATTCGCCTTTTTTGCTTAACAGGTGGATGCTTTGGGTTGATGCTCAACGAATGGCGCATAATTGACAGGGATATCCCAGACATGTCTGCATGAGTCCAGGCAAACACATCTAGATTGGCCTTTAGGAAGTCGGTCAATTCTTTTGCACGAAGAGGGTCTAACTGGGATCCAATCTTCAAGACCTTCGCTAGGTCATCATCATCGATTGGAATATCCTCAAGTGTTTCGTTTGGAGTCGCCATTCTGCCCCCAGGTTCCTCTCCCTCTCTAGGATCTATATCCTCGGGTAGTTCTTTGGGCGGCTAATTCGAGGCCGTCTTTAATTGCTATGCTGAATCCCCCTTTGTGGGTGGAGGAGTTCCCTTTGGCTCTATGTTTAATCCTTTGAGCAACAGCTTCAACTCTGCTATGTAGCAGGCTCGTCCTACGACTTGGTTACCTCTAACTATTCCCACTCCTGCATCTGTTGGGAACTTTAACAATAGGCACTAGGGTGCTATAAAAGCTTTAAATTCTACTAGGGCCGGTCAGCCCAAAAAGGTATTTTAAGGTGACTCGATATCCAATACCACAAATTGAATAATGCTCACTCTCCGGCGATCTCCTTCTCCCAAAGTTACCGACAATTCCACATATCCAATCGGGGATGTTGAGGCTCAATTTAAGCCACGTATCCATTCATTGTAGGGCTTCAAATCTGTGCTTCAAGCTTCATCTGATCAAACGCTTTCTCAATCAAAATATTTACTGAACTTCCATTATCCACCAAAACCTTGTGGACCAGAGCAGCACCGATAGTCGCCGTGATCAATAAAGGGTCCTCGGTGGGGGCATGAACTCCAACACTATTCTATCATAAAAGATGACATTGTCTGACATTGTTTTGTGTTTCTTCACCGGGGCTGCAATTTCAGGATTACTACACTCCCCTACTTTGAGGTGTTTGGCCGCATTCACGTATTGATCCATTGCCCTAAATCTATGTCCGATAGGATGAGGTCCTCCTATTATGGTTTGATGACAATGTCTTTCCATTCTGCTGAGCAGTAGGCCTAGCAGTGGGTTGGTTTTTATACGGGGCCTGCCTAGCTTGCCCCCTTTCTCTCAGAGCAACCTTGTATTCATCCAACTTTCCTTCACGAAGTAGCTTCTCAACGATGTCCCTCAAATGATGGCACTCGTTGGTGGAGTGACCACAAGTCTGATGGAAAAGGCAAAACTTTCTTGTCTCTCGTTCTTTCTCCATCGAATCCCTCGGCGGAGGCCTCTAATACTGAAGAACGTTGTAGGTATCGAGGAAAATATTTTCTAGTGTATCATTCAATGGCATAAATTTCTCAAATGGCCTGAATTAAGGCCTCTTTTGTGAGTCATTTCCTCGATTTTTCTTCTGACTGTTATTCCCGGATTGGCAGCCATCGCCCTAATTCTTATTTCCAATGTTAACTTCCACCTTTTTTGAATTATCTCCGGATTGTTTGATGACCACATTACTCTGTATATCTTCTTTATCGACGGATTTTTTCTTTCAATTGGCATATATCTCTTCCTGACGTAAGTGGATGTTAGCTTTTTCGTAGAATATTTCTCTAGTCAGCGGCGGCTTGTCAGCTAAGTACTTTCCAAACTAAGTATCCTTGCCCAGTCCGTCAATTAGGGCCATCAGGACAGTCTGTTCATGAGGATATCTAACCTCCATGATTGCTAAGTTAAAACGGTCTAGGTAAGACCTCAAAGATTCATTAGGGCGTTGTTTAATGAGGGATAACTCGATGAAATTATTAGACCTCTGAGCATGAAGTCGAAAATGATTTATGAATTGTTCACTCAATTCCCTGAAACGGAGATCGATCGTGCTGGCAAGCGAGTAAACCACATTAATGCTACATCCTCCTGGAATATCCGGAATGCTTTACATTTTATTGTTTCAAGAGCAGTGACAGCGTTCATGAACCGTGAATACCTCATTAGATGCTGAACTGGATCTGTCCTGCCCATACAACAGTTCATAGATGGCATGTTGAATTTCCTTAGGAACCGGACGTCTAATATGTCGTCAGTAAAGGGCATATGACTGTGGCCTATACCCCAATCCTGGTTCCTCTGTCCACGACTATCCACCATGATTTGCCTAACCATTGCCTCAACATCAGCATGGGTCAATGTTGATTCAGGATCAACACTCCTTGCCCTGCAAGGCCCTCCTATGTCTCTCCGATGTGCTGTCGTGAAATCTGTGGCCTGAGCAAAACTTCCCTGTCCTCTATTGCCATGGTCTATCACGCGGCTAGGGGTTGTAATGTTTGATTCTGAACAAGGTCAACAATGCCTCAATTCCTAAGCAACAGAGCGGCGTTCATTCAAGTTACGATTGTCAGGTCCTAGGTTAAGGGCCGCCTCTTCTCGAGAAGGGAGTGATCCAAATCAAAGCTGTTTCACATTTTCAGCCCTTTCCAATGGTCGTCGTGGAGGTCTTGGAGGCTCCCCAGATGAAGATGAGTATTCTCAAGTAAGAGGACGGGCTGGTGGAGGTGTTCTCTGCCTTTGGAGATCATTGATTCTTCTGCCCATTGCAATAATATTCTGTTGTAAAAAGGAACTCTCTTGCCTTTAGGCTGCTAACTCATCATTCGTCCTATCCAACATATCGATGATGCTAGAAAGACATCCTTCAGTTTCTAGGGAAGAGGCATATAACTGCTCATTAGCATTCACTCTTATACGTAAAGAACTCGAGCCATGTCGAGCAGAAGCACCAGTATGAGTAGTACGGGCCATAATTTCCTTTCTGGGTCGAGTTGTAGTCCTATGATGGGGGCGGTTCATGACCCCCTCGGGTAACCGGTTCGTGGCCCTCTCTTCAAGATCCTAGCTTGTGACGTGGGGACGACTCGTGGTGCCCCCTTGGGTGTGGCTCATGATCTACTTCTGGGGGCCGGTCGTGACAGCTTCCTGCGACCGGGTCGTGGCCCCCTCCTGGGGTCGGTTCGCCCTCTGCGAGCCACGAGCCGGGGACTGCACTTCAGCCTGCTCGTGAACACTTTCTTCGTTAGCTTCATTTGCAGCTTCATTTGCTTGTGAAGCTCGTAAATCCTTGGACTTCTTTCCAGCCATAATGTCTTGACTTTGATGAAACCTTTAAAAACCAAAACAGTGGAAGTTCGGACTACTTTCTTCGGACTTGAATATCCAAATAGTAGAGCAATAATCCGATACATTGAGATTTCAATTCTCAGTGAAAGCACCAATATGTTAGACCAAATTATGGCTCTAACACCCAAGTTTTTTAGGATTGTAGAGAATAATAACTGGAAATAAAGGTAAATGCAACAAATAAACCAAATTTATAGTGGTTCGGCTTAACGAGTCTATGTCCACTTTATATGATTTTGATTATTCGTTGAATGCAAGTACAATCAATGATTTCTCTCAATATCACATTTACAATGATGATTCGCTCAATAATTTCGAGATAATACTGATTAGAAATAATGAAGAAACAGTAATGGTGGAATCAATACTCAGAACTGCCAAAAGATCCTTAAAAATGCCAAGTGTAGGGCTATTTATAGGTGATGTCTACAGGCGGTTCATGATGGCACGTGGCACGGATCATGAGGATCTCGAACTGATTCGTGGCTTGATAGAGAAGTAGTCAAGATGGCGGTTATGGATAGGTGTTGCAATATCCTTCAATCTTGAATCGTGGATGACCAAGTCTTGGCCATCATTCTCTAGTAGCAGGGTCGGTTCGTGACCCTATTCCATGAGCGGGTCATGGTGCTCCTCTCGAGTGAGTCGTGATGGATTGGCATGAGCGGGGTCGTGATGTTTGGTCATGAGCTGAGGATGACGTCTAGATCACAAACAGATCGAGGTGGCTTGTCATACGAGCGGGCTATGAAACTTCACGAATCAGGGTGACTCTGTATTGAACTTGGGTGTGTGAATCTTTAAGGCTTGGTCAATAAGCTAGCCAACAATATATATAATTTGTACACTTTATTGCAAATACCAATCATATACTTTGTTTATACGCCTCATCAAAATCTTACGCCCCCTAACCTAAATGGGTGCGACATAAGGAAAATGAGTACATATAAACTCCATATATTAACAATATAAATATCAATACCTTCTCACAAACCACTCACAAATCTCACTCATTGCCTTCTCAAATCAGAACACGATCCTCAGATTATTCTCTCCTAAACATTTAAAAGAAAAATCATCCAATAACATTAAAAAAACAAATAGCACCATTAACCAGAATCAAACAATTCTATACCCCATCTTCTCAGCATATCTTCTTTCATTTGTGACCTTTTTGTTCTACTACCATTATCCTTAACCAGAATTTAAACCTCTTTCTCTGTCATCTTTAATCGTACCTCCTTTTGAATAAATTTATTATTAAAAATTCATGAGTTCCTCTCATGCCATATCTGGTAAACCACAATGGTAATTGTTGCACATGCCGCATCTAATGTTTGATCTCTTTTTAAAGCTTTCAGAATATCTTCTCTGCCTCACACTCTAAAGAACCAGATTCATAAATTGCTAGTCCAAGCTTCAATGAAACTATACTCCATATATACCATGCCTATTCACATTCAAAAAATAAATGGTTAACTGATTCTGCATTACCTTCACACAGAATGCAACAGTTATCATCTACCATTCCAAACCTACTCAATCTTTCTTTTGTAGACAACCTATCACTCAAAGCAACGTATGAAATTAAAGATATTCTTCTCGCATTTTTATTATGCCATATAACAATGTAACATCGTTTTCTAGATTGCTTTTCCATGATTTTTTTCCCATGCTTTGTGAAAAGTAAACTCCCCACCTTTACACCATTCATAGTAATCATCTCTTGGACCTTGTTTTACAACAATGGAATTTACTTCATGTAGTACTACTTGAGTAGGAACATGCAAGTTACCATTAATTCTACCATCTACTATAACAGAAGAAACGATTTCATCATGTCTGCCTAACTGGAAAAATCTAGAAATTCCAATCAAGTCAACAAGGCATTTGCTATTTAACAAAGGTTCAAACCATAAAAGGGATGAACTAGAAATGATTAACTTATTAAATAGCAGGATACCTATTGATCTCAATCCAAGTATTTTTTTTCATGTACTCGAAGCATTTTTATTAACCTACATACTCCAAAAAATGCTTATTATTAAAATTCTTTGATTTCATCCAAAAAGTCAACATTGATGATCCTGTTAATAACTTCAACATAACCTTAATACTAGCAGCTTTCTTCAAATCTGTAAAATAATTCAAACTAATACCACCTTCTGCTTTCGGTAAGCATAACTTTTCCTATTTGATTTTGTGAGATGAACTACCCTAAAAGAAATCTTAACACATAGTATGCAGCTTATCTATGACATGTTCAGGCAATTGGTACATGAATATCCATTATAATACTGTAGGAGTTAACACATATTCGATTAATTTAGCCCGCCCAGCAAAACCTCAAAAAATTGGTGGCCGATGATTGAATTTTCAACTCAAATCTATGTAGTAATGACTGACAGTCATTATAATGAATATAATTAGAGGATAAAGGTACACCCAAGTATCTTAGTGGTAGTTGGTCAATTTGAAAACCCAATATGGATGGAAACTGTCTAGTGCTTCTTGCATGGGAACTGAAATAAGTTTTGGTTTTAAGCTTACTTACTGTAAGGCAACTGGAATGTCATAACCTATTAAATATATTATTCAATTTCATAGAACAAATAGATAGACATTTCCCAAAGATCATTAAATCATCTGCATATAGAAGACGTATCACTACAGAATCAAATTTGTGAATAGGGAAAAACTTGTGCTTAAATAATGCTTCATTCAAACAGTACGAAAAATATTCCTCTGCAATTGAAAATAGATAGGGGGATAAAGGATTTCCTTGTATTATACCCCTATTCGAAGATATATATCCCTTTGGAACTCCTTGGATCATGATAGAAAATGTTGGTGTTGATAAATATTCATATACAACATTTATAAAGTGAATTGGGAAGCCCATTTTCAACATAATATGACATATAAACCTTCTATTCATCGTGTCATAAGCCCTGTGTAGATCAACCTTCACACAGAATTTGTCCACATTTAATTTCTTAAAAGCTCATGAGAAAGCAAAATATTATCACCAATATGACAAGATGGTATAAAAGCACATTGATTAGAGGATATTAAATGGGGCAGAAACTACTTAATCCTATTACATAAGATTTTGCTAATTAACTTGTAATACAAATTGCAATAGTTATTGGTCGATAGTGTGCAATTTCATTTGGCCTCTCCACTTTAGGAATTAATGTAACAAAGGTGAGATTAATCACCTTTGGTAATTTAGTAGAAGTAAAAATATCTTGCAATGCAGCTAGTAAATCCATTTTGATTAATTCCCAATGCAATTTGAAAAACTTAGAATTAAATCCATCTGGTCCTGGACTTGAGTCCTCATGTACTAAATTCAAAGCTAAATGTACTTCTTCTAAAGAAATAGGTCTCATTAGTACATATTGTCCATGACTGTTTATCATAGCAAGCGATTGGAATAATGGGAACTCTATGTCATTCGAACCATTGACTAGACCAATAAAGTAGTTAATAGCTTTTTCAGCAACTTCATCTGGTTTATACAAAAACTCACCATCACTATTAATATGATCTTTCAGCTTATTTGCATACCTTTAGGGCACATTTTGGAGTGGAAGAACTTTGAATTAGCATCCCCATCCAGAAACCAGGAAACTTTTTTCTTTCTGCGTATGCTCTAAAATTTAATCTAGTTTTGAATATCAGGTGCTTGCTTAGCCTCTAACATGCTTTCATATAAAGTCAAGTTCTCTGGATCTAAATCACAAGCAATTTCCCTTTATTAGAAAAGAGCTTCAGCTTATAGAAGTAACATATTATCTTTTGGTATATTTTTATTCCAACTTTTAAGCTCTTGCTTACATGCATTTAATTTCTATTGGAATATATAACTCGCAAAACCCCATCCACTAAACTGAAAACCCCCTCAAAATACAATCTTCATATCCCTCTTTAATGTGCCATTCATTTGAATACCGAAAAGGGTATCCCTTTGTTGAAGAAGATACAATAAGTTCCAGCAGAAGAGGATTGTGGTCACTTGATAACTGGGACAAAGATAATGCTTGCATATCAATGAATTTATGAAGAGAGACATGATTTACAAAGATTTTATCAATATTGTTTCCAATCCACTTTTGTCTCTATGTGTAATTAAAACCAGAAGCTTTAATCTCAATCAGCCCGGCCCATGTAAGAAAATTATTCAAATCTCTTATTTACAGAAATGGAACTGGCAATCCACCCCTCTTATCTATGTGTGAAGTAGAATTATTAGAACCCCCCATAAGTACCCATTCATCACTAGTAACACTTGACCCTTGAATAATATGTTGCCACAAAATCTTCCTTTTAGTGAAGTTGTTACTAGCATAAACAATTGACAACGAGAAAGAGAAACCCCAACATTTTGTGCAAAACAAAGATATGCTGGTTTGATGAAGAAATTACATTAATAGAATAAACATTAGAGTTCCAAATCAGTAAAATTTTACCATAAAACATAGTACTATCATAAGGAAGAAATACCCATTTACTAGGTAATAACCTACTGAAGACATGCAAATTATCTGTATTAAGTTTATTTTCTACCAAACCAACAATTGTTGGTCTGAATATAGTCAGTTGGGATAGAACATCATGCATACTCTTAGATGTATTCATCCCTCTAACATTCCATGACATTAATGTCATTTGATAGAGGAATTGCTCCTTAAAGGTCTTTTAAGAGGAGCAAGGGCAGAGATCTTATTCTTTCCTTTCAGTTGTGCTAAATATTATTTATTCTTTATTACTCCATCTAATACATCATTAAAACCCTCATTTGGAGGTTCCTTTGTTAGACTATCAGCTACATGATTCAGATCATCTAGTAGAATGTCATGAGGTAATTCAGAATTTAAAAGCCCTAATTCAGCTTCATCATCATTAATACCATCTTTATGGGAGATATGTTGAATATCACTTGATCCAAAACTACAAGCACTTGAAGAAGCATCAGTATTTTGTTTTTTAGTCCATGCAGGTTCATTAGAGATCTCATGAACAACAAATTTGTACCTAAATGTTTTACACTGATCACATCTAAAAGGAACAATTTCTTATTCAACCATAATTTCCTTTTGGACACAATTATGTAACAGAATAGGTATTTTATCAACCAACTTGGATTCCAGATTAAATGCCCACTAAAATTCTAGGAAACTTTTTGATTTTCTTACTAACTATTCTTTCATCTACCCGAATCGAATCCCGTATAGAACTTGCAATCATCCAAAAAGCCTTATTAGTCCACATTTCCATATCGGGCTTAAACAACTTTATCCAGATTTGGACCTTGTTAGCAAAAAACTTCCCAAATTCATAACCATGATACCATTTAAAAACCATCAATGATCTTCGAAAAAATAATAAGTTGAAGATTTTAGAACTGATAGACATTCTTCTACTGCTTTAAATTGGATTGTATATTGAAAATATGAGGTAATATGTACTAGAAATTTACCTTTCGGACACAAAATATTCGAAATATATTCCTTCAATTTAATCATAGCTATCTTCAAATCAACATGAAGAAGACCAATAGTATTGATCCATGAATCAGCAGAAGACTTGAAAGTATATTCAGAGATGAAAACATAGTTCTCCGACAGTTTCACATATTCAAGAGAAAGTGAATTTACTCCAGTCGGATCAATCAAACTATTATCAACATCCTTTTCTAAGTAGACACCATTATTTTTGTTACTGGAGAAGAACTCGATGATTTCATAGGTGCTTTAGGTAAGAGATTTGAGGAGGATACCCCTTGCAAGTCCTCCATTTTTAGAGGAAAAAGGTTTTTCTCTCATATATACACACACACAATCTCTCTCTCAAACTCATAATACAAAATTACATTACTCTATCTCCTAATGAGTTAACCCGAACTGGCTTTGGTATTCCCTCAACCGAAGCTCTAATACCAACTGTAATGGTCTGCCATTTTTTAATGATTCGGATCGATAATAAACCACACATGTCTGATCCAAACAATTTTAAGAAATCTAATTGTAATAGGATTTGAATATATTAATAAAAGAGAAGAGAAGAAACATAATACAGAATCTCACAGTAAAAGGACAAAAGATAATAATCACATAAGTAACCATACAATATATGTTGTATTACAGTATTGGAGTTAAACAATCAAAAGACATACTAAGTAATGAAATAGAATAATACAAGTAAATATAAACGTAAATCTCCATCTTTACTTTAGAATAATCTCTTCAGCTAAATTGAAACAATCCAGGTTAATGAGCATAGTAAAAACATTAAACTCGAGTCAGGACTAAAATTTCTCACGTAACTTAAATCAAAGGCATGAATATTGGTACAAGTAACTTGTTAACTGGCTTTTTGGTCTGGTTCCCAGAAGTACATCAGACACACTCAACTCAACGCATTGCATGGAGCTATGGCCGAGAGGGACGCCTGGGAGAGACAGAAACAGAATCGAGAAGGGAGGCGCCGCTCAGAACCTCGCAACACCCAGAAAACATTTCCGAACCAAGGCCTCAAATCCTGAAGGGGTCACACGCCTCGAACGCTTGTACCTGTGGTTCTTGCACCCCTAAGGAGGCGGACTTCACACCCAAGAGGGTGGAAATTTTATACCCAGCAGGTGCAAAATTTCGCACCCAGGGCCGGGTTCGAATTTTGCGCAAGTGCAGGTGGCGGGTGCGAATTTCTGCATGTGGTCCCCCATTCTTACCGAATCCTACCTAATCCTACCTAACCCCTCTCCTATAAATAGCCTATAGCCTCACACTTCAAAGGGGTTGGATTTATATCAGTTGGGACCTCTATAAAGCTTCATAAGCCTCATTAATGGCATCTCCTATTTGAGAATAAGAAGGATTAAATAAACTTTTTCCCAAATACTTAGCTAATGACAATTATGAAAGTGAATGTAATCAGTTTTCATGAGTATGCCTCTACTTTGTAATTGTTGAGTGATTAATAATATTCCAACACCTTTCAAAAGTGGACGTAGGCATCCGCCGAGGCCGAACTACTATAAATTCTTTGTGTCATTTACCGCTTTCTTTTACTTATCCTTGCGACCAAAACTATAATTCCTAGTAATAGGAATCTTTGGTGTTTTCGACATTTTTTGCCGTTAACATTTGGTGCTTTCACTGAGAATTGAACTCAGATATTGTGCCTTTGTCACACATTGTCATCATGACCTTCGACAAGCTTGAGGTTCCTTGCTAAACCTGTCGCCGAGTCCGCTCACGATGGCAAAGCGAAAAAAATTTGCAATGGTCAGCTCTTTAGCCGCAGCCGATGTCGGGACATCCCAACAACCTCAACCCGCAAACATCCCAGCCTCTAATGAAGATGTCCCTCCTATTGTAGACCCAGAAGCACCCGCGACACAAGCTCAGATCCGAGCGCTCACTGAAAAATATGAGAACACAGCGGTCGAGCTTAATCAAGCATTAAAGAATAACATCGACCTTATGCAACAACTTTAAGAAAGTCAGCGCGTCGTTGCTCGACTTCAACAGGCCTGGAACAATGCTCGACCTCGACCAACTGCCTTGGAAACTTCCTCTTCCAAGTCGAGGGGCCCACGTCAAAGGAGGAGGTTTAGCCTCATCAACAGCGTTGTCGTTCGCACCAATGCCCTCGATAAAAGCAACGGTCTTTCCAACGGCAATGGAAATGGCAACGGTGACCGAACTACGGTCACATACAGTGAGGGGAACAACACCGAGACCGTTCTCTCTTGATCGTCAATGACAGACCGGGTCGTACCAACCAACCCCCTCCTCGACACAACCCTACGGTCACCGATTGCAATGATGGACCTGCTGTTCCAACGGCCCATGCTCCTCCAGAATAGGATCCACATCGACCCGCTCCGCCTCCTCATCCGCATCAGGACCCAATTATAGATGTCGAGGATACGGAAGATGATGACCTGGACATTCATCACAGAAGGCGACCTCGCAAACGGACTCTTGAACCCCATCAAAATCCATGGGTTCCGATGGCGGATCCCTATCTAACTTATCTTCCCTACAAAGTACGAAGGATCATGAGGGAAATGCGAGGGGACGCACATGGCTTATGGGAGGCTCACATTAGGTGTAACCCCTTCACAAGAAGAGTAAATAAGGCCGAATGGCCACAGCGCTTTAGCATGACGGAAATGCCACTCTATGATGGCACCACTGATCCTTGTGCCTTCCTGAATCGATATGAGTGGAAAATGGACTCGAGCAGGGGTAATGACCCAACCAAATGCAAATGCTTCCCGGTCTTCCTATCCGGCACCGCTTTACTTTGGTTCTCTTGCCTTCCACTTGATTCCATTAACAACTTCGGGCAATTAGCGACAGAACTAATCAAGCAATTCAGGGTGCATATCCCAACTCCAAAGAATGCCCTCGCTCTGTCCCACTTGTACCAAGGACGTGTCGAGTCGCTCAAAAGCTACCTCTCCCAGTTCAACACTGCTCTTGCCGAGGTCAAAGATCCGGATCCTTGCACAGTACTCTATCAGCTTGCAAAAGGTGTCCTCCCTACTTCAGAGTTCGGGGCATGGATCGATCAGAAGCAGCCAAAAAGCCTCAATGCCTTCTATAAGAAGGCGGATCAGTACTTATGTCAAGAGGAGGCAAGACGGAACCAGATTTCTGCCATAAGTCATCCTAATGACCCCTCAAGTAGACACCGTAAATAACAACTTTAGAGGAAGGCAAGTCGGGGAGCCCTTTAATCGGAATAGGGGGCAGGCCCCTATAGGAAAAAACCAAATAATGGTAGGCCGGGTGGCGAAAACAACGGACAAGCCCCAGCGGAGCCAGATAACCTAGTCTTCACCGCGCCTTTGAGACCTACACCCCATTAAACGAGGACTTAGAAACAATTTACTTGGAAACATGCAACACGTTTCCATACAAGAAGCAGCTTATCAGAGAATCCATTGATCGCGAGAAGAATACAGGGAGGTACTGTCGATACCATGATTTGTACGGGAACGACACCAATGAGTGCCGCCATCTTAGGGACGTAATCGAGAAGCTTATCTATGAGAAGCAACCCGAACAATATGTCCAAGAACCCTTTCCTACTGAACCAAACTCTCAGCCTCCGGCGCCAGCTCCTCCGGCGCCCGCCAAGGCAGCTACGGGTCCATCTAACCCAACGAGAGGGATCGTGATCAATACTATATATGGCGGGCCTTACTGCATGCACGACAGCTATCGAAAAATGGAGGAGTATGTGAGCTCCATAAAGTATGCAACTTATGAAGCCTGCTCCGCTGTCAGCAAATCTGCCCCAGCTAAGCTACAAAAAACCATGCGGGATGACATCGTTTTCTGCAAAAGAGATTCTACCGAGGTGGATATCTCGACCATCGATCCATTGGTTATCACAGCTCAGATTGGTGTCGCTTCTGTTAGAAAGGTATTAGTCGACTTAGGGAGCTCGGTCAACATCATTTTCAAGGTTGCTTAAGACCACATGAAGTTGGAAACAAATTGTTTAAAGCCATGTCGCGCCGTGATCCACGACTTCAATTGGGCATCTAGTTCTCAGTAGGAATGGTCGACTTACCTGTGGAACTGGGGAAGGGGACCGGAGCCGAGTTCGAATTCTCACTTTCATGGTTATAGACATCGATTCCCCTACAATGCTTTCCTAGGGCGCCCTTTTCTCATAGATTTTCGTGTTTGCATGGTGCCATGGTCTCTCCTAATGAAATTCCCAATAGAGAATGGGATCAGAAAAGTTAAAGCGACCAAGTAAGCACTAGAGAATGTTATGCAATAGAATGGAAGAATGCGCGCAATAAGGACAAGCGCAAAGTCGTGCCCATACCTTCTTGTGCCAAGAATATCTCAGCATAGCAATTAATGGAGTCTGGGCCTTGGCTCAGGCGCCACTTCTGTCTTTCCGATGATCTCAACCCACGGAAGGACGAAGTGCCCGAATATGAGAGGTCTACCCCAGTTGAACCTACAGAGGATGTTCCCGTCAATCCCGACAACCCATCAAGGGTGTTGAAGGTAGGATTGCAACTCCACCCACCGATCAAGAGGAATCTTATAGATTTCCTGAAGGCAAATTTGGATGTGTTCACATGGACTCACTCCGACATGAAAGGCAACGATCCCGCTGTTGCTTGTCACTTCTCAGCATAGATCCTACTATGCCTCCGGTCAACAAGAAATGACTCTTCTTGGGACCTGAGAGGTCCAAAGCACTCGAGGAAGAGGTAAACCGTTTACCCAATAACAACTTCATTCACGAAGCCGACTACCCTGGGTGAGTCTCCAATCCGGTCCTGGTCAAGAAAGCCAATGGTAAATGGTGAACGTGCATCGACTTCTCCATCAACTTCTCCAATTTAAACAAGGCATGCCCTAAGGACAGCTTCCCGCTCTCGAAGATTGGCCAACTGGTTGACTCAACTACCGGATACCAGCTGCTATCTTTCATGGATGCATATTCATGCTATAATAAAATCCCGATGAATCTTCGTGACCAGGATCACAACTCTTTTATAACAGACCCCAGACTTTACTGCTATCATGTCATGCCTTTCGGCCTTAAGAACGCCGGCGTGACTTATCAATGAGTGGTTAATTGTCTCTTTAAAAATAAAATTGGGAAATCCATGGAGGTGTACGTGGACGATATGCTAGTAAAATCTAAAATATCAAGCGACCACATCCACGACCTCTCCAAAATGTTAGATGTCCTCGCCAATACGACATGAAACTCAATCCCCTGAAGTGCTCCTTTGGCATTGCTTTGGGAAAGTTCTTGGGTTTCATCGTCAACTCACGAGGCATCGAAGCCAATCTAGAAAAATCCAAGATATTCGAGATACCGAAATCCCCAGAACATCAAAGATGTCCAAAGCCTAAACGAAAAGGTTGTCGCTTTAAGTCAGTTCATTTCTAAGGCCACTAACAAGTGCATTCCTTTCTTCGATTTACTTCAAAAAGGGAAACGCAATTTTGAGTGGACCCCAGAGTGTGTCTCCGCATTCAATGATCTACTGAATCACTTAGAGCGATCACCTATCTTATTTAAGCCCGTGGACCACGAGGAATTATACGTTCACTTAGCTGATTCTGTGCAGGCAATCAGTTCAGCACTTGTGTGCATCGAAGATCGCGTCCAACGGCCCATCTGCTATATCAGCAAGCGACTGACGGGGGCAGAAAAGAATTATCCGAACCTAGAGAAGCTGGCATTCTGCTTATTGATTTCCTCTCGGAAGCTCCGACCGTGCTTCCAATCTTATCCCATAAAGGTTTTCACCGATCAGCCCCAACGACCGATCCTACATGGACCCGAGGCATCTGGGCGACTGCTATAGTGGAGTATGGAACTAAGCCAATTTGAAATTACATTCATTCACCGACAAGCCATCCTCGGCCAAGCTCTCGCTTATTTCATAGTGAAATTCACTACCCCCGATGAGACTCCTACAGATAACGCTGAAGCTCCCGACGCTCAATGGAAATTGTTCATGGATGGCTCCTCTAATAGAAAATACTCTGGGGCTGGAATCATACTCATCACCCCTGAAGAGCGCCCGATATACTACTTGTTAAGACTAAATTTCCCTGCTACCAACAACGATGCGGAATATGAGGCCTTGATCGCCAGACTCAGAATCGCGATCGAGCTTAAGCTACAGACCATCCAGATCATCTCCGATTCAAAACTTATCGTCCGTCAAGTGCAAGGAGAATATCAAGCGAAAGAGGAACGACTCGCTCTATACTTGGCGCGGGTTCAAGAGCTGCTCACCTACTTCGACCATTTTGTCATCGCCCACGTTCCTCGAGAGTAGAATGAAAAAGCGGATACCTTAGCCAAGTTGGCAAGCTCCGAAGATCCGCAACTTATGGGGTTCGCTCCAGGCGAGTTGCTTAATTCTCCGAGCATTAAGCAAGGACAAACCGAGATGGTCATGAAATCCGAACCCGAGCCTGAGCCCCGGATAACACTGATCAGGAATTACCTATAGCAAGGGACTCTTCCAAGGCACTATAAAGAAAGGCGTGCGCTCACTCGCCAATCAGCTCGTACCTTCTTATGGATGGAGTCCTTTACCACAGGGCTTTTTTGTTCCCTTGCTGAGGTGCGTTGCCCATGGAGACGCCCTCCGAGTGCTAGGCAGTGTACATGAAGGCAAATGCGGCGAACAAACAGGGGGCAAACCCTGGCCATAAAAATACTCAGACATGGTTATTATTGGCCCATGCTTGATCAAGATACCGCAGACTACAATCGCATGTGCGATAAGTGCCAATGTTTCTCCATGATCCCAAGAGCCTCGCCTACCGAATTGTCTCAAATGGTCAGCTCATGGTCGTTCGCTATGTGGTGAATCGACATCATCGGAGCTCTTCCAATGGCCAAAGGCGGGGCACAATACGCCATCGTCGCAGTGGACTATTTCACCAAGTGGTCGGAAGCTGAAGCCCTAGCCACCATAACAACAAAGAAGATGATCAACTTTGTTGTCTACAATATCTTTACCCGCTATAGGGTTCCCCATGCTATCATCTCCGACAATGGCACTCAGTTCGAGAGTGCCGAGTTCAAAACCTTTTGTCAGCGCCATAGCATTGAAAAATGATTTTCAGCGGTGGTTCATCCTCAAGCCAACGGGCAAGTCGAGGCAGTTAATAAGGTCCTCAAGTCCATCATCAAGAAACGTCTGGAAATGACTAGGGCATATGGGCGGACAAACTTCCTCTATCCCTCTGGGCCTACCGAACCACCCACAAGACGGCGACCGGACACACTCCCTTCGCCCTCGCTTACGGATCTGAAGCTGTTATCCCTGTCGAGCTCAAGCTTCAATCTCATCGAGTTACTTATTTCGATCCGAGGACAAACCAAGATTTACTTTAGGATATCTTGACTTGTTGGAAGAAAAGAGGAACGAGGCTGATCTCAGAGCCGCCGCCCAATGACGAGCAGCCCGATACTTCAATTCCAGGGTCTGGCATAAGGACCTCAACGTCGGCAACTTCGTCCTAAAGCGGGTTTTTCCCCCACCAACATGCCTTGCACCCCGTTGGGAAGTCCCGTACTCCCTACAACGAAAGCTTAGCGATGGAACTTTCAAACTCGCCACTGTGGATGGAGCTGAACTCCCAAGGGCTTGGAACAACAAACATCCCTGTCGCTACTTTACATAACTTAGTTCACAGTTGTTTATGCTTTCCAACAATGTTTTGTTTTCTAGACATTCAAGGCATTGTAAAGGCTATTACTGCCAAAGTTATTAGAAGAAATGATGTTCAACTTCCTATCTCTTTGTTGTTTACTTCTCATGTGATGTCTTTTGTTGGTCCTGACAACCAGCTTAAATCAAAAATGTGATCGTCGTATCGGCACCCCGAGCATGGAACCTGGTGCCACCATACCAACCTCGAGCCAACATCGAGGCTAAAATACTTAGCTACGTTCGACACCTTGTGCACGAGAGCCGGCAATGCTACTCGAGTCACCTGCCCGCGGCACTACCGAGTATAAATAACCACTAGCTTGAACCCCGGCTCCATGCCGAGACCGAGGATAAATCATTTTGCGTCCAAGTCCGGGCGACTTGGATCCATCACCCAACGACCAACTAAGAGTGATGCAAGTCTCTCTTCTCCGGTTGCAGGTGTCGGTCGAATCTTGGCGTAGCACCAAGACCGACCTTAAATCGTTTCTTCCCAGAAGCTCCCAAGGCTTAGGGGTAGCCCACGGCCACGATCGGACCTTACGAGCTGATGATCTGGGCTTACCTCTTCGGTGAATAAACAACACCGATGGCTCGCCTTAACCCGATGAAGAACGGGGGAGCCACTCACCTGACGTACCGCATAACGCGACGTCCTACGCCTTCGCTATACTTGGGATTAACCCCGGGAAACCCAAAACAGTAGATGCTCAGCCTGGTTTCGCAAATTATGGGTTTACTGAGCTGAGGAGAACTCACTGAAACCAGCGCTCAATTTCACCCCTCTGGAATAACTAGCCCAGAGCGCGGTACCCGATCGCTTTTTATGATAAGTGTAACGATAAGTATGCTTATGCAAGTACAGGACGCTGGAAAACATAAAAAGAACAACTGAACATTTGACATAAACTGCTACTCTACTTCATATTTTAATTTTCACACATAAACATTTAACATGCTACGTGTCTAACATCTTTCTTTCTAATGACAGGGTGTACATGAGAACCACACCATGCCTTGAAAAACCAAAAGCGAGGGTTGTACTCGCGTAAACTATCGGCCTACACTACTAAAATAACAATAACTTCAAATTAAGTTACTAACACCAATCATGTCTTTTCTTCTTGTGTTTGTGTGTTTTCTTCGCAGATTCAGCACTCGATGGTTCCTCTCCAGCACCAGATCTCTTCCTTCCTGACCGCTCCTACTTCCTATGCCTTTTGGAGGAGTGACTGACTCGTGGGAAATTGAAAGGCGTTTCTCAACTGCCCCATCACCGCTAGAGATCTCTATGATATCGATGAGAGAAGTATGCGACACAGGCACGGGGGCACTTTCGGCAGCAAGGCCTATCACCACTTTTCTCTTCTTGGGATCACACTGGGTTCCCGCTCAGCCCTCTCCTTGGCCTCACTAGCGGCCCGTCGCTCAGCGAGCTTTTGGGACTTATGCATCGTGACGTCACCAGCCTTGGTTTTTTCAAGGGATTCGGTCTACTGGGCTGCCTCATCCTCCCTCTTCTTCTAGGCTTCGTCAGCAGCCCTTTTCTTCTCTGCCTTCTAGTCGGTCCTCTTCTGCATGACCGTCTCAGCATCCTTTTTGCTCTTCATTAGGACCTCCTGCCTGGAAGCCTCGTCCTGCCTCTGCTTCTCTTCCACCTCCTTGCACTTTGCCATGAGCTGACCCTTTATACCCTCTACCAGGTCATGCATCGAGGTCACATCATCCTCCACTGGCCCCCGGGAAGCCGCACTTTGTCCATCTACCACCTTTTCTTCCTCGTTAAGGCTTTCATAAATGTCGGGAGTTATCCTTATGCTCGAGAAGGCATCAAGCTGATCGCCGTCCTCTCCAAATTGCATATCCGCAGGCCCTGGTCCAGATTCAGTCGTTTGTGGGCTCACGGGGGTAGGAATGGACGGCCTAGAAGTAGCTGCACAGTAAAAATGCAACCTTTTTAGTTCGCAAATTCGGTAATCATGTCATCCTCAAGGATGCAGGGTAAAGGGAATTTACCTACAGTCAGGGATGGTGTAGAAAGGATAGGAAGCGTGCTCGTAGCGGGAGGTAATGTTAATCCGGTTTCCCCAAGCACCGGATATTCAGGGTTGTACTCAGTAGAGGTTTGGGCTAAGGCTCCGGGGCCACTCACTATAGCAGATTCGGGGGCCGGGGCCGATAAGAACTTCCCTCTGCAAATGTATCTGCCACGGCTATGCTCTCAGTGATGACAGACTTCGCCTTCTCCGCAATAAGCTTGGCAAACCTCTCTCTTTCAGCATCCTCTAGAAGCAGTTTTCTCCCTTCCTCCTGCTTCTCATGCTCCTCTCCAATCAGGAGGACAGTCATAAGCTGGCGCTCATTCAAAGTATCCATATCCACTTGGCGCAAGTAGGCCTCATATAGGACCAACCTCTCCCAGGTTCGGGTTAGCTCGCGAGAGTAGTCTTTGACCCACGAAAGTCCTCAAAACCTTAAAACCTTAACATACATATTTCACATACTTTCCTCAAAGGATGATCCAACACGAAATTCCGCATCCGCCAATTGTCCCCTCAGCTGCTCTACCTCCATCTAGTGTTCGGCCTTCAACCCCTCAACCGTACTCAACACATCCCTGTTGCAAGCTTCGACATCCTCCTTCGCTTTCCGCATCTCCTAAAGCTGCCTCCTTAACGCAACCACCTCGGCATTTTCAGCACGCAACCTTTCATTTTCCTCCCTCAAGGCGGCATTGTCATTCTGGAGCTGAGTGACTTTTGCAATTTCCTTTTCAAGATCGGCGCATGTTTGGACCAACTCATCATTGTCTCTCTTGAGGGTTGTACTCGCAATAGTCAGATTATGTAACGACCCGTATTTTCTGGCCAATTATTTATTTTTTTATTTAAAATGTCAGTTTGAATTTAATTGTTTTGAATATTAATTAAAGATATAAATAGAATAATATAATATTTTAATTCCATAATATTTGGAAATTGCTGAATTTGCAAGTATAGTGTGTATCGAAAAAAATAAAAAGGGTTAATATTGTTTTTATTGAAAATATATTGGTGATTTTGTTTAATTAACAATAGTTAAACGAATAATTTATAATTTAATTATAAAACGAGCTATAGCGGCGCGGTAGTTCGTAATATGGAGTTTTGAACTTCAATTGATCGTACAGGATTCAAAATAAATCGGATTTCCTCGAAACAAGGAACGTCAGGATTGATTGGACAATATCTTTCTAATGGAAGAGAAAAATCGAGTTTTCATAGCATAGATTTTATTTTATGTCCAGATCAAATTTTAAAATAGTCGTTATGGAATTCCTATATAATTTATAACAATTTAATTTATAAATAAAGGGGTTTATAAATATTTTGAATATCGATTTGGATTGGAATTCAACCCGAGATATTTTATTTTGAAAATCTATGCAATTCTGGTCGTGTTTGACTAATTATAATATTTTATTATTTTTATATTGAAGTATTTTAAAATTGGTTTATTTTAATTTAAATTGGACCATTTAAAAGGGAATTTGTCCGAACGACCTCCGTTTTCAACGAAACAAATTTTATTGGGACCGTAATAGCTAATTATTGCTAGATTTCAATCTGCACGCAAAACGGGGTTATTTTGTGAGCGTGGCAAAATAAAATGCAAATAAAATGACCATTTGGACGTGAACGAGCACCGTTTGAGCAAATGGACTCGAAATTCGATGAAACAAGATTCGTTAGGAATGTAACCTCAAATTATATTATGCCGTCCATTTCTATCACAAATGGAGCTTGTATGTAACCACAGTAATCAATAAACAGTATACAAAATAGCGATAGACATGAATAAAAAATCGTTAGTCACATCGTTGGTCAACTCAACAATAAAATAAAGTTTCCCCCCACTTATATAAACCCCAAACCAAAATTTCCCAAACCCAACCCTAATTTCGTTAGCCATTTTTGCAAAAAAAGTCCCTAACCTCTAAATAATTTATATCTTGAATTCTGGAAGCAATTTGCTAGGGGGACCTGAAGCAAAGTCGTAGATCGGGTCGAGCGCTAGCTACGGTAAAAAGTTGGGGAGGTTTCATCGAGTGTGGTGGCCGGAATTGGCCAAAAATAGCGGGATCTGAATTTCGTTTTTATGGGATTTGAAGTGGTTTGGGTTGACGATTGATGATGGGCCTGAAGCAATGTTGTAGAGGAGAGAGAGGGCTTCATTTTTACTTTGGGTCGGAGGGTCAGATATTGTCGGTGGAGGGAGTTGAAATGAGGCAAAGTTTTGGTTTCGTTTTCACAAGTGACGGTCGGTTTACTTCAATTTATGACGACTGGAGGGGTATCGGGGTCGGGGATCTGAAGTAGAAAACGTGGGTGGTGAGGCGACCTTTCGATCTGAGGTGGTGCGGCGCCTCTCGGCGGCATGGGGTGGTGATATTCTGGAGTCGAACGGAAAACGTTCGAGGGACGATTCCGGCGGGTTTACGGTGACTGGGGGATCAGACCCGAGGGCGGCGACGTGTCTTAGTGTGGCGGTGTCGAGGTGATCAACGATGGGGCCTCCGGTGCAGTAGTGCGATGGCAATAGGTGGTTGACAAGGTCCTATTTCCGGTGAGAAGCAAAAGACGGGTTTCTGGAGTTGGATGGAGGAAGAACGCGTATGAAAAGTGAAGAGAGGTGCTAACGTGGAATTGTTTTAAAAAGGGTAATTAATAAATTAATTAATTTATTTATAGTTAGTCTAATTAATTATCATAAATAAATATATACTTTAAACCGCGATATCTTTTTCATACATTAACGGAATTGCGCGAAATAGGATCCATTGGGATCGTGGCGACGGAGGCTACACATACGGACTAGTCTAGTCAGAAACGGGAGCAGTTGGAATTTTGGGTAATTTTAAACGCGGTTTAAATTTTATGGGAAAAATGTCGTTGAAATCATCAACTGAAACCTACACCGAGTTAATTCACACACTTCTCTGAACTGCTATGATGTGATAAATCCATGTAATTTAACATATCATATAAATTGATTTATTGGATGTTATGGATGTTATGGTCGCTATTGGTTGTTACTGTTTGATTGGTTGACTTTATTTATTCGCCACTTTAATGTGTTATATTTAAGAAATCATTTCGTATGTTATTATTCAATAATTTTGGTGATATGTGATGCAGGGAAGAACAGGTCGGAGGAATCAATCCGGATTCCTCAATATTTGTGTATTATTTATTTCACACGGTCTATTTATGATTTGTTAACACAAATGATATCAAAACCTGTTCGAATTGAATGGATGTTAATCGTGTTGTGATTTTTAATCAATTGACAACATTGATTAAGTGAGTGGCAGTAATGGCCTAAAATCTGTTATTTTTGGCATTGTTTTGCCGTTAGGCGAACTGACGAAGATTAAAGTTATAAATTTATTTTTATAACTAAAATGGAATTTTAATTTGTTTTATACAAGTTAATTAAAGCAGAAAATTTATAAACATATTTATATTTATGTTTATAATCTTGAGTTTTATAAGAATCTATTTAAATATTTTATATAATGAAATATTTTTGTCAGAAGGCCAGAAACTAATATACGTATTGGTAAAATTGAATAAGTGTTTTACCAAACAATTAAATGATATTTCCAAATTAATTAAGTTATTAATTAATTTACGAAGGGGAAATGGTGAATGAATATCAATTAAGAATTAACTGATGTTGACGGTCGACAAAGGAGACTGTTTTAGTTGAAGTTGACAATTTGGTTGATTTAATTTTGATAAATCAAATTGATAATTTTCAAATATTCGTTAAGTTTAACAAAGGTTGTTAACAATTAGTTAATTTTTTATTAACTATATTGTAAAAATTATTAATAAGTTAATTATCGTTAATGAAGTTAATTATGATTCAATGATCTTTTAAAATGATTAATTATTTTATTTCTAGTTAATAATGGAATTATTTATTTTAACATAGTTAATGTTGTAATTAATTATCACTTTAATTAATTAAAGCGATTACTTTTTGATTAGAATTCAAATAAAAGTAATCTGGTAGCGATAAGATGGAGTAGGGTTGAATAAGAATTTTATGAGGAATAAATTGAAAATCAGTTAATCATTTAACTAATTTGTTTTGAATGGATAGTTTCCAAAAATATGAATATTGTTAGAAGTTAGTTAACCTTTGATTAACTATACTTTAAAGGGAATTATTAAATTTGAATTTGTGTTAATAAAATTAATTATTATTTAAAGATCCTTTAATTGGTTAATCACTCTGTTTTAATAGAATTAACTACGATTAAAGTAGTTAATGCTAAAGTATATTATCATTTTAAATAATGATAATCGAAGTGATTATTTTTAATGATGAATTAAATTAGAAAGTGATCAAAGGGATATAAGGTTGACTAAGATTTGGTTAGAGTTTTATAAGAGGAATTTAATCCGGGTTTACAAACAGAGTTTGTAAAAATGACTCGTAAGCCAATTCAAGAGTTCAAATAAGAATTTACTTAATTAACTAAGGTGGGTTTGGTTAAAATAAGGATTAAAAAGGGGGTTTGGTATATTTACTTAACAAATTAAGTAAAGAAGTTACAAGGGAACTACCAAAGGAAGAAATGGGTTACAATACCATGTTGGAATCTAATGGTAAAGAAGATTTTGTTGAGGAAGTTTACTTAATTAAGGAATGGGAATTAATGTGTAAAGTGGGTTTTCAAATGAAAGGAAACGGTTTATAAAATCATAGTGAATAGATGCGGGAATGGAATACCAGGGTTTTAAGTTGCAAACTCTTATTGTCTGGAGATAAGAACGGGGTCGATCAAGGTCTGAGAGGTAATTAAAATACCCCAACTTGGGCAACTTCACTATTGTCAAAAGATGATATTGGTTTGCAATGGTAGAGGATGTTGAGAATAATTTATTGAGGAAATATTGCCAATAGTAATTTGTGAGGATTTTAGAAATAAAATAAAACCATTGGTTTTAATTAAAAAGAGTATTATTTTGGTCAGGCACGTAATATGATTTTACCTATATAATGTAATTAAAAAGATAACACTATTCCCAAAGTAATTAAATAGTATGTTTTGGTAAGCACATTTATTCAAAAGAAATAAGTCGATAGACTTTAGTTTTTCATCGAGATAAGAGATAAGGACCACTATGGTTTTTTTAATGGAATTGTATATTGGAAATTTAATTGAATTTCCATAAGTGTGATCGTGTTAAAATTAATAAATCCATTTAAAGTTATAGATTAAGAAGTACGATTTGTGAGGTTAGTTTAACCATATAAATTGGAAGTGAAACCAATATCGATTAGGTAAGTATATATATACCTAACGATATTTCCGAATGATAAAAGAAATATGAAGTGGATTTTAAACGATAATAGTATTTTCAATGGTAAGGATATGAAAAGGTTTTGAAAATAGAAACCAGGTTTCCAGGATAAGTGAAGTAAAGAACAATTTATGAAATATAGTAGTATATTTTGGGATAAAGGAAATAATAAGGGAATTTTGTTAAATACACGATTCCAAATAGAATATTGGTAAATATTTCAATGTAAGGAAAAAAACACGAGGATTTATTGAGATAGAATTTAAAAAATCAATGAAATAATTTAACGAAGTATTTTAAATATAAACAACCTGAGCTGCCAATGTATTTAACATCACTGTTATGTTTTTATAGTTAAACAACCGACTATCAAATGGAATATTCTATTTACCTGTTGACGAGTTGTTTCGAAGAGACCGGGATGGGAACTAGACCCAGAATCACTTCGAATCAACTGTACGATCGCGACTAATGTGCAAACGATAAAGATGGAGCATTGAAGACCATAGATCTTCATAAATGGAAGAACAACTTACAATCTCTGAGTCGACGCTGAGATATACTAAGGTTTTGTCATGGTTGAAATCTATGGTTTGCAAGGACTTCTCGCTACTGATCCTTAGGATGATTCCTATATAGGATGCGGCAGGAGGGTACCTTCGGTTCATCATGTTCCTGGATGACTTGTTTGGACGAGTGTCTGACAGAGTATTTCCAGATGGTCACGAACATTGATTTCTTCAAACATGCCCAGTGTATTTTTGAGGACATCAATCAGTGATTTGACGGATCTGACAATGTGGCATTCAAAGTGATGTGCTGATCTAAAAAGGAAGAAAATCCTAGCCTCAAGCCTCATCAACCGAGAAATGACAAAAATCGGGCAGGCAGCATGGCTATGTGGGTCGCTCCCATTTGGGTGTATAATCACCTATCTAGATAAATTTCATTTTCCTTCTTTAATTTATTTCGATGCTGTCCCTTTTCGGGAAACGGTGGTTTGAGCCCAACCGTTGGTGATATACATTCGATACACTCAAGCGAAATGAGTGGTCGGTTATGTATGGGCCGGGTTGCAAGACGTTCTTATTGAAACTAGTGTATTCGCCTCTAGAGATACACTATCGGTAGGTGGTCCCATACCTTGTCATAGTAGGAATCCAATTTCCAATTAGCGCCCTTGATTTTTGGATTTTATACTATTTATGTAGAGCGTGAGATTCAAGCGTTCTGCTAGATTGTTATTTATTTGTGGTTTGATAGACACTATTATAATACCAGATAAGATATTGATTTCAAAAATGTTTTGGGTTATAGTAAGGTAAAAACCATCCATGTTTATGTGTGGACTGGTCTTACTATTATCCTTTAATTCAAAAGGATTTCCAAAGTTAAACAAGTTATTTTTGCTTTGAATATATCATTGAATGTATTCCAGACTGACCCGGTGAATTTTGCTTTGCTTCAAATGTGCTCGGGTCAGACCGAGTATATTTCCAGGTTAGGTTTTGCTTGGAGTTTTAGGAGCTGGAAGTAGGAGGCTTCACCATTACTAATTCAAAGTTATTTCCGCAGTGTCTGATATATGATGTACTCTGATGATTGGTATGTATGTATATACTGTTTCTTTTGTAAAGAGATTTATATTTATTCGTTCTGCTATGAGAGTCTGATGTGTTCTTCTTCTTTTTCTTCTATTCTAACATTTCTTTTATTCTTTTCTCGCCCTCTAACTTCTTTCTATTAATAGTCGGGGTTCGATACTTGGGATTTTGGCAAGTGATACAGGATTATGTATTATTGTCAAAAATTCGAGTGTCGAATTTTTCTCGGGCCGTTACAGATTAGCCACGTTTTCATTAAAAGTTACGCGATCATGCACAACTTCCGTCTTTAGGATCTCATGGGCGTGTTTCATCTCCGCTGCAATAACACGATTGAAAGTTAATCCCTAAAAACACATGGGACAACAATTAAATGACTGCAACATGATTGATAGGCTTATCTAGCTCGGTCTCCAAATTAGCCACAGAGGTCTTCTCATAGTCAATGGTCAATTATCGATTATGAAGCTCTAGGTTTTTCTTCTTGATCAACTCCGAAAGATGGAAATAGTACCTGGTAAGCTCGTTGGCTTGATGATGCGCGGCCTTCACGTGCATCCATACCTCCCTAGATTCCCTATCAAGGGCTGGACGGAGATCGGGGAGAAAGATCATCTCATCAAAGTAATGCCGAGGGAAATGCTATTTCAAAAACACCCTCCGCTCCTCCAGAGAAAGCTCTTGAACTCGCGGCTTCGTCAAGTCTTGTATTTCCGTTATGATTTCTCTATCCAGTCTTGGCTGACGAGACAATGACTCTCTCCCCCAAGCAGGCTGAACGGGAGCCAAAGGGGCAGTATGGGGGGGACATATCGAAGGCAAAGCCCGGGAGCCACCTAGTATAAGTCGAGAATCTCCCACAGACATGCGAATGGGAGGAGGAGGGGTTGGGGATTGTCGGGATCGATCCCTGCCCCGGTGTTCACTACCCTGTCCTGGCGGGGGTGGGACACCATATAAACTGGTAGATCTTCAGAAACTCTCGATGGGAGAACTCCGCGGGTGTCAGCGGTCCCCATGTCCGTAATCTCATCCACCACGTCCTCTAGTCATATCACCTCCCAAGGGAACAGGCCAAAGTTAGTCATGTCATACACTCGGACGCACACCTATGTTATGCAGTGTTTATGAGCGTATGCCCTAAGTGTTCTCTCAACAGACTAGATTGTGGTCCGCCCGAAGGAGTTAACCCCTCCGTAGCAAGAGTTAGTTCTTCCAGGTTCATTGTATTCGACCATGGAGTCAATTTCAGACCGAGTCTATTAAGGACATCAACCTGGCCCGCATCTTCGAGCAAGGTGACGGTGCCAAAATGAGTCGCAAGAGACTATGGTCTATCCGACGCTCCTTCCCTCTCTCCTGTTGGATGCAGGACGGAAGCGCTTATCAACCCCTCGTCTCTGGCAACCTCCTTCTGACCGTGAGCCTCGCCTCCGTGCACATCTCCATGGAATTGTGCAGCCTTTTGTAGTCCCCCTCCAACAGGGAGCATTTTCCTCTTTCGCACATTGGTGGTTGGACATGTCACCGCTCTCTCCTTCGGTATGCCGCTTGCAAGTGCGGGCCTGATCACAGCCTGATCACTAGGAAGCAACCCGACGCGATGAAGGCGCTCCTTACTTATCACTGTGTCGGTATTGTAGGGGTTCTCTGGTATCGCTCGCAAAGCATTAAGGCAATGCCGATACTCGCCCCTAGTAGGCACCTTCGGATTTCCTGCCATGATCCAATCATAAAAAAATAAGGTAGGAAATCCAAAAATTTACAGCAAGGAATGAAGTTAGAGGAATACTTACTCCCTTCTATCTACCTCCCCGCGAATCCAGGAGGGCAATGAACAAAGATCCACTCGTTCTTAAACACTGACGGCCTAGGCCACTTCCTGATAAAAATTTTGGTGGTAGCAGTCGCTTCCAGAAACCACTAAGAGGGTGCGGCATTACTCGTCCTCCTTAAATGGAAAATGTGTCGAATATCTTCTCCGGTTGGTTCCCTTGCAAGAACTCGTGGTAGAGAACATAAGTGCCCAGGAGTGAAGCATAAGCATTTGGGTGCAGTTGTGATGGCGCGAGGCGGAAATTGTATAACATGTCCCGAATGAAGTTATTGGCCGGGGGGGGCACGCACCCGGCAAAGCAGGCCTCTCTGTTCCAGGCAGTAAGACCCTCGGGTGAGGCATGAGATCTGTCGTCCCTTCCTAGGGCATGGGCTTCACCCACCAGTATGTTGAAGCACACCGCCATTTTCCTAACTGTTGTGGCGTCCATGCGTGATGGTACCGAATCAATCAGATTCTCCAAGATAACAGCGTCAGGCAGCATTCAGGTTGCCACCTTGGGGTGGTATCAGAGCTGAAGGTTACCAGAACAGATAATTTTTTTAGAAAAACTATTTTTCTAAAAACATTTTTGGAAAAAGTATTTTCAAAAACATGTCTTTTAAGAGAAAAGTTTTTGAAAGAAAAGCATAATTCCCAATAGCCATATCTTTATCTTTCGAATTCTCCAATTCTCCGTTTTGAATCTTTCCTTTTTCGTTTCAGCATGGCTGAAGATCTTAACATTCCGGGGGTGACGATACCAGTATGGTATAGGAGATTGATGGAGGCTAGGGCCGCCGCTGCGGGGCCAGCTAATGTTCCTCCACCACCATCATTTGCACCCGATCTTCCTCCTCCTCCTCCTCGCACAGATACTTTTGCTAAGACTTGCAAGGAATTTAAGGCTATGGGAGGGAAATCTTTTCAAGGATCTGAAACTTTCGTGGAAGCTAGGGATTGGCTTAAGGAGACGGAAGAGTTGATAGACATCTTTGAGATGGAAGAAGGAAAGAAAGTTAAGTTAGCTGCTTGGTTAATGAAGGGAGAGGCCTCGTTCTGGTGGGAGGTCACTAATGGAGAACGCCTTGTTGACTCTTGGGCGGATTTCAGGCAAAGGTTTGGGGCTAAGTTTCTTTCAAGAGCGGAAGAAAATCTGTACATGGAAAGGTTCTTGACTCTAAAGCAAGGAAACTTATCAGTGAAGGAATATGTCAATAAATTTAATCAATTGGCAAGGTTTGGCATGGACATGGTGAATACTCCGGAGAAGAAAGCTTTGAGGTTCGTTAAAGGCTTGAATGAACCGATGCATGGATTGGCTATGACTCACATCCCTATGGGGGCCACTTTTGAGAAGCTAGTAGACATGGCACTTATGCATGAGGAAGAGAAGGGTCCCAATGCTAATAAGGCACCCGAGAAGAAAGGAGATCAGAAGAAACCTCAACAGCAACAGCAAAACAAGGGTGGGAAAGGCAACGGTGGCAAGGGAAAGAAGAAGTGCTTCAATTGCGGGACACCAGGCCACCTAAGCAAAGATTGTCGCAAGAAGAAGAAGACTGGCTGCTTCAACTGTGGCGAAGCAGGGCATCTAGTGAAGGACTGCCCTAAGAAGGGGCAGAGGACGGGATCTACCTCAGGAGGGCAGGTGCAAGCTCTTATGGCACCGGGTCAGGCAAGGGGGCAAGTTCAGGCTCTCGCAGTTCCACCGATTCAGGAGAGAGGTAGAATTATTTCCGTTGAAAGTCTAGTCTTTCTGTTTGATCATCCTGTCCGTACTTTATTCGATTCTGGCGCATCGCATTCGTTTATCTCATCATCATTAGTTGAGTCACTGCACTTAGACACCAGTTTAGTAGATGATCCCTTGGTTGTTTCAAAGCCAATTGGGGGCTCCACTTATTTGTCCATGATGTGTTTGGGTTTGAAGATTTCCATACTTAGCGTTGAGTTTAGATGTGATGCTTTTGTGTTGGGCTTCACGGGCTATGGGTTGATTTTGGGCATGGACTGTTTATCCAGTAATGGTGCCGTTCTTGATTGTGAAAGGAGAGTTGTTAGGCTTATGACCCGCTTGGGTAACACTCTCGAGATCTCTTGTAATCCCATGGAATCTGTTATGCTAAGTTATCTTGAATCGCTTGACGCTTCGGTCGAAAGTTTGCGATCTGTTAGAGTGGTCCGGGAGTACTCGGATGTGTTTGAGGAGGTGAAGGGCTTACCTCCGAAGCGGGAGATAGACTTCCGAATTTATCTGGTAGACAATGCTAAACCAGTATCTTTGCCAGTGCGCCACATGGCTCCTCGGGAGAGGAGGGAACTCCATAAGCAAGTGGGTGAGTTGCTTGAGAAGGGGTTCATAAGACGAAGTATATCGGAGTGGGGTGCTCCAGTAGTTTTTGCCACGAAGGCGGATGGGTCCCTCAGACTTTGTGTAGACTATAGAGAACTCAATAAACTAACAAAGAAGAATGGACACCCATTGCCGAGGATTGATGATCTCTTTGATCAGTTGGTTGGCGCCTCAGTGTTTTCGCAGTTGGACTTAGCCACGGGGTTTCATCAGTTGAGAGTGGCTGAGGATAGTATAGAGAAGACTGCCTTTAGGACTCCGGATGGTTTTTATGAGTGGCTTGTGATGCCATTTGGTTTGACGAACGCCCCCGCATACTTTGTTGATCTGATGAGTAGGGTGTTCAGGGAGTACCTTAATAAGTTCGTGGTGGTCTTTGTGGATGACATCTTGGTCTTTTCCAAGAGTGAAGAGGAGCATGCCCTACATCTTAGGGAAATGTTGGAGACTCTTCGAGTGCATAGCTTTAAGGCTAAATTCTCTAAATGTCACTTTTGGAGGAAGGAAGTGCGAATCTTAGGGCACGTGGTCTCTAAGGAAAGGATAGCTGTGGATCCCGCGAAGGTAGTGTCCATCCAAGATTGGAAGGTTCCGAAGAATGCTACCGAAGTAAGAAGTTTCTTAGGGTTGGCGGGCTACTATAGGAAGTTTATCAAAGACTTCGCGAAGATATCAGCTCCATTAACCCGCTTGACGAAGAAGAATCTTGTTTTCACATGGGACGTAGATTGTGAGGATGCGTTCTGACGGTTAAAGAGAGCTTTAACCACCGCTCCAGTTTTAGTGCTGCCAGATGGGAGTAAGCCATTTATTGTTTACACCTATGCTTGTGGACCAGGACTAGGCGCAGTCTTAATGCAAGAGGGAAGGGTAATAGCCTATGGTGGAAGGCAGTTGAGAGTGCATGAGAAAAATTACCCTACCCATGATCTAGAGTTAGCCGCTATTGTTTTTGCGCTTAAGTCATGGCGCCATTATCTTCTTGGCGAGAGGTTCGAATTGTTCACATACCACAAATCTTTGAAGTACTTATTCTCTCAGAAGGATTTGAATTTGAGGCAGCAAAGGTGGATGGAATTCTTAGCGTCCTATGATTTTGATATAGCATATACCCCTGGCAAGGATAACATGGTGGCAGACGCCTTAAGCAGAAAAAGGTTGACCTTGAGTCCATTATTCGTGGAATGGCAAAGCTTGGAATTCATCTCGATGTTTGATTTTAGACCTTCCGTTGACTTTGTACCCGGTTTGCTAGCTTCCTTGGAAGTTAGACCTACTCTTTTGGGACGGATTGGTGAGGCACAGCGAGACGACCCACAGTTGGTTGAGTTAGTAGAGAAGCTCATAAGGGGGGAGTCGTCCAGCCATTTGAGTAGGTACACCCTAGATGATAAGGGGTGGTTGCGTAGAGACGGCAGACTTTGTGTACCGCAAGACGAAGGTTTGAGGAAGGCTATTTTGGATGATGCACATCGTTCAAAGATGACCATTCATCCCGGTGGGGACAAGATGTACCAAGACATGAAGCGAGTTTTCTTTTGGGCCGGTATGAAGAAAGACGTGGCCGAGTATGTCGCTAGATGCTTGGTGTGCCAACAAGTGAAAGCGGAGCAAAAGAAACCTGGAGGGTTGCTTCACCCATTGGAAGTTCTGCTATGGAAGTGGGATAGTGTCTCGATGGATTTTGTCGATGGATTACCAAGATCGAGGAAGGGTAATACGGGAATTTGGGTTGTGGTAGACAGACTTACTAAGAGCGCCCATTTCATACCCGTGAAGAGTAAGAGGACTGCTCCATGGCTAGCTTCAGTTTACATTCGAGAGATTGTTAGATTGCATGGTGTACCTTCCAGTATTGTGAGCGATCGAGATCCTATCTTCACTAGCGAGTTTTGGAAGAGTTTGCAAGAGGCGGTAGGGACTCAGTTGTGTTTGAGCACCGCATATCATCCTCAGACGGACGGCCAGACTGAGAGGGTGAATCGTATTTTAGAAGACCTTTTGAGGCTATGTATCTTGGATTTTGGAGGTACATGGGAAGAGCATCTTCCATTGGTGGAGTTCGCATATAATAACAGCTTTCAGTCTAGTATTGGCATGGCTCCTTTCGAAGCTCTTTATGGAAGGCCTTGTCGATCACCTACATGTTGGTGGGAATCTACGGATAAGATCTTGCTTGGGCCCGATATGGTTAGAGAGACTTCGGAAAAGATTGATTTGATTAGAAGAAGGATGAAAGCGGCGCAAGACAGACAGAAATCTTATGCGGACAAGAGGAGGACGGATCTTGAGTTTGATGTTGGGGACATGGTCTTTGTCAAAGTGTCTCCGTTACGGAATGTGGTTCGCTTTGGATCTGTTGGGAAGTTAGCACTAAGGTTTGTTGGACCGTTTCCTATTAAGGAAAGGATTGGACAGATGGCCTATAGAGTGGAGTTGCCCGACAGACTTAGTGGTGTACATGATGTATTCCATGTGTCACATTTGAGGAAGTTCCTACATGAGACCGCAGAGGTGGTAGAGCCGAGCTTGCTTAGAGAAGTGGAAGTAGAGCGTGATGCGACTATTCGACGAGCTCCTACTCGCATCCTTGGGTCAGAGACTAGGAAATTGAGGAATCGGGAGGTTCAACTAGTCAAAGTACAATGGGGAGAAGATGAGAGCAACGCTACTTGGGAGACGGAAGCGAAGACGCGTTCATTGTACCCATTCCTTTTTGAGGGTATGTCTTTTAACTTCTCCTTTATCGTTTGTCTAGTACTTATCTTATCTTTAGTATGTCCTCTCGTTAGTACTTTTGACCTTTAGATAGGGTAAACCTATGGTTGAAACATGTGTTTGAGACATGTTATGATTGATGGATGCATGTGGATGCAAGTGTTTGCTAGTGGTTGCTCGTGGATGCATATACACACACTCTAGACACTAGATCGGCTCAGTCACTTCATATTGCATATTGCATATAATTGTGTGTAGGTAGCTATATTTATGGATGTATAATGATTGTGTTATCATATGGATGATGCATTTTGGTGAATGATTGTGTTATCATATGGATGATGCATTTTGGTGAATGATTGTGCACTCATGTAGATATTGTATGTGTCGATAGGGTTCTCTCGCATACATAATGGATGCATGGCACTATCATGGTTTGCATATGTTCATACATTAGATTGGGAACATATACACACACTTTTTGCATATGCTCATACATCATTAGAAATTGTTTTAAGGACAATGGATGCCCGTGTTTAATGGATTGAGTAGATGGTTGTTTGGATGGTAGGATATGCATTCTCCTTAGCTTAGAGATTTCGGGGACGAAATCCTTTAAGGAGGGGAGAATGTAACACCCGGAATTTCAGTTAATGCTAAAATTCGCTAATTGCAGAATAAATAATCTCAGATGTGAGAATTGGGGGAAACGGGCTGCGTCATTGCGTTCGTCTCGGAAAAATACGCGAAATAGAGTCCGAAATTTTGTAAATCGGAGTCCGTATGGCCCAGTTATGGCCCAATGAAATTTACCGAAAATTCAAAGTTCAAAACATATTTAAAATTCAGGTTCAAATTTCGAAATTGGGGCCATTGGGCGCAGGCGGGAAAATTCCCGCCTAGCTACCCAAGTCGACAGCCCTGTCGACTTGGGTGTCGACAGGGGGTGCTCGACCAGTTTGGCCTGGTGCACCATTTTAGGGTTTGGCTATGTTTTGGGGCTGTTTTCTGGAAGCTTCCGAGATCTGATGGTCCTAATCTAATTTAGGGTTAATCTAATGGCCTAAAACACTTGCCTAATCTATAAATACACCCTAAGACTACCCTAATTCATACTAAAAATAGATTCAAGGGCCTCATGCCGTCAAATTAAAACTAGAAGGAGCCTCCACCAAAGTTGAGAGGAAGTTAGCATCTCAAATCAACTCTAATCAAGTTCTAATCCACTCTAGCAACTTAATCTTCCTCATTGGAGTGCTAATTAGTTATTTGTGAGTTCCTATGCCTTTAGCAAGCAATTGCTAAACTAATTAGGATAGGATATTATGAGGCAATGGTTGTAAATGTGGATCTATGCAAGTTGTGGTTGTCATATGCTATATGTTCATGATGTTAGTTTGCAAGTTTATGCTATTTGTTAGTTATGCAAGTTTGCCTCTATGTATGACATGTTATGCAAGTTCATATGCAAGTTTATATGCAAGTTCATATCCAAGTTTGTCTCTTTTTATGATATGCATAACATATGCAAGTTTGCCTCTATGTATGACATGTTATGCAAGTTCATATGTGGGTTTATATGCAAGTTCATATGCAAGTTTGTCTCTTTTTATGATATGCATAACATATGCAAGTTTGCCTCTATGTATGACATGTTATGCAAGTTCATATGCAAGTTTATATGCAAGTTCATATGCAAGTTTACCCTTTTTTGTATGTCATACATACATATGCAAGTTCACCTTTTTGTATGACATACATACATATGCAAGTTACCCTCTTTATGACATATGTGATTCATGCAAGTTTGGGTTAATGATTTATGCTAGTCGGGTTTAATGTTATGATGCAAGTTGACACCTTTTAAACCCATGTAAATGCCAATGTTGTGCTAAGTTGAACCCATTACATTTATGATGAATCTTCCCATTTATATGTCATGTCATGAGAACGAATTACGTGGGAAACGATGGGGTTAATATGCATGTTAATAGAAATGTGTAAAGTTGGTATGCTTAAGCATAACATAAAATGAATGGACATAATTGGGAATTTACCTATTAAGTTAGGTCTACCCATATTATGGAGTTGGGAATTTACCTATTAAGTTAGGTCTACCCATACTATGGAATTGGGAATTTACCTATTGAGTTAGGTCTACCCATATTCTTAAAAATGTGTAATTAATTAGGGATAATTAATACAAATTATGGGGGTGATTAATTAGGTGTAATTAATCAACTAAGACACGAGGTTGGACCCTTTTGTAGCGGAAGTCTGCCCGGAACCGACCGGCAAATCCAGCAACTACAAATGATTGACCCAATGTGAGAGGTCTTAGTCATAAATTAAATACGTGATTAAAGTAAAGACACGAGGTTAGACCCTTTTTATGACGGAAGTCTGCCCGGACCCAACCGGCATATCCAGCAGTCATAAAAGGTGGTCTAATGTGAGAGGTCTTTATGAGGTCATGATCTTAATTAATTAATTAAGAAACACTTAACCATATTAGCATGTAGAGGGACATGAGGGTTAAGTGGGTGCCTTGGGTGGCATGTGGAAATCTTGTGGTTGCCTTGGGTGGCAATAGAAAATATGATTAGAATACTTAACTAAAGTGGAACATGTAATTAAAACATGATTAAAGGGTTAAGTGGTATACACTAGAAATGACAAGCTTAGGTGGGTAGCTTGTGGGGGCCCATCTCAACCAATATCCCAAACGTATCTTAGTGGGCTCGACTCAAGTCGAGGACGGGACACGCATATTGGACTTGACTATAAGAGGCCAAAACGGGTTAGCGGTGGCAACGCAGGACCAACGGGTTTCATATGCGTGTGTGGACCCGGGCTGGTAGATAAGACGTTGTCGCATCATGTAGGTATAAGCCGTGCACCGATCAGGTTGCCACCTTG
The DNA here is from genome assembly GCA_030737875.1 of Allium sativum. NCBI lineage: Eukaryota > Viridiplantae > Streptophyta > Magnoliopsida > Asparagales > Amaryllidaceae > Allium > Allium sativum. The sequence goes on along the minus strand of CM060914.1, from coordinate 4,678,748 downwards.
GGGGAATTAGGGTAGTCTTAGGGTGTATTTATAGATTAGGCAAGTGTTTTAGGCTATTAGATTAACCCTAAATTAGATTAGGACCATCAGATCTCGGAAGCTTCCAGAAAACAGCCCCAAAACACAGCCAAACCCTAAAATGGTGCACCAGGCCAAACTGGCCGAGCACCCCCTGTCGACACCCAAGTTGACAGGGCTGTCGACTTGGGTAGCTAGGCGGGGATTTTCCCGCCTGCGCCCAATGGCCCCAATTTCGAAATTTGAACCTGAATTTTAAATCTGTTTTGAACTTTGAATTTTCTGTAAACTTCATTGGGCCATAACTGGGCCATACGGACTCCGATTTACAAAATTTCAGATTCTATTTCGCGTATTTTTCCGAGACGAACGCAATGACGCAGCCTGTTTCCCCCAATTCTCACATCTGAGATTATTTATTCTACAATTAGTGAATTTTAGCATTAACTGAAATTCGGGGTGTTACAACCGAGGCCACTGAGTCATTGGCACATCCTCACTCATATTGTCCACATTCTCAACCTCCTCAGTTATAACCGGGGAATGCGGCCTCTCAGTTTGTCCCCTTTGATCGGATACTTCAGGCGACCTGGCCGTGTGAGAAGGAGTCGATCCTTCGGTAGTCTCAAGCTCGCTGCCAGACGAGGTACCACTGGGGGGTAGAGTCAGATGTATATGGCAAGGGCGGGAAAACCTTGGCTTCTGTGGTCTTTCCAGTCTCCTATCTTTTCTACATTGCTAGCTATACTTTAACACATCAGTGTTAGAACTAGCAGAAAAGTGACCAGTGCCCCTCGTGTTGGTGATAGCTAACATATGTTTGTAGTGTTATGCAAAGGTAAGCAACATAAAGGAAAGTTCAAAACAGTCCAACAAGTTAAGTCCCAGTCCGAATATATGCTTTATCCTATGTGAAAGGTTCAAAACCCTACGTACGCGACTACCGATGTATACATTAACGCTAAGCACGCGACTATGCGATTGATATGTAAATATGAAGACGGGCAGTCAGGAGATCAAAGTCCTGAGCAGGAGAGAAAGGATCCAACCTATTTTCAGAATTCGAAACTCCGAGCCTCAAAGTCTGAGTCTTCGAACCCCTCCAGGCTCGAAATTTCGAACCCGTCAGGGTTCGAAATTTTGAACCCCCTGGATTCGAGAACTCGAACCTGAAGGTTCGGAAATTCGAGCCTCACAAGGTTCGAAGATTCAAACCCATCCAAGTTCGAAATTTCAAACCTCTTAAGGTCCAAAAATTCGAACCCAAAAGGTTCAAAAATTCAAACCCACGGAGGCTCGAAACTTCGAACCCAGTTTGGTTCGAACTTCCAAATCCCCTCTAAAGATTCGGTAGCTTCGCCTCTCGCGTCGACCCCCTCCGGGGATGCCATGGCCCTTCGACCTCCTTCCTCCTCGTTTTCTCGATCCCAACCGTTACCTAGTTCGGGTTCGAAATTTTCGGCTTTGAAGCTTTCACAACAGTGGTGTCCAAAGAAGAAAATAATAGAAGGAAGAAAATGAGGGGGAGGCCTATTTATAAAAGGAAAGGATGTCCCTTTTTATTCCAGGGCAGGTTCGAAATTTCTGAACCTATTGGGTACGAAAATTCGAACCTCTGGGCTCGAAATTTCAAACCTCCAGGGTCTCGAAATTTCGAGCCCCCTGGGTCTCGATGTTTTGAACCCCCTGGGCTCGAAATTTCGAATCTCTTGAGGTTCGAAAGTTCAAACCCCTAGGCTTATAAAAGAAATATAAAATCGCACCTCTGGGCTCGATACATCGCGTCATGCTCTCTCGTGTTTGTACTCCTTACATACGCTTACCGACTCCTCTGCATCCACGGAGGTGACGCAATGCGGGTACTTAGCGACTTGAGTATGATGCAACACCCAACAACGGGTCGTTCGCAATCCCAGAGGGAGCGAGCCCAACATCTAATACTTGTTTTCCTTTGACTTGCAAGATGAATTAACAAATCAACTATTATCTCAACCAATGCAAAGCACATCATGTCGAGACAAGACGTACTTTGGGGGGCAAATGTTAACCGGCTTTTTAGTCTGGTTCCCTGAAGTACATCAGACATGCTCAACTCAATGCATCGTGTGGAGCTAAGGCTGAGAGGGACGTCTTGGACCGACAGAAACATAATCAAGAAGGGATCGCGCCGCTCAGAACCTCGCAGCACACAGAACACATTTCCTAACCGAGGCCTCAAATCCTCAAGGGGTCACAAGCCCCGAACACCCGTATCGGTGGTCCTTGCACCCTACGAAAGGCGGACTTCGTACCAAAGAGGGTGCGAAATTTCATACCCAGCAGATGCGAAATTTCGCACCCAGGGCCGGGTTCGAATTTTGCGCAAGTGCAGGTAGCGAGTGCGAATTTCTGCATGTGGTCCCCCATTCTTACCTACTCCTACCTAATCCTACCTAACCCCTCTCCTATAAATAGCCCATAGCCTTACACTTCAAAGGGGTTGGATTTCTATCGCTTGGGACCTCCATAGAGCTTCATAAGTGTAATGACCCGGATATTTGACGGTGTAATAATTAATTTATTTAATTATTTAAATAACGAATATATTATTATTCAACGATAGTTGAACGTATAAATTATATTTTAATTAAAATCGAGCTTGAAATGGCGCGGCAGTTCGCTGTTTGGCGATTCGAACTTCAACTGAATGTACAGAGTTCTTTTTAAATCGGATTTCTGTGAAACAAGAAACGCACGGAGCTGGTGGAGTATATCTTTCTAGTGGAAGAGAAAAATCATGATTTCGTCGTGTAGATTTTGAGATATGTCCAAATCAAAATTTAAAATAGTCGCTATAAAATCGTTTATCGACCGTAATGGGTTATTCGATATAACTAGAGATAGGGTTTGAATTTAAACAAGGTTCTTTTGGGAAATAGTGATAATTTAATTTTTAGAATTTTATTGTAATTTTTAATTAAATAAATAAGCAACTTTTTATTTGGAGTATTTTGCATCCTGTAATCAACATTTTGAGGTTTCACAAAATGAGTTAATCTACCGATATTATTATATTTTTGGGATCATAACACATTGCTGGTCACGACAGTATTTGTATTTCTGTTGTTAGCAGTCCATTCGGGAACGAAGATTTATGAAACGAATGATAAGACCATTTAAGATTTAAGTATACATACGAAATAAACTATAACAACTGAAAGATGAGTCTACCATTTATTCGTAACATAAAAGATAATAGAAGTAAAATCGAGGTGATACACCTGTTAAATTCCTACCTAGTTAATGTGAGTAACCTTAATTATATTAGAAATGAGGTATGATATCTTAGCTATGAAGTAAAAAGCGAACACCTTCTTTCCAAGGATTTACATCTCTATACCCGTAAGGCTAAAACTACAGCCTATCATCAGTTGGAAATGTAAGAATAACAGGAGGCCACATACGCCCTTTCTTAACCACACAAACCACACAGTGACCACGTTTCCAAAGTTGTTCCTATAAATATAAATTAATCTTTCTAAACCCTAAATTAAAGTCCACGGAACTTCATTCTGTGAGCCGCCACTTTACCAGCAAATGCATGATAAATCTTCAAAACTTTCCACCTATTTTACTCTTGATCCATTCACCATTTTGAAAACTCTTTCACTACATAATCAAAGAGCTTAACCTGCTCTCCAATCCTACCAGCGTTGATCGTGTATGAAGTGACGTGGTGTTCTGTATTCGCTCGAGAATAGCCGGCGGCTCGTGAAAGGTTGTGAGCGACTGGAAGGGTTGAACTTTTTGTGGTTCATAGCGGGGTCAGGCGTCATTGAAGCGGAGTCGTTGGTGGGTCCTGATGATCCTCAGGAGACGTTATTTAGGTGCAGCAGTTGGTGTTGTTTTCGGTGCTGAAGGAGCAAACGCAAAGTCAGCAGAAAGAAGTCAAAATAGGAAACGAGGGTACTTAAAGGGAGAACGGGTCCGAGAAGTCTTCAGAAATGGCCAGTTTACTTTCTTTTGTGCGGTATTTACATTTGGAGAACGATGCCGATGATGTATACGGGGAGCGAGATCAACTGTGTAGTTGGGGAAGATGGATTACAGTAGGAGGCGGATCTTGGTTTTTAATGGGTAAGTGGACCGATGGTTTTTAGGAAGCCCAATATATATATTAAAAAGATGGCGTGGGTTTTAAATAAGCAGGTCCAAATTTCTGTCCAAATGCTTTGAAAGGTGTTGAGCGTGATGGAAAGGAATACTGAAAGGAACGAAAGAATATATATTGTTGCTTGAGAAGAAAATGGAATAGGAAGTTAAGTGGGAAAGGAAATGAAACCAGAGGAGCTTGTTTTCAGAGAATAAGAAGTGCCGGTGGCTTATTTTCTAAATGGGTCGAGAAAAGAAAAATGAGGAATTTCAAACCATCAGATCCATTGGGATCGTATGGACGGGAGCACCACAATGGAACCGACTAGGAGTGGATTGAAGTCCGTTACAATTTATTTGCAAAATAAATTGTGTGATCAGAATCGACTAACCGTAAATCATTGGTTAACGATTACGGACAATGTGAGTAAAACTCATTAACTCTGTCAATTTATATTTCTATATAAATTGTACTTTATTTTTGACTGTTGTAGATTGATTGTTAAACTGGACTGTTAAATAGATTTGATTGAAAACGTAGATATAGTCGTATATTATATCGTTAATCAAATATTGATTCTGTCCAGTAGAATACTTCATATTGAAATGAAATTTGATGTATATTATACTGTGTAACATCTGTGGATGCAGGGAGACAGGTTGGAGGAATCCAACTGGGTTCCTCAACAATTATTTTACTGTTTTCATATATTGTGATATATGTTGTGATTTATAATCTGTTATTGATTATGGATGTTAGAACGATATTGATCATCGTTGTTTGATATTTTGAATATCATAAGAAACCCTGAGTTGTAAAAAGGAATATTTCAATGTATTTTGAAATAAAGAAATTTTATAAAATCAACCGATTTTATAAAAGGAAACAATTTGAAAATAGAGTATTTATAAATCGAACACGGTTTTATAAAAGGAGAGTATTTATAAAACGAACACGGTTTTATAAAAGGAAAGTATTTATAAAACGAATAGAGTTTTATAAAAGGGATATTTATTTAGAAAATAAATAGAATTTAAAAGGGAAATATTTATTTAGAAAAATAAATAGAATAAGGAATATTTATTTAGAAGATAAATAAACCGTTAAAAATAGGAAATATTTGTAACGGTAAATAGAAGTTGTAAATAGGAAATATTTGTAACGGTAAATAGAAGTTGTAAATAGGAAATATTTGTAACGGTAAGTAAACGTAGTTTATCAAAAGGGGTTAATCAAACGTAGTTTATCAAAAGGAGTTAATCAAACGTAGTTTATCAAAAGGGGTTAATCGAATATAGAAATTTAGAAGTGAAGTTAAACAAAAATTAGAAACTGACTAGAGATTAGTAAGTTGAATAGTTTTCTGAGTATCGATCTGATGTTGGTTTCGGCCTTCGGGGTTTATACTTAGAGAATTGTTCTCTTACTAGTTTACAGTTAGGGACTAATAGTTGTGGAATGGTAGTGATGCGTAAATGAGGATTGGAAATGTTTTCCAATGTTGAAAACATATATCTTCAAATTTTAGAAAATAAGGAAATATGAATATATATATATATATATATGGTTGATGATTGGATCGATAATTCCATTTGGAATTTAGATCGTTGTTTGTACACCGACATGTTTTCATTTGATAGTTAAATCACAGACTATCGAAGTTTTGACCATTTTACGTTGTTAATATGGAGAGACCGGTTGGGTTATTATCCAAAGAACCACTCCGTATTGGCATAAGCGTTGCAAACCAAGTACGCTGAATATATTGAAGACGGAGTAAAATGCAAGGGCTGTCCTGTTTACGGAATAGTGCCTTCGGTTTCGTTCAGTCCCAGAACGAACGTATATGGACGAATGTCTGACAGAGTATTTACAATGATCGAATGGGTTGGACTGTACAAATATATATGGTGGCCAACGGATTTATTCCCTTCGCATAATATCCAGAATCTATTTGTGCAGATCCAACTAAATGATTTACGGATCTGATAATGTGGCATTCAAAGTGATCGTGTTATAAATGACTGGAAAGTAAGCATAGCTTCTAGCCTCACATCCGGTAAATGACAGAAATCGGGCAGGCAGCATGGCTAAGTCGGTCGCACCGAAGTAGGGTGTATAATCACCTATCTAGAGAATATTCATTTGCTTCTTAAATCTATCAATGCTGTCCCATATATATATACGGGAACGGTTGCTGATCCCAACCGTTGGTGATGTACATTCGATACACTCAAGCGAAATGAGTGGTCGGTCATGTGTGGCTGAGTTGCAAGATGTTCTTGTTGAACTCCAATGTATCGTTCCTAGAGTACATTGATCGGAAGGTGGTTCCATACCTTGTCATAGTTGGAAACTCAATCATCCAATACGCACCTGCGGTTTTGATTGTATACTATATATGTAGAACGTGAGATGCAAGCGTTTCTACTAGACTGATATCTATTTGTATTTAGACATTATCATAATATCAGAATGATATTGCTTTTCAAAGATGTTTGGATTCTCATAAGGGAAAAACCTGTTCCGTATTCACGGCGTGGTCTTATGAGATATCATATACCTGTTTAAATGATTTGAGTTTACTCACACCAGTCACATGACTGACCCGGAGTTTATTTGTTTTGTTTTCCCTAAACTCTTGGGTGCCTAAATTTGTACGGGCAGTCAAGTAGTCGGGATTTACAGATGCACTTGGAGAGCTTGGAGCAGGAGGCTTCAGCAGTCGATAGCTATTATTTATTCCGCTGTGATGTTATATGTTGTACTCTTAAAATGGTATGTATAAACAGTTATAACTTTGTATTTCAAAAGTTATATTATATTTTATTCGTTCCGCTGTGAGATTCGTGTTACTCTGATGATGTTGTTGTTGTCTTCTTCTTCTTCTATTCTAAGTTTCTATCTTATCTATATCCTCACCCTCTATCTTCTTTCTATTAGTTTCTTGAATTTCCAGTGCAATTTGGGGTTGGACTTGTGTTATTTAGTCAGCTCAAATTGGACCGGATTTTCGGGTCACTACAGTTGGTATCAGAGCTTAAGTTAAGTGAATTACCTTGGCTCTGTGGCGTAACTCAGTAGAGATGGGATTAGTAATATCCTAGATTGAGTTGAGTGTATATATACGAGTGAACGTATTTGTTAATTGATATAAAAATTTTGTTTTATATTGTGGAGCTTTATTGGTTGAGTGGCTTATGAATTCTGGTCGATGGTGGGGCACCACAATATCGATAGGGGTTTCTAAACACTCGAATACGATGAACCAACATGATATGTTTTGACATTAACATAGTATAATTGGTTGTGCTGGTTGTTATTATAATCAGATGAGATTATGAAAAGGCGAAATGGTTATAGATAACTAATCAGAATTCATATAAGTAAAGTACATGAAATAAGATGAATTATATCTGAAATTAAATCAGGATTAGGAATTAAAATAAGGAAATTTTAAGTTCCTGGGAGATTTTGAAAATGTTTTCAAATTGGAAGTGTTATATTATTGAACTCACTTCGATAAACTGGGAAATAACCCTGATGAGTGTGGCCACATCATCAGTATTCATTTTCGAGTTCTAAGTGACGGATTACTACCAAAGGTTTTGTTTTCGAATTGTTTTGTGAAAACAAGGTGTTTAAAAATTCAAAGGTTTTGAATTGGTATTATGGTTTCAAATTGATTTGAAATGAACCCAGGGATTTAAAAATTCTGGAATTTAAATTTAACTAATGAAGTTAAATGAGTTGAGATGGAAAAGGTAAAAAAACAAATTAAAATTTTAACTTGAACTAAGTTAAATTAAATTTGGATTGGATTAGTGATGATCTGGAATAGAATTGAATTGATAAATTCAAAGTTTGGAATCAAGAATCGATTGGAGTTTGATTGAGATGACAATGGTATATACTAAGTTGTTCACAAATGAAAGGGATATAGTGTTATGCCCGACAAAAAGGTACAAGTTTATATTTCATATGAGTTTGGTGATTTATGAGCCGATTTGGCAAGCCGCTTGGCTGTTTGATTTTCTTTTGGTTGGAGATAGCCTAGAGAGGCGAGTTGTGGTTTTACAGATAGGGCTGTACAAAGGAGGTTATGGCGAAATTTTCCGAAAATTTAAAGTGTTAGAAAGTTTTCAAATTTTTTGAAAATTTAGGTTAGTCGGAAGGAATTAATATTTTAGTCAATATTAATTGGTTCAGTTGAAATCAGAAATATGGGGTAAACAAATCTTAGGAATTCCAGTAGATAGGGTCGTCCTCTACCTTAGCAATTTCGAGGACGAAATTATTTTAAGTGGGGAAGAATGTAATGACCCGGATATTTGACGGTGTAATAATTAATTTATTTAATTATTTAAATAACGAATATATTATTATTCAACGATAGTTGAACGTATAAATTATATTTTAATTAAAATCGAGCTTGAAATGGCGCGGCAGTTCGCTGTTTGGCGATTCGAACTTCAACTGAATGTACAGAGTTCTTTTTAAATCGGATTTCTGTGAAACAAGAAACGCACGGAGCTGGTGGAGTATATCTTTCTAGTGGAAGAGAAAAATCAGGATTTCGTCGTGTAGATTTTGAGATATGTCCAAATCAAATTTTAAAATAGTCGCTATAAAATCGTTTATCGACCGTAATGGGTTATTCGATATAACTAGAGATAGGGTTTGAATTTAAACAAGGTTCTTTTGGGAAATAGTGATAATTTAATTTTTAGAATTTTATTGTAATTTTTAATTAAATAAATAAGCAACTTTTTATTTGGAGTATTTTGCACCCTGTAATCAACATTTTGAGGTTTCACAAAATGAGTTAATCTACCGATATTATTATATTTTTGGGATCATAACACATTGCTGGTCACGATAGTATTTGTATTTCTGTTGTTAGCAGTCCATTCGGGAACGAAGATTTATGAAACGAATGATAAGACCATTTAAGATTTAAGTATACATACGAAATAAACTATAACAACTGAAAGATGAGTCTACCATTTATTCGTAACATAAAAGATAATAGAAGTAAAATCGAGGTGATACACCTGTTAAATTCCTACCTAGTTAATGTGAGTAACCTTAATTATATTAGAAATGAGGTATGATATCTTAGCTATGAAGTAAAAAGCGAACACCTTCTTTCCAAGGATTTACATCTCTATACCCGTAAGGCTAAAACTACAGCCTATCATCAGTTGGAAATGTAAGAATAACAGGAGGCCACATACGCCCTTTCTTAACCACACAAACCACACAGTGACCACGTTTCCAAAGTTGTTCCTATAAATATAAATTAATCTTTCTAAACCCTAAATTAAAGTCCACGGAACTTCATTCTGTGAGCCGCCACTTTACCAGCAAATGCATGATAAATCTTCAAAACTTTCCACCTATTTTACTCTTGATCCATTCACCATTTTGAAAACTCTTTCACTACATAATCAAAGAGCTTAACCTGCTCTCCAATCCTACCAGCGTTGATCGTGTATGAAGTGACGTGGTGTTCTGTATTCGCTCGAGAATAGCCGGCGGCTCGTGAAAGGTTGTGAGCGACTGGAAGGGTTGAACTTTTTGTGGTTCATAGCGGGGTCAGGCGTCATTGAGGCGGAGTCGTTGGTGGGTCCTGATGATCCTCAGGAGACGTTATTTAGGTGCAGCAGTTGGTGTTGTTTTCGGTGCTGAAGGAGCAAACGCAAAGTCAGCAGAAAGAAGTCAAAATAGGAAACGAGGGTACTTAAAGGGAGAACGGGTCCGAGAAGTCTTCAGAAATGGCCAGTTTACTTTCTTTTGTGCGGTATTTACATTTGGAGAACGATGCCGATGATGTATACGGGGAGCGAGATCAACTGTGTAGTTAGGGAAGATGGATTACAGTAGGAGGCGGATCTTGGTTTTTAATGGGTAAGTGGACCGATGGTTTTTAGGAAGCCCAATATATATATTAAAAAGATGGCGTGGGGTTTAAATAAGCAGGTCCAAATTTCTGTCCAAATGCTTTGAAAGGTGTTGAGCGTGATGGAAAGGAATACTGAAAGGAACGAAAGAATATATATTGTTGCTTGAGAAGAAAATGGAATAGGAAGTTAAGTGGGAAAGGAAATGAAACCAGAGGAGCTTGTTTTCAGAGAATAAGAAGTGCCGGTGGCTTATTTTCTAAATGGGTCGAGAAAAGAAAAATGAGGAATTTCAAACCATCAGATCCATTGGGATCGTATGGACGGGAGCACCACAATGGAACCGACTAGGAGTGGATTGAAGTCCGTTACAATTTATTTGCAAAATAAATTGTATGATCAGAATCGACTAACCGTAAATCATTGGTTAACGATTACGGACAATGTGAGTAAAACTCATTAACTCTGTCAATTTATATTTCTATATAAATTGTACTTTATTTTTGACTGTTGTAGATTGATTGTTAAACTGGACTGTTAAATAGATTTGATTGAAAACGTAGATATAGTCGTATATTATATCGTTAATCAAATATTGATTCTGTCCAGTAGAATACTTCATATTGAAATGAAATTTGATGTATATTATACTGTGTAACATCTGTGGATGCAGGGAGACAGGTTGGAGGAATCCAACTGGGTTCCTCAACAATTATTTTACTGTTTTCATATATTGTGATATATGTTGTGATTTATAATCTGTTATTGATTATGGATGTTAGAACGATATTGATCATCGTTGTTTGATATTTTGAATATCATAAGAAACCCTGAGTTGTAAAAAGGAATATTTCAATGTATTTTGAAATAAAGAAATTTTATAAAATCAACCGATTTTATAAAAGGAAACAATTTGAAAATAGAGTATTTATAAATCGAACACGGTTTTATAAAAGGAGAGTATTTATAAAACGAACACGGTTTTATAAAAGGAAAGTATTTATAAAACGAATAGAGTTTTATAAAAGGGATATTTATTTAGAAAATAAATAGAATTTAAAAGGGAAATATTTATTTAGAAAAATAAATAGAATAAGGAATATTTATTTAGAAGATAAATAAACCGTTAAAAATAGGAAATATTTGTAACGGTAAATAGAAGTTGTAAATAGGAAATATTTGTAACGGTAAATAGAAGTTGTAAATAGGAAATATTTGTAACGGTAAGTAAACGTAGTTTATCAAAAGGGGTTAATCAAACGTAGTTTATCAAAAGGAGTTAATCAAACGTAGTTTATCAAAAGGGGTTAATCGAATATAGAAATTTAGAAGTGAAGTTAAACAAAAATTAGAAACTGACTAGAGATTAGTAAGTTGAATAGTTTTCTGAGTATCGATCTGATGTTGGTTTCGGCCTTCGGGGTTTATACTTAGAGAATTGTTCTCTTACTAGTTTACAGTTAGGGAGTAATAGTTGTGGAATGGTAGTGATGCGTAAATGAGGATTGGAAATGTTTTCCAATGTTGAAAACATATATTTTCAAATTTTAGAAAATAAGGAAATATGAATATATATATATATATATGGTTGATGATTGGATCGATAATTCCATTTGGAATTTAGATCGTTGTTTGTACACCGACATGTTTTCATTTGATAGTTAAATCACAGACTATCGAAGTTTTGACCATTTTACGTTGTTAATATGGAGAGACCGGTTGGGTTATTATCCAAAGAACCACTCCGTATTGGCATAAGCGTTGCAAACCAAGTACGCTGAATATATTGAAGACGGAGTAAAATGCAAGGGCTGTCCTGTTTACGGAATAGTGCCTTCGGTTTCGTTCAGTCCCAGAACGAACGTATATGGACGAATGTCTGACAGAGTATTTCCAATGATCGAATGGGTTGGACTGTACAAATATATATGGTGGCCAACGGATTTATTCCCTTCGCATAATATCCAGAATCTATTTGTGCAGATCCAACTAAATGATTTACGGATCTGATAATGTGGCATTCAAAGTGATCGTGTTATAAATGACTGGAAAGTAAGCATAGCTTCTAGCCTCACATCCGGTAAATGACAGAAATCGGGCAGGCAGCATGGCTAAGTCGGTCGCACCGAAGTAGGGTGTATAATCACCTATCTAGAGAATATTCATTTGCTTCTTAAATCTATCAATGCTGTCCCATATATATACGGGAACGGTTGCTGATCCCAACCGTTGGTGATGTACATTCGATACACTCAAGCGAAATGAGTGGTCGGTCATGTGTGGCTGAGTTGCAAGATGTTCTTGTTGAACTCCAATGTATCGTTCCTAGAGTACATTGATCGGAAGGTGGTTCCATACCTTGTCATAGTTGGAAACTCAATCATCCAATACGCACCTGCGGTTTTGATTGTATACTATATATGTAGAACGTGAGCTGCAAGCGTTTCTACTAGACTGATATCTATTTGTATTTAGACATTATCATAATATCAGAATGATATTGCTTTTCAAAGATGTTTGGATTCTCATAAGGGAAAAACCCGTTCCGTATTCACGGCGTGGTCTTATGAGATATCATATACCTGTTTAAATGATTTGAGTTTACTCACACCAGTCACATGACTGACCCAGAGTTTATTTGTTTTGTTTTCCCTAAACTCTTGGGTGCCTAAATTTGTACGGGCAGTCAAGTAGTCGGGATTTACAGATGCACTTGGAGAGCTTGGAGCAGGAGGCTTCAGCAGTCGATAGCTATTATTTATTCCGCTGTGATGTTATATGTTGTACTCTTAAAATGGTATGTATAAACAATTATAACTTTGTATTTCAAAAGTTATATTATATTTTATTCGTTCCGCTGTGAGATTCGTGTTACTCTGATGATGTTGTTGTTGTCTTCTTCTTCTTCTATTCTAAGTTTCTATCTTATCTATATCCTCACCCTCTATCTTCTTTCTATTAGTTTCTTGAATTTCCAGTGCAATTTGGGGTTGGACTTGTGTTATTTAGTCAGCTCAAATTGGACCGGATTTTCGGGTCACTACAATAAGACTCGTTAATGGCATCCTCAATTTGAGGAAAAAGAAGGATTGAATAGATTTTTTTCCCAAATACATAGCTTATGACAATTATGAAAGTGAATGTAATGTGATTTCATGAGCATGCCTCTACTTTGTAATTCTTGAGTGATTAATAACATTCCAACACCTTTCCAAAATGGACGCAGGCCTCCGTCGAGGCGTAACCACTATAAATTCTTTGTGTCATTTACCGCTTTCTTTTACTTAGTCTTGCGACCAAAACTATAATTCCTAGTAATAGGAATCTTTGGTGTTTTCGACATTTTTTGCCATCAACATAACTTAAGAGATGTTGTGTTATTATCCATCTCTTAAGGATATGTTAATCTATCTATATATGGTAGATACGCTATATATGTGATGTCTATCAGTAAAATAAATACCAAAATAATGTTAAAGTTTTGCATTAATCCATCTTACTACACATGTAAGCAAATAGTCTATAAAAGTCCTGTAACATTTTATGTAACGCTGGTTGCCAGTGAGTCCCCCTATAGGTATATGATAAAATAAATTTGTAGTGGGCTCGTATAAGGATAAAATATGATAAGGTACATGAAGCAATTCTCAAGGTAGGATTCTACCAGTATACACTTGCTGGCTGGCCATAACCTTTAGTGGCCGACCACGTACATCACACCCAAATTAATTCAAGGTGCACCAATCTAACCATAAATTATGCGAGCAATACAAAGAGATGTGTCCGTTGGAAGTAGCTAACCTTGTTAGCCCGACATAAGCTCCTGCATTAGTTATTTTAATTATGGTATCAAGATATTCAACATCGTTCACTTACCCTATTCTAGTAAATGTTCACCAATTCAAACACTTCATTCTAAAACATCCTCCATGTACACATCTATTAAAGTTATTCTAGTACTGATAGAGAGTACGTCGATATCTAGTTCCATTCTCTTTAAAACGTATTATCGTTTTACACACATAATGATTTTATATTTCAATGAAACATCATATTTTCGAGTCATAAATTATTTCAATATCAGATTTGAATGCCAATTCCACAATATCGTATCCCAGATCGATATAATAGTTAATTCACATTTTAATTCCATATCTTCACGTCAAAATCAATATAATTCTCGGTTTCACATTATCTCAAACTAATCAGTTCAATATTTAATTCAAAATTCAATTTAATATTTCAATTCTAAACCCATTTATATCAAGTTTGTTTTAAAACGTAAAATCCAAATTTTATACCACATGTAACGACCCGAATAATTTGAATATTTAAACTTGTTTCAAATATTATATTAGAAATATTAACGGATTTTGATAAAGAATTCATTTATTAAATGGAGACTAAACGTTTGTATTTATATTTAATTTAAACTGAACTCATAACATCGCGGTAGTTTGTAATATTGAGTTTTAAACTTCAATTGAATAAACAGAATTCGTTGTAAGTCTGATTTCTGTGAAAAAAGAAATGTTTGAATCAATTAGATTATACGTTGCTAACAAAAGAAAAAAATTGAATTTTTATCTTATATACTGTAAGTTATATCCAAATAAAATTTTCATATAGTTGTTATGGAATCGTTTATGAACGACAATGTTTATTTAATGAATATAGAAGGAATTTCTATATAATATGGATATATTTTAACTCGAAAATATTAAAGTTGAGTTATAAATCCATATTGGTTGAATTTGAAGTGATATATTATTTTATTTGGACATATACGATAATAATTATTATTTATTATTAAATTTAATTGTTTTAGCTGTATATATATTTTATCGATATTATTTAAACTTTTAAAACATCAGTTTTTTTAAATAACCTCCGTTTTCGATGAAATGAATTTTATTGGAATACGTTAAATTAATTATTGTTAGATTTTCAGTTTGAAGCCAATCAGAGTTGTTTTGCGAGCGTGTGATATTTAAAATTGAGAACTGATAAATATATTGAAATTAAAATAACATCTTGGTACAAATGGAGTCGACTTTCAATGAAATTAATTTCATTGGATCTGGAACATCAAGACGTAGCAGTGTATCTATTTTCTTGTTGCTTGGAGATTGAATGTGACAGTGCGTTTATTCAATGTTCGACATTAAATAACGATGAATTAAGTAAACATTTTAAATAAAAATAAGCAAATAAATATAAGTACATGTCTACTTAAACATTTCTTCACCTATCTAGTACCTACCTAATGACTAAGTACAAACGTACCTAAAAGCTCCCATCAAAGAAATAAAACACCCTACATACTTAATGATGCCCATATGTTGAACCATACACTTCCTTGATCCTTTAAACCAAAGTATAATTCTTCCAACCTCTAAAGTACAACCTATTAATGCCTTAGCTGTCTCCATGCTTGTACCTCAGCAGTAAACCTTTAATGCAAATGTACAAAACTTCATGCCCAAGGATATCACACACCGTGTATTTTCAAATCAACATCTACCTATATTTTGAAGCCTAAGCACACGCTAACGATGTACCCTTAGAAAGGATGTTGATTCTATCTATACTTCTCACTTAGATATAAAGGTGTACACTTTGATTGTTTTTCTTTTTATCTAGCATGAAGTAAACCGAAAGCTTCCAATGTCCAAAAATGGTGATTCGACTCTTTATAAATTTCTTTCACCTCGTATATTCAGTTAAAAATCACCAAACCCATTGCATTCATCCCCTTAAATCCATCACTATGTTTTCACCGTCTTAGAATTTCAAATTTTTTTGTTCGATAATGAATGTCGCGACCTAGGTTTCGAGTTTTATGGAGATTTAGATGACGATTTGCGATTTCGAGGGTAGGACAGTGATCACTGAAGCAAGGCGCTCATGTGGTTTTTTTTGGAAAAATGTGGCATTGAAAAGTTGTGAATGTGGAGTGGGGAAGAGCGACGTCGGTCGGCACTGAAGTACGTCGGAGGGTAGCACGTGGTTTTGGCGAGTCGACCTTCGGCGTAACAGATGATCGATGAAGTTATTTTGGCGATTCGTGGAGCGTGGCGTGGTGACACATATAAACGTGCACGGTGATGCATGAAATGGGTTTTAGGAAATAAATGAAGGATAGGAAGAAGAACGTCCTATAGAGATGGGTATGGCGTAGGTTTTAGGATGGACGTGGCTGTGTAAGGGGCCGTTATAATTAAATTAAGTTTAAATTAAAGTAAAAGCTTTTATAATCTTGTTTACTTAATATCTTGCATATATATTATCAAAATTGCGAACGGTTGGTCACATTGAAACAGTACGGATGTAGGCTTCGAGATGGAGCAGGTTTGGTCAACACTAGAAGCAACAAGGAATCTCTAATTAAATTAAACGCCTGTTTAATTTAATTAAAACAAGCGTTTTAACAACTGAATTAAATCAAGGTAATATAACTCACTCAGCTGTTCCACTTGTATTTTATATAAGTTGGGTTTAATATTTGTGTGTTATATTTGCTAGTTGTTGGATGATTTGATGATTGTTTGAATATATGATGAATATTTTTATATAACTGATTAAATTAAACGTTCATTTAATTTAATCAAAACCAATCGTTATTTTTAACGATTATTTCCACTTGAGGTAACTTACCTTATTAGTTACACTTATAATAATATAAACACATCAAATTGAAAATTTGATGCCTGAATTGTTGTTGTTAATAGACCTTTATTAGTTGAATTAATTATTCATGTTTAAAATAAATTGTTGTATTGAATGAATTTTTTATTTGAGGTAAATTATTTGGATGTAGGGAAAAACAGGTTGAAGGGATCGAACAGGATTTCTCAAATTTATTATTTATTTTCAAATTATCATTATATGAACTATTTACCGAGTACGATTAGATGACTGATTTGATTATTGATTATTGAAACCAGATTCAACAATTGTTTTGTTATTAACCAATAGGAAGCATTGGTTGGGAAACTGGAATTAGATGCCCTAATAATACACTGTATATAAAGATTAATTTACTGTCAGGTGAATCGATAGAAAAGGAGTTACAAAAATTATTTTATAATCGAAGATAGGTTTTGAAATATATTGTTTGAATGGAATTTTATAAAAAGGAAATAAATATTTATTATGTATTATTTAATTTTTTAAGTAATTATTAAATAATTTTATAATGCTAATTCATATATTAATAAGATTGATAAGTAAGTGACCTGAAATTAACCTAAGGGTTAATAATTGGATCAATTATTACAAAGAGACAGTTAAATGAGATTATTTAAATTAATTATATTATTAATTAATTTAAATGAAAAGACGAATTGGAATAAATAAACGAGTTAATCGTGTTTAGAGTTGACTAAGTTAACATTAATTGAAATTGATTATTAAATTAGTTTGTTAATTTAATGGAAATAATTAATGGTGAAGTAAACCATTTTTATTATTATAAATGTTGAAAGTTGATTATTGTTTATTTATTAATAATCAAACCGGTAATATTAAAATTTAAAATTTATTAATGGAGGTTTATGAAGTCTTAAAGCTCTGTTTATAATTTAATGAATTTTTAAGCGAATTAATATTAATAATAATATAAGTTAAGTTTAAAATTGAAGTTTAAATTAAAATTCTTATTGGAATTATATTTAATTGGATTTTATAAAATCTAAGATTTGATGAAGTTATAAAACCCAAGTTTTATTAAATATATAGTTAGAACGAGTTATTAGAAATGGCTTATGAATGGAAAAAAAGTATAAAATATGAAATTAAAGTATTGGAACCTAACTAGAGATAAGTTAAGTTAAACGATTTTTTGAGTATTAATCTGATGTTAGTCTTACCCTTCGGGGTTGATACTTAAGGGATTATTTTCTTCCTAATTTACGGTCAGGGACTGATGAATGTTGAAATGGAAATCGAAACTGAAACCCAAATTGGAATTAAAGTGGTTAGGCGAGTTAAGTTATAATGATGTGATGTAAATTCTCTATATTAAATAAGGGATGAAGTTTTATCGAGATATAACTAAAATCGGTTTGAAATAAACTTATTTGAAGTTTATAAAGGGTTCTATTTACAATGGAACTAAGGCTTGTATATATATGTTTTAAAAGATTGTTAAAATCAATAGAGAAGGTTTTCAAATAATAGTTTACTTAATACTTAAATTAAGTTAACGTGGTTAAGATTGGAATAAGGTTTCCAAACAGAGAGCATGGTATTATAAACTATAGATCGAAAAGTTTTATAAGTTGAATAGAAGCTTTGGAGTATAATATTATTTTTGAAATAAGAAGTAAAAAATAAGTTCTAAATGTTGAAAAATTTAATAATTCTGATTAACGAATGGAAATTAAAAGGCATAAGTGATGCTGTGTAATAAACCAGTGGATCTATTATTTTATGATTATTTATTTTGATAGTTAAATAACCTACTATCAAAATGTGGCCTAATGCGTTATTGATATGGAAAGACTGAGAACAAATTTATATTCGAAAACCATTCTGACCATTGAATACGAAAACGAAGATGATATTTGATGCTGATCGAGATGGAGCAATTGAAGATCGTAAATCTTCATGAGCGGAAGAACTATTGTTGAGTTTCTCTAGCTAATCCCCATAGAAATTTTGATAGTGATTCTATCATGATTGGAATTTACGTATTTTAAGGACTACTCGCTAGTAATACATAGAATGATTACCAGGAGATGGTAGGAGGGTGCCTTTGGTTTGTCTAGTCATTGGGCAACTCGTATGTCCAGATGTCTAAATGAATATTTCCAAAGGGGTCTCGTATATTGATCTCTTCAAACATACTAAGTTTGTTGGCGAAGAAGGAAACGTCTTTAACTTTACACCCAGAGTATTTTTGTGGAAATCAATTAATGATTTTCCGATGAATATGACTATGTGGTATTCAATGTGAATGGTGGCCAGATGTTCTAAAAGGTAATTATAACCTCAAGACTCATCCATAGGGAAATGGAAAAAATCGGGCAGGAAACATGACTAAGTGGATCGCTCCTATTAGGGTGTATTGTCTCCATTTAGAGAAAATTCATTTTTTGTTGTCGTATCTCTTAGGAAAATAGTAGTTGCGCAACCGTTGGAGATAATATATTCGATACACTTAAGAGAAATGAGTGGTCGGTCATGTGTGGTTGGATTGCGAGATGTTATTGTTGAACCCAGTGTATTTCTCTCTAGAGATACACTATCGGGAGGTGATTCCATACCTTGTCATAGTCAGAATCCATTATCCAATAAGACAACACGGTTTTTGATTATAGACTGTATGTATAGCATGTGATGCAAGAATTATACTAGAAGGTTAATAATTTGATTTAGACATTATTATAATATCAGAAAAGATATGATTTCAAATTGTTTTAGGTTATCGTAAGGTTAAGACAATCCATGTTTATATGTGGATTGGTCTTACGATTATATTTTTCTTTCAAAAAGAATTTTACTTTAAAATCAAGGTTTATGATACCCATAAACTTAGTAAGTTTTCTCATTTTGGTTCACCAGACTGATCCTGGCATTTGCAATGCTTGAGTCAGACCGAGATTTACAAGTTCAGACTATCGGATGATGTGAAGTTCAGAGACAAGCTAGAGGTGATCAGACGTATGACTTATATCTAGTATTTATTCTGCTTTGCGTTATACATACGGAAAGGTTGTTATAACTGCCCTGATGTATTGATGTACTCTGATGGTTGTAAGTATTATTTCAAGCTCTCAATAAATATTTATTTCTATATTATATTATACTCCATGGTGATATGAAACTCTAATTCTATGTTGGTTCTTCTTCTTATTCTTACATTCTAATGTTTCTTTCTTTCCTCACCCTTTGATTTCTTTATTTTAGCTTTTCGGGTTTTCGATACTTGAGTTTGGACACGGGATGTATTAGTGTCAAAATCTAAGAGTCGAAATTCCCAAGACGCTACTGTTGGTATCAGAGCTAATGGTTTAGTAATAACTTTGGCTATGTGGCGTAAATTTATGGAGATTGGGTTAGTAATACTCTAGATTGAGTTTGAGTGTATACATAAGAGAGCTTATTTGAGGATCTTATATACAATTATTTTGTATTGTGTTGTTTGATCAGTTCAAGTTGAACTAATAATTGATACAATATTGTTTTGTAAAGTGAGTAAATGAAATAATTTTTCCCAAAATATACTTTTATATAGATTTTTTTAATCAAATTATTAGTTTGTTGATTGATTTGAATGAGAATTCAAATGAGGTTGTAAATTTAAATGGTTTAATATGACTAGAAGAGGATTTCACATAGAATTTGTGAATAAGAATTTTAACATGGAATTAATCAGAATATAATTGAAGCTAATTTAAATAAAAATCAGAAGATGAAAAGCGAAATAATCAAAAGATTTTCAATTGATTTAGGCTATGTTGATTGTGCATTGTTTGTTATTTGGATGATAAATTGGTTGAACAAAATTTATTAGTAAAATTAAATAAATTGAAAACTTCATTAACTTAAGAAATAAATTCAATAGAATGAATTTGAATAGAATCACATATGGAATGAAACTAAATGATTTAACCCTATATTTTTTATTTGCATTGTATATTGAGTTAGCGAAGGTTAGAGAGGAAGATCTATTAATTGCTTTGCTTCGTAATTAGAGTATCGATTGCCCGACATATAGGTAAACCTTAATTATATTGATTGGGTGTTTGATTTTATACCCCTAAGTTGGGTAGCCGCTTGGCTTTGTTTTTTTTATTGATATGAAAGCCACAGAGTAGCGTTTGTAGTTATTTCGGTCGAGCCGTGCAGAGGAGGTGCTGGCGAATTTTTCATAAATTTTTAATACTTAAAGTATTTTTGATAACATTCTAAAACAATTATTTTTTAAATAATTCGGTTTGGAGCATTCTTCTTACTTGGTAATTTCAGGGACAAAAATTTTTTAAGGGGGAAGAATGTAACAACCCCAATTTTTCGTTCATTTGAATATTTAAACATGTTTTATATATTATATTTGAGATATTAATGGATTTTAATATAGAATTCGTTTATCAAACGATGACTGAACATTTAAATTTATATTTAATTTAAAATGAACTCGTAACTTCGCGATATTTGGTAATATTGAGTTTTGAACTATAATTGAATATGAAGAATCTATTATAAGTCAGAATTCTGTGAAACAAGAAACGTTTGAATCTATTAGATTACAAGTTTCTAATAAAAGAGAAAAAAACAAAATTTTATCCTATATATTGTGAGTTATATCCAAATCAAATTTTCAAATAGTCACTATGGAATTGTTTATAAACGATAATGTTTATTTAATGAATATAAAAGGAATTTCTGTATAATTTGGATGTCGTTTGACTCGAAAATGTTAACTTTGACTTATAAATCAATATTGGTTGAATTTGAAGTGATATATTATTTTATGTGGATATATACGAAGATAATAATTTATTATTATTAAATTTAATTTTTTTTAGATGTATTTATATTTATCGGTATTATATAAGCCTCTAAAATAGCTATTTTTCAAACAATCTCTGTTTTCGACGAAATGAATTTTATTGGAATACTATAGCTAATTATCGCTAGATTTCTATTTTGGAGCAAATCAGAGTTGTTTTGTGAGCATGCGATATTTGAAATTGAGAACTGATAAATATATTGAAATTAAAGTAACGCCTTTATACAAACGGAGACAGTTTTCAACAAAATTAATTTTGTTGGATTCGGAATGTCTAGACATAGCAGTGTATCTATTTCTGTGATGTTTTGAGATTGTGTGTGACAGTACGTATATTTAACGTTCTACATTAAATAAAGATCAATTAAATAACCATATTGAATAAAAATAAAATAATTAAACTTTATCCCTAAGAAAATAAATTGAAGTACATGCCTATTAAACATTTCTTCACCTATTTAGGTACCAACCTAATGCCCAAGTACAAACGTACCTAAAAGCTCCCATTAAAGAAATAAAATACCCTACATACTGAACCATGCCTATATGCTGAATCATACACTGCCTTGATCCTTCAAACCAATGTATAGTTCTTCCAACCTTTAAAGTATGGCTTGCTCATCCCTTAGCTGGCTCCACATATGTACCTCAGCGACAAACCTTCAATGCAAATGTACAAAACTTCATGCCCAAGGATACCACATAGCATGTATTTTCAAATTAACAACTATCTATATTTTGAAGCCTAAGTATATGCTAACGATGTACCCTTAGAAAGAGATACTGATTTTATCCATATTTCTCGCCTATATATAAGGTGCACACTTCGATTGTTTTTTCCTCCAGCATGAAGAAAACCAAAAGCTTCAAGTGTTCAAAAATGGTGATTCGACTCTTTGAAAATTTCTTACTCCTTGTGTACTTAGTTAAAAATCACCAAACTCATTGCAATCACCCCTAACATCCATCGCTACATTTATAACGTCTTAGAATTTCAAGTTTCGATGTTCCACAATGAAAATTGCGACCTATGGAGATTTAAAGGTGGATTGGCGATTTCGAGGGTTGGATAGTGATCAACGAAGCAAGTAGCTCGCATGGTGTTTTTTTGGAAAAATCTAGCATCAAAAAGTTGTGCACCTGGAGTGGGGGAGAGCGAAGTCAGTCGACACTAGAGTACGTCGGAGGAGAGCACGTGGCATTGGAGAGTCGACCTTAGGCATAGGAGTGGATCAGTGATTATATTTTGGTGATTCGTAGGGTTTGTTGTGGTGTCACGTATAAACGTGCATGGTAATGCACGAAATGGATTTCAGGAAATAAACGAAGGATAGGGAAGAAGAAGATTCTATAGCAAATTGTATGGCACTGTTTTGGGCTGGACGTGATTGGTAAGGGTCCGTTATAATTAAATTAACTTTAAATTAAAGTAAAAGCTTTTATAATCTTGTCTACTTATCTCGCACATATATTATCAGAATTGCACATGGTTTGTCACATCGGAATCGTACGGATGTAGTCTTCGAGAGATTACAACAAAAACCTCTTTTTGTAACAGGCAATATCTGTTGCACTAGACCTAGTGCAATAGATTCGCGCCCATATATACAACCGAAGTTGTAATAGGTCTTCTCTTTTCGCAACAATTTTTGCCAGTTGCAGTAGACTTTTTTGCAGCTGGCCTCTGTTGTGGCAACAGATCATTTTATAACAACAAATGTCAGTTGCAACCTGAAATAGACGTTGGAAAAATGAGATATTACGACTATTTATGAAAGTTGCAATATGATTATTTGCAACACTACATGCCCGTTGCAAAATTAAGAAAACCCATTTGCCTACTATAATCCATTATCATCTGCATTTGATAATGTTATTATGAAAACATATATTATCAACAAATAAATAAACATATATTATCAAGAAATAATGAATATTTTGTTTCAATACAGATTTAATACTACATACGATTGCGGCAAAAGTTCACAAATTTTCCATACACTATTCACATATACAATAATTTCTATCCCCTCCTATAGAACATTTTTTGAAAATACAATTTTTCTATATGTTCCAAATATTTTTTTTCTAATTAACTTAAATGGTGGTGTTTATCTTCTCATTCAAGCCCTTGTGCAAATGAAAATCTCTTCTACCTGTCAAATAACAATGGAATTCAAAAAGAGTAAGCAGTGCACAAGCCAAATAGCATTAAACATATTCATTTATATGGAAAAATAAAATTTATAGATTAATAGTGTGATGGAGTGCATGAAAAAAAAATAGGACAACCAATGATACGGCTTAGTGGCACAAACGTAAGGAACCAGTGTATGAAGAAATAATAGTTGTTGGAAAACATACACTTAAGTACAAGGACATGGAGTAGATGAGATAATATATAGGACTTAATGATCTTGAAGAAATAAACGTGAAACATGTATACCCTACTTCAAGAATAAAACTATAACCTTTCCTTTGTCTAGTAAGAAAAGAGTTTTTAGTGTCTTTGAATAAGTACAACAGTTCTAGCTATGTTTACTCAAATTTGGAAGCTTGTCTGGGGTAGAAGGTAACTAAAGAGCATTCTATATTGGAGCATACACAGACATAACTCTAACCTATGATCTTCCTAAATTTCCATGGTATAGCAGAGTATGTAACAGATATACATTTGAAAATATTGAACATTGTGCTATGAAAGTTATTAGGAATGCCATAAGCCCACTAAGGAACCTTGCTCACCTACGGATTAACATTAACACTTGCTATGTCTTTTGCAAAAGCAGGAAGGAGCAACATCTTCACATATATTTCAAATCTTACATCTCTTACTTCCTTTGGATAAGAACCAAATATAGAGGTGGTTATGGGAACCTATACAGGACATAAAAATTGAATGGACAAACAAATACGAAACTTTAAAATGGAAGTGCTTCTGTTGGTACCAGCTGCTAAATATGTTGAAGGTTTATATTACTTTCACTTGAAAACAAAGAAATGGGAGAATTTTCAGTAACAAACACAAACTCGGGATAGGTGTAACACCCCACTCCCGCTATGGTCACTCGCTAAGGGAATGCCATAACATCGGTGGAGTATTTTAAGTGAATATAGAACAGCAAAATTACAGCAAGACAGATATAACTAATGCTTGAAAATTTAAAACATCATTTCATTGCAGCGGAAAGTAAAACATGTTTGGTTACATCACAAAACCATAATAAGAGTCAAGTACAAAATATCCATCCTGATAAATAAAAATACATAATCCCAATACATGAACTGATAGCCATAAAAGAAAAGGGTAAGATGAGCTCTACATCTAGGGTCCAAGCTCCAAGAGAGTAATAAAAGCAGCCTGATCAAAGCCCACTCGTGCTTGGCCCACTCTGAGAACCTGAGGGTTGGGAAAAAAGATAAAAACAATGGGGTCAGACATAAGTCTGAGCGAGTCCTATAACTTTAACAATACAATCATTAAAGTAATTAGGGTATGATATAACTTGGTACGGTGTGACTGGGGATAATGACTACACTCAGTAGCCAATCAGACTTAGAATGAACTAAGATAACGATAAAGACGCATTTACCCACCCAAGGATAATTACTACACTGCACCACACCAGTCATTCCTACTTAAAGATTGATCCCTCCCAAGGACTTAGAAAATTTACCCAGTAGTTTCGTGTACCCCTAGCTAACTACATAGGTGCCTTCTGCCCCTATCTCCACTAGGTGTACCCACTACTCCCAAGCGATCGGCTCCCTACCGTAGATACCCGTGCTGGCCCCACAATGGGGTGTATCACTCCCTAAAGTGGCAACCCGATACAACAAATGGTGCACGGCTTATATCTACACGATGCAACAACGTCTTACCTACCAGCCCGGGTCCACACACGCATATGAAACCCGTTGGACTCGCGTTGCCACCGCTACCCCGTTTTGGCCTCTTATAGTCAAGCCCAATATGCGTGTCCCATCCTCGACTTGAGTCGAGCCCACTAAGATACGTTTGGGATATTGGTTGAGATGGGCCCCCACAAGCTACCCACCTAAGCTTGTCATTTCTAGTGTATACCACTTAACCCTTTAATCATGTTTTAATTACATGTTCCACTTTGGTTAAGTATTCTAATTGTATTTTCTATTGCCACCCAAGGCAACCACTAGATTTCCACATGCCACCCAAGGCACCCACTTAACCCCTCATGTCCCTCTACATGCTAATATGGTTAAGTGTTTCTTAATTAATTAGTTAAGATCATGACCTCATAAAGACCTCTCACATTAGACCACCTTTTATGACTGCTGGATATGCCGGTTGGGTCCGGGCAGACTTCCGTCATAAAAAGGGTCTAACCTCGTGTCTTTACTTTAATCACGTATTTAATTTATGACTAAGACCTCTCACATTGGGCCAATCATTTGTAGCTGCTGGATTGCCGGTCGGTTCCGGGCAGACTTCCGCTATAAAAGGGTCCAACCTCGTGTCTTAGTTGATTAATTACACCTAATTAATCACCCCCATAATTTGTATTAATTATCCCTAATTAATTACACATTTTTAAGAATATGGGTAGACCTAACTCAATAGGTAAATTTCCAATTCCATAGTATGGGTAGACCTAACTTAATAGGTAAATTCCCAACTCCATAATATGGGTAGACCTAACTTAATAGGTAAATTCCCAATTATGTCCATTCATTTTATGTTATGCTTAAGCATACCAACTTTACACATTTCTATTAACATGCATATTAACCCCATCGTTTCCCACGTAATTCGTTCTCATGACATAAAATATAAATGGGAAGATTCATCATACATGTAATGGGTTCAACTTAGCACAACATTGGCATTTACATGGGTTTAAAAGGTGTCAACTTGCATCATAACATTAAACCCAACTAGCATAAATCATTAACCCAAACTTGCATATGAACTTGCATATAAACTTGCATATGAACTTGCATAACATGTCATACATAGAGGCAAACTTGCATATGTTATGCATATCATAAAAAGAGACAAACTTGCATATGAACTTGCATATAAACTTGCATATGAACTTGCATAACATGTCATACATAGAGGCAAACTTGCATATGTTATGCATATCATAAAAATAGACAAACTTGCATAAGAACTTGCATATAAACTTGCATATGAACTTGCATATGAACTTGCATATAAACTTGCATATGAACTTGCATAACATGTCATACATAGAGGCAAACTTGCATATGTTATGCATATCATAAAAAGAGACAAACTTGCATATGAATTTATAACATATGACAACCACAACTTGCATAGATCCACATTTACAACCATAGCCTCATAATATCCTATCCTAATTAGTTTAGCAATTGCTTGCTAAAGGCATAGGAACTCACAAATAACCAATTAGCACTCCAATGAGGAAGATTAAGTTGATAGAGTGGATTAGAACTTGATTAGAGTTGATTTGAGATGCTAACTTCCTCTCAACTTTGGTGGAGGCTCCTTCTAGTTTTAATTTGATGGCATGAGGCCCTTGAATCTATTTTTAGTATGAATTAGGGTAGTCTTAGGGTGTATTTATAGATTAGGCAAGTGTTTTAGGCCATTAGATTAACCCTAAATTAGATTAGGGCCATCAGATCTCGGAAGCTTCCAGAAAACAGCCCCAAAACACAGCCAAACCCTAAAATGGTGCACCAGGCCAAACTGGCCGAGCACCCCCTGTCGACACCCAAGTCGACAGGGCTGTCGACTTGGTCCTAGCCAAGTCGACTGCCCAGTCGACAGGGCTGTCGACTTGGGTAGCTAGGCGGGAATTTTCCCACCTGCGCCCAATGGCCCCAATTTCGAAATTTGAACCTGAATTTTAAATCTGTTTTGAACTTTGAATTTTCTGTAAACTTCATTGGGCCATAACTGGGCCATACGGACTCCGATTTACAAAATTTCGGACTCTATTTCGCGTATTTTTCCGAGATGAACGTAATGACGCAACCCGTTTCCCCCAATTCTCACATCTGAGATTATTTATTCTGCAATTAGTGAATTTTAGCATTAACTGAAATTCGGGGTGTTACATTCTCCCCTCCTTAAAGGATTTCGTCCCCGAAATCTCTAAGCTAAGGAGAATTCATATCCTACCATCCAAACAACCATCTACTCAATCCATCAAACACGGGCATCCATTGTCCTTAAAACAATTTCTAATGATGTATGAGCATATGCAAAAAGTGTGTGTATATGTTCCCTATCTAATGTATGAACATATGCAAACCATGATAGTGCCATGCATCCATTATGTATGCGAGAGAACCCTATCGACACATACAATATCTACATGAGTGCACAATCATTCACCAAAATGCATCATCCATATGATAACACAATCATTATACATCCATAAATAAAGCTACCTACACACAATTATATGCAATATGCAATATGAAGTGACTGAGCCGATCTAGTGTCTAGAGTGTGTGTATATGCATACACGAGCAACCACTAGCAAACACTTGCATCCACATGCATCCATCAACCATAACATGTCTCAAACACATGTCTCAACCATAGGTTTACCCTATCTAAAGGTCAAAAGTACTAACGAGAGGACATACTAAAGATAAGATAAGTACTAGACAAACGATAAAGGAGAAGTTAAAAGACATACCCTCAAAAAGGAATGGGTACAATGAACGCATCTTCGCTTCCGTCTCCCAAGTAGCGTTGCCCTCATCTTCTCCCCATTGTACTTTAACTAGTTGAACCTCTCGATTCCTCAATTTCCTAGTCTCTGACCCAAGGATGCGAGTATGAGCTCGTCGAATAGTCGCATCACGCTCTACTTCCACTTCTCTAAGCAAGCTCGGCTCTACCACCTCTGCGGTCTCATGTAGGCACTTCCTCAAATGTGACACATGGAATACATCATGTACACCACTAAGTCTGTCGGGCAACTCCACTCTATAGGCCATCTGTCCAATCCTTTCCTTAATAGGAAACGGTCCAACAAACCTTGGTGCTAACTTCCCAACAGATCCAAAGCGAACCACATTCCGTAACGGAGACACTTTGACAAAGACCATGTCCCCAACATCAAACTCAAGATCCGTCCTCCTCTTGTCCGCATAAGATTTCTGTCTGTCTTGCGCCGCTTTCATCCTTCTTCTAATCAAATCAATCTTTTCCGAAGTCTCTCTAACCATATCGGGCCCAAGAAAGATCTTATCCGTAGATTCCCACCAACATGTAGGTGATCGACAAGGCCTTCCATAAAGAGCTTCGAAAGGAGCCATGCCAATACTAGACTGAAAGCTGTTATTATATGCGAACTCCACCAATGGAAGATGCTCTTCCCATGTACCTCCAAAGTCCAAGATACATAGCCTCAAAAGGTCTTCTAAAATACGATTCACTCTCTCAGTCTGGCCGTCCGTCTGAGGATGATATGCGGTGCTCAAACACAACTGAGTCCCCACCGCCTCTTGCAAACTCTTCCAAAACTCGCTAGTGAAGATAGGATCTCGATCGCTCACAATACTGGAAGGTACACCATGCAATCTAACAATCTCTCGAATGTAAACTGAAGCTAGCCATGGAGCAGTCCTCTTACTCTTCACGGGTATGAAATGGGCGCTCTTAGTAAGTCTGTCTACCACAACCCAAATTCCCGTATTACCCTTCCTCGATCTTGGTAATCCATCGACAAAATCCATCGAGACACTATCCCACTTCCATAGCGGAACTTCCAATGGGTGAAGCAACCCTCCGGGTTTCTTTTGCACCGCTTTCACTTGCTGGCACACCAAGCATCTAGCGACATACTCGGCCACGTCTTTCTTCATACCGTCCCAAAAGAAAACTCGCTTCATGTCTTGGTACATCTTGTCCCCACCGGGATGAATGGTCATCTTTGAACGATGTGCATCATCCAAAATAGCCTTCCTCAAACCTTCGTCTTGCGGTACACAAAGTCTACCGTCTCTACGCAACCACCCCTTATCATCTAGGGTGTACCTACTCAAATGGCTGGATGACTCCCCCCTTATGAGCTTCTCTACTAACTCAACCAACTGTGGGTCGTCTCGCTGTGCCTCACCAATCCGTCCCAAAAGACTAGGTCTAACTTCCAAGGAAGCTAGCAAACCGGGTACAAAGTCAACGGAAGGTCTAAAATCAAACATCGAGATGAATTCCAAGCTTTTCCATTCCACGAATAATGGACTCAAGGTCAACCTTTTTCTGCTTAAGGCGTCTGCCACCACGTTACCCTTGCCAGGGGTATATGCTATATCAAAATCATAGGACGCTAAGAATTCCATCCACCTTTGCTGCCTCAAATTCAAATCCTTCTGAGAGAATAAGTACTTCAAAGATTTGTGGTCTGTGAACAATTCGAACCTCTCGCCAAGAAGATAATGGCGCCATGACTTAAGCGCAAAAACAATAGCGGCCAACTCTAGATCATGGGTAGGGTAATTTTTCTCATGCACTCTCAACTGCCTTCCACCATAGGCTATTACCTTTCCTCTTGCATTAAGACTGCGCCTAGTCCTGTTCCACAAGCATCGGTGTAAACAACAAATGGCTTACTCCCATCTGGCAGCACTAAAACTGGAGCGGTGGTTAAAGCTCTCTTTAACCGTCGGAACGCATCCTCACAATCTACGTCCCATGTGAAAACAAGATTCTTCTTCATTAAGCGGGTTAATGGAGCTGATATCTTCGCAAAGTCTTTGATAAACTTCCTATAGTAGCCCGCCAACCCTAAGAAACTTCTTACTTCGGTAGCATTCTTCGGAACCTTCCAATCTTGAATTGATACTACCTTCGCGGGATCCACAACTATCCCTTCCTTGGAGACCACGTGCCCTAAGAACCGCACTTCCTTCCTCCAGAAGTGACATTTAGAGAATTTAGCCTTAAGGCTATGTGCTCGAAGAGTCTCTAACACTTCCCTAAGATGTAGGGCATGCTCTTCTTCACTCTTAGAAAATACTAAGATATCATCCACAAAGACCACCACGAACTTATTAAGGAACTCCCTGAACACCCTACTCATCAAATTAACAAAGTATGCAGGGGCGTTCGTCAACCCAAATGGCATCACCAGCCACTCATAGAAACCATCCGGAGTCCTAAAGGCAGTCTTGTCTATGCTATCCTCAGCCACCCTCAACTGATGAAACCCCGTGGCTAAGTCCAACTGAGAAAACACTGAAGCGCCAACCAACTGATCGAAAAGATCGTCAATCCTCGGTAATGGGTGTCTATTCTTCTTTGTGAGCTTGTTGAGTTCTCTATAGTCTACACAAAGTCTGAGGGACCCATCCGCCTTCATAGCAAAAACTACTGGAGCACCCCACTCCGATATACTTCGTCTTATGAACCCCTTCTCAAGCAACTCCCCTACTTGCTTATGGAGTTCCCTCCTCTCACGAGGAGCCATGTGGCGCACTAGTAAAGATACAGGTTTAGCATTATCCACCAGATATATTCGGAAGTCAATCTCCCGCTTCGGAGGTAAGCCCTTCACGTCCTCAAACACATCTGAGTATTCCCGGACCACTCTAACAGATTGCAAACTCTCGACCGAAGCGTCAAGCGATTCATGATAACTTAGCATAACAGAATCCATGGGATTACAAGAGATCTCGAGAGTGTTACCCAAGCGGGTCATGAGCCTAACAACTCTCCTTTCGCAATCAAGAACGGCACCATTACTGGATAACCAGTCCATGCCCAAAATCAACCCATAGCCCGTGAAGCCCAAAACAAAAGCATCACATCTAAACTCAATGCTAAGTATAGAAATCTTCAAACCCAAACATATCATGGACAAATAAGTGGAGCCCCCAATTGGGTTTGAAACAACCAAGGAATCATCTACTAGACTGGTGTCTAAGTGCAGTGACTCAACTAATGATGATGAGATAAACGAATGCGATGCGCCAGAATCAAACAATGTACGGACAGGATGATCAAATAGAAAAACCAGACTTTCAACGGAAATAGTTCTACCTCTTTCCTGAATCGGTGGAACCGCGAGAGCCTGTACTTGCCCCCTAGCCTGACCCGGTGCCATAAGTGCTTGCACCTGTCCTCCTGAGGTAGATCCCGTCCTTTGCCCCTTCTTAGGGCAATCCTTCACTAGATGCCCTACTTCGCCACAGTGATAGCAGCCAGTCTTCTTCTTCTTTCGACAATCTTTGCTTATGTGGCCTGGTATCCCGCAATTGAAGCACTTCTTCTTCCCCTTGCCACCGTTGCCTTTCCCACCTTTGTTTTGTTGTTGTTGCTGAGGTCTCTTTTGATCTCCATTCTTCTCGGGTGCCTTATTAGCATTGGGACCCTTCTCTTCTTCATGCATGAGTGCCATGTCAACTAGCTTCTCAAAGGTGGCCCCCATAGGGATATGAGTCATAGCCAATCCATGCATCGGTTCATTCAAGCCTTTCACGAACCTCAAAGCCTTCTTCTCCGGTGTATTCACCATGTCTATGCCAAACCTTGCCAATTGATTAAACTTGTTGACATATTCCTTCACTGAGAGATTTCCTTGCTTTAGAGTCAAGAATCTTTCCATATACAAGTTTTCCTCCGCCCTTGAGAGATACTTTGCCACAAATCTTTGCCTAAAATCCGCCCAAGAGTCAACGGGGCGTTCTCCATTAGTGACCTCCCACCAGAATGAGGCCTCTCCCTTCATTAACCAAGCAGCTAACTTGACTTTCTTTCCTTCTTCCATCTCAAAGATATCTATCAACTCTTCCACCTCCTTAAGCCAATCTCTAGCCTCCACAAAAGTTTCAGATCCTTGAAAAGGTTTCCCTCCCATAGCTTTAGATTCCTTGCAAGTTTTAGCAAAAGTATCTGTGCGAGGAGGAGGAGGGGGAGGAGGAAGATCGGGTGCTACGGTTGTTGGAGGAACATTTGCTGGACCCGCAGTGGCGGCCCTAGCCTCCATCAATCTCCTATACCATACTGGTATCGTCACACCGTCCGGAAAGTTAAGATCCTCAGCCATGCTGAAACGAAAAAGGAAAGATTCAAAACGGAGAATTCGAAAGATAAAGATATGGCTATTGGGGATTATGCTTTTCTTTCAAAAACTTTTCTCTTTAAAGACATGTTTTTGAAAATATTTCTTCCAAAAATGTTTTTAGAAAAATAGTTTTCTAAAAATTTTATCTGTTCCGGTAACCTTTGCTCTGATACCACGTGTAACACCCCACTCCCGCTATGGTCACTCGCTAAGGGAATGCCATAACATCGGTGGAGTATTTTAAGTGAATATAGAACAGCAAAATTACAGCAAGACAGATATAACTAATGCTTGAAAATTTAAAACATCATTTCATTGCAGCGGAAAGTAAAACATGTTTGGTTACATCACAAAACCATAATAAGAGTCAAGTACAAAATATCCATCCTGATAAATAAAAATACATAATCCCAATACATGAACTGATAGCCATAAAAGAAAAGGGTAAGCTGAGCTCTACATCTAGGGTCCAAGCTCCAAGAGAGTAATAAAAGCATCATGATCAAAGCCCACTCGTGCTGGGCCCACTCTGAGAACCTGAGGGTTGGGAAAAAAGATAAAAACAACGGGGTCAGACATAAGTCTGAGCGAGTCCTATAACTTTAACAATACAATCATTAAAGTAATTAGGGTATGATATAACTTGGTACGGTGTGACTGGGGATAAATGACTACACTCAGTAGCCAATCAGACTTAGAATGAACTAAGATAACGATAAAGACGCATTTACCCACCCAAGGATAATTACTACACTGCACCACACCAGTCATTTCTACTTAAAGATTGATCCCTCCCAAGGACTTAGAAAATTTACCCAGTAGTTTCGTGTACCCCTAGCTGACTACATAGGTGCCGTCTGCCCCTATCTCCACTAGGTGTACCCACTACTCCCAAGCAATCGGCTCCCTACCGTAGATACCCGTGCTGGCCCCACAATGAGGTGTATCACTCCCCAAAGTGGCAACCCGATACAACAAATGGTGCACGGCTTATATCTACACGATGCAACAACGTCTTACCTACCAGCCCGGGTCCACACACGCATATGAAACCCGTTGGACTCGCGTTGCCACCGCTACCCCGTTTTGGCCTCTTATAGTCAAGCCCAATATGCGTGTCCCGTCCTCGACTTGAGTCGAGCCCACTAAGATACGTTTGGGATATTGGTTGAGATGGGCCCCCACAAGCTACCCACCTAAGCTTGTCATTTCTAGTGTATACCACTTAACCCTTTAATCATGTTTTAATTACATGTTCCACTTTGGTTAAGTATTCTAATCGTATTTTCTATTGCCACCCAAGGCAACCACTAGATTTCCACACGCCACCCAAGGCACCCACTTAACCCCTCATGTCCCTCTACATGCTATATGGTTAAGTGTTTCTTAATTAATTAGTTAAGATCATGACCTCATAAAGACCTCTCACATTAGACCACCTTTTATGACTGTTGGATATGCCGGTTGGGTCCGGGCAGACTTCCGTCATAAGAAGGGTCTAACCTCGTGTCTTTACTTTAATCACGTATTTAATTTATGACTAAGACCTCTCACATTGGGCCAATCATTTGTAGCTGCTGGATTGCCGGTCGGTTCCGGGCAGACTTCCGCTACAAAAGGGTCCAACCTCGTGTCTTAGTTGATTAATTACACCTAATTAATCACCCCCATAATTTGTATTAATTATCCCTAATTAATTACACATTTTTAAGAATATGGGTAGACCTAACTCAATAGGTAAATTCCCAATTCCATAGTATGGGTAGACCTAACTTAATAGGTAAATTCCCAACTCCATAATATGGGTAGACCTAACTTAATAGGTAAATTCCCAATTATGTCCATTCATTTTATGTTATGCTTAAGCATACCAACTTTACACATTTCTATTAACATGCATATTAACCCCATCGTTTCCCACGTAATTCGTTCTCATGACATAACATATAAATGGGAAGATTCATCATACATGTAATGGGTTCAACTTAGCACAACATTGGCATTTACATGGGTTTAAAAGGTGTCAACTTGCATCATAACATTAAACCCAACTAGCATAAATCATTAACCCAAACTTGCATATGAACTTGCATATAAACTTGCATATGAACTTGCATAACATGTCATACATAGAGGCAAACTTGCATATGTTATGCATATCATAAAAAGAGACAAACTTGCATATGAACTTGCATATAAACTTGCATATGAACTTGCATAACATGTCATACATAGAGGCAAACTTGCATATGTTATGCATATCATAAAAAGAGACAAACTTGCATATGAACTTATAACATATGACAACCACAACTTGCATAGATCCACATTTACAACCATAGCCTCATAATATCCTATCCTAATTAGTTTAGCAATTGCTTGCTAAAGGCATAGGAACTCACAAATAACTAATTAGCACTCCAATGAGGAAGATTAAGTTGCTAGAGTGGATTAGAACTTGATTAGAGTTGATTTGAGATGCTAACTTCCTCTCAACTTTGGTGGAGGCTCCTTCTAGTTTTAATTTGACGGCATGAGGCCCTTGAATCTATTTTTAGTATGAATTAGGGTAGTCTTAGGGTGTATTTATAGATTAGGCAAGTGTTTTAGGCCATTAGATTAACCCTAAATTAGATTAGGACCATCAGATCTCGGAAGCTTCCAGAAAACAGCCCCAAAACACAGCCAAACCCTAAAATGGTGCACCAGGCCAAACTGGCCGAGCACCCCCTGTCGACACCCAAGTCGACAGGGCTATCGACTTGGTCCTAGCCAAGTCGACTGCCCAGTCGACAGGGCTGTCGACTTGGGTAGCTAGGCGGGAATTTTCCCACCTGCGCCCAATGGCCCCAATTTCTCTAAATTTGAACCTGAATTTTAAATCTGTTTTGAACTTTGAATTTTCTGTAAACTTAATTGGGCCATAACTGGGCCATACGGACTCCGATTTACAAAATTTCGGACTCTATTTCGCGTATTTTTCCGAGACGAACGTAATGACGCAGCCTGTTTCCCCCAATTCTCACATCTGAGATTATTTATTCTGCAATTAGTGAATTTTAGCATTAACTGAAATTCGGGGTGTTACAATAGGTAAGTACGAGGAAATGTCCAATGAGATATACTAAGCTATGAGACACTCCCTATTTAATTACAGTCAAAATGAAATGGAGGTGTGGAGATGTACATGGCTATATATTTGTGACGCCCGCCCCATACCATCGGACACTTCCTCGAAATGCGCTGTGTCAATGCCCGACAAGCACCAGACGATCGTCAAAAAGGTTGAAACGATGAATCAACAAGAACCTGTAGTATATCTCACAGCACATGGAGTAAGATATAATAATAACATAACTTGACACAAAACAGGCGAGACAGTGCATAAGCTGAAAACTAAACCATATCCATAAATGTAGCAGAATCCAAAATACAACTTAAGATCCAAACCATTATTACAACTTCAAAATATTGTCTCTAAAAAGGAAATAAAAGAGGTACATTACCAATGCCCAAAGTAGTGGCCAACAACAACATAGGGAGAATATATGTATATAGTACGGGGAAGCCTCATGTTCGTCTCCGGACAGCTACTTATGCATAACCACCTAACATGTCTCTAGTCTGCTCATTTAGGAGCACCCAGAGTAATAAGAAGAGACATAAAACTCTAGGTCAAGACAAAAGTCTGGTATGAGCGATAGGAAATCTATACCACTGAATATAGCAATAAGAGGTATAAGTAATCATACCTGACCTGGACCTGCAACCAAAGAGTTAGCACAACAGGATGTACAATACTCTAAGGTAACACTAACATATAGTGTAAAAATGGGAGTGTGCGTGTCATGGTGATAGCAAACGTCAAACATAGCAATCATCCTCACATCTCTCAGTCAGTGCGTAAAACATACGATATCCACCGCTTTGATCACCAGATCTATTGGGGACATGACGGAGACCCACTCCGTCCAACTATTTCTATGACCACTTTGCCCTTTGAGGCCATCACGGAGTCCCACCTCGCAATTGTTACTCTGACCCCACTGCACTGGTCCATAGTCAAAAACCCTAACAAGTTAACCAGTCCATACAGCCCTGGCTCTGGTTCGTCTATATGCCCTCTCTCTCAATGGTGAACCAAAGTTATCGATATCGATAACTCCTTTGCACACGTCCCGCAGCAAAGCCCAACTCTAGAAGTTAACTCGCCGGTTCCCATTAGGATCCTGAGGAATAACTTCTCATTTGGACTTCCTTTGCATCTCGGGTTTTGGTTGGATTGGAGCTGATCTTCAGAAGAGTTCACGATCGTCATCACATGGTAGAAGCTCAAATCCATTTCAATTCGGAGTCACCCTCACGTCTCGGTTCGCGGTCATCATCTTGGTCAGGTCATGGTCTTCATCGGTTCGGTTTGTGATGCTCCATCAGCAGAGGTTCGTGACCATCATTTTGGAGCGGTTCATGACCATGATCTTGGAGCGGTTTGTGACCATCACTTTGGGGCGGTTCATGACCATCATTTTCGAGTGGTTCGTGACCATCACTTTGGGGCGGTTCGTGACCATCATTTTGGAGCGGTTCGTGACCATCATCTTGGAGTGGTTCGTGACCATCATCATGTGGCGGTTCGTGACCATCATCTTGGGACGGTTCGTGACCCCCTTGACGGTTTGTGGCCCCCTTGGTCACCATGAGGAACCGAAACCCTACAGCTTTTCTAGCAAGCTAATTTCGCCAAATGACGGCGTTTTCAACCATACAAACTTTCCTATGCAATCAGAAAACATAACAAACAACAGTAGTAACACGTAGAATCAACCAAAAACATCAAAACAATAATTTCATACATTAATTTAGATCAAACATACCCAAAACCATGATTTTCTCCTTAACCATGTCTAACTATAGGATTATCAAACTTAATCCATATTAACCCAAATTTATACCAGCGACATAAAATATGATTTTATAATTTTCACATATTTTTCTAGAATTTTTAGATGTACAATTTCTCTAATTAGCACTAATCACCCCTAATTAGCCATAATTAGTGTATAAACATGCAAATCACTCACCTTAACCACAAATAAATGATAGATCTGAAAATTTCACTGATTTGGCTCGGATTCCAATGTAGTGCAGCACCTATAACTCTGATTTGGTGTTAATCTGACTTGATTTGATGTAGATTTGCTTAGTTAGTGAATAGAAAGTGATTAAAGAGAGATTTAGAAGATGAAGGCCATTACTAGGGTTCAAGGAATGTTTGTGGTGGCTGGAAAAATGAAACGGAATGTTTCTCCAAACCCTTTCAACCCTTTCATAATCTTAATCCCGAAATGGGTTATGTGCCTAACTACTAATCACCCTGTTAATCCCAATTAGGCTATTT
Organism: Allium sativum; assembly: GCA_030737875.1. Lineage (NCBI taxonomy): Eukaryota > Viridiplantae > Streptophyta > Magnoliopsida > Asparagales > Amaryllidaceae > Allium > Allium sativum. Next base: position 4,640,728 of record CM060914.1, on the reverse strand, counting down.
TTTCATCTTCAAATCTTATTTCAGCCATATCTCCTAAATGTTAAGTCTGTTTGATTAATGTGACCACTCTACGGAATGGGAAACCATCATCCAAATCAAATGGAAGTGGTTTCAGGTCAAAACTCCTTACCAATCAAAAGTTATATGCAAAACAAGATGCGTAAGGGGCAAAACGGTCATTTAAAATTTGGCAACAATCGTGAATGTGAGAAATAACCCCAATAGTCGTTTCCCAAAGTTGCACGACCGTATGACTTCATATGTAAATAAAATAAATATTCTACGATCCTCCGATATGTAGAATGTGGGTCCTTACACTCTCCCCCCTTAAGAAATTTCGCCCCCGAAATTCCTTAACCAAAACATACAATGGTGCCCCGCATGCCTATCAACCATTTATAAACAATCAAACACACATAATAACACAACAAGCCTATCCTAGAATGCAGTTTACTAACAAGGGAATAACTATATCATCATTAAAACCTTACCAAGTAAAGAGTTATGGATAGGACTTTCTTATATTTTCCTCGGTTTCCCAAGTACACCCATTCTCATTATCGCCCCACTAGACCTTGACCAGTTTCACTGTCTTCCTTCGAAGTTGCTTTGTATCATGTCCGACAATACAAATCGTTCTGCGATTTCCAACTACCTTAGATTCTACCTCGATATCATCCAACTGGTCTGGTGAGATAGTCATATCAGAATCGTGCACGAACTTCCTTAACTGAGAACATGAAATACGTTGTGCACTACCTCCATCTTGTCAGGTAATCTAACTTTATATGCTAAATTCCCAACTTGTTCAAGAATTGGAAATGGACCAACAAACCTTGGTGCCAACTTACCTCTCCTACCAAATTGAATCACACTCTTCAATGGAGAAATCTTGACGAATACCAAGTCGCCAACGGAGAATTTCAAATCTCTTTACCTTTTATCAACATAACCCTTCTGCCTATCTTGGGCAGCCTTCATTCGCTGTTGAATAACCTTGATCTTATTTGAAGTTTCTCTTATTACATCTGGCCCAAGCACATACTTCTCACCAGTTTCCAACCAACATAATGGTGAATTGCACGGTCTTCCGTACAAAGCTTCAAATGGAGTCATACCAATACTGGACTGATAACTATTATTATATGTGAACTTAACCAGATGCAAATGGTCATCCCATGAACCCCCAAAATCCAATATACAAGATCTCAAGAGATCCTCTAATACACGATTCACCCTCTCTATTTGACTGTCGGTTTGAGGATTGTATGCGATACTAAGATGTAATTCTGACCCTAAAGCCTCTTGTAAGATCTTCCAAAACCCACTTGTAAATAATGGATCTCGGTCACTCACAATACATTTAGGTACTCCATGAAGTCTCACTACCTACTTCATATACAATTTTGTTAACTTAATTGTCTTTCTATTTGACTTGACTGGTATAAACTTTGCACTCTTAGTCAATCAATCCACAATCACCCAAATACTAACATGACCAGATCTAGTCCTTGGAAAACCGTAAATGAAATCCATTGAGACTTGTTCCCATTTCCATTCGGGAATTTCCAGCGATTGTAATAAACCACTAGGCTTCTTTTGCTCGGCTTTATCTAACTGGTAATTCATGCATTTGGATATAAACTTCCCAACGTCTCTCTTTATCCCTTCCCAGTAGTAAGCCCGCTTCATGTCTCAATACATCTTATTACCACCGGGATGTATAGTCAGTTTCGAGTGATGACATTCTCTAAGCACTTCATCTCTCAATCCATTAATGTTGGGTACAACTAGTCTCCCCTTCCTCTAGAGCCATCCTTCTCGATCAAGTCCATACTTGTTCATCTCCTCACTGTCGGTACCCATCTCTACCTTGGAGATGAATTCCAATAGGTTAGAATCGTCCCTCAAACTGGAAACGATCCACTCAATCAAAGTTGGTCTGATCGTCAAACTTGCTAACATCTCTGGATCCAATTCGCACTTAGGTCTGAAATCATATCCCGCAATATACTCCAGTTCCTTCCATTCCAGAAACATAGCCGCCAAACTGGCATGTATCCTACTCAATGCATCAGCTACTGCATTTCCCTTCCCAGGTGTGTATGCGATATTGAAATCATATGAAGCCAAGAACTCTAACCATCTCTGTAGACAAAGATTTAAATCCTTCCAAGAGAAAAGAAACTTCAACGACTTATGATCGGTAAACAACTCGAATCTTTTTGCCAAGAAGTAGTGTCTCCACATCTGTAACGCGAATACGATCACTGCCAATTCCAAATCATGGGTAGGATATCTTTTCTCATACTGTTTCAGTTGCCGACTAGCATAAGCTACAACCCTACCTCCTTGCATCAATACACCACCTAGTCCGGTACCACAAACATCCGTGTATACCGCCATCCCTTCGTTCCCCTTAGGAATAACTAACATTGGTGCACACGTCAACTTCTCGTTTAGACTCTTAAATGCATTCTCGCACCTTTCGTCCTAAACATAAGCTTGATTCTTTTTGGTCAACTAAGTTAATGGTGCCGCTATCTTGGAGAAGTCTTGAAAATACTTACGATAATATCCAGCTAACCCCAAGAAACTTCTCACGTCCGTAGCATTCATGGGCGCAGACCAATCTTGCACCGTAACCACCTTCGTAGGATCTATGGCAATTCCATCCTCTGAAACAACATGGCCCAAGAACCTCACTTCCTCCCTCCAGACGTGACACTTAGAAAATTTCGTTTTCAATTGGTGTTTCCTCAGCACTTCCATCACTGTCCTCAAATGTTCCTTGTGTTCTTCCTCTATCCTCGAGTAAACCAAGATATCATCCACGAACACAAGAACAAACTTATTTAATTGATCCCTGAAAATCTTATTCATAAGATCCACAAAATATGCGGGTGCATTGGTCAACCCGAATGGCATGACCAACCACTCTAGAATCCAGACAGCGTCCGAAATGTCGTTTTAGGTATACTCTCAGCTACAACTCAAAGCCGATGAAGTCCTGTCGCGAAATCTAAATTGGAAAACACTTTTGCTCCATTTAGCTGATCGAATAAATCATCAATCCGTGGAAGAGGACACTTATTCTTCTTAGTTACCTTGTTCAACTCGCGGTAGTCCACACATAAGCGAAGGAACCATTTACCTTAGTAGAAAATACAACGGTGCTCCCCACTTAGAGACACTTCTTCGAATAAATCCCTTCTTCAAAAGGTCGCCTACTTGCAGTTCGAGCTCTCGCTGCTCCCTTGGCGCCATACAACGAAGTGGCATCACTATAGGTGTGGCATCTTTCACTAAATCAATCTGAAACTCGATCTCTCAGTGTGGTGGAAGTTCGATCACTTCCCCAAAGATGTCCAGATACTCGCCAGCGAAAGGCATATATGATAACTCTTCATGCTGGATGTCGAGAGAATTTACAAAACTAGCCATCACCCCATCACTAGGTAGGCAACCCAATACCACCCTCCGTCAATCATCCGCTCTAATGGTCACCGAAGACCCCTCACAGTCTACCACCACCCCATACCTTTGGAACCAACTAACTCTCAAAATAAGGCCAAACCCAGTCAAGCCCAAAACAAAGGAATCACAAGCAAGCATGCATCCATGACTCGATAAGACCAAATTACAACAAATCATGCAAAGGCTAGTCGAACCACTGATCGAGTTCGCCACAACTAAAGGTCTGTCGACAATCTTGGGTTTCAATTCCAACCTATCTACTAGGTCACTAGATACGAAGGAATGGGAAGCCCCGGTATTAAACAATGCTCAAACATTAACATCATAAATAGAAAGCATACCTTGGATAATGACGCCCTTTCCCTTCTCCGTCGTAGTTAGGGCATTCGACGAGGAAGGAACGGTGCTGATAGCATATGCTTTCACGATCTACTTCTCCTTAGGGGGTTGTGGACATTTATCTTTGAGATGTCCCACTTGGCCACAATTGAAGCACTTCCTATACCCTGGCTTCGCTCGACAGTCTCTTGCATAGTGGCCCTTCTTACCGTAGCTAAAGCACTCGAGATCTTTCTTATCCTTCTTTTTCTGATCATCCTTAATTTGGTTCTGTTTCCTCTTATTTTGGGAATTCTTCTTGCCTTCACCGCTTGCCTGCGGTTTTGGCTCTCCTGCAGATGCAATAGCCACCTCGGTCTTTGTCTTAGGGTGAATGCTCTCCCATATCAAAGCTTTCCCTACAACAGATTCGAAAGTCTCATTGATATGATTTATAAGCCTTTCCCCCAAGTACTTATCTAGGCCAGCTATGAACTTATCATTCTTCTTCATGGTAGTATCGATAAGTGATAATCCATATTTCGATAAGGTATCGAATTCAGCAATATATTCCAAAACTGCCATACTATTTTTCTTAAGCTCCAAAATTTTCCTAAACAATTCTGATTTCTGAGCAGCTGGAATAAACTTGTCACTGAAGCGAGTCTTAAACTGATTCCAAGTAACTTGATCCTCGGGAGTTGGTGCTTTAATAGCATTCCACCAATTCATTGCTCGTCCTTGAAGCTGAAGTGATGCTAACTTTCTCTTCATTGCATCATCGATCCCCAAATCCTTGAAGATGCACTCACAACTATCAAGCCAATCCTAAACCTCCATAGCCGATTCTGTTCCGTGGAACGGCTTCGCACCAAGACTAGTATAATTCTTGTTAAGCTGGGCGAAATCGGCTCTAGGCTTCTGCACTACTTCACCACCGCCATTAGCAGCATCTGGAACTACTCCCTGGGTATCTCTAAGCATCTCTGACATGAAGGCAGTAAACACCGTCCTCATATCATGGACACTCCTATTATTGGCCTCTGAACCCACTCCCTCATCAACTCCTAATGCGGGGTTGCTCATTGTACTCCTCGTATTTCGGCTCATCATTCAATTTGTAAAGAGAAAACGATTAACCATCGCTTTAGTGGTGCCAGTGCAGTGCGACTTCATCCATAAATACACTAATAGTATATATATATTTTGAAAACCAAAATATCACAAGTACACACTCTCAAATACGTATACTATCTCTCCCTGATGTCTTCCCCTAGGTTAAACTACGCAACCTAGGCTTTGATACCAAGTGTGACGCCTGCCACGTACCATCAGACATTTCCCCCGAAATGCGCTGTGCCAATGCCCGACTAGCACGAGACGATCGTCAAAAAGGTTGAAACGATGAATCATCAAGAGCCTGTAGTATATCTCACAGCATGTGGAATAAAATATAATAATAACATAACTTGATATAAAACAGGCGAGACAGTGCATAAGCTGAAAACTAAACCATATTCATCAGAGTAGTGGAATCCAAAATATAGCTTATGGTCCAAACCATTATTACAACTTCAAAATACTGACTCTAAAAAGGAAATAATAGAGGTACACTACTAAAGTCCAAAGCAGTGACCAACAACAACATAGGGAGAATATATGTATATAGTACGTGGAAGCCTTCTGCTTGTCTCCGGATAGCTACTTATGCATAACCATCTAACATGTCTCTAGTCTGCTCGTTTAGGAGCACCTAGAGTAATAAGAAGAGGCATAAAACTCTGGGTCAGACAAAAGTCTGGTATGAGCGATAGCAAATCTATACCACTAAATAGAGTAATAACAGTTATAAGTAATCATACCTGACCTAGACCTACAACCAAAAAGTTACCAAAACATGATGTACAATACTCTAAGGTAACACTAACATATAGTGTAAAAATAGGAGTGTGTGTATCATTGTGATAGCAAACATCAAACATAGCAATCATCCTCACATTTCTCACTCAGTGCGTAGAGCATACGATATCCACCTCTTTGATCACCAGACTTATTGGGGCCATGACGGAGTCCCACTCCGTACAACTATCGTTATGACCACTTTGCCCTTTGGGTCCTTGACGGAGTCCTACCCCGTACAACTGTTACTCTGACCCCACTGCACCGGTCCATTGTCAATAACCCTAACGAGTTAACCGGTCCATACAGCCCTGGCTCTGGTTCGTCTACATGCCCCATCTCTCAATGGTGAACCAATGTTATAGATATCGATAACTTCTTTGCAAACGTCCCGCAGTAAAGCCCAACTCTAGAAGTTAACTCATCGGTTCCCATCTGGATCCTGAGTAATAACTTCTCATTTGGACTTCCTTTGCATCTCGGGTTTTGGTCGGATTGGAGTTGAACTTCAGAAGAGTTCACGATCGCCATCATGTGGTAGAAGCTCAAATCCGGTTTGGTTCGGAGTCACCATCATGTCTCGGTTCGCGGTCATCATCTTGGTCGGGTCATGGTGCTTCATCAGGTTGTTCGTGATGCTCCATCAGGAGTGGTTCATTACCATCATTTTGGAGCGGTTCGTGACCATGATCTTGGAGCTGTTCATGACCATAATCTTGGAGCGGTTTGTGACGATCACTTTGGGGCGGTTCGTGACCATCATTTTGGAGCGGTTCATGACGATGACTTTGGGTCGGTTTGTGACCATCATTTTAGAGCGGTTCGTGACCATCATCTTGGGGCGGTTCATGACCATCATCTTAGGGCAGTTCACGACCCCTTGGCGGTCCGTGACCCCCCTGGCCACCATCAGGGACTGAAACCCTACAGCTTTTCCAGCAAGCTAATTTCGTCAAACGACGCATTTTCAACCATTCTAACTTTACTTTGCAATCACAAAACATACCAAACAGCAGTAATAACATGTAGAATCAACCAAAAACACTAAAACAATAATTTCATATGTTAATTTAGATCAAACATACCCAAAACCATGATTTTCCTCTTAACCATGTCTAAATATAGGATTATCAAACTTAATCCAAATTAACCCAAATTTATACCAGTGACATAAAAACTAATTTTACAATTTTCACATATTTTTCCAAAAAGTTTAGATGTATAATTTCACTAATTATCACTAATCACCCCTAATTACTATATAAACATGCAAATCACTCACCTTAACCACAAAAAATGATAGATCTGAACTTCCACTGATTTGGCTCAGATTCCAATGTAGTGCAGCAACTCTAACTCTAATTTGGTGTTAATCCGACTTGATTTGACGTAGGTTTGCTTAATCAGTGATTAGAAAGTGATAAGAGAGAGATTTAGAAGATGGAGGCCATAACTAGGTTCAAGGAATGCTTGTGGCGGCTGTAAAATTGAAAGGGATTGTTTCTCCAAACCCTTTCAGCGCTCCCATAACCCTAATCCCAAAATGGGTTATGGGCCTAACTGCTAATCAGCCTATTAAGCCCAATCAGGCTGTTTTTATTTCCATCTTCAAATCGTATTTCAGCCATATCTCCCAAATGGTAAATCCGTTTGATTAGTGTGACCACTCTACGAAATGGAAAACCATCATCCAAATCCAATGGAAGTGGTTTTAGATCAAAACTCCTTACCCATCAAAAGTTATAGACGAAATAAGATTCGCCAAGGGCAAAACGGTTATTTAAAATTCGGCGAAAATCGTGAATGAGGGAAATGACCCCAATAGTCGTTTTCCAAGGTTACACGCCCATATGACTTCGTATGCAAATAAAATAAATATTCTACGATCCTCCGATACGTAGAATGTGGGTCGTTACAATATTTATGTCTAGTGTCTTGTTTTTTTATTTTCCACATTTTAAATTTTCTATTTTCTCTCTCCTCATAATCTCAATGGTTTGTTTATGCTTGTAAGTGACTTGCTTACTAGTTGAAAATAAAATATCAGAGGATCATTCAATTGTGTCGCCTTTGCAAAATAAATGTTCCTATGTGTGTGTATAAAATACCTGCATAAATAAATATGTGTGTGTGTATATATATGCACATTAATGAAATTTGTAAGAAAAATAATTTAAAATTAGTGGAGTCTCTCAATGTAGTGGCAAATTTGAGTTCTAAAAAAACTCTTGTCACTGCTATAAGGATATATAGTGATGGTAAAAAAATTCTTTCAAAATATGATAAAAGGATTATTTTTCAACATTACGTTTTAAATAAGATTTCTAAATTCTATAACAATTACATATTATGTATTTTTCGAACGATCACCTACCAATGTTAGTTTTGCTTATTTAACATAAAAAGACAATAACAATTCCTTTTGGATGTAACAATGCTTAAGTACAAATGAAATTAACAAGGGACACTAATTAATGGCATCCCTCTCTTTTTATTCTTACGACTAAAAAAATGTTAATAGATAACTCAAAAATAAAAGGTTGAACAACGAATGGAAGATGCAATAGAAAAAATGTGTTTCAGAATACAGATAAAGTCAATTTTAACTTGAATGAAAGAGAGTCAATCAATTAGTCAATTATAATAGGGAACTTACAACACTTACATCAGCTTATATCTTTAGCTTTGGTTATAATACGATGATAAATATTTAGCATCTCCATGTAAAAGTTAATTAAGTAGCTCTCATTTGTAGGGAATTCTTCCACTGTATACAATCAAATCCTTAACCAGTATATGAAATCTGAAATCTTAAAAAGATAAATAATTATAATAATTGATAATGAGTTTGTCCATGATACTCGTGCAGTCATATAAAACGCAATTAGCAATGGACAATACTATAAGCTCAACTTCTATATCGTTAACATATTACATTCTAGCCTTACTAGTTTTTAGAATTATGTGAGCATTCAAAACACAGGAAATAACACTCTCTTGTTTTTTCTACAGTTTTTGGAAAGGTCACCTAAAATGATAATTCTACATTTTTAATAAAAAAAAATTAAGTAGTTAGCATATATTGCTTTCCCTAAACAATGAAGTATGAAAAATAAAGACGAGAAAATTTCAAAATTTCACAATAGAACATAGATAACTAAGTTAACATGAGATCCTTCAGTAAATAAATCAATAATTTAACATATAATTCTACAACATACAAAGCAAACCTGATAAAATTTTTGTTGTGGCGGATGGCATGGCAAAGGTGGTAGTTGATTCAACAAAACCAGTTGTCCATTAATAGTGCTGGAAGGTGTAAACTAGAATTAACAAAAATATCCATCAGTAAATCCCCATTTGCGGCTCGTAATGTTTTTTTTTTGCAGCTAGGATACTTAAACATATTACAACGAAGTGCCTTAACCTTTTCTATACAAGCCATGCAACATGGCAAACATAATCCATTTTTGATCTTGCAGATCAAAGCAGCTTTTCTCAATAACAATAATTTCTTCTTTAGCAAAGATCCAACTAGATTTACCATATCCGATTGTATCCACTATGCAACAACTTGAATTCCAAATATTTTGCAATAAAGTCGGCATGACTCCTATTACATGACCAAACTTTGCATTGTTCGGTGTTTAAGACTATAGAAAGGTCAGGTTTTGGACTCATAAAAAAAAAACCTGATTTAGCATCTGTTATTTCGTACGCTTAGTAACAGGGTTTTAAAGTTCTGCATAACACGGGATGGCGGTAATGAGAGGGAAGAGAAAAATTCAAAAGAGTCATCAGCACCTGATGGGCCATTGCTATTAGTGCTCGCACTGGATGGTGAGTACTTCATGGGAATAGAATCCGAAGGTAACGTTTTGTCATGTATGAAATCAACAAGTGACATACAATGGGAAGGGGGGTCAATTTGTTGTAGAGGGGAATAATGTGATCATAGTAATGATAAATTTGGATTTCTAATTTTAATTACTTTCGCTTTAATAGTTTCAAAAGGTGAGAATTGAAGTTCAGTTTTTCCTTTAGCTACAGTTTCATTTGGGGATGTGAGTGTCTTCACTAACAATTACAATAAGGGGGCATTAGCAGATGACATGGTGACCGATTAATAGGATGCGGTTGCTCGGCACTTAAACTACCACGAAATAAAATTAAGCTTCATCCTTTTCCGCACAAAACACACTACTTGAAATATCCAAAAGTGTATTAACATCAGAAAAAAAACAACTCCAAACTTTTTCACCATTGGCAGGCATCAAAAATCTACCTCAAGCGAGGAAGTCTAATCCTAGACACCAAGTCTTTGGCGTTCATTCTAAATCTACAGAAACTCGACTAGTCTAGTATCATAGTGGCAGCCTCAAATTAGTGCTAATAGAAACACAAGATGGAGAAAATTCAGTGCCGATTTGTTAAACGATGGGGAAGATTACAGTATGAAATGAGTTCAAATTGGAGTTTCTTTGTAGATTTAGGATACGCGGTGGTTTTGATCTAGGTTGTCTAAGGTGGCGGCAGGCGTAAAGCCGGATGTGGTGTAGAACTTAGGTTCATGAGATGGGTTCATGGTGTTGTGCGAAGATGCTAGGATGGGGAAATTCCTGGTGGTGATTAATCATTGCGATGATGGTAGGATGGTGGAATTGAAGTTTGGTAAGGTGATTAATGACCGGCGTGGTAGATGGAGTGTCGATGTAATTTCTTTTTGGGAGTGTCTCCACAAGGACACGAATTTCCGTGAATCTGGTTGGAGCCAAAATTTGGTTTGGAAAACTGGTTTTGAGCAAAAAAATTGGACTTTGAAGTCAAAGTGTGTCTATTGCAACTAATATGAACATGCAGTTGCAGAAAATCTATCTCAACTGATAACACAAGACAGTTGCAAAAAATAAATTAATAATCAAAATAATTTATTTCAATGGTTAATTTTTCTTAAATACCCATTTAAAATTCATGTTACCATTACGTGGAAACGCACCGTATTACTTTTTAAATACTAAATATATTATGTTTAAAATATATTTTATCAACTACTATTATCTAATAGAAATATTAGATGCATATATGAAAGTATGTACTTTGTATCATAAGAAACTTTTCATATGTTTCAGGAAATTTTAATTTTAAATTTTTTTAAAGTACTAAATATTAAATATAATTATTAGTTATGATATAGAATATTAAATACTAAATTTTACTTTTTAATTATTATTATTGTTTATTAATTGTGGATTATAATTTTTTATTTATTAATTATTATAAATTATTTATTTTTTAACAGTCATTGTTAACTAACAATTATTAAAAATTAATCATTAATTTTATATATGGATTTTTATTAATTGTTGACTTCTTAACAATCAATTATTTAAAAAATATTTTAATAATGTTTAATTATTAGTAGTTTTATTTCTTAATTATAATTGAATATTACTTGTTCAATACAATATATAATGAATATTTATTAACTATTTAATGTTTGTTTTTAATTAGAACTATTAATTATTAAATGAAATTAATAATTATTAAATAATATATACACGCTATTAATTACTGACCATGATAAATTGTTAACATACTAATTCATTTCAATTAATTATTATTACGTAATACTTCACAAATCATAGCTAAATATTATATATTACTTCATACTTTTGTATTCAATAGCAATTATGCTCACCAAAGGCAAGAGAAAAAATAATATTTAAAAGTCTGTTTTCCACAACGGGCATTTCCAGTTGTAAAAAGCATAATGTATTGATCACTAATAATTTAATATAATATTGGAACTATAAAAATAATTATTAATGATAATTGGAAAATATTAATTAATTCATAAATATACCTCTTTCAAACACAAATTATAAATTAATTCATATAAGAAATTATTATTAACTATTAATTACTCCTTAGCAGTAATGTTAATCAATTACCGTTAAATTATTTATTATGAAATTATTAATTATTAATTATTAATTATTTAATATTTATTTAATATTTAAACATATTCATATTTCAAATTAATTATTAATTATTAATTATTAATTATTATCCATTAGATTTTTTATCAGTTTATTATTATTTAATAATTATTTATTTATTTTATTATATTTAAATGCTAACTATTATTATTTGTTAATTATAAATTATTATTATTATTTAATTATCAATTATATATATAACTTTACAATACTTAAACCTTAGTATTAATTATTAATTATTAAATATTAATCTTAATTATTATATAATTACTAGTAGTTATTCATTTAATAGTACTATTCAAAATTAATTATTAAAAGTTAACCATTAGAAGCTGATACTTATTTTTAGTATGTTTTTCGCAACTTGTTTTACCAGTTAGCTAGTTTAAAAAAATACAGTTATTGCAAGTGGCGAAAATACTTGCTAAAGATATTTATTTGCAATTGGCTTCGAAGCGCAGTTGCAAATAATATGTTTTTTGCAACTGTTATGGAAGCATAATTGCTAAAAGTACATTCTTGCAATAGGAAGGGAAGCGCGGTTGCTAAAAATATGTTTTTCACAATAGAAAGAAAAGGCCTATTGCTAAATCTTATCTATTTCAACTACTATAACAGGTTTGCTACTGAATATCATTTACTGGAACTATCATTTGTCGCCTATTGCAAATGCTAGTTGCAATAGGATATTTTTCTTGTAGTGCGAGATAGAGCAGGTTTGGTCAGCACTGGAAGCAACGATAATTTTTAATTAAATTAAACCCCATTTAATTTAATTAAAAAAAGAGTTTTAACAACAGAATTTAATCAAGGTGAGTATAACTCACTCAGTTGTCCCACTTATATTTTATATAAGTCGGGTTTAATATTTGTGTGCTATGTTAGCTAGTTGTTGGATGATTTGATGATTGTTTGAATATATGTTGAACATTTTTATATAACTGATTAAATTAAACGTTCGTTTAATTTAGTCAAAATCAATCATTATTTTTAATGATTATTTCCAATTGAAGTAATTTACCATGTTGGTTATGTTTATAATAACATAAATGTATTAAATTGAAAATTGGACGCTTGAACTTTCGTTTTTAATTGACCATTATTAGTTGAATTAATTATTCATGTTTAAAATAAATAATGGATTGTTTTATTTGAGGTAACCTATATAGATGCAGGGAAAAATAGGTTGAAGGGATCAACCTGGATTCCTCAAATTTATTGTTTATTTTCATGTTATCGTTATATGAACTGTTTACCGAATATGATTGGATGACAAATTTGATTATTGACTGTTGAATCCAACGTTTGTTTTGTTATTAACCAATGAGCGATATTGGTTGGGAAATTGGGAGTAGACGGCCTAATAATACACCATTTATAAAGTTTGATTTACCATTAGGTGAATCATTAGAAATGAAGTTATAAAATTTATTTTATAATTGAAGTTCGATTTTGAAATATATTATTTGAATGGAAGTTTATAAAAAGTAAATGAATATTTATTATTTAAGTTTTTAAATAATTATAAAACGATTTTATAAAATAAATATTGATTATTCGTTGAAAGGAACAATAAAACTATCTCCTTCAAGCATACAAGAAATAAATCTACTGGCTGACAGAGAAGGTAGTTTCAATATCACAAATGGCATTGAATAAACGGCCAAAAATGGCCTCCTCGTCAAACGTGCAAGCCTTCCTCTCCAACCTTTCTTCCTTCTCTGACCCTCCGCCAACTACAGATCCTCCTCCGCTGCCTCCTCCTAATCCTCTAACCTACACCGCCTTCCCTGCCCTCCCTCAAGCTTCCGCAATCACGAAAATCTCTGCAGCAATTCCACAAGCAAGTACTGTGCCACTCACAAAAGAGCGATGGACGTCTATCTTTCAACGCTTACCAAGAAATGCTGGGAATTATGAGCCAGTCGAAATGATCCCAACCTTTTCTGAAGGAGAAATGGAATGCACTGACAACATAATACAAGCTGGATCACTGGTTTAGAGAGAATCACTAGTTGGTTTCTTTCTTTACGAGCCTTTATATTATACGGCCGTTGTCCTGAAAGTCAATTCAATATGGAACCTGAAAGGATCGATGAGAGTGAAATCTGACGGTACTATATTCCTATTTCAGTTTACAAACAATGAGGACAGACTTAACATTATAATGGGTGACCACATTATCATTTGAAATAAGTTGTTTATAATTAAACATACAATGCCAAAGTGAGTAACGTTTGTGGATCTATCAAGGCCGTGTCGGTGTGCGTCCAATTCACGAATATCCCAATAGTTTTCTGGTCTCACATTGGTATCAAGTGGTTGGTCTGTAGAATTGAAAAACTATTTTGCCTTTGATGAAATGACTGAGAAATTTGAGCGGTTAGAATACGCCAAATGTCAAATTGAACCGGACAATGAGCTCGTAAAAGACTTTTTAGTCAAAACTTTATATGGTGGTACTCTACGTAAATACATTAACTACCTCTAGAAGCCATTGGTTTATTCAAATTGTGCGGTATTTGGTCACGATATAGACACATGTGAAGGGACTGAGGTAAGAAAAGCTAAGCAAGTAGACGTAGAAAGGAAGAAAAAAATACAACTTTGGAAACATCAAAGCAAATGTTCATGCGCCTACCCCCACTGCTATCAACTTAGTAGCTCCTGTCATCTAGAAGCCAGAAGTCAGAAATGATCCACTAATTCAGAAGATAGTTGAGGCTACTAAACCGCAAACATAGCAGAGAGTTTAAAGGAACAAGAAAACTATCTCCTTCAAGCATACTAGAAATAAATCTACATTAGGGGACTTCTGGTCTACACCTAAAAAAATGCAATGGCAAAAGAAAAAGGAGGTGGTTATCAGTCAAGCAGAGGAAAATATCAAAGAAGCGGAAATAATCAATGGAAATCATGCAGTTAAATAAACATCACAAACTATTGAAAAAAACTAGGAACTAATGGTAATAGTCAGGTTGTTGAGCATGTAGCCAGTGTGGACAGCATGTACACAAGTAATAGCTTTAGCATTCTTCAAGATCATGATAATGAGGGAAATTCAAACATGCTAGAAGAAGAAGTAAAGGACAAAAAAGAAAAGAATTAGCAGGATAATAAGGCTGTCGAAGCTAATAAGAACATAGCAGATAAGTATGTTCTACAGAACGAAGTTGTCGAAGAAACCATTGCAAAAGGAAAAGCAATGGAGGATAATAAAGAAGGGAACAATGGTGAAAATGCTTGTGAAATGTATAATATTACCAAAAATGTATCTGGAACCAATGCAAATTTTGACATGGCTGGTAGAGAAGGTAGTTTCAACATCAGTGATGGCATTGAACAAAATGATATGGATCTTGCATTGCTTGAAATAGTGCCTTCAGTTGGAGGAATGTTCTCTAATGGAGTGAATGTTATTGTGAAGCTGAGATTAGTAATTCTAAACACTCAGTCGTAACAAACTTAGAAGGACGATGCACAGTCTTCTCTGACAACTGATGAAAGGAACCACTCCTAATTCTCCTATTACAAAAGAGAAAAGCAAGAACATTTCAACATCCGAAGACAATAGTATTGTAGTGAACAAACTTGAAAGCATGGATAAATCCAAAGAACCACCAAAATATGACAATTTGGTGCCACCAGAAGCCTATTTAACTGATAAAGAGATTGAAGAGTTCGCAAAAAGTTCCTCTTCTAATTCGGAAGGCACTTCATCAGCTAACAAGAAAGGTAAACAAAAGAAGTCTCTCACCTGGACAAAAAAAAGTAGATGTTCAAGCCCTGTGACAAGACTTACGACAAAGAAGGACGAAGAATTGAAGCTTACCGAATGTTACAAAATATAGCAATATGGAATGTGCGAGGAGCGCATCAAGACTTTAAGCTCAATGCATGCAAGTACCTAATTTTCAACCATAAGCTTACCATTTTGGCGATTTTGGAAACAAAATTAAATGCAACCCTTACTGAAAGAGCAGCAAGGTACATCAATCCCTCCTGGAATTTTATTCATAACTTGAATGATGCTGCTTATGGTAGAATATGTATTATTTATGACCCACACATTCACAATCTCACTAAAGCTATATCCTTTAATCAGTTAATACATTGCCACAATGTACATTTGCCAACCAATATTTCTTACTATAGCACCTTCATTTATGCTAGGAATTCTATGAATTCTAGAACTCATATGTATAAATTGATGCTCAATTTTAGACAAAACTCTCACCCTCAGATTGTTAGTGGTGATTTTAACTCACCTCTACAGTTAACCGATAGTGCTGGTGGTTCTCCTGTCACTTTGAACGAAATAATCCTTCTTAATTATGCCATCCACGACAATAATCTGATTGAAATTAATTCCACTGGTGTTAACGTCACTAGGAACAACAAGAAAAAAGATGGTCCGAGAACCTTCTCTAAAATTGATCACTCATTTTGCACTTGCACTACACTAAACACTTGGCCATCTATCTACAATATCTTTCCTCTTCCTAATCTCTCTGATCACTCCCTACAAATACTAATTTTAAGTGATCAAAGAATTATAAGGAAGACTAGTTTTAAAGTATTTAATACTTGGTTCAAGGAGGACAACTTTAATGATACAGTGATGTCTTCTTGTAATCAAACTAGCTACGACAACCCTATGTATGTTCTCCACAAAAAACATAAAATGCTTAAACACACATTAAAAACTTGGGCACGCGAAAGATTTGGAAGAGGCTCGAAGCTTTCTGATGTGTTAGCTTAACAGTTAGCTACTATTCAAACTGCTACACTTAATGATATTAGCAATCCATCTCTCCCTGCTCAAGAAAGTGTTTGCAAGCAAAATTTGAAAAATGTTATGTGCACTGAGGCTTTAATGAAACGGCAAAAAGGAAAGACTGCACTGGATTCAGGATGGCAATAAGAATATTTCTTTCTTTCATAGTTATCTAAAAGCGAAACAAACTATAGAAAATATCTTTTCAATCACGGATGATGAAAACAACCTGCAGAGCACGCAAGAAGGCATTCGGGTAGCTTTTATTAACCACTTCTATTATTTATTTGGTAATGAGAACGAATTTTCACCGTGCTTCACTAATCTTAACCCTAATATTTTACCGAAACTTAATCGAACTGATCATGACACCCTCAGAACGCTGGTGACTCATAAAGAAATTAAAAATGCTATGTTTTCATTAAACAAAGCTTTTTGTGGAGGTCCCGACGGCTTTAATGCCAAATTTTATACAAACTATTGGAACATAGTAGGTGAAGACGTATGCAAAGCAATTTCAAATTTCTTTAAAAATGCTAAGATGATAGCCTCTTTTAACACTACTATTATATCATTGATTCCTAAAACCAAGAACGCTGATCATGTTAATGCATTTAGACCAATTACTTGTTGTAATACTAGTTATAAATTTATAGCTAAGATAAGCCAATAGGCTTAAAAGTGTTTTATCTAAGATCATCTCCCCTAATCAATCGGCTTTTCTTTCTAAGTGGAATATTCTGGATAATGTGCTCACGGCACATGAACTCTTAAAAGGATACAATAGGAAAAACATAACCTTAGATCTATGCTTAAATTAGATATTAAAAAAACATTTGATAATTCACACTTGGATTCTATAATCAGAATATTATCCTACATGAATTTCCCTGCCAATATCATAGCTTGGATTTACGAATGCTTATCTAGTGTTAATTTTTCAATGAATATTAATGGATCGACGGTTGGGTACTTTAAAAGAAAGATTGGTATACGATTGGGAGACCCTATGTCCGCGTATATTTTCATTATAGTTATGGAACTCTTAACTTGGTTATTTGATTAAGTTGTTAGTAATAATAAATTCAAGCTTCATCCTAAATGTAATGATCCCCAAATTATGTCACTACTTTTTGCCGACGATCTTATTGTTTTTTGTACGCTTGGCAAAGGTACCATGATTAATATAATGAGTATTATAGATAAATTTTATAAGATTATAGGGTTGCAAATAAATCTTGCAAAATTAGAATTAAACATTACGAGGATCTCTCCTGAAGCTTCTACTGAATTGCAAATGATTATTGGTCTTAACATCAATCGCAACTCCACAAACTACCTTGGGCTGTCGCTGATGACTTATCATATTACTACAGCTCAATACCTTCCGCTTTACAACAGGATTACGAGCTGAATGAATTGTTGGTCGAATAGCATGCTCAATCAAGCAGGTAGACTTATTTTAATTAAATCATTGTTATTTCAATGCACTCTTATTGGACTAGAACATACATTCTGCCTCATAAATTGCTGAAAATGCTTAGAATTACTTTCATGAGATTCTTTTGGAAAGGGAGTATACACATTATATTTTCTGCTCCTATATCTTTTAAATTTATGGAAAGGCAACTAAGAAATGGTGGTCTTGGCATAACAAACACATTGGTGTGGAACAAAGCATCTTTTGTGAAGCATGTCGATAACCTACTTAATAATATTGATAGCATTTCGGTTGCATGGTCCAAAAAACATATCATAACTGATCATAACTTCTAGACCATGGAATCGCCTAATAATCTAAGTTGGAATTGGATCAGCGTTTTCAAAATTAGAGCAGAAATATTGTCTTTCTTCAAATACAATCCCACCGCGTACATTTATATAAATTTCTGGAATGATCCATGGCTCGATCATGGTATCATTCTAAACAAAGTCATTCCATATTAAGAAAAAATATTATCAGGTGTATAGGAACATGCAATTGTTGGTAGACTTATTTCTAGTGACAGATTCATAATGTCGAGAGTAGCCACCCCTAGTTGCACTGTTATATGGAATAAGATTGTTGCTTTACTTCCTATGGTGTCTAGCAATGCCAACAAGTCTTGGATATGGTCAAGTGAGCAGTTTACAATTAAACAAATGTACAATTATTCGATGGGTATTTAAGACATGCCACGGTGTAGGTGGCATCAAATAATCTGGAAAGGTCACAATGAAGCAAAGCAAAACTTCTTCTTATGGAAGGTTGTAATGACCCGCATTCTACGCATCGCAAGATCGTAGAATAATTACTTCTTTCACATACGAACTCGTATGGTCATGTAACTTTGGGAGACGACTATTGGGGTCATTTTCCATGTTCATGATTTTTGCCAATTTTTAAATGACCGTTTTACCCCTAGCTGATCTTGTTTTGACCATAACTTTTGACTGGAAAGGAATTTTGACCTGAAACCACTTCCATTGGCTTCGGATAATGGTTTACCTTTCCGTAGAGTGGTCACATTAGCCAAACGAACTCACCGTTTGGGAGATATGGCTGAAACAAGTTTCGGATGGTGAAAAAAACAGCTTAATTGGGCTTAACCGGGTGATTAACAGCTAGGCCCAAAGGAGAATTTCGGGATTAGGAGTTTAAAAGGGCTGTTAGGGTTTGGATAATACCTTTTTCTCATTTTTCAGCCGTCACTATCCATTCCTCTTAACCTAGCCATGGCCTCCAACATCTAAAACATCCTCAAACCACTTTCTAATTGAAGATTAGCCTAATCAACATCAAATTGAGGAGGATTAGCACCAAAGCAAGGTTAGAGCTGCTATGTTGCATTGGGAACAACGCCATAACGGAGATTTATTTCAGATCTAAAAGTTAATTTGTGGCCAAGATGAGTGATTTGCATAGTTCCTCACTAATTATGGTTAATTAAGGGTAATTACTGTTAATTAGCGAATTTAAACATGATTAAACTCTGGAAAAATATTTATAAATTTCGAAATATTGTTTTAGGCCTCTGTTAGGAAATTTGGTTAAGTTTTGCTAATCATATCAATAGTTTTGGTTAAACATGCTTAGGGGAAAATATGGGATTTTGGCTATGTTTGATCCGTTTAACCTTCTCATATTGTTGTTTTAGTGTTTATGGTCACTTCTATTTGTTGCTATAACTGTATGGTATGATTTGTGATTGATTAGAAGAGTTAGATTGGTCGAAAACGCCGTCGTATGGCATAAAACAGTCGTTGGAAAAGTTGTAGGAAGAAGTGCATGGTTTCGGATCGGATCGGGTTAAGGGGCTCGGGTCGGATCGGAGAACTGAGTAGAGAACCGAACCGGATTAGAACCTAGTACAAGAAGAGTGCTTGGCAAAAAGGAAGGCCTCTCGCATAAGGGTTGGAGTTGGTATTGGGCTAAAGCTGGACATGGGATCGGATCGGATTAACTGGAGGAAAGAAAGGCAGAACCGAACCAAGGCAGAAGCACCGAACCGAATCAAGATAGTGAGATAGCTGAACCCAAGTGACATGGAAGCACCGAACCGAGGGTGGAGCTCCGAACCGAACCGGATGGCCAGAAAGTGGAGCAAGCCGAACCGAACCAGGGAAGGACAACCGAACCGAACCGGATTGGAGCTGCGATTATGCGACGACTTTTCTAAAGACCAACTTCAATTCGACCAAAACCCGAGATGCAAAGGTAGCCCAAATATAAAGCAGAGCTCAGGATCCAGTTGAGAACCAACGAGTTAACTTCATGAGTTGGGCTTTGCTGCGGGACGTGTGCTAAGGGGTTGTCGATGTCTATAACTTTGGATCACTATGTGTAGGGGGTACGTGAACGGATTCAGGGCCACAGTAGCCTAGGTACGACTAAAGAGCTATGGACCAATGAAGTGGGGTCATTTGTAAATATTTGCTCATGACTCCATGGGGAAAGCTTGGTAGTAGCAGTAGTTGTACAAGTCGAACTCCGTTACTACTTCGATGGGTCTAGTGATTGACAGTGGTGGACATCGTATGCTTTATGCACTGAGTGAGAGCTGTGAGAATGGTTGCTATGTTTGATTTGCTTGCCATCATTATGACATTCGCACCCTACCCCCCATTATCTTTACACCATCTGTTCAGTGGCACCTTAGAGTATTGTACGGTATGTAGTGCTAACTCTTTGGTTGTAGGTCCAGGTTCAGATATGGTTTAGTATACCTGTTATTATTCTGTTTAGCTGCTTATCGCTCATACCAGACTTTTTCTCTGACCCAGAGTTTTATGTCTCTTCTTATTACTCTGGGTGCTCTCACGAGCAGACTAGATACAGGTTAGGTGGTATGCACGAGTAGCTGTATCGAAGACGAGCAGGAGGCTTCCACGTATGATACATATATATATAGATATTCTCCCTATGTCGCTGCGGTCACTACTTTGGGCATTAGTGGTGTACCTTTCTTTCTTTTGTTTAGAGACTGTAATTTGAAAAGTTGTAATAAGCTGTATTTGGATTTCCGCTACTCTGATGATGATGTTGATGTTGGTTTTAGTTATCAGCTTATGCACTGTCTCGCCTGTTTTATGTCAAGTACATTATTATTATATTTTGTTCCATGCGCTGTGAGACATTCTACAGGTTTTCGATTAGTTCATTCTCTTCTTTCCTTTCTTTGGCTACCGTTCCGTGCTAGTCGGGCATGTGTACAGCGCACTTTCGGAGGAAATGCCGGCTGGTGCGGGGCTGACAGTCACACTTGGTATCAGAGCTCAAGGTTGCGTAGTTAACCTATGGAAAGACATCAGGGAGAGATAATATGTATATGAGAGCGCGTATTTGTGATTATTTTGTTTTTCAAAAGCTATATATATACTATTAGTATAGTTAAGGATGAAATCGTACTGCACTGGCACCACTATGGAGATGGTTAATCGTTTTCTCTTTACAGATTGAGCGATGAGCCGATATGCAAGGGGTACCGGTAGAGGACCCAATAATGGGAATGCTGCTAATATGAGGACGATGTTTACTGACCTCATGAGAGAGATGCTTAGGGTTTTGGAGAGGGCAGCTCCCAATGCTGGTAATGGTGGTGGTCCAATAGTGCAGGCGCCTAGGGCCGATTTCGCCAAGCTGAACAAGGATTATACTAGTCTTGGTGGGAAGCCGTTCCACGGAACGGAGTCGGCTACGGATGTTCAGGATTGGTTGGATAGTTGCAAGTGTATCTTCGAAGATTTGGGTATTGAGGATGCGATGAAGAGAAGGCTAGCATCCCGTCAGCTGCAAGGACGGGCAATGAATTGGTGGAATGCTATAAAGGCAGCTACCCCCGAGGATCATATTACTTGGGATCAGTTTAAGGTTCGCTTTAGCGATAAGTTCATTCCAGCTGCTCAGAAGTCAGTGTTGTTTAAGAAACTCTTGGAACTCAAGCAGAATGGTAGAGCTGTCTCGGGGTATATTGCCGAATTCGACACTTTGTCGAAATATGGGTTATCCCTAATAGATACTGCTGAGAAGAAGAACGAGAAGTTCATAACTGGCTTGGATCAATACTTGGGGGAAAGGCTTATTAACCACATCGATGAGATGTTTGAATCGATTGTGGGGAAAGCATTGAGGTCAGAGAGTCTTTACCCTAAGTCGAAGACTGAGGTTGCATCTGCAGAGGAGCCAAAACTGTAAGCAAGCGGTGGAGGCAAGAATGGTTCTTAGAATAAGAGGAAGCAGAACCAGAATAAGGATGGCCAAAAGAAGAAGAAAGATGTTGAGTGCTTTAGCTGTGGTAAGAAGGGCCATTATGCTAGTAATTGTCGGGCCAAGCCAGCGAATAGGAAGTGCTTCAACTGTGGCCAAGTGGGACATCACAAGGACAAGTGTCCGCAACCCCTAAAGAAAAGCAGATGGTGAAAGCATATGCCGTTAATGCTATTCCTTCTTCGTCGAATGCCCCAACTGCGGCGGAGAAGGGAAAGAATGCCGTTATTCAAGGTATGCTTTCTGTTTATGATGTTCCTGTTAGAGTTTTGTTTGATACCGGAGCTTCCAGTTCTTTCATATCTAGTGACCTGGTAGATAGGTTGGGATTGGAGCCCGAAATTGTCGATAGACCTTTAGTAGTGACGAACCCGATTGGTGGTTCGACTATCCTTAGCATGATTTGTCGTAATGTGGTCTTATCGAGTCATGGATGCATGTTTGTTTGTGATTGCTTTGTTTTGGGCTTTACTGGGTTTGGCATTATTTTGGGAGTCGATTGGCTCCAAAGATACAGGGTGGTGGTAGACTGTGAGGGCTTTTTGGTGACAGCTAGAGCGGATGATGGACGAAGGGTAGTGTTTGGTGGTCTACCTAGTGATGGGGTAATGGCTAGTTTTCTAAATTCCCTCGACATTCCGCATAGTGAGTTGTCAGGTTTGCCCGTGGTTGGCCAGTATCCGGACGTCTTATAGGAAGTGACCGGGCTTCCACCACACCGAGAGATTGAGTTCCGTATTGATTTAGTGAAAGATGCCAGACCTATAGTGATGTCAATTCGTCGTATGACGCCAAGGGAGCAGCCAGAACTCGGGGTGCAAGTAAGCGATCTTTTGAAGAAGGGATTTATCAGGAGAAGTGTTTCTGAGTGGGGAGTACCAGTTGTGTTTGCTACCAAGGCAGATGGTTCCCTTCGATTGTGTGTGGATTACCGCGAGCTGAATAAGGTGATGAGGAAGAATAAGTATCCTCTATCGCGGATAGATGATTTGTTTGATCAGTTAAGTGGCGCGAGAGTATTCTCCCGGTTGGATCTCGCGACAGGTTTTCATCAGCTTAGAGTGGAAGCTGAGAGTATAGCTAAAACAACATTTCGGACGTCGTCTGGATTTTATGAGTGGTTGGTCATGCCATTCGGGTTGACCAATGCACCAGCATATTTTGTGGATCTTATGAATAGGGTATTCAGAGATCAGTTGAATAAGTTTGTTCATGTGTTCGTGGACGATATACTTGTTTATTCGAGGAGAGAGGAAGAGCACAAGGAACACTTGAGGATAGTGATGGAGGTGTTAAGAAAACACCAATTGAAAGCAAAGTTTTCTAAGTGTCACTTCTGGAGGAGGGAAGTGAGATTCTTGGGCCATGTTGTTTCAGAGAATGGTATTGCCGTGGATCCTACGAAGGTGGCTACGGTACAAGATTGGTCTACGCCCATGAATGCGACAAACATAAGGAGTTTCTTGGGGTTAGCTGGATATTATCGTAAGTTTATCCAAGACTTCTCCAGAATAGCAGCACCGTTGACTCAGTTGACCAAGAAGAATCAAGCTTTCGTCTGGGACGAAAAGTGCGAGAATGCATTCAAGAGTCTAAAGGAAAAATTGACATGTGCACCAGTATTAGTCATTCCTAAGGGGAATGAAGAGATGACGGTATATACAGACGCATGTGGTACCGGACTAGGTGCTGTGTTGATGCAGGGAGGTATGGTTGTAGCTTATGCAAGTCGGCAACTGAAACCACATGAGAAAAGATACCCTACCCATGATTTGGAATTAGCAGCGATCGTGTTCGCACTGAAGATGTGGAGACATTATCTCTTGGGAGAAAGGTTCGAGTTGTTTACTGATCATAAGTTATTAAAGTATCTTTTCTCTCAAAGGGATCTAAATCTCCGACAACAAAGGTGGTTAGAATTCTTAGCTTCCTATGATTTCGATATCGCATACACACCAGAAAGGGCAATGCGGTAGCTGATGCATTGAGTAGAAGACATGCCAGTTTAGGGGCTATGTTTCTTGAATGGAAGCAACTGGAGTACATCGCTGGGTATGATTTCAGACCAAAGTGCGAGTTGGATCCAGAAATGTTAGCAAGTTTGATGATTAGACCCACTTTGATTGAGCGGATTGGTTCCAGTCAGAGGGACGATCCTAACCTATGGGAAATCATCTCAAAGTTAGAGATGGGAATCGACGAAGAGATGAATAAGTATGGGCTTGATCGAGATGGATGGCTTAGGAAGAATGGAAGACTAGTTGTACCCAATGTCAATGGATTGAGAGATGAAGTGCTTAGAGAATGTCATCACTCAAAACTGACTACACACCTCGGTGGTAACAAGATGTATCGAGACATGAAGCTAACCTACTACTGGGAAGGGATGAAAAGAGACATTGGGACATTTATATCCAAATGCATGAATTGCCAGCTAGTTAAAGCTAAGCAAAAGAAGCTTAGTGATTTGTTACAACCATTAGAAATTCCAGGATGGAAATGGGAACAAGTGTCAATGGATTTCATTGATGGGTTACCAAGGACTAGATCGGGCCATGATAGCATTTGGGTGATTGTGGACCGATTGACTAATATGCAAGGTATATACCCGTCAAGTCAAACAGGACGGCAGCTAAGTTAGCGGAACTGTATATAAAGTAGGTAGTGAGATTTCATGGAATACCCAAAGGCATTGTGAGTGACCGAGATCCGTTGTTCACTAGTGGATTTTGGAAGAGCTTACAAGAGGCGTTAGGATCAAAACTACATCTTAGTACCGCGTATCATCCTCAAACCGATGGTCAAACAGAGAGGGTGAATCGTATATTAGAAGTCCTCTTGAGAGCCTGTGTATTGGATTTTGGTGGATCATGGGATGACCATTTGCATCTAGTAGAGTTTGCATATAATAATAGTTATCAATTCAGTATTAGTATGGCTCCATTTGAAGCTTTGTACGGAAGACCGTGCAACTCACCGTCCTGTTGGTTAGAGACCGGTGAGAAAGATGTGCTTGGACCAGAAGTCATAAGAGAAGCATCATACAAGATCAAGGTTATCCAACAGCGAATGAAGGTTGCCCAAGATAGGCAGAAAAGTTATGCTGATAAGAGGAGAAGAGAATTAAAGTTCTCCATTGGCGACTTGGTGTTTGTCAAGATTTCTCCGTTGAAGAGCGTGATACGATTTGGCAGGAGAGGCAAGTTAGCACCAAGATTTGTTGGTCCACTCCCAGTTCTTGAGCAAATTGGGAATTTGGCATACAAAGTTGGATTACCAGAGAAGATGGCAGGAGTTCACAACGTATTTCATGTTTCCCAGTTAAGGAAGTTCGTACACGACCCAGATATGACTATTTCACCTGATCAGTTGGATGATATCGAAGTTGTACACGAGGCGGTTGGGAACTGCAAGCCTATGCGTATTGTTGGTAACGATACGAAGCAACTTCGAAGGAAAGCGGTGAACCTAGTCAAAGTCCAGTGGCGCGAGAATGAGAATGACTGTACTTGGGAGACAGAGGAGAGCATTAAGAAGACGTATCCAGAACTCTTCGCCTGGTAAGATTTCAGTTTCGATTTAGTCTTTCCCATGCTAGGATAGGTTTGTTTTATCTGTTTTGCATGTTTGATTGTTTTATGTGATTGGTAGTCATGCGGGATCCTTTGTATGTTTTGGGTTAACGAATTTCGGGAACGAAATTTTTTAAGGGGGGGAGAGTGTAACGACCCGCATTCTACGCATCGCAGGATCGTAGAATGTTTACTTCATTCACATACGAAGTCGTATGGTCATGTAATTTTGGGAGACGACTATTGGGTTCATTTCCCATGTTCATGATTTTTGCCAATTTTTAAATGACCGTTTTGCCCCTGGCTAATCTTGTTTTTGACCATAACTTTTGACTGGAAAGGAATTTTGACCTAAAACCACTTCCATTGGCTCTGGATGATGGTTTACCTTTCCGTAGAGTGGTCACATTAGCCAAACGGCCTCATCGTTTGGGAGATATGGCTGAAACAAGTTTCAAATGGTGAAAAAAACAGCTTAATTGGGCTTAACCGGATGATTAACAGGTAGGCCCAAAGGGGAATTTCGGGATTAGGAGTTTAAAAGGGCTGTTAGGTTTTGGAGAATACTTTTTTCTCATTTTTCAGCCGTCACTATCCATTCCTCTTAACCTAGCCATGGCCTCCAACATCTAAAACATCCCCAAACCACTTTCTAATTGAAGATTAGCCTAATCAACAACAAAATTGAGGAGGAATAGCACCAAAGCAAGGTTAGAGCTGCTGTGTTGCATTGGGAACAATGCCATAACAGAGATTTATTTCAGATCTAAAAGTTAATTTGTAGCCAAGGTGAGTGATTTGCATAGTTCCTCACTAATTATGGTTAGTTAAGGGTAATTAGTGTTAATTAGCGAATTTAAACATGATTAGATTCTGGAAAAATATTTATAAATTTCGAAATATTGTTTTAGGCCTCTGTTAGGAAATTTGGTTAGTTTGGTTAAGTTTTGCTAATCATACATTAGTTTTTCTTAAACATGCTTAGGGGAAAATATGGGATTTTGGCTATGTTTGATCCGTTTAACCTTGTCATGTTGTTGTTTTTGTGTTTGTGGTCACTTCTATTTGTTGCTATAACTGTATTGTATGCTTTGTGATTGATTAGAAGAGTCAGATTGGTCGAAAACGCCGTCGTATGGCGTAAAACATTCGCTGGAAAAGTTGTAGGAAGCAGTGTAGGGTTTCGGATCGGATCGGGTTAGGGGGCTCGGGTCGGATCGGAGAACTGAGCAGAGAACCGAACCGGATTGGAACCTAGTACAAGAAGAGAGCTTGGCAAAAAGGAAGGCCTCTCGCATAAGGGTTGGAGTTGGTATTGGACTAAAGCTGGACATGGGATCGGATCGGATTAACTGGAGGAAAGAATGGCAGAACCGAACCAAGGTAAAAGCATCGAACCGAATCAAGATAGTGAGATAGCTGAACCCAAGTGACATGGAAGCACCGAACTGAACCGAGGGTGGAGCTCCGAACCGAACCGGATGGCCAGGAAGTGAAGCAAGCCGTACCAAACCAGGGAAGGACAACCGAACCGGATTGGAGCTGTGATTACGCGACGACTTTTCTGAAGACCAACTCCAATTCGACCAAAACCCGAGATGCAACGGAAGTCCAAATAGGAAGTAGAGCTCAGGATCCAGTTGGGAACCAACGAGTTAACTTCATGAGTTGGGCTTTGCTGCGGGACGTGTGCTAAGGGGTTGTCGATGTTTATAACTTTGGATCACTATGTGTAGGGGGTACGTGAATGGATTCAGGGCCACAGTGGCCTAGGTACGACTAAAGAGCTATATACCAATGAAGTGGGGTCATTTGTAAAGATTTGGTCATGACTCCATGGGGCTAGCTTGGTAGTAGCAGTAGTTGTACAAGTCGAACTCCATTACTACTTCGATGGGTTTAGTGATTGACAGTGATGGACATCGTATGCTTTACGCACTGAGTGAGAGCTGTGAGAATGGTTGCTATGTTTGATTTGTTTGCCATCATTATGACATGCACACCCCACCCCCCGTTATCTTTACACCATCTGTTCAGTGGCACCTTAGAGTATTGTACGGTATGTAGTGCTAACTCTTTGGTTGCAGGTCCAGGTTCAGGTATGGTTTAGTATACCTGTTATTGTTCTGTTTACCTGCTTATCGCTCGTACCAGACTTTTTGTCTGACCTAGAGTTTTATGTCTCTTCTTATTACTCTGGGTGCTCTCACGAGCAGGCTAGAGACAGGTTAGGTGGTATGCACGAGTAGTTGTATCGAAGACGAGCAGGAGTTTTCCACGTATGATATTTATATGTCGATATTCTCCCTATGTCGCTGCGGTCACTACTTTGGGCATTAGTGGTGTACCTTTCTTTCTTTTGTTTAGAGACAGTAATTTGAAAAGTTGTAATAAGCTATATTTGGATTTCCGCTACTCTGATGATGATGTTGATGTTTGTTTTAGTTATCAGCTTATGCATTATCTCGCCTGTTTTATGTCAAGTACATTATTAATATATTTTGTTCCATGTGCTGTGAGACATTCTACAGGTTTTTGATTAGTTCATTCTCTTCTTTCCTTTCTTTGGCGACCGTTCCGTGCTAGTCGGGCATGTGTACAACGCACTTTCGGAGGAAATGCCGGCTGGTGCGGGGCGGGCAGTCACAAAGGTCATCCACAATGCTACTTTTATGAGAGTCAAGCTCTTGTCACGAGGAATCATGGTGCCAATCGGTTGTACCTTCTTCCATACTAATCCAGAAAACGTGGAGCACATGTACTTCGAATACACTTATATATTCGCCAAATGGAAGGATGCAATGGCTAAAGTAGGATGCAATGATGTGAAATAGAAAAGTACTGATGAATGGAAACTCATACACCATCATATTTCGAAGAAAGACACCAAAGCTACCTTGATCTCTTACGTTTTGAAGAAATTTATTTTACTTATATGGAAAATAAGAAATGTTAGAATATTAATGCTAGAATCTTGCAATGACAACTCGCATTTGAAAAGCCACGTCCTGCTACATTTAAGGAATGGAATTCAACTGATGAGTCATGTGTTCGACCCTGGGATTTGGAGCTGCTGACTATGAAGCTCTGCCAGATGGGAAACTTCTTTGTTTTGTTTTTGTGTTCTTGTCTTCTTCGTGTTTGATAACTTTGTACCTATGTTATCTTTTGTATTCTATCTTTGTTACTATGTATCTTCAAAGGTTATCAATAAAGTTGTAGGGGCCCACTCAACCTTCTTGGCTTTGCCTAAAAAAAGATTTATAAGCAAGTGAGCTGAAATTAACCTAAGGGTTAAGAGTTGGATTATTTATTTCCAAAAGACAGTTAAATGAGATTATTTAAATTAATTATATTATTAATTAATTAAAATGTAAAGATGAATTGGAATTAATGAACGAGTTAATCATGTTTAGAGTTGACCAAGTCAACTGTGTTAACTGAAATTGATTATTAAATTAGTTTGTTGACTTGATGGAAACAGTTAATGGTGAAGTAAACCGTTTTTATTCTTATAAATGTTGAAAGTTGATTATTATTTATTTATTAATAATCAAAGTGGTAATATTGGAATCTAAAATTTATTAATGGAGGTTTGTGAAGTCTTAAATCTCTTTATATAGTTTAATGAATTTTTAAGAAAATTAATACTGATAATAATATAGGTTAATTTTAAAATTGAAGTTTAAATTAAAATTCTTATTGGGATTATATTTAATTGGATTTTATAAAATCCAAAATTTGACGAAGTTATAAAACCCAAGTTTTATTGAATATATTGTTAGACAAGTTATTAGAAATGGCTTACGAATGGAACAAAAGTCCAAAATACGAAATTGAAGGATTGGAACTTAACTGATGACCAGTTAAGTCAAATGATCTTCTGAGTATTGATCTAATGTTGGCTTCAGCCTTCGGGGTTTATACTTAGGGGATTACATTCTTACTGATTTACAGTCAGTGACAAATGAATGTTGAAATGGAAATCGAAACTGAAACCTAAATTGGAATTTAAATGGTTAGGCGAGTTAAGTTATAAAGATGAAATCTAAATTCGTTATATTAAATAAGGGATGAAGTTTTATTGAGACGTAACTAAAATGGGTTTGAAATAAACTAATCAGAAGTTTATTAAGGGTTCTTTTTGTAATGGAACTAAGGCTTTTGTGTGTGTGTGTGTGTGTGTGTTTTAAAATATTGTTAAAATTAATAGAGAAGATTTTAAAATAATAGTTTACTTAATACTTAAATTAAGTAAATGTGGTTAATATTGGAATAAGGTTTCCAAAGAGAGAGTATTGTATTGTAAACTATAATTCGAAAAGTTTTACAAGTTGAATAGAAGCGTTGGAGTATAATATTATTTTTGAGTAAAATGATAAGTTACAAATGTTGGAAGATTTAATAGTAGTGATTAATGAATGGACATTAAAAAAACCAAGTGACGATGTGTGATAAACCAATGGATCTATTTTATTTTTATGATGGTTTATTTTGATAGTTAAATAACCGACTATCAAAATGTGGCCTAATGCGTTGTCGTTACGGAAAGACCGGTATCAAATTTATATTTGAAAACCATTTCGACCAACGAGCGTGTAAACGAAGAAGATATCTGATGTAGATCGAGATGGAGCAACCGAAGACCGTAAATCATCATGAGTGGAAGAACTATTTTTGAGTTTCTCTAGCTGATCCCTAGAGACATTTTAATAGTGGTTCTGTCGTGATTAGAATCTATGGATTGCAAGGACTACTTGCTATTGATTCATAGGGTAATTCCTCAGAGGTGGTAAGAGGGTGCCTTCGGTTTGTCTAGTCTCAGGACATCTTGTATGGACGTACGTCTGACTAAGTATTTCCAAAGGGGTCACGTACATTGATTTATTCGAACGTACCGAGTTTGGTGGCGAAGAAGGAAACTTCTTTATCTTAACACCCAGAGTAAATTTGTGGAAATCAATTAGTGATTTTCTAATGGATATGACGACATGGCATTCAAAGTGAATGGTGGTTTGATGTTCTAAAAGGTAATAATACCCTCAAGCCTCATCAACCAGAAAATGACAAAAATCGGGAAGGCAACTTGGCTAAGTGGGTCGCTCCCATTAGGGTGTACTATCACCATCTACATAAAATTCATTTGTTATTCTTTTGTTCTGTATCTCCCAGGAAAACGGTGTTTTCACAACCGTTGGTGATAATATATTTGATACACTTAAGAGAAATGAGTGGTCGGTCATGTATGGCCGGGTTGCAAGATGTTCTTGTTGAACACAGTTTATTCCTCCGTAGAGATACAATACGGGAGGTGATTCCATACCTCGTCATTGTCAGAATCCATTATCCAGTAAGACTCTGTGGTTTTTTGTTATAGACTATGTATGTAGAGTGTGAGATGCAAGCGTTCTGCTAGATGGTTATTTATTTGATTTAGAAATTATTATAATATCAGAAAAGATATGATTTCAAAATGTTTCAGATTATCGTAAGGTAAAATCCATCCATGTTTATGTGTGGATTGGTCTTACAATTATCCTTTTCTGTTGAAAAGATTTTTACTTTAAAACCAGTTTAGATGATACCTATAAACATAGTTAGTTTTCTCACGTTGGTTCACCAGACTAACCCTAACGTTTGCAATGCTCGAGTCAGACCAAGTTTTATAGTTTCAGATTATCGGATGCTGTGAAGTCCAAAGACGAGCTGGAGGTGATCAGACATATGATTTATATCTAGTATTTACTCCGCAGTGTGTTGTACACGAGGATAGGTTGTTATAACTGTCCAGATGTATTGATGTACTTTGATGATTGTAAGTATTATTTCAAGCTCTCTATAAGGATTTATTTCTATATTATATTTTATTCCGCTGTGATGTAAGACCCTGATTCTGTGTTGGTTCTTCTTCTTCTATTCTAATAATTATTTCATTCTTCACCCTCTGATTTCTTTCTTTTAGCTTTCTGGTTTTCAGTACTTGAGTTTGGACAGGGGATGTATTAGTGTCGAAATTCAAGAGTCAAATTTCTCAGGATGCCACACTACATTTACATTAAATTGGTTTCAAACTTAAAATTCCAATTTTTTAGTTTAACCCTTGATAATATAAATTTGGTTAAATCAGTTTACATGCTAATTTCAAATTTTAAGATTTAAACGAAGTAATTTAAATCAAAATTCATTAAGCACTTTCATTTAACAAATTTAAATTTATAAATTTGAAACATTTCATTTCATTGAATTCAGTAATTAAATTTTCCACCATATGACCAAATGATCATTTAATTTAAATTTCAAGAACATAAATTTTGACACATATTAGATGTCCTTGGTATATAGCATGTAGACCTATTCAACAACTCATGTATTTTATGTCAATTAATCATCATCGTTGGATAAATCCATGATTTCCATTTCTGCATATAAAGATAAACTGTTCCCATGGCTGAGATTTTGGGTCTGGTCACTTATTAAAAAATTAGGTCTTAATAGCCATACCCATATATATATATATATTTAAAAAAATTAGTACTATAAAGGGTGACAACAAAGAGATACCATAGTCAATTTGAATGAATTTGAATGCTTATGAACGGAATATGAATGGGAAACTAATGGTTTGCCTTAAAACTAAAAAGTTTTGTGTGGAACTAAAGTGTAGAAGTAGTAAATATCGAGTTACAACATTAGTGGATTTTTGGAAGGTTAATGGGTTTGAAGCATTTTTCTTACCTTAGTAATTTAGGGATAAAGCACTTTTAAGGGGGAAGGAATGCAACGACCCGAATTTTTGGTCATTTAATTTTTAATGTTTAGATTTGATTTAAATGTTGACTTGATAATACAAATGGATTTTTATATGTAATTTATCAGTTAATAGTCAAATATGATTTAATTTCGAATAAATCAAATTATTGTAATATGAAAATGAAAATAATTGAATTTGAATTTAAAACTGAATCGAAATGATTCAGATGATCTATATAAATTCTTGTTAAATATAAATGATTATTATATTAATTTATTATCGAGGAGTTCAATGTTTTGAATTTAAATTATATTTTCTCGATTTAGTTTGATACGTGAAAATAGTCATTCTTCAAACGACCTCGAGTTTCAACGAAACTAATTTTGTAAAATTCGTAATAGTTAATTATGCCTAAATTTCAAGTTTCGTCTTAATCGTAGTTTATATGTGATCCTGCCCATTTTAAACACGTACCGATTCATGTTAACAACTAAAAAGAAGTTTTACAAACGATCTCGGAATTCGACGAAACTGGTTCCATCGTGCCCGAAATATTAAGTTAATGTCAGATTATAAGTTTCATCGCGATTAGAGCACATATGAGGTAGTTTAAACAAATTACTTTAGGCTTAAGTTTCATACAAATATTTAAATATTATTTTTTCTTATAAATAGGCCCATACCCCCCATTTCCTCTTATTTATTTACTTTACCTCTTTATGTTTTTTTCTTCAGAATGAAAAATTCGATGGAAGTCGCTCCTCAAAATCGATCACTTCAAATCGAAATAAATTCCCAAAATCCAGAAACTTAAAATTTTGAATTCTTATTGCCTTCTAGTCTATTTGGATGCCATTCTTTTTGGGTGCGACTTTGTTCAGATTGGGGACAACAACCTGGAGTTGTGGGTTGAAGCTAGTACGACGATCATTGGTGCGTTTCGATGTAGCGTTGGCTTTCGGGCAGTGAAGCACACCAACTGGAAAATTTTGACGGAGTTTGATGAAATTTTGTATCGATGTGTGTCTGTACCTTGCGTGGGTTGGGGGTGTCGCGATATGCTGGAGTATGTCAGGTGATGATAGGGTGCGATGAGGTGAAGGTCGGGGTGAGGACTGAGGGTGAATGAGGGTATTTGAGATGGTTGGGGTTGTTTGATGACTGTTCGGATGGTGAAATGTTAGTAAGGATTTTAGAAGCTGTTTCCAATTGTTTTAAATGGTCGGAAGGAAGAGATGTATGAGGCTGTTGCTAGTCAGAGATGGGTTCGTGGATGGTGGTTGTTGTACCAAGAGGGAGTCGCTGTCTAAATTTTGGGAAAGAAAGGATATTAATATGGATTCGATAAATATTTAGAATTAATTGAATTATAATGACATTTAATTCAATTCAAATTTGTATACATCGTATCTTATTTATTTTAGGTTTGAATCAAACATTATCGGTTGCGTTACGATCGTGTCAACATCATCGTCGAAATGGAATCAAAATGGATCGAATATAAAATCAAGGTGAGTAAACTCACACTCTGGTTCATTTATAATTTATTATAAATGAATTTTTATTTAGTATATAATTTTTATATGTTGTTTTATTGGATGATTGGATGCATTGATGAATTATTTATCACTGGTTGCTATTATATATATTGGTTATATTTTGGCTTGGTAGTTGGATATTCCTGCAACTTTTAGAAGATGAGACCTTATGAGCCCCGCATAATAGAGAATAAAATTCTATACCGCGATATCCCACCTCGAAGCGGGATTGGTATTATTTATGTTGTCAAACATCTGTGGATGTAGGAAAAATAGGTTGGAGGGATCCAATTGGATTTGTGACGTCCCCAAACTTCCACGAGTGAAAGCAGGAGAAATCATTTTTGGAATACAACATAAATACAATAAAACAGAACACAGATACAATATAGCAAAGGAGATTCATAGAGTAATAACATTATGGCAGCGGAAAAATATAACGTCATCAATCACAGAAATTCCCCAGTCACAGAAAACTAAGATTATTACAACAAGTTTGCAGAAAAGAAATAAGTTTGATGTCTAAAAAGAAAAGAAAAGATGCCAACAGAAACAAAAAGTCTTCAAGCTCCAAGCCATCACCTCTTCTCCCACGCAGAATCCAAGAGAGAGAAAACAAGCAGCTTCAAAGAAAACTCCAAGCAAAGAATGAACCTGTCTACTTGGCTGCCCGTGTAGAAGAGAGGGCACCCAAGTTTGCAAAAAGGTGAAACAAACTATGGGTCAGTCGTGGGACTGGTGTGAGAATTCTTAAATAACTTATACTAATAAGGCAAATCCAAAAGACCACACCGCTAACGCGGAACGGGTTTACTCTAAGGGACTGCCGTGCATAATTTAAAGTGTCATAATAAATGATTAAATAAGTCGTCAACAACGAAATGTCTTTTGAAAAAATGGAACCACCATAAGACTCAGGTCCCATCACACAATGCAACGCACACCAAGAGGATAGAGTTTTACCTTATGGTGGTTAAACATGCTAAATACGCCAAATACGTAACTAATACTATTATTAGTGTATATGTTTTAAAACAATTCAAAGCAATGTATTAATCCTAGGAAGCATAGGTACCATATATTATGCCTCCAATACTAGTAATACAATCAAATCCGTCGGGGTCGTATTGGAAATTTGGGTTTCCATCATGAGTCCAGGCTAGGGAGGACTCCTTACCGATTCGAGACGCTCTAGTTAACGTCTCAGGATTACCCGCAGTTAACCCTTGGATCCTGCAGGGCCGGTCCTCACATACAGCTTAGAGGATTGGCAATTCCTAAGCACACGTTTCCCGGTCCTATAGGACCTATCCGAGGCGCCTCATTTCATCATCCTCCAAAAGTAAAATGACTACTAACTAGAAAGAAACGTGCTACTTTCCCTGCGTTCCCTTCCCCCTTTTTAGACTCTACCGGTTTGTGAGGCTCGTGAAGTCATGTTCTTCATACCACAAGGTTCTGCTTTTCAACAAGAAACCCTGATCATTGCATCTTAGTATGCCACACCGTCACTCCATACCGTACTATTGATCTTCCGTCACTATATAAACGGGTGTTAAGTAGAGAATAAATTCTCTACCACCAATCGTTTATATATTAACTTAATATCAACAACATAATATTTTGTGGGGTACGATGTCAGACACACTATCCATTTATACCCATGCTCTAGGTCTGAACTAGGGTCAAACCCGTGAAATCAACACGTACGTTTGGGCAATTACCCCGACCCTTGAATTGGGAGCAAACCAATTCAGAGTCTTGATCGTTGTCCATTCGAGGGGAGATTTACGGTCTTCATGCGCCGTCTTCATACTTGAATTCTTGGAATCGTACGATCATTTGGAATGGGATTGACCCGGACTTTCCAAATAATCTCGCATTCATATATTTTGAGAAAAACATATTTCATATCGTTATTTTATTTTATAACGATTAATTCTTGCCTTAATTATTTTAATATAATTAATTTCCTTATTTAACGACGCTTCAGGTCAAGGGCGACCTTGGCGCTGTTTTCCATCAATTTTGTTATTCACTTTCCTCAAAATCTAACCGTTGGATTTTAGCGTAACTTATATCGTTGGAAAGATTTTTCCAAGACGGTCCTAACGGTTTCAGTTTTGGGAAAATCCGACGGTCGGATCTTTCGGTATAATCGTTTAAAAGTTCGATTTCAAAACGCGAACTACTGCGCTCGATTCGTTATATTTTAATTATATATATATATAAATATATATAAATAATTCGTTTAACTTATCGTCCTTACATACAGCTTACATTTCTCTTATCTCCCACTTTTCTACTTACATGATAATGTAGTTTAGGATTAGACGATAATTCTTCTTTTATTTCATTATTGCTTATTTTTATACTTTATAATTTACATTTGAAAAATGTAAATTATAACATACCATTCCATTCATCTCTTTATATATTTCTTCATGAACAATTTCATTATGAATAATGAACACTTTCTTATGGAGTAAATTCCCTTTTATTATGCATAAAAAAAAATGAATATGTTCTTACAATGAAATTCTCTTTTTATTTTACATTATAAATAATGTATAAACTTCCTACGGTCAAGTTCTTTAAATCCTAACGTTATAAAATAGTGTAACTATCATACGGTGAAATTTCCCTTTTATTTAACATTGTGAATGATGTTAAATTTACATACACTTCATTTTCCTTTTTATAACATTGAAAATATATTATTAGAAAATATAGATTTCCCAATATTATTTCTTTATCTTTTACATTAGAAATAATGTTAATTCTTTTCATACAGTTTCATTTCTTTTGCTTAACATTAAAAATAATGTTAATTCTTGCATATAGTTTCATTTCTCTTATTTAACATAAAATATATGTTAATTCTTCCTACGGGGTGAATTCTCTTTTTATTTACATTATAAATAATGCTTATTATCTTACAATGCAAATTCTCTTTTAATAAACATTATAAATAATGTATATTTACATGACATGCATTTTCTACATTGTTGACATGACAAAATATTATTTTACAATGCATGTCTTATTTTAACATAACAAAAATATTCTTTTACCTACAATGCATTTATTATTTTCTAACGTAACAAAATAATAGTTTCATACAATGCATTTCTATTTCTCTAACATGACAAAATAATATTTTATGCAATGCATTTCTATTTCTCTAACATGACAAAATAATATATTCATACAATGCATTTCTATTTTTCTAACATGACCGAATAATATTTGCATACAATGCACTTCTATATAACGTTCTAACTTGACAAAATATTATTTGCATACAATGTATTTCTATTTTTCTAACTTGACAAAAATAATATGCATACAATGTATTTCTATTTTTCTAACTTGACAAAAATAATATGCATACAATGTATTTCTATTTTTCTAACTTGACAAAAATAATATGCATACAATGTATTTATCTATTTTTCTAACTTGACAAAAATAATATGCATACAATGTATTTATCTATTTTTCTAACTTGACAAAAATAATATGCATACAATGTATTTATCTATTTTTCTAACTTGACAAAAATAATATGCATACAATGTATTTCTCTATTTTTCTAACTTGACAAAAATAATATGCATACAATGTATTTCTATTTTTCTAACTTGACAAAAATAATATGCATACAATGTATTTATCTATTTTTCTAACTTGACAAAAATAATATGCATACAATGTATTTATCTATTTTTCTAACTTGACAAAAATAATATGCATACAATGTATTTATCTATTTTTCTAACTTGACAAAAATAATATGCATACAATGTATTTATCTATTTTTCTAACTTGACAAAAATAATATGCATACAATGTATTTATCTATTTTTCTAACTTGACAAAAATAATATGCATACAATGTATTTATCTATTTTTCTAACTTGACAAAAATAATATGCATACAATGTATTTCTCTATTTTTCTAACTTGACAAAAATAATATGCATACAATGTATTTATCTATTTTTCTAACTTGACAAAAATAATATGCATACAATGTATTTATCTATTTTTCTAACTTGACAAAAATAATATGCATACAATGTATTTATCTATTTTTCTAACTTGACAAAAATAATATGCTATTTTTATATAGTGCCATCTTCTATTTTATATAATGGACAAAATATAGTTCATTAACATGCTATGCTATTTTTATTTTTAATAATGAACAAAATATATTCATTCAACATACGGTGCTTGTATTCTATTATAACACAAATTTGTTCTTTCAACATACGGTGCTTGTATTCTATTATAACACAAATTTGTTCATTCAACATACGGTGCTAATTTTCTTATTTAGATATTGACAAAAGTGTCAATTTACATACGGTGTTCATTTTCTTATTTTGATATTGACAAAAGTGTCAATTTACATACGGTGTTCATTTTCTTATTTTGATATTGACAAAAATGTCAATTTACATACCGTGTTCATTTTCTTATTTTGATATTGACAAAAATGTCAATTTACATACGGTGTTCATTTTCTTATTTTTAATATTGACAAAAGTGTCACTTTACAACATACATGAACCATTTCTTATTTTAATATTGACAAAAATGTCACTTTACAACATACATGAACAATTTCTTATTTTAATATTGACAAAAAATGTCAATTTTATCCTACGATGAACATTTCCAACATTTTCTATTTTTAATATATAAAAATGTTAATATAACATACAATGAACAATTTTGATATATTAAATTTTAACATATAAACATGTCACACAACATACATGAACGATTTTAGTATATTTAATTTTTACATATCAACATGTCACACAACATACATGAACGATTTTAATATATTTAATTTTGACAAATCAACATGTCACACAACATACATGAACGATTTTAATTTATTTAATTTTGACAAATCAACATGTCACACAACATACATGAACGATTTTAATTTATTTAATTTTGTATTGTAACATCTCAACATACCGTGGGTTTTGTCCTAGCATACGCATACAGATTAAGTCATAGCAGATTCACATACAGTTTATATCATAGCAGATTCACATACATATATGATTATGAATGCGAACATCCATAATTAAAACATAATTACTTAAATAAAATAAATAGGATTCTCACCTCAATTAGATTAGAGTTTGTTCCCAATTGTTCTGTATTAAAGTTGTATTCGAAGTCACGGTTCCATCGGATCTGAAATTTTCAGAATCGGTGTTCATATGCATAAGTTATTGATGTTTTAAATCAAACAGACTTTTAACAACTGCTTCTGCCACGCTTAAAAGCGTGACAAAATCTGAAGCATACCTCAATTTCAGAATTTGTTCAAAACTTCAAATCGCGATAACTTTTGATTTACTGAACGGTTTTGGGTGCGGTTTTTTGGAGAATGACCGCCTTGGAGAGATCTTTGCACGGCCAGAAGGGGGTGGAGCTCGGTCGAACGTGGTGGGCCCGGCGTGGCTGCGACCGGCGGAGCTTCTCGGGCTCGGGGCGGGCGGCACAGGCGACGGAAAGGGACGGGACTTGTCGGAGATCGAAGAGCTCGGCGAGAGCTTCGAAACGTGTACTCACACGCTAATTTTCGTTGAGAAATGAAGGAGTTATGAAGGTTTGAAGTTTTCAGCCATGATGGGTTTGTGCGGCTCAGCAAAGAGGAAGAAGATGGACGTGAATAGTGTTTTTATATTAAAATATTAGGTTAAACTAATCATTATTTAATTGGCCCGCTTAAGCCCGTTTTGGCCCGAACTCCGATTCAAGCCTGCTTACTGTCGTTCATACCATTTAGCCCCCGTTCCGAACTCATCTGGATATGTCTCATCAGCCCACGAGATCGTCTTGGCCTTCGTTTTTCAGTTTTAAATATAAATCATTATTTTAAATTCAAACGTACGTAGAAATTCACCCAGGTCACCAATTAACTTCAAAAATCCTCGAAAAATATATTTAGCTATGTTTTGATGCTGTGGACCTATGAAAATTAATTTCGTTCAATTCTGAGCCCGTTTGAATTTTTAATGAATTTTTAAAGTCAAAAATTTGCCCGTTTATGCTGAAAAATCAATTATAATTATATATTAATTCTAAAAATTACCAAAAAATCATTTTTAGCTTTGTTTTGATGATACGAACCCAACAAAATTTATTTCGTTCGATTCTGAGACTTTTTGAAAAATGACTATTTTCAAGGCGAATATTATTAATATTAAAAATACATTTTTAAACAAATATTTTCTGAAACTCGAAACATATAAGTGTTTACTGTTTTTCAATGCAGAAACATCATTCTGAAACCAATGGAAGTGGTTTCGAGTTCAAATTCCTACATATGTGAAAAGTAGCATTTTTGTCCTATGCAAATTACCCACCGACCTTTCTAAAAATTGAATTAGCCATAACTTTTGATTTCCGCTATGAAATTTCGATTTTTCGGATTCGTTGGAAAGATAATTTTAAATAGATACCAATATTTTTGGTTTTACTAAAATCCGTTAAATTTTGCATCCTGTATGGTTAGTCAAAGTTCAAGTTTGACTTTTCAAACTACCGCGCCATTTCTAGCTCTTTTTATATTTAAAATTAATTTATTCATTCTAACTTCCATTTGAACCAAATTTGTGACCCTTATTATTTAAAATAGATTATTTTAAATATCAAAACTCATTTAAAATCACTTAAAATAAATTTTAACTTGGCCCCAAAATTCAGGGTCGTTATAGTCTCCCCCACTTAAAAACTTTTCGTCCCCGAAAAGGAAAAAGAAAAATAGAAGAGGAAAAGAGGAAGAATAAACACGGAGAATGTTTTTAACCGAGATGGTACCGTCTATAACATCAGGCCTTCTACCGAAGAAGTTGGTCCTTTCGCTCCTTCGTAAACATGTGCCAATTGAGCATCGCCACTTCTCTTAGTCTTCTTCGAACGTATGATCAAGGAAAGAGTCAAAACAACAGAAAAGGTGATTCTAAAAGATCGAAGGATGAATGAAAAGATGACGATAAAGTGACTGGCTATTATGTATCTCATGAACTGTTCGCCATAGAATATAGTGATTCTATGTAAACGAATTATTATAGATATGTTGTACTCCGCTTTGTAAACCAAAGCTCTGATACCAAACGAAATCCGGTAGGCTTTGCAACCATCCCTTCATCCCCCCAAAGCAGCAGGTAAAACCCACCGTGGCTCACAGTGGTCCCCCAGTACACCTTGTTTTACGGCGACCCTCTCGAGCCTCCCGGCCATTGCCTTACCAACCCTCAACAGGGACATGTGGGGGTAAGAGTCTCCCGTTCGCCACCAAACCGCGAAGCGAGAACCCCCCATCATGCTGCATCCTATTCCCGGCATGCTAAACAAGGACTGGTGTGAGAATTCTTAAATAACTTATACTAATAAGGCAAATCCAAAAGACCACGCCGCTAACGCGGAACGGGTTTACTCTAAGGGACTGCCGTGCATAATTTAAAGTGTCATAATAAATGATTAAATAAGTCGTCAACAACGAAATGTCTTTTGAAAAAATGGAACCACCATAAGACTCAGGTCCCATCACACAATGCAACGCACACCAAGAGGATAGAGTTTTACCTTATGGTGGTTAAACATGCTAAATACGCCAAATACGTAACTAATACTATTATTAGTGTATATGTTTTAAAACAATTCAAAGCAATGTATTAATCCTAGGAAGCATAGGTACCATATATTATGCCTCCAATACTAGTAATACAATCAAATCCGTCGGGGTCGTATTGGAAATTTGGGTTTCCATCATGAGTCCAGGCTAGGGAGGACTCCTTACCGATTCGAGACGCTCTAGTTAACGTCTCAGGATTACCCGCAGTTAACCCTTGGATCCTGCAGGGCCGGTCCTCACATACAGCTTAGAGGATTGGCAATTCCTAAGCACACGTTTCCCGGTCCTATAGGACCTATCCGAGGCGCCTCATTTCATCATCCTCCAAAAGTAAAATGACTACTAACTAGAAAGAAACGTGCTACTTTCCCTGCGTTCCCTTCCCCCTTTTTAGACTCTACCGGTTTGTGAGGCTCGTGAAGTCATGTTCTTCATACCACAAGGTTCTGCTTTTCAACAAGAAACCCTGATCATTGCATCTTAGTATGCCACACCGTCACTCCATACCGTACTATTGATCTTCCGTCACTATATAAACGGGTGTTAAGTAGAGAATAAATTCTCTACCACCAATCGTTTATATATTAACTTAATATCAACAACATAATATTTTGTGGGGTACGATGTCAGACACACTATCCATTTATACCCATGCTCTAGGTCTGAACTAGGGTCAAACCCGTGAAATCAACACGTACGTTTGGGCAATTACCCCGACCCTTGAATTGGGAGCAAACCAATTCAGAGTCTTGATCGTTGTCCATTCGAGGGGAGATTTACGGTCTTCATGCGCCGTCTTCATACTTGAATTCTTGGAATCGTACGATCATTTGGAATGGGATTGACCCGGACTTTCCAAATAATCTCGCATTCATATATTTTGAGAAAAACATATTTCATATCGTTATTTTATTTTATAACGATTAATTCTTGCCTTAATTATTTTAATATAATTAATTTCCTTATTTAACGACGCTTCAGGTCAAGGGCGACCTTGGCGCTGTTTTCCATCAATTTTGTTATTCACTTTCCTCAAAATCTAACCGTTGGATTTTAGCGTAACTTATATCGTTGGAAAGATTTTTCCAAGACGGTCCTAACGGTTTCAGTTTTGGGAAAATCCGACGGTCGGATCTTTCGGTATAATCGTTTAAAAGTTCGATTTCAAAACGCGAACTACTTCGCTCGATTCGTTATATTTTAATTATATATATAAATAATTCGTTTAACTTATCGTCCTTACATACAGCTTACATTTCTCTTATCTCCCACTTTTCTACTTACATGATAATGTAGTTTAGGATTAGACGATAATTCTTCTTTTATTTCATTATTGCTTATTTTTATACTTTATAATTTACATTTGAAAAATGTAAATTATAACATACCATTCCATTCATCTCTTTATATATTTCTTCATGAACAATTTCATTATGAATAATGAACAC
Organism: Allium sativum; assembly: GCA_030737875.1. Taxonomy (NCBI): domain Eukaryota; kingdom Viridiplantae; phylum Streptophyta; class Magnoliopsida; order Asparagales; family Amaryllidaceae; genus Allium; species Allium sativum. The sequence goes on along the minus strand of CM060914.1, from coordinate 4,597,531 downwards.
TTTCTTATGGAGTAAATTCCCTTTTATTATGCATAAAAAAAAAATGAATATGTTCTTACAATGCAAATTCTCTTTTTATTTTACATTATAAATAATGTATAAACTTCCTACGGTCAAGTTCTTTAAATCCTAACGTTATAAAATAGTGTAACTATCATACGGTGAAATTTCCCTTTTATTTAACATTGTGAATGATGTTAAATTTACATACACTTCATTTTCCTTTTTATAACATTGAAAATATATTATTAGAAAATATAGATTTCCCAATATTATTTCTTTATCTTTTACATTAGAAATAATGTTAATTCTTTTCATACAGTTTCATTTCTTTTGCTTAACATTAAAAATAATGTTAATTCTTGCATATAGTTTCATTTCTCTTATTTAACATAAAATATATGTTAATTCTTCCTACGGGGTGAATTCTCTTTTTATTTACATTATAAATAATGCTTATTATCTTACAATGCAAATTCTCTTTTAATAAACATTATAAATAATGTATATTTACATGACATGCATTTTCTACATTGTTGACATGACAAAATATTATTTTACAATGCATGTCTTATTTTAACATAACAAAAATATTCTTTTACCTACAATGCATTTATTATTTTCTAACGTAACAAAATAATAGTTTCATACAATGCATTTCTATTTCTCTAACATGACAAAATAATATTTTATGCAATGCATTTCTATTTCTCTAACATGACAAAATAATATATTCATACAATGCATTTCTATTTTTCTAACATGACCGAATAATATTTGCATACAATGCACTTCTATATAACGTTCTAACTTGACAAAATATTATTTGCATACAATGCACTTCTATATAACGTTCTAACTTGACAAAATATTATTTGCATACAATGTATTTCTATTTTTCTAACTTGACAAAAATAATATGCATACAATGTATTTCTATTTTTCTAACTTGACAAAAATAATATGCATACAATGTATTTCTATTTTTCTAACTTGACAAAAATAATATGCATACAATGTATTTATCTATTTTTCTAACTTGACAAAAATAATATGCATACAATGTATTTATCTATTTTTCTAACTTGACAAAAATAATATGCATACAATGTATTTATCTATTTTTCTAACTTGACAAAAATAATATGCATACAATGTATTTCTCTATTTTTCTAACTTGACAAAAATAATATGCATACAATGTATTTCTATTTTTCTAACTTGACAAAAATAATATGCATACAATGTATTTATCTATTTTTCTAACTTGACAAAAATAATATGCATACAATGTATTTATCTATTTTTCTAACTTGACAAAAATAATATGCATACAATGTATTTATCTATTTTTCTAACTTGACAAAAATAATATGCATACAATGTATTTATCTATTTTTCTAACTTGACAAAAATAATATGCATACAATGTATTTATCTATTTTTCTAACTTGACAAAAATAATATGCATACAATGTATTTCTCTATTTTTCTAACTTGACAAAAATAATATGCATACAATGTATTTATCTATTTTTCTAACTTGACAAAAATAATATGCATACAATGTATTTATCTATTTTTCTAACTTGACAAAAATAATATGCATACAATGTATTTATCTATTTTTCTAACTTGACAAAAATAATATGCTATTTTTATATAGTGCCATCTTCTATTTTATATAATGGACAAAATATAGTTCATTAACATGCTATGCTATTTTTATTTTTAATAATGAACAAAATATATTCATTCAACATACGGTGCTTGTATTCTATTATAACACAAATTTGTTCTTTCAACATACGGTGCTTGTATTCTATTATAACACAAATTTGTTCATTCAACATACGGTGCTAATTTTCTTATTTAGATATTGACAAAAGTGTCAATTTACATACGGTGTTCATTTTCTTATTTTGATATTGACAAAAGTGTCAATTTACATACGGTGTTCATTTTCTTATTTTGATATTGACAAAAATGTCAATTTACATACGGTGTTCATTTTCTTATTTTTAATATTGACAAAAGTGTCACTTTACAACATACATGAACCATTTCTTATTTTAATATTGACAAAAATGTCACTTTACAACATACATGAACAATTTCTTATTTTAATATTGACAAAAAATGTCAATTTTATCCTACGATGAACATTTCCAACATTTTCTATTTTTAATATATAAAAATGTTAATATAACATACAATGAACAATTTTGATATATTAAATTTTAACATATAAACATGTCACACAACATACATGAACGATTTTAGTATATTTAATTTTTACATATCAACATGTCACACAACATACATGAACGATTTTAATATATTTAATTTTGACAAATCAACATGTCACACAACATACATGAACGATTTTAATTTATTTAATTTTGACAAATCAATATGTCACACAACATACATGAACGATTTTAATTTATTTAATTTTGTATTGTAACATCTCAACATACCGTGGGTTTTGTCCTAGCATACGCATACAGATTAAGTCATAGCAGATTCACATACAGTTTATATCATAGCAGATTCACATACATATATGATTATGAATGCGAACATCCATAATTAAAACATAATTACTTAAATAAAATAAATAGGATTCTCACCTCAATTAGATTAGAGTTTGTTCCCAATTGTTCTGTATTAAAGTTGTATTCGAAGTCACGGTTCCATCGGATCTGAAATTTTCAGAATCGGTGTTCATATGCATAAGTTATTGATGTTTTAAATCAAACAGACTTTTAACAACTGCTTCTGCCACGCTTAAAAGCGTGACAAAATCTGAAGCATACCTCAATTTCAGAATTTGTTCAAAACTTCAAATCGCGATAACTTTTGATTTACTGAACGGTTTTGGGTGCGGTTTTTTGGAGAATGACCGCCTTGGAGAGATCTTTGCACGGCCAGAAGGGGGTGGAGCTCGGTCGAACGTGGTGGGCCCGGCGTGGCTGCGACCGGCGGAGCTTCTCGGGCTCGGGGCGGGCGGCACAGGCGACGGAAAGGGACGGGACTTGTCGGAGATCGAAGAGCTCGGCGAGAGCTTCGAAACGTGTACTCACACGCTAATTTTCGTTGAGAAATGAAGGAGTTATGAAGGTTTGAAGTTTTCAGCCATGATGGGTTTGTGCGGCTCAGCAAAGAGGAAGAAGATGAACGTGAATAGTGTTTTTATATTAAAATATTAGGTTAAACTAATCATTATTTAATTGGCCCGCTTAAGCCCGTTTTGGCCCGAACTCCGATTCAAGCCTGCTTACTGTCGTTCATACCATTTAGCCCCCGTTCCGAACTCATCTGGATATGTCTCATCAGCCCACGAGATCGTCTTGGCCTTCGTTTTTCAGTTTTAAATATAAATCATTATTTTAAATTCAAACGTACGTAGAAATTCACCCAGGTCACCAATTAACTTCAAAAATCCTCGAAAAATATATTTAGCTATGTTTTGATGCTGTGGACCTATGAAAATTAATTTCGTTCAATTCTGAGCCCGTTTGAATTTTTAATGAATTTTTAAAGTCAAAAATTTGCCCGTTTATGCTGAAAAATCAATTATAATTATATATTAATTCTAAAAATTACCAAAAAATCATTTTTAGCTTTGTTTTGATGATACGAACCCAACAAAATTTATTTCGTTCAATTCTGAGACTTTTTGAAAAATGACTATTTTCAAGGCGAATATTATTAATATTAAAAATACATTTTAAAACAAATATTTTCTGAAACTCGAAACATATAAGTGTTTACTGTTTTTCAATGCAGAAACATCATTCTGAAACCAATGGAAGTGGTTTCGAGTTCAAATTCCTACATATGTGAAAAGTAGCATTTTTGTCCTATGCAAATTACCCACCGACCTTTCTAAAAATTGAATTAGCCATAACTTTTGATTTCCGCTATGAAATTTCGATTTTTCGGATTCGTTGGAAAGATAATTTTAAATAGATACCAATATTTTTAGTTTTACTAAAATTCGTTAAATTTTGCATCCTGTATGGTTAGTCAAAGTTCAAGTTTGACTTTTCAAACTACCGCGCCATTTCTAGCTCTTTTTATATTTAAAATTAATTTATTCATTCTAACTTCCATTTGAACCAAATTTGTGACCCTTATTATTTAAAATAGATTATTTTAAATATCAAAACTCATTTAAAATCACTTAAAATAAATTTTAACTTGGCCCCAAAATTCAGGGTCGTTAAAGGATTCCTCGACAATTAAGTTTTTGTTTTTATATATAGTGTTATATAATGTGATAAATAACCCGTGATTGATTATTGGGTGTTTTGATGTTTGAATAGCACTAGCCCTAAATTAATTGGTATTTAAATACTGTAAATATATTCGATTGAAAAGGAAAATTAATTTTTCCAAAAATAGAATTGGGATTTCGAATAGGCTAGAAAATATTAACTTGTTTAATAATAAAACCAAGTTTTACAACGGTGGAAAACAGTTGTAAAGGACTTTTTACAACAGTGGGGCAACCGTCGTCTATTAAGAAGTTGTAATAGACTAAAATCTTTAACAACTTTTTTGCACCGTTGCGGCACCGTTGTGAAATGTATATTTTACAACTGTTTCCCACCGTTGTAATAAACTTTATTACAACTGTTTATAACTGTTGCAATATATTTTATTAAAATTATTATTTTACATTTGTAATATATGAACTAATTATATACATATTGCTAATTAAAGAATTCATTTCAGAACATATTATCTACAAAACTGAAAATATCAAACAAACTTAAAACATGAATCAAAACAATATATTAGAATTTTCAAACTCTCATCATTTTTTTATAAATCATACAAGTATCTCAAGTACATAAAGCAACTACAAAGTCCATTATCCAAGACTCAAAAATCCAAATGACTTGAAGTCATCTTTCATAAATATACATCACTAGAAGTAATACAACCATAATGAAATTGAGATTTACTTGCAGTGCTGCTGCTCTTGCAATGGTCTTCATTCTTGAGTTAACTTCCAATGAATTTGAGATTTTCTTATAAAGTAGCTGTGTTCTGCAGCAACTACTAGATTTTAAGATGGTGAAATTACTTCCTCAAACTTTCTGTTCCTCTCCAGCCAATAATGAAAATCATGTTTTTTTTTCATTACAATGAGTGTTGATACTTGATACTACACTAGGTTTTTTTTTCCCCGGATCTATGCATGGTGACCGACACTGAAACTGATTGCCCTACTTGCTATTCATCCCAATCCGTACATGCACCATTGACATACCTCAAAATAAAATAATACCTGAAAAATTCTCCTATTAAAAATCCCAGGTGAAAGTTGTAGCGCACTCGGACCACCGTCATTGAAGCCCCATGTTCTTTTGCAACCATACTATACTTGTCAAACAAACAATAATAAAAATTTAGTTAAAATTGTAGTCAAAAAGGAACTGTGACACCAAAGAAGATGGTTTACCAAACAAGTGCTAGATTGGCTTCATAGCACTGAGCAAAGGAATAACAATAATAACTCCAAATTATAGATATGTGAAAGTGCCACTCACCTGCTTCTCCATTTTCCAACTATATGCACCATCTCAAATCTATTACCATTAATTGACATATTTAATAGTGTGATAAGAAGAAAAGGAAAAAAACATTGTATCTATGAAAGTGCCACTCACCTGCTTGTCCATTGTCCAGCTATATGCACTATCTCAAACCTATTATCCTTAATCAATATATTTAATAGTGCTCGAGGTGATAAAAAGAAAAGGAAAAAACAGTGTATCTAAGTGCCACACACCTGCTTGTCCATTGTTAAAAACTGCAATTCCTCTAACCAAATGCAAACCAACAAAATCAGCAAATAACTAATCCTTGATAAAAACATACTCGACAATCAATTATGGAAGGCCAAACCTTCATAAATAAGCCTTAACCTGTGTTTGGGAAGTAGCTATTTCAAATGCATGCTTCAATACTGTAATACTAGAATCAAATCCCGTCATTTCTGAATGCAAATTACTAGGCGTTGATGATTGATTAGTAGTTGAGTCACTCTTATACATAGAAGCGGCAACATCATGAGGTAACACGACGAATGATTCCTCCATCGTTTTTAAAGAATGTGATCCCCCCTCAACCTGTGAGCTCCCACTTCTTGGACGTGGTGGAGCACAATGGATTTGAGCTTTTTGTTTAGGCAACACTACATAAGAGTGCTCCATTCGACTTGCACCCAATATACTACCTTGGATTGAAGACTGCATCCCTATGTCCAACCATGAAGGATAATTACTAAAGTACATAATTCAGACAAGTTGCTTTAGTGTTTCATTAATGATAGATATCAACATAGACTGTTTTATACAGGGAAATATCCGCCTAAGACAATTTGAAACATGTTACTGTAGCTGTTCTGCTGGTTATTGTAAATTGAAACACAAAGTAATAAGCAACTGTAAATGATGCAAATAGCTCCATAATGTCAGTAGTCGTTGAAAATCGATTAAAATCTGATTAACCCTAAAAACTGACCAGAAACGCTTTGACGGGTTAAGCAGCGTTGAATCAAAGACAAGCGGATATATTACCTCATAGATAAGCATAAACAGCGGAGGAAAGCAGGTGACAATCAAATCCAGTAAGACGAAAGGAACTCCGAGCAGATCTATAGATTACTGCATCAAGTAAGAGTGAGAAAAGGAGATACTCTGCTGAAAACCACACTACTGCACAAAAATCATCGTCGAACCAGATTCGTAACAACCAACTCAGGGAAGACCAACTAGGAAGGCAACGAGAACGGGATTGGTGAAGGCAGTAGAGGATATTGACGCCAGCAATCAGCTAAACTTTCTCAAAAAGAAGTCGATGACTAGAATACGGTAGATCTGGAGGGAGTATATTTGAAATAAAGGAAACTGAAATTGGGGAAGGGCTTCAAAGAACGATGGAAAAAGCCACGCTTAGGGAAGAGAGAGCGAAAGGAGGAAACGGGAACAAAAAGAGAAAAGGAGAAATGGTGGGGGCGGTTGTAAAAACCTAATCAATAAATATCGATATTTTTCAAGAATTATTGACAAGAAATTAGCTTGGATAAAAAACTATTTACGTAAGGACATGTGGACAGTTATGAAGCGATTAACCAATAAATATGCGTTATGATCTCTTATGAAATGATTTAAAATAAAATGTCCAAAATTAACTTTTCATTTTTTTAAGTGAAATACAAAGAACTTGATTTGAAAGCAAATATGTTATGATTTTGTTAATTAATAAAGAATTTTATGGTTCTCAAATTTAATTCATTTTATGTAGAAAGAATAAGATGCTAGCTCAACAATTTTATTTGAAAATTGAATTGAAAAGGAATTTGATATCTAAGATGAAATTTGTATTTTGAATTGAGAATTATATTTTAATTATGTAATATTACTAATTATTAATAGAAATCATTGATTATTCATGATTAGAATTAATTATTATATTTTAATTATTAACTATTTAATAGTAATTATGTAATATTAACTATATTTTTTAATTACTCTTCTTAATTACTAAGTATTAAATATTACGGATTGATTATTACTTCCTAATTGATTATTAATAGTAATTATTAGTTATTAATTATAAATAATCAATATAAATGTATTAAATATTAATTATTAGTTGTTAATTATATTAAAATATAGTCATATTTTACAACAGTCAAAAAATAAAAGTTGTGATGGGCTTTTATTACAACTGTCAAAATAACACAGTTGTTAAAAATAAGTTTATTACAACTTTTCTGGAAAAAAGTTGTAAAAAACATTTATTACAATAGTGCTTTTACCACCGTTGTAAAATCAAAGTTGTAATATGGTGTTTTTGTTGTAGTGTTGGTTAAAATTAAAATTTGTGCCTGAACTAGAACAATAGTTAAAAACTCAAATCTAGCCACGATAATCTTGTTCATATATGTTCTACAATGCTTATGATTTTCATATTCATCTTTTTTACATACATGTTACTTATGAAATTATGTATTTTATGGTTATTTATGCTGATTTTTTTTAATGTTTTGGATCCTTTTAATATTTTATATATAACAATATTTCTGTTTTAAGCATATCACGATTTAGAGTATGAATGATTTTTCGCAAAATAAAGAATAATAAAGCTATTTTGCAATTCAAGTTTAAGTTGCTATGTTTTTAACAGCATTCGTAAAAATCATTTTGTAAAAATATCATTTTATAACATACCATGTACCCCGAGATTGTTCCGATATGAACTTTCAAACCCGAGAAGGAAATCCAAGACGAACTCCCGAGTTAAACTCATCTCGTCCGAGATCTCCCCCGATACGAGATCAAGTATATTAAATCCCCGAGACGAAACACAACCGATATCCGATATTTAAAACCTTGGCGGAAATAAAATACTACAACAAGAAAACTTCCCATTCTACTCCATGAGATCCACATCCAACAAAAGTAAACCTGGAAACAAGCTCAATCTGACCCAAGCATTATATTAAAATAATATACGAATCAATTTTGAATTTCTTAATTAAAATATATCCAAATCCGTAATTCTTAAAATCAATCATTTTGAATATCTAAATAATTAAATATTTACGTTATAAAAATCCAGGTTGTTACATTTCTATTGCTTTTATCATTAAATTCTACATTACAACAATAATTTCCAATATTAGTGTTATTCCTTGTCATGGAAATCTGAATTTGTACACCCATTATCCATTTTACCCTGTAAAAATACATTATTATTAATTAGGTCCTTAACTAAACAAAGTTTTGGGCGAAACTCAAAGTATACTTAATTATTATTTGCAGATTGCGAGATACTCAATAATTTTTTCTTTATTCTAGAGACCCTTAATATATTTTTAAGATAGAGTTGTCTCTTAGCATTAATATAACCATTACCAATATGTGATATACTTATGGTTTCATTGCCTATTCGTATAACTAGTGTAGCTTTTATTACCAAGATAAAGATTATGTATGTTGTTGGTTGCATGATTTGTTGCACCTGGATCTGGATACCATTCATCAATGTTTGTGTTATCTGCCTTGGTTGAATCATCATTGTTGCTTGTCTGACCCCTAACATTGTTTAAGCCGCCTCTCTATGAATTCAACTGAGTCATGTTGACACTTGGTCTATTCTGATTATTCTGATTTTGTCTTGCCACATTATATTCAGAATTAAATCTAAAATAACATTGGTTAGCAACACGTCCAAACTTCTTGAAGATTTGACATTTAATCATTTGTTGTTATTCCATCTTCCCCCTCTTCCTCTACCTCTTTGAGTCTGGTCACCTCTAGGTCGAACACTTTCTTGCTAATTTTTTTGCCTAGAATTACCTTTAGCTTGGTTCTTGTTCATTGAGGCAGAAGCATAGTTGATGGAATAAATTGTCTGTGCCATCTTCTTTTGCTCAACTCTACCGTCGTGAGCCAAGAGGGTGGAATGAACATATTGTATGTCAGGAATTGTCCTTTGAGATGTAATAAATGTAACAACTGATTCATAATCTTCATCGAGCCTACCTGTCATATATATAACACCTGTTCACTTGGTGAAATCTTGTGTCCACTGGCTCCAAGTCAATTACACAACGTTTTTATTTTAGTCAAGTATTAACTTATTGACATACTATCTTTCTTGATGTTCTGAAGCTAACTTTTGCAGTGCATTATTCTCGATGCAAATTGAGAATTAAAAATCTGCTCGATTGCAATCCATATATCATACGAGGTGTTACTACCAACGGTTTGGGACAACAAATTTGCATTTGTAAAAGATATCAGCCAAGATGCAAGAAGGTTGTCTTGATTTTGATACATTATGTAACCTTGATTGTTAACAAGATTTCCATCTTTGTCTATTTTCATGGCAGGTGGTACACCGATTGTGCCTCTGATAAATTGTAGAGGGCCATAGCCTCTCAATGCAGTTTCAACTTGATACTTCTAAAGCTTGTAGTTGTCTTCGTCTAGAGCAATCGTGATTACATGAATTTTGGGCTTAACCAGGGTAACTCCAATATTGGTGACTCTAGATGTGTTTAATCCTGATGTGGCAGAACATTGAGTTTCATTGTTCCCTGCTATATTGATGAAGAAAAAAGTCGCTGATGAATCAGGAAGCTGGAAATCAAGAAAAGTGGGAAAACAGGATTTTCTTGGATGGAAAATCTGTTAAAATGCACTTCTACAACCAGAAAATTTAATCAAATGATGATATCAAATTGGATTATCAGCAAAGAATTCGCTGCAATCGTGGTTGGTGAAGAAGATGGTTTTGAAACCTCCATTGGCGTGGCAGTGGATGACGAATGATGCTTTGAAATGAATAGATACCTCACTTTGATAGAAAGGTAATACTTCTATGATGAGAATACCCTGAGAAGTAAAAAAAAAAAAAACCTTTCAATTAATTGTAGAATTCAATTTTTTTGTATATTGATCTGTCTTGATTTGATGTCGCTAGGCTCATTTGCTCATATACCATAATAAGAAAATGTATTGGAATTGATTTTCTATAGAATGTAATTCGAACATAATGAATTGAAAAATTATACAGGTATGCTATGCTTTATATTTATAAGCACCAGTAACAATGTGTAATCAGATAAAGTGGCCTGCTAATACATGTATAAGATAGTGGGTCAAGGCCCGCTAATACATATATATAATATTTTATCCAGCGAAGCCCTTGTGTTCTGATATCCAATTGTGAGGATATTTTGGCGAATAAGCTAAGGTATAGAACAAGATATCCGTTTTGGTAAATTGTGAGTATCGAATCAGATGTACTCTTTGGAGCATGAATACAGTCGGACCAAAGGAAAAAAGCACAATCCAGTCCAGGAACACAACCTACATATCAGACCAAGAATACACAAATCTTGCAATCAACTTGTTCATATTCCTCCCTACAAAACCAACTCCTCTAAAACAGATTTCAAGCAAAGCCAATTGGAGCCAATATGGGAAGATATAAGCATGTACTAGCTAGAAAATTGTTAGTAAATATTCCATATTCGTTGGCAATATTTCTTCTAGGTGGCGGAAACCTTAAAACATCATTAATTGACCAATTTAAACACGCTATCCAATTATTCTTGAAAAGTATAGTTAATGTCACTCCCAAAACGGTTTAGGAAAGCGGAGGTCATTTTTTTTAAAATTTCCTAAGGGGAGGACCATTTAACATAACCCCCACTTAACAATACGTAAAATATAGACCAAAATGCTCTTTTATTATTTTACCCTAAATACATTTTACTGTTCATTAAAACCTAATCCTCTTCTTCTTTTCAAAATAAACAATTTAATCACTGTTTTCATGAAGTAACCAATTTCTAACGAAATTTCTAACTTTGAATATGAAATCAACATGATTTTTACTCAAAAAACGAATGTTATTGCTGAATTTGTTGAAGAAATCACCGAAAATGCAACAATTTAATGGAAAAAACGGAGGTTTGTTTTCGGCCATAAACGTTATATACGTTGACAACAAGTCGAAGTTAAAAAATTAAAACGACATGTACTCGCTGAATTCGATGACGCATCAGGTCATGACAATAACACAATTTCGGCGATAGACCACCGAATAAAATCTTGTTTTCTGATGTACTATAGCCAAATATGTATATCCAATATACTTAAATCACTATAAATTATTAGTGTTCTTTACTTTACTTTCGTTCAAAATTCGATATACAATGTTTTATAAAAATTGATTGGAGGTGTTTTCCCCTTTTCCATGTTTTTTTTTTTTTTTTTTTTTTTTGTGCTTTTACTGAGTGTTGGTACGTTTTACTTTTTCAATATTCCTTCTAGACCTAAGAGCATCCCCAATAGGGGGTCGGTTGCTCCAACCAACAACGGTGGGGTTAAAGGCAAGGCCAATGTGACTCTGTGAGGGTGTTGGAGGAACCGAATGGTTACTCCAACAACCAGCCTTAACCGGCTTTATTAAAGTCAGCTAAGCATAGCCGGTTTTAACAAAGTCTGCTAAGGGGGGCATTTTCTGTCTCCATCGTAGCCGGTTTTATTAAAGTCGGCTAAGAGTACTTTGACTCCAACCCCGTTGGGGTGTTGCTCGGGTCAACCGGCTTCGATTTGACCGCGAGCAACACGCCATGTTGGGATGCTCTAAGAGTAAGGAAAGCACTCTTCCAGCGCACTACCTCCAAAGGCAATCAATAGAAGTGATTTGGATTGAATTACGATGGATAATTAACGATACACAATTCATTGCCCAACAACGTGCTACTGTGGATTAGATCATAACAAGCCTAGGGAAGGCACAACCAGTCATGCACAACACTGAAACCAGGGAGAGCCAAGACCCGAGAACCACAGGATAGCAGGATATCACAATTCTTTGAATTCTGTATTGAGCGAACAAATCTGAAGAATAGTTGAATTAATGTTGAGAGGTGAGTACAATTATCAAGTGCATCATTACACGACAAACTGAGGCGAATCTAGCCTTTCCTTTTAGAGGGATCAAGATTTGAGGGGATCAAAGTTTAAGGTAAATTTGGGTAAAAACTGGGGCAAACTAAGCAAAGTTGGATTAAGTAATATGGGATAATTATTGTTTTAGGGGGTCAGTTGCCCCCTTTCCTCTGTGAATAGATTCGCCCCTGACGACAAGCCCCCGTTTCTTACTCCTTACCGTTCTCATTCCATCAAAATCTAAGGGTGTATGCATGAACCTTTGGCCGCCTAATCTCAATCACGCAATTTGCTAAACTTTCATTCTGCCTAAAATTATATGTCAAAATTTGAAGTCCGGGCATAGCCGTTGGCCCCTTGTTTTCTTCTGCTTGTTTTACACGAAACCTTCTCACTGTTCAAATCTTTAGACTAAAATTTGACCTAACCTGTGCATGCTTGATATTCTCTGAAATATTGATCAATCATGATTTAAAATATTACAGTAGCTGCCAAAAATACTTAAGACGTCTACAGTACAGTCCTAGTTCTACATTATTAATTTCGTCGGAAAAAAGGCATGCTTTCTAGTTTCTAGTACTAAAATATGACTTTTCTAGTACTAAAATATGACTTTTCTATTCAAATAAAAATAATTATGGTGCAGAATGGAAAATGTTCGTGTTTACTAAAACCCAATATGATGTAAAACTGTTAGCATTTAAAAAAACTGCATAGAATTACAAAGACAATGAATTGGTCATGAATGATATTAACCTTCTATGTTTTCATAGAGTTGTATTTTGCCTTACATTTTTATTACTAGTTATTTACCAGTTGTGCAGTTTTTTTTAATCCGAATCTCCGAGTTGAACTACAAATTCAGTAGAACGGATATTTCCCACCATACCTTACACTTTTATTTTTTCGTTAGCATCTCAGTTTTTTGAATAGATAGACGAGCTATACCCATAGTTGATAGGGACGTAACTATAAACTGCTATATTTTAACCACAAAAGGGTTTATGACAGATGCAAAGAAGACGCAAGCTATGTACATATGACAAAAAATGGTTCAGAGTTTTAGTTTTATGTATCTGTCGCTTATATGACCATAACTCTTTAAAGAGATGACTTGTCTTCATTTCATTGTAATTAAGGTAGCTTGCCAACATTTTTAAAACATCTAATAAGTTCATGACCAATTTACGACAGTCTGATTCCATGATGCTGAAATCACGTGCCCTATTAGGATGAATTTTATTATTTTATAGTGCTTCAGGATATACCATCATACTTGAATACAAGGAATCATGTTGAAAAGGCTACAACATTCTTGAAAAGTGTGTGGTAAATTGTAGTATTGTACATATGTTAGTCTAACCAATTGGAAGCAAAGGACCTGTACTTCTCAATGAATTAAAATTAGAACTATCAACATCCTTACTTGTTTATCACTATATATAGAAGGTGCATATGCATGCAATAAACTTACACATACACAAACCAATATTAGTAATGGGAAATTTTATTTGGTTAGAAGAAAACAAACCAATATTAGCAATGATAACAATACAAATAATATATGCAGGAATGGCACTTTCAGCAAAAGCTGTCTTTACATTAGGGGTTAGTCCTATGATATTTGTTGTGTATAGGCAAGCTTCTGCTACACTAGCTTTACTTCCTGCTAATTTTTTAGCATTAAAAAGGTAAGACAAAAACAGTTTGCTTTAAGTTTAACTAGTGATAATCAGTGCTTTATTGAGTACATAATAATTTGTACTTTTTGTTTTTCATTTCTGTAGGGGTAAAGGTCGAAGAATATCACTTGATATAAAAGGATTCAGCTTGGTGTTTTTTACTGCGTTTATTGGGTAATCTAGCTAAATTTTATAAGCTGATGGTATTGCCACAAGATCATCAGTATATATATATATGTATATACATATATATATGTATATATATTCTTTTCTTCTATAATTCCACATTAAACACTGTCGAAGCTGACTATTTTAGATCATAAAACAAAAAACTACATAATAGCTACTAGACAGTAATAATTTTGTACTACTAATATGTGATGTTTTTGAAACTTTTCAGTGTAACAATGACCCAGTACTTGTATTACCAAGGCATTAAGTACTCATCAGCATCACTTGCCAGTGCAGTCACAAATATAATTCCTGCTATTACATTTGTTATTGCAGCTTCAGCTGGGTAAGCTATATAACATAAAAAAAATTCCTAATCAATATAGACATTGATCAAGCTCACATTATTAGTGTTTTATACTTAAATTTGAACTGCAGTCTAGAAAAAGTGAAAATAAATAGTCCAAGAACCATTGCCAAGATCATAGGTGCCATTATCTGTATTGGAGGAGCTATTTCATTTACTCTGTTCAAAGGTCCGAAGCTGATGAACAATGTAGACCATCATGATAATTGGATACTGGGATGCGGTTTTCTCTTTTCTAGCTGTTGTTGTTGGGCTGCTTGGTTGATTTTGCAGGTTTGGTTCCACAGAAATACTGAATAAGAAAAATTAACAGCTAAATTAACTGTCTTAACATTATTAACATTGTAGCCAAGTTAAGGAAAATATAACTATAACTAAGACTGTTTGATTTTTTTTGGTCCGTACATGAAAGATAGACATTAAGAGGCAATTCAATGGTATGGATTCATTGTATAATCAATTGTGTATATTTTGTGTTTTAATTACTTTCCCTATACATATATATGATTAGCTTTCAACGGCACTCCTATTTTTATAACACTGAGTTCAAGTTTCCAATTAAATAACATGTATAGTGGAAAGAAAGAGAATGTATTATTAGTTAACCATAAAAATGAGATGAAAACTAGACGGCTAGAAGATGCTGCGAAATAAGGGTATCATTGAACATAAAATGTATTTGGGGGGGGGGGGGGGGGGGGGGTTTGTAAAAATATATTAGAGCATAAAATGCACTCACAATCGATAACACTTGCATCTTTGTGAAATTTTCCCTAAATTTCCACATTCAAGACAAAAGGACCCACGGATTTGAATCTTTTGTATCACCAAATCACCAATCATACACACGCGCATGCGCACATATATATACATATAAATTCCTTCTGTTGAACCACAACCACTCATATATATGGGGCAGGTTCGAGAGCACCCCAAAAGCACCTCAACCACAACCAAGTATTCCACACTCTCTCTCCTTCCACTCGTTCTTTCACTTCCCACTCACGTTCTTTAATATAAATGAGTGGTTGTGGTTCAGGTACAAATGGGGGTTAAAATTCAGGGAAGGCTTCCTGATCCTGTATATAAGTATGTATATATATATATATATATATATATATATATATATATATATACACACACACACACACACACACACACACACACACACACACACACACACACACACACACAATGACATCTTTGTTTTATTGGACCTTAACTGCCTTTGGATTTCAGCAACACGTGTCTATTAAAATAATAGAGTGAGTGAGAAGGCGAAGAAAGAAACGTTAATTGAATGAAAACATGTAGTGGATATCAAAAGGCTACTAAGGTGTTGTACTCCCCTCAAGTGTGCAAATCCAAACGAGGACCTCCTTCTCACTCTGCCTACTCTTCGTTCACACGGTTCTAAAAGCCGGGGGGGGGGGGGGGAGCACCACAAGCCCCATGTCCCATACATCTATCAAGAAGCATGTATTCTTCATTGATTCCTCCGAATGCTCCTATATCTCTCCTGTGTTGCACACACGAGATAAGATCAAGAGCATCCTAAACTCTGCAACACATCTATAGGCCTCCCTCCCTTTAATCTCCAACACACATTCACGTTCCTCTTTCTTCTTACTGACTTATTTAATTATAGATGAATAGCTTAAAACGGATGCGAATATGTACTATCAAATAGGGATGTCCTGAAGTATGCCTATACACGCATGTG
Organism: Allium sativum; assembly: GCA_030737875.1. NCBI lineage: Eukaryota > Viridiplantae > Streptophyta > Magnoliopsida > Asparagales > Amaryllidaceae > Allium > Allium sativum. The sequence continues at coordinate 4,581,094 of CM060914.1, read as the reverse complement.
TGTACGTGTGTGTATATATATAATAATTGGTAAATGTATATATTTATACATACATACATACATATATATATATATATATATATATATATATATATATAGTAGTCTATGATATCCATATTTTTTAGCATTCAATTCTCGCACTGCTATCGTAACATGGGATACAACATTCAAAACGACGCAGTGTTTGGCAGATGTTCAATAGATACAGAGAACGATCTATATAAAATTTGGATTCATTCAGATATTTATATTATTTTCAAAATTTTAGCCTAATTATTCACTATTGAACATTTATTTTGCTAATTTATTTTGTTGTAACGCACGATACAATACAGGTGCTAAAATAGTGCTGCAAAACTACAATTTTATATATATATATATATATATATATATATATATATATATATATATATATATATATATAATGTTCAATAATACTCCAGACAATTTGTGGTATAATACATACTGCACACATGCATTTCTGTACTACATTTGAATACGGGTACTAATTTATTCAAAACTTGATTTCATGAACAGGTTCCAATAAGTAAAAGATACTTAGATCCTTTATCTCAGTCAAGCTGGATGTGCTTTCTCGGAACTCTACAATCTGCAATTTTCACATATTTTTTGGAGCCAGATTTGAATTCCTGGAGATTGAATTCCATGTTTGAGATGTTATGTTACTTATATGCAGTAAGCTGACCACCACTATCCATATACATCATTCTACATTATATTTGTGGAATTAAAAGATAATACTTACTACTATAGTATATTACAGGGTGTTATAGGCTCTGCATTAACCGTATATCTACAATCTTGGTGCATAGAAAAAAGAGGCCCTCTATTTTCTGCGATGTTCTATCCACTTGGCACCGTTATAGTTACAATACTAGCAGTTATATTGCTTGGAGAAAATCTCTATTTTGGGAGGTATATAATATTGTCTGTATATAAAGAAAATGCTTTTAGGTGATAAAGCTTGGTTATGAAACAAGTTTTAAAATTATTAATTCTAATTGGTTTTTTCCCCCAGCTTGGTTGGTGCTATTGCTGTAGTGATAGGATTATATGCAGTTCTGTGGGGGAAAGCAACAGATTTTTGTGACGATGAAGATAAAATCTTGCCTGTTAATCAAGAAAAAGAGCCACTTATAGGTAGTAAATTTCACAGTGACGTAGAAACAGTGTAAAAAGTAAATAATATCAGTAGGCTGTTTATGTACTTATTTCCACCGTTTTTTACAAATTTTGTATACAATGTTGTGTAATTTGCAAGATATACTATTGATTACTCAGAATAAGTGTTTTTTCACATTTTAATTTCATCCCTCTCTTATTATTAATACTTCTATTCTTGTGACTCCTCCCACTGTTCGTTAAAAGAAGCAAACAGAAAATATGAATGATGCCACTTACTATTATATTTACAAAGTAGCACTCCAAAAATAAACTAGGTTAATCATTTATTTTGGGTATGTAAACCATCCAATTAAACTAGAGATCATAAGTCAGGAGATTGAGGATTGTGGTTTTCATATGCATAAATATGGTAATGTTGGAAAAAAAATTATATTATGTATATTTATATGTGTTTATTTTTTATTTGCAAATTAATTTATTTTTTCCTTACCAAAAAAAAAAAAAAAAAAAAAAAAAAAGAGTGACTCTTTGTTCGATTTATATATATATTATTATTCAGTTACAAATGACGTTGTCAACAAGTATAACAGGTAGCAAAAAAACCTTATATATGATACAATAAATTAGGGATGGATGTAGGTCGGTTTGGTGCGGTTTGGAGTTCAAACCGCTTCCGCACCGCATTAAATGGTTGATCAAAAATAAAACCCGTTATATTACTCGTTTAAACGATTCAATTTCGGTTTGGTTTTAATATATTACGGTTTGGTTTTGGTTCGGTCTGGTTTGAACCCATATTAAATATGAAATGAGAGAATTACTTCCATCAATAATCAATTTACAACTGTGTCATGTAGTGTAACTTAAAGAGTAGAGCACACAATGTTATTAAAAATTGAAAATTTGGTTTCTACCTATATGAATACTTCAATTTTACATTTAATGAAAAATGAGATTATTTTAGTACATTGATCGAACATCAGTTTTAAACAGTGCATAAACATTAAGTAAGATAACTAAAATAAAATTACAACCCACATTTATCCAAAAAGATATATAGAAACTATTATACTAAAACTATAACTTTCTCTTTTGTGATAACAATTATTATTAATATAACAACATAAATATAATTAGATAGAAATTAACTAGCTATATTTCAATCATAAGATTGTCAGTGCAACTGTTCGGTCCGGTTTAATATGGTTGGGTCAACAACTCAAACCGCATTCGAACTGTATCGTTCCGAGTAGGTCCGGTATGGAGTACCTGCTTTAAAGACAAGATCCAGTCCGGGTTTACGTACTATTTTAACGATTCTGTACGGGTGGTTTCCGTATAGTGGTGTAGTTATGCACACCCCTACAATAAATTGGAACTTCCATATCCAAATGACTAAAGTCCATATTATGAATAAATGACAATAAAATACAAAAGACTAAAAAATTGAGAAACTTAAGTTGAATCCTAAATATGTCGTAGTATCAACTATCCATCCATATCTTGATACACCTAAATCTAAAAAAACAAACACTCAAACAAATGATTAGACACACACACACACATACATACATACATAAATACATAAACACACACACACACACACACACACGCACACACACACACACACACATATATATATATATATATATATATATACAAACGAAATTTATATAGGTATGTATTCCATCAAAAGAAAATTAGACATACTAGCATAAACCAGGTAAGACATAGATAGAATAGAGTAAATAAAGAACATTTATTATGGTATAAATCATACATGTGTAGTTACAGAGCGACTATTAAGTTCTAAATAAAAATAATTTTATATTAACTAGTTTTCCATTGGAAATATAGTATCATAAATTCATCAAACGCATATTTATTATGTTTTTCTTAAGTAAATTTATTCAAGATTTTAGTTTTTTAAGATAAATTTTGAAATTAATATTTCTACCTATTTTGTAACTAGTGTTTGAAATCTAGTTAAAACTAAATAAATCGGTTGTATACATTAAATTTTCGATAGAAGTATTTGAATTATTGAAAACTTTTTTATTTCTTTCAAACTATATATATATATATATATATATATATATATATATATATATATATATATGCAACATATTGTTGTAGAATAGTATACGTTATTGGCATTTACACCCACAAGATTCTAGTTTTGAAAGAAAGGAAATAAGGCGGGGAGATAAGGCAATATTCATCTTTTAGTACTCATCATTTCCTGAGCTCGGTAGCCAATAATAAGAAAATGTATTTGAATTTATTTTCTATAGAATGTAATTCGAACAGAATGAATTGAAAAATTATACAGGTATGTTATGGCTTATATTTATAAGCGACAGTAGTAATGTGTAATGAGATAAAGCGGCCTGCTAATACATTAACAAGATAATGGGCCAAGGCCTGTTAATAGGACAGCCCGTGAACACGAGGGCATACACGTCATTTCGCCAACTATGTTTTCCAACCCATTACACTCACTGCGGTTATTCAACCGATCTCCCATTTTCTCTTTTTTTTCTTCTTCCCTCCACGTTTCTCATATTACCACTACGCCATAGATGGGCTACGGCACCCCCAAAGAAGTGACGCAATAGGTGCCAAAAAGTGTTGCTGTAGGCAAAAAATGATCTGTGGCAACACTTTTTTGGGGTTGCCTTTTGCCGCGTTGCCTTAGAGTCAAAGGCAACACCTTTGCGACCTTATGGTAACATCAGTACAGGTGTCACCACAGATACTACTACAACAAAAAAAAACCTTTCACAACTGCAAAAAATAGTTGTAATATGTCTGTTACAGCTGTCAATCATAATAAAGTCAACCTTTTTTACAACTGTTTCTAGCAGTTGTTAAAATTTGTTTTACAACTGCTAAAAGTAATTACACCTCAACTGCTATTAATCATAGATTTCAGAATATTATAATAAATATTATTATAACACAGTAATTTATTCAAATAAATATTTTATTTCAACATTTCAAATGGTATAATTTTTTTTACTCCACTATTGTACATTCCCTCGTATATTACATAATTATTCATATATGCATACATTCCTCAATACATTGTCACTCGATTCACTCATATACAGACAATTAATTAAAAAAGGTAATATGAAAGAGCATATTGCAAAAGTGAAGTTCAATAAATTTATTATGAGATGAACCTTCTCTTCACCACGGGCCATCCTCTGTTTTAGGAGATCCACAGATGCATCACTTTGATTTAGTTGAATTTCTTTAGTCTGTTTCTCGGTGTAAACAGAGTTGATGCTCTGCTTCATCTTCACACTATCTGATACTAACTAAATAGTTTGAAAGTATATAAATTTAGAAGCAAAAATGACGCTAGACTGTTAATTCATGCCTGTACAACAAACATTTGAAGTTAAAAGCTTATGCACAAGCCTTTTAAAGTTTATAGTTCCCACAAGAGGACCTGTATCAAGAGGCGCACCTTGATGTTATAATCATCTCTATCTACAACCTGTTGAAGCAAATGCTGATTTTGTGCTTGCATGTCTTCATATGCTTGGCCAATAGTCTTTGAAATATGCAATCATTAAGATGGATATAAATCATGATACACTGAGCAGGAGAACCAGTAAAAATATAAATTACCTCAATTTCAGTAATATATGCTGCTACTTCAGCATCCTTGATTCTAACAGCCTCTTTAATTTCCAAAAGATGTCTATATGATTAAATTCATTAATAATCAACCTTCAATGCAGAAGTTTACTTATTCATCGTAATACATATGTACTAAACAACCAACCATCCATTTTTAATATTTACACGCAATCAATGGCAAATCAACTGCTTAAATAAGCATAGTATCATGAACTTAACACATGAATTGAATGATACACAACAACATGCTAGACATTCAGTTGGATGTCAAGCTGGTAAATATGTAGATCGCAAACTTTATTTGAACCTGCTAAAATGTTGAGTTATCCCCCATAAATCTTGCAACTAAAAAAACCTCACAAATTGCTGAGTTAACACCTTTAGGCAAACAATATTCCAACTTTTCCATCATGTTATCCAAACTTCAGACTATCCTGAAGGCGCACTGGGAGGTAATTTAGGTAACTACATAGGCACATTGACCATCATCTAATATAATTGTTGATTTCACAAAAAAGCAAAAGAGAAAGCACAACAAAGCTAGTTTAAGATCTAAATTTCAGGCCAGAACAAAATAGGCTGATGATCGGACCCAACAACCATGGTTGGTCATTTCATCAAACATATTGCCTGCATCCTAACCAACCAACATGCTGAGGAAATCAAATGAATGGTCAGACTCTCCAATCGCTCAGCAGTATCAGAGCAATTCAGATTTGGCTAAGTCGAGTTGAAAACGGCTGTGCTCGAGATGGTGTTGGAACTTTTTCGAGGTCCGAAGCTCCAACAAACGGCAATGGCTCAGATCTGGAAAACTGTGGAGTCGTTTCTTCAAAAAGAGCAACCAACCATTAAAACGATTCCTCAATAGCAAACACAAAGCCAAGTATAGTGTTCTTACCCAGATTGTGTAACGATTTCCAGATCCTGCTTTATGGATCCCCAAATTGAAAAAGGAACAGAAATGATTTACAGTTTCTTCTTATGTTGCAGGATGACAAAATAGATTTGCAGATCCAAACATTGAAGAAGAAATAGGAAATCGATTTGCGAGATTTTGGTTTTAATTTGATTTCTGATGTAAAATTAAGTGAAAAAAATTGACTGATTTTGGAAATTTGGGGACTTAACGAAATGAAAATAAGCGGTAAAGGAAAATAATAGCGGGAAATAGAAATAGGTGAGGTGTGGATCAAGGGTTTCAATCGAACGGTTGGGATTTCGTTTTAACTAAAGGTGTGGATCGCTGAGGTGTCATTTATTTTTTATTTATTTTAATTTGAATATATCTATAACTACTGCAACGCAATTTGATATCTATGCTAACACATTGAAGCGTGCGTTGCAATAGACAAAAATCAGCATAGCAATGGCAACATTGTAGCTTGCAACACCATGGATTTTCGTTGCGATAGGCCATCTATGGCGTAGTGTACCATCTTCTTCTTTTCTTCTCCAGTCCTCCCTCTTCACCAACCCTAAATATGCAACGAATTCACCATCTACAACACCTTCCAATACCTCCACCAACCCGTTGCTTCTCAGATCCACAAGCTTCCACCGTCGTCGTGCAGCCGAGCCAGATCTAAGCTCAACCTACCCGATCCCTTCTATTTTAACCTCCTCCAACCCTTTACATTCCAGATATACAAGCTTCGATCACCCAGATGTACCGGTCGACGTCCACGCTTAACCTGCCCCTACCGTTAGGTTCACGCCTCATTCTCCCACACTGCCTTCTTCGATCGTCCAGTTTTCAAAGCCGATGCTCAGGCATTTCCATTTCCTCCACTCATGGTTGATTTTCGAGAAGATTCTTCAAACTGATTCTCGCGTTGCAACTCCTGCCAAACCTTCTGCTTCCATGTGAGTCTTTTATATACTAGCCAACTCAACTTCTGCAATTTCTATTACAATTCGCATATCAACAACAGTTATTTCGATTATCGTTGATTTTACAAGCTATTTGCTATAAACTTATAATGGTCTACTTTTCAAGTCCAGTTTGGAGTCTACACTCTTTTCTCCTAATTCTGGAATTTGACGACAATGAGAGTTACTGATCAGTACTACTGGCGTGACCAACATCTACGTCGAGAGAAGATATATCCTAGATCGGTAGGTACTTCACGTCACTTAGATCTAAAATCAAGTATTACTAATCTTTGAAAATATTTTCTATTTCTCGATTAGAATGATTTGGGTACCAGTTTACTACAACTTTTTATCAGCTATTTTTCATTTTCTGTAAATTTGTCACCCAGGTTTTCATTTACTATCTGAAACCGTAAGACCCCAATTGCCAGCTATCATCCTCACCATCGATTTTCACCGACTTTGAAAAAAGCATGAAATTTATTAACTTTTCCTTTGCAGCGGTTGATTTTGGAGATGCAGTGAAGGTTATTGTGCTTTGTTACAATATTATGACTGGCCATTCCTATTTTACATATTGGTTCTACGACGCTGGACGAAGTTAGATCATGACGATGCACAAGTTAGATCGTAAGTTCTTTTCTCTTTTTAACATTGTACGCTATCAGCGTAATACAAATTTACTATAAGTAGGATTAGCGCTAATGTTATAGATGCATATAAACATCCCATGAATCTCAATAAAAATACTCAACTATATCCAAAAATAAAAGGGGTTTAAGTTCAGTCTTTCCAAGTGTTGTTGGTCCACTGTCTATTGCCATATTTTCATTTATTACTTCCTAACCATAGATTCTTACCAAATGTTTCAATATTTTATAACCATTTCTCATGCTCAATTTTTAAACTTTTCTTTCCATATTTTTTGTGACTACGGTTTGCTTTTCTTCCCATATTTTTTGTGACTACGGTTTGCTTTTCTTTCCATATTTTTTGTGACTACGGTTTGATTTTCTTTCCAACTATACAAATTTCACATGTATACGTATCTTTTGTCTTATATTTTAATTTTGTCTTTACCCTCAGTTTGTTTTCAGTCAGATTTGATTGTAGTGCATAACCTACTAATTATGTAATGATCATTTTTTATGATTCATGTTAGTTATCCACTATAAACGTGAATTATTTCAACATTCACTTTTTTCCCCTCTGATCATAGATTCATAATATAAATTTTTATATTTTATAACCATTTTCCCATGCTCAATTGTGCAACTTCCCTTCCCATGCTTTTTCTGAAAGAAACTAAGCACGGTTTGGTTTTATTTCAAACTAAACAAATTTCACATTAAAATTGTTGTCTGAGACTCTCCATTCTGCTAGCTAATTAAAATTTTAGTGTATGGCACTGGGTACCTGACCTGCCTACCTGTTACATTATCTGATCGGGCCTTTAACCGATAAACCTATGCACATTTTCTTACTTGGAAATGTTGATATCTGCCTTTTATATCTTTTGCCAAAAAAATTCCTTCCCATGTTTGCCAAATATCTAATAGTTTTATGAACCTTTATTACTACTTCTCACTTGCTACCATACGTCATACTTGACCAAAATCAGTTTTTTTTTTCTCTCCATCTTTTTATGCTATGGTTTTCTCTTCATTTTTGCACTATATACTTGCCTACACTGCTGATTGACTGCTCCACTTTGTACTTATCAATTATTTTAAGGTATTCCAGTTAAATTCATTAGCTAATCAATGTCAATCCTTTTGCTGCAGCCAAAATGTTACTGAAAACAACTCGATTTTCTACTCATCCTTATAAAGGTATTTGCAATTTTAATGGTATTATACTACAGTTACCAAATACTTACACACTTTCCTTTACCGTTGTTTCATTGACCTTCCTTTTAAATATGTACGATAAGCATGTTCTACTTTTATCATCCAAATTATTCTCAGCTGTCAAAAATAAAAGAGGTTTAAGTTCAGTCTTTCCAAGTGTTGTTGGTCCACTGTCTATTGCCATATTTTCATTTATTACTTCCTAATCATATATTCTTACCAAATGTTTCAATATTTTATAACCATTTCTCATGCTCAATTTTTAAATTTTTCTTTCCATATTTTTTGTGACTACGGTTTGCTTTTCTTTCCAACTATACAAAATTCACATGTATATGTATCCTTTGTCTTATATTTTAATTTTGTCTTTACCCTCAGTTTGTTTCCGGTCAGATTTGATTGCAGTGCATAATTTATGTAATGATCATTTCTTATGATTCATGTTAGTTATCCACTATAAACGTGAATTATTTCAACATTCACTTTTTTCCCCTCTGATCATAGATTCATAATATAAATTTCAATATTTTATAACCATTTTCCCATGCTTAATTGTGCAACTTCCCTTCCCATATTTTATTTGAAAGAAACTAAGCACTGTTTGGTTTTATTTCAAACTAAACAAAATTCACATTAAAATTGTTGTCTGAGACTCTCCATTCTGCTAGCCAATTACACTACAACAAAAAACACTTTTCGCAACAGGCGATATCTGTTGCAGTAGACCTATTGCAACAGGCCTGCGCCTGTTGGTATAGCCGAAGTTGCTAAAAGTCTGCAACATTTTCTGCCTGTTGCAATAAGATGTTGCGGTATACTTTTTTGCAACAGGCTTTTGCTGTTGCAACAAATCATTTTGCAACAGTATATGCCTGTTGCAATAGATCCATAAATCTGTAAAAAAAAAAAAAAATACAGCTTTTAGATATTACATATTAAATATATTCGTTTTAGTAATAGTGTATATCACAAAATAAAATAAACAAATAAAATTTTTATTTTAACAAAATTTTAATAGTACAAACAATTACAACAAAAATTTCTACAATTTTCAAACACCACTCATGTATAACAATTTTTTCTCTCACACAACACATTTTTTTCAAATAGAATATTTTCTGATAATTACTTATGATAGAATAAATTTGCAGTTCATGCTCCAAGTTTGTCGTCGCTCATGAACGGGAACATGCTTGTCATAGCTCCCATCTTTGTGTGCTTGCCAAACACGAACGGTCTGCATTTATGTAGACATAAAATTATTCAAGTTAGATTGAAACCTCATGCAAATCGAATTTCGTAAAATATACTAAGTACTGAATGATGAATTACCACTGTAAATTACTACTATAAATTGTTCGCCTAACACATCCACTGACCAAATTACATATCTCTGAATTTGCAAATAGCAAAGACAAAGTCATGAGTTCATTTGCCAAGTTGTGTTCATCCATTGTCGGTGTATCATGGAGGCTCAAGTTGTATTCATTTGCCAAGTGTAGGAGACATATGAAGAAACAAATATGGAAAAATATCACCATGATAAATACCATTTTGGCAGAACTTACTCTAGAATTGGTGCAGTACCTCCCTCAGCGATACAATAGCCTCGCTCTCCTGATTTCATAAAATAAAGATAGAAAATGCCATATATTCCTTAAAGGAGCTGAAAACATACTGCGTCAAACAAGGCCAAATTTAACTAATCGATCGTCAGTCCACAAATGACATTTCAGATGAAATAACTAATATATTGGGATCCTTAAAACAACATTCTAGAACAGAAATATAATCAACCAGTACCTAAAAGTCAGATCAAAGCAGATGAAAACTGCTGCTGCTCAGAAGGAACTGAAACTAAATTAGAAGGCTTTTCATCTACTTCATTTGTTCATCTCGGTCATTTTTTTCTTTTGCACCACCTGTTATTGGCAGTTCTCGTTTCAAACCAATACTAAACTGAAAAATAACTAAGTATGAAAACTAATAACAAAAAAGGGTTAGAAGGTAAATAACCTGCACGAGGAACCGATGCTTGAACGCTGGCCTGCTGAACGCGTAATGTTGTTGCTGCTCCTTTTCTCATTCTTGACTGCACTCACAGCATGTAAATGATTACAGATAATCAGGTATACCTTTATTTTTCAATTTTGTATTTGGTGGAGAAATGATTTCATTGAACACCATAGCTATTTGTCTAATATATTAGGTGAATGATCAGATCCAATAGCAATCTATTCTAATTTTCTCTTTATAACATAACTAGAATTGAAAACCAATAACAAACATTAATCAATAAGGATGTTCTTTGTGAGACAATGATGTCTCAACACTCTCTATCTACAGATGGTAGGATTAAATCTCATAGCTCTGAATTAACCATCTTCAAATATTACTAATAAAATAAAAATATGAAACAATAAAATAAAAATATCACTCACCCATCAGCTAACTACCATTTCCATTTAATGAAAGCACAAAACTCATGGTACAGGGAAAGATAAGAGTAGAAATGAAAATAGTAAAGATCACAACACTGGTTTAGAAATGAAACTGTATACAATACATGCTTCACAACTTTCTACTCCAAATAAAATTAATCCTAACCAAACATGTAAAAAGGAGATAAATAGCTACAACATGGGACCAAGGGATGAATAAAAAGCCTAATATTGACCTTAATTTCGCAAAGATAAACACAAGCATGGTAGCTGCAATAGTCATGAACAAGTCAATTGATGCTAGCATGATAGTTGACTGATAAAGAGCATAGGTAAGCTAGACAATCAATTCAAAAAGAAAAAAATTTCTAGCAAGCAAAAGTAAAAGCTTACATGAAAAAATAAAACTATAAAATGCAATGTTAGTTACAAAACATTATTAAATTAAATCACTAGTTTACAGATATCAAAAATTAAAATGAACATCAAACTTACATGTTTATTGTTGTCATTTGTCAGAATATTGTTCACCTATTGCAAACTTATGGTCCGCAAATTGAAGAACAGCAGCAAATCGAATAAATGAAGGCCTGCAAATAGAAGATGCTATTAAAAAAGTTCTCTATAGTTTTATTGGAGATGATCAAAAATTGTAATGAAATTACAACATTCAACAGCTTATTTCATATCATCATAAAACGTAATTCTCTCGGCCAATACAACTTCTAGGGAGAGAACTCTGTATGGGGACATGGATACTCATGGTGGTACTTTGTTCTGTTAATACATTTTGAACTAATAATCCTGGAACGTAAATTTTCTTGACAGCTCTATTTACAAAACAACTCTACTAGAAAGATGCTATTTCAAATTGAAATAAATTAATCAAGCTTGAAATATTCTCTCGTCAGAAATATAGTATTTAACAAATGAAGACCTACAAATTGAAACTAGAAGTCCCAGCCTCTATGACACTGTGTCGCTACAAACTGAAGCCGTAAGCCTTCCTGCAAACTGAAATAGATCAGTTCAACTTGTGTAATGAGCAGCAAAATGAAATTGCAAATTATAAAAATTATTAAATTCTTGTAAATTGAAATTACATACATCAATTCCAACTCTAAGCAATAAGATTTGAGGGAGTTGAGCAAAATCAAATTAAGAGCAGCAGGTGTTACAGCCCTACAAAGCGTCGAAGTCGCCTTTGTCCCTGCCGCCGTGGAGCATCGCTTCTGCCCCCGTCGTTGTGGAGCGTGACGAAGCCTGTTGGTGCCGCTGTGGATTTTGAGCAAAGAACGATTTGACATGGGCAAGGGCAACAAAGAACTAGGGCATCTGCTAGCGACTTGAGATTCACCGTACGAACGGCCAGACCGAGTCGTTGACGAGACAGATCGGAATGTTTAAACAAGGCGACAAGAAAGGTAGAAATGGGAAATAGGGAAGATGAGCGACGAGGGTGGAAGAAAGGGGAACCGGAGGAAGCAATTTAAGGTCGGCTGCCATTTTTGATCGACAGTGAATTGTGGTCTAAACTGATTTAGGGGTCCAAACAGATTTAGGGGTAGCGTCTGAAGCCCATGTTCCAAATTCTATCTTTCCCGCTAACGTTTTCCGCCTAAATTTCAAGTTTTCACCGTGTACAATTCATAAGCTGAGGCCAAATTTTCATGTGCTGCAGCTAAATATCATCAAAACAATTCAATGACAACCATTAGATATTATAATTAAAAAGTGAAAATTTTGCATCAACTATAATATGAATTTCTTGACTTTTTTAAAATATTAAATTTTACTTCTGAATTGGGTTAGATTATCATGTTTCCGTTTGCCATTACAAGAAAAACGTATTATTTTAGAATTATTAAATAAATGTTACTTCTTAATTATTAATACTAATTTTTACACATTAAATACTAAATAATAAAAATACTTACTAAAAGTATTAAATTCTTATTTAAGCATTATTATTATTTATTAAAAGTTAATTATTATTTACTGATTATTTAACATTAATTATTTGATAATTAATTATTAATCATATTTATTTGTCGTTACAAAATGAATATTAACTATGATTTCTGATTATAAATAATTAACTTTATTAAATATAAAATATATTTATTACTTGTAAATTATAATTAGTTATTATAAATTATTTATTAATAATCAGTGGTTAAAAATTGTTAAAGATTTATTAATAATTATACTTACAGATTATAATTATTGATTATAAGTTATTTATTACTAATAATAATTTGTTTATAATTTGTAAATTATAAATAACGATTATATGAAGGATTTATTTTTTTTATTAATAATTAGTGAATGTTAAATATAAATTATTTGTTAAACAATGATAATTAATTAATTATTAATTCCTAATATATTAATTTCTATATTATTATAATTTAGTAATTGAGTACTAAATATATATAGTAGTTGTTAACATTAAATACTAATAGTAATTACTAAATAATATAATTTTTAATGATATATATTAATTATATGTATGTATATATATATATGTATATATATATATGTATATATATATATATGTATATGTATATATATTAACTATTATATTTATACTTCTTATATTATAACCAAATATTACTTGGGGAAAACTAATTTTTAAAAGTACGTTTTTTGCAAGTGGCTTTACCTATTGCAAAAAAATTACAGTTATCGCAACTGGTGAAAACAGTTGCTAAATATATAATTTTTGCAACTGGTTTGAAAGTGTAGTTGCAAATAATATGTCTATTGCAACAGGAATGAAAGGACAGTTGCTAAAAGTATGTTTTCGCAACAGGCGTGAAAGCGCTGTTGCGAAAAGTATGCTTTTCGCAACAGGAAGGAAAAGCCTGTTGTTAAATCTTATCTATTGCAACAGCTACGAAAGGTCTGTTGCTAAATATCATTTATTGCAACTAACAGTTGAGGCCTGTTGCAAATTGCTAGTTGCAATAGGGTATTTTTCTTGTAGTGTTAAAAATTTAGGGTATGCCACTGGGTACCTGACCTACCTACCTGTTACATTATCTGATCGGACCTTTAACCGATAAACATATGCACATTTTCTTACTCGGAAATGTTGATATCTGCCTTTTATATCTTTTGTCAAAAAAAAATTCCTTTCCATGTTTGCCAAATATCTAACAGTTGTATGAACCTTTATTACTACTTCTCACTTGCTACCCTACGTCATACTTGACCAAACTCAATTTTTTTTTCTCTCCATCTTTTTATGCTATGGTTATTTCTTCATTTTTGTATTACATACTTGCCTATACTGCTGATTGACTGCTCCACTTTGTACTTATCAATTATTTTAAGGGATTCCAGATAAATTCATTTTAGCTAATCAATGTCAATCCTTTTGCTGCAGCCAAAATGTTACTGAAAACAACTCGATTTTCTGCTCATCTTTATAAAGGTATTTGCAATTTTAATGGTATTATACTACAATTACCAAATACTGACATACTTTCCTTTACTGTTGTTTCATTGACCTTCCTTTTAAATATATACAATAAGCATGTTCTACTTTTATCATCCAAATTATACTCAGCTGTCTTCTATATCGTTGAATATCCATCTTCATCCGTCCGCATCAGAACATATCACTCATTTCACTGATACACATCATGATTTTCAATCACATGCGATATATTGCTATATTTTTTTTACATAATATCATGACATTCTTCCTGTAAACTGCATTTTGTTCAGTTGTTGCTTATTTTCTGTATATTTGTTTGATTAAGTTTCTAGCTTATCAGTCATAGAGGTGCATGTATCATTGAAACAAATGAATATTTTCTATTTTCCCCAAAAATTTACTAGATGTCCAATGTCCATACTTCGATTTAATCTGTTTCCTGTACATATCAATTATCCATTTCTGTGGAACACCTAATTCTACTAATCTACTTACATCCTCATTTTTATTTTATTAAGCAAACACATATTTTTCAGTCGTTAAATTTTTTTCCATCAACTTAATATTTTTGGCGTTCACAGATCTTCACATCGAAATAATGGAAAAGGAAGAGATTTGGAATATGCTTATCGTTTCTACAAACATTAATAAAAAAAATACATTTATAACTTGATATCTCTGTAATAGATTAAAGTTGTAGCATTACACTTTTTACTGTTCTCGAACTCCTATCTACACTAATTTATCACTGAATTTACCGATATAGATGAAGTTGGGGATGATAATAGGTCTCCTGAGATAACACATATAATAGGTAAACATAGTATATATTCTCAGTACCATTGTTATTTTTTATTTCTGATGATTTTCTATAAAAAAAAAAAAATTACACTAACAATGATTGTCTGCTGTAGACGGTGATAGCAGCGACAAAACGACAGAGGGAGAATAAACAGCAAATTGAACTCTCATGTCTTGCCCCAAGCCATTTTTATCTAATATCAGGTTTCTCTTTTTTTAATTTGATTTCATATTTAGTTTTTTCCTCATTAATTAGAAGTACCCCTCTCTATATTGCTCATGAGATAAGTTACTCCTACTTAGACTTTTTGAATCTGTTTTTTTTCTTATTAACTACGCTTCGAATTATTACTTGAGCCTACTTTTTCGATTCGATTTGAAAAGCATGAGCTAAGAATTTGTACAAAATTTTATTTACATTTCGGTAAATGATGCTGAAGTTCAATATAAACAGACCAAAGGTTTATTGCAATTTTGATAATTTAATACAATGAGAACTTTCATAAAAACGATAACCGTTAGCACAGAGTACATTGTAACAACTGAAATAAGTTGATTAACCATAAAAATTATGTAAGAACATATATTATTTCTTTTTCCTGCTCAGAGCATTTTTGAATAACATGCCGTTGTGAATGTTATATACGAGCCCATATTAGTAATTTATCAAATATAATACATGGTTAATGTTGTTGTAAATGACAGGGCATGTAATGTAGATTTTCAAAGCAATTCCTGTGCTTTCTTTAACAAAATAGTCACAAATGTTATTTTTTCAATTTATTCTTCCTTTTCGCTTTATGCATGTTTAGCAAACATGGTTACAGTTTATAACATTTATTTAAAGGTAATGGGGACTTGGAGTGAGAATCTATTTCCAAACATATTGGAACATTACGCCATATAGATTTACAAACAAAAGGGTAACTGTAGTATCGTAAGAAATGGTGCAAGTGTTGTTAGGGAAGAGCTCTGAGATAGTGAATGTTTAAGGTGCGTGAATTTAATTATATAGCTTTGTTTTCATGGAAATGACCATTACTGTAAAACATTGATCCTTTGTTGCATTTTGAGTTTATTTTTTACAGAATGATATTTCATTTCAACTGATATTTTGAGACATTTTCTGCTTTTCCTACAAAATTTCTTATGTCAGTTGTTCCTTTTGTGAAACATTCGATAAATATATTTCTATTCAAATTTATGGTGCTTCAAACTTAATAAATAAAGGTTTTAAGCATGACTCTGATGTTCACAGAGGCAAACTATTCACGACATTACCGTCTATCTTTCACGACATGTTTTCACCCACGGTCAATTATATACATTTTTTATGCAACATACTGCTTTTTTTAATTTAGTTTTACTTCTACAATTTTGTTGTATGTTCTCACATCTATGCTCATGTTTTTTTGTTATATTTTATATTTTATTTCATTATGTCCCTGCATTACAACTTGTTTAATTATATTAAAAAATACCAGTGGTACAAAAGCTTTTTTCCCTATTATGCGGCAGTAACATATGACATTTCCAAGTCATCCCAAGTTTATTAGCATTTTACTGCCTTCTTTTACTCATCCAATTATTTGCTACAAATAATCCACTTATTTCACCACGTTGGTTTACAAACCTTTTTTTACTCTCTTTTTCAAGTGTTACAATATGTGTAAAACCATAATTTCATATATATTCTTTGTGACAGGCTTCTGACCATGGGTACACACATGATGAATGCTTCATGCTGCTTGCTGCAGGCCGCATTCTTCATTTATAATAGTTTGTATTATTCCTTTGTAAAAGTCTGTATATTTCATGCAATTTGACATAGTTCGCACCAATCAGTATGTTTGGGATCAGAAAATGGTAAACATACAGCTATCTACTTACCACGTATCATTTGAAGGCCACTGCCACCATACTTCATCTGCTTAAAATTAATCATACATTTTAACCTGTTTCAATGTTAAACAAATATTTCTATCATTTTCTTTTTTTTATACTGCAAATAGGTTTTGTTGTTATTATTTTCTGTCTTTCGTGCTTCACCAGTTGGTTGTAGAGGGTTTACTTGCACCAATTTTTCTATGTACACGTGCAACGCGCGTGCCTTTGTACTGGTGTGTGTGTGTATATATATATATACACAATGACATCTTTGTTTTATTGGACCTTAACTGCCTTTGGATTTTAGCAACACGTGTCTATTAAAATAATAGAGTGAGTGAGAAGGCGAAGAAAGAAACATTAATTGAATGAAAACATGTAGTGGATATCAAAAGGCTACTAAGGTGTTGTACTCCCCTCAAGTGTGCAAATCCAAACGAGGACCTCCTTCTCACTCTGCCTACTCTTCGTTCACACGGTTCTAAAAGCCGGGGGGGGGGGGGAGCACCACAAGCCCCCTGTCCCATACATCTATCAAGAAGCATGTATTCTTCAGTGATTCCTCCGAATGCTCCTATATCTCTCCTGTGTTGCACACACGAGATAAGATCAAGAGCATCCTAAACTCTGCAACACATCTATAGGCCTCCCTCCCTTTAATCTCCAACACACATTCACGTTCCTCTTTCTTCTTACTGACTTATTTAATTATAGATGAATAGCTTAAAACGGATGCGAATATGTACTATCAAATAGGGATGTCCTGAAGTATGCCTATACACGCATGTGTGTATGCGTGTGTATATATATAATAATTGGTAAATGTATATATTTATACATACATATATATATATATATATATATATATATATATACACCTACATACATACATACATATATATAGTAGTCTATGATATCCATATTTTTTAGCATTCAATTCTCGCACTGCTATCGTAACATGGGATACAACATTCAAAACATCGCAGTGTTTGGCAGATGTTCAATAGATACAGAGAACGATCTATATTTAAAATTTGGATTCATTCGGATATTTGTAGTATTTTCAAAATTTTAGCCTAATTATTCACTATTGAACATTTATTTTGCTAATTTATTTTGTTGTAACGCACGATACAATACAGGTCCTAAAATAGTGCTGCAAAACTACAATTATTATATATATATATATATATATATATATATATATATATATATATATATTACTCCAGACAACTTGTGGTATAATACAAACAACACACATGCATTTCTGTACTACATTTGAATACGGGTACTAATTTATTCAAAACTTGATTTCATGAACAGGTTCCAATAAGTAAAAGATACTTAGATCCTTTATCTCAGTCAAGCTGGATGTGCTTTCTCAGAACCCTACAATCTGCAATTTTCACATATTTTTTGGAGCCAGATTTGAATTCCTGGAGATTGAATTCCATGTTTGAGATGTTATGTTGCTTATATGCAGTAAGCTGACCACCACTATCCATATACATCATTCTACATTATATTTGTGAAATTAAAAGATAATACTTACTACTATAATATATTACAGGGTGTTATAGGCTCTGCATTAACCGTATATCTACAATCTTGGTGCATAGAAAAAAGAGGCCCTCTATTTTCTGCGATGTTCTATCCACTTGGCACCATCATAGTTACAATACTAGCAGTTATATTGCTTGGAGAAAATCTCTATTTTGGGAGGTATATAATATTGTCTGTATATAAAGAAAATGCTTTTAGGTGATAAAGCTTGGTTATGAAACAAGTTTTAAAATTATCAATTCTAATTGGTTTTTTCCCCCAGCTTGGTTGGTGCTATTGCTGTAGTGATAGGATTATATACAGTTTTGTTGGGGAAAGCAACAGATTTTTGTGACGATGAAGATAAAATCTTGCCTGTTAATCAAGAAAAAGAGCCACTTATAGATAGTAAATTTCACAGTGACGTAGAAAAAGTGTAAAAGTAAATAGTATTAGTAGGGTGTTTATGTACTTATTTCCACCTTTTTTACAAATTTTGTATACGATGTTGTGTAATTTGCAAGATATACTATTGATTACTCAGAATAAGTGTTTTTTCACATTTTAATTTCGTCCCACTCTTATTATTAATACTTCTATTCTTGTGACTCCTCCCACTGTTCGTTAAAAGAAACAAACAGAAAATATGAATGATGCCACTTACTATTATATTTACAAAGTAGCACTCCAAAAATAAACTAGGTTAATCATTTATTTTGGGTGATTAAACCATCCAATTAGACTAGAGATCACAAGTCAGGAGATTGAGGATTGTGGTTTTCGTATGCATAAATATGGTAATGTTGGAAAAAAAAAATATTATGTGTATTTATATGTGTTTATTTTTTGTTTGCAAATTAATTTATTTTTTCCTTACCAAAGAAAAATATTTAAAAAAAAAAGAGTGACCCTTTGTTCGATTTATATATATTATTATTCAGTTACAAATGACGTTGTCAACAAGTATAACAGGTAGCAAAAAAAACCTTATATATGATACAATAAATTAGGGATGGATGTAGGTCGGTTTGGAGTTCAAACCGCTTTCGCACCGCATTAAACGGTTGATCAAAAATAAAACCCGTTATACTACTCGTTTAAACGATTCATTTTTGGTTTGGTTTTAATATATTACGGTTTGGTTTTGGTTCGGTCTGGTTTGAACCCGTATTAAATATGAAATGAGAGAATTACTTCCATCAATAATCAATTTACAACTGTGTCATGCAGTGTAACATAAAGAGTAGAGCACGCAATGTTATTAAAAATTGAAAATTTTGGTTTCTACCTATATGAATACTTCAATTTTACATTTAATGACAAATGAGATTATTTTTGTACATTGATCGAACATCAGTTTTAATCAGTGCATAAACATTAAGTAACATAATTAAAATAAGATTACAACCCACATTTATCCAAAAAGATATATAGAAACTATTATACTAAAACTATAACTTTCTCCTTTGTGATAACAATTATTATTAATATAACAACAACATAAATATAATTAGATAGGAATTAACTAGCTATGTTTTAATCATAAGATTGTCAGTGCAACTATTCGGTTCGGTTTAATATGGTTGGGTCAACAACTCAAACCGCATTCGAATTGTATCGTTCCGAGTAGGTCCGGTATGGAGTACCTGATTTAAAGACAAGATCCAGTTCGGGTTTACATACTATTTTAATGATTTTGTGTGGGCAGTTTCCATATAGTGGTGCAGTTATGCACACCCCTACAATAAATTGGAACTTCCATATCCAAATGACTAAAGTCCATATTATAAATAAATGACAATAAAATACAAAAGACTAAAAAATTGAGAAACATTAAGCTGAATCCTAAATATGTCGTAGTATCAACAATCCATCCATGTCTTGATACACCTAAATCTAAAAAAATAAACTCTCAAACAAATGATTAGGTAGACACACACACACATACATACATAAATACATAAACACACACACACACACACACACAAACACACACACACACACACACACACACACACATATATATATATATATATATATATATGAAATTTATATAGGTATGTATTCCATCAAAAGAAAATTAGACATACTAGCATAAACTAGGTAAGACATAGATAGAATAGAGTAAATAAAGAACATTTATTATGGTATAGATCATACATGTGTAGTTACAGAACGACTATTAAGTTCTAAATAAAAATAATTTTATATTAACTAGTTTTCCATTGGAAATATAGTATCATAAATTCATCAACACACATATTTATTATGTTTTTCTTAAGTAAATTTATTCAAGATTTTAGTTTTTTAAGAAAAATTTTGAAATTAATATTTCTACTTATTTTGTAACTAGTGTTTGAAATCTAATTAAACTAAATAAATCGGCTGTATACATTAAATTTTCAATAGAAGTATTTGAATTATTGAAAACTTTTTTATTTCTTTCAAACTATATATATATATATATATATATATATATGCAACATATTGTTGTAGAATAGTATACGTTATTTGCATTTACACCCACAAGATTCTAGTTTTGAAAGCAAGGAAATAAGGCGGGGAGACAAGGCAATATTCATCTTTTAGTACTCATCATTTCCTGAGCTCGGTAGCCAATAATAAGAAAATGTATTTGAATTTATTTTCTATAGAATGTAATTCGAACAGAATGAATTGAAAAATTATACAGGTATGCTATGGCTTATATTTACAAGTGACAATAGTAATGTGTAATGAGATAAAGCGGCCTGTTAATACATGTACAAGAGAGTGGGCCAAGGCCTGCTAATACATATATATAATATCTTATCCAGCGAAGCCCTTGTGTTCTTATACTTCCCCTCGAACCAAACCAAGGGTAGGGTGTCTTACCTTCCCCTTTTTCTTCTTCATCATCAACAATTTGTATCTCCTCTCTAAATCGATGAAGGTTCCTAGACGACAAGGCTTTAGTGAACACATGTGACACCCCACTTCTGTTAATGTCACTCATAAGAGAATGCATTAATTTTCATGAAGCGCAATAGGCCGTACAATACAAAATTCACAAGACAGATGCAAAATAAGCAACGGAAAATTTCAACTTCATTATAAAAAATAAAACATAGTCTCAAATAGGTAACATTAAAACCAGTTACACCAAGAACAAGTATCTCAAATCTGTCTAACATATCATAAAAGAAAATATCAGAGTGCATAAAATCATATCACTCATAGCAAGCCAGCAAGTCAAAACAGAAAGTCCATATTTAAGCTGAAAGAGAAAGTCCTAATCACTGAGTGCTACTACTCCGAGGACCTATGGAGGAGGGGGTGGAAGGAAGAAAGAAGCGAAAACAAAAAGTTCAGACATAAAGTCTGGTGAGTTCGAGTGATTTTCAAATAGGCATAAAATAGGCGTATCAAGAAAGGTAAACAAGATTGGATGAGAAGTACAGTATCATATAAGGTAATAAGTAAACTAAGTAGAATAGCAGGATAAACAGGAATAATAGGAGTAAACTATGATCGAGTAATGCTTCACATTTATATCCTAAAACAGGTTATGTCCGCACCAATACATGTATAACAGAATTAGGTATTTAACCAAATCACATAACATCAGGATTAATAGAAGAATTAACAGCAGGATTAGGCGTACCCTAATTACATAACAGGATTAGGTGTTACTCTAATTACATAATAGCAGGATTAGGTGTACCCTAATTACTACCCATACGATTGGCTCCTAATACGTAAATACCCTGTATCAGGCCCGTTAGAGGGTGTATCACTCCCTAACCTAGCAACTTATATAACACAGACTTATTTACTGGTATTATAGCGACTTAGTTTCCCTAATCGGACTCATGCACGCTCATGACTCCGCCGGAACACGCCCGTACCCACCTTTCCCATGTGAACATCTTACTATCCAGTTCAGTAAAGCATGTCTAGGCCCTTACCTAGTGTGAGGCCTTATAAAAAAATACCAACATGGATACTGACTGATATGGGTTCCAAACAATAGACTGACAGAAACCAAACGCCCTAAGCTTGTGCTCCCAAGTAACTGGGATTTAAGAGTCCCCAAAACCCGATACAACAGCAGAACGAGGGACCTCTTAGCTTATTAATAATCATATTTAAACTAGCGGGTTTAGGTTTACTAATAAACATGGTTGTAATATTACATGTCATTATGTCTGTACAACCCTTCCCCAAAACACCTGCCCAGATGTTAATAATTTCTACAGCGGTTTAGTTTATTTACCTACATGTAGTACTTACAATATTCTAACATGTCATTTACTTAATGTCTTTATTAAGTCAAATCTAACATGTTAATACATATGCATACTATTCATCTAATTATGTCCCCAAATTATATCATGTACATATTTATGCATATTATCCATTTTTATCAATTTATAGCAAGTATGTGCACATTATCCCTTTTTATCAAATTTATAGTAAGTATAAACATGTGCATATTATCTTTTTCTCAAATTATAGTTAAACAGTCCTCAATTTAACAATATGCCTAAATTCCCATTTTTATTCCATTTCTTATTATCCAAAATTTATTATATGCAAACTCTCAAACTCTAATCGGGCATGGCCTAGGCTTTCGAAAGCCCAGGCTTTGTGTAAACAAGAAGAAAAATAGAGGAAGGAGAATAGAATCAAATCACTTAGGCATATTGGAAAGACTGGAAACAAACTAAAACATCGAAACAGGGAAAAGGAAGATAGATACATATAACTTATTAATTATCCAATAGTAAAGACATATGTTTTTCTTATCACAACGGCATAGGTGATTAACGGTGAACAACATGTATAGCAATTATCTTATAAACATTACATATCCTAACCCAATTTTGTTTAAATGTCATGTTACAATCTAAAAAATCAGATCTGAAAATCACAGACAGCGGGTCTTGGTGAACAAAAGATTAAAACTCTTATATATATATATATATATATATACGCATATGCCATTGTAAAAAAGTACAATCCAATCCCTTTCGTTGTTGTACGTAAACCATGAATGTTGTCTCTGTAGATCTAGGCTTCAACAACATTCCCCCATTATATATATTTTTATTTCAAAATAGATTCATAAAGGCAGAAGGTATAAAGAAATTGTGTGTATTGGAATGGGAGAAGCCACTTATTTATAGATTCACAGAGTCAACCTCAACCTTTAGATTCTAGGGTTTCAATCCAAATCGTTCATGTAGCACCAAGTCAGCACAAACCTAGCCACAAAACAGTCCAAATTCAGAGACCAGAAACTGCCTCGGATCTAGGTGGGTCGACTCACCGACCCTATGGGTTGACCCATAGGTCGGCCCAGGCCGAAAGTGGGTCGTCCCACAACGGTGTGGTTTCCCGCTTGTATTTCCCGCTTTGTCTCGTTTATTAATTTGAATATTTTTGAATTATCTTTATATATAAGCCTCTTATATGTCTATAAACTTCTAATGCTCATAACTTCTTCATATGTTATGCGTTCTACGCAAACTTGGGGTCTATCTGAACCACAATTCCAAGACGAATATAACGGTAAAGCCGATTCCACTTAATTCTGAATATTTAATTAAGTAATTCCCATTTTACAATCTTTAAAGTATGATTTTAGTGTATTACATTTGGGGTGTTACATTCTGCCATACTTAATGGATTTCATCCCCAAAATCTCCAAGTTAAAAAGAATGTTACTATCCTAACAACCACCTATAACCATTTACTCACACATCATCCACAGGCATCCATCGTCCTTAAGAATTTTTAATGCTTGTATGAACATATGCAAAGTGTTGTGTGTGTATGTACCTATGCTAATGCAAAAATCAAGCCGTCGACTGACTTATTGACCTCCTTAATGCAATATATGTTTGTGCCATGAATTCAAAATGTATGCAAATAATCATAGAATAGCATATAAAACTCTATATGTATGCACAATCATTCATGAAAATGCAACATCCATATGCTGATTCACCCATTTCCATCCATAGAAAATTAAAATGCACACATATCATATGCAATATGTAAGTGCTTGTGCTGATTCAATGCCTAGTGTGTGTATATGCATCCACGAGCAACCACTAGCAAACACTTGCACCAATTTGCAACCATTAATCGTAACATATCTCAAACATATGTTTCTAACCATTGGGTTCTACCTAAGGATCGAAGGTTCGAACGATAGGATAAATATACTTGAATGATAGAAGCAAATGCAAAGAAAAAGCTTGGAAAAGAAGTCAAGAATGTACTTTCAAAAAGAAAAGGATAAGAAGCGTGAATCCTATCTTCAGGTTCCCATGTTGCATCTTCGCGGTCTTCTCCCCATTGTACCTTTACCAATCTGATTTCCTTGTTACGCAGCTTCTTGATTTCTGATCCAAGGATATGAGTAGGAACTCTTCTCACTGATGTTTCCTTCTCAACTTTCACGCGTTTAAGTGTTCTCGGATCCACTATTTTTGCCGTATCATGTAGAAATTTCCTCAAATGGGAAATGTGAAACACATCGTGTACGTCTGCCAGTCTATCTAGTAGCTTGATCTTATAGGCCATCTGACCTATCCTCTCCACTATGGGGAATGGCCCTACAAATCTCGCGCTAAATTCCCTACTGAGCCAAAGCGAACAACATTCCTTAGCAGTGGTACTTTAGTGAAGAGCATATCCCCCTAACAAGTAGAAGTCTATCCGTAGACTCCCACCAACAAGTCAGCGTTCTACAAGGTCGTCCATATAGTGTTTCGAAGGGCGTAATGACTATGCATGATTGGAGACTGTTGTTGTAGGAAAAATCAACTAGTGGGAGATGCTCCTCCCCTGTTCCTCCAAATTCAAAGATACACAGCCTTTGAAGATCTTCAAGAACTCTATTCACCCTCTTGGTTTATCCATCTGTTTGAGGGTGGTATGTCGTGCTGAAACATAGCTGTTCACCGAACGCCTCATGTAAGCTCTTCCAAAACTCACTAGTAAAGATGGGGTCGCGATCGCTAATTATACTGGAAGGTCCCCCATGCAGTCGGGCTATCTCTCAAAGATATACTAATGCCAGACAAGCCGTCGTCCTATTACTCTTGATAGGAATAAAGTGAGCGCTCTTCATATGTCTATCACTATCACCCAAATGCTCGCACTGTCCTTCCTTGATCGGGGCAATCCATTGATGAAATCCATCGAGATGCTCTCCCTCTTACAGTGTAGGACATCTAAAGGCTTAAGTAATCCGCCAGGTTTCCTTTGTTCAGCCTTTACTCGCTGGCAAGTCAAGAATCGAGCTAAAATTTCGCCATATCCTTCTTCATGCCAGTATAAAAGAAAGCTCTCTTCATGTCTCAATACATCTTGTCACCAACTTCATGGATAGTCATCCGAGAATGATGAGCTTCCTCAAGCACTACCTTTAGCAATTCCCCAATCCTAGGGATACATTGCCTTCCATCTCGTCTTAGCAACCCTTTCCCGTCAACGGTATATATAGAAAGGCGACTAGAAGTCTCTCCTTTACCAAGCATGTCCAAGATGTATAATATCTGCGGGTCCTCCCGCTGCATAGATCCAATATGCTCTAATTGAGTGGGTTGCACCTCCAACGATGCTAACAATCCCAAAGTGAAATCCGTAGATGGCTTAAAATCGATGGTCGAGATGTACTCCAAGCTCCTCCTTTCTATGAATAGAGGACTCAAAGTCATTCTATGCCTACTCTATGCGTCCGCCACTACATTACCCTTGCCCGGGGTATAAGCTATCTCAAAGTCGTAGGACGCTAGGAACTCCATCCAGCGTTGCTGCCTTAAACTAAGATCTTTCTATGAGAATAAGAATTTTGGAGACTTATGATATGTGTATAGCTCAAATCTTTCTTCAAGTTGATAGTGCCGCTAAGAGTTCAATGCAAACACTATTGCAGCCAACTCTAGATCATGGGTAGGGTAGTTCTTCTTATGAATTCTCAACTGCTGCTACTGTAGCATACTACCCTTCCCTCTTGCATCAAAACGACACTGAGCCCTGTGCCATAAGAATTTGTGTAAAATATGAACATCTTGCTTCCATTCATGAGGGTCAGAACCAGTGCTATTGTCAGAGCCCTTTTCAATCTCTGAAAAGGCATCCCCACAATCGATGCTCCATGTAAAAGGCAAGTTCTTCTTCATCAATCGGGTGAGCGGGGCCGATACTCTTGCAAAGTCCTTGATGAACTTTCTATAATAGCCCGCCAACCCTAGGAATCTTCTCACCTCCGTCACATTCTTTGGATCCCTCCAATCTTGAACTGCGACGACTTTAGCGGGGTCCACTGCTATCCCGTCCTTGGAAATCACATGCCCTAGGATCCTTACCTCCTTTCTCCAAAAGTGACACTTAGAAAAAAAAAATCTTGAGCTGATGCGATCTAAGTGTGCGCAGAACCTCTCCTAAGTGTTGGGCATGCTCCTCCTCATTCTTTGATAAGATAAGAATGTCGTCCACAAAGACCACCACAAACTTGTTTAGAAACTCTCTAAACACCCTACTCATCAAGTCCACAAAATAGGCGGGTGCATTGGTTAGCCCAAAAGGCATAACCAACCACTAAAAGAAACCATACAGAGTTTGAATGCAGTTTTATCAATATCTTCCTCTGCCACCCTTAGCTAATGAAATCCCGTGGAAAATCCATCTACGAGAAAACTGATGCGCCTACTAGTTGATCAAACAGGTCGTCAATTCTCGGTATCGGGTGATTATTCTTCTTGGTGGGCTTATTTAGCTCCCTATAATCAACACATAGACAAAGTGAGCCTTCCACCTTAGTTGCAAAGATGACTAGAGCTCTCCACTCTGATATGCTTCGCCTAAGAAAACTTTTCTCAAATAGATCCCCTACTTGCTTGCTAAGCTCCACTCTCTCTCTAGGAGCCATGTGGTGCACTGGTAGAGCAACAAGCTTCGCATTCTCTACCAAGTGAATACAGAAGTCTATTTCATGCCTTGTAGGTAGTCAGTTAACTTCCTCAGACACGTCCGGATAATCTCTGACTATAGGTACAAATCGAAAATCGTCAACAGAAGTATCAAGTGATTCTAGAAAACTGATCATCACTGACCCCCCATGGGTCATAGGAAAATTTGAGAGTCCTACCATGACAAGTAAGAAGTCTAACTACTCTCTTTTCACAATCGAGAAAGGCACTATACACGAATAGCCAATCCATTCCTAGAACCAAACCACATCCCATAAAGCCCAGCATGTATGCGTCGCATTCAAACTCGACACTTAAGTTAGAAATTATCAAACCCCTACACATCGTCGATAAATGAGCCAATCCTCCTATGAGGTTTGAGACTACTACAGGATCAGAAATTATACTAGTATTAACGTGCCGACTAACTACTACGGAACTGGATATAAATGAATGTGAAGCACCAGAATCAAACATGGTTCCAACAGGGCAGCCAAAAAGGGAAATCAAACCTTCAACCACGACTTTCCTACCTCAATCAGGTCCACTAACATCTAAAGCATGTACTTGTCCAGAAGTTCCTTCCCCTTGTCGTTGCTTGCTTGGGCATTGCTTACTGAAGTGTCTCACTTGTCCACAATTAAAGCAGGCTTTCTTTGCCTTTCTGCAGTCCTTCACAAAATGACCTATAGCTCCGCAACCATGACACTTGATATCTTTCTTGATCTGAGTCTTTTTGGTCTTTCCTCCTTTCATTTTCTTTCCTTTCTTGGGCCACCATTTCTGTTTCTCGCCTTTGGCCTGTGTCTCTTCAGTCTTACTGTCTTTCTTCTTATCCATGCCATCTTTGTGCATAAGAGACATGTAAACCAGTCTTTCAAACGTCGCTCCCATCGATATGTGAGATAATGCAAGCCCTTGGAGGGGTTGATTCAATCCGATCGCAAATCTAAGCACCTGTGGGGGCGTATTCACCAAGTCCAGTCCAAATCTTTCCAATTGATTGAATTTATTCACATTATCCTTAACATACATGTACCCTTGTTTCAAAGCCAAGAATCTCTCCATATGTAATCCCTCTTTTTCCTAGACAAAAACTTCATCTCGAAACTCTGCCTGAAATCATCCAAAGTGGCCACTGCTTGTCCCCCGCCTTACTTCTCACCAGTAAGAAGCTTCATCTCTTAGTTGCCATGCGACCAACTCTATCTTCCTTCTGTCACCGATCCCAAAAAGACCAAACAAGTTCTCTATTTCTCTTAGCCAATTCTATGACTATACAAAGGTTTTAGTATCACAGAATGGTTTTCCTCCCGTAGCGCAAAAGTCTTTACATAAATTAGAAAATTTATCTACCCGTGGAGGTGGAGCTACAGCGACTGTGGCTGGTGGTCGGGCATCTCCTTGATCTTCGGCAGGTTTCGTAGCCTCAAGATACCTACGGAACCATGTCGGTAGGGGAATGCCCTAAGGAAGATTGGGTGCCCTGGACATGCTAAAAAGAAAAGAAAAAGGATCCAACAAGAGATCGAGAGAATATTGTATATGGCTTGAGGCGATATGCTTTTCAAAAACAGACTTTTATTTGATAATATTTTTCTTTTGAAAATAATTTTAAAAACTCTTTCTATGATATTGTAAGCTTCAGCCCTGATACCAAATGTGACACCCCATGTCCGCTAATGTTACTCATAAGAGAATACATTAAGTTTCGTGAAGCTTAATAGGTAAACAGTTAAATTCACAAGACAAATACAAAATAAGAAGCCGAAAATTTCAACTTCATTATTAAAAATATAACGTTGTCTTAAACTTGTTACTTGAAAACCCGTTACACCAAAACCAAGTATCTCAAATCTGTCTCACATAACATCTCATAATAGAAAATATCAGAGTGCATAAAATCATATCCCTCATAGCAAACCATAGCAGAGTAGAAAGCAAGTCAAAACGGTACATCTCAGAAATTCTAGATCCAAGTTGAAAGAGAAAGCCCTAATTACTGAGGAGTGCTACCACTACGAGGTCCTGAGGGGAAGGAAGAAAGAAGCGAAAACAAAGGGTCAGACATAAAGTCTTGCGAGTTCCAATGATTTTCAAATATGCACAAAATAGGCATACCGAGATAGGTAAACAATATTGGATGAGAAATATAGTATCATATAAGGTAATAGATAAACTAAGCAGGATAGTAGGATAGACATGAATGACAAGAGTAAACTATGATCGAGTAGTGCTTCATATTAATATCCTAAAATAGGCTGTGTCTGCACCAATACGAGTATAACAGGATTAGGTATTTAACCTAATTACATAAAAGAAGGATTAATAACAGAATAAACAATAGGATTTGGCGTACCCTAATTACATAACATGATTAAGTGTTACCATAATTACATAACAGCAGGATTAGGTGTACCCTAATTACTACACATGCGATTGACTCCCTAATATGTAAATACCTTGTATCAGCCTTGATAGTAGGGTGTATCACTCCCTAACTGAACAATTTATATAACATAGACCTATTTACTAGTGTTACAGCGGCTTTGTTTCCCTAATTGGACTCATGCATGCTCATGGCTCCACTGAAACGCGCCCCCGAGATTCCCTATGTGATCCTCTTACTATCCAGTTCAGTAAAGCATGCCCTGACCCCGACTTAGTGTGATGCCTTCTAACAAAATACCAACAGGGATACTGACTGATATGTGTTCCAAATAACAGATTGACACAAGCCAACCCCTTAAGCTTGTGCCCCCAAGTTACTAGGATTTAAGAGTCCCCAAAACCCGACACAACAACAGAATAAGGAACCTCTTAGCTTATTAATAATCATGTTTAACCTAGCAGGTTTAAGTTTACTAGTAAGCGTGGTTGTAATATTACATGTCATTATGTGTGTACAACCCTCCCCAAAACACCTGCCCAGATGTATACAATTTCTACAGCGGTTCAGTTAATTATCTTACATTTGGTACTTACAATATTCTAACATGTCATTTACTTAATATCTGTATTAAGTCAAATCTAACATGTTTAATACATATGCATATTATTCATCCAATTAAGTCCCCAATTTACAACATGTACAATTTATGCATATTGTCCATTTTTATCAATTTATAGCAAGTATATGCACATTATGCCTTTTTATCAAATTTACAGTAAATATAAACATGTGCATATTATCTTTTTCCCAAATTATAGGTAAACAGTCCTCAATTTAACAATATGCCTGAATTCCCCTTTTTATGCCAATTCTTATTATCCAAATTTTATTATACGCAAACTCTAATCGTTGATGACCTAGGCTTCCAAAGGCCCAAGCTTATCATAAACAAAAGGAAAAATAGAGGAAGGAGAATAGAATCAAATCACATAGGCATATAGGCAAGAATGGAAATAAAGAAAAACATAGAGACGGAGAAAAGGAAGATAGATACATATAACTTATTAATTATCCAACAGTAAAGACATATGTTCTACTTCTCACAACGACATAGGTGATTAATAGTGAAAAACATGTGTAGCAATTATCTTATAAACACTGTATATCCTAAATTAATTTTATTTAACTGTCATGTTATAGTCTAAGAAATCAGATCTGAAAATGACAGGGGACTCACAGCGGGTCTTGGTGAAAATGAGATTAAATCTCTTATATATCTATATGTCGTTGCAGAAAAGTCCAATCCAATCCCTTTTGTTATTGTATGTAAATCCTGAATGTTGTCTTTGTAGATCTAGGCTTTAGCAGCATTCCTCCATTATATATATTTTTATTTCGCAATAGATTCAAAGAGGCAGAAGGTATGAAGAAAGTGTGTGTTGGAATGAGAGAAGACACATATTTATAGATTCACAGAGTCAACCTTTGGCTTTGAATTCTAGGGTTTTAATTTAAATCGTACATGTAGCACTGAGTCAGCATGAACCTAGCCACAAAACAGTCCAGATTCAAAGACCAGAACCTGCCCTAGATCTTGGTGGGTCGACCCAAGATGAAAGTGGGTCATCCCACAATAGTCTGGTTTCCCGCTTGTTTTTCCCGCTTTGTCTCTTTTATTAATTTAAATATTTTTGAATTATATTCATATTTAAGCCTCTTACATCTATACATACTTCTAATGCTCATAATTTCTTCATACGTTATCCGTTTTACGCAAACTAGGGGACTATCTGAACTAAAATTCCGAGACGAACGTAATTGTAAAGCCGGTTCTACTTAATTATGAATATTTAATTGAATAATTACCATTTTATAGTCTTTAAAGTATGTTTATAGTGTATTAAATTTTGGGTGTTTCAATACATCTGCACGTTGAAAGAGTGTCGGAACATGTCTGACTTTCAATTTCCCTCTATCGATTTTCTCATGCACAAAGTACAAATCCATTTCTATGTGCTTTGTGAATGAGTGTTAAATTGGGATGGAAGATAACGAGACAGTGCTTAAGTTGTGGTAACAAATTATTGGTTTGTTATTGTGACTAATCCTTAGCTCTCTAAGAATATAGCTAATCCATATCAGCTATGTTTTTGTGCTTGCGACTGCTCTGTATTCAGCTTCGATACGTGAGCGAGAACTGGTTATTTGCTTCCTCGAACACCAAGAGATCGGGTTCTGCCCCCATGCACATGCAGTAACCTGATGTTGATCTCCGATCATCCAGGTCGGAGGCCCAGTCCGCATCACTGTAAGCTTGAATATTTGAGTTATTGCTAGATTTTAGCAATAATCCATAATCTTGTGTGCCTTTTAAATATCTAAGAATGCGCTTAACCGATTTCCATTGTTCACTTAACGGATTTTGCATGAATTGGCAAACCTTATTAACACTAAAACTTAGTTCTGGTTGAGTAATGGTAACATATTGAAGTGCTCCCATAATACTTTAATATAGCTTGATATTATCAATTGCTTCCCCCTTTTCTTTACATAAATGTATATTACTTATCACTGGAATTAGTACCAATTTTTCTTTATCCATATTGGGGCACATTAGAATCTCTAAAATATATTTCTTTTGAGATAATAGTATTCAAATTGAGATTTGTAATCAACTTGTATTCCTAGAAAATAGTTTACGACCCCTAAATCCTTGACTGAAAATGCTTCATCGAGATAATCTATGATGTCACTAATGACTATATCATCTACATATACAAGTATGTAGATGATTGCATTGCCTTTTATTCTAGTATAAAGTGAACAGTCAGGCTTTGTCATAGTCAATCCCAAACTGCTGAAAGTGGTTATAAGCTTATTGTACCAAACCCTTGAAGCCCGCATCAATCCATATATAAATTTACGAAGTTTACATACTTGACCATTAATTTCATCCTTATGGTAACCAGTAGGTTGATGCATGTATACCTCTTCCTGTAGTTCACCATTGAGGAATGCATTATACACATCTAGTTGTCTTATTTTCCATTATTTGTTTAATTCTATAGTCATGACTATTCTGATAGTGGTAGATTTCACAACTGGACAAAATGCTTCATTAAAATCGAACCCATACTGTTGAGTTTTCCACCAATCCAGCTTTATTTGCATATGCTCCCATCTGAATTTCTTTTGAGCTTGAATTTCCATTTATAATCTAAGATGTTCTTGTGTTTTGGGGTTGATACTAGACTCCATGTCTTATTTTTAACTAAAGCTTTATGTTCTTCATCCACAACATTTTACTACTTGCTGTTCCTGGTAGCTTCCTCATTGTTTATTTTTTCTCTGTTGTCAAGAGATGCTACATATGCTTTAGGTTTAAAAATGCCACACTTCACTCTTGTCATCATATGGTGATCATTCTTGGTTTTATATAGAACATGGTCTGAACTTTTACTACTATAGGCACATTATGATCACTTTTGTTGCTTGTTGATGCATTAGAATCGTTTCTACTTTTATCAATGTGATCAATCTGACCAACATTATCATTGCATTCATCTCTCATCTCTTGAGCATGTGATTGCATTACATCTTCTTATGTGCCATTTCAACTATAACCATATTTTTGCTACGAATATTGTGTGTATCATCTGACCCTTCGTGATGTATTTCACTGTGCTTATCATTAAACCAGTCGGTTAAAAATGTTGGTGGTTGTATGATATATGATGATTTGAGAATTCTGCTACTTTTTTTAATTTCCTTTTCTACAAAAGGAAAAACATGTTCATTAAACATTACATGTCTTGAAACATAAATCCTTCCATTGCTATCCAAACACCTGTAACCTTTTTGATTACTTGGCTATCCTAAAAAGGTGTCTTAGGCTAAGTTTATGTCTATTATATTGGTTGAGACAAGGATAACACAAGTATTCAAAGTTCTTTAGCATATTATAATCTGTTTTTATGCCAATTAATTTTTCATATGGGAACATATCTTTTGAGAATATAGTGGGCATCCTATTTATCAGATATATCGATGTTGCAAATGCCTCTGCCCAAAATTTTAGGGATAGAGATGCATGTGACATCAGTGTCAACCCTACTTCCACTGTATGTCTGTGTTTTCGCTCAACTAGCCTATTTTGTTCTGATGTGTAGGGACAAGTTGTTCTATGAATTATGCCTCAGTCATTCAGATATTTCTATAATGATTTAAACTCAACCCCACCATCAGTTTTGATGAGTTTCTACCTTAATGTTGAATTGTTTTTCAACTGACCCGATAAACTGAATTTTTGCATTATAAGCTTCTGATTTTGCTTCAAGGAAAATTATCCAAGTATATGTACTATAAGAATCCACAAAAGATAGATAATACATGTAGCCTTGGTCAGTTTTAAGTGGAGAAGTTCCCCATAAGTCTGCAGAAACTAGTTCAAGTGGGTTTTATGCAAAGTATTAAAATAAAAAAAGGGCAGTTTATGGTTTTTTTCCTATTTGACAGTGTGTGCGGATGTAAGAATCAGGTAGCTTTTCAATAATAATTTTATTATCATGCAATACTTTCTTTACGGCCTTAATATTGGGATGAACCAAAATTTTCTATGCTACACATCGAATAAATTTCCAGTAACGACTCACCTTCCCGACCATCGAAAGTCGACACTAATTACGATCACTGTACTTTAATGTCGAATGTGCAACTGGTGAAAATGTAGATTTTTAGGGTAAAAAGAAAAAGAAAAAATAAAGAACCAAAGAAATACATATCTTATAGTGAAAGCAACATAAAATAATAATAACGATGGATGAATTGTCACACCAAGATACAATGTACATCAGAGTTAAAAAAATCCTATCAGTTGGATAGTTATAAAATTCTAACCTTACAACGCTAATAGGTAAAATAAAATAAAGCGAAAATAAAATACTGCGACAAGTAACTTCCCACTTTACTCCATGAGCTCCACATCTAACAGAAGACAACCTAGAAACAATCTTGGTATGACCCGAGCATTATATTAAAATAATACACGGATCAATGTGGAAAACCAACACTAGAATACTCATGACAAATAAAGCATACAATAATTCTGTGAGTCCACACCGGTTGTCGCGGAATTGGTTTTACCTCAAAAGAATTACGTAAATGAATAAGAATCAACAAAAAAGAAATAATCGGACTACAACACATCAAGAAGAGCATATAGCTCTTATCGATAGAAACAAAGAAACTGATCTTGGAATTTGGATCCAACAAGGGAAAAGTAAAATTTTCCAAAGAAATGTGACCGCACCGTTAACCACGGACTAGGTCAAGCAGAACAACATCCGATCTCGCCATGGATACAAATAATTAAACACCATGAATGTTTTATTCTCCTAATGAAAATAAAAAAGGAAAACTCCTAAATTTGGAATCAAAGGAATAGAAATGATAATTTTCCAACAAATGACTAGGAGAGTGCTCCCACCTTACTGAATAGTATACCACTAGAATATACTTGCGAACTACACTATTCTCGGAAATGTGCTAGCCGGACCCCGCCAACTTTACCGAGTATCCGAGTATTTCACATCTTGCGTGCATACAACCAAAACAACCCCAGAGTAGATGTGAATTATCCTAATGGGAACAATCCCACATAGCTAGACGTCCATTCGCTTTCTTGATTTAGTCATTAATAACAAAGGATAATAACGCTCAAAGAGCAGCAAATTGTTTTGATTTGATGATGCAACTCAAGAAACCTGAACCAGTAGTTGTTAAATCAACTATCAGCATGAAAACTAAATCACATTCCCTTATCACTATTTATCGATCCTAAACTTATACTATCGCTAGTTAAAAATAAAGTCGGGCAAGTTGAGATAGTGCTACCCAAGGTACCGTCCGGACGTCCAAACTTCGAGAAAGGGGAACATTTATGTACTTTGACATCTAGTGTTAAGAGTATAACTAAATATTCCTATATAATCGATATTTTTTAATGGAAATTTCTTTTCAAATTTGTATTGGAAACATTTAAACTTCAAAACTCGCACTTGTGCTTGGTTTTCACATTTTAAGTATTTTAAAGCAAACACTTTAAACAATACTCTTTAAAATATTAGTTTTAAAGAGATAATTATTATTCTAATCCTATTTAAAAGAAAAGTCAAAGCCAATGTTAAATCAAAACATTGACTTTGATAAAACCCAACACAATTTACGCATAGATAAATTTCCAACCACTCAAGAAAATATTAAAAATAGCCTTGATTAGAAACGCGCAAACATAAAATGGCGGCCGACTAGGTCTAGGGTTTCCCCCAATTTATTTCCCAATTTTCCTATCATTCGGCTTTCCTTACTTTGTACCTCTGCCTACTTCCGATCATCAACGCATGCATCTCTGGCCATGGAAAAAAGTGGGAAAGACAAGTCGAGACTCTCTGGTGAGGCCAGCGCGACAAGGTCTGGCAAGACCTTCTCTGCCCCCATCACGAGATTCTCGGTCCCCCTTGTGGGTTTGGAGAAGAACAATGCTGGAACTGCGATTCCGCTCTCAGGTATTGGGCAAACTGGTAAGTATTATCTGATTGCTCTTGGGCGGTGATTTGAGTACCTAGTCGCTTTGGGTTGATTTGAATGTTGAGATACCTAACGTAGTAAGCAAGGGTATAAAACCGAGTGTAGTTGAGAGTGTTGATGTAGTTGTTCCTCCCATTACCTCAAGATCAGATCTGATTCAAAATATTACTCCATGCCCTGCAAATGGTCCATTTAATTCCATCTTGTAGTCAAAAATTTCTCATCGCTTTTCCAATCACTGCCGTTTTCTGTTGGGGATTATATGCCTCGTGAATTTGAAGTCCGCTTCTCTGTCATGCCTCCAAATGATGTAAAATGTGAGGGTAAATCTAAATGGAAAGACTTCCTTGTTGGCTTTTTTCTTGATTCTGAAGCAAGTTACAATGATGTTCGTGACCATTGCCGTAAAAGATGGAATCTTATGGGTAGTCTGCGAGTGTTTTGTATTAATGGCATGTTCTATTTTAAATTCAAGAAGGAGGAAGAATGAAGACATGTGTCAGAGTTGGACCCCTCCATTATAGATGGCAAACCATTTATTATCACCTCTTAGAACCCGACAGTCGGATGGGCTCGAGAACAGGTCTTGTCTATTCTAATTTAGGCTAATATTACACATATTCCTACGGGCCTGTAGTCCTTGGTTGGAATTAATTGGCTAGCATGTCGCATTGGTAAGCCCAGATGTTTGGATACCAACACGGTTAATAGAGAATGTTATGCTTATGCGCGGGCATTAATCGAACTCATTCCGGCCAAACCACTTCCTGATCAAATCAAGATATGTCTAGACGGACAAGTCTGCTACGTTAATGTTACATACAACTGGAAGCTTGATATTGTCAATCTTTTGGTCACAACTGTGATGCATGTGAACTTGATAGTGAAGCTCCCATTTGGGTGAAGGTACCTCTGATTCGACCAACTCTTCGGAAGTGGGTTGCTAAGGAGCCTACTGTTCCTTCTATAGTGCCTTCCGCGATGCCTTCCTCAGTGCCTTCTATACCTTGAACACTGAGCAAGTATCAACTTCGATCTGTTGATGTTGATTTAGTTACAACCACTACTATGCCCACTGCATTACCGCTTGAGACCCTACCGTTTGTTTGGGACCACACTAACGAAGCTTTGCTTCACGTGCATTCTGGGATGAAATATTCTAAGAAGTTCCAAGTGTATTTAAATATACCAGAGCAAAGGAAGTTTACAGACCTATGTACCATGTAGTAGATGGTGAAATTGTTCTTCACTCATCCAGTGATTATGTGAAGAGTAACGCTGAGCTTTTAGCTGAGCCACTGTGGGATAGGATATATGTGTATGGCCTAGAGTCCACCAGATATGTCACGAATCTTGACTAATTGTTCATTGACTTCCTCCTTGCTACTTCGGAGGAATTTGATGGTACTTCCACTACTGTGGAAGACTAGACATGACACCTAGTAGTCTTGGCACCTTGCCAAGCTACTGTTCTTTTTATTATACAGCGATCCGACACTTTAACCAGAGCCTGTGGTGAATGGTCCACTTTAAAAACCAATGTAGCTAATTGCCAACTAACAATCACCTGTACTTTACTGTATTTTATTATCAGTTATAATAAAGATGTTTGTTGTCACCTAAAAAACTAGTTGGCTTTGCTAAAAAATATATTCAAACCACTTCTACATAAAATGGACATTCTTATTTAAAACGATTGTTTATGAGGTCTAAACGGCATTATTTATCTAAAAGGATAACAAATTAAATTTAAATTCTTTAATTTGCTTAAAGCAAATATTTATTATCTTGAAAGATAATTTATTACATTATTTCATTTAACATAAAAAATATTTTAATGATCTCAAAAGTAAATAAACTAGATACAAATATTGTTTATAACTTTTTAAAACGACATTAATTATCCCGAAAGATAGTTAATCACATTTATGGTCTATAATAACCATTAAATCAGCTATTTTCTAACCTTCTTATAAATTAGTTAACTATTCATACATACTTTATTTTAAATAAATTGAGATAGTTTTTATTCATTTCGTTAAATAAATTCAACTTCATTTTAAAAACAACATACAAAAATAGATCAATCAAATCAAAAGCGATATTGGTTAAAGTAAGTTATTGAAACCGAAGCTTCATTTATTAAAATGATTATTAAGTTTCAATTAATTATTAATTAATATAATTACTTAAAACATAGTTTCAGTAACTAAAATAATTAATTCAATTCTAATATCATTGATTAGAATGAACAATCAATTCTCAGTTTATTACTTATGCAAAATCAGACTCAATTATTATTTGTTAAAATAGATAATTGAGTCATATTAATATTAACTCGAAAAATGAGTAAATTTATAAATACCATTAGTTAAAATGATAATTTTGTTCAAATATCGATTCTGTGAAAACACAAGCTTATTTTAAACAAAAATGTTTAATTTACTTCGATCATCGAAGATATAATCGATTTAGGAAAACACATAAAGTAAATTTAGGCGATAAACGAGCATAACAAATAAATGCAAGAAAAATAAAATATAGACGAATGGATGATTATGGATAACAAATGAATATAATCAAAGGAATTATTATTTCCGTAGCAACCACACATAGATGTGTGTATTTCAGAGTGCTACATCGTGACCTAATTCGCTACATACATTCCTCTTTTCCTTTTATAGCCCACATACAACAAAATGGTTATTTATGTGCATATTGAACAGATAATATAGTATAATTCATTTAAGATGAATCTTCTGCTTAAAAGCAGGTAATGTCAAAGGTCATCCGTTCATAGATGGGAATATATATCGAAATCCACCAACAAAGCACTAAATCAATCGATCACACAAACAACTAAATGTATCACACAAATAAATATCGATTCAACAATATATATTTATATTATATGATATGATAATATAGTCCTTCAGAAAGCATGAGAGTTAACTCACCATCCAATCCAATTTGACGACATCGATTTATATAATTCCAAACGAGCTTTTGAAATTACACAAAAATCCAAGCAGCTCCAAAACACTTCAATCCAACTCGTACACGTAATGTTCGTGAATTCGAGCCCAACGTAATTTGTTTTGCACGAATCCAACCTCATATGAAAAAGATATGCATGTTATAATATTTTAACGAATTGGAATAATTTAATAATATAGCTAGTGATGTTATTAACGCTAATCCATCATTAGCACTAATATAAACAACCCCAAACCTACGATTAATATCACGATACCACTGTCATCATGAGCGAAGTCTGCTCGCTACTCTTAAACCCACGTCGCACCGCCTATCGTTGACCGAACCCCACCACTGACACGACACCGCGTCAGCTTCCTTGAGGCGCCCCTTCGTGGAAGTCCGGAACCCCAGCGCTGCCTTGAGCCATTAGAAAATGAGCTCAAACGAAAATCGAACAAGCTCGAAATTCTCCATCACTGGTCAACGATAAGCTACTGCACCACCGGCAATGGAAAGCCCTTTTCCCTGTGCACCACTTTACTTCTGACCATGTCAACTAAAAGTGGAAGATGGAGTTACAATTTAAGAAAAAACGAAGATGGTCCAGCTTCGGTTTTCGAGGAATTCCAGTTACCATGCTCATTCGATCGATGAATGGCCAACGCCGATGAGTTTGTATCATCGATACGGACAACTTTCATGTTGGAGGTTTCCAGCAAATGTGGACGGATTGGAAGATGAAATATTAACCATTGGATGGAAGAAAAAGTGAGTTTACAAATGAAGAAGGGTTGATATGCTTATATAGCCTCTCAAAACACTATTCGTCAAGGTTAAAATTTTCCGAACTTGAGAGAGAAGTTCTAACCATCTTTTATAGCTAATAACCCACATTTCAAAAATAGTGGAATTTGTTTTGAAAGCTAATTCGATCATATTTAACAGTTATTTTTTTAAATCAAGTTATAAATTCAAATTGATTATTGATACACGTTTTTATCGCGCACGACCACATGTCAATTCTAATGGATACAAAAACTGAAATCTAGCTATAATTTATTATTCCGGATATGATGAAACTAGTTTCATCGAGATCCGAGATCGTCTGAAAACTGACTATTTTCTATATTAAAATATTATTTTAAAATACGATCTAAATATCGATTTAAATCCAAACTAATGATTATTCTCAATGAATTTACAAACTGGATTTATAATCAATATCAACTAACTAAATGATGATAAATGAAAATATCGAATTCATATTAGTTTATATTTAAATCATGGATTCCAATATTTAGATTTTTAAACATTCATATTTATTGACAATAATTTTGTAGTATCGTCTGTATCTAATTAGGATTGTCCATATGGCTTCAAAATAACTTAAGTTGATTTTTAAACTTAATAGTTCCAAATTTAAGTTGAATCGACATTTCAAATCTCAATTAAAATACATCCAAATTAGTAAATCTTAATATTAATCGTTTTGAATATTTAAATAATTAAATATTTCTGATATGAAAATCAGGGACGTTACATTCACCCCCCTTAAAATAATTTTGTCCTCGACCTAGAGGAAAGTAATGACAATAATCCCTAAGTTTAACTATCAATTAGTTTTACTTCAAAAACATTTCTTACCAAAATCGTTAAATTTTTCTAACACCAAAAATTTTCAGAAAATTCTGGCAGCATTTTCTTTATACGACTCGATCTGGAAAATTTCACAACATCAAAATATGACACTATACATCTCATCACAATGACGAGGCATCCCAAACCATGAGTAAACAATATATAAGACCGACTATTGTATGTAATCCGAAATACATACCATTTTGTCGAGAAAACATATCTTTATCATGAAATCAAAACCTATACAAGCAAGCTTTTGCTTCCATACTTGTAAATACTTACATAACCCGAAAAAGAGTTAAGCAAATAAACAAGTAATAAAGCAACATCTAACATATGCATAAACATCACAACAATCATGGCGTCAACCAAACATGATGCAACCAACAATAATGGTGCAATAAATAACAAACCAACATTTGCAACCAAATCACCCAGGGTTATCCTATAACAAACCAACATGCATCCAGATTTCTAAAAGAAAATGTTATACCCACCTTCCCAGGTTTAATATTCAAATCATATGTTCAAATCTCTTTGAATACAAATAAAACCAAACCAATATTAATGATGACAATGAGCGGGCTCCTCCTACCGAAACATGGTATAACTCTAAAACAAATGACATGGAGCGTCCAGTGGTATTCTAGTTCCTCCAAAAACAAAACTAGAGTATTTAATCTACCCGGCAAGTCTTCCGATCGGAGAATCTTACAAACCAAATATAGTCATTACAAAATATTTGAAAATTTACCTCCAAATATTTTTTTAAAT
Source organism: Allium sativum (assembly GCA_030737875.1). Classification (NCBI taxonomy): domain Eukaryota; kingdom Viridiplantae; phylum Streptophyta; class Magnoliopsida; order Asparagales; family Amaryllidaceae; genus Allium; species Allium sativum. The sequence continues at coordinate 4,539,119 of CM060914.1, read as the reverse complement.
TCTTTTGAAATCACTTTTTCAAAAATTTTAGGATTTAAGTTCTAATCAAGCAACCAAAATTTTATAAATCATAGTCTATAAAAGCACACTATCAACCAACCAAAAACAATCAAATTCCAAAAAATGGAATAAACCAACATGGTAATCAAAAATATTCCTTAGGAGAATCTAATGCTTGACATTATGTAAAATGTCAAATAAATATTACCTAAATTTTTGGATGAGTCACAACAACTAATTTAATTATTTTCAAGTTCATATGATACACAAACCATTTGTACGCTAAATTCTTGCTCGAACACATAGACTTCACCTCAGAACCAGTACTGCTCACTCGATCTTTCTAGTGAGGACTCTGATTGGGCTTCTCGATTAGAACATTTATCTTCCTTACATAGCCTTTAACTATGATGGAAAACTTAGGTATCATACCAAGAATTCAAATCAAGTGAGGAATCCTTTTTCTGACTGGTTTGGATTACCACAAATTACATATCCAAACTCTAGACCATACACCTGCGTACCAAACAACCTACATTTACTTACTAATTATTGAATGATTCTTAATTATATCAATCATTTTTAAATCATTTTCACTATTAAATTAGATTATTAATTTTAATTTATGAAATACCAAACCATGATTTTTATGGATAAATTATTTTGACATTACTCAAAATCTACAAGATGAAATCTTTATTTTTCACTCTTATTAGAAAACTATAATCCAATAGATCCGAAAGATTCTTATTTCAAAGAATTCTGACTCATATTGGATCATACACATCCATTTTAACTTCAAATCGTAAATTTACGAACTAGCGGTGAGCTCGTTTTAATTTAATTTATACGTTCAAACTTCGATAAATTAATAAATTAAGCATCTTCTCTTTAGTTTCCAAATAAACTGAGCCATATTTCCGTACTCAACCTGAAAATCTCAATTCCAAAATCATCGAATTTTCTATTTCATTTATAATTAACATATGAAATATCATATCAAGTAATAAAATAAATCAAATAACTCAAATTCAACTTACTTATCAATTGATTTATTTCAATGCAAAATTTATTTAGATACTCAAACAAGATATGAATTTTGTAACAGGGTCAACCCTTCAACACATTTACCTTAGGATATCTAAAGAAAAGATGTCTAGTGGATTAGCTCAAACAACATCAATCGATTTATAAAACTTAAAATTTTATACCAAAACATTATTTTAATAAACTGAGCTTATTAAAACCTTTCTAACTACTTAACTCATATGAACCTGAGTTATAATGTTTTCTTCATCAGTTAGGAATTTAAATTTTAAAATTATGAACTTATTATTTAAAACGAATTTTTAACTCATAATAATTTCTTTTTAGGAAAAATTACAATTTTGGAATATATAAACTTCGAAATATTTTTAAGTAAACTAATATTTCAATTCTAATAAATCCTTTGAAACCATTTTAAATAATATCGGAATTGTTCTAATTAAAACCATTTTCAAAAATATATTTCACTGTCAAACTTACTTAATTACCAATATACATATGATCAACTTACATTATAATAAAATTTCTCAAAATTATCTTTTTAAAATGTTCAATTTTCCATTTAGATTATATTAACCAATCCTCTATTAAATTTTGATTTAAACTTAATATTTATATTGAACACCTTATAATCAAACCGTGAAACTAAATTCACAAGGCATTCGATTTCAACAAACTCTAATTGTTAATGTGTCCATATATTAATTAAACATAAATTAATAATCGACACAAAATAGTCAATGCTTCTGAACTATATGACAATAGTATATACATATAGTTTAGAAAAATTATTTCTTTATACACAAAATATAACTTTGGTAAAATATTTCATTTACCAAAAATTTCAAAAATCAATATCGTGTTTATTTTTCTTGTTCAAGTGTTTAGAAATCCCTATCGACATCGTGGCATCCCACGTAACAACTCGATAGACTAATTAGGATAATACGTTTTTATAATACTAACAAATACGCTCTCGTATTTAAATATACACTCTCAAACTCATCTCAGGGGCTTGCTTACCCAATCTTGATAATTACCCGACCAGAGCCAAGGTTCTCACATAACCTTCAGCTTTGATACACCAAATGTAACAACCCACCTTCCCGACCATCGAAAGTCGACACCAATTACGACCACTATACTCTAATGTCGAACATCCAATTGTCGAAAACATAGATTGTTAGGGTAAAAAGAAAAAGAAAAAGAAAGAACTGACGAAACATAGATACTACAACGGAAACAACAACATAGAGTAATAATAACGATAAATGAACTATCACAACAAGATACAATGTATGCCAGAGTTAAAAACAAAATCCTATCAGTTGGACAGTTATAAAATTCTGACCTTACAATGCTGATATCTAGAATAAAATACTGCGAAAAATCACTGTTTCAAATCTCACAAATATCGCCCGAGATCTCTTCCGAGATCTCATTTTGGGCTCCTTCCGAAACGAAACAGCAAATATCACTCTAAACCTCCTTTCGAATATATCGCCTGAGATATTGCAATATCGAATGGTATATCGATGGACACGAAATATTGGAATGTCATCCGAGATCTTAGTTTTTTTGGTTAAAATTAAAATTTGTGCCTGAACTAGAATAATAGTTAAAAACTCAAATCTAGCCGTGATAATCTTTTGTTATTTTACATTTTGCGTATTAAATGACCATATTGTATGTTCATATATGTTCTACAATGCTTATGAGTTTCATATTCATCTTTTTTACATACATGTTACTTATGAAATTATGTATTTTATGGTCTATTTATGCTGATTTTTTTTTAATGTTTTGGATCGTTTTAATATTTTATTTATAACAATATTTCTATTTTAAGCATATCATGATTTAGAGTATGAATGATCTTTCGCAAAATAAAGAATAATAAAGTTATTTTGCAATTCAAGTTTAAGTTACTATGTTTTTAATAACATTCATAAAAACTATTTTGTAAAAATATCATTTTTTAACATATCATGTACCCCAAGATTGTTTCATTATGAACTTTCAAACCCGAGATGGAAATCCGAGACGAACTCCCAAGTTAGACTAATCTTGTCCGAGATCTCCCGATATGAGATCAAGTATATTAAATGCCCGAGACGAAACGCAACCGATATCCGAGATTTAAAACCTTGGTGGAAATAAAATTCTACAAGCAAAATTCCCATTCTACTCCATGAGATCCATATACAACAGAAGACAACCTAGAAACAAGCTCGATCTGAGCCAAGCAATATAATAAAATAATATGCGGATCAATTTTGAATTTCTTAATTAAAATATATCCAAATACGTAATTCTTAAAATCAATCGTGTTGAATGTCTAAATAATTAAATATTTACATTATAAAAATCCAGGTTGTTACATTTCCATTGCTTTTATCATTAAATTCTACATTACAACAGTAATTTCCAGTATTAGTGCTATTCCTTGTCATGGAAATGCTGAATTTGTATGCCCATTATTCAATTTACCCTATAATAACACATTATTATCAATTAGGACCTTAACTAAACAAAGTTTTAGGTGAAACTCAAAGTATGCTTAATTATTATTCGCAAACTGTGAGATACTCAATAAAATTTTCTTTATTCTAGAGACCCTTAATATACTTTTAAGGCAGAGTTGTCTTTTAGCATTATTATAACCATTACCAATATGTGATATACTTATGGTTTCATTGCCCATTTGTATAACTTGCGTACTTGTGTATCTTTTATTACCAAGATAAAGATTATGTATGTTGGTGGTTGCATGATTTGTTGCACCTGGATCCGGATAACATTCATCAATGTTTATGTTATTTGCCTTGGTTGAATCATCAATGTTGCTTGTCTGACCCCTAACATTGTCTAAGATGCCTCTCTGTGAATTCAACCGAGTCATGTTGACACTTGGTCTATTCTGATTATTCTAATTTTGCCTTGCCACATTATATTCAGAATTAAATCTAAAGTAACACTAATTAGCAACACGTCCAAACTTCTTGGAGATTTGAAGTTTAATCATATTGTTGTTATTCCATCTTCCCCCTCTTCCTTTACCTCTTTGAGTATGGTTATCTCTAGGTCCAACACTTTCCTGACAATTGTTTTGCCTAGAATTACCTTTAGCTTGGTTCTTGTTCATTGAGGCAGAAGCATAATTGATGGAAAAATATGTCTGTGCTATCTTCTTTTGCTCAACTCTACCGTCATGAGCCAAGAGGATGGAATGAACATATTGTATGTCAGGAATTGTCCTTTAAGATGTAGTAAATGTAACAAGTGATTCATAATCTTCATCGAGCCCACCTTTCATATTTATAACACCTATTCACTTGGTGAAATCTTGTGTCCACTGGTTCTAAGTCGATCACACAATGTTTTTATTTTAGTCAAGTATTCACTTATTGACATACTATCCTTCTTGATGTTCTGAAGCTGACTTCTGTAGTGCGTTATTCTCGATGCAGATTGAGAATTAAAAATCTGCTCGATTGTAATCCATATTTCATACGAGGTGTTACTACCAACGGTTTGGGACAACAAATTTGCATTTATGAAAGACATCAGCCAAGATGCAAGAAGGCTGTCTGCTTTTGATACATTTTGTAACCTTGATTGTTAACAAGATTTCCATCTTTGTCTATTGTCATGGCAGGTGTTACACCGATTGTGCCTCTGATAAATTCTTGAGGGACATAGCCTCTCAATGCAGTTTCGACTTACTTCTAAAGCATGTAGTTGTCTTCATCTAGTGTAATCGTGATTACATGACTTTTGGGCTTAACCAGGGTAACTCCAGCATTGGTGACTCTAGACGTGTTTAATCTTGATGTGGAAGAACATTGAGTTTCATTGTTCCCTGCTGTGTCAATGAAGAAACGATTCGCTAATGAATCAGGAAGCTGGAAATAAAGAAAAGTGGGAAAATGGGATTTCTTGGATGGAAAATATGCTAAAATGCACTTCAGTAACCAGAAAATTGATCTGATGACGATATCAAATTGGATTATCAACAAAGAATTCACTACAATCGTCGTTGGTGAAGAATATGGCTTTTGAAACCTCCACTGGCGTGGCAGTGGATGACGAATGACCCATTGAAATGAATCGATACCGCACTTTGATAGAAAGGTAATACTTCTATGATGAGAATATACCCTAAGAAGTAAAACAAACAACCCTTTCAATCAATTGCAGAATTCGAATTTCTTGTATATCGTTTTGTCTTGATTTGATGCCGCTAGGCTCATTTGCTCTGATACCACAATAAGAAAATATATTGGAATTGATTTGCTATAGAATGTAATTCAAACATAATGAATTGAAAATTTATACAGGTATGTTATGCCTCATATTTATAAGCGGCAGTAGCAATGTGTAATCGGATAACGCGGCCTGCTAATACATGTATAAGATAGAGGGTCAAGGCCTGCTAATACATATATATAATATTTTTTCCAGCGTACCCCTACCCAATTGCGAGAATGTTTTGGTAAATTGTGAGTTTCGAACCAGATGTACTCTTTTGAGCATGAATGTAGTCGAACCAAAGGAAAAAAGCACAATCCAGACTAGGAACGCAACCTACATATCGGACCAAGAATACACTGAACTGAGAGGAACCGAGCTAGATGGGAACTTACAAATATTGCAGTTAAATTGTTCATATTTCTCCCTACAAAACCAACTCCTCTAAAACAGATTTCAAGCTAAGCCAATTGGAGCCAATATGGGAAGAAATCAACATGTATTAGAAAATTATTAGTAATATTCCATATTCGTTGGGAATATTTCTTCTAGGTGGCGGAAACCTTAAAACATCATTAATTGACCAACTTAAATACGATATCCAATTATTCCTGTAGAGTATAGTTAATGCCACCCCAAAACGATTTAGGCAAGCAGAGGTCATTCCTTTAAAATTTCCTAAAGGGAGGATCATTTAACATAGCCTCCACTTAACAATACGTAAAATATAGACCAAAATGCTTTTTTATTATTTTATCCTAATTACATTTTACTGTTCATTAAACCCTAATCTCTTCTTCTCAAGGTAAACAATCAATCACTGTTTTCATGAAGTAACCAATTTTTAATGAAATTTCTAACTTTGAAAATGAAATCAACATGGTTTTTACTCATGAAAGTGAATGTCAATGTTGAATTTGTTGAAGAAATCACCGAAAGTGCAACAATTTGCTAGAAAAAACGAAGGTCTGTTTTCGGGCATAAATACTATATACGTTGACAGCAAGTCAAAGTTAAAAAATTAAAACGGCATGTACTCGCTGAATTCGGTGAACGCATTAGGTCATGGCAATAGCACAAATTTGGCTATAGGCCACCGAATAAAATCATGTTTTCCGATGTACTGTCGCCGAATATGTATATCCAACGTTACTTAAACCACTATAAATTATTAGATTTCCTTGCTTTACTTTCGTTCATAATTTAATACAATGTTTTATAAAAATTGATTAGAAGTGTTTTCCCATTTTTCATGCAAATTTTTTTTCTGCTTTTACTGAGTGTTGCTACGTTTTACTTTTTCAATAATCCTGCTGGACTTGAGCAAGGAAGGCAGTTCCAACAAGGGTGCTAATCATGGAACCACACCGAAAGGGGTAACCAGATCTTCCAGCAAATTAGCTCCAAAGGCAATCAATAGAAGTGATTTGGATTGAGTTACGATGGACAATTAATGATACACTATTCATTGCCCAACAACGTGCTATTATGGATTAAATGATAACAAGCCCAGGGAAGGCACAACTAGTCATGCACAACACTGAAACCAAGGAGAGCTAAGACCCGAGAACCAATGGCGGATCCAGTCCTGGGCTCAGCTGGGCTGCAGCCCAGGGTAAAAAAAAAAAAAATCAAAATCCTACCTGAGCCCCAAAGCAAAGTTGTTGTGATAATAAAAAAATCAACAAACAGAGAGCAAAACTGCAAAGAACTCAACTCTCCACATGACGTACTAGCCTATACTTCAAACCGAAACAGGGCATCAACTGATTAAACAAACGAGGCAGGCGGAGAACGATGTAGCAAGGAGAAAGCTCAAGACTCAATAGATCTGGGGAAGATACAGAAGGAGAATGGAAGGTAGACTCACACAATAAAGAAGAGGAGAAGCAAAATCGCGAGGGCGCTGAAGCAGCAAACTAAGGAAGCACACAGTGAAATTAGGGTTTAAGAGTGTGGCAGAGACTATTGCAAAGGAGGACTAAATGAAAACGAGGACTTGGAGAATAGGAGAAGACAAGGGAGAAGCGGAATGGAAGTAGTGAGGAACGAAAAGAATTTTTTATATACGTGGGAATTGAATTAGATTGACAAAAAGACATAGGTCTGGATGGAAGAAGGGATGGAAAGAAACGGTCCCATGGAAGAATTACATTGCTCAATTAAATACTTAATTCATGGAAGATTCTCCGATTCAGCTAAGTATCTTAATCAATTCATGCAATTTGTCCATTTGCTCTCAAATTACTAGATTGGAAATTGATTCTATGAATGAAAACCCCTAATTTTTTGGATGGCCTTTTACATTATTGCATATGTTTCTTCAAGTAAGGTTGTAAGCTAATTGATTTTTATTTTCTTGTTATTTGCTAGTTAGTATCATTATTTATTTATTGTATTACAAAATTATGTTCGGTAGTTTTTTGTTACTGATTGTTAAACCAATTGGTTTTGCTTTACGACTGAAATGAGAATATAATTTTTAAAGTTTTTGTTAAACTATGCTTTTTTAAAGCAGTTTTTTTGATAGAAAAATGATTATTTTCTTTCAAACAAAAAAATTGAGTGTTTTGTTATCGAGTTCGTTTCTGTTTGAATAAAATTATTGCATCAGTACATTAAATTAGCCCACCCTTGTTTTGAATCCTGGGTCCGCCCTTGCCGAGAACCACAAGATAGGAGGATATCACACTCTAATAACGGAGGGAAGACTAAAGAGGGGCGAAGTTCGTGATATGCCTCAACTGAGCATCACATCCGAAGTATAGTTTGATACTGAATAAAATGGGTGATGTGGGTGAATATTAGACGACCGTGGCCATACCCTCCCAATCAAGGCAATGCCCACCACCACCAGCGCTCTCAAAGCAAGGAGTGCACCGAAAACTCACATATCCAATCATCATAGGGACATGGTAGGAGCGTGTCACCCAGTTGGGAGAGAGAGGTTAGTTCACCCCTGCCCATCTCTTAATTTGTATGTCTTTGTTATCTGTACTTGGTAGTGCCATTTCCTATTTGTTAATTGTTTACTTATTTAGATTAGTTCATTCATGAAAGATATTCTTTGCAAAACCCTTTGTTTATTTCTCTTTCACCATTATTAGTTTTCTGCCGTGCTAGAGAAACGTAAATAAATCCATATTTTTCATCACTTTCTTTTCAAAAATTCTTTTGTAAATAAAATCCTTGAAATATAGGTAAAACTCATTGGCAATTGTTCCTACAATTCTTTGAATTCTGTATTAAGCAAACAAATTTGAAGAATAGTTGAGTTAATGCTGAGGGGTGAGTACAATAATCAAGTGCACCCCATTTCTTACTCCTTAATGTTCTCATTCCATCAAAATCTAAGAGCGTATGCATGAACCTGTGGCCGCCTAATCTACAGTACAGACTTAGTTCTACATTAATTTCGTCGGAAAATGGCATGCTTTCTAGTTTCTAGTAATAAAATATGACTTTTTTATATACACACACACACATCTTCTAATCTAGTTGATCATCTATCTATTCAAACACAAATAATTATGGTGCAGAATGGAAAAGGATCGTGTTTAGTAAGACCAAATATTTCCAAAGTCCTAGCTAATAGGCTCAGTTTTAAGATGAACGAGCTTATTGATTGTTCCCAAATTGCCTTTATCAAAGGCAGAAACATAGTAGACGGAGTGGCTACTGTGCAGGAGTATATTAATGTTTGTTGTAAAAATAATTTTTCTAGTGCTATTTTGAAGTTAAATTTTGAGAAGGCGTTTGATTCAGTTGATTGGGATTTTATCTGCGAGTTATGTCTTTCTAGGGGTTTTAGTGTGAGATGGATTAACTAGATCATGCTTTTGCTTAGGACCGGTTGCTCTAATATTGTTTTAATGGGGTTGTGAGCAAGAAGATTCAATCTAAGACAGGTCTTAGACAAGGAGATCCTCTTTCACCTCTTCTTTTTAATTTAGCTGCTGATGTTTTCTCTAGAATTATGAAGAGAGCTGTTAGATTAGGTGTTTTAAGTAGCATTGGTAATAAGGAATTTAATAATGAATTATATATTCTCCAATTTGCGGATGATACATTATTATTTTCATCTCACTTGCCCAAGCATATTATTGCTCTGAAGTTTATTCTTTATTGTTTTGAGATGTTATCTGGTCTCAAAATCAATTTTGAGAAGAGTGCTTTAATGGTTCTTAATGATCGTTATAATGTAGAGTCTCTGGTTGCTGGCACCTTGAACTGTTCTATCATGAATTTCCTTTTGATTATTTAGGTTTTAAGATTAGGCCTTCGAAACTTAAGAAGGATGATTGGTTAGTTATTATTGATAAGATCGATAATAGATTATCGAGTTGGAATAACATATTTCTGTCCAAAGCAGGGAGATTAGTACTTGTTAATTCGGTGTTGTCTGCTATTCCTACTTACCGGATGGCCGTTCATCATTTTCCTCAATGGGTTATTGAGAAAATTGATAGGATCATGCGTAATTATCTTTGGAGTGATGTTCCAATTTGTACAGGCTATAAATGTTTAGTTAACTGGGAGGTGTGTTGTAAACCCAAGAAGGATGGGGGCTTGGGGATCATTTATTTATATAATTTTAATTCTTCCTTGTTAGCCAAATGGTTATGGAGATTTAGGTGCCAAGATGTGTCGGTTACTTGGAAGAATATTGTTTCCAAATTTTGTTATTTTAGGGGTGAGTTTATTGTTCGTTCTAGTTTTAGTTGGATTGATAGATTATCTTATTTTTGGAAGTCTGTTTTGAATTGTTTTGATTTTTTTTAATTTAGGTTGTAAGTTGACTGTTCATTCGGGGAATCTTACTTACTTTTGGCATGATGCTTGGATCTCTCGTTTGCCTCTCAAAATTGATTTAGTGAGCTTTTTAATAATAGCTGCTTTAAGAATGATTTGATTATAGATGTTTGTAGAAGGGATTTAGATTCCCCGTGGGAGTTTTCCTTTGAGAATATTTTAAATGGTGGAACGTTAAGGCAATTAGCATTATTGAAAGCTAAGTTGGCTTTGTATCATTTGGATGAGAATGGTGATTGTATTAGTTGGAGTTTTGATGAGAATTCTGTGTACTCTATTAATTCTATGTATAATTTTATTAATTTTTCTGGTGTTTCATTGTACCCTTTTAAGTTTCTTTGGAAATCAAATTCTCCTCCTAAAGCTAAGTTTCTTATGTGGTTGATTATTCATAAGAAGCTTATTATGGTCAAGCTTTTAAAGAAGATGAATATTATTTTTGATGTTAAGTGTTGTTTTTGTAGCCTTTTGAATGAAGATGTTGATCATTTATTTTTCTCTTGCATTTTTACCAATTATATTTTTATATGATTTTAAGGATTTTTGTTTTTGGTTGTCTTACTTCTTTTAGTACCTGTGTTGATTATTGGGTTTGTTATAGATTTGTTTATAATTCTAGGCAAAGATATGTGTTGGATTCTTTAGTTGCTATCATTAGTTGGTTCATATGGTTGGAAAGGAACCAAAGATTTTTTTTCATTCTATCTCTGTTTCTACTGATAATTTAATCATTAAGATTGTTAATTACTGTCTGGATTGGATGTCTAACTCGCACTATAAGTTGTTTGGTGATTCGCGTTTTGAGAGATTTTTGATTAAGGTTAGATTTAGTTTGAGTTTATTTATTAGAATCAATAGTTTTTTTAGATGTAATAGATCTCGCATTTGTTGTTAATTTCTGTTTCTCGGTGTTGCTTGTTTGTCTCTTTTTCTTTCTTATTTCTTCTTCACATATATGTATGGATATATATATATATATATATATATATATATATATATTCTTAGTTATATATATACACACACATATACTCATATATATATGATGGTTGCTAATGGCTTGGTTAGTTTCTTTTTGGTTTCAGGGTGTTGATTTTAGCCGAGGAGCTTAGTGGAAAGATGTATGGATTGGTAGTTGCTTTTTGCTTTGGAGATATTTTTGTGAGAGGATTTGGAGAGTTTTTGGGATGTTTAGTTTTCTTTTTGATGTATTTAGCCTGGAGTGACTAGTTTTTGTATTGGAGTAGATATACTTCACTATCGGGTGGTAGCTTTGTCGGAATTCGATATTGAAGTAGGATGAGCGGTGGTTTATCCGAAGCTCATCTATCTACTTTCCTTTACACTCATATAGTCATGTTTTGTATTGCTTTTGTTTCATTTTGATGCTGTAGTTGGATATTGTAGTCTTTTTGGTTTATATTATATATATGTGCTCTCTTCTTTTTAGAAGATCACACTTTTTTGTTTTGAAAAAAAAGTAAAACCCAATATGATGTAAAATTGTTAGCATTTAAAAAGAACTGCATAGAATTATAGACAATGAATTGGTCATGAATGATATTAGCCTTCTATGTTTTCACAGTATATTTTGCCCTAAATTTTTATTATTAGTTATTTCCCAGTTGTGCATTTTTTTCTTTCTTCATCAGAATCTCTGAGTTGGACTATATGATTAAATACAATAGAACGAACACTTCTGTTTTTTCGTTAGCATCTCAATTCTTTGTATAGATAAATGAGTTATAACAATAGGTGATAAGTACGTTACTATAAACTACTATATTTTAACCACAAATGGGTTTATGGCACATGCAAAGAAGACGCGCGCTATGCACATATGACAAAAAATGGTTTAGAGTTTTAGTTTTATGTATCTATCGCTTATGTGACCATAGCTCTTTAAAGAGATGACTTGTCTTCATTTCATTGTAATTAACGTAGCTAGCCTACATATTTAAAAGTACATCTAACAAGTCCATGACCAATTTGCGACAATCTAAGTCCATGATGTTGAAGTCACATGCTCTATATTAGGATCAATTTTATAGTGCTTCAAGATATACCTTCATGCTTGAATACAAGGAATCATATTGAAAAGGCTACAACATTCTTGAAAAGTGTGGTATATAGTACATATGTTATTCTAACTAAGTTGAAGCAAAGGACTTGTCCTTCTTAATGAATCAAAATTAGAACTATCAACATCCTTATTTGTTGATCAACATATATAAAAGGTGCATATATGCATGCAATAAACTTACACATACACAATCAGTTCACCAGTACTCTAAGATAATTAGCAATGGAAAATTTTACTTGGTTAGAAGAAAACAAACCAATATTAGGAATGATTACAATACAAATTATATATGCAGCAATGGCACTTTCAGCAAAAGCTGACATTACGTTAGGGGTTAGTCCTATTGTATTTGTTGTGTATAGACAAGCTTCTGCTATAGTTGCTTTACTTCCTACTAGTATTTTAGCGTTAAAAAGGTAAGACATAAAAAATTTTCTTTAACTTTAATTAGTGATAATAAATGCTTTATTGAGTACAAAATTATTTGTATTTTTTTATTTTTTATTTCTATAGGGGTAAAGGAAAGGTATCACTTGATACAAAAGGATTCAGCTTGGTGTTTTAATTAAGGATTGCAAAGAACAAATTGAAATAACTTGTAATTGAAAAACTGAATGACTAAGTTTGTACAATGTTTGGTCATATATATACGTGAGCATATGACCGTTACAATATTACATTTGGGCTTGTAATAAAAGAATAAACTTTTTGGGCTGAGCCCATTTACAATGTAATAAAGTGATATCTGAACTAGTGTAATCGGCAGCGCTTTCATACTTAAGTTTTAATACTCCCTCTCAAATTAGGTTTCGGCTTCTCTATGAAACCCTAATTTGCTGTGGCGGTTCGACTATAATCGCCCTTCTGATGCTAAAAATCGATGAATCTGAGGCTCTAGCGCATCAAAAGGGCTTCATCAAGCGAGATTGAGTGAGATGTGGCCTGATCGAGGAATTAATTATCTCTGGAGGCTTCACTCTTGCAGATCCTTGTTAGGTCGTATATTTCCTTTAATCTTTAGCTCATCTCTAAGTCTTGTAAAGTTTTTGCTGAGAGTGCCTTAGTAAATATATCATCTTTTTGACGAAAACTTGGCACATAGTTGACTTGTAGTTTTCTTTGCTGCACTTGCTCACAAACAAAGTAGTGTGAATTTCTATGTGTTTGGTCTTTGCATGTTGCACTGGATCTGTTGTCATGTAGATAATGCTTTGATTATCACACCATATAATTGGCTTTTTCTTAGTAAGTAGGTTTAATTCTTTTTAAACTGACTGTAGCCATAGTACTTCAGCAGTAGTGCTAGCTACACTACGATTTTAAGATTCAGTACTATATATGGATATTTTAGTTTGCTCCCTTGAACACCAAGAAATGAGATTGTTCCTAATATAAATGCAGTACCCTGTCACAGACCTTTTGTCATCACTATCTGCAGCTCATTCTAAATCACTATAGGCAGTGATGTTCAAATGATTGCTTGCAGTTAGAGTCAGTCCAAAGTTGCTTGTGCCTTTAAGATACCTGAGTATCCTCTTTACAGCTTTCCCATGCTCGTTAAAGGGTCTCTGCATAAGTTGAGAAACTTTATTAACGCTAAATGCAATATCAGGTCATGTTATAGTAGCATATTGTAATGCTCCTACAACACTTCTTTACTGTTTTATATTATTAATGGCTTCTCCCCCGTTTTTAGAATAATGCTGATTGGAAATCATTGGTTTTGGTTGAGGTCTGGCTTCACTCATGTTGGTTCTGAGCAATAACTCAGAAATATATCTTTTCTGGCAAAGGTGTATCTCTGAATTTGACTGCTTCGTAAGTTCAATTCCTAGAAAGTGAGCAACCTCTCTTAGATCCTTAATAATAAATTGCTTGTGTAGGAATTCAGTTAAATGTTTGACTTCATCCTCACTGCTACTTGAAATAATTAAGTCATCAACATATATCAGTATGTATACAGTAGAAATGTTATTAATTTTGATGAATAAGGATGGGTCAGATTTTTTTGGGTGGTATCCCATTGAGTTCAGTGTTGCTTTAAGTTTCTGAAACCAAACTCTAGGAGCTTGTTTGAGTCCATATATTGCCTTCTTTAACTTGCATACTTGATTTGAACCTTGTTCAAATCCTTGTGGCTGCTACATATATATGTCTTCTAGTAACTCACCATTTAAAAAAGCATTATTCACATCTAGATGATTAATTTTCCAATTATTATTTAGAGCAATAGTAAATATGAGTCTAATAGTTAAGGCTTCACAATAGGAGAAAAAGTGTCACTAAATTCAAATCCATATTCTTGTGTGACGCCTTTAGCTACCGGTCTTGCCTTGAATCTGTTTTTTGATCCATCATGATTTTTCTTGAGCTTGAAGGTCCATTTACAACCCACTATATTTTTTTTGTATGGAGGATAAACAAGTTCCCATGTATTGTTTTTAATAAGAGTATTTTGCTCCTCTTTCATAGCATCTCTCCAATTTTTGTCTTTGACAAATTGGTTGTAATCTATTGGCTCATCTTGGCTGCTAGTTGCTGCATAGATTTTTGGCTTGAATATTCCACTTTTTGCTCTAGTCATCATGTGATGGCTTGGTTGCTTGTATGGAGAACTTTGTGGTGAGTTTGTTTGATCAGTCTCACTTGTCATTGTATTTTCAGCTCTACTTGTGGGTTCTTGATTATTGTATTTGTCTTCAGTGCTAATATTTTGAGTTTCCTCTGTTACAGGTTGTTGGATGGCGGGGCTGGATGTTCCAATTCGATGCTCGTTTTTCCATTCCGTGGCATCTTCAATGTTAGCTTGAACACCAGCACCCTCATTTCCACTTTATCTCTACTATAAGTCATGTATGATAGGCAATTCAGGTACAATCACTTTTGGATTGTAAACCTTCTTTGAAGTTTTTAGCTCAGGGTTTTATATGATTTTTTTTTTCATCGAATATAACATGCCTACTTATGAAAATTCTACCATTTGAGTCAATACATTTATACCTTTTCTGATTGGTGCAGTACCCAATGAATGTACATGGTCTTGATTTGTAATCAAATTTATTTGAGTTGAATGGTCTTAATTGTGGGAAACATAGTGATCCAAATGTTTTAAGGTTATTATAATCAGGCTTAACATTATATAACTTTTTTAAAGGACTAAATCCACCTAAAACTTTGGTTGGCATTTTGTTTATTAAAAACACAACACAATTGAATGCCTTAGACCAGAATTTTAAGGGTAGAGAAGCTTGAGCAAGTAATGTTAAACCGATTTCAACTACAAGTCTATGTTTTCTCTCGACCAAACCATTTTGTTCAGATGTGTAGGAACATGTTATCCTATGAACTATACCCTTTTTCAAGAAGAAACTGTTAAGTGGTTTAAATTCAGTACCACCATCTGATTGTATAAACTTTACACTGTTAAACTAGTTTTCTACCATCTTGATAAAATTTTGAACAGTACTGTAAGTACTAGATTTTGATTTCAGAGGATATAACTATGTATATCTAGTATTAACATCTACAAATGATATATAGAAGCTATATCCAAAATTAGTACTTATTGGGCCTAGACCCCATAGGTCTGTAGCAATTAATCTGAATGGTTTAGTTTATTCAGTAGCAGAATTAGCAAAAGCCAATTTGTGGCTTTCCCCATTTGACAACATGTGCAAATATAGGGTAAGTTTATATCATTAAAAGGTATTTTGTTATCAAGAAGAACTTATTTAACAACTTTAGCACTTGGATGACCTAATTTGTAATGCCATAATTCAAATATAGACAGTGAACCAGTTTGACTATCTAGAACAGACATATTACATGCAGAATTGACATTTGTAGTATTATTGCAACTATTAAAATTGAACTTATACAGTCCCTTTACTACATCACCCTGCAAGAGTATATCTTTAGTTAGTATATCTCTAACTAAGCAGTATTTGGGAAAGAATTCAAAATAAATGTTATTGTCATTGGCAAACTGAGACACACTTATCAAGTTCTTCTTGATTTTGGGTACCCTTAATAGATTATGTAAGAATAATATCCTTTTTCCTTTAATGCTACCTTTACCAATATGAGAAATATTTATACACTTACCATTTCCCATTGAGATGGTCTGATTAACTTTGTACTCCCAATTGTCAAGATTGATATTTTCTAGGTTATTGGTTATGTGATTTGTAGCTCTAGAATTTGGATACCGGCTTTCATCATTGATATGCTCAGCTTCTGGAAATTCAGTCTAAGTTCTTGATGATTCAGGATGGGTAGTATCACCTTGAGGTTGAGCAATGTTGGCTCAGGGGTTCGATCCTTTTGGATTCTAATTTACAGCATAGTTGGCATTAAATTTGAAAAAGCATCTTGAGGTTGTGTGACCAATCTTTTCACAGATTTGGCACTTTGGCCTATTGTCGATGTTGGACCATCTCCCTATACCTCTGCCATGGGTACAGGGGGGCCCTCTTTGGGAGTTTTGAATTGTCTTGTTATTTTGATTCTTGTTCTTAGTATTACTACTAGCATTATTAACAATTTATTCACTTTCTTATGACTTCTTGCTTTCAATCCTAGCTTCATGTGATAATAGTATTGCATGAACATCATCAATTGATGAGAACTGCTTTTGTGATGCTATTATGGCTTCCACAACTTCATATGCTTCACCAAAACCATTCAACATACTGAGAATCTGTTCAGAATCTGGTAATTTGCTACCAACAACATCTAACATATCACATATATATCGACTTTATCTTGGCTAAGTATTCTCTCATAGTCGTACCTTCTTTTCTTATTTTCTGAACTTCCCTTTTATAGAACATAACTTTTGCATATGATTGAGTACTAAATGATTTTTCCATTTTTTGCCATATTTCATTGGCAGATTTACACCCAATAACTTGTGGCAAGAAAATTTGTCCAACAGACGATAATAGCCATGAGCTAATAAGCCTATCTTGCCTGTTGTAACAACCAACATTTTCCATATCGGAGGATCATAAAATATTTTTATTTTATTCCCTAAGTGTTGGATCATTCACATATTCTAATATGTTGTTTATGGGAATGTGAGACATGTCCATAATTTTTACCAATTTTATTTGTGACCATTTTTCCCCTGTCAGTCTTGTATAGGGCATAACTTTTGAATCGGATCAAATCAGGTGTTGCGGTTGGTCACATTGGAAAGAAATGATGTTTCTCATTCCATAGTTTGGTCACATTAAAGATTTGGATCAGCGGTTTGGGAGAAATCGTTTTTTTAGTGTTTCACAACTTACTATCTAGGTTTTAAGCAATTAACGGGTTGATTTGAGGAGGCATATTAATGGGCTAGTGGGAGGCTATAAATAGGGGGTTAGAGGCATGGATAAGGGTTACTTTCTTCATTTTCTCATTTGGTTGAGCTTGTGATTGTCCTTGCTCAAATAAATACACTTTTCCACCATTAAAATTCTAGATTTACGAGTAGAGATCGAAGATCTACATCAAAGGGAGCTAGATCTACATCAAATGAAGATAAATCTCATCAAATTGGAAGATTTAGAAAAAGATCTTCGCTGTCCGAATTTACATTTCATAGATTTTGAGCTAGATTGAAGAATTGGTGAGTTGTAAGCATCTCTCACGCGAATTCAATTGAATATATGGATTATTTGATGATATGATCATTATTTCGAGTTGTTTTCATATAGATCTAATCGATGTAAGTATGTTTTCAATATTTAATCACCATAGGATCTAATCTTAGCAACTTATAAAAGGTAATTTCTTATTTTAATTCCATGTTTAGATCCATTTATTTGCTGATCGTTTGTTGAATCATTATTTTAGTGTTAACTGATTATTGCTTGGACTGAGGGTTGGTTTGTTGATAATGGGTTGATTTAGTTGAATTATTGTTATTGAAAATATTGAAATCAAGTTGGTTTTCGTGTACTGGATCGAGCAGTATTCAAGTGCGAAGATTTTTTGAAGAATTAGTGGTTTTAGTGATCGGATCGGGCGAAATCGGACTGGGCAAAATCGGACTGGGCAAAATCGGACTGGTCAAAAACCGGACTAAGAAAAATCGGATTGGGTGGAATCGGATCTGGAAAATTCGGATCGGGCAAATCGGATCATGCAAAATGATCCATAATTGAACATATATATAGATAGCATTTCATTAACGCTGTGAAAGCAAGTTTTGATGTTCAACTTAGTTTTTCACATCAAATTGATGGGGAATTGAACCAAGAGATGTGATAGCATTTCAGAAGCGCTGCAAAAGGCTGTTTTGACATTTTGATCAGTTTTTCATAGAGATAAAGCTGGAAATGTTATGAAATACAATATCGACCAAACAAAGCTTGTTTTTGAGTCGACAATGGTTGTATCTTTGACACGAGTTCAAGGGGGAATGTTCGAAGTGGTGTAGATGTTCGTTTCGTTGAAAAGAAACGGATGTGAAGATAACTCAAGGGTGTTTTGAGTTGGTGCATAATGGTTGCTCAAGCATGTTTTGAGCTTGTGAAAAGTCATAGGTGTTGATGAGTAAAGATATTAAAGGCTGAGAGATTATGGTTGTCGTAGGTTCTAGTGGGCTCAAAGCAGAGGTACAGTAGAGACGTGTAAAAGACCAGTTATATAGTCGAGTACGCTGGGTATCATTGAAAGGCCTAAATATGTATCATTGAAAGACGTATGAAGATTTTGCTAGAACTGGGGTTACATTAGCCCTTGACGGATGGCAGAATGATATGGCCAGTCATACGATTAGCGATGGTTTCAAAGCAGGATTGGTGGTGGTAGCCAGAGTCAGTCATGAATGTTGGATGTTTTGCTTGTACCATCTCACGTAGGTTATCCAACGTTGAAGAATATGTTTCTTGGGTGCTTGTCTGATATTGGTTTAGGCCTTTAGACTTGTGCTTGGGGAATATCGATCTCGATTAGGACGATTGATGTGAGATATAACCAGTTGCTCTGATCGTTATTATTTTGGATACTTCTGATTGCCATGAATGAATAGTTTTTTTGATTACCATGGATGTATGGTTGAAGTGCTTTCTTGTAAAGGCTATCACTGTGCGATATGGGGGAAGATGGGGTTGAGTTCTTCTCTGGTGTTTTGTTAGGTTGGTTGCTTAAACTACCTAATCTCATATACTTTTAGTGATGTTAGATAGCCATTTTATCGCTCACTAAGACTATTGTCTAACTCAAGATTTTATGTTTCCTCTTATTACCTTGGGCTTTTCATTCGGATTTGGATGGGCAGACTGAGTAGCAGGTTATAGGTAGTGGAGCTTAGTGAGGCGAAGATGCAGAGCGATGACGAGCAGAAGGCCTATGTACCAGTTTTATTACTATCAAATGTTTATGTTATTTCCACTGTTTGATGATTTTTCTCTAAGTGTTATAGTGAGGCTTTATGTACAAACTTTGATGTTGTATCCAGTTGATGTATGGATAATCTTTCAGAATGTTATGAAAGTTTAAAAGTTTGATGTATGCTACTTCACTATATTTGCCTATTGTATATATTTAATTATATTTCATCCTTACGTAGTGAGATATGTGTCAAGTTCCGCTTGTGTTTCATACCTTGATGATCGTCTATAGCTTCCTTACACATCTTTCAGCGCATTATTTCTCTTGTTAAGTGCAGGAGTTATGGGTGGTCGTCGCATTTGGTATTAGAGCTCTGGTATTGATTTTAGCCAAAGTTCAAAGATTTAATAATGTATGAGAGACGTACTTATAGATTTCTGTTGGATGCTTACTATATATTAGTGTATAGTATAATAACGTTTGAACTCCATTGTAGTTTTTCTCGGAAGTGGACTAATCATTCTATTTTTCAGATTTACATTGAGTCATCAAACTTTGGGAAATATTACTAAGGAGGAGGTTGTTCCTGGAGGGGGATCGGGACGAGATCAAACCGATTACTTAGTTATGTTCGAGGCCCTAGTGGCAGCGATCATGAGATGGGTACCCGCTCCAAAGGCAGTCGTGAAAGATGTTAGTGTTCCTGTCTAGGTACCTCGGGATGATTCAGCTTCGCGATTAAGGGATTATGCTCCTATAAATGAAGAAGAGGTGATGAGGAGAAATATAACTTTAGAGCAACTTCAACGTCCAGTTAGGGAGCGATAAGAAAGGATCAATGCTGCTTAGGACAAAGCTGGTAGAAGTAGGAATGAGCCTCTTAAAGAAACTTTTACAGGCACCAATTCTATGGGGAAGCTGAATCGGAAAAAGAAAAGGAAGCGGAAAGGAAATGATGGCCAAAAGAAGAAACCTAAGAAGGATGACACTTGCTTCAATTGTTAGCAGAAGGGCCATTTGTCTCGAGATTGCAAGGATTCGAAAGCTGAAAAGAAGTGTTTCAAGTGTGGGAAACCTGGGCATGAGAAGAAGGATTGCCCTGATTTTCTGAAGAATAAGTAGCTGGTGGAAGCATGTGACTTGGAAGATGTTCCAATTTCCTTTTGTATTCCTAATGAGAATTAGGAGAAGTTATTATTAGTTTAGATATGCTTTCTGTTAGTGGGGTTTGTTTGGGTTCTGTTCGGTACTAGAGAATTGCCTTCTTTTACCAGTAATAAGATTGTAAATTAAATGGGTTTAGGACCTGCTATGGTAATAGACCATTGATTGTAACTAATCCAGGATAGGTTCAACTACTCCTCCTATGCTTTGTTGTGGTCTTCTGTTATCGAGTCATGGTTGCTCTTTTGTGTGGGATTGCTTTGCTTTGAACTTTGCTGGGTTTGGGATCATCCTGGGCATGGATTGGCTCAAGAGGTATGCGGCAAGAGTTGATTGCAAGAAGCTTGAGGCGAGAGTCGGGGATGTGGAAGGGCGAAGTGTTTTGATTCGTTGTAAGCCCGAAGATGGTGTCTTTGTAAGCTATTTATATTCGCTTGTGATTCCACAGTAAGACTCGCCATCTGTGATGATCGCTAATGAGTTTGAGGATGTCTTTGACGATGTCAAAGGATTGTCGCCGCATCGTGAGATTGAGTTCAGAATTGATTTGGTTGAGGGTGCTAGACCTATCGATATGCCTCTTAGGCGGATGGCACCTAAGGAACAACAAGAGTTAGAGGTGCAAGTCGTGACCTTTTATGAAAAGGATTCATTCAGAGAAGCGTATCTGAATAGGGTGCACCAGTTGTGTTTGCAACCAAGGCAAATGACTCGTTAAGATTGTGTATGGATTATCGTGAGCTGAACAAGGTGACCAAGAAAAACAAGTATCCGTTGCCAAGGATAGATGACTTGTTCGATCAACTTCACGAGGCCAAAGTGTTTTCTCACATGAATTTGCCAACGGGATTTCACCAGTTAAGGGTAGCAAAGGATAGTGTGCCAAAGACTGCTTTTAGGACACCATCCGTTTTCTTTGAATGGTTGGTGCTGCCATGTGGGTTGATTAACGCACCAGCATTGCTAACCCCATTTCCAAAGGCCCATTTAAGCATTCGATCGAATAATATAAGTGCACTCAACCAGATTTTATACAAAAAAAGAAGACATGTGTACATACATGTGTATACGTTTCTCAAGCCACGTCAAGGATCGAGCACCATGTAGCTGGTCGTGCACCACGTCAAGGGTCGAGCAGCATCTCTGGTCGACCGGCTTCTTTACCCCTGGTCGAGCAAAGGTCAGTTGATGGGTCTGGCACATCCTGGTCAGTCGTGCACCATAGAGCGGTCTAGTCGAGCAATGCATCACCAAGGGTCGGTCAGTGTTCTTGGAAGAAGGGCTCGTTCATGGGCTAAATGAATTTACGGTAGGGTGTGAATAGCAAAAATAATATAAAATATAGCTGAAATGAATACATGGACCACGTGGCATAGTTACGTGATAACAAAGCATGTATACATCATGAGCCGAGCAGTGAAAAGCTGAAGTAATAACAAATAAAAGTGCTCGCTCATGCATATATAAAAGTGGTCGATCAGCAGCTGCAATTACACTCATGGTCGCACATTATTTCTGTCCTCATCATGCATTATAAATTGTGGTCGGTCGGTCATAAAATTCGGGTTGGTCTTACACCTGTCGCCAGTTATCCAGTGGCATTTCAGTAAATACATGTGCGAATGATCCATACCATGCACACCTAAATTACAACACTGCCACTACCTCCAAACTACACCTATAAATACCCCATTTTTCAACCATTGAAGGGAACGAATTTTGGACCCCGAAGGGCTGCCATTTTCACTTCTCCACTTCTCTAAACTTCTCTAATCTCCATTAATCTTCTCCAAAGCCTAGATCCAACACTAAATCACCTTAGAACTCATGAAGATCGTTTAATTATTAAAGAGATTGAAGATCTACACAAATACTCCTTGCACTTAAAGAAATTGAGCAAATTCCTTAGCGGATTTAAGTGAAATCTAGAGTAAAAGAGAGAGAAAATAAAGGAGTTCATTATAAAAGAGTGAAATGAGTGATATAAGAGAATTCATGTACTTTTTAAATTCAAAAGTTATAATGAAAGCTCTTCCCATAGTGGACGTAGGCTATTTTTAAGCCGACCTACACTAAAATTCTTTGTTTTCTACTATTTTCCTTTTATTTTGTATTTGTGGCTCCGTAATTTCTAATCCTACCTTTTGCTAAAGTATTCTAAGAAAACCTTTGGTGTTGTGGTCATTTTTTGACTTCAACATTTGGTGCCCACCATGGGGCTCGAACCCACGACCACATGGTTAAGTGCCTTGTGATTACATTGAAGTGCGAACCCACTTCTATGATAGATCCTTCAAATCTAAGATCTAGGCCAATTGCCAAATTATCTCCAAAATTCATAGCTTTGTCCGAGATAATGGAATAATCTAAGAAGACTACAAGCAAAACCGTTGGAGAAACTGACAACGTTGCTAACGACAAAGCTACACCATTTACCAACCACTTTGGAGTTAGCGAAAACTCGGTTGGTGGAGCCGGTGTGACTAGGAATGAATTAGATGCCGCTATCGCCAATTTAAATCAGCACACGGAAGCCTCCACGAAAACTTTAATGGATGCTAATCAAGCTCTTGTCGATAAGATGAATGATCTTCTAAACTCTCAAGTGAATCCCGCTCCTCGTTAAAGAGTACACGTCAACGTTGAAGTGAACACGAATTTGTTAGCTTCTGCTCATCATCATAACGATAATATAGAAGGGCTTGGTGGCTGGGAAAGTGCTAAAGGCGATGCTGATGTCAAAGACTCAAAGCCGAAGGCCAAAAGCCATTACGAACGAAATAACTGACGAGTTGCAAGCCCCACCAAGGGGGTACCTTCCTACAGTGGAGGTAAAAGACCTAGATCCTCTAATTGTGATTGCTCGCCAAGACGAGCATCCAGAAAAGAGATCGAAGTTTGCTATATAGAACAACACAACTCGAAGGAGTATATCGAGGATATGGTAAAGCAAATCATGAAAGATAACATGGCTCACAATGGTAAAATTTATTTGGTTAGAAGAAAACAAACCAATATTAGCTATGTTTACAATACAGATTATATATACAGGACTGGCACTTTCAGCAAAAGCTATCTCTACATTAGGGTTTAGTCCTATGATATTTGTTGTGTACAGACAAGCTTCTACTACACTAGCTTTACTTCCGGCTAGTATTTTAGCATTAAAAGGGTAAAATATAAACAATTTGCTTTATGTTTATAAACTAGTGATAATCAATGCTTTATTGTGTACTGAATAATTTGTATTTTTTTGTTTTTCATTTCTGTAGGTGTAAAGAAAGGATATCACTTGATATAAAAGGATTTAGATTGGTGTTTTTTTACTGTTTTTATCTGGTAATCTTGCTAAATTTTGTTAGCTGATGGCATTACCATAAGTTCATCAGTAATTTTTTCTTTCCTTCTATAGTTCCTCATTAAACACTGTATAAACTGAATATTTTAGGTCAGAAAACGAAAAATTACATAATAGCCACTATACAGTAATAATTTGGTACTACTATGATATGTAATGTTTTAGAAACTTTTCAATGTAATAATGACCCAGTACCTGTATTACCAAGGCATTAAGTACTCATCAACATCACTTGCTGGTGCAGTCACAAATATAATTCCTACTATTACATGTGTTATTGCAACTTCAGCTGGGTAAGCTATAACATAAAAGATTTCCCTAATTAATCTAGACATTGATTAAGCTCACATAATTGGTGTTTTATACTTAAATTTGAACTGTAGGTTAGAAAAAGTGCAAATAAATAGTCCAAGAACAATTGCTAAGATCATAGGTACTATTATCTGTGTCAGAGGAGTTATTTCCGTTACTTTGTTCAAAGGTCTGAAGCTGATGAACAGTGTAGACCATCATGATAATTGGATACTACGATGCATTTTTCTCTTTCTTAGCTATTGTTGTTGGGCTGCTTGGTTGATTTTGCATGTTTGGTTCCATACAAAAATATTGAATAAGAATAATTAATAGCTAAATTAAATATCTAAACATTATTAACATTGTAGACAAGTTAAATAAAATATAACTATAACTATAACTAAGTGCTTTTGTCGGTGTAAAAGAACATAAATTCGTTCAAGAGGATATTATATATTAAGAAATGTTTGCGTGTGTGTATAGAGTATAAACTATATAATTAAATGTCATATCATTATTAACTTATAGAAAGTTAACAAAAATATAACTAGAAGTCTATAACAAAGTTTATTTTGCTGGCATAAAAGACATAACTTTTCAAAACACAACTTTATTCAAGAGGATATTCTATATTAAGAAAAGTGCTTGTCCATGAATGCGCATACACTTCTATAATCAATAGTGTATATTTTGTATTTAAATAGACCTTCCCTTGTATATATATCATTAGCCTTCATCGACATTCCTATTAGCATCGTTCAAGTCTCTAATTTCGAGTTTAAATTCTCAATTAAATAACATGTATAGTGGAAAGAAAGAGAAGTATTACTTCTCTTAACCTTAAAAATGAGGTGAAAATCAAATGGCTAGAAGATGCTGCAAAATAAGGGTGTCATTGAACATAAAATATATTAAGGTGTGATCGACGCTTTCCTTTAGAATAAAAAAATGCAAATTATGTAATAATAACTGCAAGCGCATAGGTGTGTAGTATGCAGGTCGAACACAGGTAGGAATTTTAAATTTATTATTTATGTAATTTTGTAGGTGAGTTAGACAATATTTGGAGATGAGATTTGAAAAAAGGCTATTGAGTTTACTATGGATCTAAATCTAATCAGGTCAATACTAAATTCAAAAACTAAAACAAAAAGAACAAATTACTAGAAAAATAAAACAACAAACAAAAACAACAAAAAATTTAAATTAGGATTGCCATTGAATTTAATCAAACGGTCAATCGCTAAAAAGAAAAATAAATTGCAAAGGCAACTTGTGCTCTACCAAATCTAATTGTATGGACAACACAAGTTGCTTGAAAAAATAAAATTGCAGAGAAATAAAAGAAAAGCTTTCTTAATGGAGAAGAAAAGAAAACAGAAAAATGAACCATTATTTACAATGAATACAATGGGTATATATAGAGGACGGAGTTTCTTATCTATCAGAATAATTTGGGCCAATAATGAATCTCGTGAAATAATCTATTTATAAATAAAAGAGATATGAAGATAGACTTGAGATATTCCATGCAGATTTCCTCTTTCTAATTAGTGAAATGTGGCAGATTGATTGGATTTTCCTTGGCAATAATTCAATCGAATCTTCTTCTAAATGGCATATGAAAATGAATAATTTGATTTGATTTCCATGAGAAGAATATGACCAACTCTTCAAATCTTTATTAGTGCATATATTATACACATACATATGAATATATATATATATATATAATAACCCTAGTCCATATATTCTTCAGAGCAAAGGAGGCAGTGTGAATGTTCCTTTCTTCAGCAAAAAGTGGGATAGACAGGGATTGAACTCAGGTCACTCTGTCCAAATTTCCAAGCCTTTACTAGTGTGCTACAACGTCCTTTGTGATTGAAAACTTGTTGATATCGGAAAATAGCTTTTTTTCTTATCAACTGGTCTTTAATTGAATGAAGGAGACAATTATTGAACCTATTGAAACACATGAAAAAAATATCCAAAGTAATATTTATTTATCTACAAAAGATAAGATTTAAAAGCATAAAATAAACACATTTATGTGCTAATCAAATACCCCCACACTTATCTTTTACTTGTCCTCGAGTAAAAAAAAATGAAAAATTAAACTAGGTAGGTCATACTTTCGTAGGAAACACAATTGCAATGAGCAAATGCAACAAGCCATTAAAGCTCTAGGTGTCCCTAATAGGACGAGTGGTGACTCATGTGGGTTTTCAACAGATACTACCCACAAAATCCAAATGCAGTGCTATGATTCTAGTGCAACTAGATGAATGCAGCATACATATGCAAATGAAAACAAAAATGAAAACATGACTTATTTCAGGAAAGTGGTACAACAAATTAAGTTAACAATTTCTAGTCAATTGATTTTATTTTAGATACCTCAACTTGTCACAAATTTTCAATATAATTCAAGTTTTCAAATGTTATGTTCTAGTTTGGTCAGTTGGTTCGGTTAATAACATAGTGCAGCCATCAAATAAATTCTTAGTTTGCTTGTCACAGTTCGCAAAGTGGTATTCTAATTTCCTTGTGTATGACTAGTCAAATAAATAAGGTCAAGAAGTGCTTGGGCTTCATCGCTTATTCTTTATCTCTATAAAAATTGAAATTTATGATTAATTACATACACCTAACTTAAAAGACCAAGGTATACTAACCATAACAGATGGAACAAAGCTTAGCGGATTGTGCAAACCGATGCTAACTTTGTCAACAACATGTCAGTAATCCTTAGGTGTCCAACTCATAAAATGAGACCAAAATATACTGACGCTGACTTTGTCAACAATATGTCGGATAGAGCTTGGCGGGTTTTCACACCAATGCTAGATTTACAAGCAATGTTGGATACCCTTGGATTACTATTATTAATATTTTCATTGAAAATATAAGAGCAAGCGAGATTACGCGAATTCAACTTAACACAACTTAGTTTTAAAGACTCAAAAAGCCAATATAAGTATTTTAAGTCCTCCACTCGTTAAACAAGGACTACAATTTAGAATAAACTTCATGGCCATCACCTAAGAATCTTCTTATGTACTGTTTTCACTATTATCCCTCAAAATTCAACTTTTCATTAGATTTCTAATTCGATCATAGTTGAGAGAAAAAATACTATTGACTGACTAACAATTATTAACTTATTTTGTTGTATCAATCTAAAATGAGTCGTAAAAAATGCATGTTACTATGACCTAAAATGCATGATGACCCAATATAAAAATAAAGAGAAAAAAATAAAGAAAAATGAAAAGAATGCAATGCATACTCCCCCCCATACAGTTGATCTAAACAGTGTCCGCACTGTAAACATGTTTCCTAAATGTAAAAGAGAGTACCTAAAGATGGATTAGATGCAAAATGATTTGTAGAATGAAATGCAATATAACAACTATATGAGTGAGCAAAATAAATGCAAAATGAAATCTACGATGACGATGAATGTTTGGCGAAGAATGATGTTTCCTTTTTGTAACACCCCACCTCCGCCAATGCCACTCCTGCAAGGACATTAGCTTTGGAGGGGCGTTTAAACAAGGTAAACATGCATGCAGATATCACAAGACAGAACATATAAGTAAAACAGAGTAGTAAAGCAGCGGATAAAACTTAGCATTTCAAAACCATAGTCATGTTACAACAAAGTACTTGGTCATTATTTTCCAACAACAAAGTCTAGATAAAAGCATAAACTGAAAAACCGAAATACATAAAGTACTATCCCCAAAATGAAGTGATAAACCATAGCTAGCTCAGTGTCCAAACCCGTACATGAGCAAATCCAGTAAGCAAGCTAGAAAGATCCAATCTAAGCTCCAATGTTCCCACCCTGAGGACCTGAGGGGGGGGGAAACGGAAGACAAGAGGCGAAAGAAAACAGGTCAGTCATAAAGACTGGTAAGCCCTACTACTATCTGTCTATGAACTATTAAAGTTAACTGGCATGAGAAGCTGAGATGAACATAAGGATAACAACATACTGGCATGATGATTAACTAACAAGATAGATAAAGGTGTCATCGCATAATTAAGGTTAAGTTTTGCACCACGGGTGTACTAGCATTCTAACATGTCAAGTAAAAACAAGAATTGATCCCTTGGCCCAAGCTTAGCCCAACATCATGAGATGACCTAAATCAAGGTCCGACTACACGGTCTAGTCGATCGGCTCCCTATAAGCCTAACTCGTCAGGTGTCGGTGTCATACGGCGTAATCATGTAATGTAGTTGACTGTGCAGGGTCCAACCTAGGGTGTATCTGGCCCTACGGTGTAACCCTCTGACACCATACCATGATACACAGTCCAAACCTACCGGTGCCCGTGTTCAACTCCGGACTTGATGTGCACGACCATGGTCCGCCTGAACAACCGGGGCATCATTCAGCCATCTCTTTTTGGTCTCTTATAATCAGCCCAGTAATCGTGCCCCACCCTAGCCTAGTCCTAGGGTCTTATGATACAACTAGAAGGTTACTGCTGAAAAGGACCACGCAACTAGGGTTTCTTAACGGGTTAAATGTGGTTAACCCGATCCACACGTGGATTAAATTGGTTAAGAGTACCCAAGGCTCCTGACTTAACCTCGATTAATCCATCAAGCCCATATTGGTTAAGTATTAAGTCGACCATGACTTAACCCTAATCAGGAGGCATTAATTAACTTAATGCGCTTTAACCTCTCACATTAGACTTTGTTGTGGTTACTAGTTAAGCCGGGCGGGTCCGGGTAGCTTTATACCACAACTAGGTCTAACCTCGGGTTCGAGCACAACATGACCAACTTCTCACATTGGGTCCTATTGTTTGTAGCCACTAGTTAAGCCGGGCGGGTCCGGGTAGATTTATGCTACAAACTCAACCCAACCTCGAGTTGGCCACACTCATATTTGCTAAGTGTCATGTCCATTATGTTTCCAAAACATAATTACAAGTTAACATATCACGTTATGTTATAAAAACCATGTTTATGTCATAATGTTACCCAACCCCAACGTAATCCCATCGTTTACATAATCGCAACAACGCATAAAGGATAAAATGGGGAACTTAGCATAATCATGACATAAAGGTATTGAAGCCACAAGTTTATCATGGTGGCATATGAAATGTACATATGTTCATATACTTGCATATTGCATTATTAGGCTTCAAAAGCATGCATAAAACCAAACTTAGCATATGAGTGATACATGGTGATAAATAACATGTAGAAGTTGCTAGAAGTTCGCATTTGGCCTCACATGCAAGTTATCATAAGGGATATGATAACTTTCATGTTGCCAAAATGCAACTTTTAACATAAAGCTTGAAGCTTTAAGGTCACAAACTCAAGTTCAACTTGCATAACATGATAACATGATCAACCCAAACTTGCATAACATGGCAACATGTGTCATACATAACTTGCATAATGATCAACCAAACTTGCATATGATGATCAACCAAACTTGCATATAATGATCAACCAAACTTGCATAACATGGCAACATGTGTCATACATAACTTGCATAATGATCAACCAAACTTGCATATGATGATCAACCAAACTTGCATATAATGATCAACCAAACTTGCATAACATGGCAACATGTGTCATACATAACTTGCATAATGATCAACCAAACTTGCATATGATGATCAACCAAACTTGCATATAATGATCAACCAAACTTGCATCATTCATTTAACTTTAGAGTTCAATAAAAAGAAAGTAGAAAAGGGCTTACTATGCTATGAAGACACAAATTAATATTTATTATAAAGATTGAGACGAAGCCCTTATGCAAGCACCAAAAACCCAAATATGCAAGCTCCAAATGAGAACCCTTGAGCCAATTCAATAAAAACCCTTGCTTTGAAATAGAAATGTTGCAACTTGACTTGAATGCAAGCTAAGAACACTCATACAAGTTTGAAAACACTTGTATGAACTCAAAATCTCTCATAGAAATTAACTTAGAAATTTTAGCATGAGAGTGGAGGCCATGAGAGGAACAAATTTGACATAGTTTAGTTGTAGGATTGAATAATGGTGATTTAGGATAGGTTTAGGGGTCTTTTTATAGAGGATTAGGATAGTATTAGCCATAGGATTAACCCTAGATTCAATCCAAGCCATCAAAGCATGTCTTGGGGAAGAAGTCAAGTGTAGGAACCATCTAGGGCCTTTAGATTAAAGCTGAACCATGAGAACCATTCAAATGCAAAATCTGCATTTGATCGAATCGGCCCACGGGTTGACAGCCAAACACCCTGGATTAACCCCTAGTCGACCCAGGGGGCTCAGGTCGACCTCAAAAATCGGCCGGTTCGGTTATTCCCCTCTCCCAATTCGCTGTTTTGAACATTTTTGCATATTTATTTATTTAATTTTCAATTATATATATATATCAATATATATATTTCTCTGCGCAACCCATTTTACTTAATTAAGTATACTTTAATTTGTGAATTTTTCGTGAAACTTCGCGAGGCCATATCTTGGTCATACGGACTCCGATTTTCGAAAAATCGGACTCTATTTCGCGTATTTTTCCGAGACGAACGCAATGGCACAGCCCGTTTCCCTTGATTAAGATTTTACAGTTTAATTCTGCCTCCATTTATGTTATAACATGTTATTCAAAAATACGGGTTGTTACACTTTTCCCCCTACACTTGCCTCTATCGAAAATGATGCACAATGGTTTCTTATTTTATTTGTGAGGTGCAACAGGCATGTCAATGAATTATGAAATGAAAATCCTTCCTATGAAAATATTGTCGTGCCAATGATTAATATAATTCAGATACAGAATATCATGATTCCATAAAGTTGAATGTCTAACCATAATTTCCTTCGATGAAATGGAACTATGATGATCTTTAAGGCATTCTCTCGATTCATTTTCATATAGTCCCAACCTAATTCCTCATTATTTTCCCGTAAAATTTTCAAAGGTTTGTTTTCTTGGTCCTTGGTAAGATCAGAGGCCAAGATCACTCGAACTTTTTTGTAGAATCTAAGTAAGCGTACTTAAGTTCTTGTGGCTGGGGATTGAGGTCCAGTTTAGGATGTTCTTGTGTTCTCACATTGGTCATCATTCCTTAGTTAGATACAGGTGACGAGGGTTTCAAATCAAAAAGTTCATATAGTTCATAAATGTATTCGAGCTCATCGAAATCGGAGTTGAAATGGTTAGAACACATTTTCAAGTCTTCAGAAGTGTCAATAGAGGTTTCATTAATTGACGTTCGAATCATCTCAATTTCTTCAATCTCAAAATCCCTAGATTTCTTGTTGAGATTAAAAATGTTTAGCTCAATGCTTAGGTGCCCGAAAGAAAGTTGAAGTTGACCATTCCAACAATTCATTATATCATTTGAGGTTGCTAAGAAGGTGCACCCTAATATCAATGGGATTTGAACATTGGGATTTGAGACAGGCTCGGTTTCTAAAACAATGAAATCGGTAGGGAAGTAAAATTGTTTGATTTGTATCAAGACATCTTCGATTATTCCCAATGGTTTTTTGATAGGTCGATCAACTAACTGAAGATTGATGTTTGTTGGTTTAATCTCCACAAGTCACAAGTTGATGATAAACAGTGTAAGGAAGAAGATTTACACTGGCACCAAGATTAAGTAAGGCATGCGAGATGTGAGTATTTCCTATCTTGCAATCAATTGTAGGGCAGTCAGGGTCCTTATACTTGATGGGTGACGGATTTGAGAAAATATGGCTAATGTTCGGAGTCAAGAAGGCAGTTTTAGGAACATTAGTGGCTCGTTTTCGGGTGCATAGCTCTTTGAAACACTTGGCATATTGAGGAATTTGTTCGATGGTGTCTAAGAGTGGAATATTGATATGAACCTGTTTGAAGATTTCAAGAACTTTTTCAAAATTCGCATCCTTCTTCTTATTATTAAGTCTGTGAGGATAATGAGCTATTGGTTTATGGACTCTTTCAGAATTTTGATCATTCGAAGAAGAAGGTTTCGATGTGGAAAGTGAAGGAGGTACAAGAATAGAAGGCGAGATGCTGGGATTGCCAACATTAGTGGAGGATATATTATCGTGGTTGCCGACATTAGAAGAATAGATGTTGAGATTGCCAACATTCGAAGAAGCTGGGGTTTCAGAAATTTCCAAGAAGTTGGCATTGGTTGCTATTGGGTGAGAATCATGATCATGATTTGGAGTTGGGATCGAAGGATTATCAGGATTACCGACATTATTGTCAAACTTTTGCTAGACCTAAGGGTGAGGACAATGTTAAACGAATTATTATTTCTATCCTCACAAGAATTCATAGTACGAAAATTATATTTTGGATTCACCTCAGACTGACTAGGAAATTACCCCTTCACGTTACTTTTCATTGGTTCCTTCATCATATTCATCATTTGTTCAACTTGTTTCTCTAAATGCACAATTTTTTGTGACGGTTGAGAAGATTGAGAGGATTGGGTTGATGATTGAAAGTTGGGGTGCCTATAAGGTTGTTTTGATTGAGGTGAAACTTGATAAGTTTGAGTACTAGAAGAAAATGGAATTTGGTAATTCAGATTCGGAATCATGTGAGATGAATTCGCAACGTTATTGGGATTAGACCATGAGAAACTTGAATGATTCCTCCAAATAGGGTTATATGTGGATGAGTAGTGATTATTTGAGATATGCCATTGGCTTGGTTTTGAGGGTAATATCGGGGTTGTCCTTCTATGATTTGAAAAGGTTGAGTTTCTATGGGATGGTGACATAGGTCCACAACATGCACTTCTCTAGTAGAAGTACGAATGAGAACACAAATTGACTCTTATTGCATGTCCTTTTCTGAATAATCTTCTAAGAATTCCCAAGCTTCATCGGTCGTTTTAGACATAAATTCTCCTTCACACATTGATTCTATTTGTGTTCGAGTCTGATAGTTTAGCCCTTCACGTGCAATTTGACATAATTAATGCTTGGGAATTGCACGATGAGGACAACTATATAGAAGTTGATTGAATCTCTTAAAGTATTTTGGAAAAGTTTCCCCTTCGTTTTGAGAAAATTGATTTATTTCAGTTTGGATTTTTAGAGTTTTATGGAAAGGGAAAAACTTTTTTAGGAATATAGTGACAAATTCGTCCCAATATCTTATGGAATGTTTTGGAAGAGAATTTAGCCATCATTAAGAGCTTTCAAGTAGTGCAAATGGCCATTTTAGTTGTGGATGCATTCAACTCAAATTCACATAAAAATTCATAAGCATTTTTAGAACTAGTAAATTTTGGAACCCCTTGAATAAAAGAATGTTTAAGCTCAAAATTTCCTTCAGCTATTGGGAAATAAT
This sequence comes from Allium sativum, assembly GCA_030737875.1. Classification (NCBI taxonomy): domain Eukaryota; kingdom Viridiplantae; phylum Streptophyta; class Magnoliopsida; order Asparagales; family Amaryllidaceae; genus Allium; species Allium sativum. Next base: position 4,505,447 of record CM060914.1, on the reverse strand, counting down.
GACAGAAGGTTAAGTAGTCCTAGTTGGGTAACATCGATCTCGAAGAGATAAGGGTCTATCCATTTCAACATTAAGATTCTGAAAATTGTGATTAATTCGATTTTATCCATCTCGTTTGGGAAATTTTGGTTTATCTGAGAACCCCTAGGAGAATTATGGTGGCTAAAACTCTGTTCACTCATCGTTGTCGACTATAGAAAATCTAAAAGTTAAGTTTGACACAAGTAGCTGTTATTAAAAAATGATAGCATACTTAAGTATATCCTATTAGTTGGTAATCTTGATTTGAAGGGGGAAGAGTGTCTTATGGCCATTCACGTATAGTATAAATACTAAGGGATACGACCAATGTTTTACGGGTAGTATGCAACCTCTTTTGCTAGAAGTTCAATAAGTTGAACTAATATATATCCGCAATCAATTCTTCAGAGAATCAATTTCACAAAATACACTCTTGAATTTAAATATTTTGCAACGTCTATTTTTGTTGAAAACGATGAGAATGAAGATTTTAATTATGGAAATATCAGCCAAACCACAACAATCAAACAATAATAGCAATAGGAATTAAAAAAAATTGTACAAGCAAGCCACTGTCCCTGCAGAAATTTTTTACAAGCAATTTCTATATATTTTTCTTTGTAGTAGAGCACCTTTAGAGTTAAAGAAATTCACAGTGGGGTATGACAGTCTGTCAGAAGCAGTTGAGTGACTATAGCGATTAAAATCCTAGTCATAGCAATTTTTCACCTCTAAATTCCTTGACTGATTCCTTGAATTTTTATTTTTGCCTTTGCTTTTGAATTGATTCAGTTTTCTTTTCTTTTTTTCAATAAAGCAATGCAATTAAAAAAAACAAAAACAAAAAAAATCTAACAAATTGACTCGACTAGAAATAATAAAACAAGTGAAACTAATCAGCTAAAAATAAAAACAAAAGTTTAAACTTAACACAAAAACTTAGAGTGAATTTTTTTTGACTCATCTCACTCAAAATAAAAATAAATAAAAACACTCACAAAAGGGTGAACCGCTCACACCGTCACGTACAAAACTCAACTACATAGGAAAATGGAATGGGAAGTCTTATATTTGTTTTCCTCAAAACGATGACAACGCCAAAAGAAAGTAGGAAACAAATCATTACCCAGGTAGATTCTCGACCCAACAAAGAAAACACCCCCTTTATTTTTGGAAAACAATCCATGTAACACCCTGCATTTTGTAATAATTAAATAATGCATATGTGTATGCATAGACATAAATATATGAAGAATAAAATAAAGATAATATGTGATTGCATGTAATAAATACATGCACTGAAAAAGAAGAAAAGATTAATGCAAATAAAAATGTAATGCATGCACTAAAATAAAGAAAGGACTGGTTACATGCGGTGTAAATATGTTACATGCACTAATTATGCATTAATAATAAAAGAGAAATAAAAGAAAAAGATTCAAGCAATGGGTTAAATAAAATATCGTAACAAACATGAAAAAGAGAAGTAAGAAGAGAACAATAATTACTATTGTTCTAAGCCATATTAACAATAACCTTAGTATTCCAATTAGTTAGAACATGTGGTTCACATACGAGAGGTATAGAGTTCGATCCCCACCAGCGTCATATTTTTGTTTTAAGGGAATGACTAAAATTAACACATGTTCTAAAGAGAAAATATATATAAACGCACATATAAGGAAAAATATACATATAAGAAAATAAGGAAAATATATATGTATATATATATATTAGAATATAAATGTATATATGTGCAGAAATATATATATATATATATATATATATATATATACAAGAGATAAAGTCCAAGATAAGGGTGCAATCAAGGAAATATGGCAAGAAAATAATAACAGTACAACACCGTTTGAATTTTGTAATCAAAATAAAAGTTGTGCGTATATATATATGCGTAAAATGGTCATTAGAAGATTTGTATACGTATAAGAAGGTTAAATGTGAATATAATAGATAAATAAATTGCAGAAATTCAAACATTCAAACTTCTACACCAAAACAGCTCGCAGGACCCATAAGGGGGTCGACACACTGGGTTCGACATCCCTGTAGGGGTATCGACACTAGGGTCGATACCCCTGTAGGGAGGTCGACATTGGGGTTGACACATCCAGATTCGGTAGATTCATTAACGTATCAACACTGTTTTCTTAACTGGGTTCAATGATGACCCAGTGTTGTGTGTATGATAAGATCTGAACACCTATAAATAGGCTAGTAGAGCCTAGCCAAAATCTCATTTTCTCTGAAACAATATCTAAGCTCTGCCATTCTTCCTCCTCAAATCTCTTCAAAAAAATAAGATAATTAGTTTAGGAAAATACTGAATCAAGATCTAGAGGAAATGAATGAATATTAATAAGAAGGTGTCCATAATCATATGTGAAGTAAAGTAAATTCATAGATTTGGTCTATACAATTTTCTTCCTCTTTGTTCCCTTTTTCTTTTAGTAAGAATTGTGGATCCACGGTTGCTAGGTTCTAAACTCAGTTAGGAGGACTATGGAATACTAGATCTGGACCAGGTTCAGGATTTGGAAAGCAAATTAGGTGAGTGGACTTAAGTTATATCATTTTTGATAATGATATATTATCATTTAAAATTCCCCGTTATTATGAAATGTGAATTTGCTAGAATAATTAAAAGCATTAAAATGTTATTATGACATGTTGAGATATTATATTGGAAAATTCATAAGTTGAAACGTTTAATGTGATGAAATGTTCACATGTTGAAAAATAAACTTTTTAAGATATGTGTAGCGACTACTGTTGTTCAAATTACATGTTTACTTATGACATTCATATACTTCAACCCTTATTAGTAGGAAAAGGAATAGTTACATGATTAAATGTCTTCATATTAGAACAGAATCAATTGCATGTTAGAAAGAACATGTGACATAAAATGGGCTTAATATGATGACATTGTAAAATATAGATTACAGTAAAGAATTTGAAAGAACGGACATGCCCAAATCATATAGAAAATTTACTTTACAACAAAATAGAAAACTGTAACGCACTTAGACACGAGGTTAAATCCAGCTTATGGTAGAAGTCTGCCTGGAACCGCCTGGCAATTCCAGCATCCACAAGTTGTTAATTTAATGTGAGAGGTCTAATGCGTAAATAAAACATGTAAGGTGCTAAGACACGAGGTTATGTCAACAATTGGAAGAAGTCTTCCCGGAACCGCCCGACAAATCCAGCATCCACAAGTGTAGACTTAATGTGAGAGGTCTAGTGCGTAAACATATATATAAATATATGTAAATAGAAGGATTGATAAAATAGCATTAATTGTGATTAATAGAAATGAATAAGGAAATGAATGGAAGTTACAATAGTAAAAGGATTGGAATGCACAGGGAATGATAATAACCTATTATAAATAAATTACATTAATGAGAATGTTATATAATAGGTAGGCTTGTCGTAGGGACAAGTGGAAATTATAAATTAGGTTATCATAAAAGATAAAGAAATGGAATAACTTATGTAATAAGATAAGTTGTACAAAATTGTAAATTAAGTTATCTATGAGAACGAGAATCTAAAAAATGCTGATAAGGACAACATAAGTTATATTTATGGGAAGGAGACTCATTAGTGAACCTTATTTAATAGAAAACTAAGTTAATAAGTAAACAACGATAAGTTGTAGTGACAGTGTAAGATGATATATGATTAAATAGGAAAGAGTGAGGCAAACTTATGAAATGTAGTAAGTTATATTTAATCATAAATAATGACTAAAATCTTAAACAGAAAACATGTGAATGGAGATATACTTAATTACATATTAAGTAGAACATGATATTGTAACTATGAAATCAAACAAGAATATAAACATATTGTGGATTACAGACCTTGGATCACAATCTAGAGAATAGCATGTTTTGGGCTTATTAATAGGCTTAAATGGGTTAAGTTATATGATTGAATTTAATAAGCAAGAGGAACTTGGTAACTTGAATAAGAAGTCAATGTGAATAGGAATAACTAAATTAAATGGAAACCTAATGAGGTAAAGCAAGCACATAAAAGAATGTTTATACATAGGGTCTAATAGCATATTAAAATGAGGCGCTTGGACCAGTCCGCACACTTGAGGGTGAATAACCCAATGGGGTAGATCATCGTGGTGTCCTGAGGCCCAAGGGGAGCGCACGTTCGTCTGATTATTCTGTCGGCTCCGAAGGACTCGACGGGGAAGCACGCGGCTTCCTGAGATATGTAAGGTGCTCCTGGTAGTCCTCTGTGTGGTAGAAGATGTTTAGGTTGTGCTCGTAGAGGTTGGGTTTCTGCGTTACTACTAGGTGGGTGAGCCTTGACTGCAAAAGAAACTTTGCCAGTCAGAATGCCGTAACGAGGTGACACTTGGGTGATTCGGCGATCGCCTCAATGGGAGACAAGGCCAGGACCAATAAGGATAGTAGATCGTCGAGTACCCGTCATGGGCAGCCGGTGGGATGAGAAAAGACTAGAGCTAAACCCATGATACCAATCACCTTTCACTATTGAGGTACGGTGGTTGAAGGGAGATGCCAACAGGATGTTTAGAATGTTTGTTAGGGGCAAGTCACTTAGCTCTTGTAGTCGTTACTGGTTGAGGGAGGGGTCGAGTTGGGGCCATAGCCACCATGAAAAATAGACCTGAAGGATATCTGTATTTTGAGGCTCTTAAAGGCGGTCCTGTACAGATATGGAAAAGCTCCCGACCGAGCTCCTTGTTTCTTGTACAACCCTGCTACGGAACTCGATGTACATTAAAGGTTATGTGCAGTTAAAGCATCAAAAACGATTGACGATACGTATGTGGGAAAGTCTAGATACATGCATGTCTGCTCTGGGTCGTGTATCGTAGACTTGAGGGCATTACTCTGTGATAGAATCTGATTTACTTGAAAGTGGCAGTCCGTACGCTTCCATAGCATAATAATGATTGATACATGCAGAACATGATGTTGCTATATAGAGATCCGTACGTCAATTTAGGCATAGGATGAGGGACTGCGTACATTTCTGTGACATTACGGTGGAGACCACACGAGTGGGGTACTACGGGGTGTACCTCAATATTGGAGGTAACTATATATATATTGTATTAGGTTAATCCACTTGGAGTAAATGGGTATGATGTGTGTGTAAGCCTTGAGTGCTGTTAACCCAAGCAGCCTACTAAATAAGAAAATGTGATTGAATGGTATATGTAGGATTATCCAAAGTGTATAGTTTAAATCTAGTCACCAGAACTTGTGTTCTGACCCCCTCATCATAACATACTCGCATGTTATGTTTGTGACAGAGATATAATAGCCTTGGATATTGGTTAGGCAGTATTATTACTACGGTAAGGTTGTATTTTGATCAAGTTATATTTTATCTATTCCACTGTGAAATGCTTTTCTGAGCTCTAATATATTTTATATCTCTGTCTTTTCTGTAGGATACCAGAGCAAACCAACACGAGCTTCGATAGATTATAATTTTGAAAAAAAAAATCGGTCTGTCAAAATTCAGGTTGTTACATCTGGTATCAGAGCTTAACTTTAGGATTCCTCTATAGATAGCGAGTGAACATATTTGTATTTTTAAAAATATAAATATTAAATATATATACCTAGATCCATAGAGGAACCCACTAAATAGAGAAAAAATTATAAGGTGGTAAGAATTGGGTTGACTGTTTTGTACGCTAAAGAAATGAATATGGAAGTTTGAGACCCTTAGGAAATTTGGGTGGGAAGTGTACAATACATTTTGAAATAGAGAAAGGAGGATCCCATATGTTAATATTTCATATTAGTAGGTTTGGGAGTAAAACCTTATAAATTGGAAAAGGTTAAAAAACGAAAAATGGATTAGGAATATACATAGTTGAGAGAACTGTCCTTGTGGGAGTGTCTAGGAAAGCCTGTTAAGATTGGAAACCCACTTTGAGTCTAACCCCATTGTTAACTTTTAAGAACTTGTAATTATAAAAAAATTGGGAAAATGGTTTATGGTGTTTTCAAGTTTTAATCTTAAAGGTTATGGCTTTAAAATATGTAAAGAAGTACATATTGGGTTTTGAAGTAAAATGGGGTATATTTTGTAAATAGTGATTTCTTGAAAGTTCTATCTAAAATAAAATTCTCTCAGTAAAAGGTGCATATTATAGAGCATGTATAGCTCGCTAGTTTTCTTGTTATATTGCATAAAAGAATTTTTAATAAAGAAAGTCTTGAAATCCCTATTCTTTTGATAATCATTTTTGATAAATTATTTTAAAAGAGAAAATTTTGTTGGGTGGACAAAATAAGTATAGAAATCAAGAATAGAGTAGATGTTTGCACCTTGTTGGAAGTAACTGAACCTACCTTATCGGCAAGAATAAGTTATAAACCCGATTGAGAAATAGTTGTCCTTATCTACTCCAGTTTTTGTGATTTGAAAAAAATGATTTACATTTTTTTATAAAATGACATGTTTTATGGTTTAGCAAAAGTAAGTTTTCATGAGAAAAATAAAATAAAATTTTGATACTTTTTATTTTGGAAGAAAATTTGAAAGAAAGGACCAAACCGTGTTTTAAAAAGTATGGAATAAGTAAGGATTAGTGCTCAGGGAAGACGGGAAAAGTTTTGAGGCTACGAAGTAAGTAGCGAGAATTATCTTCGAACAATGGTAAGTTCCCATAGAATGCGTAAGCATTGAAAATCCTAGGGTGTTGCTTGAAATAATTGTTGGTACACATCTAGGACTAGTGGTGACTACTAGATAGTAAAGGGCATGTAATTATTTAGGTCCTGTTGCTAATTTTCATGTTAGGGGTACAACCCGTTATTGCATTTCTATTGGGATCCTTCTGTTATTTTGTTCCTGTTGGGTTGTTAGGGTAACACCTAAACCTATCATTGATCCCGTGGTTTAAGCTTGCAATCTGAGAAGGATATAGTCCCGAGATTCTTAGCCCTTAGTAGTAGCTGTGTAGAGTGTTTGTTTTCCTGTTTTAGTTGAAGGCTTATTTGAAATTAAACTTAGATCAGTTGATTAAATAAGCTAAGAAAAGAGAAATGGTACAACTAAAAAAGAAACAGCAAATTCAGTAAAGCAATAAACATGACAGTTAAAGAAAGGTGGAGAATTATGAGAAATGATGAATAAGAATAAAAATTTCCATGATAAGATGAAAAGAAAATTAGTAACAAAGAAAATTTTCTTATGTGGGTTGTGCTTGGATAGGGAAAATATGGAATCTTTATAAATAGTTACATAATATCCAAGTACGGTTGGAAAACAGTACATAAAAGAAAAAAACAGAAGATGTGAAATTTTCCGTTTTCCACCTTTTTGTAACATAAGAAATCGAATTTAGAAAATTATATTTTTTTGAAATTCGAAAAATAAAGTTTGTTGGTAGGATTTTGGATGCAACAATTGGATGAACTGCGCTCTTTCTCTGCAAGAATGTGCGAAATTTGGATGAAAAAGCATTTTTGATTTCAAAATATTGCATTCATGTAGAACTGCTAGTATATTTAGGATGAGAGCATCAGGTATTTAAAGAATTTTTAAAAAAAACTTGCATACACATAGGAGGTACAACCTAGGCATACATGTATTATTATGATTGTATTTCACTTTGCACAAGTGCACAATGTTTGCAAAAATTGGATCCACACATAATGGATGTATATTATGCGAGGGGTTAATTGATTTTTACTCTTACCAAATTCTGGGGACGAAATTTCCTAAGGATGGGAGAATGTAACAACCCGGGTTTTGTAATAATTTAATAATGCATATGTGTGTATATATTCATAGACAAAATATATGAAGAATAAAATAAAGATAATATGTGACTGCATGTAATAAATACATACACTGAAAAAGAAGAAAAGATTAATGCAAATAAAAATTTAATGCATGCATTAAAAGAAAGAAAGGATTGGTTGCATGCGGTGTAAGTATGTTACATGCACTAATTATGCATTAATAATAAAAGAGAAATAAAAGAAAAAAATCCATGCAATGAGTTAAATAAAATATTGTAACAAACATGGAAAAGGAGAATAAGAAGAGAACAATAATTACCATTGTTCTAAGTCATGTTAACAATAGCATTAGTAGTCCAGTTGGTTAGAACATGTGGCTTGCATACGAGAAGTACATAGTTCGATCCCCACCAGCGTCATATTTTTTTTAAGGGAATGACTAAAATTAACACATGTTCTAAAGAGAAAATATGTATAAACGCACATATAAGGAAAAATATAAATATAAGGAAGTAAAGAATATATATATATGAGAATATATTTGTATATATGTGCAAATATATATATATATACATATACATATATATATATATATATACAAGAGATAAAGTTCAAGATAAGGCTGCAATCAAGGAAATATGGCAAGAATTAAATAACGATACAACACCATTTCAATTTTGAAATCAAAATAAAAGTTGTGTGTATATATACGTGTAAAACGGTCATTAGAAGATTTGTATACGTATAAGAAGGTTACATGTGAATATAACAGTTAATTAAATTGCAGAAATTCAAACATTCGAAATTCAAACTTCTGCGCCCAAATAGCTTGCGAGACCCTTAGGGGGTTGACACATCGGGGGTCGACAACCCTGCAGGGGGGTCAACACTGGGGTTGACACCCCAAGATCCGGGCAGATTCATTAACATATCAGGACTGTTTTCTTAACTGGGTTCAATGCTGTAACAACCCGAAAATCTGGGCCAGTTTAAAAAATTTATTTTGGCAATTTTAGCGAATTTTGAACATTTAAAATAGGTTATTTTAAATAATATCGACGAAGAATTTATTTTGAATATAATTAGAACGTATATATTATATACGTCGTCGTTAGAATATAAATATTTATAAATAATTATAAATAGAATTGAAAATGGCGCGGTAGTTCGATAATTCGATTTCAAACTTCAATTGAACGTATCGGGTGCAAAACAATCCGGATTTTAGTGAAACCAAAAACATTAGGATCTATTTGATAATATCTTTCCAACGAATCCGACAAATCAAGATTTCATAACGGGAATCAAAAGATATATCCAGTTGAAAATTCTGAATAGTCGCTATGGAATTCAGGCCCTTAAAAATGGGAATTTTGCAAACGACCTCGGATTTCGACGAAACCACTTTTGTTGGGTCCGTGATGTTAAATTATTGCTAGGTTTCAAATTTCATAATTTTTCGAATCAATATGTGAGCGTGGCAAAGGAAAACGTGTTTGACCGGTTTCAGTTGGTTTTAATCGACTGGAAAATGGCCATTTTTCCAACGGTCTCAGAATTCGACGAAACTAGTTTTGTTAGGACCGTATCGTCAATACGAAGCTAGAAAATATTTTTCGAGAATTTTTAGAGTTAGTATGTGACCCCGGTAATTTGAAACGTACGTTTAAAATTCAATATAGTGATTTAAATGTAAATTCAACGGAAACTGTTTGAAACGATCGAATCAGCTTACGATACATATCCCATTGTGTTCGGAATGGGGGTGAAACGCTATGGACGACAGGCAGTGGGCCTCGTTTAGAGGTCGTATGTAAAAGTCAACTTTTAGAAATTAAATAATATAAAATAAAATAAAATAAAAAACCTCCCTCCTCCTTAAAATCGTTCTGGCCCCCCCCCTCTTATCTTTCAAAACAGAAATCGATTTCACAAAGAAAAAAAAATAGAAAAAAGGGGGGCGGAGCCCCGCCCATCGTCGTCGCCGCCTAGGGCACCCCGCCGCTGTGTCCTGCCACCAACGCCTCCCTCTCCTCCGATCCCTTCTTCCTCCACTCCGCTCCCTCCTCTTCCACGAAACCCCCAATTCGCAGCGCACGCCTCCCTCCTCTCGATTTCCGCTCCACCACCCCCAGACGTGACCTCGAGCCACCATACCCCACCACCCGCGGCCACCAAGCCGTACCCCGCTTTCCCCCCTTTCTTCGACCACAGCCGACGACGCAGGAAGACCCCCCTGTAAGTTCTTGACCCATTTTATTTTCATTTTGATTTCTATTTTATTTTGATTTTTAGTTTATTTAGTTTATTTAAATCAGTAAAGAAAGATTTTTAAAATGCTAAAGTTTAGATTTTTTAAAAATGCTAAAGTTTAGATTTTTAAAATGCTAAAGTTTAGATTTTAAGATAGGAAAGGTTAGATTTTTAAAATAGAAAAGGTTAGATTTTTAAAATAGAAAAGATGAGATTTTTCATATGGAAAAGATGTAGATTTCTATTATGAAACTATCGAAATAAAAATACGATTTTTATCGAGGTAAAACTATGATTTTTATCATATGAATAAAAATACAATTTCTATATAGTAGCAATGTAAAAATTGAATTTTTATTCATATAGCGTAGTAAAAATTCGACTTTTATATATTGAATAGTAAAGTAAAAATATAATTTTTATATATTGAATAGCGAAGTAAAAATTCGATTTTTAAATGTATGAAGCGATTATAAAAATATGATTTTTATATTGAAAGTGAATAAATAAAAATGTGATTTTTATTTTAAAGACATCAAAATATAAAAATGTGTGATTTTTATATATGTAGTGGCTACGGGCAACAAAGGCGATAAAAAGGCGAGAACGGCGAAGATCTCTACAATAGGAGTGTCGTGGTATTGGATAGCTATCGGTGAGAATTTCTCACCTTTCAATTTCTTTTCTAGTTATATATATACTAGGATGCAGACGGTGTTTAGTAGCACCCGACACAATCGTCCACAGACCATGGACTTGTTTGTTTGATTTCAAATTAGTTAGATTATTTGATTGAATTGTTTGGTGAAATGAATGGATTAGATTGATGTGTGGATGGCGTGGGCCTTCACTAGACCGGGGATAAGGCTAGGCCTCGTCCCGTTTCTAATATCGTGCCGTTATGCCACCGAAATTTTCTAAAATATGTTAGAAAAATAAAAATATCATTTTATTGTGTAAATGAATAATAGAAATTCATGTGTTGGAATAAAATGTTTTATCGTTAAAAATATAATTTTTAACGTGAATGTAAATAAATGAATATTTATAAACAAATCAACCGATTTGTTTATATACACTAATTTGACTGATATTGATTGGGTCGATAAATTTTACACATCGCCCAAGTGCACAAATAAAATATGCGTTTGATTGTTTGAAACCCCACACGGGTGTTGGGATGAAATTTGAAGTTCACTCATCCTGATTGATTAAATATGTCGATCGATTGATTGACAGACTGTTATAAGCGTTAGATATCTATATTTGATGCTTATACAGTGTAGTGCACTTTGGTTGATGGTTGATTATTTTTCAATGCTATTATATACATGTGTTGTATGAAAATCCATATAATTAACATTATATGGTGATTGATTGGGCCTCATTCCAATTTAGAAGATAAAGAATATTATAAAGTAAAGGTTCATGTGTTGACTGTACTCATTCGTGAGATTAGTCATATGTTGAACGAAATATTTTAACAATAAAATTTATACCTTTATCACTATAAAATAAAGGTTCATGTGTTGACTGTACTCATCCGTTGAGATTAGTCATGTGTTGAACGAAATAATTTAACAAAAATAGTCACACGTGGACAGTACTCATTCGTTGAGATTAGTCGTGTGTTGACAAAAATAAATATTCATTTGTTGAATAAAATAAAGGAATTATTGAAATATATAAAGCCGTATTGATTAGAGATACGCCATTTTGACGTGAACGATATTTATATCGATTTTATTCATTTTTAAAATGAATATTGAAAAACGATTTCGAAATGAATTGAATATAAAATGATTTTGAATTGAATAGAATATAAAACGATTTCGAATTGAATTGAATATAAAACGATTTCGAAATGAATTGAATATAAAACGATTTTGAATTGAATAGAATATAAAACGATTTTGAAATGAATTGAATATAAAACGATTTTGAATTGAATAGAATATAAAACGATTTTGAATTGAATAGAATATAAAACGATTTCGAAATGAATTGAATATAAAACGATTTTGAATTGAATAGAATATAAAACGATTTTGAATTGAATAGAATATAAAACGATTTTGAAATGAATTGAATATAAAACGATTTTGAATTGAATTGAATATAAAACGATTTTGAATTGAATAGAATATAAAACGATTTCGAAATGAATAGAATAAAAAACGATTTCGAAATGAATAGAATATAAAACGATTTTGAATTGAATAGAATATAAAACGATTTCGAAATGAATAGAATATAAAACGATTTCGAAATGAATAGAATATAAAACGATTTCGAAATGAATTGAATATAAAACGATTTTGAATTGAATTGAATTGAAAACGATTTCGAAATGAATTGAATTGAAAATGATTTCTGAATGAGTAGAATATAAAACGATTTCGAAAGGATTCGAATAGGAAACGAATTTGATTTCAATTGAATATGTAACGAATTTGAATCAAATAGAAAACCAATTTGAATTGAATCAAATAGAAAACCAATTTGAATTGATTCGAATTGAAAACGAAGTGAAATGAATTCAAATTGAATTGAAACTTAGATTGAATAGAAATGAATTTTAAAACGAATTTATAAAGAAGAATTCAATTTTGCTTTGGATTGAAATGGAAGTTGAAATTGTTTTTTTGAAACGAATTCAAAACTATTTATAAAATTCGTTCTGAATAGTAATCGACGAAATATATATTATATATATAATATAATGGCCTGAATAGAACGCGCCGCACCGCGGCAGTTCGCGAATTTCGACCATTCATTTCAAACGGACTTTACGGGAGATCCGACCGTCGGATTCTCCTAAAACTGGAACCGTTGGGTTCGTATCGAAAAGACCTTTCTAACGAATATTTGAAATTCAAAATCTAACGGTTGGATTTGGAGATACGTCCAAATCAAATTCGAAAAAGGTCGCTGTAAGTGCAATTCGATGGCCATTGTTGGAAATCGATTGTACGGGCCTTAATGAAATTATTAAAAATAGTAATAAATTGTGTAAAATCATAAGAAATGATTTGGGAAAAATTGGGGTGAAAAACTCCATATTTGAAAAGATAAAAATGGATTTTTATCGAAATGAACTAGTTTTGAACTAAATTTAAAACCCAATTATTTTTAATAAATAGATTAGATTTAAAAAGGGGTTTTAAATAATCGGAATTTCTAATATATTTGAATGGATTTGAAATGGGTTTATCGTGAACGGTGTTTTAAATAACACTAGTTCTTTAACCCGATAATAAATAGAATGTAATTTGGGTTTGTCGTGAACTGTGTTTTAAATAACACCTAGTTCTTTAACCCAGTAAAAGGAATTTTAATGAATCTGCAACTAGATTGAAATGTGAATGGATAATCTAAATTATCAAATTTAGGAAATAAGCGAGAATGGAGTATCACCAGTTTTGCTCCGAAGCGATAGTTAAATCTTTAATTAGATTTGAACGTGAAATGGTAATTGATTTTACCGATAACACCGTGGTGTTAAATATGGAGTATTACCAGTTTTGCTTCATGGGATGAATAGGTTGGGATTGGGAAATAAAATAAATAATTACTTCGGTGTGGTTCGCTAATCTCGACTAGTTCAGAAAACCATAATTTGGTTTGAAACGACATCAAAAGGAAGATTAAAGGATAAATTTTAAAGAATTTATCTTGGATAAAATTAATGGGAACCTTTCCCAAAAGATGTGAATATTTAAATAACGGAATATTCAGAATTGGAATGAGGCGTATGTTGTGTTTGTGTTACATTTGTTTTTAATATACGCGGGTTGTTCAGAAAGTCCGGGTTTATACCCATTCTGAATAACCGATTCGACGATATGTCGAAGATGAAGACGGTGGTCGAAGACCGGAAGTCTTCACATCGTTTGGATAATTACTGACGATCCTGATTGGGCTGTACACCCAAGAGGATGGAAATAGTTGGTGGTCGTCCAGACGTACTTGGAGATGGATGGATATGCGAGGAAAGTGCCTCCGGTTTCGTTCAGACCCAGAACGGACTTGTAAATGGATTGTGTGTCTGACATTGGATTTTATTCTGTGTTGATTGATTTCTATTAAATATACATCTGTTTGGCGGTGGAGAATTTATTCTTTTGCTTAACGCCCTTCTCTGAGACGTACGAGCTCAGAGGTTGTATATCGATGGACATCAGTCGCATGGCATGAACTGCCTGTGTGGCACGCTGTAACAACCCGTAAAATGCGAGCCAGTTTGAAATTTTATTTTGGCAATTTTAGCGAATTTTGATTATTTAAAATGAATTATTTTAAATAATATCGTCGAAAAATTTATTTGAATAGAATTCGAACGAACATATTTATATACGTCGTCGTTAGAATATAAATATTTATATATAATAATAAATAGAATTGAAAATGGCGCGGTAGTTCGATAATTCGATTTCAAACTTCAATTGAATGTACCGGGTGCAAAACAATCCGGATTTTAGTGAAACCAAAAATAATGGAATCTAATAATGAATATCTTTCCAACGAATCCGAAAAATCAAGATTTCATATCGGGAATCAAAAGATATGTCCAGTTGAAAATTCTGAATAGTCGCTATGGAATTCAGGCCCTTAAAAATGGACATTTTGCAAATGACCTCGGATTTCGACGAAACCACTTTTGTTAGATCCGCAGTGTCAAGTTATTGCTAGGTTTCAAATTTCATAATTTTTCGAATCAATATGTGAGCGTGGCAAAGGAAAACGCGTTTGACCGATTTCAGTTGATTTTAATCGACTGGAAATTGGCCATTTTTCAAACGGTCTCAGAATTCGACGAAACTAGTTTTGTTAGGACCGTATCGTCAATACGAAGCTAGAAAATATTTTTCGGGAATTTTTCTAGTTAGTATGTAACCCCGGTAATTTGAAATGTACGTTTAAAATTCAATATAAGGATTTAAACGTAAATTCAACGGAAACTGATTGTAACGATCAAAACAGCTTACGATACATATCCCATTGTGTTCGGAATGGGGGTAAAACGCTATGGGCGACAGGCGGTGGGCCTCGTTTCGAGGTCGAGTGTAACAGTCAACCTATTTGCAAAAATAATAATTAAATAATATATAAAAAAAATAATAATTTCCCTCCCTCCCTTTATTCTTCTTCCTGCCCCCCCCCCCCCCCCCCCGAAGTTCATTTATACAGAAAAAAAATAAAAAAAAAGAAACCCTAGAAACCAGGCCACCTATATATATTGAAAGTGAAAATATTATATATAGTGAAAGAGAAAATATCGAATATATTGAAAGTGAAAATATCGAATATATTGAAAGTGAAAATAATATATATATTGAAAGTGAAAATATTGAATATATTGAAAGTGAAAGTATCGAATATATTGAAAATGAATATATATATAGAAAATGAATTCGAATTGAACTAAATAGAAAACGAATTCGAATTGAACTGAATAGAAAACGAATTCGAATTGAATTGAATAGAAAACGAATTCGAATTGAATTGAATAGAAAACGAATTCGAAATGAATTGAATAGGAAACGAATTCGAATTGAATTGAATAGAAAACGAATTCGAATTGAATTGAATAGAAAACGAATTCGAAATGAATTGAATAGAAAACGAATTCGAATTGAATTGAATAGAAAACGAATTCGAATTGAATTGAATAGAAAACGAATTCGAAATGAATTGAATAGAAAACGAATTCGAAATGAATTGAATAGAAAACGAATTCGAATTGAATAACATAGAAAATGAATTCGAATTGAATTGAATAGAAAACGAATTCGAATTGAAATAAAATTGAAATCGATTTGAATTGAAATCAAATCGAAGTGAATGTTAAAAGAATTTATAAAGGAAAATTCAATTTTGATTTGAAATTGAAATAAAGGTTGAAATTGTTTTTGAAACAAATTTGAAATGATTAATAAAATTCGTTTTAAAAGGAAATCGACGAAATATATATTATATATATAATATAATGGCCTGAATAGAACGCGCCGCGCCGCGGCAGTTCGCGAATTTCGACCATTGACTTCGAATGGACATTACGGGAGATCCGACCGTCGGATTCTCCTGAAATCAGAACCGTTGGGTTCGTATCGAAAAGAGCTTTCTAAGGAATATTAGAAATTTGAAATCTAACGGTTGGATTTGGAATTACGTCCAAATCAAATTTGAAAAAGGTCGCTGTAAGTGCAGTTCGATGGCCGTTGATGGAAATCGACTATACGGGCCTCGATAAAATTATTAAAAATTGTAATAATTTGTGTAAAATCATAAGAAATGATTTGTGAAGAATTGGGATGAAAAACTCCATATTTGAAAAGATAAAAATAGATTTTTATCGAAATGAACTAGTTATTAACTAGAAAAATAATCCAATGGTTATAAATAAATAAATTGGATTAGATTTGAATTGAAATTATCTTTGGATATTTTCGATATTGGATTCCGTGATTACACAGATATCGTGATGGGAATTTGGAAGATATCGATATCGTTATTCCCGATATGATATCTGTTGGTTTCAGGATTTGATGTTGAATATAAGTCAATACTCTCTCTATTTAAAACCTTATATTTAATGTCAAATTTGATTGATTGATGGTTTGGATTGTGCTCGACCAGTTTATGAGCAAAATATGCTTTTACATTTAGCATTGGGTTGGGTTGAAAATATCTGTGTGCTAACGCCTTGTGAAACACTTCACGATTTGACGATAAGGTGTTTAGCGATGTTGTGTTCATTTCAAATTTAACGAATGATTGTGAAATGATATTTTTCTTAAGTGAAAAGAAATGTATTCCCGATTTTGGATAGGGAATGTTTTATAAAAATGTTTTATAAAACAGAAAGAATTTCGAGGCCCAAAACCCGATGATTTCTAAAATGATTTAGAAATGTATTATATGTTACCTTGTGGTTCATCGCGTATTCGATCAGTTGCTATTAATGATGTATCTGTTTGGTGGCGGAGAATTTATTCTCTTGCTTAACACCCTTCTTTGAGACGTACGAGCTCAAAGGTTATGTGATTAATAGTGACTGATCATATGCGTGAATTACAGATGTGAAGTACTATATTTTGAAAGTACTTGTGATTATTATGTTGTGAAATGATTTTCCCTACTTCGGGATATGAAATGATTTAGTATGTGGCTAAAGATTCGGGTAACCCTGAGACTAAAAGTATGGGTGAGAGGGCGGTGTATGCTCTCCATGAGTGGGAGGTGCATCGTCGGTGTAGCCTACTCCTACGTGGGGTAGGTGCACATATATATATCGAGTTGCGAGGTGCGTACCCTTTGCCTTGTCGATGGGGAGCACGATATTTGGTTGCATACTTGTTTGTATGCATTGTTATGTTTTGGAATTCACATTTCCAAATGATTTGATTTGAAATCCCGAAGTGAAATCTACTTTGATATAGAAAGTTAGATATGTATTTCAAATGATTTGAAATAAGAAATCGAGAATAAAATCCAAAGGAATAATTTCTGTAAATTGAATTGGATTTGGAAAATCTAAGTGTTGTGATTAATCTAAGTGGGTAGATTGGGATATTGCATGTTGTGTGATGCATAGTAGATCCATATATCTATATTGATTGTTGCTTATACACTGGCGTTCATGGGGGTAAACCCGTTCCGCGAAAGTGGCGTGGTCCCGTGATTTGCCTTATTTTTAAACAAGTTTAACAACTGTTGTTTTTGAGTTCTCACACCAGTCCCATGACTGACCTGTAGTTTGCTTTTCCCTTGCGAACTCGGGTGCCCCTATTTTCCACACGGGCAGTCGAGTAGTTTTATTTTGCAGATGTTTTGAGCAGGATTCTGGATTGAAGCTTTAAGCTGTGTCCAGGCATTTACAGTCTTCCGCTGTGTATTATTTTCGATATACTCTGATATTCTGTACTCTGATGTAACATTATTATGATGTTTATTGAAGTCTTATGTTATTTGTTCTGATGTGTTGTATACCCAAAGTTAGCGTATGCGGGATTCGAACGGTCTTGGTCGGTTTAGCGATCGATTAGGTCCGGGCGAAATCCGTGTCGTTACACACGCTAAGATGCAATGATCAAGGCTTCTGTTGAAAAGCAAAGTCTTGTGGTCGATGATCAAAGCACGCCTACGTGGCAGCTTTGTGTATAACGTGAATTCGCGAGCCTCACACCTCGGTATGAGTTAAAAACGGGATACGGACCGTTGGGAGAACACGACGTTTCTTTCTAGCTTTGGTGGTGTCAGTGACTTACCAGCCCTGACATTTATATACTTTTCACCTTTGTGGTTGTTGGATGCGAGGCGCCTCGATTTTAGGTCTGTAAGGACCGGGAAACGTGTGTTCAGGAATAAATAATCCTCTAACGTAAGTGAGGACCGGCCCAACCGATCCAGGATTGCCCAGAGTGTGTAGTCCTGAGGCATTTGCTAGAGTGTCTCGAGCGCGGAGAGGATCTTGCCCCTTGCCTCGACTCATGACGGAAATCCAATTTCCAATACGAGATATTTCGGCTTTATTTGTAGAGCCTAGTATGGTGACATAGTAGCATGGGATGCTATGCCGTCTATGATTTATATTTATGATTGAAATTGTTTTGACACTATACACTTATTATAGTATCAAATGATTTGTTTTAAACATACCAATCATGTTTGGCTATTATAAGGGAAAACCCTATCCTCCGTCTTGCGTTGCATTGTGTGATGGGACCTGGGTCTTATAATAGCTTCATTTTTCGAAAAAGCATTGCGTTGTTTATTCTATGCACTGGTATTCTTGGGAGGAAACCCGTTCCGTGTTATACGGCGTGGTCCCTTGAACTACTCTCTTTTAAAGTAAAGCTTAAATAACTGTTTTAGTTCTCACTCTAGTCACATGACTGACCTGGAGTTTATTGTTTTAACCTAAACTCTGGGTGCCCCTATTTTCTACACGGGCAGCTAGTAGTTTTGGTTTTGCATATTTATATTCACAGGATCCTGGTTTACAGCTGGAATGATATCCGGAAAGCTCTGTATCCGTATATCACTTTCAGTTGTGCTTTGTATTATTTTCCGCTGCTATGTAATTTATTGTAATCTCTGATATTTTAACGAATGTAATTTATTCATTTATACTCTGTATATTCTTGTATGTGATGGAATTGTTGTAGTAACAATGAAATGTTCTTCCGTCTGCATTCTATTTTGTCATGTTCTCAACGATCAGGGGTTTCGAACGGTCTAGATCGATTTAACGATCGATTCAGATCGAGCGAAATTCCGTGTCGTGACAAATGCTGACTCAGTGCTGCATGTACGATAAGATCCTGAACACCTATAAGTAGGCTAGCAGGGCCTAGCCAAAATCTCATATTTTATGAGATAATGTCTAAGCTCTGCCATTCTTCCTCCTACTCAATTCTCTTCAGAAAAATAAGATAATTAGTTTAGGAAAATTCTAAATTCATATTTGGAGGAAAATAATGAATATTAATAAGAAGGTGTTCAGAATCATATGCGAAGTAAGGTAAATTCTTAGATCTGGTCATTTCAATTTTCTTCCTCTTTCTTCCCTTTTTCTTTTTGTAAGAATTGTGGATCCATGGTTGCTAGGTTCTAAATTCAGTTAGGAGGACTATGGAATACTAGATATAAACCAGATTCATGATTCGGAAAGCAAATTAGATGAGTGGACTTAAGTTATATCATTTTTGATAATGATATATTATCGTTTAACATTCCCGTTATTATGCAATGTGAATTTGCTAGAATAATTAAAAGCGTTAAAATGTTATTATAACATGTTGAGATATTAATATGAATATGTTGGAAAATTCATATATTGAAACGTTTAATGTGCTGAAATGTTCACATGTTGAAAAATAAACTTTTTAAGTTATGTTTAGCGACTACTGTTGTTCGAGTTACATGTTAACTTGTGACAATCATATACTTGAACCCTTATTTGTAGGAAATGGAATAGTAACATGATTAAATGGTTTCATGTTAGAATAGAATCAATTACATGTTAGAAAGAACATGCGACTTAAAATGGGCTTAATATGATGACATTGTAAAACATAGATAACAGTAAAGAATTTGAAAGAACGGACATGCCCAAATCATATAGAAAATTTACTTTACCGTAAAATAGAAAACTGTAATGCACTTAGACACGAGGTTAAATTCAGCTTGTGGTAGAATTCTGCCAGGTACCACCCGGCAAATCTAGCATCCACAAGTTGTTAATTTAATATGAGAGGTCTAGCGCATAAATAAAACATGTAACAGTGCTAAGACACGAGATTAAGTCAACTTGTGGAAGAAGTCTGCCCGAAACCATCCGACAAATCCAGCATCCACAAGTGTAGGCTTAATGTGAAAGATCTAGTGCATGAACACACACACACACACACACACACATATATATATATATGTAAATAGCAGGATTGATATAATAGAATTAATTGTGATTAATGGAAATGAATAATGAAATGAATGAACGTTACAATATTAAAAGGATTGGGATGAACGAGGAACGACAATAACCTATTATAAATAAATTACATTACTGAGAATGTTATATAATAGGTAGGCTTGTCCTAGGGACAAGTGGAAACTATAACTTAGGTTATAATAAAAGATAAAGAAAATGGAATAACTTATGTAATAACATAAGTTGTACTTAATTGTAAATTAAGTTTTCTGTGAGAACGAGAATCTGAAATTTGCTGATAAGGACAACATAAGTTATATTTTTGGAAAGGAGACTTATTAGTGAACCTTAGTTAAGAGAAAACTAAGTTAATAAGTATACAACGATAAGTTGTAGTGACAGTATAGGATGGAATTATGATTAAATAGGAAAGAGTGAGGCAAACTTATGAAATGAAGTAAGTTATATTTAATCATAAATAATGACTGACATGTTAAACAGAAAACATGTAAATGGAGATATACTTAATTACATATTAAGTAGAACATGTTATTGTAACAATGAACTCAAACAAGAATATAAAGGGATTGTGGATTACAGATCTTGGATCACAATCTAGAGAATAACATGTTGTGGGCTTATTAATAGGCTTAAATGGGTTAAGTTATATGACTAAAATTAATAAGCAAGAGGAACTTGGTAACTTGAATAAAAGTCAATGTGAACGGGAATAACCAAGTTAAATGGAAACCTGTTGAGGTAAAGCAAGCGCATAAAAGAATGTTTAGACATAGGGTCTAAAAACATATTAAAATGAGGCGCTTGGACCAATCCACACGTTTGAGGGTGAATAACCCAACGGGGTAGATCATCGTGGTGTCATGAGGCATGAGGGGAGCACATGTTCATCTGATTATTCTGTCTGCTCCGAAGGACTTGAAGGGGAAGCACGCGACTTCCTGAGACACGTAAGATGCTCTTGGTATTCCTTTGTGTGGTGGCAGATGTTTAGGCTATGCTCGTAGAGGTTGTGTCTGTGCTTTACTACCAAGTGGGTGGACCTTGACTGCAAAAGTAGCTTTGCAGTCCGAATGCTTTGACGAGGTGACACAAGGGTGATTCAACGATCGCCTCAACGGGAGGCGAGGTCAGGACCAACAAGGATAGTATATCGTCAGGTACCCGTCATCAGCAGCCAGTGGGATGCGAAATGACTAGAGCTAAACCCAAGATACCATTCACCTTTCACTATCGAGGTACGGTGGTTGAGGGAAGACGCCAATTGGATGTTTAGATTGTTTGTTAAGGGCAAGTCTCTTAGCTCTTGTTGTCTTTACTAGTTGAGGGGGGGGGTGCGAGATGGGGCCATAGCCACCATGAAAAACAGACCTGATCTGTATTTTGAGGCTCTTAAAGGAAGGCCTGTACAGATATGGAAAAGCTCCCGACCGAATTCTGTGTTTCTTGTAAAGCCCTGCCACAGAACTCGGTGCGCGTTAGAGGTACTATGCGGTTAAGGCATTGAAAAAGATTGAAAATACGTACGTGGGAAAGTCAAGATACATGCATGTCTGCTCTGGGTGGTGTATCGTAGACTTTAGGGCATTACTCTAGAATAGAATCTGATTTGGTCGAAAGTGGTAGTCCGTATGCTTACGTAGCATAGCAATGATAGATATATGCGAAATGTAATTTTGTTATATAGAGATCCGTACATCATTCTAAGCATAGGATGAGGGACTGCGTACATTTCTGTGACATTACGGTGGAGACCATGCGCTTGGGGTACCATTGGGTATACCTCAATATTGGGGATAGCTATATATACATATATATAAATATATTGTATTAGGATAATCCACTGGGAGTGGAAGGGTACGACGTGTGTGTATGCCTTGAGTGTTGTTAACCCAAGCAAACTACTAAATAAGAAAATGCGATTGAACGGTATATGTAGGATTATCCAAAGTGTATAGTTTAAATATACTCACCAGAACTTGTGTTCTGATCCCCTCCTCATAACATACTCGCAGGTTAGGTTTTTGGCAGAGATATGATAGCCTTGGATACTGGTTAGGCAGTATTATTACCATGCTAAGGTTATTTTGATTACATTTTATTTTATCAATTCTGCTGTGAGATTCTTTTCTGAGCTCTGATATATATAATATCTTTGTCTTTTCTACAGGATACCGGAGCACACCAACATGAGCTTCGATAGATTAGAATTTTGAAAAAAAAAATCGGTCTATCGGAATTGGGGTTGTTACAATTCACGCAGACAATTGAATCGTGAAACTTACGTCCTACTTTCTTTTCTTTTCTTTTTTATCAGTACGTGGATTCGACTTTCGAGCAAACAGAAGCTTCGATTTTAGGTCTACTATTTCGCTTTGGTATTTCAGAGTTTTGATGCACGTGATTGGTTCGATTGTTTGGGTTGATTTGGATTTTCGGTGAGGTTTGAATTGGAGTCATTGGTTTATAGCGTTGGCTTGCGAACTGGGTGCTGATGGGATGAGGGTATCGCGATATGGATTTAGGCATGATGGAAAATTTCGAATTTGTGGTTTGTGAATGTTGCTCTCGGTTTCAAATCAAGTTTGGAGAGTAATACGGGGATTCCAATCGAGTTTTGGATTTTTGGGTTCGAAATCAGGTATGTGGGTTGGATGTTCCAATCTTGGGTTTGGAATTGTGATGATCGGCTGTTGTTCGTTGAAGATGTATTGTGTAGGTTGACTGTTCATGAGGATGGAGAATGGTAGTTCAGCGTGAAGGGACGAAGGTGATGGATGGTGTTTGAACTTAGTTTGGAGAGGGAGGCTAGCATGTTGACTGGTTGTGACTTAGGTTGAGGAGTTGTTGATCGAAATTTGATTGGTGGACGTGTGAGTTGTGTTGTGGTGAAGTGGTTCAAATGGCAGTTGGGGGGATGATCATATATGGCAGGGGTATGTTGAAGAAGAGCTGGGTGACTGGAAGGTTGTTGCTCTTTGAGAGGAACGGTGGTTTCTTTTTTTGTGGTTTATGAGAAGATGATGAAGTGTGTAGAAAGAGTTGGTACCTTGCAGTTGCGGGTTTGAATTGATGAAGATGGTAGGATGAAAATTGTGGCTATGTACGACATATGGTATGGTCGAGGAGAAGATTAAAGTCGTGCTGATTGTGTGGTGATGGACAGATTGTAGATGGTGAGGATGAACGACGGTGCAGAGGTCTTATTGGAGGCAAAGAATGAAAGAGCACAGATGGGAAAAAATTGCAGAAGTTTTTTTTATTTGTTTATTGTTGTAAAAGTAGAAGAAAGGAAAGCGATGGAAATTGAAGATGGAAAGAAATCTAAGGAAATTTGGCAAACTTTTTTGGATTTGTAAAAAAAGGGAAGGGAAATAGATGAAAAAAAGGAAATAAAATCAAGGAAATCAGGCAAGTATTTTTTTCCCTCTTATTTGGAAGATTACGGTATCATTGAACAATACCAAATCAAACCAATCAAGATTTTTTTCTATATATAAAAGAATAAAATAAGGAAAAATAAATAAATAAAAACTAACACAGATCGGAAAATTAATAAATAATAAAATTTAATGGTTGCCTCTCTGGCTACAGCACCAAAAACTTGATCGACACTCTCCTATATAATAGAAAAACCCAAATTATGTAATAATAATTGCAAGCGCATAGGTGTGTAGTGCGCAGGTCGAGCATAGGGAGGAATTTTAAATCTATTATTTGTGTAGTTTCGTGGGTGAGCTAGACAATATTTGGAGGTGAGATTTGAAATAAGGCAATTGAATTTATTATGGATCCGAATCTAATCAGATCAATACTAAATTCAACAACTAAAACAAAAAGGAACAAATTACTAGAAAAATAAAACAGCAAATAAAAACAACAGAAAATTAAAATTAGGATTGCCGTTGAAACTAATCAAACGGCCAATCACTAATAAGAAAACTAAATTGCAAAGACAACTTGTGCTCTATCAAATCTAATTGTATAGATGACAAAAGTTTCTTGAAAAAATAAAATTGCAGTGAAATAAAAGAAAAGCTTTCTTAATGGAGAAGAAAAGAATACAGAAAAATAAACCACTATTTACAATGAATACAATGGGTATATATAGAGAGGATGTAGTCTCTTATCTATCAGAATAATTTGGGCCAAGAATGAATCTCATGAAATGATCTATTTACAAATAAAAGAGATATGAAGATAGACTTGAGATATTCCATGCAGATTTACTCTTTCTGATTAGTGACATGTGGAAAATTGATTGGATTTTCCATGGCAATAATTCAATCAAATCTTCTTCTACATAGCAGTGGAAAAAGAATAATTTGATTTGATTTCCATGAGAAGAATATGCCCAACTCGTCAAATCTTTATTAGTGCATATATTATATACATACATATGAATATATATATATATATATATAACACTAGTCCATATATTCTTCAGAGCAAAGGAGGCAATGTTCTTTTCTTCAACAAAAAGAGGGATTGACAGGGATCGAACTCAGGTCACTCTATCCAAATTTCCAAGCCTTTACCAGTGTGCTACAGCTTCCTTTGTGATTGAAAACTTGTTGATATCGGAAAGTAGCTTTTTTTTCTTATCAAATGGTCTTTAATTGAATGAAGGAGACAATTATTGAACCTATGAAAACACATGAAAAAATACCCAAAGTAATATTTATTTATCTACAAAAGATAAGATATAAGAGCATAAAATAAACACATTTCTGTGCTAATTAGGATGTGTGTGAAAATATACTAGAGCGTAAAATGCCCTCCCATATGATAACACACTGTATTTTCATTATTGAGTTGCCCCTAAATTTCCACATTTATGGTAAAAAGAACCAGTGATTCAGATCTTTTGCATCATCAATTGTATTTTGTTTTGTACACACACACACGCACGCATATATATATATATATATATATATATATATATATATATATATGTGTGTGTGTGTGTGTGTGTGTGTGTGTGTATGTATGTATTTGTGCGCGTGTGTGTATGTACGTATGTGTGTGTATATATATATGTGCGTGTGTGTGCATATACACACACACGCACATACAATGACATCCCCCTTTTATTGGACCTTAAATGCTTTTGGATTTCTGCCACATGTTTCTACTAAATAATAGAGTGAGTGAAAAGACGAAGAATGAAACATTATTTGAATGAAAACATGTAGTGGATATCAGAGGGCTACTAGGGTGTTGTGCTCCCCTATAGTGTGTGACTTCATACGAGGACCTCCTTCTCGCTCTACCCACTCTCTGTTCACACGGTTCTAAAAGCAGAGGGGGTGGGGGGAGAAAGTACCATAAGCCCCTGGTCTCACACATCTATTAAAAAGCAAGTGTAGCTCACGGGTTGTGTGATCTGCAGTTTTGCTTCAGATGCTTCACCATGGGATCAACCATGTTCCTTTTCCCTGTGTATATGTATGTGTATATGTGTGTGTGTACATACATACATACATACATACATACATATATATATATATATATATATCCGTGTGTGTGTGTGTGCATGCGTGCTTGTGTGTTTTTATGTGCGTGCGTGCATGTATGGGTCATGTGTAAAATGATGCCCCAGACAAAATAGTAACCCTAGCACAAAGCGAGAATAAAAAAATAGCACAAGTGTTACACAAACGTGCACACACACGCATAAGATAAAAAGAACACCTAAAACTGTGCAACACCACTGTAGCTCTCCCTCACTCTAATATTTATCACACATTCTCGGTTCTCTTTCTTCCTACTGACTTATTTAATTATAAATAAATAGTTTAAAATGGACGCATATATGGTGCAACCAAATAGGAGTGCTCTGAAGCGTGCATATACACACATGTGTGTATATGTGTGCATATATACATACATATATATACTTGAAAATTATATATATATATATATATATATATATATATGTGTGTGTGTGTGTGTGTGTGTGTGTGTGTATAGGGAAATGTTCCGCTACACCTCTTAGGCTACACATTTATCTCTCTTAAATTCCAAACACTCATTCCAATTGTAGCCGAAGAAGTGTAGCGGAACTTTTCACACGCAAACGCGCGCACACACACACACACACACACACACATATATATATATATATATATATATATATATATATATATATATATAGCGGTCTATGGTATCCTTATATTTTAGCATTCAATTCTGGAATTGCTATCGTAACATGGGCTATACCATTAGAAATGTCATAATGTTTGGTAGATGTTTAATAGATATGGAGGACAATCTAAGTAAAATTTGGATTCATTCTGATATTTGTTGCCTTTTCAAGGTCTTAACCTAATTATTCGCAGAAATAATCACCTATACCAAAATCCTCTGTCTCCTTATACCCAACCAATTAGGACCTCCAGATTTTCACCTTTTTGCAATTAAACCCTGTATTTTTCTTTGACTTAATTGAAAAAAGATGGGAATCAGGAACCCTGATTGGTTGGGTATAGAGGAATAGAGGATCTTGAGTACAAAGGACTTTCTCTCAATTATTCACTATTCAAACATTTATTTTGCTAAATATATTCTGTTGTAACGCACAATATAATACAGGTGTTAATTTATTCAATACTTGATTTCATGAGCAGGTTACAATAAGTAAAAGATATTTAGATCCTTTATCTCATTCAAGCTGGATGCGCTTTCTCAGAACTCTACATTCTACAATTTTCACATTCTTTTTGGAGCCAGATTTGAATTCCTGGATATTGAATTCCATGTTTGAGATATCATGTTGCTTATATGTAGTAAGTTGACCACCATTATCTATATACATCATTCTACATTATATTTGTGGAAAAAAAAAGATATTACTTACTACTATAATATATTACAGGGTGTTATGGGTTCTGCATTAACCGTATATCTACAATCTTGGTGCAAAGAAAAAAGAGGCCCTCTATTTTATGCTATGTTCAATCCACTTGGCACTGTCATAGTTACACATATAACAACAATTATATTGCTTGGAGAAAATCTCTATTTTGGGAGGTATGTAATATTATCCTCAGTATATAAAGAAAACTAATTCTTTTAGGTGATAAAGCTTGGTTATGAAACAAGTTTCAAAAGAATTAATTCTAATCGTGTTTTTTCTCCAGCTTGGTTGGTGCTATTTTTGTGGTGATAGGATTATATGCAGTTCTATGGGGGAAAGCAACGAATTTTGGTGACGATGAAGATAAAATATGCCTATTTATCAGGAAAAAGAGCCGCTTATAGATAGTAAATTTCACAATGATGTAGATATAGTGTAAAACAATATTGACAAGCTATTTATGTACTTCTTTCCTCCCTTTTCATGAATTTTTTTTACAGTGTCGTTGTTAACCCTATTGTGAAAACGCGGCTCAAAAATAATGTGTCAACTCAAGAAGCTATAATAAAGCTATGCGCATTGAGTTGTAAAAACCATATGGAAATAATGTCGCATGAACAACATATATTAATAGTGTTGCATGAACGACATGAGTCGTGTCGTGTAAGCAACTTACACTATGCTGCGTAAACGACTTAAATCAAGTCGTAATACCCAAGTGCGCACTTCATGACGCTGAAACCATGCATTTCGTTTGTGACACCCCACGGCCGTTAATGTCAATCACTAAGGGAATGCATTAAGTTTCATGAAGCGCTATAGGTAAACAAACACAGAATAATTACAAGACAGATATAAGTAAGGCAGTAGCAGAAATTTTAAATTTTTATTTCAACCATAAAGCATAAACCATTGCCCACAATTTCATAAATCACAAAAACCATTACAATAAAATAACTTCTGTCTTACACCATTAGAGTACATAAGAAAATAAAAAGCATAATTTTCCCCAATTAAAAGAGTTAAGCCATAGTAGAGACAAGAACTTGAGCCATACTTCAGAAGTAGCTCCTAGCAAGATGATATATGAGTCCTGATTAAGTCTGAGTGTTTCCTCCCTGAGAACCTGGGGGAGGGGAGGGGGAATGGAAGAAAGAAGGAGAAACAACAGGGTCAGACATAAAGTCTGGTGAGTCTAGTTACTTTTAGCCAGTAGATAAATTAAAGCAATATGATAGGCATATAAAGTGGGTAAGAGAGAGATCACTACATAAATGGCAGGTGTGACAAGCAAGATAAGGTACATGTGCCTCACTAATGATTACTCTGCACTATTACTAGTATAACTAAAATGAGATGATCCCTTTTACTATAAGTTGGTAGACTTAGGGAATACGTCCGAGTGTACCTTAATCAATCAGCTCCCTACCCCCGTAGATATCCTGTGTTGGCCCCACAGTAGGAGGTATCACTTCCTAAAGTGGCAACCAATAAGGTGTGCACAACCATACCTACTGGTGTCACGGTCGTCTTATCCCCTTCTGCCCGGCTCATGCACGCTCATGGCCCGGTCGGTTTGCGCCGCCCACACTATCCGTCTTGTTTGGATCTCTTATAATCAATCAGTAAGCGTGCCCTTTCTCCGCCTAGTACAGAGTTCTTTACTTGATACCAACTCCAGGTTACTGACTGAAATGGGTCCCACACAATATGATACAAGCTCTCCCTCTGTCTTGTATCCCCCCTAGGTTTTCCACTGACTATGTATACCCTTAGGTGTCTTTCATTACATAGCCCTATACCAGTTATGCTTACCCTTAAGGGTGTCTTTAATTACATAACTTCATTACATTATCTACCGATCATGTATACCACTAGGTGTATTTAATTACATAACCTTATTGGGTTAAGTTTGTGGGCCTATATATAAATATTACCCACCCGCTTTAATTTACCTAACCCACCCACTACCTATCTACTTTTACTTAACCCTAACTTAAGTTCACAATCATACAATCCTTACGGATTAAAGTAGGTTAAGTAGTCCAATTCAATACCATGTCCATTTATGGTTATAATGGGCTAGACCTCCCACATTAGGCCTACGACGTGTGGATGCTGGATATGCCAGTCGAGTTCGGGCAGTGTAATTCCACAGTTGGGCCTAACCTCGTGTCTTAGCCCGATTCGTATTTACGTACTTAGACCTCCCACATTAGGTTCAACATTAGTGGCCGCTGGATATGCCGGTCGGGTCCGGGCAGACTTCCGCCACTAATGCAACCTAACTCGTGTCATAAATACAAATACAATTCCTAAGTGTAATTACTAAAAATTCCATTTTTATTCAAATCTACCTATGTCATTGTAGGTGATTATTTCTATATTTCCCTTTTTGAATTGTATGTCCAATATTACATAAATTATGCCAATTATAAACCCCTTTTCTGTAACACTCCGTATTTTCTATGAACGTATAAGTAACAAATTAAAATATAATTGATTTTTAGGAGAAGAATTAACAGAAACGGGTTGCTCCATTGTGTTCGTCTCGAAATTCTTCTTGAGATAGAGTTCGAGTTTGCGTAAAACGGATACCGTATGAAGAAGATATGGACGAACGAAGTTAGGCAGGAAAACCGGAAACAGGCCAGAATAGTGCGCCAGTACAGAAATACACTACCGCACCAGCCAAGTGCGCCCATACCGATCCAGCACAGAATTCTGGAGTGTTCTGTGATGACGTGTCTTCTTCTGAGTGGCTGGATGACCTTTCTTCGAGCTGGGTGGTTCTGATGACTTCTGGACTGATCTGAAGGCTCTAAATCACCCTATTCTCCTATAAAAACACCCCCAAACCTCACTTTCTCTCCACACATTTTCATTCTGCCTATACTCTGCCTCTATAATAAATAAATAAAATAATGGCGTTGCTACTCTGCTGGGATCACAACTAGAACTAGTGCATCTTCTTCCAAATCTGAATAAGATTAAAAGAGAACTACCGCAACTCTTCTTCTATAATCCAATCAAGGCAAGTGCATTTATTTTCCGATATGAATTTTAATCATGATCTTGACATAATTATAAAACTGAATCTGAGATTATGCCCTTTTTCTATTTATCAGATCTGTTCCTCTGTTTTATTATTCTGTTTGTTCAGTATTTCTTCCTCCTTTATTTCTTTTTGTTTGATAGCCAGGCTACCATGAGCCTGGGCCAGATCTCATAAGAGATGAATGCATAAACGTTAAATTTGGGAAGAATATTGAATGAGGCATATTTGGGCATAATTGATTTGTAACTAATTTGAGGATACAACGCATGTTGTAATTCTGGACATAAATTTTAGGCATATTGTATAAGACGATCTATGACTTGGAAGGAGAGGATTATTGTGACTTAGAACATAAAGAACATAGGTTGAACTTAAAACATAAATCTGAGACATATAATTGGGCATATTGTATTTAAAACATAAGGTGTATTTAACATATGTCTTGAGTTTTGAGGCATAAAGAATATTGGACATATGACTTGGGATTTGTGACGTAAAGTTTAACTGTGAACATGTAACTGATTTGGATGCATAGTACAAGTTGTAATTCAAGATCTAGATCTGGACATACTATATATATTATAGTCTAAAATTTGGAAAAAAGAGAATTAATTTGCATTTAACTTAGGTGTAAAGATCCATATTAAGATTGGATAATGATTAAGTGTGAATACACCTAAGTAAGGGTTTTTTTGGATATGTGACATGCATTGTAATCAATGGCTATATTTGGCATAATTTATCTGTAAGGTTTTTGGAGAATATTCTGAACTATGCAAGTTTAACTAAAAATTGGGACATATGTTATATGGTGGATTATGACCATAATTTGGGGATATAAGTTTAGGCTTACCTTATGAATTAGGCAAGATATGCGAATAGGACTTTAAGGAATGTTTAAATCGGCTAAAACTGTTATCTGCTTATTATGTTAAAGTTTCCTAATCTGCTAAACCTGTTACCTGTTTAATCTGTTGAATTGCCTAAACTTTTACATATGTTGAATCGCCTAATCTGCTAATGTTGCCTAATCTGCTAAATCTGTTGAGTTTCCTAATCTAAATCTGTTGAACTGCCTGAGCTGCTAAATCTGTTAAATCTGTTGAAAAGCTAAATGATTGTAATTTGTGTAAAACATGTTAATTCGTTTAATCTGCTCCGACTTGAAAAGAAGTCAAATCTGTTAAATTGACATAATTAGTATGATATTTGTATAATTTGTAATGGAATAAACTGGTTAAAATAAAAATGCTGAGACACGAGGTTAGACTCATGTTTGCGGTAGAAGCTAGCCCGGACCCAACCGGCTTAACCAGCTACCGCAAACTGCTAGTCTAATGTGAGAGGTCGCAGGCATAACTAAAATATGCTTAGACACGAGGTTAGGTCTGGCTTGTGGTAGAAGTCTGCCCGGAACCGCCCGGCTTATCCAGCGGCCACAAGCTACCAACCTAATGTGAGAGGTATGCGCATTAATATTTAATTAATGCAAATCTGAGATAAATATGATGTCTAAAACGTGTTGGGTAGATAAGGCTAAACCAATTTGACTGATGAATTAATAAACCTGTTTCGTGAATCTGTAGGCCCAATACAAAGTTAGACAATCTGTAAGTCTGTTAAAACTATACATCTGATCCGTTAGTCTGAAAACCCGTTGACTTGATTTTCTGGTTTGTGAACTAGTTGATTCGGAACTCTGTAGGCCTAAAACTTGTATACAAGTCAATCTGAAATCTGTTAGTCTGGGGACACAAGATTAGGAGGGAAAATACTTGTGTCATCTGTTGTTTGGGACCCATATTAGTCAGTAACCCTTTCTAGTATCAAAACTATGACCCAACAGTAGGTAGGGTTCGGGCATGCTTACTGAACTAATTATAAGTGGTTCATTCTGATAATGGCGAGGGGTGTTGATGGTGCATTCCAACCGGGTCAGGTGCGTGCATGGATCCCGGTCTGCCTCTAAGGATGTAAGACGCCGTGACATCTGTAAATAGGTCTGTGTCATTTAAAGGTTGCCACTTTGGGGAGTGATACACCCTTCTATGGGGCTGGCAAAGGGTATTTATGTATTAGGGAGTCGATCGCTTGGGGTAGATTTAGGGTACACTTAGTACTGTCTGTTTCCATTGGGGTACCGTCTGTTTTTGTTGGGTGGTAACACCTGTCTGTTTCTGCGTGGTACCGTCTGTTGGGGTGGTAAAGGCCCGTTTACTAGTGTACACCTAATTCTAACATTCTGTTTCTGTAGGGATTATTCTTTTTCCGTCTCTGATTCCGTTTGTACCTTCTGTCTGTTAGGGTGGTAAAGGCCCATTACTGGAATTCTGTTCCTATATAGATCATTCTGTTCTGTTTCTATTTCAGTTTGGACTTTAGGGTAACGCCTAATCCTGTTATACTAGTATTAGTGCAGAGAAGTAAAATATAAGTAAGAAGCATAACTTGGGCTATATCATTCTGTTTCTTCTGTTTAGCTTAAGTATACCAGTTACTCCTGTTGCTGTTGTCTCTTATCCAGCTTTATTTTCATGTCATGATATTATTATCTGTTCATATGTTGAAAGTCACCGGACTTGCCAGACTTTATGTCTGACCTTGCTTGTTTTCGCCCCTTTTCTTTCGTTCGCCCCTCCCCCCCCCCCCCCAGGTTTTTTAGGGTGGAAGTATAGGAGCTTGATTCAGATTTTCTCTGCTTGAAGTACCGCTTGGCCTTGGCTCTATCTTTCTGTGGCAGTTTATGTTGGGGATTATGATTTTAAAAACTATGCATTATGAAGGCTTTTGTACAAGGCTGATATTTTGTACTTGAATTCTGATATTATGATTTGAAAAGATGTAACCAAACTTACTTCAGTTTCTGTTGTAATAAAGTTATTTATTTTTCAAGTACTGTCTTATCTGTCTTGTAAATTTCTGTTCTGTCTACTAAAACGCTCCATCAAAGTTAAGGCATCCCCTTTGTGAGTGACCTTAACGGAGGTAGGGTGTTACACTTGGTATCAGAGCTGAAGGTTACCAGATTTGATAAAAAGTTTTTGAAAACTATTTTCAAAAAGGTTTTAAAAAGGAAGTATTTTCAGAAGTAGAGTTTATTTTGAAAAGTATAATCCCCAAAAGCCATATATCTATCTTTTGATTTTCTGCTTAATCCTTGTTTCCTTCTTTTCTGAGTCACCGGGGCTCCTGGCTTTCTGGGAGGTAACCTCATCGCGACATGGTTCCATAGGCATGATGAGACTGCGACGCCTGTCGAAGGGCAAAGAAGTGCCTAACTTCCATCTATAGCCGCAGTAATTTCACCTATGGCCAATCCTCTTTCGAGCTTCGTAGGGTTTTCCGTGCGATGGGGGCAACTTTAGAGAAAGACTTGTTAACATATAAGAAGACTAGTTGTTTTCAGTGCAGTGAGACTGAACATCTGATCAAGGATTGCCCCAGAAGGTAAGGGCAAAGGGTAGAATCTTCTGGAAGGTAAGTGAATGTTCTCGTAGTTGGTGGACAGGACAGAGGTGGAAAATTTTCAGTAGAAAGTTTAATTTTCTTATCTGATCATTCTGGCATTTTAATTCTATAGTTGAGTCTCTGCACTTTAATACTAGTCTTGTTTCTGATTCCGCTATAGTCTCAAACCCCATAAGGTTTACGACTCATCTATTTGTGATAGGTTGGGGTTTGAGGGTATCTGTGTTAAGCGTTAAGTTGACTGTGACACATACATTCTGGTGTTTTTGTGGGATATGGTGGGGTTTTATCATGCTTAGTTTCCTAAGAATCATTTGATAATCTGATCTGTACCAGTAGTCTGTAAGTATCTGAATATTTCATAAAAGGATAGTGTTTTTACTCAAAGCATGAAGTGGATTTCCAGTTGGACATTTGTTTAATGGGAATAATTCTCTGAGTGTCAATCTGATGTTAATTTCGGTCTTCGTGGTTGATACTTAGGGGGTTATTCTCTTAAACCGATGTCTAATGGGAACCTAGCTTTAGTTTTATACTTGCTTCTATCACTCGACTTTATCCTTCGACCTTTATGTAGAAACTAATGGGTGTAAACATGTGTTTGAGACATGTTATGTTTGATGGTTGCAAGTGGATGCAAGTGGTTGCTAGTGATTGCTCGTGGATGCATATACACACACTAGGCACTAGATCGGCTCAAAAACACTCTCATTGTAACACCCCGTGAATTCTGTAACTGTGAAATTCACAAATTAAAGTATAATTAATTTCAAATCAAAGAACTAAGGGAAACGGGATACGCCATTGCGTTCGTCTCGGAAAAATACGCGAAATAGAGTCCGAGTTTTCGAAAAACGAGTCCGTATGAAGAAGATATGGCCTTCGGAAGTTTCCGAATTAAGTTTAAAATTCGAACAAAATAAAACAGCTCAGAAAAACAAGTTTAAATTCAAAAATCGGGCCCAATTGGCCAGGGCGGGAAAATTCCCGCCTAATGCACCCAGGTCGACTGGGCTGTCGACCTGGTCTAGCCAGGTCGACAGGGCTGTCGACAGGGCTGTCGACCTGGTCCAGAGCCAGGTCGAACCCAGCCCAACCTGGCTGGCCTATTCTATGTTGGTCGATTTTCAGAAGTCTGCTTTGTCATTAGGGCTAGGTGGCAGGCTCTAATTGGTCTCTCTTTCGAATGAAAGGCTACGATCAATCCAAGCAACATCGATGCTCCTAATCAGTTCATAACCCCTATAAAAATGACCCTAGACTCAACCTAATCTATTCATTCAAAAATAAGAACAAGGCCATAATGTTGCTGAGGAACGACTAGGAGTAGCCACCAATTGGAGAGAGGATTAGGAGGAAAATTCTAAAGCATAAAGCAACTTAATCAAATCAAATCAACAAGGAATCGCATCTCCAAATTCCTAAATTGGAGAATTTGTCACACAATTGTAAGTAGAGTATTATTTTGGTATGAACAAATAACTGTGTTGGTTTGTATACTTGATTGTGGTGATAAATAATTCATATTTGTGCGTTACTATGATTCTTATCGATTTGGAATATTGTATAGCGATTGGATATTCACAAAGTATGTTATTCATTATAAAAACTACATGTTTGCGGTAGTTTTATGCAAGTATACGTTTGGATATTCTCAAAATATGTAATTCATGTTGAAGCTACATGTATATAATTGTTTAATTGAAATTCATGCAAGTTTGGGGTTTTGCTACTATGCCATCGTAATGTATATTTTTGTACAAAAATCATTTTGTGCGTAATTGGAACAAATTTGGGTTATTATAGTTCATATGAAACTATGTTGAAATTTTGGCATCATGATCTATGTATTAAGCCATGCTTTTGTACTAGAAAACATATTTGCAAACTTATGAATATGACTAGGCTATGATTGATATTTTGCATAATTGAAATCCATGTTAGGTCTATATTGTTAACAAGAATTATATGATGACATATGTGGTACATAGCTAGGTTAGATTCAAAATCCCATTTGCAAGTTTGCATGACTAAAGTAAAAATCATGATTTCATGTTAGAAATATTTATGCCATGGTTATGAGATTTAAAATCATGATTAAGTTGAACTATACTTTTGTGTTAGTAACAAAAGTAAGCACCTTTGTAAACATGTAGAAATCTTATGAACATGATTTGCTTATGTTTGATATCATGCCTAAATAAAAATATAGGTTTATGTTGTACTTAAGACTATGTGTCAATAATGATATCCAACCACAAGTTTACATGCTTTGATTCATGTCACTTATGCTACTATGCAAGTACACCAGTTTCTGTTTTGTAGTTCCAACGTTATGTTGCAAGTTCATGCGTTCACATTCCCCTTTTTGTGTATGTAATCACGCATTAAGCCTCCCCTTTTTCTCATGGCTAGGTTGGGCTTAAAAGCCTAAGCCCAACATATATTATGATAAACGAACGTATTAAACGGGGGAAAATAGCATTGGGCCAAATTAATTAATAAATGAAAATATAAAGTAGAAGGGCCCAAATTCAAGTATGGGTTGGGCCCATGATTGGTGTAACCTTTTCACCATTAACTTAATAATGGGCCACAAATATTTACATATAAGAAAATAAAGAAGAAAGACAAAATATGTAAATGTAGAACATACGATGTGTTTAACCCGAGGTTGGATTGAGTTGTGATGTAAACCTGCCCGGAACCGCCCGGCTGTCCAGTGGTCACAACAATACCTATCCAATGTGGGAGGTTAAACATGCAGCCCAATAAGGACCCGAGGTTAGACTGAGTTGTGGCGTAAGACTGCCCGGAACCAACCGGCAACAGGCAGCCACAACAATACCTGTCTAATGTGAGAGGTCAAGGCTTTAATAAGACAATTAAGGCTGAGTCAGGATTGTTAGGATTAAGTGAACTAAAGACTTAATCAAAATGGAACATGCTAAACTAAACGGACTGGTGGGGGTTAGGTTAGAAAACACTTAACCAACTTAGCATGTTGGCTAGAGATAGAAAACCTAGTAACGGGGGACCCTTTTCAGCAGTAACCCTAGAAGGTGTATCAGGATACCCTGAAACTAGGCAGGGTGGGGCACGATTACTGGGCTGATTATAAGAGGTCAAATCGACGGCGGTGGTGTGGCAGTGTAGGTTCTAACGGGGTGTGGGCGTGCACACACTCCGGCGCAGAAAAATAAGGCACTGGACACCAGTAGCATACCTGTGCATTCTAGGATTGTGTCGGGCCGCCACCATGGGACTTGATACATCCCATGGTGGGACCAGCATAGGTAACTACAACATCGGGGGCCGTAAGACACAGGTAACTATGCGAGTAGGAGCCGATCATCATAGAATGGATCACATCACCCTGATTATGGGGTGCCAGTTGGAAACTAGTTTATATGGGTTCAGAGATTAACATGAGGTACGATAGTATATTCGACCCTAGACAACTTAACCAAGTTTATAATGCTTTCCCACTTCTTGTTTATACCTATCATACCCAGTTCTTTATTCATAGACAGAATAGTCCTAGACTTACTCAGGCTTTATGTCTGACTCTACTTTTCTTTCGTCTTCTTTTCTTCCGTTTCCCCCCCAGGTCCACAGGGAGGGAACACAGCAGCTTGACCGGCCTTAACATCCAGCTTGAAGAAGAGAAATGTATTGCTTGGACCTTTTCGTTTTGAACTATGGCTTTGGACAACCACTATGGGGCTTTTGCAGTTTATCTATGTTTTATTTATGCTTCTTTAAATAATGTAATCAAGACAGATTATGAAGGAGTTATGTTATGTTTTTGGAAAGGATGTAAGACAATTATGGTGATGTTGTTGTAGCACGTATTTGCTTTTATGAAATAAAAGTTGTTGTTTTTCCGCTGTTTACAAATATGTGTTCTTATATCTGTCTTGTATATCTGTGACTTATACTTATAAACCTCCACCAAAATTAGGGCATTCCCTTTGAGAGTGACCCTAACGGAGGTGGGGTGTTTCACTTGGTATCAGAGCATAGGTTTACCAGATAAGATAAAAAGTTTTGAAAATTTATTTTCAAAAAGGAAATTTAAAGAAGCAATTTTAGAAGAAAAATATTATTTTATTTTAAAAAGGCAAAGTCCCCCCCAAAGCCATAGGTACTATCTTTTATCCTTCGTTTTGAATCTATCCTTTTTGTTTCAGCATGTCCGAAGATCTTAACTTGCCTGAAGGGGTGCCAATACCTGGTTGGTTTAGACGGTTCTTAGAAGCAAGAGCCACTCAGCCAGGTCCTACCGTTCCTCCTCCCCCAACTGCCGGAAATCATCCAGCTGCAGCGGCACCTTTTCCTCCACCTCCTCCTCGGGGAAACAATTTTGCTAAGATATGTAAAGATTTTAAAGCTATGGGAGGAAAGGATTTCCATGGAACTGAGTCCTTCGTGGCAGCTAGAAATTGGCTGAAAGAAACGGAGGACCTATTCATCATCTTTGAGGTAGAAGATAGACAAAAAGTACAACTGGCAGTATGGCTATTAAAGGGCGAGGCTTCCTACTGGTGGGAAGTCACTAATGCTGAAAGACCAGTGGAGACATGGGAGGACTTTAGGGCAAGGTTTGAGACTAAATTTCTCTCAGATGCGGAAAGAAGTTTGCAGTTGGAAAAATTCTTATTTCTTAAGCAAGGGGACAAGACAGTCAGAGAGTATGTGAATCAGTTCGATGAGTTGGCTAGGTTTGGGCTTGACCTAGTCAACACCCCGCACAAGAAGGCTCTCCGTTTCGTCAAAGGGTTGAATGAGCCATTACACAGTTTGGCCATGACCCATATGCCCATGGGAGCCACGTATGAAAGATTGGTGCAAATGGCATTGCTGAATGAAGAGGATAAGGGCAAGAAGGAGACAAAGGCAGAAAGCTCTCAAGGGAAGAAAGAGGGTTTGCAGCCTAAGAAGACAGACTTTAAGAAGGGCGGGAAAGGCAACAAAGAGAAGAGGAAGTGCAATTTCTGTGGCAAAGTGGGGCACTTAGTAAAGGACTGCCGGAAAAAGAAGGCCAAGGAGAATGGTGGGTGCTTTTCTTGCAGTGAGACAGGCCACAGGGCTAAGGACTGCCCAAAGAAACGAGGACAGGGGCAGTGGGCTGGATCCACCCCAGGGGCACAGGTTCATGTGCTGGAAGCGCCACCTCTGCGACAGCGAGGTATAAATACTTCTGTAGAAAGTGTAGTTTATCTTTATGATCACCCCGTTCGCACTTTATTTGATTCTGGCGCATCACACTCCTTTATCTCGTCTGCTTTAGTAGAATCTCTGCACCTAAAAACTAGTATGGTAGAGGACCCCTTAATTGTTTCAAACCCAATTGGGGGCCCAGCTCATTTGTCTATGATCTGTTTGGGATTGAAAATTTCTATTCTAAGTGTAGAATTTCAATGTAGTGCCTTTGTTTTGGGCTTTTCGGGTTATGGTTTGATTTTGGGTATGGATTGGCTATCCAGTAATGGGGCCATCCTTGATTGTGAGAAAAGGGTTGTTAGGCTCCTAACCCAGCTCGGTAATACTTTGGAAATTTCTTGTAATCCCTCATACGCGGTTATGCTTAGTTACCTTGAATCGCTAGATGCCGCTGTTGAAAATTTGCAATCAGTTAGAGTGGTCCGGGAATATCCGGATGTCTTCGAAGAGGTGAAGGGCTTGCCTCCGAAGCGGGAAATAGACTTCCGCATATATCTTGTAGATAATGCAAAGCCCGTTGCGTTACCCGTTAGACACATGGCTCCACGGGAAAGGAAAGAGCTCAGTAAACAGATTAAAGAGCTTCTAGAAAAGGGGTTCATTAGGAGAAGCATTTCAGAATGGGGCGCTCCGGTGGTGTTCGCTACAAAGGCGGATGGTTCACTCCGTCTATGTGTTGACTATAGGGAGCTCAACAAGCTAACGAAAAAGAATAGGCACCCTCTCCCTAGAATTGACGGTTTATTTGACCAGCTTGTAGGAGCGTCTGTTTTCTCCCAACTCGATTTAGCAACCGGTTTTCATCAGCTAAGGGTGGCTGAAGATAGCATCGATAAAACGGCGTTCAGAACCCCAGACGGCTTCTTTGAATGGCTTGTCATGCCTTTCGGCTTGACAAATGCACCTGCTTACTTCGTGGACCTGATGAGTAGGGTATTCAGAGATTTCCTCAACAAATTCGTAGTGGTCTTCGTAGATGATATCCTTATCTTCTCAAAAAGTGAAGAGGAACATGCTCAGCAC
Organism: Allium sativum; assembly: GCA_030737875.1. NCBI lineage: Eukaryota > Viridiplantae > Streptophyta > Magnoliopsida > Asparagales > Amaryllidaceae > Allium > Allium sativum. Next base: position 4,465,305 of record CM060914.1, on the reverse strand, counting down.
TTAAGGGCAATCATGGAAACTTTGCGAGTCCATCAACTAAAGGCCAAATTCTCCAAATGCCACTTTTGGAGGGAAGAGGTGAGGTTCCTTGGGCACATAGTATCCAAACAAGGGTTAGCAGTGGACCCTGCTAAGGTAGTGGCGGTACAGGATTGGAAGACACCAAGGAATGCAACTGAGGTCCGAAGCTTTCTAGGACTAGCAGGTTTCTATCGAAAATTCATAAGGGATTTTGCGAAAATCTCAGCTCCGCTCACGAAATTGACCAAGAAGAATCTAGTGTTCAATTGGGACTTGGATTGTGAGTTTGCTTTCCAACGACTGAAAAGGGCTCTCACAACAGCCCCAGTTTTGACGCTACCAGATGGGAGCAAGATGTTCACTGTTTATACGGATGCATGTGGGACAGGGCTAGGCGCCGTCTTAATGCAAGAAGGAAGGGTAGTAGCTTATGGCGGGAGGCAGTTGAAAGTGCACGAAAAGAACTACCCAACCCACGATCTTGAGTTAGCCGCCATCGTCTTTGCACTCAAGTCTTGGCGACACTATCTCCTAGGTGAGAAGTTCGAACTTTACACTGACCATAAATCGTTGAAATATCTTTTCTCGCAGAAGGATCTTAACTTGAGGCAACAAAGATGGATGGAGTTTCTTGCCTCGTACGATTTTGAAATCTCCTACACTCCGGGCAAAGGCAACGTAGTGGCAGACGCGTTGAGCCGAAAGAAATTGACCCTAAGCCCGTTGTTTGTTGAAAGACAAAGCCTAGAGTTTATAGCCAGCTTCGACTTTAGGCCTTCCTCCGATTTCGTACCAGGCTTGTTAGCATCTCTCGAAGTGCGCCCAACTTTAGTGGATTCAGTAGGGACACCACAACGCGAAGACCCTCAGCTTGTGGAAACAATTGATAGGCTAATTAGGGGTGAGACTTCAAGTCACCTCAACAGATACTCCATCGACGATAAGGGTTTGCTAAGGCGAGACGGAAGACTATGCGTCCCACAGACAAAAGATTTAGTAAAGAAGGTTCTCGAGGAAGCACATCACTCCAAGATGACGATACACCCAGGCGGAGATAAAATGTACAAAGACATAAAAAGGACTTTCTTCTGGAACGGCATGAAAAAGGACGTGGCAGAGTTCGTTTCTAAGTGTATGGTGTGCCAACAGGTTAAGGCGGAACAGAAAAAGCCTGGCGGACTGCTACATCCTCTGGAGGTCCCGCAGTGGAAGTGGGATAGCATCTCAATGGACTTCATCGATGGGCTGCCTAGGTCTAGGAGAGGCAACACTAGCATTTGGGTAATAGTGGATAGGCTTACTAAAAGCGCCCACTTTTTACCTGTCAAAAGTAAAAGAACTGCCTCATCCCTAGCATCACTTTACCTCAAGGAAATCGTTCGACTCCATGGAATACCATCTAGCATTGTTAGTGACCGAGACCCCATCTTCACCAGTGAGTTTTGGCGGAGTCTGCAAGAAGCAGTAGGAACGCAGTTATGCTTGAGCACAGCCTATCATTCCCAAACCGACGGCCAAACAGAGAGAGTGAACAGAGTTTTGGAAGACCTTTTAAGACTATGCGTCCTCGACTTCGGAGGGACATGGGAAGACCACCTTCCTTTGGTGGAATTTGCCTACAACAACAGCTATCAAGCAACCATCGGAATGGCGCCCTTCGAAGCTTTATATGGAAGACCATGCCGATCGCCCACTTGTTGGTGGGAGTCTACTGATAAGCTCATACTTGGACCAGATATGATCCGAGAGACTTCAGAGAAAGTAAACTTAATACGAAGAAGGATGAAGACGGCCCAAGACAGACTAAAGTCCTATGCCGACAAGAGAAGGACCGACCTTGAATTTGAGGTTGGAGACAGAGTTTTTCTCAAGGTATCACCACTAAGAAACGTTGTTCGTTTTGGAACCACAGGAAAACTGGCACCAAGGTTCGTAGGGCCATTCCCTATCATCGAGAAAATTGGGAAAATGGCCTATAGATTAGAGCTACCCGAGAAGTTGGCCGGAGTCCACAACGTTTTTCACGTTTCACATCTCCGAAAATGTCTACATGAGTCTGCTGAAGTGGTAGAGCCAAATATCCTCGAAGAGGCCGAAGTGGAACGCGAAGCAACCATAAGAAAAGTTCCAACCCGCATATTAGGAACGGAAGTGAAGAAGCTATGCAACCGCGAAGTCAAGCTTGTCAAAGTTCAGTGGAGCGACGCCGAGGGAGACGCGACTTGGGAAACTGAAGCTAGAATACGCACTGCCTACCCTTTTCTGTTCGAGGGTACATCCTTGATCTTTCCTTTTCCTTAAGTTGCGCTTTTATCTATCTTTTTAGGTATATTTCCTCGACCTTATCTTTTAGGTAGAAACCCTTTGGATGGAAACATGTAATTGAAACATGTTATGGATGATGGTTGCAAGTGGTTGCAAGTGATTGCTAGTGGTTGCTCGTGGTTGCATATACACACACAATCTAGGTTTTAGATCGGCTCAGTCACTTCATATTGCATATGCATATATGTTTGCATTCGTATATGGTTGAACTCTAATGTGTTGTCATATGGATGTTGCATTTGTATTGAATGATTGTGCACTCATGTAGAATCATGAATAGGAAAATTTTCATACATAATGGATTTATGGCACTTACATAATTCGCATTAAGGAGGTCAACTGAATCAGTAGACCGCCTGATTTTGCATTTGATAAGTACATGTACACACACACTTCGCATATGATCATGAAGCATTAGAAGTCTTTTAAGGACAATGGATGCTCGTGTTTGATGGATGAGTAGATGGATGATTGAATGTTAGGTTATACATTCCTCCTAACTTGAAGATTTCGGGGACGAAATCCTTTTAAGTGGGGGAGAATGTAACACCCCGCGAATTCTGTAACTGTGAAATTCACAAATTAAAGTATAATTAATTTCAAATCAAAGAACTAAGGGAAACGGGATACGCCATTGCGTTCGTCTCGGAAAAATACGCGAAATAGAGTCCGAGTTTTCGAAAAACGGAGTCCGTATGAAGAAGATATGGCCTTCGGAAGTTTCTGAATTAAGTTTAAAATTCGAACAGAATAAAACAGCTCAGAAAAACAAGTTTAAATTCAAAAATCGGGCCCAATTGGCCAGGGCGGGAAAATTCCCGCCTAATGCACCCAGGTCGACTGGGCTGTCGACCTGGTCTAGCCAGGTCGACAGGGCTGTCTACAGGGCTGTCGACAGGGCTGTCGACCTGGTCCAGAGCCAGGTCGAACCCAGCCCAACCTGGCTGGCCTATTCTATGTTGGTCGATTTTCAGAAGTCTGCTTTGTCATTAGGGCTAGGTAGCAGGCTCTAATTGGTCTCTCTTTCGAATGAAAGGCTACGATCAATCCAAGCCACATCGATGGTCCTAATCAGTTCATAACCCCTATAAAAATGACCCTAGACTCAACCTAATCTATTCATTCAAAAATAAGAACAAGGCCATCATGTTGCTGAGGAACGACTAGGAGTAGCCACCAATTGGAGAGAGGATTAGGAGGAAAATTCTAAAGCATAAAGCAACTTAATCAAATCAAATCAACAAGGAATCGCATCTCCAAATTCCTAAATTGGAGAATTTGTCACACAATTGTAAGTAGAGTATTATTTTGGTATGAACAAATAACTGTGTTGGTTTGTATACTTGATTGTGGTGATAAATAATTCATATTTGTGCGTTACTATGATTCTTATCGATTTGGAATATTGTATAGCGATTGGATATTCACAAAGTATGTTATTCATTATAAAAACTACATGTTTGCGGTAGTTTTATGCAAGTATACGTTTGGATATTCTCAAAATATGTAATTCATGTTGAAGCTACATGTATATAATTGTTTAATTGAAATTCATGCAAGTTTGGGGTTTTGCTACTATGCCATCGTAATGTATATTTTTGTACAAAAATCATTTTGTGCGTAATTGGAACAAATTTGGGTTATTATAGTTCATATGAAACTATGTTGAAATTTTGGCATCATGATCTATGTATTAAGCCATGCTTTTGTACTAGAAAACATATTTGCAAACTTATGAATATGACTAGGCTATGATTGATATTTTGCATAATTGAAATCCATGTTAGGTCTATATTGTTAACAAGAATTATATGATGACATATGTGGTACATAGCTAGGTTAGATTCAAAATCCCATTTGCAAGTTTGCATGACTAAAGTAAAAATCATGATTTCATGTTAGAAATATTTATGCCATGGTTATGAGATTTAAAATCATGATTAAGTTGAACTATACTTTTGTGTTAGTAACAAAAGTAAGCACCTTTGTAAACATGTAGAAATCTTATGAACATGATTTGCTTATGTTTGATATCATGCCTAAATAAAAATATAGGTTTATGTTGTACTTAAGACTATGTGTCAATAATGATATCCAACCACAAGTTTACATGCTTTGATTCATGTCACTTATGCTACTATGCAAGTACACCAGTTTCTGTTTTGTAGTTCCAACGTTATGTTGCAAGTTCATGCGTTCACATTCCCCTTTTTGTGTATGTAATCACGCATTAAGCCTCCCCTTTTTCTCATGGCTAGGTTGGGCTTAAAAGCCTAAGCCCAACATATATTATGATAAACGAACGTATTAAACGGGGGAAAATAGCATTGGGCCAAATTAATTAATAAATGAAAATATAAAGTAGAAGGGCCCAAATTCAAGTATGGGTTGGGCCCATGATTGGTGTAACCTTTTCACCATTAACTTAATAATGGGCCACAAATATTTACATATAAGAAAATAAAGAAGAAAGACAAAATATGTAAATGTAGAACATACGATGTGTTTAACCCGAGGTTGGATTGAGTTGTGATGTAAACCTGCCCGGAACCGCCCGGCTGTCCAGTGGTCACAACAATACCTATCCAATGTGGGAGGTTAAACATGCAGCCCAATAAGGACCCGAGGTTAGACTGAGTTGTGGCGTAAGACTGCCCGGAACCAACCGGCAACAGGCAGCCACAACAATACCTGTCTAATGTGAGAGGTCAAGGCTTTAATAAGACAATTAAGGCTGAGTCAGGATTGTTAGGATTAAGTGAACTAAAGACTTAATCAAAATGGAACATGCTAAACTAAACGGACTGGTGGGGGGTTAGGTTAGAAAACACTTAACCAACTTAGCATGTTGGCTAGAGATAGAAAACCTAGTAACGGGGGACCCTTTTCAGCAGTAACCCTAGAAGGTGTATCAGGATACCCTGAAACTAGGCAGGGTGGGGCACGATTACTGGGCTGATTATAAGAGGTCAAATCGACGGCGGTGGTGTGGCAGTGTAGGTTCTAACGGGGTGTGGGCGTGCACACACTCCGGCGCAGAAAAATAAGGCACTGGACACCAGTAGCATACCTGTGCATTCTAGGATTGTGTCGGGCCGCCACCATGGGACTTGATACATCCCATGGTGGGACCAGCATAGGTAACTACAACATCGGGGGCCGTAAGACACAGGTAACTATGCGAGTAGGAGCCGATCATCATAGAATGGATCACATCACCCTGATTATGGGGTGCCAGTTGGAAACTAGTTTATATGGGTTCAGAGATTAACATGAGGTACGATAGTATATTCGACCCTAGACAACTTAACCAAGTTTATAATGCTTTCCCACTTCTTGTTTATACCTATCATACCCAGTTCTTTATTCATAGACAGAATAGTCCTAGACTTACTCAGGCTTTATGTCTGACTCTACTTTTCTTTCGTCTTCTTTTCTTCCGTTTCCCCCCCAGGTCCACAGGGAGGGAACACAGCAGCTTGACCGGCCTTAACATCCAGCTTGAAGAAGAGAAATGTATTGCTTGGACCTTTTCGTTTTGAACTATGGCTTTGGACAACCACTATGGGGCTTTTGCAGTTTATCTATGTTTTATTTATGCTTCTTTAAATAATGTAATCAAGACAGATTATGAAGGAGTTATGTTATGTTTTTGGAAAGGATGTAAGACAATTATGGTGATGTTGTTGTAGCACGTATTTGCTTTTATGAAATAAAAGTTGTTGTTTTTCCGCTGTTTACAAATATGTGTTCTTATATCTGTCTTGTATATCTGTGACTTATACTTATAAACCTCCACCAAAATTAGGGCATTCCCTTTGAGAGTGACCCTAACGGAGGTGGGGTGTTTCACTTGGTATCAGAGCATAGGTTTACCAGATAAGATAAAAAGTTTTGAAAATTTATTTTCAAAAAGGAAATTTAAAGAAGCAATTTTAGAAGAAAAATATTATTTTATTTTAAAAAGGCAAAGTCCCCCCCAAAGCCATAGGTACTATCTTTTATCCTTCGTTTTGAATCTATCCTTTTTGTTTCAGCATGTCCGAAGATCTTAACTTGCCTGAAGGGGTGCCAATACCTGGTTGGTTTAGACGGTTCTTAGAAGCAAGAGCCACTCAGCCAGGTCCTACCGTTCCTCCTCCCCCAACTGCCGGAAATCATCCAGCTGCAGCGGCACCTTTTCCTCCACCTCCTCCTCGGGGAAACAATTTTGCTAAGATATGTAAAGATTTTAAAGCTATGGGAGGAAAGGATTTCCATGGAACTGAGTCCTTCGTGGCAGCTAGAAATTGGCTGAAAGAAACGGAGGACCTATTCATCATCTTTGAGGTAGAAGATAGACAAAAAGTACAACTGGCAGTATGGCTATTAAAGGGCGAGGCTTCCTACTGGTGGGAAGTCACTAATACTGAAAGACCAGTGGAGACATGGGAGGACTTTAGGGCAAGGTTTGAGACTATATTTCTCTCAGATGCGGAAAGAAGTTTGCAGTTGGAAAAATTCTTATTTCTTAAGCAAGGGGACAAGACAGTCAGAGAGTATGTGAATCAGTTCGATGAGTTGGCTAGGTTTGGGCTTGACCTAGTCAACACCCCGCACAAGAAGGCTCTCCGTTTCGTCAAAGGGTTGAATGAGCCATTACACAGTTTGGCCATGACCCATATGCCCATGGGAGCCACGTATGAAAGATTGGTGCAAATGGCATTGCTGAATGAAGAGGATAAGGGCACCAACATGGTTCGCATTGAGGAGGTCAATTGAATCAGTAGACCATCTGATCTTTGCATTAGATAAGAGACATATACACACACTTTTGCATATGTTCATACAACATTAGAAGATTTCTAAGGACAATGGATGCTTTTGGATGGTGGTTGAGTAGATGGATGATTGGATGGTAGGACACATTCTTCTTAACTTGAAGATTTCAGTGACGAAATCTTTTAAGGAGGGGAGAATGTAACACCCCGTATTTTCTATGAACGTATAAGTAAAAAAATAAAAAAAATTAATTTTTAGGAGAAGAATTAAGGGAAACGGGTTGCTCCATTGCGTTCGTCTCGAAATTCTACTTGAGATAGAGTCCGAGTTTGCGTAAAACGGATACCGTATGAAGAAGATATGGACGAACGAAGTTAGGCAGGAAAACCGGAAACAAGCCAGAATACACTAGTGCACTTGTGAAGTGCGCCAGTACAAAAATACACTGCCGCAACTGCCAAGTGCGCCTATACGGATCCAGCACAGAATTATGGAGTGTTCTGTGATGACGTGTCTTCTTCTGAGTGGCTGGATGACCTGTCTTCGATCTGGGTGGTTATGATGACTTCTGGACTGATCTGAAGGCTATAAATCACCCTATTCTCCTATAAAAACACCCCCAAACCTCACTTTCTCTCCACACAGTTTCATTCTGCCTATACTCTGCCTCTATAATAAATAAATAAAATAATGGCATTGCTACTCTGCTGGGATCAAAACTAGAACTAGTGCATCTTCTTCTAAATCTGAATAAGATTAAAAGAGAACTACCGCAACTCTTCTTCTTTAATCCAATCAAGGCAAGTGCAATTATTTTCCGATATGAATTTTAATCATGATCTTAACATAATTATAAAACTGAAACTAAGATTATGCCCTTTTTCTATTTATCAGATCTGTTCCTCTGTTTTATTATTCTATTTGTTCTGTATTTCTTCCTCCTTTCTTTCTTTTTGTTTGATAGCCAGACTACCATGAGCCTGAGCCAGATCTCGTAAGAGATGAACGCATAAACGTTAAATTTGGGAAGAATATTGAATGAGGCATATTTGGGCATAATTGATTTGTAACTAATTTGAGGATACAACGCATGTTGTAATTCTGGACATAAATGTGAGGCATATTGTATAAGACGATCTATGACTTGGAAGGAGAGGATTATTGTGACTTAGAACATACAGAACATAGGTTGAACTTAGAACATAAATCTGAGACATATAATTGGGCATGTTGTATTTAAAACATAAGGTGTATTTAACATATGTCTTGAGTTTTGAGGCATAAAGAATATTGGACATATGACTTGGGATTTGTGGCGTAAAGTTTAACTGTGAACATGTAACTGATTTGGATGCATAGTACAAATTGTAATTCAAGGTCTAGATCTGGACATACTATATATATTATAGTCTGAAATTTGGAAAAAAGAGAATTAATTTGCATTTAACTTAGGTGTAAAGATCCATATTAAGATTGGATAATGATTAAGTGTGAATACACCTAAGTAAGGGTTTTTTTGGATATGTGACATGCATTGTAATCAATGGCTATATTTGGCATAATTTATATGTAAGGTTTTTGGAGAATATTCTGAACTATGCAAGTTTAACTAAAAATTGGGACATATGTTGTATAGTGGATTATGACCATAATTTGGGCATATAAGTTTAGGCTTACCTTATGAATTAGGAAAGATATGTGAATAGGACTTTAAGGAATGTTTAAATTGGCTAAGACTGTTATCTGCTTATTATGTTAAATTAGCCTAATCGGCTAAACCTGTTACCTATTTAATATGTTGAATTGCCTAAACTGTTACATATGTTGAATCGCCTAATCTGCTAAATTTTGCCTAATCTGCTAAATCTGTTGAGTTGCCTAATCAACTAAATCTGTTGAACCACCTGAGCTGCTAAATCTGTTGAAAAGCTGAATGATTGTAATTTGTGTAAAATATGTTAATTTGTTTAATCTGCTGCGACTTGAAGAGAAGTCAAATCTGTTAAATTGACATAATTAGTCTGATATTTGTATAATTTGTAATGGAATAAACTGGTTAAAAGAAAAATGTTGAGACACGAGGTTAGACTCATGTTTGCGGTAGAAGGCTGCTCGGACCCAACCGACATAACCAGTTACCGCAAATTGCTAGTCTAATGTGAGAGGTCGCAGGCATAACTAAAATATGCTTAGACACGAGGTTAGGTCTGGCTTGTGGCAGAAGTCTGCCTGGAACCGCCCGGCTTATCCAGCGACCACAAGCTACTGACCTAATGTGAGAGGTCTGCGCATTAATATTTAATTAATGCAAATCTGAGATAAATATGATGTCTAAAACGTGTTGGGTAGATAAGGCTAAACCAACTAGACTGATGAATTAATAAACCTGTTTCATGAATTTGTAGGCCCAATACAAAGTTAGACAATCTGTAAGTCTGTTAAAACTATACATCTTATCTGTTAGTCTGAAAACCTGTTGACTTGATTTTCTGGTCTGTGAACTAGTTGATTCTGAACTCTGTAGGCCTAAAGATGTAAACAAGTTAATCTGAAATCTGTTAGTCTGGGGACACAAGGTTAGGAGGGAAATACTTGTGTCATTTGTTGTTTGGGACCCATATTAGTCAGTAACCCTTTCTGGCATCAAAACTATGACCCAACAGTAGGTATGGTCCGAGCACGCTTACTGAACTAATTATAAGTGGTTCATTCTGATAATGGCGAGGGGTGTTGATGGTGCGTTCCAACCGGGTCATGTGCGTGCATGGATCTCGGTCTACCTCTGAGGATGTAAGACGCCGTGACATCTGTAAATAGGTATGTGTCATTTAAAGGTTGCCACTTTGGGGAGTGATACACCCTTCTGTGGGGATGGCACAGGGTATTTATGTATTAGGGAGCCGATCGCTTGGGGTAGATTTAGGGTACACTTAGTTCTGTTTGTTTCCGTTGCGGTACCGTCTGTTTCTGTTGGGTGGTAACACCTGTCTGTTTCTGCGTGGTACCGTCTGTTGGGGTGGTGTAAAGGCCCATTTACTAGTGTACACATAATTATAACATTCTATTTCTGTAGGGATTATTCTGTTTCCATCTCTGATTCCGTTTATGTACCTTCTGTCTGTTGGGGTGGTAAAGGCCCATTACTGGCATTCTGTTCCTGTATAGATTATTCTGTTCCGTTTCTGTTTCAGTTTGGACATTAGGGTAACGCCTAATCCTGTTATACTAGTATTAGTGCAGAGAAGTAAAATATAAGTAAGAAGCATAACTTGAGCTATATCATTCTGTTTCTTATGTTTAGCTTAAGTATACCAGTTACTGCTGTTGCTGTTGTCTCTTATCCAGCTTTATTTTCATGTCATGATATTATTATCTGTTCATATGCTGAAAGTCACTGGACTTGCCAGACTTTATGTCTGACCTTTCTTGTTTTCGCCCCTTTTCTTTCGTCCCCCCCTCCCCCCCCCCCCCCCCGGTTTTTTAGGGTGGAAGTTTAGGAGCTTGATTCGGATTTTCTCTGCTTGAAGTACCGCTTGGCCTTGGCTCTATCTTTCCATGGCGGTTTATGTTGGAGATTATTATTTTAAAAACTATGCATTATGAAGGCTTTTGTACAAGGCTGATATTTTGTACTTGAATTCTGATATTGTGATTTGAAAAGATGTAACCAAATTTACTTCGGTTTCTGTTGTAATAAAGTTATTTATTTTTCAAGTACTGTTTTATCTGTCTTGTAAATTTCTGTTCTATCTACTAAAACGCTCCATCAAAGTTAAGGCATTCCCTTTGTGAGTGACCTTAATGGAGGTGGGGTGTTACATTTTCCCCCTTTTCTTAACTAACGTATTCGCATGTATTTTGGTGGCATTTAGGCTATAAAGTAGCCTAGCCACAACAATGATAAAGGTAATATGACAAAGGATGATATTTTTCAATATGTCTTGTCATACACATAAACTTAACATGATAACAAGGTGAGTGGACATGTAATTTTCATCATAACAAGGTGGACATAAAACTGATGAACTTGTGGCAACTACGATGTAAAAGCAACATAATGAGATCTAGTCCAACTATTTAGATCTAGCATAATCAGGGTGACATAGCAACATGTTTAGATCTAAAAATGGCTTCACATGTCTAGTTTACAACATATTTAAACTAATCACAATATGAAAGGTGAAAGGTGATTTACATAAAGAACTATATCTAGCCAATGTTACAACTGTCCAATAGATGTACATTCACCATAATACAGTTACAAGTTCAGATCCACATAGACAACATAATAGAATAATCACAACTGTATTAGACCGAGGGAATTAGATCTAACATGACATAGTATATGATTTAACACTTGCATAGAATCATACTTTACAACATATCCAAGTCATAGTCTTTCACAACTTACTTTCATTTATCTAAACCTAAAAACAACTAGAAACTCACAGCGTTAGATTTAGAGAATTGAGAACGAACGAATCTAGAATTTCTGAATTTGATTAGCAAGGTATGTTGTTGTAGATAACGATTCAGTTCGCACTCTAGCAACATATGGCTACCATGACTTCCAATGAAGAAAAAAAGAGATTTGAGCATGTATTTATAGCTACAGAGCCCTCTAAAACTGACTGCCACCTCAGCCCTAGGGGTATCGACGCCCCTGTGGGTGGGTCGACCCCTAGGTTAATGCCCCTCTAGGGGGGTCGACCCATTAGAGCGGGAATTTTGCCGCTCAGATGAATTTTTCAAATTTGAACTGTTCTAGATAGAATTCTGACTCAGCTCTGACTCATCTCTGACTCATGCGTATGTATAAAAAATTTCAGCGCGTATACAAACTTAAAACCCTCAACTTCCCCATACAGTGTCCGTTTTACGCAAATCAAATGTCTATCTTGACCAGAATTTCGAGACGGACGCAATGGTGCAGTCCGTTTCCTCGCTGAATATGAAACTAATTGTTATTTAATTTATTCTCCTTAATGTTGTTAAAAATTCGAGGTGTTACATCGTTGGAACCATGGAATTCATTCATATCGCAAATGTCATTCACATCGGCTCGTTCAATATATCCATACCATGTCGTTGAAATTAAGTCGTTAACACGACACGGTACTAAGGCATTCTGCGCAACATGGCTTTGAGTCGTTCAACAAAAGTATAGGCTAATTATAACTATATGTATGGAGGCCATTCCTACTGCATATTATACATATATAAATCCGTATGAAGCTTACACTAGAAATAAACATGTGCTGACAAGCATATACATGACCAGCGACATTCAAATGGACAGACAATTAAATATGGATCTCTACATGCAATATACATCTTTAAGTTTAAATATAAAGCTGGTGACAAAAGCAATGTGCCCCAGAATGACAAGCCATTCATGACTTTATGTATTTAATACATTCAGAGAACAAACAGAATCAAGCCGTGCACACAAGCTCAAGTCTCCATGTGACATAAGTCATAACGTATACAATTCATGTCGCAGCTACTCATGACGTTCGATCCCCCATGTCGTCAAACCTTCAGATCATAGGTTGGTTTCGCAAATATAAAACATGGTGACATACCGCCACATGGAGTGCTCATACAATGTGAATGGAATTTATGCGTACGGTAAAGTGGATGCACATAGTAACATGGATCCTTAAATCAAACATCTGGGTAGCGGAATGCATGTTAGCACGTGAAGCCAAGTGGGATAAAGTCAAGTCGTTCATACGATAGGAAAAGCAAATCGTAAGTCACATTTATTCAAGGCGTAACTCGCATATAGCTGGCAAAGGCGGCACGTGGATAGAAAAAAGTCGTTGCTTGGTTTGAATGGGATGTGATCAGGTCGTTATTTCTACAAAGCGGAAGCATGTCACATGGAGTATGGAGAATCATGTCGCATGGCAGGCTGTTGACAGCTGTTCACTAGTGCACCCATAATTACAACCATGCCATTACACTCCAACACCATCTATAAATACCCCCATACATTACACTTGAAAGGGGACCGAAAATTCTACCCCGAAGGGCCGCCAAATCATTTCCCCACAACTCTAAGCTCCATGCCAAGCTCCATTGATGGCTTATCAAGATCAATCCATTTCCCTCTAACAACAATGGGATCAAATCTTCTCCGAACTCCATTAGAAATCGCTCAAACTCAACTCAAGTGATCTTTAACAGCCATTAATTCTCTCTAAATCTTATATCCAACACAAATTTACCGTAGAACTAAAGAAGATCATCTAATTGTTAAAGTGGTTGAAGATACACACATCTACCGTCACAAAACAAGAGATCTAACTGATTCCTTCATGAATTCAAGTGAAATCAAGAGCTAGAAAGAGAGAATAAAAAGGAGATTGTGACATTCCACGCCCGTTAATGTCACTCACAAAGGGAATGCATTAAGTTTCGTGAAGCGTTATAGGTAATAAAACACAGAATATTACAAGATAGATCTATAGAATAACAGCAGAATAAAAAAACTTTATTTATCATAAGATACCATGATCCAAAAAATCACATGTCTGAAACATAAAAGCCCATTACAACATAAAAGTTACCATCTTGTACTTCAAAAATATCAAAGTATATAAAAGAAGTAAAATTCCCCAAAAACAGAATATAGCCATAGCAACAAGGATAGGAGCTTGAGCCATACATATCAGCAACTCTAGCAAAAGTGAGCAGAATCATGGTCAAGCCTGAGTGTTTCGTCCCTGAGAACTTGGGGAAGGGAACAGAAGGAAGAAGGAGAAACAAAAAGGGTCAGACATAAATTCTGGCGAGTCCAGTTACTTTTAGCAAGTAAATAAGTAAAAGTAGCATGACAGGCATATAAAGTGGATAAGAGAAATTACTACATAAAAGGCAAGTATGACAAGGTAAACAGGACAACATGATAGAATAGATAGCGCTTCTTAATACATTCCTTGCTCTGCACCAATACTAGTATAACATATATGTAATAGGATTACATACTCCCCAACTGCTTAACAGAAACAGGATGATCCCAACAGAAACATAATGGTAGTTTTAGGTGTACTCTAGTAACGGGTTTTAACCCAAACAGAACTGGTACCTAAACAAAAATAACGGGTGTTTACCCAGACAAAAACACCGGTACCCCACAAAAACAGATAGGAATAGATGTACCCTTTTTACTGCCCCCGATCGATCGACTCCATATTCCGTAGATACCCTATGTTGGCCCCACAATACGGTGTATCACTCCCTAAAGTGGCAACCCTTCATCTTCCAGATGTGCACAACCATATCAACTGATGTCATAGCGTCTTACTTTCCCGAGAAGGAGGAGTCATGCACACACATGACCCCGATGGAACGCACCGTCATGACACCGTTCTCCACGTTTCGATCTCTTATATTCATCTTAGTAAGCGTGCCCCACTCCGACCTAGTTCGGAGTACCCGTTTGATACCTATTTAAGGGTTACTGACTGAAATGGATGCAAGCTCTCCCCTATGTCTTGCATCCCCACTACTAGGTTTTCCATTGATTATATTTAGCTAACGGTGTCTTTAATTACATAACCCCAACACGTTAAGTTTGTGAGCATATATATACAAATATTACCCACCAACCCAAGATGTACTTAACCCTCCCACTGATTCAAGCATATTTATTTACTGGTTAAGTTTGTGGGCCTATATATAATAATAATATTATCCACCTACCCAATATTTATTAACCCTCCCACTGATTCAAGCATGCTTATTTAATGGTTAAGTTTGTGGGTCTATATATAATAATATTACCCACCTACCCAAGATTTACTTTACTTAACCCACCCATTGTCCAACCAGTTTTTACTTAACCATAACTTTAGTTCATAATCATACAATCCTTATGGATTAAATTAGGTTAAGTAGTCCAATTCATTACCATGACCATTTATGGTTTATAATGGGTTGGACCTCCCACATTAGGCCTACAACTTGTGGATGCTAGATATGCAGGTCGAGTCTGGGCAGTCTTATTCCACAAGTTGGGCCTAACCTCGTGTCTTAGCCCAATTTGTATTTGCATGCTAAGACCTCTCACATTAGGTTCAACATTAGTGGCTGCTGGATATGCCGGGCGGGTCCGGGCAGACTTCCACCATTAATGCAACCTAACCTCGTGTCATAAGTACAATTACAATTTCTAATTGTAACTATTAAATTTTCCATTTTTATCCAATTCTTACCTATGTCTTAATAGGTGATTATGTCCCCACTTCCCCTTTTTTAATTTTATGTCCAACTCATGTTTATATTCAAATTATGCCAATATTAATCTTTTTCCCTCCCCGTTTCCTAGATAGCGTGTTCACATAATTTACGACATGTACAGGCTAAATAATAACCTAATCATAAACGATAAAAAGGGAATGTAATGGAAATATGACAAAGGTGAATGTTCTAACATAACCAGCATAAACATATATTAATATGGTGAACATACAAGCATAGCTCTAATGAACTTGTGGCAGTTAACTAGTTGCAACATAGCAAAGGTGATAAGATGAACATGACAAGATCTAAAATTAATTTAGATGTCCAACAGGTTTAGATCTAATATGAGAAGCACAAGGGGATCCAAATAATAAACTAGATCTGATTAATAATTTAGGTGTCCACATAATACTGATCTAATAGGTAAAAGTAGATCTAATAAATAGGGATTAAGATCTACATCATAGAATGTCCACATAATTCAGATCTAATAGGTAAAAGTAGATCTAACACAAATAGGGATAAGATCTACATCATAGAATGTCTACATAATTCAGATCTAATAGATAAAAGTAAATCTAACACAAATAGGGATAAGATCTACATCATAGAATATCCATATAATTCAGATCTAATAGATAAAAGTAGATCTATCACAAATAGGGATAAGATCTACATCATAGAATGTCCACATAATTCAGATTTAATAGATAAAAGTAGATCTAACACAAATAGGATAAGATCTACATCATAGAAATTTAGATCCAAGTTATAACCAATCCAAAATGTCATATGTTCATAATTTACAATGGATCCAATATAATAAAGGCACATGAACAAATCCAAACTATAATCCTATCAAGTTTGCTTTAAATATTTAATTCTAAAAGTAACTAAGAACTCACAAAATTTGGATTAGAAGATAGAACTAGAAAAGATTGATCTTGAATTTCCAATAGATTTGCTTTAGTTGATAGTTGTATAAGATAAAGGATCCAATTTAGTTTAGACGCTGGCAGAGTTTGGCCTCCATGGATTCTCAATGAAGAAAACAAGAGAAATGACCATGTATTTATAGCTGCCAGCCTCCAGGATTCCTATGCCATGTCAGCCCTAGGGCGAATTGGGCCATGGGTCAACACCCAACACCCTAGATCAACCCTTGGGTCGACCCAGCAGGTCTGATCGGGTCAATCCCCAAAATGGGGCGGTTCGGCTATTCCCCCTCTCAATTCACTGTTTTGAATTTTTTTTGAATATTTATTTATTTAATTTTTTTATATATCTATATATATATTTTTCTCATATGCATACAAAATTCAAGGCTTAATAACTTCTTTATACGGTGTCCGTTTTCGCAAACCAAATGTCTATCTTGACCAAAATTTCGAGACTAACGTAATGGTACAGTCTGTTGTACTTAATTCACAATATTTAATTAAGTTATCACATTATATTCATTATGTATGTAGTTTAAAATGTCTAAAATTTTCGGGGTTTTACGGAGATCCTCATAAAAGAGAGAAATGAGTGATATGAATCAAATCATGTACTTTGTAAGCTCAAAAGTGATAATGAAAATAGCTTCAATAGTGGACATAGGTCTAAATTGACCGAACCACTCTAAAATCTTGTGTTTTTACGTTATAACTCCATTTTTTCTATTTCATACCATTTGGTGAAGTGTTTTAAACACCTTTGGTGCTGAGGTCATTTTTTGATTTCAACGTTTGGCGCCTACCGTGGGGCCACGTTCATACTCCTCTCAAGCTTAAGAGCCTTGCATTGAAGTTATAAGCCAACTTTTGTTATAAATTTTCTAAATCTAAGATCCCGGCCAAGTGATGAATTCTCTCCGAAGTTCAAAGCCTTGTCCGAAATAATGGCAAAATCTAATAAACTGCATGTAAAACTGTAACACCCTGAAATTTTAACGACACCAAAGATGATAAATTAAAGAATAATTAATGTGAAATACCCTATTAACAATGAGTTAAGGAAAAATTAATTAAATATTTAGAATTAAGTAAAACGGACCACGTAATTGCGCGATCTCGGAATTCTGGCCAAGATGGACACCAAGTTTGCGTAAAGCGGACTTCGTATGAAGGAGTTATTAAGGTTTGAAGTTTGTATGCATATAAGGAGAATATATATATATATATAAAAATTAAACCAAAATTCAAAAATTCAAAACCAAAAAATCAGGCGCGCAAACAGGGAAAGGGCCGACCGTTTGCGGTCGACTCGAGACCCTGCCGATCGACCCCAGGTTGACCCAGGCTCTTGGGTGTTGACCCCGGGGTCGTCCAAGTGGTGGAAACCCATGAAAGGGTGTTGACTCCCTTAGATCTGGGCAGAATTCAGATTTGGAATGTGGACTTCTTCGTGGCTTGGTTCGTTGCTTCTAGGCTATAAAAAGGACCCTAAACCTAGGTTTTATTCACCTAATAAAACGGTGGCGATGGTGGAGCTCTGCTGCAACGTAAATTGAATGACCTTTTCTTCTCCAAATCCAATTCAGCAAAGATTATACAAATTTAACAATTGCTGCAACAAAAAATCCAACGTGTTCTTCGCAGTAATTTGGATCCATTTCCTTAGATCTATTCACTATGAGTTCATGTTATTTTTAGATCTAAATATTTAATTGATAATCATAAAATGTATATAGAAATTAGATATTGGATTTATGCGTAAACAAGTTTTATTATGACATAATTATCAGATCTTCCTTTATATGTTCGTACTACCACCATGTTAAATCTTGTCACAATATATCTATTCAGTTTTATGCCTATTTCTGTCAGTTTATTGTTGATTCGTCATTATGCCAGTTTTGATTCTCTTCTTTCCCTCTTTTCCTTTTTATTTTTATATAGCCAGGCTACCTTCGAGCCTAGGTCTAACGCTGAAATATGCGAACATGAGAAATTGGGAACGATTGAGAAAGACATAATTTGGGGCATAATTGGTATTGGAAAATATGTCTATAAATTTGGGCATAAAAGTTGGAAATATACAAATATGGATTTGGGAATATATATAATGTTGGATAATGTGAATATGAATTTAGGCATACATGGGAAAATATGACTAGGGCATAAATTGGATCATATGTAAAATATAATTGGGCATAAATTGGAACATATGTAAAATATTGATTTCGAGCATAAATTAGAACATATATGAACATGAATTTTAGGCATACATTGGAAAAATATGTGAATATGAATTTGGGTATAACTTGTATTGAAATATGTGAATAGGAACTTGGGGTATAAATTGGAAAACATGTGGATTTGGGTTTGGGCATAATGTACATATATATATGCCTTGATTTATGACATGGGAAAAAGAGCATATGGTGCATAATTAAAAGATGAATTAAAAAGAGGCATAAAAATCTATAATTTGAATAATGAATTGGGCATATAATTAAATATGGGGAAAAAAGGCATGAACACCAATAAGGGCATAGGTAAAATTGGATAATAATGAAATGCCTAGGATTATAGAATTTAGAAACTATAACTACACTTATGACACGAGGTTAGATTGCACTTGCGGTGGAAGTCTGCGCAGAACCGACCAGCATATCCAGCGACTGCAAGTGTTGAATCTAATGGGAGAGGTCTTAGTATACAAATACGAGACGTGCTCAGACACGAGGTTAAGCCCAATTTGTGGAATAAGTCTGCCCGGACCTGCTCGGCTATCCAGCATCCACAAATGGTAGGCTTAATGTGGGAGGTCTAGCATACTATAACCGTAAATGAAAATATGGTGATAAATCTTTAATACTTAACCTGGTTGAATCCAAAGGGATTGTATGAATATAAACTAAAGTTGGGGTTAAGTAAATTTGGTTAAACAGGGGGTCGGTTAACTAAATCTGAGGGGGTGGGTAATATTTACATATAGGCCCATAAACTTAACCCGACAAGGTTATATAATTAAAGACACCTAGTGGTATACATAACCAGTCGAAATAATAAAGTTACGTAATTAAAGACACCTTTTAGGGTAAGCATAACTTATAGAAATGATAGAATTTAGATATTCATAATAACCTGCTAAGTACAACATGTTATGGTAACCAAACAAGAATATAAATGGGTTGTGGATCACAGACCTTGGACCACAATCTAAAGAATAACATGTTGTGGGCTTATTAATAAACTTAAATGGGTTAAGTTATATAACTGGAATTAATAAGCAAGAGTAACTTGGTAACTTGATTAAGAATTCAATATGAATGGGAATAACCAAGTTAAATTGAAACCTGATAAGCTAAGGAAAGCGCATAAAAGAATGATTAGACATAGGGTCTAACAACATATTAAAGTAAGGCGCTTAGACCAGTTCGCACGTTTGAGGGTGAATAACCCAACGTGGTAGATCATCGTGGTGTTATAAGGCACGAGGGGGAGCGCACATTCATTTGATTGTTCTGACGACTACAAAGGACTAGAAGGGGAAGAACATGGCTTCTTAAGATACGTAAGGTGCTCCTAGTAGTCCTTTGTTTGGTGGAAGATGTTTTAGGCTGTGCTCGCAGAGGTTGGGTCTGTGCGTAACTACTAGGTGGGTGGGCCTTGACTGCAGAAGTAGCTATGCAGTCAGAATGCTGTGACGTGGTCACACTAGAGTGATTCGCGATTACCTCAACGTGGAGGCGAAGGGTCACGACCAACAAGGATAGTAGATCGCCGGATACCCGTCATCGGCAGCCAGTGTGATGTGGAAAGACTAGAGCTAAAACCAATAGACCATTCACCCTTCACTCTTGGGTACGGTGGTTGAGGAAAGACGCCAAATGGATGTTTAGATTGTTTTCTTTAGGGACATTCGTTTAGCTCTTGTAGCCTTTACTAGTTGAGGGAAGGGCTGGGGTGGGCCATAGCCACCGTGAAAACAGACCCAAGGAATATTTATAGAGGCTCTTAAAGATGGGCCTGTACATATATAGAAAAGCTCCCGATGGAGTTCCATGTTTCTTGTATCGCCCTACCACGGAACTTGGTGCACATTAGAGGACGTGCGATTGAGGCATCGAGCTACAGTTACTGTACATACGTGGGACAGTCTAGATACATGCATGACTACTCTGGGTGATGTATCATAGACTTGAGGGCATTACTCCGGAATGAAATCTGATTCGATCGATGGTGGAAGTCTATACGTTTATGTACCATAGTAATAGCAGATATATGCGGAAACTAACATTGTTATATAGAGATCCGTACATCACTCCAGCGTAGGATGAGGGACTGCATACTTTTCTGTGGTATTACGTGGGAGACCGTGCAAGAGGGATACCATGGGGTGTACCTCAATATTGAGAGGTAGCTACATATATTCCATATTAGGTTAATTCACTAGGAAGTAAATGGCTACGGCGTGTGTATAAGCGTTGAGTGCTGTTAACCGAAGTAACCTAAAAATCAAGAAAATGTAATGGAACGGTATTTGTAGGGATCATTACGTTTCAGAGATACTAGTATTGGTGCGGTGCAGAGAAACATATTTAAGAAGCGCAGTATATTATGTTCAAACTTATTTTGCTTAGTTCACACTTGTCCTTGTTATTGTTATCTTGTTCTTCCATTTTTTATATACCTACCATGATACTTTAATTTATATATATTTAAAAGTAATCGGACTCGCCAGACTTTACGTCTGACCCTTTTCGTTTCCTCTTCTCTCTCTTCCGTTTCCCCCCTAGGTTCTCAGGGTGGAAGCGCTTAGAGTTGTTTTGGATTCTTTCAGCTTAGATTGGATTTTGGATATTGATTTACTGCTTTGACTTCTAGTCAACTCTCTTATGGCTTCGCAAGGGAAATATGGTTTTATGCTTTTGTACTCTGATATTTTTGGCAAGACAAATTCTTAATGTAATTGGTTATTTCAAACTTATAATGTAAACTCAGTATTTGGGACCATGATGTTTTGATTTAAATAAAGTTTTTAATTCCGTTGCTATTTTACATGTCTGTCTTGTGATATTATGTTCTTATTTACCTATAACGCTTCACGAAACTTAATGCATTCTATATAGAGTGACAGTAACGGACGTAGGGTGTCACATTTGGTATCAGAGCATATGGTTATAAGATCTAATAAAATATTTTGAAAATGGTTTTCAAAAAGGTCTCAGAAACAAAGTATTTCAAAATGAAAAGTCTGTTTTTGAAAAGCATATTTCCCAAAGCCATAAATATCTTCTCGATTCTCCGCTTGATTCCTTTTCCTTTTTGTTCGGGGAACCGTTTCTTCCTGAAAGGTATCCCTATTTCGACATGGTTCCGTAGGCATATTAAAACTAAGATACATGTCGAAGGGCAAAGAAGTGCCCAATCTCCATCTGTAGCCGCAATAGTTTCACCTGTGGTTTATTTTCTCTCAAGCCTCGTAAGGATTTCTGTGCGATGGAAGTAGCTTTCAAGAGACGTGTTAGCACGTTGCACAAAGATGGTAAAAAAGAGAATAAGGGATTTAGGGCTAAGGAGCACAACCCAAAGTTGAAAGAATAAAAGAGGAAATACCATAATTACGGAACGGTGGGTCATCTGAAAAAGGATTGCAAAAAGAGGAAGGACGTTTGTTACCACTTTGGTAAGGCAGGACACCTTATTAAGGAGTGCCCAAAGAGACAAGGGCAAGCCTAGAGGACAGGAACTTCTAGAGGACAAGCTAGTGTTCTTATAGCTGGAGGACAGGATAGAGGAAGGGAAGTTTCCATCGAAGGTTTGATTTCTATTTCTGATCATCCTGTTAGAATTCTTTTTCGGGCGCTTCACATTGTAACAGCCCGTGTTTTCTATTAACATAAACTGACGAATTTAGGAATAACTAATTTTAAATGAGAGAATCAAGGGAAACGGGTTAGGCCATTGTGTTCGTCTTGGAATTATGGTTGAGATAGAGTCCGAGTTTGCGTAAATTGGACTTCGTATGAAGAAGTTATGGCTGTCGGAAGTTTCTAGAAAATTCAAATAAATTCAAACAGCTCGAAACCAGATTCAAAATTCAAAACAGAAGTCAAAAGCGGGATGGGCGGGAAAATTCCCGCCCAGGACCCAGGTCGACCAGGGGGTCGACCCTAGTGTCAACCTCCCCGCTACAGGTCGACCTGGGGGTCGACCTGCTCCCCCATCCAGATCTGAATTTTGATGACTTATGACATGTTGCTGAGTCACTAGGGTTTCTGGATAGTTCTGATCTGGTCTGAATGGTTGTGGTTAACTCCAGGTTCATCCGACGGCTCTAATTGAATCGAAATTCTATATAAACACATGTAGACTCAAACCCTAAAACCTAATCAAAATTAGAACCTTGGCCGTCATGTTATCACCCTGCAACCTAGCGTAGCCGCCACCAACTAGGAGCAAAGAAAAGCTAATTAACTCAATTCTACTCAAGTTTATAACAACTATAACAACAAATTTGTCTACTTCAAAGGCGAGCTAAATAAATTTTAGAACACGGATCCCAGAACTCAAGACCTTCTTTGAGTTGTGAGTTCAATTTCTTTAATAAGATAACTAACAAGTTAATTGGATTGAGTTATAAGTTGGGTTATATGGCTATGTTTGTGGAACATTGGGAAAATGTGATATTTTGTGAATATATGCTAGTTGTTCATAATGACAATTTTTGTTGTGGATTGCTTTGTATATGCCCAATCACCTATTTTCAACTTGATTCATGTTTGACATCATTTTATATGCAAGTTTGGGTGTAGATTATATGCTAGTTTCTATGTGAATTGTACACAAGTTTACATGTGAACCAAATAAAGTGATTATATGCAAGTTTAGGTAGAAATTGGATTCACATATATGCAAGTTTACACCTTTAGATTTAGATCTATGACATACATAGTTTTATGCAAGTTTGTGACTATGGCCTATGCAAGTTTTGGGTGAAAACTATATTCATATATGCAAGTTTTAGGTGAAAACTATATTTATATATGCAAGTTCACACCTTTTAGCCTATGTATAGATTCATGACAATACCAAGTTTATGCTAGATATGTTGTAATCCTTATTTGTAAGTTAGATCCAATTTGTGTGTTATGCAAATTTGCAGTGTTTCTTCTCTTTTATGTGTTAGACTAAATGCTAGTCTAATATATACATATGTCATAATAAGTGAACGAACAACGTGGGGACGATGGGGGTAATATTGAATATACACATATTGAGAATTGGCATGTAATGGCCTTAAAAGGCATACAATTAATTTGAGGCAATAATTGGTATAATTTATATACTTGAAAAAATGGACATAATTTAGGTGATAATTATGGACATAAGTACATTTGGAATTTATTTACAAATTTGAATAGGGATATTAATCCACTTTGGGGTTAAATAAAGATGTGTAATAATAAACCGCTTAAGACACAAGGTTAGACTCTTTTGTGGTGTAAGACTGCCCGGACCCGCCCGACAAATCCAGCAGCCACAAATGCCAGTCTAATGTGAGTGGTCAAAGGCATGAACTAAATGCGTAACAGTTGGAAAGACACGAGGTTAGGCTCGTTTGTGGTGTAAGACTGCCCGGACCCGCCCGACAAATCCAGCAGCCACAAATGCCAGTCTAATGTGGGAGGTCTTTACAAGGTTACAGTTTTAATGAATTAAGAAACACTTAACTAGATAAACATGTGGTGGGACATAGGGGGTTAAGGGGGTGCCTTGGGTGGCATGTGAAATTAAGTGGGTGCCTTGGGTGGCATGTGAAATACGATTAGATGCACTTAACCAAGATTGAAACATGTAAGAATACATGAATAAGAATGGGGTTAAGTGGTGAAAACCTTAGAGGGAACCAAGCATAGGTGGAAAGCTTGTGTCATACATGGGGGCCCTTTTCAAACCAGTAACCCATTAAGTATCTTTGTGGGCTCGACCCAAGTCGAGGACGGGACACGCGTACTAGCTTTGATTGTAAGAGGTCAAAAACGGGTTTGCGATGGAAACGCAAGTCCAACGGGGTCATGTGCGTGTGTGGCCCCGGGCTGGTAGGTAAGACGTTGTTGCATCGTGTATATATAAGCCGTGCATTTTTGGTGGTATCGGGTTGCCACTTTGGGGAGTGATACACCCCACTGTGGGGCCAGCACGGGTATCTACGAGTTAGGGAGCCGATCGAATGGGGGTAGTGGGTACACCTAGTGGAGATAGGGGCAGACGGCACCTATGAAGGCAGCTAGGGGTACACGAAACTACCATTATCATTATTAAGTTTTGTAGGCGGGATCAACTTTTAGGGTGTTTGGTGCGGTGCAATGTAGTAATTATCTTATAGTGATTAGGTGCGCCTTTAACGTTATCTTTGTTCATCTTATTTCCTTTGTTTGTTCTGTCTTGCCCATTTGTTCACAGTCATTTCCTTATTTTCCAGCTTATGCCTTATCCTAGTTACTTTAATGATTATATTGTCAAAGTTATTGCACTCGCCAGACTTTATGTCTAACCTCCTTTGTTTCCACCTCTTTTCTTCCTTTCCCCCCCAGGTGCTCAGGGTGGGACTAGTACTAGTGGAGCTTGATTTGGAAAGCTTTATCTCTTTCTTTTGGAAGTTGCTTGGATTGCTAAAGTAAAGTTCAATCTATCTTATTTATGGCTATTTTATGTTGGGGTTATGTCTTTTATTTTATGTACTCAGAACTTATTTGTCAAGATGGATAATAAGTGTATTTGGTTTTGTAGTTGGTTTTTGATGTGATGTAACCAAACTATTCCTCCACTGCAATAAAAGTGGTTTTTATTTTCCAAGTATCAATATATTTATCTGTCTTGTTTACTTCTCGGTTCTATACATAATAAACGCTCCACCAACATTAAGGCATTCCCTTTGTGAGTGACCTTGATGGAGATGGGGTGTCACACGTGGTATCAAAGCTGAAGGTTACCAGAATAGATAAGATATTTTGAAAAAACTATTTTTCCAAAAGCATTTTATAAAGAAATACTTTCAAAAATATGTTTTAAGGAAATTATTTTTAAGAGAAAGGTTTATTTTAAAAACATAACCCCCAAGAACCATATATCTTTCTTTCGAATTCTCCGTTTGAATCTCTTCATTTTCTTTTCAGCATGTCTGGAATTCCCGAGATACCTAAGGGGATACCGATACCAGGATGGTTTAGAAGGTATCTGGAAGCTAGGGCCAATGTCGCAGGCTAAGCAAATGCTCCTCCTCCTCCCCGTGTTGATACTTTCGCGAAGATATGCAAGGACTTTCGGGCAATGGGCGGAAAACCTTTTCATGGGTCGGAGACGTTTGTTGAAGCTCGAAATTGGCTAAAGGAGGTGGAAGAATTGTTTGGAATCTTTGATGTAGAAGATGGAAGAATGGTCCAGTTAGCTGCCTGGTTAATGAAGGATGAGGCCTCGTTTTGGTGGGAGGTCACTAATGGAGAGCGTCCAGTTCATACATGGCCGGATTTCAGGCGTAGGTTTGAGGCAAAGTTTCTCTCACGGGCCGAAGAGAATCTATACATGGAATGGTTTTTGGCATTGAGGCAGGGAAATCTATCAGTGAAAGAGTACGTCAACAAGTTCAATCAGTTGGCGAGATTTGGCTTGGACTTGGTGAATACACCCGAAAAGAAGGCCCTGAGATTTGTTAAGGGTTTGAATGAGCCGCTACATGGGTTAGCTATGACCCACATCCCTATGGGGGCCACCTTTGAAAGACTGGTTGACATGGCGCTTATTCATGAAGAGGAGAAAGGCGCCAATGCTAATAAGGCACCTGAGAAGAAAGGGGATCAAAAGAAACCACAACAGCAACAGCAGAACAAGAAGGGTGGTAAAGACAACAATGGCAAGGGAAAGAAAAGATGCTTTAACTGTGGGACACCAAGCCATCTGAGCAAAGACTGCAGGAAGAAGAAGAAGACTGGTTGTTTCCATTGTGGCGAGGCAGGACATCTAATTAAGGACTGCCCAAAGAAAGGGCAGAGGGCAGGGCCTACCTCTGGAGGGCAGATTCAGGCTCTCATGGCACCAGGGCAGGCAAGGGGGCAGGTCCAGGCTCTCTTGGCCCCACCGCTGCAAGAACGAGGTAGAACGATTTCCGTTGAAAGTTTAGTTTATCTTTTTGATCATCCTGTTCACACACTCTTTGATTCTGGTGCATCACACTCTTTTATATCTACTGCTTTAGTTGAGTCACTACACCTAAACACCAGTATAGTAGAGGATCCCTTAGTTGTTTCAAATCTAATTGGGGGCTCAGCCTATTTGTCGATGATTTGTTTGGATTTGGAAATTTCTATACTTAGCGTTGGGTTTAGATATGATGCTTATGTTTTGGGCTTCATGGGCTTTGGCTTAATTCTGGGCATGGATTGGTTATCCAGTAATGGAGCCGTCCTAGATTGTGAAAAGAGAGAGGTTAGGCTTATGACTCGCTTGGGCAACACTCTCGAAATCTCTTGTAATCCCATGAATTATGTTATGCTAAGTTATCTAGAATCGCTTGATGCGTCTGTTGGGAATTTGCAGTTTGTTAGAATGGTCCGTGAATACTTGGATGTCTTTGAGGAAGTAAAGGGCTTGCCTCCGAAGCGGGAGATAGACTTCCGCATATATCTAGTTGATAACGCAAAACCCGTTGCTTTACCCGTTAGGCACATGGCTCCAAGGGAGAGAAAGGAGCTTAGCAAGCAAGTTAAGGAGCTGCTAGAAAAAGGGTTTATAAGGTGGAGTATTTCTGAATGGGGTTCTCCAGTGGTGTTCGCAACCAAAGCGGATGGTTCACTTCGCCTATGCGTTGATTATAGGGAGCTAAACAAGCTGACCAAAAAGAATAGGCACCCACTGCCAAGAATAGACAATTTGTTCGATCATCTTGTAGGTGCAACAGTTTTCTTCCAATTAGATCTAGCTACTAGATTTCATCAGCTAAGAGTGGCTGAAGATAGCACTGATAAGACCGCGTTCAGAACCCCGGACGGTTTCTTCGAATGGCTCGTCATGCCTTTCGGCTTGACAAACGCACCTGCTTATTTCGTCGATTTGATGAATAGAGTATTCCGGGAATTTCTCAATAAATTTGTGGTGGTCTTCGTAGATGATATTCTGATTTTCTCGAAGAACGAGGAAGAGCACGCTTTGCATTTAAGGGAAGTCATGGATACTCTCCGTGCACATCAGTTAAAAGCAAAATTCTCCAAGTGCCACTTCTGGAGAGAAGAAGTAAGATTTCTTGGGCATGTGGTTTCTAAAGAAGGGTTAGCTGTGGATCCCGCAAAAGTAGTTGCGGTCCAGGATTGGAAGGTTCCAAAGAATGCAACCGAAGTCCGAAGTTTTCTTGGACTAGCAGGCTTTTATCGCAAGTTCATTAAAGACTTTGCGAAAATCTCAGCTCCACTTACAAGGTTAACGAAGAAAAACCTGAATTTCACTTGGGATTTGGATTGCGAAGTCGCTTTCCAATGATTGAAGAGGGCCCTGACAACCGCTTCAGTTTTGACATTACCAGATGGGAGCAAGATGTTTACGGTATACACAGATGCATGCGGTACGGAACTAGGCGCTATTCTGATGCAAGAGGGGAAGGTAGTAGCTTAAGGTTGAAGGCAGTTAAAAGTGCATGAGAAAAACTACCCAACCCACGATCTAGAGTTAGCAGCCATCGTTTTTGCGCTTAAGTCTTCGTGCCACTATCTCTTAGGTGAGAAATTTGAATTGTATACTGACCATAAATCGTTGAAGTGCCTTTTCTCGCAGAAAGACCTCAATTTAAGGCAGCAAAGATGGATGGAGTTTCTCGCCTCATACGACTTTGAGATCTCCTATACTCCTGGCCAGGGCAATGTAGTAGCAGATGCCCTAAGTAGAAAGAAGCTGACCTTAAGTCCTTTCTTTGTAGAAAGGCAAAGTTTGGAGTATATAGAAAATTTTTGATTTTAGACACTCTGTTGATTATGTGACTGGCTTGATGCCAATGCTAGAGGTGCGGCCTACTTTGTTGGACTCAATAGGAACCATGCAATGTGAAGACCCTCAGCTAATCGATGTGATAGATAAGCTGATTAGGGGAGAGACTTCTAGTCACCTCAATAGATACTCCATCGATGATAAGGGTTGGTTGAGACGGGATGGAAGACTATGCGTCCCGCAAGCAAGAGATTTGGTGAAGACGGTTTTGGAAGAAGCACACCATTCCAAGATGGCCATACACCCCGATGGAGACAAGATGTATAAAGATATCAAAAGAGTTTTCTTTTGGAATGGCATGAAGAGGGATGTAGCTGAATTTGTTTCGAAATGCATGATATGCCAGCAAGTCAAGGCGGAGCAGAAGAAGCCTGATGGTTTGCTTCATCCTCTATAAGTTCCGCAATGGAAATAGCAGAGCATCTCGATGGACTTTGTTGATGGGTTGCCTAGGTCAAGAAGGGGCAATACCGGTATTTGGGTATTAGTGGACAGGCTCACGAAAAGCGCTCATTTTACACCTGTCAAAAGTAGGAGGACTGCCTCGTCTTTAGCCTTCATTTATCTTAAGGAGATAGTTCGACTCCATGGAATACCCTCCAGCATAGTGAGTGATCGAGACCCTATCTTTACAAGAGAGTTCTGGAGGAGTTTGCAAGAGGCTGTAAGCACACAGCTATGTTTAAGCACAACCTATCACCCTCAAACCGATGGTCAGACGGAAAGGGTGAACAGAGTATTGGAAGATCTTTTGAGACTATGCATTCTTGACTTTGGAGGATCTTGGGAGGATCATCTCCCTTTGGTGGAATTCGCTTATAACAATAGCTACCAAGCCACTATAGGCATGGCACCCTTCGAAGCTTTAAATGGAAGGCCATGTCGATCACCAAATTGTTGGTGGGAGTTCACAGATAAACTTATACTTAGGCCGGACATGACTAGAGAGACTTCAGAGAAAGTGGACTTGATACGAAGGAGATTGAAGATTGCCCAAGATAGACAGAAATCCTACGTAGACAAGAGAAGGACCGACCTTGAGTTTAAGGTTGGGGATAAGGTGTTCCTTAAAGTATCTCCTTTGAGGAATGTCATCCGCTTTGGGTCCGTAGGAAAGTTGGAACCACGATTTGTAGGACCATTTCCTAACATCGAAAGGATTGGGACGATGGCCTACAGAGTAGAGCTACCTGAAAGACTGGCTGGAGTTCATAATGTTTTTCACGTCTCTCAGCTACGAAAGTGCTTACATGAGTCGGCAGAAGTTGTGGAGCCAAGTATACTAGAGGAAGTCGAAGTGGAACGAGAAGCGACTGTGAGGAGAGTTCCAACTCGTATCTTAGGGATGGAAGTCAAAAACTATGCAACCGTGAAGTTAAGCTTGTCAAAGTTCAATGTAGCGACGCCGAGGAAGACGCGACTTGGGAGACTGAGGCCAAAATACGTGTAGCCTAACCTTTTCTTTTTGAGGGTACATCTTTGATCTCTTTTTCCTTAAGTTTATTCAAGCTTGTATCTACCTTTTTAGTGTATCTCCTCGGTCATATTCTTTATCCTTAGGTAGAGACCAATGGATGTAAACATGTATTTGAAACATGTTATGATTGATGGATGCTAGTGGATGCAAGTGTTTGCTAGTGGTTGCTCGTGGATACATATACACACACATTAGGCACTAGATCGGCTCAATCACTTTCATACTGCATATAAATGTGTGCTTATTTAGATTAATGGGTGTATAATGGTTGTGTTATCATATAGATGCTGCAATCTGATGAATGGTTGCGCACGCATGTAGAAATAATATGTATCATTAGGGATCTTTTGCATACATAATGAACGCATGGCACTGTCATAATTTGCATTAAGGAGGTCAACTGAATCAGTAGACCGCCTGATTATGCATTAGATACGGACATGTACACACACTATGCATATAAACATGAAAGCATTAGAAGTCTTTTAAGGAAAATGGATGCCTGTGTTTGATGGTTGTGTAGATGGACGATTGGATGATAGGATATGTATTCTTCGTAACTTGAAGATTTCGGGGTCGAAATCCTTTAAGGAGGAGAGAATGTAACACCCCGTGTTTTCTGTTAACATAAACTAACGAATTTTGGAATAATTAATTTTAAATGTGAGAATCGAGGGAAACGGGTTACGCCATTGTGTTCGTCTCGGGATTCTGGTTGAGATAAAGTGTGAATTTGCGTTAATTGGACTTCGTATGGAGAAGTTATGGCTGTCAGAAGTTTCCAGAAAATTCAAATAAATTTAAACAGCTCGAAACCAGATTCAAAATTCAAAATAGAAGTCAGAAGCGGGCTGGGCGGGAAAATTCCCGCCCAAGACCCAGGTCGGCCAGGGGGTCGACCCTAGTGTCGACCTCCCCCCTACAGGTCGACCTGGGGGTCGACCTAGGGGTCGACCTGGGGATCGACCTGCCCCCCGGCCAGATCGGAATTTTGACGACTTATGACATCTTGCTGAGTCACTAAGGTTTCTGGATAGTTCTTATCTGGTCTGAATGGTTGTGGTTAACACTAGGTTCATCCGACGGCTCTAATTGAATTGAAATTCTATATAAACACATGTAGACTCAAACCCTAAAACCTAATCAAAATTAGAACCTTGGCTGTCATGCTATCACCCTGCAACCTAGAGTAGCCGCCACCAACTAGGAGCAAAGAAAAGCTAATCAACTCAATTCAACTCAAGTTTATAACAACAACAACAACAAATTTGTCTAGTTCAAAGGCGACCTAAATCAATTTCAGAACACAGATCCCAGAACTCAAGACCTTCTTTGAGTTGTGAGTTCAATTTCTTTAATAAGATAATTAACAAGTTAATTGGGTCGAGTTATAATTTGGTCTATATGTCTATGTTTGTGAAGCATTGGGAAAATGTGATATTTTGTGAATATATGCTAGTTATTCATAATGATAGTTTTTGTTGTGGATTTGTTTGTATATGCACAATCACCTATGTTCAACTTGATTCATGTTTGACATCATTTTATATGCAAGTTTGTGTGTAGATTATATGCTAGTTTCTATGTGAATTGTACACAAGTTTACATGTGAACCAAATAAAGTGATTATATGCAAGTTTAGGTAGAAATTGGATTCACATATATGCAAGTTTACACCTTTAGATTTAGATCTATGACATACATAGTTTTATGCAAGTTTGTGACTATGGCCTATGCAAGTTTTGGGTGAAAACTATATTCATATATGCAAGTTTTGGGTGAAAACTATATTTATATGTGCAAGTTCACACCTTTTAGCCTATGTTTAGATTCATGACAATACCAAGTTTATGTTAGATATGTTGTAATCCTTATTTGTAAGTTAGATCCAATTTGTGTGTTATGCAAATTTGCGGTGTTTCTTCTCTTTTATGTGTTAGACTAATTGCTAGTCTAATATATATATATATATATGTCATAATAAGCGAACGAACAACGTGGGGACGATGGGGGTAATATTGAATATACACATATTGAGAATTGGCATGTAATGGCCTTAAAAGGCATACAATTCATTTGAGGCAATAATTGGTATAATTTATATACCTGAAATAAATGGACATAATTTAGGTGATAATTATGGACATAAGTACATTTGGAATTTATTTACAAATTTGAATAGGGATATTAATCCACTTTGGGGTTAAATAAAGATGTGTAATAATAAACCGCCTAAGAATGAGGTTAGACTCTTTTGTGGTGCAAGACTGCCCGGACCCCCCCGGCAAATCGAGTAGCCACAAATGCCAGTCTAATGTGAGAGGCCAAAGGCATGAATTAAATGCGTAATAGTTGTAAATACATGAGGTTAGGCTCGTTTGTGGTGTAAGACTGCCCGGACCCGCCCAACAAATCCAGCAGCCACAAATGCCAGTCTAATGTGGGAGGTCTTTACAAGGTTACAGTTTTAATGAATTAAGAAACACTTAACCAGATAAATATGTGGTGGGACATGGGGGGTTAAGTGGGTGCCTTAGGTGGCATGTGAAATTAAGAGGGTGCCTTGGATGGCATGCGAAATACGATTAGATGCACTTAACCAAGATTGAAACGTGTAAGAAGACATGAATAAGAATGGGGTTAAGTGGGGAAAACCTTAGAGGGGACCAAGCATAGGTGGAAAGCTTGTGTCATACATGGGGGCCCTTTTCAAACCAGTAACCCATTAAGTATCTTTGTGGGCTCGACCCAAGTCGAGGACAGGACACGCGTACTGGGTTTGATTGTAAGAGGTCAAAAACGGGTTAGCGGTGGCAACGCAAGTCCAACGGGGTCATGTGCGTGTGTCGCCCCGGGCTGTTAGTTAAGACGTTGTTGCATCGTGTAGATATAAGCCGTGCATTTTTGGTGGTATCGGGTTGCCACTTTGGGGAGTGATACACCCCACTGTGGGGCCAGCACGGGTATCTACGAGTTAGGGAGCCGATCGAATGGGGGTAGTGGGTACACCTAGTGGAGATAGGGGAAGATGGCACCTATGAAGGAATCTAGGGGTACACGAAACTACCATTATCATTATTAAGTTTTGTAGGCGGGATCAACTTTTAGGGTGTTTGGTGCGGTGCAATGTAGTAATTATCTTATAGTGATTAGGTGCGCCTTTAACGTTATCTTTGTTCATCTTATTTCCTTTGTTTGTTCTGTCATGCCCATTTGTTCACAGTCATTTCCTTATTTTCCAGCTTATGCCTTATCCTAGTTACTTTAATGATTATATTGTTAAAGTTATTGCACTCGCCAGACTTTATGTCTAACCTCCTTTGTTTCCACCTCTTTTCTTCCTTTCCCCCCCAGGTGCTCAGGGTGGGACTAGTACTAGTGGAGCTTGATTTGGAAAGCTTTATCTCTTTATTTTGGAAGTTGCTTAGATTGCTGAAGTAAAGTTCAGCCTATCTTATTTATGGCTATTTTATGTTGGGGTTATGTCTTTTATTTTATGTTCTCAGAACTTATTTGTCAAGATGGATAATAAGTGTATTTGGTTTTGTAGTTGGTCTTTGATGTGATGTAACCAAACTATTCCTCCGCTGCAATAAAATTGGTTTTTATTTTCCAAGTAGCAATATATTTATCTGTCTTGTTTACTTCTCTGTTTTATACACAATAAACGCTCCACCAACATTAAGGCATTCCCTTTGTGAGTGACCTTAATGGAGATGGGGTGTCACACACATTCTTTTATATCTGATCCTTCAGTTGAGTCTCTGCACCTAGACACTAGTATGGTTTTGGATCCCGTTATTGTCTCAAACCCTGTAACGAACCGGGATTTTGGACCTAGAAAATCAACATAAAACCCATGTCAATAATTCAGGAATTGAAAATTCCAAATCGTTAATAGAAAGAAGTTAGAGGGTGAGAATATATAAGATAGAAAATTAGAATAGAAGAAGAAGAAAACAATAACAACAACCTCAGAGTAACACAAATCTCACAGCGGAACGAATAAAATACATTATATAACATAATATTTGAAATACAAAACTTATAACTGTATATACATACCATTTCAGAGTATAACTCCTAATATCACAGCAGAAATAAACAATAGCTATATAATCCTGAAACCTCCTGCTCCAGCTCTCCAAGTATTTGTAAATCCCAACTACTTGACTGCTCGTACAAAATTGGTCACGCAAGAGTTTAGGGAAAACAAAACAAAATAAACTCTGGGTTATTCATGTGACTGGTGTGAGAAAATTCCAACCATTTGTTTAACTTTTAAAATCCTTTTAAAAGAAAGGAAAATCGTAAGACCGATCAACACATAAATACAGATGGTTTTTACCTTACAACTACTCAAAATATTCTTTATATCACAACTCTTCTGATATTATAATAATGTCTAAATCAAGTAAATAACAATCTAGTAGAACGCTTTCATCTCATGTTCTACATATATAATATACAATCAAAAACCGTGGACTCTTATTGGGTAGTCGATTTCCGACTATGACAATGTATGGAACCACCTTCCGATCAGTGTATTCTAGCTGCGATACACTGGCGTTCAACAAGAACATCTTGTAACTCAGTCGCACATGACCGGCGGTTCATTTCGCTTGAATGTTCTGAATATATTGTCACCTTACAGTTGGTATACCAACATAACCGTTCCTTGGAGATACAGAATTGAAAGAAGTAACAAATATGAAAATTATCTAGATGGTGACAATATACCCTAATTGGGTGCGATCCACTTAGCCATGCTACGTGCCCGATTTCTGTCATTTCCTAGTTGATGAGGCTTGAGGTCATAACGTATCTTTTAACAGATCACCCATTTATTTACTTTGAATGCCACATTGTCATACCCGTCAAATCATAAATTGATTTTCCCAAAAATACCATGGGTATAAGCTAAGAGAAATGAATTCCTCCGCCACCAACGTAAATACGTTTGAAACGATCAACTTACGTGATCTACCAGATATACTCTGTCAAACATTCGTCCATTCAAGTTGTCCTATGACTGGAACTCTGTCCAGATCTACATAGGATCGCCAGAATAACCCTTGTACAAACTCCGTCTTCAATTGTCTTTGATCAATTTGATTCAAAACGATAATGCCCATACGGAGAGGTTTTCAGAAAATAAATCTGATCCCGGTCCCTCTGTATTGACAATGGAAATGGTCAAAAACTTTGATAGTCAGTGATTTAACTATGAAGGAAAACATGTGTACAAACAATGGTCGTATTCCCAAATGGAAATCTTATCAATCAATCATCATTACATTTCCTAATTTCCCATTTATCGTTCCCATATATTCATAAATTCCATATTTTCTAAAATTAGAAAATATACGTTATTAACTTTGGAAAACGTTTCCATTTCTGATTCACACATCAATATCTTCCCACCTCTTTCAGTCTCTAACTGTAAACTAGTAGGAGAACAACTTCTCAAGTATAAACCCCGAAGGCCAAAACGAACATCAAATCGATACCCAGAAAGCCATTCAACTCAACTAATTTCCAATCAGTTTCTAATTTCAGTAATTCCATTTAAATTCCTAGTTCAAACCCCAAATTCCTTTATAATATTTTATTTTCAAAATATTTACTTTAAATCAATATCAGGTCACACCCGTGTGCGAAGCACGGGTCTAAACCTTCCTAATGTAAAATTCTCTTTTTTTATAAAATTCTATTCATTTTCCAAATATTTCCTTTTATAATTCTATTTACTTTACAAATATTTCCTTTTTTAATTATATTTATTTACAAATATTTCATTTTATAACTCTATTTATTTCATATGAATATTTCATTTTCAAAATACAATTTGAAAATTTCCTTTTTACATTCTAGTATTTCTTATGGTATTTAAAATACCAACTAAACAGACCAGTGTCACCATAATCAATTACAGGTTTTATATCACATCATATATCACAATATATGAAAGCAACAGTATTATAAATTTTGAGGAATCCAGTTGGATCCCTCCAACCTGTTTCCCTGCATCCACAGATGTTAAACATATAAATAACATCATTTCATTTCAATATGAAGTACCCTGATAAACAGAATCAA
The DNA here is from genome assembly GCA_030737875.1 of Allium sativum. Taxonomy (NCBI): domain Eukaryota; kingdom Viridiplantae; phylum Streptophyta; class Magnoliopsida; order Asparagales; family Amaryllidaceae; genus Allium; species Allium sativum. Next base: position 4,429,407 of record CM060914.1, on the reverse strand, counting down.
TATTTGATTAATGATTTATATATATACCTTTGTCTGTAATTTCAACCAATAAATCGGCAATTGAACCAAACAATCAACACACAACAATCAATCACCATTTATCAATACTAGATTATATTTATAAAAATATAAATTAGACAGAGTTAGTGAGTTTTACTCACATTAAATGTTCATCTCGTTAAATAAGAATAACTATTGGTTGATTCTGACAGACAATTTATTTTGTTATAAATTGTAACGAGCTCCAATTCACTCTGAATCAGTTCTATCGTGTAGCTCCCGTCCATACGATCCTAACGGATCCTGTTTTGTTCAATTTCAATAACGTATGTAAAAGTTATTGATTTTATAAGTTATACGTATTAAATTTAACTAAACATAAATTATATAATTATATATACACAGGTGGACCTTACCAATTGACTTTTCAGCCCATGCACCAGTGTTGCCAAACCCCAAATCCGCATTTTTATAACTTCCTCATTTTAAAAAGGCGTGGCTCCTCACTCGATTATGGCTTTCGAAAGCCAATCCTCTTCAATATTTATATTGTTTAAATTCGTTTTTTTTCTTCTATCCATTGGGCTCACCCACAAACTTTGGCCTAGGTCAATACTACAACCCGCGTGACCTTTCTTCACCGACAATTCCTCAACCTCCTATTGCCAATTTCCTTCATCTACTTTATATCCCAATGCAAGCCATTCTCCAGTTCACGTTTAACATTTTCTTTTAATACCATGTATTCCTCCTTGCTTTAGTAATGCACCAACAACATCGCACCTATATGCTACAAGTCTCCTCACTTTCCTTCCCAAACAATTAAAACTCCTGTACCCTGCTAATGCACGCTTCACTCCAGTAATTCCTCCCATTCCGTTGTGAAGCGTTCTTTACTTCCCTTTTTTATTTTATATTTTTATTGGGCTCTCACCATAACACTTCGGCCCAAATGCCCTCCTAGTCTTCACACACTTGCCAACATGGACAGTACTTCTCCCATTCATGTATAATAAATCCGCCCCTTCTGTGTCCCATTCGCAATGCAGGCTTCTTCCATCTCCAGTTTCCACCCCATGCACCAACGTTTACAACTCAACCGCCTCCATTTGCTTCCACCTTACACTATTTCCCTTACTGAAAACGCAACTCCCAGTATTTCATTTCCAACCCCATTCGTGACCTTGCATCCTTCTTAGACCATAACCAACCATCCATTCTGTTCACTTTTTCTCTTTCATCCAAACAAGCCACCAAACAATCAGCAATACAAAACTAGCCACAAACCACTTAAAAAATATATTATATAATACAAATAGCATAAAACAGCAAACACCCCTTTCATCCAATATTATCGCTATTCACAACAGCAAACAGCATTTGCATGGTGTTTTATTATTAAAAGTTTATAACGGCGAAGTGTTTGCCGTTATAAACTTATAACGGCAAAGTCTTTGCCGTTATAAACTTAAAACGGCAAACAATTCGCCGTTATAACCAGTAGCCTCTGTTCATTCAACCGGACACGAACGGGTTCCAAACTAGCCACGGGGAAGTAAACAAGTCATACCTGGTTGCTCCATGGCTTGTTTAGTCACTGAACAAGCCATTGTTGTTTGTGCTCTTACTGATTACAACGTTAGCCCCTCTTCTTTCCATAATACTCTATATAAATAAAATCTAAATTAGTATTCGGGATCCTCGCTCTTTACCCTCTCATATAACGTTTTGAGGGGATTCATTAATCATGCAATCCTGAAGAACACGCATGATACAGGAGCAAGTTGGTTACATCAATGTGTACTGGGATTTATGAGATAAGGCTTGCATGCCAGGTGCATGGTGAAGTAAGGTGTGTACGGATGGGCGTGAATGGCCATGGCACGGGTAGCACATGAAGGTCAGAACGTGATGGATGATGCTGCAATGAAGACTGGAGTTTTCTGTTGCGTTGAAACTAGGAAGAAGGAGGGCATTAATGTTTGCTGTGTGCGAAAGCAGGATGGATGTGGGATGATGAACCCTTTACTGTTGCATGCTGTGTTCATTATGATGGGAAAGAAGGCTCTCGAAGCGGATGAAAACAAATGGTTTGGGTGGACCGGTTTAAACAGAACGTGAGGCCCAGAATAGCAAAGTATACATATAAATTTATATACATATGAATATATAACGTGAAAGATGGGAGGATTTGTTTGTTGCGTGGAATGAAGGGGATCAGATAATTTTACGCATTCAGTTGCGTTGGATATGATGGTCACAGACTACACACTGGAATCGATCCGGAGCGGTTTTGAAGCACGTTGAATTTATGGCAGAAATGAACGCCTGGTTTAATCGACTGACGCAAAACGTTATTTAACGGTTAACACGCAAGGTGAGTAAATTCACTAACTCTGATCTATTTTTAAATATTATAATGTTGTTTGAATGCTGTGTGATGGTCGATTTGGTAGATTACAATCAAATTGGTTGAATATTATATATCGTTGCATATGTACACATCACCGGTTGGATACTGATTTCATCGATTATAATATTCCCTATTGTGGAATCAGTAATAATTGTTTGACTAACATCTGTGAATGCGGAAACCGGTTAGAGGAATTCAACCGGATTCCTCAACAATTACATCGTTATTTTATTGCATTGTCGGATATAGCAAAAATTATTTGATTGATTATTGCGTGCTTGAAATATCGGAATAACCTTGGACCTTGAAATAACTAGTATCTAAATACCGTAGATTATATTTGGTTAAAATGAATGTGAGTTTTGGGAAAGGGGAAATCTATTTTGAATGGAATTGAAATTTCGATTGGAACTATATATATATTAATTCGTTGAGTATATTGAAAACAAGTAAATTGATTTGCAAACGATGTTTTGAAACAAAGTGTAATAAGTCATTATTAAATAAGTTAGAAATATAAGAATGAAGTTAGAAAAAGAAATGGGAGAATCATTTCAAGGAAAACGATGACATCATTTCAATGTTCGAATTGTGTTTGGAACTAAACAAAACCATTAGGATTTGGATTTTAAATTCGACAATGTCGAATATTGTTAAAATGAATTATTTTTAGGAATTATATATTATATAATTCAGAGTTGGACAAGATGGTTAATATTTGGTTTGAAACAAATAAATTATAATCCTATAGGAAATCAACGTTTAAGTGATAACCTGAGAATAAGATATTTACAATAAATGAAGTTCATAAAGTAGAATATGAAGTGTAAATTTGTGAAATAACTCGAGAAAAAGGATTTTTACCTGTAGCGGTATTTAAAGAAATACTCAAGACTTATGTGATTGACGAGTCCAAATCTATATAGAGGATAATATTCACGTTAGAGAGAATAACAAATGGTTTGCAAATAAAGTTGGTTAAAAAAGGGGAATGTATAAATATTTGAGGTGATAAATTCAAAAGGGAAGTTTATAAATGGAATCCTAAAATATTTTTCCATAATAGGTATTTTCTAAATATAGAAAATAAGAAATATGAAGAGATGGAGACATTTTCCTGACGTTAATAACGTATATTTATAGAATGTGGGAATATAGAATTATACTATTTGGAAACGTTTTCCAAGAAGCGTGAAAGGGGCTAAACGGGTTTTTGAGAAATTGGGAAGATATGGGAAGATTAGAAAATTAGTGTTAAATAAAACTGGCCGTGATTATGTGAAGTTAGTTGAACATTTGAATGAATGTTGTTTTTACTTTGATAGTTAAACAACCGACTATCGAACATCGTTGTCAATACGGAGAGACCGGTTGGATATATTATCTGAAACCACTCCGTATAGGCATAAGCGCTGCGAATTAGATATACTGAGATAAATTGATGACGGAGTGAAATTCAAGAGCTGTTATGTTTGTCCAGTCCCAGGACAACTTGTATGGACGAATGTCTAACAGAGTATTCCTAACGGTCACATAAGACGATCTTTTCAAGGTATTACGTATGGTGGCGGAGAAACTCGTTTCTCTTAGCTTTTATACCTGTAATATTTTTGGGAAGTTCAACTAGTGATTTGACGGGTTTGACGATGTGGCATTCAAAGTGTATGGTGTCCAGATGTTCTAAAAGTTAGACGTAGCCTCAAGCTTCAGAACCAAAAAATGACAAAAATCGGGCAGGCAGCATGGCTATGTGGGTCGCTCCCATTAGGGTGTATAATCACCTATCTAGAGAAATTCGTTTTACTTCTTTAATCTATTCGATGCTGTCCCTTTTCAGGAAACGGTGGTTTGAGCCCAACCATTGGTGATATACATTCGATACACTCAAGGGAAATGAATGGTCAGTCATGTGTGGGCCGGGTTGCAAGACGTTCTTGTTGAATCCAGGTGTATTCGCCTCTAGAGATACACTATCAGAAGGTGGTCCCATACCTTGTCATAGTTGGAATCCAATCTCCAATAAGCGCCCTACGGTTTTTGATTTTATACTATGTATTTAGAGCGTGTGATGCAAGCGTTCTACTATTTGGTTATTTAATTGATTAGACATTATTATAATATCACTGGATTTTGATATCAAAATATTTTGGGTTATACTAAGGTAAAAACCGTCCATGTTTATGTGTGGGTCGGTCTTACTATTATCCTTTTGTTTCAAAAAGGATTTTCAAGGTTAAACCATATGGTTGGAATTTACTCACACCAGTTCCATGACTGACCCAGAGTTTATTTTGTTTATTTTTCCCTAAACTCTTGGGTGCCCAAATTTGTACGGGCAGTCAAGTGTTTCAGGCTTTACAGATACACTTGGAGGAGCTTGAAGCAGGAGCCTTCACTGTTGGTTATTTAGAGTTATTTCTGACATATCAAATGTTATGTTGTACCCTGATATGGTATGTATATACAAAACAGATTTGTATTTCAAAGTTATGTTATATAATATATTTTATTTCGTTCCGCTATGAGATTCGTGTTTACTCTGATTTTGTTCAGCTGTGTTCTTCTTCTTCTTCTATTCTATTAGTTCTATCTTCTCTATCTCATCCACTAATTTCTTTCTATTAATGATCCGGTATTTTCGATGTCTGAACAATCGACGCTGGGTTTTGTGTTGATTTTCAGAGTCGAAAATCCCAGTTCGTTACATTTTTCTCATTCCAAGCTGATAGGATCAAAATTCAAAACTCAAATTACCTTGCAATTGTTTGAGGAGGGGTTTATTATTTTATTGTCGTACAACATTGTCTCTCAACAGTTCCAATATTCTTTTTGTATTGCTTTGTTTAGTTTTAAAGTATCGTATCTTGCCCTGAAAGATTTCGTTCCTCGATGGACTGTTATAGACAAAAATAAAAATACAATCATTTCGAGCGATGTGCCACGATCCCAAAAATATAATAATATAGACTAGTTAACTCATTTCATGGAACCTCAAAATGCTGATACAAGGTGTAATATACTCCAAATAAAAAAATTCTTATTTTCCAGAATAAAAATTACAGTAAAATTTTAAAAATTATACTACATCTCAAAGATCGTGTCTAAATTCGAAGCCAATATTTAATAAAAAAATAAATATATCGTTATGGTTTATAAACGATTCCATAGCGACGATTTTAAAATTTGATTGGGACATATCTCACAATCTATAAGATGAAATCTCCATTTTTCTCTTCGATTAGAAAATTACAGTTAATTAGATTCGAACGATTCTTGTTTCATAGAAATCCGACTTAAAACAGATTATGTATGTTCGTTTAAAGTTCGAATCGCTAAAACTGTCGTGCCATTTTGAGCTCGATTATAATTATAATATAAATTATCCGTTCAACTGACATTTTTAAATAAATTTGTTAATATAATTAAATTCTAAACTGAATTATATATTTTAAATTGTCCAATTCACACAATATTGTGAATTCTATTATTTCCAATTATTTAGGAAATAAATATATTATTCTATTATTTATATTAATTAAATATTCAATACTATTTAATTAAATAACCATTAAATCTCTAAATCACTATTTAAATAATTAAATAAATTAATTATTATACCGTAAAAATATGGGATGTTACATTCTTCCCCCTTATAATAATTTTGTCCTCAAAATTGCTAAGGTAGAAAACAAACCCTATTAACTGGGTTAAAAATTATTTGTTTACTTATTAACTTCAGTTTCACTGTACTAATTAATTCCTCTAATCAGAAATCTTTATCTCATAACTCATATCTGATTTTTATTTCAAAAATCAATTCATTTACTTACATGAGTCAAACTATATTCAAAATCCAACCTTACTCAGTATCGTTCTATTTTCAATTCAATTTCCACTTAACTGGCTTTAATCCAATTCCTATTTGCTTTCACGAATTTCTATTTTAATTCGTTTTTAACTCAAACAATCTTTCCCTCGGAATTTTAAACAGTTTACCATATCAAAAATCAAACCTTCCTTTTCAGGATGCAAAACAACTCGTTTTATCAAAATAATTAAGAAAACAAAATCTTTAGTAGTAATCTATCACTTAGAAACTCGAAAATGAACACCGATGATGTCCGAATCATCATCGGAATTATTTCCCAGCGATCGAAGTGAGTTCAATACTATATCACTTTCAAAACCATTTTTAAACATTTCAAAATATTATTCACAATGCTTGTAAACAATTTAAAATCTCCCAGGATTTTAAAATTCTCGTATATTAATTCCAAATCCATTTATAAACATCTTCCCAAATTTCCAGGGATTTCAATTTCATTTCTGATTTAAATTCAGATTTAATTCATTTTGTAACACTTATACGAATTTTGATTTGTTATTTACATAACTATTTCAATTATAATCTTATTTGATTATAATCACAACCAATACATCCAATATACTATAATATTTCAATATAAATGTTGTCTTTATATCAAAATAACTTTGGGGTAAAATTATTTCATTTACCCTATTTTCAAAACATACTATGTCGTTTTATCGTATTCGAGTTTTTAGAAACCCCTACCGATACTGTGGATCAAACTGATCGACCAAAACTCATAAACAATTCAACAAATAAATCTCCACAATACAAATTATTTTGATAAAATCTACAAATACATTCACTCGTATATATACACACAACTCAATCTAGGGCATTACTAAACCCATCTCTACTGAGTCATGACACAGAGCCAAGGTAATTACTTAACGTTCAGTTCTGATACCATTGTAACGAACCGGGATTTTCGACCCAGAAAATCAACATAAAACCCATATCAATAATTCAGGCATCGAACATTCCAGATCATTAATAGAAAGAAGTTAGAGGGTGAGAATAGATAAGATAGAAAATTAGAATAGAAGAAGAAGAAAACAATAATAACAACCTCAGAGTAGCACGAATCTCACAGCAGAACAAATAAAATATATTATATAACATAATATTTGAAATACAAAACTTATAACTGTATATACATACCATTTCAGAGTATAACACCTAATATCACAGTGGAAATAAATTATAGCTATATAATCCTTAAGCCTCCTCCTCCAGCTCTCCAAGTATCTGTAAATCCCAACTACTTGACTGCCCGTACAAAATTGGGCACCCAAGAGTTTAGGGAAAACAAAACAAAATAAACTCTGGGACAGTCATGTGACTGGTGTGTGTAAACTCCAGCCATTTGTTTAACTTTTAAAATCCTTTTAAAAGAAAGGAAAATCGTAAGACCGATCCACACATAAACACGGATGGCTTTTACCATACGACTACTCAAAATATTCTTTATATCATAACTCTTCTAATATTATAATAATGTCTAAATCAAGTAAATAACGATCTAGTAGAACGCTTTCATCTCACGTTATACATATATAATATACAATCAAAAACCATGGAGTCTTATTTGGTAATCGATTTCCAACTATGACAAGGTATGGAACCACCTTCCGATCAGTGTACTCTAGAAGCGATACACTGGAGTTCAACAAGAACATCTTGTTACTCGGCCACACATGACCGACCATTCATTTCGCTTGAATGATCCAAATATATTGTCACCTTACGGTTGGTATACCAACATAACCGTTCCCGGGAGATACAGAATTGAAAGAAGTAACAAATATGAATATTCTATAGATGGTGAATATATACCCTAATTGGCAACCCACTTAGCCATGTTGCTTGCCCAATTTCTGTCATTTCCTAGTTGATGAGGCTTGAGGTCATAACGTATGTTTTAACAGATCACCCAATTATTTATTTTGAATGCCTCATCGTCATACCTCTTAAATCACAAATTGATTTTCCTAAAAATACCATGGGCATAAGCTAAGAGAAACGAATTCCTCCGCCACCAATGTAAATACGTTTGAAATGATCAACTTACGCGATCTACCAGATATACTGTGTAAGACATTCGTCCTTTCAAGTTGTCCTAGGAACTGACAATCTGAAGGAATTATTTTGTAAATCCATCTTAGGAAATTTCTACCTAGGATCACCCAGAATAACCCTTGTATAAACTCGGTCTTCAATTGTCTTCGGTCCGTTTGATTTGAAATGATAATGCCCATACGGAGTGGTTTTGTGGTGACTTAGATTTCGGGGTCCTTTGAGCTGACTAAATACAACCCAAGTCCAAGCCAAAGAACACAAAAACTTAGGTGTCGAAGAAAGAAAATTAGAGGATGATAAAAGATAATATATAAAATTAGAATAGAAGAAAAGAAGATCACAACAATAGAACCTGAGTAAATACGAATCTCAAAGCGGAACGAATAAAATATAATAGATATATAATCACTTTTGGAATGCAAACTGGATTTGAACTTACATACATCATCATAGTATGACCATACACAATACACCAAAAAATAAACTCTATATATTTAACGTTGATGCCTCCTGCTCCAAGCTCCTCCAGAAAATCTGTAAAAATCCTAAACTACTTGAATGCCCGTACAAATTTGGGCACCCAACAGTTTGGGAAAAACATAGAAAAATAAACTCTGGGTCAGTCATGGGACTAGTGTAAGTAAAAGATTTAAAACAGATTGATTTTAACTTTCAAAACCTTTTGAAAGAAAAGATAACCGTAAGACCAATCCACACATAAATATGGATGGTTTTTACCTTATGATAACCAAAGCATTTTTTGAAAGCATATATGTCTTCTAATATTATAATAGTGTCAATATACAAATAAATAGCAATCTAGCGGAATGCTTGCATCTCACGCTCAACATATATAGTAACAAAACCACGGGCGTTTATTGGATAATGGATATCCAACTATGACAAGGTATGGAATCACCTTCCAATAGTGTAACTCTAGAGGGGAATACACTAGGTTCAACAAGAACGCCTTGCAACCCGGCCCACACATGACCGACCACTCATTTCTCTTGAGTGTATCGAATATATTGTCACCAACAGTTGGGCCCACATAAACGTTATCCGAAGATACAGAAGCGAAAGAAGAACATATATGAATATTCTCTAGATAGGTGACAATACACACTAATGGGAGAAACCCACATAGCCATGTTGCCTGCCCGATTTTTGTCATCTTCCAGTTGTGAGGCTTAAGGTCAGGACTTTACATTTGTAATAGCACATCTTTATTTACTTTGAATGCCACATCATCAAACCCATCAAATCACAAACTGATTTCCCCAAAATCACGGGTAAAAAAACTAAGAGAAACGAATTTCCGCCACCAATCATAGTTTTGAAGAGGTTAACTTACGTGATCTATTAGGTATACTTTGTCCGACATTCATCCATACAAGTTGTCCTGGGACTGGACAAATCGAAGGCACTATTCTGTAAACAGAACAGCCCTTGCATAAACTCCATCTTCAATAATCTCTTACTTGAAACGTATAGATCGAATTGAAGTGGAATTAAACTTCGGACTCTTCGAAATGACAGTGTAAGAGTTCAAGATTTGGTAGTCGGTGATTTAACTATCAAATATATATAATAAAGTGAATAGATTTATTTCCCTTGGGTCTGCTTAGCCTTTCTTAAATAATTCTTTAATTCTTTAATTAACTTATTAATACTTATCAGAAACATAAGTATTTCTTTTATCTTCGGAAATTCTTAATATAAATCTTACGCGATAATCTCACCCTTTAATATACGTTTCACAGCTGAACTCGATATTCAAATCTAACACTCATTTCGATCACAAACTAACACTACCTATCGGATAATGGTGAAATTGTTCAAGTTGGGTATTTTAATTACCTCTCAGACCTTGAGTTGAAATCATTCTTATCTTTAAGATTTGTAGGAGTTTGTTATTCAAAAATATTCGACAAACCAGAGTTTGTAAATCCATTTGATTTCAAATCCTAAACTATTTCAAAACATCAAACATTTACCCAGTTAACTTAAGTAATTAAAACCAAAGAGTTTGTCAAATAAATCGACATAATCCCTTTTTCTTTGATAATTTAATTATCTTTAAAATTAACTTAATTAAGGTGTAAATTAAGTTAAAAATATCATCTTGGATAATTTACCATATTTTAACTTCTATATTTAACGACACCATTATCTTACCGAAACTATTAATTGAAATATTAATTAATTCTAAGTAAAACATTTCTATGTTTAACAATTACTTGTTAAAACCAATTTTTATTAACTGAAACCCAATTGATTAAATAATCAATTTTTTATTTTAATAGTTGATATAATCTAAAATAATCTGGTTAACAAATTTTCAGTTTATCTTTCCTTTTTAAATTAATTAATAATAATATAATTAATTTAAACTAATCACTTTTAATTATTTCTAGAAACAATTATCCAACTATTAATAACTTGAGTAAATTTTTGATTTACTTTACAGAAATTATAGCTTAGCAGTTCATACGGTTTATAGCAGTTTGGATGAGATTCAAGTTGTTAACCACATTTACACAACAACGAAAAAATTCAATATTATCCAAATACGACAACATATATTTACTGATAAAAATATGTCAAACTAACATAATAGCAGAACGGTGTCATTTCTACTAATCAGGGTGTCCAAACAATTCATTAATGGAACGATGGTTATCTCCACTAATGGATCTCAATATTATGGCTAGTGTAATTTAACACACTCAATTAATTAAATAATTAATTGAACAAATGATTCAGATTGAATGAATTTACAGACTTTTATAGATTCATTATAGACAATGTAGGTGTTAATTTAATTCAACACCTAAATTTACGTTTATTACATTACAAACGACTGTTGTAAATAACGCTCATTTTAATTACATAATAAATTGAATTAGAATTGGATTTGAACAGTTAAAACTCGATATCTACGTCGAGTCGCACACACTGTACCGATAGACTTGATTAACATGCTCGTGCCAAATTCCATTCGAATATAATTCAACTATATATATATAAATAAATATAAACATCCATATATATATATATATAATTAAACTTAAATTTAAATTTTATAATTTTTTTTAGAGAATAAAGCCTGGCGTGCGGTCCAAATGTCCATGCTGAAACAAAACGCATGCGCCTATGTACAAAGCATCAGGAAAACTGTTTATTCCGCCCACCCATCCTTCTTTTGCGTTCCATTTTCAGTTTTTTTTCTTAAGGAAACAGGGCCGAAGCCCATAGTTCAGACCCATCTATATACGCACGCACGCAAACCCTCTTTCTAAATTTCTTTTCCTGTCTTTTGTTGTTACTCTTCCCACCACCCTTTTTCATTCTACCGCCTTCTTCTTCTTCTTGCTACCTCCCATGACTTCGTTTTATTCTTTGTAACTTGTTTATTTTATTCCTGGTAGAGGGGTACGGTAGTTACGTAAAGGCATGTTGAGATTAATTAATGAGAATATTTTTATTGGAAAATTTATTCGTGTTATTTTCAACAATTTGTTTTAGTTCATTTATTTGTTCAGTATTTAAGTATTGCATTATATATATACACACACATATATAAAAATCTGGACCGAGATCATTGACAATAGCCCATCCTACTAATGCTTCCGCATCCCATCTTTCCCACATATTTCCACAGCTAGGCACTTCCAGGCAAAACAAAACCCTTCTTAATACACAAACAGTTACATTCAAGGGAACAATACCCTTATAATGAAATTTGTATTCCTGGCCAAGCTTATAATGAAATTTTCAGATAACAATATGGTATGTATATTTAGTTGAAGTAATATGTATCGGTAGCATTTTAATTTTGTTACAGGAAAATGATAACTCGGATTTTTTTTCTTTTTCTCCCTTTACTGCTGTGTTTGCCTTTCCATCAGCAGTGCACTGCGTGGACTGTACACGTGCACAACTCCTCCAGTCGCCGTGAGTTCATTGCCCTCTTTCTGGCAAGTTATACTGCGCTCCAAGATCGCTACCCACACTGGTCACCACTACCCCAAAGCCATTCCTCCGCAAAAATGTTGTTTCAAAAACTCACCACCAAGTGTCAACATACATCGACCTCCCTGGTCTCACTCCAGCCACCAGATCACCTGCCACCACCGCCGACCTAAAGCCTAACCATTTACGCTCCTTCACCCAAGAATTTATTAAACTCGATACGTCTTTCAGTCCGTGACATTGAATCAAAACTAACACCCAAAGATACCGTCTGAAACCTAAATATACCTCGTTTGGTCATCACCGACCACTATAGTTCGTCTGACTCTGCCCGCGCCTCCATCAACCTCCATTTCATCTTCCGTCGTAACAGTTTCCTATTCTATCAACCAGATTTTTGCTATTTTTATTTTTGAACCCAAAATTAACTTTAAATCCTAGCGCATGACATAGGACTGAAATTCCTGTAAATTGTTTTTAAAAATCTCAATTTCAAATGATAGATTATGACTGAGTAACCAAATCTCTGAATCTTGATGATAAATAATTTATAACAAAAATCTAACTTCTCAATATATTTTGCAAAAGTACGAATTTATATTAGGCCAAAATCTTAAAACAATTTTTAGCTTAAACCATATGTGATTTGCAACAATATTGTAGTAAGAATCTCCTTTTGAAATCAATGTATTTGGAGAGTTTGCATTTTTCCTTTCAAGGTATTATTTTATAAAAGAACAAAGCGTTGTGTTTTACAGGCCTTATGTATATATTCTAAACTTTCCATCCATTCCTGGCGTACTCATGAAAGTTGAATCCACCAAAATTAACCCATTCAGAAACATGACTGTATATATATAGGTTTGCATAACAATCAGTAACAATGGGAAAGTTTACTCACTATACTCTATGCCTTTGCTATCTCATTCTCAGGTTTCGGACTTGTGACAGGACAAGTATGGTATATGAATGCAAATATATATAATTAGTAAATAAAAAGAGGAAAAGGGTAATTTACTTACTATACTCATATGTTTGTAATAAAACCAATACTACATGTCACTAACAATTATATATGGGTGTGTACCTAGCATCAGAGACGACAATAGTTATTTAAAGTGAGTTTACTCACACAATGTCCCCTGTTTCTCTGTTTTTGTGCTACAGATTTCCACCATGGTTACTTTCTGGTTTCCCTTTTCATTCTAGTTCCTTTTCTATTTTGTTTTCCATGTTCTATTTCCAAACTTCACTATTTTGTTTTGTTTCCATTCTTATTCTAGTTTTATGGTTGCTTTTTGAAAATGGGATGGCATGTATGAGTATTTATCGGTGTAAGAAACTGATAAAATAATGGGTATTAAATGATATGTATGGGGAAGGAAAGCACGCGTCAGATGGGCATGTTACATCTATGTTGCTAGGTTGAGTAGATATGATACAACTGTATTCAAATGAGGTAGCAGTTGTGTATATAGTTGTGCACTGGTGTGTAGTGTAATTTGAAATGGAAGCATCCTAGGGTATTAGCTAGCTGGTTCAATTGGTTTGCTTCAGTAGAAAAGGTGCGGCTATGTTATATTTGAGGTACACACTATCTTGTACCAACCATGTGAAACAGTTGGTTTAAAAGAACCTTAGCTTCCCAGTAAACATGTCTAGATTGCCTATATGAAACGCCTGTGTACTAAATATACTAAACAACCAAAAACTTGGCTGCCAAGTATATTTTGATCATTAAATGTTTGACTGAAAAAAACGAGTGTCAAGGCTTTTCAAATGTGATTTCTTCCCAGGCCTTGCACATGTATGAACAGAATTGGAAGTACCAAGAGCATGTGCTAAGATGGGAAAGTTTAGGCTTCTGTAGGGTATACAATGGCCATGTGCAAAAAAAATACTGCAATACTAATGCCAATAATCAATGGTGTGTGTCCCCTTTTTCCTTATTGAATAATGCTATATTATATACACACTTGGACCTGATGTAAACTTAAATTTATTTAAATATTCGTATTAGTTACAAGATTAAAAACCAATATCTTGGTTATAGGATTTTTTTAGCACAAAATAAAACGATACAATATCATTCACTGCTTTTATAACCATACATACATTAATCAAAAGTTTTAAGCCATTTCAATAAATATGTGTTTGGAATTTTACTCAATATTTATTATTCATAATTTATTATTTTAAATCAAATTATCGAATTAACCTGTAATAAACGGTATTACAAACTCCGGCAAAAAAACAAAAATAAAACCAGATCGTTACAATCTTCCCCCCTTAAAAGAATTTCGTCCCCGAAATCAAAGAGTAACTAGGAAATTTCATTTGTATTTATATATATAGACTTATACACATATATAAGTCATATACAAACAAATATAGCAAAACACAACATCTAAAGCAAATAGGTTATCTATCGAACATTTCACAACAAGCAATACAACAATACAAACATCCATTAGTCCCTGACTGTAAATCGGTAAGAAAATAATCATCTAAGTATTAACGCCGAAGACCCAAATCAACATCTGATCAATACTCAGAAAATCATTTAACTCAACCAATCTCCTGCCAGGTTCCAATTTTCTTAACTCCATATCTTAATTCCTTATCAACCCATATTTACCCTATTTTCATTTAAGAAAATATCCTTAATTATATTTTAGAAGTAATTTCCAAATCTTATCTACCTCATTGGTTTGAATCAAACTTGTTCCAATACATTTATCTGCTTCAAATTCTCCTTTTTAGCTCCAATCCAGTTTAAAATCTATTCGACTAAACCTTAGCCAATTCTAACCCATTTAATTTACTCCAAATAAATTTAAAAATTACACAATTCCTAATTCCCATTTTGTCTTATTAGGATATTCTATTCTTATACAAACTCAATTTGGTTATATATATAACCATTTCAATTCTTATAATCTTATTTGATTATAATAATATCAATCGACACATCCATTATAATAACTTCAGAAAATTATATTTTTATAACAAAATATAATTTTGGGCAAAATTATTTCATTTAACCAGCCTTTAAAACAATACAGTGTCGAATTACTCTATTCAAGAGCTTAGAAAAACTTTTCGATGCAGTGTTCGACTACTGTATCGACCAGAATTTTTAAACCTCTCGACAAACCAACCAACATAATATAAAAAAGTTTTTATATCAATTAACAAATATGCGCTCATATATATATATATATACACTCAAACTCAATCTAGGGTATTACTAACCCCATCTCTATCGAGTTACGCCGCAGAGCTAAGGTTACTACTCAACCTCGCTCTGGTACCAAATGTGATGACCCAGATTTTGGGGTCCTTTGAGCTGACTATATACAACCCAAGTCCAACCCAAAGAACACAAAAACTCAAGTGTCGAAGAAAGAAAATTAGAGGATGAGAAAAGAAAAGATAGAAAATTAGAATAGAAGAAAAGAAGATCACAACAACAGAACCAGAATAAACACGAATCTCACAATGGAACGAATAAAATATAATAGATATATAATCACTTTTGGAATACAAACTGGATTTGACCTTACATACATCATTAGATTATAACCATACACAGTACAACGGAAAATAAACTCTATATGTCTAACGTTGATGCCTCCTGCTCCAAGCTCCTCCAGAAAATCTGTAATAATCCTGAACTACTTGACCACGGGTAAACTCTATATGTCTAACGTTGAATGCTACATCGTCAAACCCGTCAAATCACAAACTGATTTCCCCAAAACCACGGGTAAAAAAACTAAGTGAAACAAATTCCTCCGCCATCAATCATAGTTTTAAAGAGGTCAACTTACGCGATAAGTTAGGTATACTTTGTCCGACATTCGTCCATACAAGTTGTCATGAGACTGGACAAACTGAAGGCACTATTCTGTAAACAGAATAGCCCTTGCATAAACTCCATTTTCAATAATCTCTGACTTGAAACGTATAGATCGAATCGAAGTGGAATTAAATTCTGGACTCTTCGAAATGACAGCGTACGAGGTCAAGGTTTGATAGTCGGTGATCACAACACCATATATGTTGATTAGGCTGTGTTTTTAGCCGTATCTAAAGCCGTATCAAGAAGTGGTGTGTCTAATTATTAGATACGGCTACCAACCGTATCTCAATATTTTATCATATGGCTTTTAGCCATATCTAAAGTCTAATAAGACACGGTTTTTGACTGTGTCTAATTATATATGTGTGTGTGTGTGCACATATATATATACCCATGTATATATATATATATATATATATATATCATATATGTGTATATATAAAAAAAGAAACTGCATCGCATATGTTTCATAACACAGAGCATACATACCACAAAGTATACACAGGAATAACACAATATATATATATATATATATATATATATACTCAAAGCTTTACAAGGTTTGTCATAACACAATGTGTACATACAAACATATACAATAAAAGGAAACTGTATTAGATTCTCATCGCATTACGAAGTAACAAAAATGAGGTAAAAAGATAACAGCCTGATAAACAGTCCAATCGAGGCCGGAAAGCCCAGTCCAGTCGAGGTCGTGATATAAAGCCCGCAGCCTGATCGTTCCAGCAAAGCACCATAATCTCCAACAGGACTGCCTATAAAATACAAGATACAGTTATTTCAATATACATCATTGATTCAATATACAGCAATGTAGATCGACATTGTAACATTTGGTGACTGAGATGCAAACATGAATACAACAATGGTTCTAACAGTGAAAGCTTCAGTTATTAAACCCATCCGTGGTGACTGAGATGCAAACATGTGTTTGTGTAGTCGATCAGTATATGTCTCAAAAAAGAATGAATACACATTGTAAACCCAAAAGAAGAATCACCTGAAGTGTTAGTCTATCTGCACCGGTAGTTTGTACCCTAGCATACAGAACATCCTCCTATACACACAAAATGGAACAAATAAATGAAAAGAATATTCAAGATGTGCACACAAGTACATGTCCATTCAATTCTTATGTAAGATACTACGTAGAGATAAGTGTAAAATAATATATACCTGCTCCAATGTCTAAAGATATCGAATCATCATCGTCGGATGACACACATACTTGACTTTCTGATTAAGAATTTACTGGGCGATCCACTAGATGGCTGCATTTTAACTCACGTGCAGGGCCAGTAATCCATGCTAATTAGTTTTATTCAAATGTCGAATGCCCGTCCACTTAACCTTTGGAAAAAGATGCTTTCACTTGCAACTTTCAGTTTCTTTGAAGTAGACTGTGTAGTGTAAGATTATTTACACTAAAGTCTCTGCTACAAAGTAAGGGAAAAATTGCTAGTGAAAGCAGCTTTTTACTAAGGTTAAGTGCAGCAGCATCCGACATTTGAATAAAACTAATAAGCATGGATACCCGATCCTACACGTGAGCTAAAATGCATCCACCTGGTGGATATCCTATTAAAATATTAACCAGAAAGTCTAGTAATCATCCATCTACCAAAATTTTCAACAAACCTGTAAAAATATTTTCATTACAGTTGTTATCTCTTAAAACAGAGCAAGTTTGTTATAAGACAATCCAATTTAAATTTCAAACATACGGCAAACAAACAGTCAAATGACGAAGAAATCATGGTTAAATATTGAACTATAGAATTATCCATTTGCTCAGTTTAAGAAATAGACAACTTTTAGTTGCTAAATAGTTAAACTAAAAATCAGTGACAACTTGTACATGACCGTGGTTACTACATTTCGGATTCAACGTGGCAAGCGATCTAAAGAACATATCAACAAACCTGTTAAACTCATTTTTATTTCTTTGTTTCATGGATAAATATACCGCAATCTAAAATTATACCATACATGTTTCAATTCAATTCAATTGAAATAGCTAACACACTAACAACCAGCTAATTAACACACTAGTACCATACATTTCTGATTCCAGGGTATAACAACCAGCTAACACACAAGTACATACAAAATCAATTGAAATAGCTAACACACTAACACAAAGTAGAAATCAGCTTACACATGAAGACTTAAACTTGTTCCCTAATCCCTACTATCAGGCAAGCACAACACAATTCAATTGAAACAGCTAACAAACTAACACAAAGTAGCAATCAGCTAACACGCAAAGACTTCAACTTGTTCCCTAATCCCCACTATCACGCATGTAAAACACGATTCAATTGAAACACATACCTGCGGTGAATGAAGGGCTACAGAATAAGGTTGCTGCGTCGAAGGAGAGGGTTGTTTACTTGTTCGTCTCTGTCGGTAGAGGAGATTCCAAAGAAAGATGGAGGCAAAATTTGGTGACCGAAAACCCTAATTTGGGTTTTCGGTCACCAATGAAGTAAAACAGAGAGAAAATGGAGCGGCCAAAATTTTAATTTGGAGTGCCTAATGGGTGCACAATATGATACGCATTCGATTTAGCCAAAAGCCGTATCAAATTAACTGATCCGCAACTTCATTGATGGACGGTTAGATTTTGGGTGTTTAGGGTGGTGTGGATCGCAAAAGGTGGTTTGATACGGATCTTAGCACTATCAAATTTGATACGGCTATAAATCGTAGTTTACTTCCGCATCTTGGTGTGCCAAATTGGCTGATATGGTGTAGTGGATTTAACTATCAAATATATACAATAAAGTGAATAGATTTATTTCGCTTGGATCTGCTTAGCCTTTCTAAATAATTCTAATTAACTTATTCATACTTATCTAAAACATAAGTATTTCTTTTAACTTCGGAAATTCTTATAATAAATCTTACGCAATAATCTCACCCTTTAATATATGTTTCACAGTTGAATGCGATATTCAAATCTAACACTCATTTCGAACACAAACTAAGACTATCTATCGGATAATGGTGAAATCGTTCAAGTTGGGTATTTTAATTACCTCTCAGACCTTGAGTTCAAATCATTCTTATCATTAAGATTAGTAGGAGTTTGTCATTCAAAAATATTCGACAAACCAGAGTTTGTAAATCCATTTGATTTCAAATCCTAAACTATTTCAAAACATCATTGATGTTTTGAAACATTTAACCAGTTAACTTAAGTAATAAAAACCAAAGAGTTTGTCAAATAAATCGACATAATCCCTTTTTCTTTGATAATTTAATTATCTTTAAAATTAACTTAATTAAGGGGTAAATTAAGTTAAAAATATCATTTTGGATAATTTACCACATTTTAACTTCTATATTTAATGACACCATTATCTTACCGAAACTATTAATTGAAATATTAATTAATTCTAAGTAAAACATTTCTATGTTTAACAATTACTTGTTAAAACTAATTTTTATTAACTGAAACCCAATTGATTAAATAATCAATTTTTTATTTTAATAGTTGATATAATCTAAAACAATCTGATTAACAAATTTCCAGTTTATCTTTCCTTTTTAAATTAATTAATAATAATATAATTAATTTAAACTAATCACTTTTAATTGTTTCTAAAAATAATTATCCAACCATTAATAACTTGAGTAAATTTTTGATTTACTTTACAGAAATTACAGCTTAGCAGTTCCAACGGTTTATTGCAGTTCGGATGACATTCAAGTTGTTAACCACATTTACACAACAATGAAAAAATTCAATATTATCAAAATACGACAACATATATTTACTGATAAAAATATGTCGAACTAACATAATAGCAAAACGATGTCATTTGTACTAATCAGGGTGTCCAAACTATTCAGTAATGGAACGATGGTTATCTCCACTAACAGATGTCAATATTACGGCTAATGTAATTTAACACACTCAATTAATTAAATAATTAATTGAACAAATGATTCAGAGTTTACTGAATTTACAGACTTTTATAGATTCATTATTGACAATTTAAGTGTTAATATAATTCAACGCATAAATTTACGTTTATTACATTATAAACGACTGTTGTAAATAACGCCCATTTTAATTACATAACAAATTGAATTAGAATTGGATTCGAACGGTTAAAACTCGATATCTACGTCTAGTTGCACACACTTTACCGATAGACTTGATTAACATGCTCGTGCCAAATTCCATTCGAATATATTTCAACCATATATGTATAAATATAAACATCCATATATATATATATATATATATATATATATATATATATATAATTTAACTTAAATTTAAATTTTAAACTTTTTTTTAGAGAATAAAGCCTGGCGTGCGGTCCAAATGTCCATGCTGAAACAAAACGCATGCGCCCATGTACAAAGCATCAGGCAAACCATTTTTTCCGCCCACCCATCCTTCTTTTGCATTCCATTTTCAGTATTTTTTCTTAAGGAAACAGGGCCGAAGCCCATAGTTCAGACCCACCTATATACTCACGCATGCAAATCCTCTTTCTACCTTTCTTTTTCTGTCTTCTGCTGTGACTCTTCCTACCACCCTTTTTCGTTCTACCGCCTTCTTCTTCTTCTTGCTACATCCTATGACTTCTTTTTATTCTTTGTAACTTGTTTATTTTATTCCTGGTAGAGGGGTACGGTAGTTACGTAAAGGCATGTTGAGATTAATTAATGAGAATATTTTTTATTGGAAAATTTATTCGTGTTATATTCAACAATTTGTTTTAGTTCATTTATTTGTTCAGTATTTAAGTATTTTATTGTTTATATATATATATATATACATATATATCTGGACTGAGATCATTGACAACAACCTATCCTACTAACGCTCCCGCATCCCATCTTTCCCACATATTTCCACAGCTAGGCACTTCCAGGCAAACCCGAACCCTTCTTAATACACGAACAGTTACATTCAAGGGAACAATGCCCTTATAATGAAATTTGTAATCCTGGCCAAGCTTATAATGAAATTTTTAGATAACAATATGGTGTGTATATTTATTTGAAGTAATATGTATCGGTACCATTTTAATTTTGTTATAGGAAAATGGTAACTCAGATATTTTTTTCTTTTTATCCCTTTACTGTTGTGTTTGCCTTTCCATCATCAGTGCACTGCGTGCACTGTACACATGCATAACTCCTCCAGTCGTCATGAGTTCATTGCCCTCTTTCTGGCAAGTTATACTGCGCTCCGAGATTGCTACCCACCGGTCACCACTACCCCAAAGCCATTCCTCTGCACCATCAAGCATCAACATACATCGACCTCCCCGGTCTCACTCCAACCACTAGATCACCTGCCACCACCACCGACCTAAAGCCTAACCATTTACGCTCCTTCACCCAAGAATTTATTAAACTCGATCCATCCTTCAGTTTGTGACATTGAATCAAAACTAACACCCAAAGATACAGTCTGAAACCAAAATATACCTCGTCTGGCCATCACCGACCATTATAGTTCGTCTGACTATGCCCGCGCCTCCATCTACCTCCATTTCATCTTTCGTCATAACAGTTTCCTATTCTATCAACCAGATTTTTGCTATTTTTATTTTTGAACCCAAAATTAAAATTAAATCCTAGCGCATGACATAGGACTAAAATTCCTGTAACTTTTTTTTTTAAAATCTCAATTTCAAATGATAGATTCTGACTGAGTAACCAAATCTCTGAATCTTGATGATAAATAATTTATAACAAAAATCTAACTTCTCAATATATTTTGCAAAAGTACGAATTTATACTAGGCCAAAATCTTAAAACAATTTTTAGCTTAAACCATATGTGATTTGCAACAATATTGTAGTGAGAATCTCCTTTTGAAATCAATGTATTTGGAGAGTTTGCATTTTTCCTTTCAAGGGATTATTTTATAAAAGAACAAAGCGTTGTGTTTTACAGGCCTTATGTATATATTCTAAACTTTCCATCCATTCCTGGCGTACTCATGAAAGTTGAATCCACCAAAATTAACCCATTCAGAAACATGACTGTATATATATAGGTTTGCATAACAATCAGTAACAATGGGAAAGTTTACTCACTATACTCTATGCCTTTGCTATCTCATTCTCAGGCTTTCTCTGGTTTCGGACTTGTGACAGGACAAGTATGGTATACGAATGCAAATATATATATAATCAATAAATAAAAAAAAGGAAAAGGGTAATTTACTTACTATACTCAAATGTTTGTAATAAAACTAATACTACATGTCACTAACAGCTATATATGGGTGTTAACCTAGCATCAGAGACAACAACAGCTAATGGTGATCAAACTATGTTCTATAGATTTCCACCATGGTTGCTTTCTGGTTTCCCTTTTCATTCTAGTTCCTTTTCTATTTTGTTTTCCTTGTTTATTTCCAAACTTCACTATTTTATTTTGTTGCCATTCTTATTCTAGTTTTATGGTTGCTTTTTGAAAATGGGCTGGCATGTATGAGTATTTAAGGTGTAAGAAACTAATGAAATAATGGGTATTAAATGATATGTATGGGGAAGGAAATCAAACGGCAGATGGGCATGTTACATCTATGTTGCAAGGTTGAGTAGATATGATACAACTATGTTCAAATGAGATAGCTGCTGTGCATATAGCTGTGCACTGGTGTGTAGTGTGATTTGAAATGGAGGCAGCCTAGGGTATTAGCTAGCTGGTTCAATTGGTTTGCTTCAGTAGAAAAGGTGCGGCTATGTTATATTTGAGGTACACACTATCTTGTACCAGCCATGTGAAACAGTTGGTTTAAAAGAACCTTATCTTCCCCGTAAACATGTCTAGACTGCCTATATGAAACGCCTGTGTACTAAATATACTAAATAACCAAAAACTTGGCTACCAAGTATATTTTGATCATTAAATGTTTGATTGAAAAGAATGAGTGTCAAGGCTTTTCAAATGTGATTTCTTCCCAGGCCTTGCATATGTATGAACAGAATTGGAAGTACCAAGAGCATGTGCTATGATGGGAAAGTTTAGGCTTCTGTAGGGTATACAATGGCCATGTGCAAAAAAATACTAGAATACTAGTGCCAACAATCAATGGTGTGTGTCCCCTTTCTCCATATTGAATAATGCTATATTATATACACACTTGGACATGAAGTAAACTTAAATTTATTTAAATATTCGTATTAATTACAAGATTAAAAACCAATATCATGGTTAAAGGATTTTTTTAACACAAAATAAAACGATACAATATCATTCACTGCTTTTATAACCATACATACATTAATCAAAAGTTTTAAACCATTTCAATATATATGTGTTTGGAATTTTACTCAATATTTATGATTTATAATTTATTATTTTAAATCAAATTATTGAATTAACCTGTAATAAACGGTATTACAAACTCCGGCAAAAAAACAAAAATAAAACCAGGACGCCACAATCTTCCCCCCTTAAAAGAATTTCCTCCCCGAAATTAAAGAGTAACTAGGAAATTTCATTTGTATATATATATATATAGACTTATACACATATATAAGTCATATACAAACAAATATAGCAAAACACAACATCTAAAGCAAACAGGTTATCTATCGAACATTTCACAACAAGCAATACAACAATACAAACATCCATTAGTCCCTGACTGTAAATCGGTGAGAAAATAATCATCTAAGTATTAACGCCGAAGACAGAAATCAACATCAAATCAATACTCAGAAAATCATTTAACTCAACCAATCTCCAGCTAGGTTCCAGTTTGATCCCGGTCTCTCCGTATTGACAACGGAAATGGTCAAAAACTTTGATAGTCAATGATTTAATTATCAAGGAAAACATGTGTACAAACAATGGTCATATTCCCAAATGGAAATCTTACCGATCAGTCATCATTTCATTTCCTAATTTCCCATTTATCGTTTCCATATATTCATAAATTCCTCATTTTCTAAAATTAGAAAATATACGCTATTAACTTTGGAAAACGTTTCCATTTTTGACTCACGCATCAATATCTTCCCACCTCTATCAGTCTCTAACTGTAAACTAGTAAGAGAACAACTTCCCAAGTGTAAACCCCGTAGGCCGAAACCAACATCAGATCGATACCCAGAAAGCCATTCAACTCAGCTAATTTCCAGTCAGTTTCAAATTTTAGTAATTCCATTTAAATTCCTAATTCAAACTCCAAATTCCTTTATAATATTTTATTTGCAAAATACTTTAAATCAGTATCATGTCACACCCGTATGCGATGCACGGTCTAAACCTTCCCAATGTAAAATTATCTTTTTCTATAAAATTCTATTCATTTTCCAAATATTTTCTTTTATAATTCTATTTACTTTACAAATATTTCCTTTTATAATTATATTTATTTACAAATATTTCCTTTTATAACTCTATTTATTTGATATGAATATTTCATTTTAAAAATACAATTTGAAATTTTCCTTTTTACATTCCAGTATTTCTTATGGTATTTAAAATACCAATTAAACAGACCAGTGTCATCATAATCAATCAAAGGTTTTATATCACATCATATATCACAATATATGAAAACAACAATATTATAAATATTGAGGAATCCAGTTGGATCCCTCCAACCTATTTCCCTGCATCCACAGATGTTAAGCAATATAAATAACATCGATTTCATTTAAATATGAAATACTCTGATAACCAGAATCAATATTTGATTAACGATTTATATATATATATATATATATATATATATATATATCGTCATCTATAATTTCAACCAATAAATCAGCAGTTCAACGAAACAATCAACACACAACAATCAATCATCATTTATTAATACTAGATTATATTTATAAAAATATAAATTGGATAGAGTTACTGAGTTTTACTCACATTGGACGTTCATCGTTAAATAACGATAACTGTTGATTAATTCTGACAAACAATTTATTTTGTTACAAATTGTAACGAGCTCCAATTCACTCTGAATCAGTTCCATCGTGTAGCTCCTGTCCATACGTTCCTAATGGATCCTGCTTTTTCAGTTTCTATAACGTATGTAAAAGTTATTGATTTTATAAGTTGTACATATTAAATTTAACTAAACATAAATTATATAATTATATATACACATATGGGTCTTACATTTGACTTTTCAGCCCATGCACCAGTGTTAGCAAACCCCAAATCCGTATTTTTATAACTTCTTCGTTTTGAAGAGGCGTGGCTCCTCCCTCCTTTATGGCTTTCGAAAGACAATCCTCTTCCATATTTATATTTTTTAAATTCGTTTTTTTCTATCCATTGGACTCACCCACAAACTTCGACCCAGGTCATTACTACAACCCGTGTGACCTTTCTTCACCGACAATTCCTCAACCTCCTGTTGCCAATTTCCTTCTTCTACTTTATATCCCAACGCAAGTCGTTCTTCAGTTCACGTTTAACATTTTCTTTTAATACCATGCATTCCACTTGTTGCCAATTTCCTTTGCTCATTCAAAGATGATAGGATCAAAATTCAAAACTCAAATTACCTTGCAATTGTTTGAGGAGGGGCTTATTATTTTATTGTCATACAGCTTTGTCTCTCAATAGTTCCAATATTCTTTTTGTATTGCTTTGTTTAGTTTTAAAGTATCGTATCTTGCCCCGAAAGATTTTGTTCCTCTATGGACTGTTATAGACAAAAATAAAAATACAATTGTATCGAGCGATGTGCCACGATCCCAAAAATATAATAATATAGACTAGTTAGCTCATTTCGTTGAACCCTAAAATGCTGTTATAGGGTGTAAAATACTCCAAATTAAAATTTGCTTATTTTCCAAAACAAAAATTACTGTAAAATTCTAAAAATTAAATTATACCTACGTCTCAAAGATCTTATCTAAATTCGAAGCCAATATTTAATAAAAATTGAATATATCGTTATGGTTTATAAACGATTCCATAGCGACGATTTTAAAATTTGATTGGGACATATATCACAATCTATAAGACGAAATCTCCATTTTTCTCTTCCATTAGAAAATTACAGTTAATTAGATTCAAACGTTTCTTGTTTCTCAGAAATCCGACTTAAAATGGATTTTGTATATTCATTTAAAGTTCGAATCGCCAAATTACGAACTGCCGCACCATTTCGAGCTCGATTATAATTATAATATAAATTACACGTTCAACTGACATTTTTAAATAAATTCGTTAATATAATTAAATTATAAACTGAATTATATATTTTAAATTGTCCAATTCACACAATATTGTGAATTCTGTTATTTCCGATTATTTCAGAAATAAATATATTATTCTATTATTTATATTAATTAAATATTCAATATTATTTAATTAAACAACCATTTAAATATCTAAATCACTATTTAAATAATTAAATTAATTAATTATTATATCGTAAAAATACAGGACATTACAAACCACATTGGAGGTAAGGCACATTTATCGATGATTTGTCGGGGTTGGAGAATCTCTGTGTTAGGCGTCGAGTTTGATTGCGACGCATATGTTCTTGATTTCATAAGATACGGTTTAATTCTTGGATGGATTAGTTAACCATATATAGAGTCATTCTAGATTGTGAGAGGAGGGTCGTTAGACTTCTGACTTGCCATGGAAAGACTCTCGAGATTTCTTATGGCCCCAAAAGGGTCTGTCATGCTTAGTCTCCTAGAACCTCTTGATATATCTATCGAAGATTTGCGATCTGTACCAATAGTTGTGAGTATCTTGATGTTTTAATGAGAGTCGGGGTTTACCTCCAAGGCATGAGATTGGTTTCCACATATACTTGGTGGACAATGCAAAGCCAGTTGAATTGCCTGTGTGACATGTGACTCCTAAAAGAAAAGAGGGAACTTTGTAAGCAAGTAGGGGAGCTACTTGAGAAGAGGTTTGATAGGTGAATCATATCATAACAAGAAACCTATTGAAGACAGTCCTTAAGGAAGCCAATCATTCTAAGACGACTATTCATTCAAGAGGCGATAAAATGTATAGAGTTTGAGGTAGTGGAGCCAAACTTGCGAGAGGAAGTGAAAGTAGAGAAGGAAGAAATGATTGGACGAGTTCCGACTTGCATACTTGGATCGGAGGTTAAGAAATTGTGCAACAAAGAAGTGAAGCTAGTAAGAGTGTAATGGGGAAAGGGCCGCGAAAACGCTACTTGGGAGGCTGAAGGCGAGATTCGTGCTTCATATCCTTTTCTTTTCGAGAATATGTTCTTAACTTCTTTTTCCAAGATTTGAATTAATACTTGTATCTATCATTTGAATATCTCCTATCGATCGAGTCTTTAGGTGGAAAACTAATTAATGTAAACATGTTTTTGAGACATGTTATGTTTGATGGATGCAAGTGTTTGCTAGTGATTGCTCGTAGATGCATATACACACACAATAGGCACTAGATTGGCTCAATCACTTACATATTGCAAATGGATGTGTGTATATTTCAAATTTTTATAGATGAAAATGGGTGTATCGTTACATTGATGTTGCATTTGGATGGATGATTGTGCATACATATAGAACTTACATGAACTAGGATGATTTGCATACATTTTGGTTGCATGGCACAAACATACATTGCATTATGGAGGTCAACTGAATCAGTAGACCGCCTGATCTTTTGCATTAGTTTACGGACATATACACATACTATTTCATATGTTCATAAAAGCATTAGAAATTCCTTAAGGACAATAGATGCCAGTGATTGCTAGATGAATGTATGTTTGTTAGATGTTAGGATATACGTTCTTCTTAACTTAGAGATTTCGGGGATGA
This sequence comes from Allium sativum, assembly GCA_030737875.1. NCBI lineage: Eukaryota > Viridiplantae > Streptophyta > Magnoliopsida > Asparagales > Amaryllidaceae > Allium > Allium sativum. The sequence goes on along the minus strand of CM060914.1, from coordinate 4,401,406 downwards.
AATTCATTGAGTAGGGGAGAATGTAACACCCCGAAATTTTAACCACACTAAAGATGATGAATTAAAGAATAATTAATGTAAAATACACTATTAACAATGAATTAAGGAAAACATAATTAAATATTCAGAATTAAGTAAAATGGACCGTGCCATTGCATTCATCTCGGAATTCTGGTCAACATAGACAAAAAGTTTGTGTAAAACGGAGTTCGTATGAAGGAGTTATTAAGGTTTGAAGTTTGTATGCATATAAGGAGAATATATATTTATAAAAATTAAACAAAAATTCAAAACCAGAAAATCCAACGTGCAAACAAGGAAAGGGTAACCCGTTTGAGGTCGACCCGAGACCCTGGTGGGTCGACCCAGGCTCTTGGGGGTCGACCCAGGGTCGACACCCATAAAGGGGGGTTAAACCCCCCCTCCCGGTCAGATCTGGACAAAATTCAGATTTCGAATGTGGACTTGTTCGTAGCTTGGTTCGTTGCTTCTAGGCTATAAAAAGGACCCTAAATCTAGGTTTTATTCACCTAAAAAAATGGTGGCGATGGCGGAGCTCTGCTGCAACGTAAATTGAATGGGATTTTCTTCTCCAGATCCAATTCAGCAATGATTATTTAAATTCAATGATTGCTATAACAACAAATCCAATGTGTAACAAACCGTCTTTTTGCCCAATTCTCGTTGTGAAGCAACCTGAACTTCCCCGGTCTCCGAAGAGAAGAGAAAGAATGAATTACTTTGAGGACAAGACAGATCAGAACGCAGACAGAAGAACATTTCATTGTTTATTACAACAATTCATCAGATTACAAGAATATACAGAGTATAAACAAATAATATACATTATAAAATATCAGAGATTACAATACATTACATAGCAGTGGAAAATAATACAATACACAACTAGAAGGAGATATACGGATACAAAGCTTTCCAGATATCGTTCTAGCTGTAAACTAGGATCCTGTGAATATAAATCTACAAAACCAAAACTACTAGCTGCCCGTGTCAAAATAAGGGCACCCAAAGTTTAGGTTAAAACAATAAACTCCAGGTCAGTCATGGGACTGGTGTGAGAACAAAAACAGTTATTTAAAACTTTACTTTAAATTAGATATATCAAGGGACCACGCCGTATAACACGGAACGGGTTTCCTCCCAAGGATACTAGTGCATATAACAAAACAGCGCAATGCTTTTTGGAAAAATGAAGCTATTATAAGACCCAGGTCCTATCACACAATGCAACGCAAGCCGGGGGATAGGGTTTTCCCTTATAATAGGCAAACATTCTTAGTACGTTTAAAACAAATCATTTGATACTATTATAAGTGCATAGTGTATAAAACAACTTCAAATCATAAGTATCAATCATAGACGGCATGGGTACCATATATCATGTGATCGCCATACTAGTTCTACAATTAAAACCGCAAAATCACGTATTTGGAAATTGGATCTCCATCTGTGAACCGAGGCAAAAGATAGTCCTCTACCGATTCGAGACTGTCTAGCCCGAGTATCAGGATCAGAACGCATCGACCCTTGGATCGTCAGGGCCGGTCCACCGATGTGGATTAAAATGCCTGAACACTACGTTTCCCCGCCCTTTAGGGCGTAAATGAGCCAACGAATGACTCCATCGGCTTCACATAGTCACCGATATATCCGAGGCGCCTTGCAACAGCAACAACCATATAAGTCAAACTCGTCAGGGCGTGTAAAACCACTGACGCCACTTCTAGCTAGAAGGAAACGCATGCCCTCCCTGAGGTCCTCTCCCGTTTCTAGTTCACAACCGGGGTGTGAGGCTCGCGAATTAACGCTACACAAAGTTGTGCCACACAGGCTGTGCTTTGATCATCAACCACAAGACCTTGCTTTGCAACAGAAGCCTTGATCATTTGCCACTTAGGCATGCCACACAGGCAATTCACTCCATGCGTTTGATATCCATCAATATATAACCCCTGAGCTCGTACGTCTCAGAGAAGGGCGTTAAGCAAGAGAATAAATTCTCCACCACCAAATAGATATATATTTAATAGAAATCAATCACACAAAATAAAATCCAATGTCAGACACACAGTCCATTTACAAGTTCGTTCTGGGTCTGAACGAAACAGGAGGCACCTAGTACACCGCATATCCATCGATCTCCAAGTACGTCTGGACGATCACCAACTGATTCTCTCCTCTTGGGTGTACGGCCCAATCAAGATCATCATTAATTATCCAAACGACGTGAAGACCTCCGGTCTTCAACCATCGTCTTCATCTTCGACACCACGTCGAATTAGTTATTCGGAATGGGATAAACCCGGTCTTTCTGAATAACTCGCGTATATAATAAAAAAGTGTTACACAAACATAACATACGCCTCATTCCAATTCAGAATATTCTTTTATTCAAATATTCTTATACTTTGGGAAAGGTTCCCATTAATTTTATCAAAGATAAATTCTTTAAATTTATTCTTTAATCTCCTTTGAATATCAATTCAAACTAGTCGGGATTAGCGAACCACACCGAAGTAATCATTTATTTTAATTTCCCAATCCCAACCTATTCATCCCATGAAGTAAAACTGGTAATACTTCATATCTAACACCACAGTGTTATCGGTAAATTCAATTACCATTTCACGTTCAAATCTAAATAAAGATTTAACTATCGCCTGGGGTAAAAATGGTGATACTCCATTCTCGATCTTTTCAATCTAATTAAAGATTCATTAAAACTCCACTTAGTTTTAATCTTTAACTGGGTTAAGGAATCAGTGTCATTTAAAACACGGTTCACGATAAACCCAAAAATCAATACCAATTCAATTCCAATTAAATATTATTTAATTGGTACACTTCATTAAATCTAAATAAAAGATTTAATCTTTTTCTCAACTGGGCTTAAGAACAGTGTTAATGAAGACACCATTCACGAGAAACCCAAATCACATTTGATACTATAATACAAGGCTCTGAATAGAAAATATATCGGCTTATTTTCCATATCAAATTCTACGACCAACAAATATCGTATTGGAAATAACGATATAAATATATCTTTCAAATTCCCATAACAATACTGTATAATCACGGAATCCAACATCGAAATATTCCAAAGACAATTTCGATTCAAATCCACTTCCACTTTATATATATGGGAAATTCTGGTTATTTTCAAAGCCAATTCAAATTCAATTTATTTATTTCAAAAATAAATTGATTTTAATTCTAGTTCAAAACTAGTTCATTTCGATAAAAATCTATTTTTATCTTTTCAAATATGGAGTTTTCCACCCCAATTCTTCACAAATCATTTCTTATGATTTTACACAAATTATTACTATTTTTAATAATTTTATCAAGGCCCGCACAGTCGATTTCCATCAACGGCCATCGAACTGCACTTACAACGACCTTTTCCAAATTTGATTTGGACATAATTCCAAATCCAACCGTTAGATTTCTAATATTCGTCAGAAAGCTCTTTTCGATACGAACCCAACGGTTCCGGTTTTAGGAGAATCCGACGGTCGGATCTCCCGCAATATCCATTCACAGTCAATGGTCGAAATTCACGAACAACCACAGCGCGACGCGTTCTATTCGGGCCATTATATAATATATATAATATATACTTCGTCGATTTCCTTTTAAAACGTATTTTATAAATCGTTTTAAACTCGTTTTCGAAACGATTTCAACTTCATTTTCAAATTCAAATCAAAATTGAATTTTTCAATTAAAATTCGTTTTAAATTCATTTCAAATTGATTTCAATTCAAATTGATTTCTAATTCAATTTCAGTTCATTTTCAATTCAATTCGAATTCATTTCTATTAAATTTCAATTCGAATTCATTTCTATTCAATTTCAATTCAAATTCATTTCTATTCAATTTCAATTCGAATTTCAATTCTATTCAAAATATCATATTTTGAAATCACTTTCGATATTCATTATAAAATGAATAAAATCGATATAAATATCGTTCACGTCAAAATGGCGTCAATCTAATCAACACGGCTTCATATATTTCTATTTTCAAATATTCTATTTCAAATATTTCTATTTAAATATTTTATTCAAATAGTTCTCTTCAAATATTCTATTTCAAAACTGGAATGAGGCCCAATCAATTACCATAGATTTTATTTCTATGGACTTCCATACAACGAATGTATATATCAACAACGACAAATAATCAACCATCATCCAAAGTGCATTCTACACTGTATAAGCATCAATTATAAATATTCAGCGCTTATAACAGTCTGTCAATCAATCGATCGACATACAACTGATTATTGGGATTAGTGTACGTCATATATCATCCCAATACCCGTGTAGGGTTTCAAACAATCAAACACAGATTTTATTTGTGCAGTTGGGCGATGTGTAAAATTTATCGTCCCAATCAATATCAGTCAAATGTGTGTATATAAACAAATCATCCGATTTGTTTATTTTTATTTCATTTCATATACACATTAAAAATTCTATTTTTAATTATAAAATATTTTCCACTATAAAATATTTTATTTCAACCATATAAATATTTTATTTCATTTCACATCACACAATCAACTACACATCGAAATCAAGCAAACAAGCATACAAGCCGTCCATGGTCTGTGGACGACGGGTGTCGGGTGCTACTAAACACCGTCTGCATCCTAGTATATATTTTCAACTAGAAATGAAATTTTAAAGTGAGAAGTTCTCACAGAGGGTTCCACTCCGCCGTGCTTTGCTTTTGAACTGCTGAACCGTCTGGATCTGCTTGAAATTCTATTGCATTCTTTTCACGCTGTTCATATATAAAAATTATATTTTTATTGCTTCATTCAATAAATAAAAATCATATTTTTATTTCTAATTCATATATTTTTACAATGCTTCTTTCTATATAAAAATTATATTTTTATATTTCTACTTCTCATATAAAGATCGAATTTTTATTTTATCTCTATAAAAATCAGATTTTTATTTCAACAATTATATAATAAAAATTATATTTTTCTTTCACTACATATATAAAGATCAAATTTTTACTAGTTATATAATATAAAAATCGTATTTTTAATATGCCACTAGTATAAAAATTATATTTTTAACCTTTCTATGATATAAAAACCATATTTTTATTCTTTCTATAATATAAAATTCATATTTTTATTCTTTCTATAATATAAAAATCACATCTTTATTATTTCTATAATATAAAAATCACATCTTTATTATTTCTATAATATAAAAATCACATCTGTATTATTTCTATAATATAAAAAGCACATCTTTATTATTTCTATATAAAGATCTAAATTTTCTAATTAAAAATCTAAGCTTTATATTCTATATATATATATATATATATATATATATATATAAAGAAAATGATTTCATATAAATGAGAAACAAAACTGATTTATATTTCTAAATCTAATTACTTTAAGTAAAAACAAGGAAAAAAATAAAAATAAATTAAAACTTACAGCTTATTTGGATTTCCAGAAGTGGGAGAAGGGTTTCACGTTGTTGAGGAGAGGGGAGGATGAGCTCGCGGGTCCTGGTGGGTGTCGGCAGTCTCGTTCGGGGGGGGGGGGAGGGGGGGTCACGACGCGTAGAAGGGGAGAGAGGGAGAAGAAGGGGGTCGGGTTCGAGCCGGAGGGCGCGCTCGCGCTGAAGGGGTGTGGTGGCGCTCCAATCGAGGTGGCGCGGCTGTTCTCCGGTGGAAGAGGGGCCTGGGGATTCATGGATTGGAAGGGGATTGACAAGCATGCGAGAGGGGAGGGAAAGGGGGTGGAAGAAGGGCGGCGGCGGCGGCTCCCTGACGTGGTGCGCGGCGGTGGACAGGCTGGAGGAGGCGGCGTCCTCTTCCTTTTTCTTTTTTTTCCTTTTCTTTTTTTTATTTCGATTATAAATGAAGACAGGGGAGAGGGTGAGAGAGTCAACGGGGGATTATATAATATAATATATATATTTAATTATTTTAAATTCTAAAATGCAACTTTTATTTTCGACCTCGAAACGAGACCCACCGCCTATCGTCCATAGCTAATTACCCCCATTCCGAACACAATGGGATATGTATCGTAGGCTGATTTGATCGCTTCGATCAGCTTTCGTCAAAATCAAAATATAAATCTATATATTGAATTTTAACGCGCATTTCAATTTACCGAGGCACATACGAACTCGAAAAATTCCAGAAAAATATTTTCTAGCTTCGTATTGACGATACGGTCCTAACAAAACTAGTTTCGTCGAATTCTGAGACCTATTGAAAAATGGTCATTTTCCAGTCGATTAAAATCAACTGAAACTGGTCAAACGCATTTTCCTTTGCCATGCTCTCATATTGATTCAGAAAATTATAAAAATTGGAATCTAGCAATAATTTGACATCACTGATCCAACAAAAGTGGTTTCGTCGAAATCCGAGGTCGTATGCAAAAATTGCATTTTTAAAGGCTAGAATTCCATAGCGACTATTCTGAATTTTCAACTGGGCATATCTTTTGATTCCCGCTATGAAATTTTGATTTTTCGGATTCATTGGAAAGATACTCTCAAATAGATTCAATTATTTTTTGTTTCGCTAAATTCCGGTTTATTTTGAATCCTGTACATTCATTTGAACTTTGAAATCGAATTATCGAACTACCGTGCCATTTTCAATTCCTTTTATAATTTAAAATAAATATTTATAATCTAACGACGACGTATATAAATATATACGTTCGAATTCTATTCAAAATAAATTTATCGTTGATATTATTTAAAATAATTCATTTTAAATATTCAAAATTCACTAAAATTGCCAAAATAAAAATTTTAAATTGGCTCAGAATTTCCGGGTAATTACAATCTCCCCCACTTAAAACTTTTCGTCCTCGAAAAGGAACGAAGCCGAAAGTTGTTTCACAATTCAACTCAACTTCCGGTATTTTCACTACGGCTTAAGTTCTTCAACTTTTCAGTTTCTAAGAACTTTTCAAATTTTTCAAAAATTTGGCTAACACCCTAAATTTTCGAAAAATTTCGCCATAACCTCCCCTGCACCGGGGACTTCGGGATATTTCATATAGCCTCCCATGGCCTTCTTCAATCCAAAAGAAAAAGAAAAAGCCAAGCGGCTAGCCAATCGGCTCATAACATCATCATCACCCAAACAAAACAGTAAATTATGGTAAACATGTACCTATTTGTCGGGCAAATAATTTTATTCTTCTGCTCTAGCCTCTTTGCAATGACCTGTTCAATGTAAGTACATGTACATGCATGCAAATGCGATAAATTTTCAATAAAATTCACTATTTGGTTCAATTTGGCTAAAGGTTCAACATTCTAATTAATCAACCAATAATCAAACCACACAATCAGCAATCAATTAGTTTATTTGCTTTTCAAATTCATAACTTTGGTATATAGTCAAAAATCACATTTTTGATGCCAATTCACAACAATAAGCCCTATCTAATTTTGGTTCTCACACCAGTCAATAGGAAATATACAGAAATCCCACTTTCGAAACTCGAACATGATTATTGATGATGCGATCGCTATCATCAGAATTATCCCCGAACGACTACAGTGTGATTCTATATCTATTCAGCATATTAAAACTTCAAATACACGCGGATCAGACGTATACTAAAATCTCTATATACCTGATAGTCCAAATCAATATAAAATAAATAATCAAATACGAATAATTGATTTAAATTCTCAAAACAAAACTTGTTTTCAATTTTTATTTTAAAAACATTACTCTTCACACTCGTTCTATGATACTACTGATCCCATCTCTAACAAGTCATTCCCATTGGATATTACTAATCCAATATCTGATGAATTCTTTCGTATGGTTCTAATGTGTCTTGTTCTCTGAGATTTGTAAACCAAAGCTCTGATACCAGCTGAAGCGACCCGAACTTCCCCGGTCTCCGAAGAGAAGAGAAAGAACGAATTACTTTGAGGACAAGACAGATCAGAACGCAGACAGAAGAACATTTCATTGTTTATTACAACAATTCATCGGATTACAAGAATATACAGAGTATTAACAAATAATATACATTATAAAATATCAGAGATTACAATACATTACATAGTAGCGGAAAATAATACAATACACAACTAGAAGGAGATATACGAATACAAAGCTTTCCGGATATCGTTCCGGCTGTAAACCAGGATCCTATGAATATAAATCTGCAAAACCAAAACTACTAGCTGCCCGTGTCAAAATAAGGGCACCCAGAGTTTAGGTTAAAACAATAAACTCCAGGTCAGTCATGGGACTGGTGTGAGAACAAAAACAGTTATTTAAAACTTTACTTTAAATCAGATATATCAAGGGACCACGCCGTATAACACGGAATGGGTTTCCTCCCAAGGATACCAGTGCATATAACAAAACATCGCAATGCTTTTTGAAAAAATGAAGCTATTATAAGACCCAGGTCCTATCACACAATGCAACGCAAGTCGGGGGATAGGGTTTTCCCTTATAATAGCCAAACATGCTTAGTACGTTTAAAACAAATCATTTGATACTATTATAAGTGCATAGTGTATAAAATAACTTCAAATCATAAGTATCAATCATAGACGACATGGGTACCATATATCATGTCGCCATACTAGTTCTACAAATAAAGCCGCAAAATCACGTATTTGGAAATTGGATCTCCATCTGTGAACCGAGGCAAAAAATAGTCCTCTACCGATCCGAGACTGTCTAGCCCGAGTCTCAGGATCAGAACGCATCGACCCTTGGATCGTCAGGGTCGGTCCACCGATGTGGATTAAAATGCCTGCACACTACGTTTCCCCGCCCTTTGAGGCGTAAATGAGCCAACGAATGACTCCATTGGCTTCACATAGCCATCGATATATCTGAGGCGCCTCGCAACAGCAACAACCACATAAGTCGAACTCGTCAGGGCGTGTAAAACCACTGACGCCACTTCTAGCTAGAAGGAAACGCAAGCCCTCCCTGAGGTCCTCTCCCGTTTCTGGTTCACAACCGGGGTGTGAGGCTCGCGACTTAACGCTACACAAAGCTGTGCCACACAGGCTATGCTTTGATCATCAACCACAGTACTTTGCTTTGCAACAAAAGCCTTGATCATTTCCCACTTAGGCATGCCACACAGGCAATTCGCTCCATGTGTTTGATATCCATCAATATATAACCTCTGAGCTCGTACGTCTCAGAGAAGGGCGTTAAGCAAGAGAATGAATTCTCCGCCGTCAAACAGATATATATTTCCTGGAATGGTTTTCGAAGATATATTCGATCCTGGTCTATCTAGGTAATAAGTGTATTTAAAACAATAGTTATGGATTATACATGATTTCGATTGGCACCTCCTTCCACATCATTACTAACGTAATTACAAAACAAAGTTGGATTCATTTACGTTTCAAAAGATCCCTTACCATTTTAAATTCTTCTTTTCCAATCTAGTATTCAAAAAATTTCCAACCTTATTTTCAAATATGATTCTTTATTCAACGTTATCATTCTATAAATCTTCTTAATTTACAAAGCTTAATTCGAATTTTAAGTTTCGATTCACAATAATTCAACAATTTTGATATTTCCAATATAAGTTTAAGTAGAGTTTAGTCGACTTATATTAGATATCCATTTGCAGGCCTGGCGAAACACTATCAGAATCTAAATGTAAATGGTTTAATGGTTTCGGATAATATTCGTCCAGCCCTGGAAATTTCATATCGAATATTCGAAGATTAACTCTACCTACACTCGCTTCTTTTAAAATTTCAAACTTCCAATGTCTTATTTTAAAATTAGAAAATCCTTAAATAAAATTCCATACCAAATAATTTAAGTTCCCTAAAATCCTTCAAAATATTTAACAAAATCATTTCGCAAAAGTTTGTTATTTATAAACCTAAACCTTGGTTGTTCAAAGAATGTTAAAATTTACACTTAATAACGTTACATTTATGCTTTAACTGGCCATTTAAATCAAATCGATCCAAATTTATTCAAAATTCAAATATTTCAGCTTTAATCACTTTTAGATAATAAAATAAGATTTATCAAAAAAAATCCACATTTTATATAATTTATATAAATTTGTTTTATTCGCTTTCCATTATGGTCGACGAACTGCACAAATAACGACCTTTTCAAATTTTGTTTTAAACATAACTTGAAACCTGTATGTCGAAATTTGAAAATTTCTTTTCAAATCAGAAGTTATTATTAATAGAAATCCGACGTTTTCGTTTTGCGTTAATCCGATTCAAATTGTTCAAGTTATAGTCGTTCGAAAAATAAAAATCGAAACTAAAGAAATGTCACTACGCGATGCGTTTAATTCAACTAAAACAATTTATATAATCTGCTTAAAACCCATTCCATCGTAATCTTAATTTTCGTAACTTACATTTAAATTCACATCCACAATTTCCCAAATCTTTTTCCGGATTATATTGACTTGATATACTTCTTTCCACGGCTTATTCAAAACATTTTCATCGAACTTGACTTAAAATTTGATCCAACTGCTAATGATTTATAATAGTAAAAATATCATTAAGGTTTATTTCAATTAGATCTAACTTTTTACGTATTTCAACTATATTACAAAAAATATTTTTTGTTCATTTTTGAGTTCAAAAAATCATATTTACTTCAAAACATCCTTTCAAATTTCCAATACCCATTTCAATTTAAATCGAAATAATATTTTTAAATCTCATTCAATTACTTACATTTAATCGTTAGAATGGTTTACATACAACCAATGTTGAATGCATATTCCAAATCATTTCAATCCATATTTCAACTAGCTAAATTTCCAAAATCACTCTTCGGAACATCGGTCGGTCATTTAAATTTCAAATACTTGGGAAAAAAAATTAAGTTAAATTTTAAAAAAAAGTTCTAAATTTTTATTTTTATTTTTTTTGCATAGAAAGGAGATTCAACTCGGTCATCTGCATAGTCACACAACTATGGTGCGTGTGTTCATACAATCAAAATCAACCATATAATCGAACATATAGTAGACATGGAAACATTCATTGTCAATACAACCATTCAAAACAACCAATTAGTTTCGCGCAAGCGTTGCATTAATAAAGCTCAAAGTGTTTCAATGACATGTCACCCATTTCCGAATACGTACTGCACAAAATTTGCAAACACGTGTTATAGCATTGACGTGTCTATTCATTTTAAATTTGCAGTTATGGCAACCGTGTCTACAAATTCTATACGTCATTTTCATAACTAATGCTCAACCATTCATGCAGCCAAATATCGCGCATATTCATCAAAATACTCGGTGTAATGAAAGTTTAAAATCATAATAAAATTTATTTTTAAAGGTTCTCACCTTCATGCTTTCCAATATTCACTGTCAATGATCCGTGCTAGCTACTAAAAATCGATGGAGGAACACTATGACTTCGCGGACGCCTCTATACTCACGCGCACGAATCTTTCCGAAAATTCACGTGTGAAAATACCACCTTGCTTCTTCTCACTAAAGTTACTTATGTTTCACACGAACTGACTGTATATTATTTCTTTCTTCAAAGAACCGACAGTTTTTTTAGAAGGATTGTAGACTGTTTTAAGGAGCAAACAAACCATTTTTTTCTTACTAGAAGATCATCTACGAGTTTAGGAAATGAAGGCTCACGGGTTCAGGAAAGTGAAGCACATGGGTTCAGTCGGTGAGAGGCGCTGCGACTTCGTGGAGGAGTGGTGGTGGTTGCCAGGCGAGGAAGCGTTCAGTTTTTTCTGTTGAAGTGGAAGGCGAGAGTTTTAGAGAGGAGAGAGGGTGGGTTTGCCGCAGATCTGGGTGGTGCTTCTTGCCAAGGTGAGTCTTTGGCAGTTGACAGTGGTCAGGGGACTGACGTCGGAGGCGGACATGGGTGGTGTAGCTGCGGCGAAGGTTGGTGAAATGAGTGGTGGGGGCTGAAAAAGAAAAGATGGCAAGTTGACTGATTTTTCAGGGGAGCTAACAGGGTTTGGTGAGAGAGGACCGCGACTTGGTGGTGGAAACTGCGTGGTAGCGGAGGAGCATATGGGTGGCTCGAAGGTGAAGTGGTACGGTTATGGTTGGTTCGAGGGGTTGAGGTGATGGACGCAGTGGAGATGGACGGCAGAAAAAGGGCGGAGCTGATCTTAAAGGGTGAAGACGCGGTAGAGTGGAGAGAGAGGTGGACTAGAAGCTGACGTGAAGGTATAGGGTATGTGGAGCTTGGAGTTGAGGAGGCGTAAAGGGGAACGGTTACAGTAAAGTTTGAATATGCATTACTTTTGGGAAGGAGAAGTTGCGTGCGCTATTGGGTTTGTAATACTTTTGAGGACAACAAATAATGAAATGGTGAGAACCGAAAAATGAGGTGAATGTTTCCCTTTCCCTTATTTAAAACTTATATTCCTATATGTTAATTTCAGCTTAAAATAGACACTGGCACACCCATTCTCTGGCATAAGGACACATAATTTTCCATTTATTTTATATTTTAAATCAACCAATGCATGTTTAACAAAATGACCTTATTTATTTAATTGTTAAATTTTGATTTTTAGCTACACCTTGATAACATTTATATTTATAACCAATTCCAAACATTTTAAGTGCAACTACCACACATTACATAATATATATACTATATATTTTCGAAATTATACAAACAAAATTTAGAACTAACAATTTTAAGAAAATTTACATACATATCATATGCTGTAAAATTTCATCGAACTCCCATATGTTATCAAATAATATATTTTAAAAAAAACTGTATATGTACTTATGTTACCAAATGTAAATCAAAATAAAATTTTAAATATTTACAAATCCAAATCTTATGATACAATCATCATAAATCTTAAAAATTCGAAATATAATATCTTTATACTTTATAAATCATATTCTTATATTAATAAAATATCGGTTGTTAAAGTTTAGAAAACATTAGTACAAAATAAATTATAATCAAACATATCCTTAAATAAATTAAATTTTAAAAATCGTAGTTATAAAACAAAATAAGATATTTATCAAACCAAAATATAAAAGCTTATTAAATTAATATTTGCATTTAAATCTTATAAATTTTAAAATTTTATATATACAAAACCCAAATTACACAATATAAATCCCATTTAAATTTAGTTAGAACTTGGGTTGTTACATTCACCCCCCTTAAGGCTTTTTTCCTTGAAAAGGGGAAATGGTTAGTTTTTTAAACCTATACGAATTTTAAACCAATGCCCTTTATACAGTTTGGAAACATATTTCAAAGCTTTAGAATAAACAGACTCAGATATCACATAAATGCAAAGAATACCTATTATAGTCATCCAAAGGTCATATTATAAAGTCATCACAGTCAGTATACAAAATGTATCCATACCCTAGTACATTCTACCTACTTAAGGTACTCCAAAATGTATACCTATCGAGGTACTAGTCCCAAAAATTTGTCCTAGCCCAAAACATCTTAGTGCGTCTAAGCACTTAAGATAACCATACATACTATATAAAAGGATCCATGCAATCATCTACTAATCATCTCACGTATCTGATCCATCGTCTGATGGACCAGATATACTAATCTCCTATGGTTCTTCTTCTTCAAATTCTTCCGGTTCTTCCGCCTCAAACTCCTCCTCAAACTCTTCCTCAAATTCTTCCTCATCATCAACCATAACGCCATCATCGTCAATTCCCATATCTTCATCCACTATGAGAACGTCATCCATGGCCACGAAATCCTCCTCATCTACTAGCGGCTTTATCTCCTCCTCATCACTATCTGAAGATAGGGTATGGTCCTCCGTCGGGTTAGCATCCGACGATGTCTCCATAACCTCATGTTCGCCCGGATCATTGGAAATATCTACAGGAGAATCCTCTGGATCTGATCCAGAGCTGCTACTGCTGGTATTACCAGTAGGGAAGAACTGGGCTACGTACTGTTACACACTAAGGGGTCTGACATGCTAAAAACAAAGAAAAATCTAAGCTTAGAAATCATCGAAATTTATTATTAAACCTAAGTTTATATAGGTTATCATTCACCATTCCCATTTAAACAAATCAAGTCCAATTGATAGGATTATGCAAATTAAGGGTGTATTTTCTTATCTAATGTATTCCAAAATCCAAAAAATAGTTAAGGGACTTAAATTCACATCATTCCTATTCTTTATTACCAAACAAGAATTCATTATTAATCCAAAGGTTTAGTGAAATTTTCTTAAGTTAACCAAATAATTCATGTTAATTCCTTATTAAGTGTTTACACCCAAAAATCTCCAAGTATTCAAAAATGGTTAAGGAGTTTTCTTAAGTTTTTACTAACCAAAGTCATTATCATTATTATGCTAAGTGGTTTATGAACTTTACTTAAGTTTTAATGCAAGTCCAACATTTCCTAATTAACCCTTTTAAGGTTTTCATACTTAAGTGATTCATCCATAGCGTCAAGAAAATATTTATAAATTCAATACCTCCTTACTAAATTTTTAGGGGTTTTACTTAATCAACTTATGGCAACTATACCAGGTTCCTAATACTTACCAATCCAATACTTAAATTTTGGGTTCACCACTCTTTATTTTAACAACTTGGTTTCACGATAAAAGATGCTTTCTCAACGTAATATCCTAAATCTCATTCTAGGGTATTTCTAACCCTATCTCTAATGAGATGTTATAATTCTGATGAGTCCTAATCTTTTGTTCAAATATGTCGTACCTCACAGCTTTGCATAACCAAAGCTCCGATACCAACTTAACAACCAGCCTTTTTGCTCGATTCTCGCTGGTAGTTAAACCAACTAAAATCATTCACAAAGACGGATAGTTATAAGTACTAACATACTTGAACACAAATAACAGGACTTTTATTTCATTACAAAATTTTTACATCAGAATTACAAGGAATCGGAATATACCATTAGCTCAGTGAAAACACAAAACGAATGCTCTCAACGGAAGAAGTGCAATCTAAAACCTAACACTTAGCATGTTCGCGCTTCATCTAGCAAGCAAGGCAGCTCCAAAACTGAAACAACTCATATACTAAACCTACAAACTAAACTACTGGTTGCCCATGCAAAAATATATGGGCACCCATAGTTTAGGTGCGGGAAACAATAAACTCCAGGTCAGTCGTGGGACTGGTGTGAGAACTCAAAACAGTTTTTATACAATATATACGATTTATTTTAAAGTTGGGGGTTTCACCGGACCACGCCGCTATCGCGGAACGGGTTTACTCCATGTGAATACCCGAGCATGGAAATTCGCAATGACTTTGAAAAAAAATGAAGCTATCATAAGCTCGTCCCATATCACACAATGCAAGCGCACACCAGATGGGCGAGTTTTATCTTATGATAACCAAAAATGCTTTCATACGTGGTAATCCTCTACTAATACTATTATTAGTGCATAGTGTTGAAAAATCATTTCTCAAATAAATATAGAATCATAGCCCCATAACCCCAATTGATTATATTGCTATATAGGTATACAATCAAAATCGCATGGCTCGTATTGGATATTGGATTTCCAACATGATGGTTCCTGGCACGAAAGATCAGTCGAGGACACGAAGCTAAGTATCTCCTGGTTAACATCCAGACAACAGACACCAAATACCTAGCGCAAAAGTATATATCCCGGATAATATCCAGACATCGGACACCGTATATACTTTATTCCCTCAGGTTTCGAAAAATGGATCCATTCGCCGAAGCTGTCAAATTTCAACAGAGTTTATGTATATGTACACAACCTAACTGCCAGTTTACCATCAGTCCGGGGTGCAAGGTTCATCGTGGTCACGATATACACAAAGTTACGCTCTAATAAGCCATGCTTTGATCGTCATTTAGCTCATTTCATAACTCGAGTGTGCCACATTATCCATTCACCACGTGTCACTGATTTCGATTAATACATAACCTCTAAGTCCATATGACTCAGAGTCGAGAATACTTCCATTGCCATAAATTCGATATGTATTAACATAAATCAGTGCTACGCAGTTCATTAGAATGTCAAACACACAATCCATACAATTCTGATGTGGGTCTGAATGGAACAATAATCCGAAAATCTTCAAATATATTCGGATCTCATGCCAGTTATAACCCCGTATTTGGGTGATCGGCCCAACCGAGACATTGACAATCAATCCAAGCAATTCGAAGATTATCGGTCTTCTCTTATCGATTTCAACGCCTTTGATTATTGAAACGTAGTTTTATTTCCTGGAATGGTTTTCGAACATATATTTGATCCCGGTCTTTCCAGGTAATAAGCGTATTTAAAACGATAGTTATGGATTATACGTGATTTCGATTTGAACCACCTTCCACATCATTGCTAACGTAATTACAAAACAAAGTTGGATTCATTTAAGTTTCAAAATATCCCTTACCATTTTAAATTCTTCTTTTCCGATCAAGTATTCGAAATTTTTCCAACCTTATTTTCAAATACGATTCTTTATTCGTCGTTATCATTCTATAAATCTTCTTAATTTACAAAGCTTAATTCGAATTTTAAGTTTCGATTCACAATAATTCAACAATTTTGATATTTCCAATATAAGTTTAAGTAGAGTTTAATCGACTTATATTGGATATCCATTTGCAGGCTTTGCAAAACACTATTAGAATCTAAATGTAAATGGTTTATGATAATATTCGTCCATCCCTGGAAATTTCATATCGAATATTCGAAGATTAACTCTACCCACACTCGCTTCTTTTAAAATTTCTAACTTCTAATGTCTTATTTTAAAATTAGAAAATCCATGAATAAAATTCCATAAGAAATAATTTAAGTTCCCTAAAATCCTTCAAAATATTTAACAAAACCATTTCGCAAAAGTTTCTGATTTATAAACCTAAACCTCAGTTGTTCCAAAAAATGTTAAATTTTACACTTAATAACTTTACATATATGCTGTAACTGGCCATTTAAATCATATCAATCCAAAATTATTCGAAATTCAAATTTTTCAGCTATAGTTGCTTTTAGATAATAAAATAAGATTTATTAAAAAAATCCCACATTTTATATAATTTATATAAATCTGTTTTATTTGCTTTCCATTACGGTCGACGAACTGCTCAAATTGCGACCTTTTCAAATTTTGTTTTAAACATAACTTGAAACATGTATGTCGAAATTTGAAAATTTCTTTTCAAATCAGAAGTTATTATTAATAAAAATCCAACGTTTTCGTTTTGCGTTAATCCGATTCAAATTGTTCAAGTTATAATCGTTCGAAAAATAAAAATCAAAATTAACAAACTGTCACACTACAACAAATATACCATATTACAACGGTGCAAAAACGTTGTAAAAAGTTTTTACAACGGTGGAGCCACCGTCGTGTATTAAGAAGTTGTAATATACTTATATCTTTTACAACGTTTCTGCACCGTTGCAACACCGTTGTGAAATAGGGTATTTAACAACTTTTACTCACCGTTGTAGAATGATTTATTACAACTGTTTTGCACCGTTGTAACTGTTGAGTATAACAATATGATTTTTATTTAATGATACATTACATCTCGTATAGAAATAAATATTTATATTACATAAAATGATATTGCACAGAATTTGATATTCAAACAATTATTTTATTCAATTAAATATTTTATTTCATTATTTGAAATAGTACAACTTTATGATCCCACTATTGTACAACCATCTGTTATATAATACAGTCAATTACATACATACATTCCTCATTATAGACTGCTCATTCAGTACACTCAGTTACATACACACTTTCATGTAAATATACACACTAACACACACCGAATCTTTATATGCTCCAGCATCCAGTTCAGTCACTTGTATACCAGTCACGTAAAGATTGTGAATCATGGAATTAAAGCGAACCCTGAAAGAATAAAAAGATTCACAGGAAAAAAGGGATAAGTGTCATTGGCATTCAAAAAATGTTAAAAATGCCACTATGATGCTCCGGATTAAAAACTCAGCAAGTTAAAAGTATAATTACATCCTTACTGATACATTGTTTCCTTTGCTGTCGCCTTACTTTCCAAACATTTAAACAATGAAAACCAAGATTTGAGTCATTGATTCTTACCATGACATAGTATTCAACTCAATATGATCACATCAACTAACAAAACAAAATCTCATAACACCAGGTTTACAAAGCTGCCATATCGAATAACCAACACCAGATTAAACCAATTTAAATTCTGTGACCTACGAATTTGCCTCAAAAAAGAAGAGAGAAAAGAAAAACAGAGAATATACTCACTGAATCCGCCCTCGACAAGGTAATTGAAAGTATGGCCATCGCAGTTGTAGGTAAACTTGGTGTTCATTGCCGGAAGTTTCTGCAAACATTGGAAGGCGATGCTGGTGAAATTTCCAGTGAATTCAGTGTACTCCGCAAGTATAATCATACCTCGAGCTACGAAACTATAGATCAAAGTTTGATGGGGCATAATTCTGATATTTCACGCACAGATCCACGCACAGATCCTTCTTCCTTTCGCTGTCGCTTGCAGATCCACGCACAGATCCACGCATCCTCTCTGAATACTTACAGATCCATGCACAGATCTGCTTTCTCTCCCCCTACAGATCAAAATCGCTTTCTCTCCTCCTATGGATCCACGCACAGATCTTCTGCGCAACCCATGACCAATAATATCCCAACCGAAGCCTGAAATCTCTAAACTTGCCTTCGATTGTAGTACCAGATCGCTGATTTACTTTGTGAAGAAAAGAAAGAACGAGATGACGGCGAGATAGAATAATAGGCGGCGTGGGTTTAAGAAGATAAAATGATTTCTGAAATTGTGTTACCGTGAAAACGGAGAAGGTCTGATGGAAAAATTAAGGAAATACGAGCCAAAAAATTACTTTGGAGCCAAATATTCGCGATGGAGCCAAAACGAAAATTTTAGATCTGGAGCCAAAACGAAAATTAAGCAGTAAAGGTGAAGTCCACCTTTTGGCCTTATTTAAAGCTCTAACGTGTTACGTTATATTGATGATTACTCCTTGTAGTTAACAACATTTACTTGAAAATTGTTATAACATAATAGCAGTTAATAAATGTTTGCAATAGAAAAAATTAAATAGTTGTTAAAAATTCTTGTTAGTCATTATTAAATAGTGGTTGATAATTATTAAATACTAATTCTAATTATTAATTACGTATAAATGGTTTAAAATTGTTAGTCATTATTTACCAATTATTAATTATTTAATATTAATCATGATTATTACTAAATAATTAAAATTGTTTATTATTTAGTCATTATTACTTATTCATTCACTATTGTATAATTAAAATTATTTATTATATAGTCATTATTATTTATTAATAGTTATTATTATTTATTACCTATTTCTTCAAAGTTATAATTGAATTCCAACTATTAAAAGTTAATTATTATGTAAATTTTATTGATTATATACTATTAAATATTTAATAGTAATTTTATTATTAACTATTAAATGTATATGTCACCTAAATATTAATTAATAAGCAGTTAACATTAACTATTAAACATTAAATTACCACTTATTAACTATTAATTATTTAATAAATATTATCGATTCCTAAGTTTATTATTAATTATTAATTATTATTAAATATTAATATAATTAGTTATTAAATATAGATATTATAAACATGAAGTTTGTAATGGGCATCTATTACAACTAACAAAACAAAAAGTTGTTAAAAATATGTTTATTACAACTTTAGCGAATACCACCGCTGTAAAAAAACCATTTATTACAACGGTGATTTTACCACCGTTGTAAAAAACCATTTATTACAACGGTGTCTTTACCACCGTTGTAAAAAACCATTTATTACAACGGTGCGTTTACCACCGTTGTAAAATTAAAGTTGTAATATGGTGTTTTTGTTGTAGTGTCACTACGCGATGCGTTCAATTCAACTACAACAATTTATATAATTTGCTTAAAACCCTTTTCATTGTAATCTTAATTTTTGTAACTTACATTTAAATTCACATCCTCAATTTCCCAAATCTTTTTCCGGATTATATTGACTTGATATATTTCTTTCCGTGGCTTATTCAAAACATTTTCATCGAACTTGACTTAAAATTCGATCCAACTGCTAATGATTTATAATAGTAAAAATATCATTTAGGTTTCTTTTAATTACATTGAACTTATAACATATTTCAACTATATGCCAAAAAATATTTTTCGTTCATTTTTTAGTTCAAAAAATCATTTTTTACTTCAAAACATCCTTTCAAATTTCCAATACCCATTTCAATTTAAATCGAAATAAGATTTTTAAATCTCATTCAATTACTTACATTTAATCATTAGAATGGTTTACATACAATCAATGTTGAATGCATATTCCAAATCATTTCAATCCATATTTCAACTTGCTAAATTTCCAAAATCGCTCTTCCGAACATCGGTCGGTCATTTAAATTTCAAATATTTGAAAAAAAATTAAAGTTAAATTTCAAGAAAAATTCTAATTTTTTTTTGCATAGCAAGGAGAATCAACTCGATTATCCGCATAGTCACATAACTATGGTGCGTGTGTTCATACAATCAAAATCAACCACATAATCGAACATATAACAGACATGAAAACATTCATTGTCAATACAACCATTTAAAATAACCAATCAGTTTCGCGCAAGCGTTACATTAATAACGCTCAAAGTGTTTCAACGACATGTCATCCATTTCCGAATACATACCACACAAAATTCGCAAACACGCGTTATCGCATTGACATGTCTATTCATTTTAAATTTGCAGTTCTGGCAACCATGTCTACAAATTCTATACGTCATTTTCATAACTAGTTCTCGACCATTCATGCAACCAAATATCGCGCATATTCATCGAAATACTCGGTGTACTGGATATTTAAAATCATAATAAAATTTATTTTTAAAGGCTCTCACCTTCATGCTATCCAATATTCATCGTCAATGATCCATGCTAGCTGCTAAAAATCGATGGAGGAACACTATGACTTCGCGGACGCCTCTATACTCACATGCAAATATCTTTCCGAGAATTTACGTGTGAAAATACCACCTTGTTTCTTCTCACTAAATTTACTTGTGTTTCACACGAACTGACTGTTATTTCTTTCTTCAAAGAACCGAAAGTTTTTTTTCTTAGAAGGATTGCGAACTGTTTTATGGAGCAAACAAACATTTGATCTTTTTTTCTTTTCTTACTAGAAGATCATCTACGAGTTCAGGAAAGGAAGGCTCATGGGTTCAGGAAAGGGAAGCACACTGGTTCAGTGGATCGGAGGCGTTGCGACTTCGTGGAGGAGTGGTGGTGGTTGTCAGGCGAGGAAGCGTTCAGTTTTTTCTGTTGAAGTGGAAGGCGAGAGTTTTAGAAAGGAGAGAGGGTGGGTTTTCCACGGATCTGGGTGGTGGTTCTTGCTGAGGTGAGTCTTTGGCAGTTGACAGTGGTTAGGGGAATGACGTCGGAGGCGGGTGTGGGTGGTGTAGCTGCGGCGGAGGTTGGTGAAACAAGTGGTGGAGGATGAAAAGGAAAAGATGGAGAGCTGACTGATTTTTAAGGGGAGCTAACGGGGTTTGGTGAGAGAAGACTGCGACTTGGTGGTGGAAAGTGTGAGGTGGCGGAGGAGCAAATGGGTGGCTCGCGGGTGAAGTGGTGCGGTTACGGTTGGTTCGAGGGGTTGAGGTGATGGACACGGTGGAGATGGACTGCAGAAAAGAGGGTGGAGCTGATCTTAAAGGGTGAAGACGCAGTGGAGTGGAGAGAGAGGTGGACTGGAAGCTGACGTGAAGGTATAGGGTATGGTGGAGCTTGGAGTTAAGGAGGCGTGAAGGGGAGCGGTTACAGTAAAGTTTGAATAGGCATTATTTTAGGGAAGGAGAAGTTGCGTGCACTATTGGGTTTGTAATACTTTTGAGGACAACAAATAATGAAGTGGTGAGAACCGAAAAATGAGGTGAATGTTTCCCTTTCCCTTATTTAAAATTAATATTCCTATATGTTAATTTCAGCTTAAAATAGACACTTGGCACACCTATTCTCTAGCATAAGGACACATAATTTTCCATTTATTTTATATTTTAAATCAACAAATGCATGTTTAACAAAATGACCTTATTTATTTAATTGTTAAATTTTGATTTTTAGCTACACCTTGATAACATTTATATTTGTAACCAATTCCAAACATTTTATGTGCAACTACCACACATTACATAACATATATATTATATATTTTCGAAATTATACAAACAAAATTTAGAACTAACAATTTTAATAAAATTTACATGCATATCATAAGCTGTAAAATTTCACCGAACTCCCATATGTTATCAAATAATATTTTTTTCTAAATTGTATATGTACTTATGTTACCAAATGTAAATCAAAATAAAATTTTAAATATTTACAAATCCAAATCTTGTAATATAATCATCATAATTCTTAAAAATTCGAAATATAATATCTTTATATTAATAAATCATATTCTTATATTAGTAAAATATAGGTTGTTAAAATTTAGAAAACATTAGCACAAAATAAATTATAATCAAACATATCCTTAAATAAATTAAATTTTAAAAATCATAGTTATAAAACAAAATAAGATATTTATCAAACCAAAATATAAAAGCTTTTTAAATTAATATTTGCATTTAAATCTTATAAATTTTAAATTTTGATGTATACAAAACCCAAATTACACAATATAAATCCCATTTAAATTTAGTTAAAACTTGGGTTGTTACATATGCCCTGATTTATGAAATGGGAAAAAGAACATATGGTGCATAATTAAAAGAGGAACTAAAAAGGGGAATAAAAATCTATAATTTGAATAATGAATTGGGCATATAATTAAATATGGGGAAAAAGGGCATGAACACCCATGAGGACATAGGTAAAATTGGATAATAATGAAATGCCTAGGATTACAGAATTTAGAAACTATAACTACACTTATGACATGACGTTAGATTGCACTTGCGGTGGAAGTCTGCACGGAACCGACCGGCATATCCAGCGACCGCAAGTGTTGAGTCTAATGTGAGAGGTCTAAGTGTACAAGTATGAGACATGCTCAGACACAAGGTTAAGCCCAATTTGTGGAATAAGTCTGCCCGGACCCGCCCGGCATATCCAGCATCCACAAATGGTAGGCTTAATGCAGGAGGTCTAGCATACAGTAACCATAAATGAAAATATGGTGATAAATCTCGAATACTTAACCTGGTTGAATGCATAGGGATTGTTTGAATATAAACTAAAGTTGGGGTTAAGTAAATTGGTTGAATATGGGGTGAGTTAAGTAAATCTGGGGGGTGGGTAATATTTACATATAGGCCCATAAACTTAACCCGATAAGGTTATGTAATTAAAGACACCTAGTGGTATACATAACCGGTAGAAATAATAAAGTTACGTAATTAAAGACACCTTTTAGGGTAAGCATAACTTGTAGAAATGATAGAATTTAGATATGCATAATTACCTGCTAAGTAGAACATGTTATGGTAACCAAAAAAGAATATAAAGGGATTGTGGATCATTGACCTTGAACCACAATTTAAAGAATAACATGTTGTGGGCTTATTAATAAACTTAAATGGGTTAAGTTTTATAACTGTAATTAATAAGCAAGAGGAACTTGGTAACTTGATTAAGAATTCAATATGAATGGGAATAACTAAGTTAAATGGAAACCTGATGAGCTAAGGAAAGCGCATAAAAGAATGATTAGACATAGGGTCTAACAACATACTAAAGTGAGGCGCCTGGACCAGTCCACACGTTTGAGGGTGAATAACCCAACGGGGAAGATCATTGTGGTGTTATAAGGCATGAGGGGGAGCGCACATTCATTTGATTGTTCTGATGGATCCAAAGGACTGGATGGGGAAGCACGCGGCTTCCTGAGGTACATAAGGTGCTCCTAGTATCCCTTTGTGTGGTGACAGATGTTTTAGGTTGTGCTCTCAAAGGTTGGGTCTACGCGTAACTACTAGGTGGGTGGGCCTTAATTGCAGAAGTAGCTATGCAGTTAGAACGCTGTGACGCGGTGATAAAGGGTGATTCAGCGGTTGCCTCAATGTGGAGGCGAAGGGTCACGACCAACAAGGATAGTAGATCGCTGGATACCCGTCATCGGCAGTTAGTGGGATGCGAAAAGAATAGAGCTAAAACCAATAGACCATTCACCCTTCACTATCGGGGTACGGTGGTTGAGGGAGGACGCCAAATAGATGTTTAGATTGTTTTCTTTAAGTGCAGTCGTTTAGATCTTGTAGTCTTTACTAGTTGTGGGAGGGGTCAGGGTAGGGCCATAGCCACCTCGAAAATAGACCATAGGAATATCTGTAGAGGCTCTTAAAGACGGGCCTACACAGATATGGAAAAGCTCCCGACCGAGTTCCGTGTTTCTTGTATCACCCTGCCACGGAACTCGATGCACATTAGAGGACGTGCGATTGAGGCATCGAGCTACAGTCACATTACATACATGGAACAGTCTAGATACGTGCATGACCACTCTGGGTGACGTATCATAGACTTAAGGGCATTACTCCGGAATGAAATCTGATTCGATCGATGGTGTCAGTCCGTACGTTTACGTAGCATAGTAATGACAGATATATGTGGAACGTAACATTGTTATATAGAGATCTGTACGTCACTCCGGCGTAGGATGAGGGACTGCGTACTTTCTGTGGTATTACGAGGGTGACCATGCGAGTGGGATACCATGGGGTGTACATCAGTATTGAGAGGTAGCTACATATATACCATATTAGGTTAATCCACTAGGAAGTAAATGGGTACGGCGTTGTATAAGCGTTGAGTGTCGTTAACCTAAGTAACCTAAAAATGAAAAAAATGTAATGGAATAGTATTTGTAGGGATCACTCGGTTTCAGAGATACTAGTATTGGTGTGGTGCAGAGAAACGTATTTTAGAAGCACAATATATTCTGTTCAAACTTATCTTGCTCAGTTCACACTTGTCCTTGTTATTGTTATCTTATTCTTCCAGTTTTTATATACCTACCATGATACATTTATTTATTTATATTTAAAAGTAACTGGAGAGCTTAGCTTGGATTTTGGATATTGATTTACAGCTTTGACTTCTAGTCAACTATCTTATGGCTTCGCAAGGGAAATATGGTTTTATGTTTGTGTACTCTGATATTTTTGGCAACACAGATTATTAATGTAATTGGTTATTTCATACTTATGATGTAAACTCCGTATTTTGGACCATGATGTTTTGATTTAAATAAAGTTTTCAATTCCGCTGCTATTTTACATGTTTGTCTTGTGATATTATGTTCTTATTTACCTATAACGCTTCATGAAACTTAATGCATTCTGTATAGAGTGACATTAACGGACGTGGGGTCTCACAAAAACCATTGGAGAAAATGACAGCGTTGCTAACAATGAAGCTAGACCACTTACCTACCGCTTTGAATTCGGAGAGAACTCAATAGGTGGAGCCGGAGTAACCAGAGCTGAACAGATGCCGTTATGGCCAATCTAAACCAATGAATGAATACTTTAAATAAACTTTTGATGAATGCTAATGATGCTTTCTTGATAAAAATGAATGCTCTTCTAAACACTCAAAAAAATCCCGCTTCTCCTCAAAGGTTTCATGTCAACCTTGAAGAGAACACGAATTCGGCATCTTCTGATCATAAGTGTAACGATAATATGGAAGGCCGCGATGGATAGGAAAGCAATAGGAACAAAGCGGAAGTTCTGGATTCAAAGGCGAAAGCTAAAAACCATTCCGATCAAAATTCCCAAAGAGATGCTAGCCCTACCAAGGGAACCTCTCAATATTGGAGGTAAAAGGCCTAGATCCTCTAATCGCGATCGCTCGTCAAGACGGGCATCCGACAAAGAGATAGAAGTCCGCCCTGTGGAATGCCATAACTCAAAGGAATATATTGCAGATATGGCAAAGAAAATCATGATAGATAGCAAGGCTCGCAATGATAGTGAAAGATAATGGGACGTCTCCCCCAGCAAAAATCAGTTCACTAAAAGGATCCGCAAAGCCGAGTTCCCTAAAAAGTTCACTCTTCCTATTCTGCCTCCATACAATGGGACTTCTGATCCAAATCACTTCCTCTACAAATGTGAATGGCATATGAACGCATCTAAAGCAATGGATGAGATCAAATGCTTGTGCTTCCATCTCTATCTAGAAGATGTGGCATCACTATGGCTCACAAGGCTGCCGCCCAATTCCGTCGATTGATTTGACTCTGAAATTCAAGGAGCAGTTTAGGTTGCAAGCTACAAAGGCGAAGGATGCTATCTCTTTGACATCAATAAAGTAGAATCCAGGAGACTCTATTAAAGCTTTCCTCAAGAGGTTCAATCCTGTTTTGACCGGAGTGGGAAATTCCGAACCTTGAATGATCTTAATGTCTCTAATCGATGCCATAGATGAGGAGATTGAATTTAGGAATTGGATTAAAATGAAAGAACCAAACACGCTTGAAAAATTCTATAAAAAAGTAGAGGAGTATATGAGAGTGGACAATAATCCTGTTCCTCTTCAGATTATTAACGCTAACCTGTTTCTTGAAGCTCCTAAAAATTATGCTACTCAAAACAATTAGAAGAATCTCGAAGGTCAAAAGAGAGAAAACGACAGGAAAGATAATTGAGATGGCAAGAAAACTCGCTTTTTTACGCTCGCAGAATTCACCCCACTGAATAATACTCCGGAGAACAAATACCTTGCCACCAAAGATGCAGAACACTATCTAGAACCACCATCACTGAATGACTCCAAGAAAGCTACGAATTCTGGAAAATTTTAACGTTTCCATAATCAACCTGGGCATGACACTAATGAATGCCAACAATTGAAGAACCTCATCGAAGAGCTGATCTGGAAAAACAGGCTACAGTAGTATATAAAAGATCCGCAAGCCTTAAATTCTACTCCGACGCTTCAAGGGCAAATTGTTCCTAAAATCAAACTGGTCCAAATAATGAAACTCCAGCTTGAGTTAATACAAGGCGGTGATTAACTGACTACTGTTAATTGGCACTTATGTCTAAACGGCTCAGAATAAGCGATCATCATCCCCCACCACTTTATTTTGTGCTTTACTTCATGTTGTATTCGAACTTTGTATAACAGTCTGTAATATTTTTCAAACATTGTGCTGAACCTTAGCTCTATGATTAAGAAAATATCTGCCTGAATAAACTTCTTTCTTGCAAAATTATATGTCAAATCAAAACTTGCTTAAAAGATGATTTCATATTGTGGGCCATTTATCGAGCGCTTGTTCCTTTAAAATCTGATGAAACATAGCGACCCCAACAACACTAGTTCAGGCGTCAAATACTGCAAATATCAACATGCAAAAATGCAAAAATAGGAAAGCACCGCCCTGAAAAAGTGAATAGGAAGAGTCGCAAAGATTCAAATAACAAATAACTTCCATGACAAACAAACAAGGGGTTGTAACTTTTGTCGAAGGAAAACTTTCCCGAATAAGAGGTCCAAAGCCCCAGTTCCTTAATTAGGATAGCCTGCCAAGTCAAGCGTTCGACAAAGGAACTGTCGCCAGCCCCACAAAACAATGCAACAAGAAAAAATCCTCCTAAATAAAGCAAACGCTTCGCAAGCGAAGCATAAAGACCTTCCCAAGTGGGGGCGCTAAATCCAAAGACCTCCCCGAGCGGGGGCATTAAATCAAAACACCACCCCGAGCGGGGGCACTAAATCAAAAGACCTCCCCGTGCAGGGGCAATAAATCTGTAACACACAGTAATTTTATAACATTAAAATTCACAAATTAAAGTATACTTAATTTTTAGAAGAAGAATTATGTGAAATGGGTTGCGCTATTATGTTCGTCTCAAAATTTTGTGTCAAGATAGACATTTGGTTTGCACGAAACGGATACCTTATGAAGATGTTATTAAGCCTTGAAGTTTGTATACATATGAGAGAGAAATATATATATATATATATATATATATATAGATATATATAAAAATTAAATAAATAAATATTCAAAAAAGTTCAAAACAGCAAACCGGGAAGGGGAATAGCCGAACCGCACCATTTTTGGAGTCGACCCGAGCTCTGCTGGGTCGACCCGAGCTCTGCTGGGTCGACTAGGGGTCGATCCAGGGTGTTTGGATGTCAACTCGTGGCCCGATTCGCGCTGAGGGCTGATGTTGCATCTGAGTGGTCCTGATGATTTCTGGGTTAATCTAAGAGCTCTAATCAATCCTAGACATCTATATATACAACTTAAGACCTAACCCTAATTCATAAAATATTATCTATGACACCATTATGCTGTCAAGCTCCCTTAAACCCTAGCCGCCGCCTCTAAATTAAATCTCAAGTGTTCATACACAATTCAAATCAAAGTTTAGAGCTTCAACAACAATTAAAGAAGATTAATCAATGTCAATTCAACGTTTCTGCACCAATTTCAATTCATTAATCCTTTTCTTAAGCCACGAAAGATGAGTACAGTTATTTTCACAAATTTAATGGGATTAAAGTAACATGAAAAAGTTGTAAAAAGGATTCATATATACGTTTGTAATGAAAATCTCGCCAAGTCTTCACCTTTTTGATTCATATCATCATATGCCTATGTTTCTATGTAAAGTTCATACCTTTTATCAGTTTATTCATGTTGAATCTTTTATTATGCCTCTATGCCAGCTTATATGCCTCTTTATTTCATGATGATGTTTTATTCCAATTTTCTATGAATTGATTCTCTCTTCTTACCCCTATTCCTTTTATTTGTGGATCTAGGCTACCTTCGAGCCTATATTAAAAATACGCGCGAATGCGAATACGTGGGAGCGATGTGGAATATTGGAAATATGGAAAATTGGATATTATTGGATATTTTGGATAATTGGATAATATGTGAAATTGGCATATTTGGGTATGAATTACATGAAATTGATGAAATTGCCAAAATTTGTAATTGAGGCTAATTAATGTGTAATTAGTGACAATTTGGAATAGGCAATATTATAGACATGATTATATGTTTAATTGGATATATATGACATGAAAATTGGGTATGGGAGAAATACGATGTTAATGAACCTTTGACATGAGGTTAGGCGCAATTGTGACGTAAGACTGCCCGGAACCGCCCGACAAATCCAGCGGTCAAAATTGGACGTCTAATGTGAGAGGTCAAAGGAATGAATTGTAGGCGTAACGGTTAATGACACGAGGTTAGACCCAGTTTGTGGCATAAGGCCGCCCGGAACCGCCCGGCAAATCCAGCGGCCACAAAGTGTTTGGTCTAATGTGAGAGGTCATGCACCGTTCGTCATAACGAATGAATTAAATAATACTAACCATAATAAGACATGGGTATGGTTAGAGGGTTAAGTGGGGTGACATGTAAATTATGACATGTAAATATGGACTTAACCGGAATAAGATAGGACATGTAAATTATGACATGTAAGTATGGACTTAACCATAGCATGTGTAAGATATGGACATTTAAATTAAAATGGTTAAGTGCAAGAAAAACCTAGTGGGGACCAAGCATAGGAGGGAGACTTGTGTCGGATGGGGACCCGTTTCAACCTGTAACCCGTTTGAGTATCTAATCGGGCCCCGTACTAGGCCGGGGTTGGGGCATGCTTACTGGGCTTGAATATAAGAGGTCAAAACGTGAATAGCGGTGGCAATGCAAGTCCAACGGGTTCATGTGCGTGCATGGGTCCGGGCTGGTAGGTAAGACGTTGTTGCATCGTGTAGGTATGGCCGTGCATTTCATGTTGGTATCGGGGTTGCCATTTTGGGGAGTGATATACCCCATTGGGGGGCTAGCACGGGTGCCTACGAGGTTTAGGGGGCCGATCGAATGGGTAGATTAAGGGTAACCTTAGCGGTGGTAGGAGCAAGCCGGCACCTACGATAGCAGCTAGGTACAAGTAACTACCAAGTTTGTCATGTGAGTACAGTTAGTGGGAAGGGATCAACCTCTAGTAAAAAGAGACTAGTAGATGTGCGGTGTAATTAAGTAATGTGGTGTAACTTAGCAAAAGTGCGGTGCAACGAAATACATGTTGGTTGAGTTGGATAGTCCTTTGGGTGCTAGTCTGATGTTGACTTCGGTCTTCGGGGTTAGTACTTGGAGGGTTGTTCGCTTAGCCAAGGTGTGGGATTGTCTTTGTACTTAGGAACGAAATCATCTTGTCCATCCTTTTTATCTACCTTATCTAAGTTACAGCCATATCATGATGCCTATTTATGTCTTGGTCATTTACCTTACCTATTATTTGTTAAAATTACTGGACTCGCTAGACTTTATGTCTGACCCGTTTGTTTCCACCTCTTTTCTTTCCTTCCCCCCTCCCCCTCAGGTTTGCAAGGAGGGAATACTACAGCTTAGTGCCGATTTCTTTCAGTTGCTTGAAAAGAGTAGATGTATCGCTTTGGACTCTCTCATCTTTATGGCTTTGCTTATGCTCAGTGGGGATTTATGCATTTATGTTATTTAAGTATTTGCTTCTTTATGCACTTTGAAGTTTTTGGAAAAGACTATTGATCCTGTTGTAATGGTTTTGGAAACTACTTATGTAAGCTTGTTTTGAGTTATGATGCTATTAAATAAGTTTTATCTTCCGCTATGTTGTTTTATTTATTTATTCTTGTTATTTATCTGGTCTATACAACAATAACGCTGTAACACCCCACCTCCGCCAGGGTCACTCGCAAAGGAATGCACTAGCTTTGGAGGGGCGTTATTGGTAAACATGCATAATGATATAGCAAGGCAGGACATGACATATATATATATGTAAATAAACAGAGTAAGTAAATAAAACAGCGGAAGATTTTTAAACCATTTCAAAACACAAGTCTGGTACATCAAAATGTCAATTTCCCAAAATTACAAGTCTAGATAAATACATCATCTGATAAACTGAAAATACATAAGTACTATCCCCAAAGAAGAGTGATAAACCATAGCGGCTCAAGTCCAAAGCATACTTGAGCTATCCAAGGAAGCGGCTAAAATCCAAGCTAGGCTCCTGTATTCCCTCCCTGAGAACCTGGGGGGGGGGAAACGGAAGAAAAGAGGCGAAACAAAACGGGTCAGTCAAAAAGACTGAGTAAGCCCTGCTACGATCAGTCTATAAACTAATAAAGTTAACATCATGATGGAAACTGAGATGATCATAGATAACAACATACTGGCATGGTAAATTACCTACAAGATATATAGAGGAATCATCGCATAAAACAAGGTTGAGTTTTTGCACCACGGTGTACTAGCAAACCAACATAACAGGTATTGATCCCTTAGCCCAAACTTTGGCCCAATAACATGAAGTGACCTTAATAAAAGGTCCAGCCCACGGTCTAGTCGATCGGCTCCCTATAAACCTAACACGTCAAGTGTTGGTGTCCATATGGCCCACGTATGGATGTAGTTAGACTGTGCTGGGTCCCCCTTTTGGGTGTATCAAGCCCTCAGATGTCAACCCCAGACACTTAAGCAATAATGCACAGCTCTAATCTACTGGTACCCGTGCCTCGAGTTTGTCCAATATCGGACTACGTGCACGTCCGTAGCCCGCCGAACCCGCACCGCTGTACCACTCGGCCATCGCCCTTTGGTCGCTTACATCTGCCAGTAATCGTGCCCCGCCCTAGCCTAGCTTCTAGGGTTGTGTATGATACCAAACTGGGATTACTGTTAGAACAGACCACGTTGCTAGGGTTTCCCAAGAGGGTTAAGTGTGATTTAACCCTTCACTAATCCTGGATTAAACTGGTTAAGTGTGGCTTAACCCCATTCTAATCCCTTGAGCTCCCAAATGGATTAAACTAGCTAAGTGTAACCAATGGTTCACGACTTAACCACATTCTAATCCCTCGAATCCCCAAATTGGTTAAGTATTAGTGGACCCTGACTTAACCCTAATCATGAGGCATTAATTAATTTAATGCACCTCAACCTCTCACATTAGACCTTGTTGTGATTACTAGTTAGGCCGGGCGGGTCCGGGTAGCTTTACACCACAACTTGGTCTAACCTCGGGTCTTGGCACCCCATGACCAACTTCTCACATTGGGTCCTATTGTTTGTAGCCACTAGTTAAGCCGGTCGGTTCCGGGTAGAATTACGCTACAAACTCAACCCAACCTCGAGTTGGCCACACTTATGTTTTCTAAGTGTCATGTCCACTTTATTTCAAAACATAATCACAAGTCAAACAATTACTTGGGTAGACCTAACTTAATAGGTAAATTCCCAAGGGGTAGACCTAACTTAATAGGTAAATTCCCAATCTTATATTTTTATGTATTTTAAGTTTACCCCAAAACCCCCATCGTCATTCTATCGCTTACATATTCGTAGTAACGCATAAAGGATAGGGAGAGGGAACTTGGCACAACATATATGATAAACTTGCACAACAATCATGCATAACATGTTAGACTTGCACAACTTAGCATAGTGATCTTGCGTATTACCATAAAACATGCACCACTTGTCAAAACATGCACAACTTGTCATCTTAAACTTGCATAAGTATGCATAACTTGTCAAACATGCACAACTTGTCAAAACATGCACAACTTGTCAAAACATGCACAACTTGTCCTTTTAAACTTGCATAAGTATGCATAACTAAATGAACTTGCAAATCATGGCTTAGTAAACTTGCATAAACATGCATGACCCAATTAACTTGTAAATCATGACTTAACAAACATGCATAAACATGCATAACTCAATTATCTTGTAAATCATGACTTAGCAAACATGCATAAACATGCATAACTCATTTAACTTGTAAATCATGGCTTAGCAAACATGCATAAACATGCATAACTCATTTAACTTGCAAATCAAGGCTTAGCAATCTTGCATAAACATGCATAATCCATAAAACATGTACAAATCTCAATAATCACCACATGATAACTTTAGAGTTTGTAAAGTGAGGGTAAGAGGGCTTACAATGCTTATGCGGACTCAAATAACTATAGCAAATGCAGAGAACCCCTTATGCAACTAATTAAAGCCCCCAAATGCAAGCAAACTTGATCAAGACTCCTCCTTTATGATGCCAATTGAAAAACAAGCCTTTAATGCAAGCTAAGGAGGATCATACAAGCCTAAATATGCTTGTATGCATGGAAAATTACTTAGGAATTATTAATGAAGAGATTGGAGGCTAGGGTTTTAGGTGGAGGCCATGAGAGGATGGATTTTGGCATAGTTTGGTTGCAAGAATGATTAATGGGGTTTTAGGGTAGGATTAGAGGCTTATTTATAGAAGATTAGAGTGTTTTTTAGCCCTAGGATTAACCCTAGGATAGTTTTGGCCCGTCAGATCCCGGAACTCTCTAGAAACAAGCCACAAGACCCAACCCCAATCAGAAATGGTGCACCAGGCTAAGCAGCCCGGGCACCCCCTGTCGACAGGGCTGTCGACAGGGCAGTCGACATGCCCAGGACCCTGTCGACAGGCCTGTCGACATGCGGGTCCTGGCGGGATTTTTCCCGCCTTGGCCCAGCTGGCCCAAATCCTAGTTTTTAATTTAGATTTAAATCTGTTTTAATTATGGAAATTTCTGAAAACTTCCATGGGCCTTAACTGGGTCATACAGACTCCGATTTTCGAAAACTCGGACTCTATTTCGCGTATTTTTCCGAGACGAACGCAATGGCATAGCCCGTTTCCCTTGATTCAGATTTTAGAATTAAATTCTGCCTCAATTTACATTATTACAGGTTATTGAAAATACGGGTTGTTACATTCTCCCCTCCTTAAAGGATTTCGTCCCCGAAATCTTCAAGTTAGGAAGAACGTACCCTACCATCCAATCATCCATCTACTCAAAGCATCATCCACGAGCAATCATCGTCCTTACAAGATTCTAAATGCTGGATGAACATATGCAAAAGTGTGTGTATATGTACTTACCTAATGCAAAAATCAGGCGGTTACTGATACAGTAAACCTCCTTAATGCATATGTATGTCAGTGAAATGAATCCATATGTATGCAAATTCCTAACATAATGTATAATATCTACATGCGTGCTCAATCATACGTCCATATGCAACATTCATGTGATAGCATACGAATTTCATCCAAGAATAAGCATAAACACTCATGCACATGCAAATGAGGAGTGTGTGAGCCGATCTAGTGCCTAATCGTGTATAATGCATCCACGAGCAACCACTTGCAAACACTTGCAACCATCAAGCATAACATGTTTCAAATACATGTTTCATCCAAAGGGTTTCTACCTAAGGTTCTCATGACAAGATAGACACGATAAACTAGATAACTAGATAAACTCCTTTTTGGATTTACAAGAAATCCACTCAAGCTTTGACATATAGTACTAACCGATGAGTCTTAACCCCCTTATGGAGCTTACAACAGAAATAAGATCGAGAATGAGACCGAGAGGATATATACAAAAGATAACTTGCAAGCAAGTTCCACCAGAAAACAAGGATCAAGGGTGCACTCTTAAAAAGAGATATGATGCGCGTATCTAGTCTTCACTCCTTTTAGTCACGTTTCCTTGAGTTTAGCTCCACTGTGTTTTGACTATCTTTCACTTCATGATTCCTTGGCTTCCTAACTCTTATTTCCCAAATTCGAGTTGGAACTCATTTCATTATCGCCTCTCGTCTTTCTTCCCCACTTATTCTTCTTTCTGTATACTTGGCTTAAACATACTATAACCTCATGATTTCATGCAAGCTCTCCAAAATTCACTAGTGAATCCTGGATTTCGTCTTCTTACCATAAGGTATTCCATGCAGCAGAACTTTTCTTGGAAATACCACTCCACGTTGCCAATTGCCCTTATAAACGTGATTTTCTATAACTCAGGCTTAATCGACATGAACCATCCGCCTATAGGCCGTACCTAGATTCAGTTGCCTACCTATGGCTTTCTGTAGGTTATTTCAAAACTAGCCAACTTCTTGAGGGTAAACCGCTGTCAACCATGATGCAGTTCTCTCGCTCTAAAATGAGCACTTTTCGTGAGTCTACCTATTATGACCCACCTACCCGTATTCCCTTTCTTTGATCTAGGTAATTTATCCACTTAATCTATCGAGATGTTTTCACACTCCCCTTGCAAAACTTCCAATGGAGGTAATGGCCCACTGGGCTTCTATGACTTGGCCTCAACCTGGTGGCACCACATGTATTCCGAAACCAACTCGGCCACCTCCTCGAGTGATGCGCATCTTCAAGAACCTTCTTTACCAAGTCTTTCACTCGAGGAACACATAATCTCTTGTCGCGCCTTAGTCATCCTTTGTCATCTATAATATATCTAGTGAGGTGACTTAACATCTCGCCTCGAACCGACTGGTCCATGTTCTTGACCAACTGCGGATCTTCTTCCTGCGAAACCCCTTCTTGATCCAGAAGAGTAAGTCTAAGCTCCGGGAATGCTAGCTAACTAGCCAAACGGAGAAAGCTTCTTACTTCATTTGCCCTCCTCAGAGGTTTCCGGTCTTAAACCGCAACCACTTTAGCGGAATCCACCGCTAAGCCTTACTTGGGAACTATGTGCCCAAGAAATCCAACTTCTTTCCTCCAAAGTGACGTTTGGAGGACTTGACCTTCCACTGGTGGCTCTAAGCGTATCCATCTCCTTCTTGAGATGTCTAACATGCTCTTCCTCGTTCTTTTGAGGAGATCAAATATCGTCCACGACGACCCTGACAAACTTGTTCAAGGACCCCCTAGACACCTTACCCATTTAAATCACGTAATATGCGGGTGCATTAGTCAAACCAAATAGCATGACTAGCCATTCTAAAACCCATCTAGAGTCCTAAACGCAGTCTTGTCAATTCCATCCTCAGCCATCCTAAGCTGATGGAATCCGGTAGCTAGATCAAAAGAAAACAGATGCTCCTACAAGCTGATCAAACAAATCATTGATCCTTGGTAACGGTTATCTATTCTTCTCACGAAGATCAATACACAAGTGAAGCAAACCGTCCACATCAGTAACGAATACTACTGGAGCACCCTACTCGAAAATGCTTCGTCTCAGGAAGTTCTTCTCAAGCAACTCCTTGACTTACTTTCTTAACTCTCATCTCGTGAGGTCATGTGCCTAACCGGCCACGAAACTGGCCTGGTATTACCAACCAGATAATGCGGAAATCTATCCCACGTCTAGGGGTAACCCCTTTACTTTTCCCAAGATATCAAGATATTCTCGGACCACCCTCACAGATTGCAAACTATCGATAGACGAGTTGAGGGATTCAAGATAACATAACCTGACGGGACCCCTAGGGTTGCTAGTAATTTCTAAGGGTACGGCTGAGGCGAGTCATGAGCCTTACAACCCTATATACAAAAACCCAGAATGGCTCCAAAATAGGACAACCATTCCATGCCCAAAGCCAACCCATATCCCCTGAAACCGAGGATATAAACATCCCACGAGAATTCTGTACTCAAGACAGAAATTTTCAAATCCACTCAGACCACAGACAAACGGGCTGAACCCCCAATTGGATTTGAAACACATACGGGATCATCAACTACACTAGTACTTAGGTGCAAAACTTTCAACTAGATTAGATGAAATAAAACTATGCGATGTGCCAGAATCAAACAAAGTTCGAACAGGGAAAATCAGAAAATGTAAACAAGATTTTCAACAGGAACACTACCTCTATCATGAGCTGGAAGGACGGGGTTGAGGGGATGAATTCGCCCTCCAGATAGTCCTGCACACTGAGTCTGACCTTGCCCTTGTTTCCTCGGGCAATCCTTGCTGAAATGTCCAAACTCACCACAATCAAAGCATTCGCCCCGCTTTCTCTTCTTCTTCCTACATTCCCTGGCTACATGTCCAACTTCACCACAGAAGTTGCATTTCCTATTCCCTCTTGGCTTGTCCTTGCGGTTGTGGTTATTCTTGCCCCGTTTCCCGGAATCTACTCTCTTGCCTTGAGACTCATTCGTCTTGACCTCTTTCTTGTCCTTGCTACCTTCTTCTTGAAGTAGGGCCAAATTTACTAAACTCTCGAAAGTCGCCCCCAAGGGTATATGAGACAGGGCCAAATCACGTAATGGCTCGTTTAATCCTAGAGCAAAGTGTAGGGCCTTCTTCTGAGCTGTATTAGCCAAATCTAAATCGTCCTGAGCCAGTTGATTAAACTTATCTATGTATTCCCTAATAGCCATGTCCCCTTGCTTCAGTGATAAGAATCTCAGTCCAAACCTTCCTCTAAAGTCATCCCAAGTCTCAATTGGTCTAGTAGCAGTAGTGACTACCCACCAACGTGCAGCTTCTTCCTTTAGCAACCATACTGCCAATAAAACCTTCCTGCGGTCACCTATATCAAAGGTGGCTAAAAGATCTTCGGTCTCTTTCAACCAATTCCTTGCCTCTACAAAAGTCTCGGCTCCAAAGAAATTCTTGCAACCCATCGCCTTAAAATCTCGGCAAATCTCGGCGAAGTCAATTTGAGGATGCTGAGGGGAAGGAGGAAGAGGAACATCAACTACGGGAGGAGGAGGAGGAACAGCGGCCTCGACTGGGGGAACAACATTAGGGACATCCGGGACCGGTGCCGTGACTTCCAAGTACCGACGAAACCAATCGGGTATCGTTACTCCTTTGGGCAAGACGAGATTATCAGGCATGCTGGAAACGAAAAGAAAAGAGTTCAAACGAGGAGTCAAAGGATAGTGCTAATGGCTTTTGGGGAATAGCCTTTAAAACCAACTGGACTTTTCTTTGGAAAATACTTAATACTTGGTTTTGAAAATAGTTCTTCAAAAGTTTTTAAAACCCTTTTTTATCCCTTCTCGTAAACCATAGGCTCTGATACCAAATGTAACACCCCACCTCCGCCAGGGTCACTCGCAAAGGAATGCACTAGCTTTGGAGGGGCGTTATTGGTAAACATGCATAATGATATAGCAAGGCAGGACATGACATATATATATATGTAAATAAACAGAGTAAGTAAATAAAACAGCGGAAGATTTTTAAACCATTTCAAAACACAAGTCTGGTACATCAAAATGTCAATTTCCCAAAATTACAAGTCTAGATAAATACATCATCTGATAAACTGAAAATACATAAGTACTATCCCCAAAGAAGAGTGATAAACCATAGCGGCTCAAGTCCAAAGCATACTTGAGCTATCCAAGGAAGCGGCTAAAATCCAAGCTAGGCTCCTGTATTCCCTCCCTGAGAACCTGGGGGGGGAAACGGAAGAAAAGAGGCGAAACAAAACGGGTCAGTCAAAAAGACTGAGTAAGCCCTGCTACGATCAGTCTATAAACTAATAAAGTTAACATCATGATGGAAACTGAGATGATCATAGATAACAACATACTGGCATGGTAAATTACCTACAAGATATATAGAGGAATCATCGCATAAAACAAGGTTGAGTTTTTGCACCACGGTGTACTAGCAAACCAACATAACAGGTATTGATCCCTTAGCCCAAACTTTGGCCCAATAACATGAAGTGACCTTAATAAAAGGTCCAGCCCACGGTCTAGTCGATCGGCTCCCTATAAACCTAACACGTCAAGTGTTGGTGTCCATATGGCCCACGTATGGATGTAGTTAGACTGTGCTGGGTCCCCCTTTTGGGTGTATCAAGCCCTCAGATGTCAACCCCAGACACTTAAGCAATAATGCACAGCTCTAATCTACTGGTACCCGTGCCTCGAGTTTGTCCAATATCGGACTACGTGCACGTCCGTAGCCCGCCGAACCCGCACCGCTGTACCACTCGGCCATCGCCCTTTGGTCGCTTACATCTGCCAGTAATCGTGCCCCGCCCTAGCCTAGCTTCTAGGGTTGTGTATGATACCAAACTGGGATTACTATTAGAACAGACCACGTTGCTAGGGTTTCCCAAGAGGGTTAAGTGTGATTTAACCCTTCACTAATCCTGGATTAAACTGGTTAAGTGTGGCTTAACCCCATTCTAATCCCTTGAGCTCCCAAATGGATTAAACTAGCTAAGTGTAACCAATGGTTCACGACTTAACCACATTCTAATCCCTCGAATCCCCAAATTGGTTAAGTATTAGTGGACCCTGACTTAACCCTAATCATGAGGCATTAATTAATTTAATGCACCTCAACCTCTCACATTAGACCTTGTTGTGATTACTAGTTAGGCCGGGCGGGTCCGGGTAGCTTTACACCACAACTTGGTCTAACCTCGGGTCTTGGCACCCCATGACCAACTTCTCACATTGGGTCCTATTGTTTGTAGCCACTAGTTAAGCCGGTCGGTTCCGGGTAGAATTACGCTACAAACTCAACCCAACCTCGAGTTGGCCACACTTATGTTTTCTAAGTGTCATGTCCACTTTATTTCAAAACATAATCACAAGTCAAACAATTACTTGGGTAGACCTAACTTAATAGGTAAATTCCCAAGGGGTAGACCTAACTTAATAGGTAAATTCCCAATCTTATATTTTTATGTATTTTAAGTTTACCCCAAAACCCCCATCGTCATTCTATCGCTTACATATTCGTAGTAACGCATAAAGGATAGGGAGAGGGAACTTGGCACAACATATATGATAAACTTGCACAACAATCATGCATAACATGTTAGACTTGCACAACTTAGCATAGTGATCTTGCGTATTACCATAAAACATGCACCACTTGTCAAAACATGCACAACTTGTCATCTTAAACTTGCATAAGTATGCATAACTTGTCAAACTTGCACAACTTGTCAAAACATGCACAACTTGTCATCTTAAACTTGCATAAGTATGCATAACTTGTCAAACATGCCCAACTTGTCTTTTTAAACTTGCATAAGTATGCATAACTTGTCAAACATGCACAACTTGTCAAAACATGCACAACTTGTCAAAACATGCACAACTTGTCCTTTTAAACTTGCATAAGTATGCATAACTAAATGAACTTGCAAATCATGGCTTAGTAAACTTGCATAAACATGCATGACCCAATTAACTTGTAAATCATGACTTAACAAACATGCATAAACATGCATAACTCAATTATCTTGTAAATCATGACTTAGCAAACATGCATAAACATGCATAACTCATTTAACTTGTAAATCATGGCTTAGCAAACATGCATAAACATGCATAACTCATTTAACTTGCAAATCAAGGCTTAGCAATCTTGCATAATCCATAAAACATGTACAAATCTCAATAATCACCACATGATAACTTTAGAGTTTGTAAAGTGAGGGTAAGAGGGCTTACAATGCTTATGCGGACTCAAATAACTATAGCAAATGCAGAGAACCCCTTATGCAACTAATTAAAGCCCCCAAATGCAAGCAAACTTGATCAAGACTCCTCCTTTATGATGCCAATTGAAAAACAAACCTTTAATGCAAGCTAAGGAGGATCATACAAGCCTAAATATGCTTGTATGCATGGAAAATTACTTAGGAATTATTAATGAAGAGATTGGAGGCTAGGGTTTTAGGTGGAGGCCATGAGAGGATGGATTTTGGCATAGTTTGGTTGCAAGAATGATTAATGGGGTTTTAGGGTAGGATTAGAGGCTTATTTATAGAAGATTAGAGTGTTTTTTAGCCCTAGGATTAACCCTAGGATAGTTTTGGCCCGTCAGATCCCGGAACTCTCTAGAAACAAGCCACAAGACCCAACCCCAATCAGAAATGGTGCACCAGGCTAAGCAGCCCGGGCACCCCCTGTCGACAGGGCTGTCGACAGGGCAGTCGACATGCCCAGGACCCTGTCGACAGGCCTGTCGACATGCGGGTCCTGGCGGGATTTTTCCCGCCTTGGCCCAGCTGGCCCAAATCCTAGTTTTTAATTTAGATTTAAATCTGTTTTAATTATGGAAATTTCTGAAAACTTCCATGGGCCTTAACTGGGTCATACAGACTCCGATTTTCGAAAACTCGGACTCTATTTCGCGTATTTTTCCGAGACGAACGCAATGGCATAGCCCGTTTCCCTTGATTCAGATTTTAGAATTAAATTCTGCCTCAATTTACATTATTACAGGTTATTGAAAATACGGGTTGTTACAAACGCTCCATGGACATTGATGCATTACCTTTGTGAGTGACATTAATAGACATGGGGTGTTACACGTGGTATTAGAGCTATGGTTACAAGAACAGATAAAAAGTTTTGAAAAGTGTTTTCAAAAGTATTATTTTCCTAGAAAGTATTTTCAAAAACATGTTTTAAAGAAGCTATTTTCAAGGAAAGTTTACTTTAAAAAGCATAATCCCTGCAAGCCATACATCTCTCTTTCGCTTCCCTTGTTTTGAAACTCTTTCTTTTTCTTTTCAGTATGTCTGGAGCATCTGAGATACCAGATGGTGTTCATGTACCCGGTTGGTTTCTTCAATATCTCGAGGCTAGGGCCGCTGCCGCGGGTCCGGCCGACGTTCCTCCTCCTCCCCCAGCTCCAGTCATTCCTCCGCGTGGAGATTCTTTCTCCAAGATATGTAAAGACACTACAAGAAAATGTGCCTTTGGTTACAATAAATGGCGGCGTTTATCCCTAACCGCGACTGTTATTATGCGACTATAATTATTTTGTTCCCTGTAGCAAATGTAACGTAATATCTAGTGTTTGTCACACCTTGTAAAATTTCCACGGCTCCAAAAAAAGTAAGTTCACCTTGGTTCTATCACATTTTTCTCCATCACTGTTACTTCGGAAAAATTAGGTATTCCTTTGTTTCTCTTCGATACTGGATACTTTTTGCCTTTTTAACTTCAGCATAGTTCAGCCGTCCTCCGATTCTTCCATCCTCATCATCGCAGTGCTGTCCATCGTTGTGCTAGCCCTTTTCAGTCCTCATCGGGTATTTCAATCGGATACCGCAGTTATTTGCTTGAGATTTCTACATAAACCCTAAATAGGTATGAATTTTTTATTTCAAAATAGGTCGACTATTGTGATTTGCTTATTTGGCTATGCAAATTTTGTGCAAATATGGTTTATACAGTGTAATGTTTCAAAAAGCTTGAGTCAGGAAGGAATTTGAATTAGAGTTAGGATGGAGGCCACATCGGTCAGCAAGAATGGTGCATGGAGGCACACCTATCGCTTGCCGGTTGGATAAAAGTCAAACGACAGTGGATTATAAGAAGTGGAAGAAGAAGTTTAAATCAATGTCTAAGGACCAAACTCGATTTATTAAGCATATGCTTGGTCACAAGGTATTAATTTTTGATAAAGTCATAATTTTACTTTTGATTATAATGCCTATTAAGTTTATGTATTCTGTGTTAAATCTTATGATGGAGAATCAATTGTGTTTCTTATAATTGGACATATTGAACAAATGTTCAGGGCATAGTATATATTTGTAGTTATGATCTCTATTGACTTCGAAATTACTTTTAAATTTTCCTAGAACTTGCCTTCCGAAATCGGGGGAGCTCAAGACGTAAACTGGAAGAGCTTAAGAAGCAACTTGGGCTTCGGTCTCAATTGCGGATGAACAGAAAAGATAGTTCAGACAGAAAAGGTGTAACGACCCGCATTCTACGCATCATAGGATCGTAGAATATTTATTTCTGTCACATACGAAGTCGTATGGTCGTGTAACTTTGGGGGACGACTATTGGGGTCATTTCCCATGTTCATGATTTTTCCCGATTTTTAAATGACCATTTTACCCCTAGTTGGCACTGTTTTGGCCATAACTTTTGACTGGAAAGGAATTTTGACCTGAAACCACTTCCATTGGCTCCGGATGATGGTTTCTCTTTCCGTAGAGTGGTCACATTAGTCAAACGGACTCACTGTTTGGAAGATATGGCTGAAACAAGTTTCAGATGGTGAAAAACAGCTTAATTGGGCTTAACCGGGTGATTAGCAGCTAGGCCCAGAGGGAAATTTCGGGTTTAGAGGTATAGGAGGACTAATTAGGGTTAGGTTATCACTTTCATTTCAGTTTTGAGCCGCCACAAACCTTCTTGAGACCTTAGTAATGGCTTCCATCCTCTAAAACCTCTCCAAAACACATTTTTAGTGAAGATTAAGTCTAAACTACATCAAAGCAAGGCCAAATAGCAACAAAGCAAGGTTGGAGCTGCTGCTATACATAGGAATTCAACCCAAACAGAGAGTATTTCAGATTTGGTGTTTCATTTGTGGCCAAGGTGAGTGATTTGCATAGTTTTTGCACTAATTACGGTGATTAAGGGTAATTAGTGAAGATTAGCGAATTTATACGTAAATAAATTCTGGAAAAATTCTTAAAATTCTAAAATAATGTTTTAAGGCTCTGTTAGAAATTTGGGTTAATTTCGATGTGTTTTGCTAATTGTATGCTTGAACATGATTAAGAGTGATTAGGGGAAAATGAGGGGTTCTAGCTATGTTTGATCCATTTTAAATCTATCAAATTGTTGTTATGGTGTTTGCAATTGATGTTACATGTTGCTATGACTCTATGGTATGTTTCATGATTGATTAGAATAGTTAAATTGGTCGAAAACGTCGTCGAATGGCGTAGAAAGCTCGCTGGAAAGTTGCAGAAGTGTGCAGGTTCCGAACCGGTTCGGATCGGAGAAAGGGGTCGGATCGGATTTGTGAACTGACCAAGGGAATTCGAACTGGATTGGAACTTGTCACTGGAGGAGGCTTGGCGAGAAGAAAGACCGTTTACTTAGGGTTGGAGTTGGACAGAGGATCGGATCGGAGCTATGGAGCAGGATCGGATCGGATCGGAGTAAGCTAAAGAGTGGGATCGGATCGGATAAGGGGATCGGGTCGGGTAGCCGAACTGAACCAAGGTGGTGGCATCTCCAGCAGCGTGGAACTTCAGGAACAACAAGGGAGACCCGGACCGCGACTCTGAAGGACTCGGAAGTAGTTGAAGAAACGGCGGCAGGAGCAAGACACCCGAACCGAACCGAGTGGAGAACCCGAACCGGATGGAGTACTGTGACCCGAACCGAACCGAGTGGAGGACCCGAACCGAAAGAGCACCGAACCGGATTGGA
Organism: Allium sativum; assembly: GCA_030737875.1. Classification (NCBI taxonomy): domain Eukaryota; kingdom Viridiplantae; phylum Streptophyta; class Magnoliopsida; order Asparagales; family Amaryllidaceae; genus Allium; species Allium sativum. The sequence goes on along the minus strand of CM060914.1, from coordinate 4,357,287 downwards.
GCTGCGATTACGCGACGACTCTTTTGAAGACCAACTCCAATTCGACCAAACCCGAGATGCAAAGGAAGTCCAAATGAGAAGTTAGAGCTCAAGATTCAGATGGGAATCAACGAGTTCGCTTCATGGTTGGGCTTTGCTGCGGGACGCGTGTTAAGGGGTTATCGATGTCTATAGCTTAGGACCACTATGGTAGGTGGTACGAAGGCGGATTCAGGGCCATTATGGCATCGGTAGAACCAAGGGCTACGACCAATGAAGTGGGTCATTGAAATGTTTGGTCATGACTCCAAATGTTTGGCTTGGTCACAACAGGGTTTCTACAAGTCGGGATTCGTCGTTGCCTCAGTTTATCTAGTGTTCCAAAGTGGTAGATATCGTATGCTTTACGCACTGAGTGAGAGATGTGAGGATGGTTGCTATGGATGATTTGTTTGCTATCATTGTGACATGCACACCCCACCCCCGTATCCTTACACTATTTATTATGGCACCTTAGAGTATTGTACGGTATGTGGTACTAACTCTTTGGTTGCAGGTCCAGGTTTAGGTATGGTTTAGTATACCTGTTATCATTCTATTTAGATGCTTATCGCTCACACCAGGCTTTATGTCTGACCCAGAGTTTTATGTCTCTTCTTATTACTCTGGGTGCTCACACGAACAGACTAGAGACAGGTTAGCTGGTGATGCACGGGTAGATGATCCGGAGACGAGCAGGAGGCTTCCACGTAACATATATAGTATTCTCCCTGTGTTGTTGAAGATCACTGCTTGGGCATTGGTGGTGTATCTTCCATTTTAGCTTTCTTTTGCTTTGAGACAGTTTGAAAGTTGTAATAAGCTGTATTCTGAATTTTCCGCTGCTATGATGTTTAGTTTTGATTTTCAGCTTATGCACTATCTCTCCTGTTTTATGTCAAGTATGTTATTATCATATTTTATTCCATGCGCTGTGAAACATTCTATAGGTTCCTTGATTAGTTCATTCTCTTCTTTCCTTTCTCCTGACGACCGTCTTGTGTTAGTCGGGCATGTGTACAGCGCACTTTTGGAGGAAATGCAGACTGGTGCGGGGCGGGCCGTCACACTTGGTATCAGAGCTCTAGGTTGCGTAGTTAACCTTGGGAAGTTATCAGGGAGAGATATTATACGTATACGAGAGAGCGTATTTGTGATTACTTTGGTTTTTAAAAGCTACATATATATATACTATTAGTAGTATAAGGGTGAAGTCGTACTGCACTAGCACCACTATGGAGTCGTTAATCATTTCCTTTTTCAGATTGACGATGAGCCGATATGTTAGAGGTACCGGTAGGGGAGCCAATAATGGGAATGCTGCTGACATGAGGACGATGTTTACTGACCTCATGAGAGAGATGCTTAGAGATGTACATAGGGCAGCTCCCAATGGTGGAAATGGTGGTGGTCCAATAGTGCAGGCGCCAAGAGTCGACTTCGCCAAGCTGAATAAGGATTATACTAGCCTTGGTGGGAAGCCGTTCCACGGAACGGAGTCGGCCACGGATGTTCAGGATTGGTTGGATAGTTGCGAACGTATCTTTGAGGATTTAGGTATCGAGGATGCAATGAAGAGAAAGTTAGCGTCCCGTCAGCTGCAAGGGCGGGCAATGAATTGGTGGAATGCTATAAAGGCAGCTACTCCCGAAGATCAGATTACTTGGGAGCAGTTTAAAGCTCGTTTTAGCGAGAAGCTCATTCCAGCTGCTCAGAAGTCAGTGCTGTTTAAGAAGTTCTTGGAGCTCAAGCAGAATGGCAGAGCTGTCTCGGAGTACATTGCTGAATTTGACACTTTGTCAAAATATGGGTTATCTCTTATTGATACTGCCGAGAAAAAGAATGAGAAATTCATAACTGGTTTGGATCAGTACTTGGGGGAAAAACTTATTAACCACATCGATGAGATGTTTGAATCGATTGTGGGGAAAGCATTAAGATCGGAAAGTCTCTACCCTAAGCCGAAGACTGAGGTTGTATCCGCAGACGAGCCAAAGCCACAAGTAAGTGGTGGAGGCAAGGGTGGTTCCCAGAATAAGAGAAAGCAGAACCAAGCTAAGGATGGCCAGAAGAAAAAGAATAAGCAAGATGTTGAGTGCTTCAGCTGTGGTAAGAAGGGCCATTATGCTAGTAATTGTCGGGCCAAGCCAGCGGATAGGAAGTGCTTCAACAGTGGCCAAATGGGACATCACAAGGACAAGTGTCCACAGCCCCCTAAGGAAAAGCAAATGGTGAAAGCCTACGCTCTTAATGATATTCCTTCTTCGTCGAATGCCCCAACAGCGGCGGAGAAGGGAAAGAATGTCGACATTCAAGGTATGCTTTCTGTTTATGATGTTCCTGTTAGAGTTTTGTTTGATACCGGAGCTTCCAGTTCTTTCATATCTAGGGACCTGGTAGATAGGTTGGGATTGGAGCCCGAGATTGTCGATAGACCTTTAGTAGTGACGAACCCGGTTGGTGGTTCGACTAGCCTTAGCATGATTTGTCGTAATGTGGTCTTATCGAGTCATGGATGCATGTTTGTTTGTGATTGCTTTGTTTTGGGCTTTACTGGGTTTGGCATTATTTTGGGAGTAGATTGGCTCCAAAGATACGGGGTGGTGGTAGACTGTGAGGGCTTTTTGGTGACAGCTAGAGTGGATGATGGGCGGAGGATAGTGTTTGGTGGTCTACCCAGTAAGGGGGTATTGTCTAGTTTTCTAAACTCCCTCGACATTCCGCATAGTGAGTTGTCAGGTTTGCCCGTGGTTGGCCAGTATCCGGATGTTTTCGAAGAAGTGACCGGACTTCCACCACACCGAGAGATTGAGTTCCGTATTGATTTGGTAAAAGATGCCAGACCTATAGTGATGCCACTTCGTCGTATGGCACCAAGAGAGCAGCGAGAGCTCGAGGTGCAAGTTAGCGATCTTTTGAAGAAGGAGTGTTTCTGAATGGGGAGCACCAGTTGTGTTTGCTACCAAGGCGGATGGTTCCCTTCGTTTGTGTGTAGACTACCGCGAGTTGAATAAAGTGACGAGGAAGAACAAGTATACTCTACCGCGGATAGATGATTTGTTTGATCAGTTGAGTGGCGCGAGAGTATTTTCTAAGTTGGATCTCGCGACAGGTTTTCATCAGCTTAGAGTGGAAGCTGAGAGTATAGCTAAAACGGCATTTCGGACGCCGTCTGGGTTTTATGAGTGGTTGGTCATGCCATTCGGGCTGACCAATGCCCCAGCATATTTTGTGGATCTTATGAATAGGGTATTCAGAGATCAGTTGAATAAGTTTGTCCTTGTGTTCGTTGATGATATTTTGGTCTACTCGAGGACAGAGGAAGAACACAAGGGACATTTAAGAATAGTGATGGGGGTGTTGAGGAAACACCAATTGAAAGCAAAGTTTTCTAAGTGTCACTTCTGGAAGGGGGAAGTGAGGTTCTTGGGCCATGTTGTATCAGAAAATGGGATTGCCGTGGACCCGGCGAAGGTGGCTACGGTACAGGATTGGCCTACGCCCAAGAATGCAACAGAAGTAAGAAGTTTCTTGGGGTTAGCGGGATATTATCGTAAGTTTATCCAAAGTTTCTCCAAGATAGCAGCACCATTGACCCAGTTGACCAAGAAGAATCAAGCTTTTGTCTGGGATGAAAGGTGCGAGAATGCATTCAAAAGCCTAAAGGACAAGTTGACAAGCGCACCAGTGTTAGTCATTCCTAAGGGGGATGAAGAGATGACGGTATACACGGATGCCTGTGGTACCGGACTGGGTGTTGTATTGATGCAAGGCGGTAGGGTTGTAGCTTACGCAAGTCGGCAATTGAAACCGCACGAGAGAAGATACCCTACCCATGATTTAGAATTGGCAGCGATCGTGTTCGCGTTAAAAATGTGGAGACACTATCTCTTGGGAGAAAGATTTGAGCTGTTTACAGATCATAAGTCGCTGAAGTATCTATTCTCCCAGAAGGATTTAAATCTCTGTCAGTAGAGATGGTTAGAGTTCTTAGCTTCCTACGATTTTGACATCGCATACACACTGGGAAAGGGCAATGCGGTGGCTGATGCATTGAGTAGAAGACATGCCAGCTTAGGGGCTATGTTCCTTGAATGGAAGCAACTGGAGTTTATCGCGGGGTTTGATTTCAGACCAAAGTGCGAATTGGATCCAGAAATGTTAGCAAGTCTGACGATCAGACCCACTTTGATTGAGCGGATCGGCTCTAGTCAGAGGGACGATCCTAACCTATTGGAAATCATCTCCAAGTTAGAGATGGGTATCGATGAGGAGATGAACAAGTATGGGCTTGATCGAGATAGATGGCTTAGAAAGAATGGAAAGCTTGTTGTACCCAATGTCAATGGATTGAGGGATGAAGTGCTTAGAGAATGTCATCACTCAAAGCTGACTATACACCCCGGTGGTAACAAGATGTATCGAGATATGAAGCAGACTTACTACTGGGAAGGGATGAAAAGAGACGTTGGGAAGTTTATATCCAAGTGCATGAATTGCCAGCTAGTTAAAGCCGAGCAAAAGAAGCCTAGTGGGTTGTTACAGCCCTTAGAAATTCCCGAATGGAAATGGGAGCAAGTCTCGATGGATTTCATCGATGGTTTACCAAGGACTAGATCGGGACATGATAACATTTGGGTGATTGTGGATCGATTAACTAAAAGCGCAAGGTTTATACCAGTCAAATCGACCAGAACAGCAGCCAAGTTGGCAGAATTGTATATGAAGTGGGTAGTGAGATTTCATGGAGTACCTAAAAGCATTGTGAGTGACCGAGACCCGTTGTTCACTAGTGGGTTCTGGAACAGCTTACAAGAGGCTCTAGGGTCAGAGTTACATCTCAGTACCGCACATCATCCTCAGACCGACGGTCAGACGGAGAGGGTGAACCGTATTTTGGAAGATCTCTTGAGAGCATGTATATTGGATTTTGGTGGATCATGGGATGACCATTTGCATCTAGTAGAGTTTGCATATAATAATAGCTACCAATCCAGTATCGGTATGGCTCCGTTTGAAGCTTTGTACGGAAGACCGTGTAACTCACCATCATGTTGGATAGAGACTGGCGAGAAGTTTATGCTTGGACCAGATGTGGTGAGGGAAACTTCAGATAAGATCAAGATCATTCAACAACGAATGAAGGCAGCCCAAGATAGGCAGAAGAGTTATGCTGATAAGAGGAGAAGAGACTTAAAATTCTCCGTTGGCGACTTGGTGTTTGTCAAGATTTCTCCGTTGAAGAGCGTAATACGATTTGGCAGGAGAGGCAAATTGGCACCAAGATTTGTTGGTCCATTCCCTGTTCTTGAGCTAGTGGGGAATTTGGCATATAGAATTGACTTACCGGAGAAGATGGCGGGAGTTCACAACGTATTTCATGTTTCCCAACTAAGGAAGTTCGTTCACGACTCAGATACGACTATTTCACCTGATCAGTTAGAGGACTTCGAAGTAGAACCCGAGGCGGTTGGGAACCGCAAGCCGGCCCGTATTGTCGAGCACGACATGAAGCAACTTCGAAGGAAGGCGGTGAAGCTAGTCAAGGTACAGTGGAGCGAGGACGAGAGTGATTGTACTTGGGAGACAGAGGAGGACATTAGGAAGACACACCCAGAACTCTTTGCCTGGTAAGATTTTGACTTCGATTTAGTTTTCCGCATGCTAGGATAGGCTTGTTTGCTTGTTTTGCATGTTTGATTGTTGTACGTGGCTGTTAGGCATGCGGGATCCTTTGTATGTTTGGGTTAAGGAATTTCGGGGACGAAATTTCTTAAGGGGGGAGAGTGTAACGACCCGCATTCTACGCATCATAGGATCGTAGAATATTTATTTCTGTCACATACGAAGTCGTATGGTCGTGTAACTTTGGGGGACGACTATTGGGGTCATTTCCCATGTTCATGATTTTTCCCGATTTTTAAATGACCATTTTACCCCTAGTTGGCACTGTTTTGGCCATAACTTTTGACTGGAAAGGAATTTTGACCTGAAACCACTTCCATTGGCTCCGGATGATGGTTTCTCTTTCCGTAGAGTGGTCACATTAGTCAAACGGACTCACTGTTTGGGAGATATGGCTGAAACAAGTTTCAGATGGTGAAAAACAGCTTAATTGGGCTTAACCGGGTGATTAGCAGCTAGGCCCAGAGGGAAATTTCGGGTTTAGAGGTATAGGAGGACTGATTAGGGTTAGGTTATCACTTTCATTTCAGTTTTGAGCCGCCACAAACCTTCTTGAGACCTTAGTAATGGCTTCCATCCTCTAAAACCTCTACAAAACACATTTTTAGTGAAGATTAAGCCTAAACTACATCAAAGCAAGGCCAAATAGCAACAAAGCAAGGTTGGAGCTGCTGCTATACATAGGAATTCGACCCAAACAAAGAGTATTTCAGATTTGGTGTTTCATTTGTGGCCAAGGTGAGTGATTTGCATAGTTTTTGCACTAATTACGGTGATTAAGGGTAATTAGTGAAGATTAGCGAATTTATACGTAAATAAATTCTGGAAAAATTCTTAAAATTCTAAAATAATGTTTTAAGGCTCTGTTAGAAATTTGGGTTAATTTCGATGTGTTTTGCTAATTGTATGCTTGAACATGATTAAGAGTGATTAGGGGAAAATGAGGGGTTCTAGCTATGTTTGATCCATTTTAAATCTATCAAATTGTTGTTATGGTGTTTGCAATTGATGTTACATGTTGCTATGACTCTATGGTATGTTTCATGATTGATTAGAATAGTTAAATTGGTCGAAAACGTCGTCGAATGGCGTAGAAAGCTCGCTGGAAAGTTGCAGAAGTGTGCAGGTTCCGAACCGGTTCGGATCGGAGAAAGGGGTCGGATCGGATTTGTGAACTGACCAAGGGAATTCGAACTGGATTGGAACTTGTCACTGGAGGAGGCTTGGCGAGAAGGAAGGCTGTTTACTTAGGGTTGGAGTTGGACAGAGGATCGGATCGGAGCTATGGAGCAGGATCGGATCGGATCGGAGTAAGCTAAAGAGTGGGATCGGATCGGATAAGGGGATCGGGTCGGGTAGCCGAACTGAACCAAGGTGGTGGCATCTCCAGCAGCGTGGAACTTCAGGGACAACAAGGGAGACCCGGACCGCGACTCTGAAGGACTCGGAAGTAGTTGAAGAAACGGCGGCAGGAGCAAGACACCCGAACCGAACCGAGTGGAGAACCCGAACCGAAGGAGCACCGAACCAGATGGAGTACTGTGACCCGAACCGAACCGAGTGGAGGACCCGAACCGAAGGAGCACCGAACCGGATTGGAGCTGCGATTACGCGACGACTCTTTTGAAGACCAACTCCAATTCGACCAAACCCGAGATGCAAAGGAAGTCCAAATGAGAAGTTAGAGCTCAAGATTCAGATGGGAATCAACGAGTTCGCTTCATGGTTGGGCTTTGCTGCGGGACGCGTGTTAAGGGGTTATCGATGTCTATAGCTTAGGACCACTATGGTAGGAGGTACGAAGGCGGATTCAGGGCCATTATGGCATCGGTAGAACCAAGGGCTACGACCAATGAAGTGGGTCATTGAAATGTTTGGTCATGACTCCAAATATTTGGCTTGGTCACAGCAGGGTTTCTACAAGTCGGGATTCGTCGTTGCCTCAGTTTGTCTAGTGTTCCAAAGTGGTAGATATCGCATGCTTTACGCACTGAGTGAGAGATGTGAGGATGGTTGCTATGGATGATTTGTTTGCTATCATTGTGACATGCACACCCCACCCCCGTATCCTTACACTATTTATTATGGCACCTTAGAGTATTGTACGGTATGTGGTACTAACTCTTTGGTTGCAGGTCCAGGTTCAGGTATGGTTTAGTATACCTGTTATCATTCTGTTTAGATGCTTATCGCTCACACCAGGCTTTATGTCTGACCCAGAGTTTTATGTCTCTTCTTATTACTCTAGGTGCTCACACGAGCAGACTAGAGACAGGTTAGCTGGTGATGCACGGGTAGATGATCCGGAGACGAGCAGGAGGCTTCCACGTAACATATATAGTATTCTCCCTGTGTTGTTGAAGATCACTGCTTGTGCATTGGTGGTGTATCTTCCATTTTAGCTTTCTTTTGCTTTGAGACAGTTTGAAAGTTGTAATAAGCTGTATTCTGAATTTTCCGCTGCTATGATGTTTAGTTTTGATTTTCAGCTTATGCACTGTCTCTCCTGTTTTATGTCAAGTATGTTATTATCATATTTTATTCCATGCACTGTGAGACATTCTACAGGTTCCTTGATTAGTTCATTCTCTTCTTTCCTTTCTCCTGACGACCGTCTTGTGTTAGTCGGGCATGTGTACAGCGCACTTTTGGAGGAAATGCAGACTGGTGCGGGGCGGGCCGTCACAAAAGGTATAATTTTTGTAGTAAGAGTTTTATGCATACATTTATGATGAAAACCAACTATACGTTAATGGTGCACTTCGAATGTTACTTTATCTTTTTCGACTTGATGTCTAATGTTTTAAAGAGGCGGAAAATTTAAAGGATGATAAGACATCTAGAGAAGCAGCAACTTTCATCCTCTGATGAGAATATTTCAATTCAGCTTGTCCAAATTAAAGAGGATCTAGAATACGTTTCTTTGAGCTGAAGATTAAAATACCTTTTTTAACTTCAAGGTAGTAAATTTTTTTAAAAATAAAATAAAAAGTATAATTGTTCAATGTTGGTTAGTTGCAACTGTGTTTCTTTACATATAGATAGAAGTTAGTGTTTCTTTAGTATTTTTATGATTTTATAGGCATTGAGAACTTCAATAAGCAAAATAAATGTACTTAATGCTTAATACTTAGTATTAATTACAGAACTTTTGTTGTGGTACTGCTTTATTGCATTAAGTATTTCTTTATTGGAAAACAGACAAAACTAATTCCTAAATATTGCAGAAGACATTTGATTCCAGTTTCCATATAATGAAATTTATGTTTGCAGTACGAACGATTTTTAGATTATTAATTGGTTAAGCACATGTCAATTTTTTAATTTTTAGTTAAGATACATACCTCATATAAATTGGTAATAGCGATGCATTTTCTGCTTTATGCAGGAGTGTCATTTAAGGGCTAACTCTTTTAATAAAAAATAGCTATGTTTCATACCAAGATATAATATAAAAAAACTTGGGTAATCATACTTTGTTGCGTTGAACTCGGTTCTTCCCCAAGATTGAGAAGTTTGTTCATTTGCTTGTTGGAGGAGATGAGCCTGACGTCGTCGAAAATAGAAACAAATTATGGGAGCAAATTAAGTCCAACACCAACCTTGTTGTTGCTAGTGGAAAAGATTTATAAGGGTTTGTGTCATGTTTGTATCAACTTCTTGGTTTACGTTGGTAGGCATCGTTGATTTCAAGAAAGTGCATGATGTTTATGTTTAATGTGAGTATTTTTCAAGAAAGTGGAAGTATATCCATGGAAACGATTATTCTTGTTATAAGTTTTAATTAAATATTCACTACCAATAATCATATTCTGCTGCTTTTCTTGCTCATATAGACAAGTATACTAGATAATAAGAAAATTGAAAGCAATATTTGAAGTTATGAAGATAAGTGGAACTGTGGAAGCAATTGGTTATTATGTATAAAGAATAGATAAATATAAAATATACAACTATCCCATTGCTTTGATTGTTGGTTTGTTACTGAACATTTTTTTAGGTGAGTTCAATAGTTTAATCATATCGCTGGTCACCATATCTTCCTGTATCACCCAATAGAACAATCAACAATGCTCACAGTGCTTCTGTTATTTTCAAAATGCAGGCAGAGATATGTTCCAGTGGTATAATCTAAAAAGGGCTACATTAAGAATTTCATCACATAATCGGCTATAATACATGCTCTCCAAAAATGCAAACGAAGAGACTAATTTGATTGCATTTATTCTCGACCGCTTTCAGATCTAAGGTTGCCCTTCATGCCCTCTAATGAGGCCTGTCCAGCTCATATTAACAGCTTTTTTGAACTTGTAAAATGAAACTGACTTCTTCTTCTTCTTTTGTAGCCAGGTCATCATCATCAAAGGCGATGATTTGATACTAGAAGCATTTGAGCATATGAAAGACAATATAATTGTTGGGGTGCTTGTAGTAGAAGGGTCCTTCAAAAATCTCAATGCTGGCGTTAGCATACATGACATCAGATTCTTGTTTCTCATGCCTTCTCTTTTTTCCAATTTCAGGTACAATATTCAAGAAAATTTTGCGAAATCCATCGTTTTATATATAATGAAAGTGGCTCTTAATTTAAGCAGAACATTCTTTTTCCATATTCCAAGTGTTGGAACACATGTCATTCAAAGCCTTTTTTATGAAACCATACAATTTGGCACTTGAGTGGTATAATAATCCATGCTCCTGTCACGATTGGAAAAGATACAATTATATGTCACATCTTATATTTGAAATCTCCAGACATTCTCAAAATAATATTTTCATGTAATAATTCTTATTTAATCAACATACACAACTGACACTAATATGTTGTACATATGATAACATACAAGAATTGAATTAAATTCTAAAACGAGAAGAAAATATTCATGTATATTTATACGATCACGACATGTGCTAATGAAACAACTGATCGGTTATTACTTTATTTACCGCTTCTCATATTGATGGGCTGGGCTAAACCCAATATGCTTCCGCTTGTACATGTTTTATTACATGGACTATATACCTATATATAGTGTCGTTGCCTTGTACATTTTATCAAGTATTCTATATCATTAAAATACATTTTTCACAGATTTCTTTTATGGTATCAGAGCTTCAAGCCTAACGGCACAAAAACAAATTTACAAAACCATATTTTCTCATCTCAGATTAAGAGGAGAGTGTATTTTGTATTTTCTTTTCAGAAAGTTATCATCATTGAAGAATACACCCTTCTCTGACCTACTTTCAGTTTCATATCAGTAATACCTGATTACAATTCCCTCGCCAAGAGAAAGAATCAGAGAAATTTCATCATTTTCTCTCTTCTTGGCTGCAATTCTTGGCCATCAGACATTCAGTCATCATCTAGCTGAGATCCGGTTGCAAGATTCATCATCATTTGGTGAATTTGCCATCCTAGAATCCCAATTTCGCTGAAGATCTGGTTGCCACAGCACTTTGCAGTGCTTCAGCCGTCCAAGAAACTTCAGTTTCATCAAGAATTTTCTTCTGCTGTGTTTTCTTGATCGACATGGCAGGAACTGGAAACAATGAATCCCTCAGTTCAGCCAATTCTGGAATTAATCCTTCTTCTATGCCTCCTGTACCAGACATCCCACTAATAAAACCCAAGAGTCAAATAATTACCATCCCTCTCGACGAGGATAATTACATGCTATGGAAGTTTCAGGTGGAAGCGGCACTAAGAGGATATGGACTCCTTGATTTTATCAAAGGTACAGTCATCATCCCACCTGCAATGATTCACGACAAAGATGGAAATTTAGTCAGCAATCAAGATTACTTGAGATTTCAAAAACAAGATAGTCCTCTTGTTTCATGGTTGATATCATCAATAAGTGCAAGCATGTTACTTGAGTTATAGGATGCAATACATCTTATGCAATATGGAGTACCATTGAACAGATATTCAGTGCTCAATCTGCCGCAAGAGTTATGTTATATAGAAGACAACTACAATGCATGAGAAAGGATGAAATGTCCATGCATGACTATCTTACCAAGATAAAGACACTGTGTGGCAAACTGAACTATACAGGGCACATTATCAGTGATAGTGAGCAAGTTCTTTACATCACAGGTGGCCTAGATGAAGATTATGAGTCAATTGTAACATTTATAGCCTCACAGAAAACCGTACCTGACTTACAATATATGCACTCATCACTTCTTGCACATGAAGGAAGAGTTGAACAGAAAAGAAATCAATCAGAGCTTTCTGTCAACTATGCCACCACATCAAGAAATAAAGGGCAACAGAAAGTTAACACTGGCCAAAATAACAAACAAGAAAATCAGTTTTTTAGAGGTGGCAACCCCAACCAAAGAGGCAGAGGTAGAGGAGGTAGATTTAACAGCAACAACAGGGTGAAATGTCAGATTTGTGGGAAATTCAGACATGATGCAATCAGGTGTTACTTTAGGTTCAACACTGAATATAATTTCAATCAGCAAGGTCAAGGAAATCAAAGAGGACCAAATGTTAACGTGACACAAGTGGGACAACAGAGGACAAATGCTGAAGGATCGAGGATGCAGTCACAAAGTTCAAACAGTGATGAATTAAGCAAGGCAGAGGACATAAATCTTGATGATTGGTACCCGGACTCTGGAGCTACAAATCATGTGACCAACAATTTACAGAATCTAAATCTGGGGAATAAAAGCTACTCAAGTATGTACTATGTCTCAATGGGTAATGGTGAAACTACTAGTATATCACATATAGGACATGGTTACATCCATGGAAAAAGGGAACTCTATCTAAATAATTTACTTAGAGTACCCAAGATTAAGAAAAACTTAATTAGTGTATCACAATTTGCTAATGACAACCGTGTATACTTTGAGTTTCACCCTGAATATTGCCTAGTTAGAGATTTACTAAATAAAGAAATTTTACTACAGGGTAGTTTGGATAAAGGGCTGTACAAGTTCAAGAAATTGAAGTCCAGACATGCTAGTAATAATGGAAATCACTGTTGCAATGTTGAAACTGTGACTGTAAACAATGATATGTACAAAAATTTTAATGATTGGCACTATAAGTTGGGTCATCCTAATGTGAAAACTGTTAAACATGTCTTGAATGAAAATAAAATTGATTGCAAAAATATACCTGATCATTTTGTATGCAAACATTGCCAAATAGGCAAAAGTCATAAATTACCCTTCACTGAATCTGATACAAAGTACAGCAAGCCACTTGAGCTAATAGTTGCAGATCTATGGGGTCCTTCTCCAATCAAAACAGATCATGGATACAGGTATTACCTTTCCTTTGTAGATGCTTTTACAAGATATACATGGATATATCTACTTAAAAGTAAGTCAGATGCATATAATACAACAATACATTTTGTCACCCTCACTGAGAAGCAAACAAACTGCATTGTGAAAACTATGCAAACAGATGGTGGTGGTGAATTTAAACCACTAAAGAAATTCTTTAATGATAAGATTATATTACATAGAATGATCTGCCCACACACATCAGAACAAAATGGTCTTATAGAGAGAAAACATAGGCATATCGTTGAAACAGGGCTCACACTGATATCTCAATCTCACCTACCACTAAAATTTTGGTCAGAAGCTTTTGTGACATCAGTATTTTTAATTAACAGAATGCCTACCAAAATTTTACAGTATAAAAGCCCATATGAGATGATGTATGGAGTCAAACCAGATTATTCTGGACTAAGACATTTTGGATGCCTATGTTTTCCCTGTTTAAGACCTTATAACAGACACAAACTAAATCTGAGATCAACTCCTTGTACTTTTCTTGGTTATGCAGATAATCAGAAAGGATACAAGTGTTTGAGTGACAGTGGGAGGTTATATGTTTCAAGACATGTTGTGTTTGATGAGCATGTCTTTCCTTTTGCAGAAAAGGGAAGTAGAACAACTAAGATGATTGTCAATGATGAAAGAAAAATCACACAACCACCAGAATTGACTGAAGACATGATACACAATCAACAGCAACAAACACAGCATGATGCACAGCATAAGGATGATGATGAAGACAGTATACCTAGCACAAGGGCAAGTTACAGTCCAGCAAATTCACTAGCTGGAGATGATAACATGAATCATGACAGTAATGATTCTGTAAACACAAACGCTAATTCTACTGATGAGAATGGCAGTTCTATAAGCAATGAAGTTGAACAGCATGATCAAAACAAACATCACATGATAACTAGGGCAAAACATGGAATATTTAAGCCTAAGATATACATTACTTCCATCAGTGACAGAGAGCCAGTCAACTTCAACGAAGCAGTAAAATGTGAAAAATGGAAAAATGGCATGAAAGAGGAATATGATGCCTTAATCAAAAATAAAACATGGGATCTTGTTACTGCACCAAACCATAAGAACATTATAGGTTGTAAATGGACATATAGATTAAAGAAGGCAGCTGATGGGAGCATTATAAAACACAAGGCAAGACTAGTTGCGAAGGGGTATACACAGGAATATGGATTTGATTTTAAAGAAACTTTTTCCCCAGTGGTTAAGCATACAACAGTGAGAATAATTATTAGTATTGCCCTACATAAACACTGGTGTATAAGACAGCTGGATGTTTGTAATGCTTTCCTAAATGGGGAATTACAAGTGGATGTCTACATGGAGCAACCAGAGGGATACAAAAGTTATCAAAATGAACATTTGGTGTGCAAACTGAATAAGACAATCTATGGGTTGAAACAAGCCTCAAGAGTTTGGTATGACAAACTAAAAGCAACATTCATGAAGCTGGGTTTTGTAACTGCTAAATCTGATAGTTCTTTGCACATCAAAAGAAATGGAACAGAAGTCACTTACATACTTGTCTACGTTGATGACATCTTAATAACAGGTAGCAATCAGAAAGAAGTGGACAAAATAATTCAGTTCCTAAATCAAACTTTCTCAATCAAGGATTTGGGAAATTTAAGCTATTTCCTGAGTATACAAGTCATTTAGAAGTCCAAAACTGAAATTATACTGTCCCAAAGTAAATACATATCAGAACTTCTCGCTAAAGCCAGAATGGATAAAGCCAAACCTATGCCTACTCCTATGACGAGTAACCTCAAACTGTCTAAACACAAAGGGGAAGTGATTCATAACATCAAAGAATACCGAAGTACAGTGGGGGCATTGCAATATTTAACTGTGACTAGACCAGACATCTGCTACAGTGTAAATAAAATGTGTCAGTTCTTGCAAGCACCCCTAAATGAACACTGGACTGTTGTTAAACGCATCCTAAGGTACTTAAAAGGTACTATTAATTATGGAATCACTCTAAAAACCTGCAAAGAGTTAACTATACAAGCTTACAGTGATTCTGATTGGGCATCTGACCCAGATGATCGTAGATCGACATCTGGTTATTGTGTTTTCATGGGATCAAATCCAATCTCGTGGTGTTCCAAAAAGCAGCCAACTATATCACGCTCCAGCACAGAAGCCGAGTACAGATCAGTAGCGAGTGCCACGGCTGAAGTCATGTGGATAAATTCCTTGCTTAAGGAACTAGGGTTTGCTCCTAGCAGAAGACCGATTGTGTGGTGTGACAATTTGAGCACTGTCTCCTTATCAGCTAACCCTATTCAGCACGCTCGTACGAAGCACATCGAGATTGATCTGTATTTTGTACGAGAACTGACCACCACCGGAAAATTAGATGTAAATCATGTGCCAGCTCAATTTCAGAAGGCAGATGCACTCACGAAACCCCTATCGGTGAAGAACTTCGTGAGATTTAGAGAGGATTTGAAGGTTGAAGAAGATGGCGGCGCAGACAGGAAAGGGAAAACCCTAGATGTTTTTGAGGGTGGCTAATGAAACAACTGATCGGTTATTACTTTATTTACCGCTTCTCATATTGATGGGCTTGGCTAAGCCCAATATGCTTCCGCTTGTACCTGTTTTATTACATGGACTATATACCTATATATAGTGTCGTTGCCTTGTACATTTTATCAAGTATTCTATATCAATAAAATACATTTTTCACAGATTTCTTTTATGTGCACCTAGGCAAAAGCTAACATTTATGCAGAGAAAATTATAGTGTATATCAGTGTTAAAATAGGGTTTACTCCAAGTGTACAATGTGAAATCTAATTAAAGTACATAATGTGAAATAGCTAGGAATTGTTCTACTCGATCAGGCTTTCAAAGATTAAAATGAATAACTTAAGGAAACTGGCTACAGGTATATGAAATCTAAATGGTATGTGACGTATGTAGTTTCTTCTCATAGGATTAAGTGTTATATAAGAAATGATAGGTGGGATAAGTAAGTGTGACTTATTCATTGGGTTATATTCATACGGTTACTGATGTACAATTAAGCATTAGCAACTTAGTAGTGCATCTATGGTAATCAATTTCTTTGAATTTCTACGAAACGTTAATTTTATTGAAAAGTGAAATTTTCATATGCTCTTTTCAGAGCCAATTTTTTGGAAGTCTATTCATTTAAGGTATGGGATCCCATAAAGACTTTAGTTTATTTTTCATTTTGGTAGTATCTTGAAACAGCAGAACCAATGGCACTGCACAAAGTTATAACCTTGTGTGAGGTAGTTTTATTCGTTTGATTAGTAATATCATTGATAAAGAAGTTTACATGCAGAATATTAGGCCTATGTTGTGAATACAAAAACATCCGTGTATTATAATATTCAGGCATAGCAGCAATCAAGACTACGTAACTAACAATAAGGAGGAAATTTCTTACATCACTTCACAGGTCTTTTGATCCTTTCAAATATCTTCACATTCTTCCAACAAACAATAGTCTTCAGATCCCATGTGACACTGTAGATTATATTTTTCTGAAAAAAATTCTTATTCTTGGGATGGTTGATTTTGATAGTCATGACATTGTTTACATGAAATCATTGATTCTATCTACCAAGTATTACATTAGGCTAATTTCCTTGGTTATTACAATAATTGCTTTGTTTGTATGGTGTGAACGCAATAACAAGTTGTTTAAATCTGTCAAGTTACCTTATCAAGTGAGAATGCAACGTATTTTATCATATTGTTCACAAGGTTTAAAGTTTGAAATTTTTTAACAAGGAAACATTGAAGAGAGAGCTCTTATCTTTTGGCAATCTAAGTAGGATGCTACCAATCAGTTCTCTTCAGGATAGATTGCCATCTTCTTTGCAATGCTCTAGCTCTTAACTTTTCTTCTTTACAGGATGAATTATTGTGTTTGAGTCATGTTTTTTCAGCCTTACCTGTTTGAGTTGCCTTCTCTATTCATCTTCTATATGCTACATTGGGTTTCTTGCTATCCAATGGAGCTTGATTATGGAAAATGAGTGTGGAGTGTTTCACTTGGTTAGTATATTGTGTAGTTTAGAACTATGAGAATTTATTTAATGTTCACCAAACTGTCGATGTAGGGCAGTGCATGTTCCAGGGAGTGCTATGCATTGCATATAAAGGTATTGCTAAGCACTGCCTGTTTCAAGCCGTGCCTAGCCACACTACTTCTAAAGGCAGTGTTGAGAACGTCTTGTAAAGGCAGTATAAGTTAATAAAAATATAAGTTTGAAATAATGAAGGTCACTGTTATTACCCGAAGTAACTGGAGAAATCTTATGCATTGTGGGCTCTTCAATAGGTTTTTAAAGTTTTAAAAATGTTTACTGATATGGTGTTTTCAAACTTCTCTTAATACAGATCATGACACTCACTTAACTCTAGTCAGCATGAATGTAAATCGTGTTGATCTTAAAGCATCTTCTTTACAGATTTATATAATCTTTTAGTATTTTATTTGTTATTATGATTTATCTATTTATATTTTAAATGGGAAAAAGGTATCATGTGCTTCATCAAACTTCAATGAATACGCTTGCAGAGTTTTCCATGTTAGTTTCACATGCTTAATTTTTCTTTAAATAAATCAGTATACGAACACGGTTTCCTATGTAAATTGCATAATTAAGGAGGTAGTGTAACACATCAGCATAAACTCCTCTCGTTAGGTCAAGTTCCTAGGTATGACTGGCAACAGTTTATTCATAGCAAAATAAAATGTGTAAAAATATCTAACTAAGTACGCTTGTAATTATTTGCATTACATATTATTGACCTCATGTCATTATAATATGAGTGATGCTACAGAGCCCGAAATTAAGAGAGCCCGAATTACCCGATTTCACCGTAATTCACGGAGATGCCTTCATTTTAGGCAGCATACTTAACATTAGCCACTGGCTTGATTTCGGGCAGAAACTCTGACATTTCCTTCGGGCCTTGTAGCTTTGTCGTTATAATATAGAGTTTAGTAGTATCAACTAACACATACTATTGCATTTCTTATAGTGTTCTATAGCAGCAACATGGAGAATTAGAGGCTAAAAGAACAAATGACTCTCTATCTCATGCTTACGCCTCCTAATGTATTTCATGCCTCTCTCCTATCTCAATGTGATGTAGACGAATATATATTTAAAGAGAGGGAAGTTTTCATTTGCAGAGAAGAAAAGAAAAGGTACGGTTTATGTGTTGTGTTCTGTTTCCTGTGTATAATAGTGCCTCCCCTTCTCTTTTTGCATATGGTCTTATGAATAAAAGCTCGAAACTTAAGGATTAAGAGACGAAAAGTACGGAGGGGATAAGGAAAAGAACGAGCTGGTGGCAGCAAAGAGAAGTGGCTGAAGTGAGACGGTAAGGTTGATGTATAAAAATACGTGTAATGTGTATCTCAGCATGTTTGAAAAATAAAGTTTATTGACACCCTGCTACATTGAATTTTGTTTGCTGTATTGACTATAAGATTTATGATATACAACCTGTGTAACTAAATTATTAAAATACGTGAAATGTTCTATTTCCTGCACCTTCCCCTTTTTATTCTTTGTTTCCAACGAAATTTTAAAACTAAATCCTATATTTTATTTTAGAATTTTTAATTTTTGACATTGTCTCTATTTGATGTATTGTATGACCGTGGCTCTGCATAAAGAATTATATACGAGCTAAAATTTTGCATTACTTATTCCTGTTTGCTTGCTTAATAATTCGAAATTGCTAAACAGACCGAAACCCTTTCTGTCAAAATCTGCGAAAGGAAGAAAAACGCAGTGGGGATGTACCTTAATTTACAAAAATTCCCCCCCTGCATTGCACGATTTGAACTGTTCGCACAGTAGGACCGAATATCTTTCGGTCTACCTAGCATTTCCCTTAATAATTAATATGCTACGCCAATGTTTAGTATAACCTATAACTCGTTTTGTGCCTTATTAGTTGTATCCACTGTAGAGTTAAAGAAACAAGTGCGCATGGAAACAAACTCTCACAAAATCAGTTGTCAGCATGTCCAATGCAACTTTTCATACGAACGAACTTTGTACTGTTTTGAAAATCACAGCACATCTATGGATCCGTTCACCAACGCAATTTATTTTTGAACACCGTAGACAGCTACCTCATACTATTCATTATCATTGCCTTGGTCTCCTAATAACGTTTAGAAGCT
The DNA here is from genome assembly GCA_030737875.1 of Allium sativum. Taxonomy (NCBI): domain Eukaryota; kingdom Viridiplantae; phylum Streptophyta; class Magnoliopsida; order Asparagales; family Amaryllidaceae; genus Allium; species Allium sativum. Next base: position 4,338,047 of record CM060914.1, on the reverse strand, counting down.
ACAGAGCACTAAAACTAATACATATCCACCTTCAATTCCAAATAGATTACAGGATCAGAACATTACTTGCATTAACAGAATATTACTTGCGTTTACTTGGATGTAAGATTTATGATATACAATCAATGCAACAAATTATAAAGCTTTGGTAAACTTGAGAAAATATTTGATTTATTTCGGGCACTGACCATAGACTAAAGAAATGGGATTGAGTAAAAGATACAGTGATTCAAAGCGCTCGACAACACAATTGTCAGATACGGTGTTCAAAGTGCTTGACTACACAATTGTCAGATATGGTGCGTTATCTAACAGTACTAATATGGATGCGTTACAGGGGATGATTGTACCTCAAATGCCAGTTTAGATATAAAGATGAACAGCATTGCATGCGGTCCTGGCCATAGGATTAGGTATATTTCAATTCTAGGTAATGCGTAAACCTTATCATTCAACGTGCAGGTGTTGTTCCCCAGTATGGGATGGGAAGCATATGGCATATTTTGGTACTGTGCATTGTTACAATTCTTTCTAAGTTTCTAATGCTTGATGTTGTTCCCCTGTATATAATTCACTCGATTACTTGATGCAAACAACCTAACTTGATCGGTAATTTACAGAAACGAGTTGTCTCTGGTGTTCAACCTACTGGATCTGTACACCTTGGGAATTATTTTGGTGCAATTAAAAATTGGGTTTCCCTTTAGGTTAGTTCACTATCTATGTTTTTGCGACTACTGGCAATATGTAATTAGAACCGCTATTGGGTATCAACAAAAAATGAGTGTAACTTGTTTTTTCCCCCCATGTCTGTTGTCACAGACTCACATATTACACTTGAGTGAGCAAATGTTTTTCCTCCTCCCCTATTTCTCAAATTCGATTGATGCAGAGTTAATTATATGATTATGCCAGCACTAGCAACCTATTAATAGTTAGATAAACAAATATCAGAGTTCAATATTTTCTGCTAATATGCTAAACCATTTTTTTATGCAGGAAACTTATGAAACACGCTTCTTTATTGTTGATTTACTTGTGGTATGCAATCTCTCAAAGCCACAACATTTTCCTTGATTTTGTGATTATACGACCCTGCTATCTCACATAATTTCCTTACATGACTTTCCATTGTTTAGTAGTCGAGTCTTACATCTAAACCTAAAGATTCATGCTATCTCATACTCTTTTTCCTAGTTTGTCCTGTTTATCTCTTTTGTTTTGAGTCATCTAGGATGTTATCCGTATGTTTGGCCAGACTTTGTACTTATAAATTTGTACATACCTTTATTAGCCATGTTAGATTGTTAAGCAGACTTTTGCAGCTTTATGATGCTCATCAGATTTGGCGACAGACACCTTGTTAGCAGGTGTATTTATGCATTTGTTTGCCTTTTTTATACATTTGCCTGGTTTGGTTATGTTGATGGTGGTGTTTCTTCACTCATTTATGTTAGCTTAGTGATAGCTTTGGGATGCTTTGCAAGATGGTGTCATATGTTAACGCCCTACGTAGTGTTTTCAAAGTTTGGGGTTTAAGTAGTAGATTTTCCTTCCAGAGAATGTATTCTAGAGTTTCTGTTGTTTGCTATTCACCCTGCATGGTGTTTCGAACTATCATGGAGTTATTGTCAGAGCAAAGCAATATGAAACTACTGCCATCCAAAGTGATACAAGGACAGGGTGACAAATTACTGATGCTAGAGGTGATTTATTACGGGAATATGATAATTTGATTGGAATATTTGATTGGAATATTTCCTAGAATATCTTTTGGGAATATTTGATTGGAATATAATCTTTTGGTAAATATCTTGTAATTAGGCATAATTGATGTAATTGGTAGTTGTTTCCTTATTTTCTAGAATATCCTTGATTTTAGGGAATATTCCTGTATGTAAACATATAAATGCTTGGTATCGTGAATGAGAAGATCAAGCCTTCATTGTTAATTCCTTCATGGTATCAGAGCATGACCGGCGATAACGATGCTCCACCACCGCCACCATCAAAAATCGAAATCAATAACCCGTTTTACCTCGGCGCACATGATAGGCCGGGGGATTTCATAACCACTCCTTCGCCTTCACATGGTCAAGTTTTTACAGAAGAACAATGGAAAGCTATCATGGAATTTTTTGGTAATTCTAATATACCGGAAAATCGCTTAAGTGGTAAGTTTGATAATACTTCTTGGATCATTGATACAGGAGCAACTCATCATGTAACTGGAGAAAAACTTGGTTGTTTGACATTAAACAATTGAATTGTCCTGTTGGTTTACCTAATGGGGACACTGTTATTGCATCTATGGAGGGATCAGTTTATTTGTCAGATATGATCACTCTGAATCATGTTCTTTATGTTCCTAACTTAAGTTGTAATTTACTTTCGGTTTCGCAACTAAATGATAATTTACAATCAATTGTCACATTTAATTCTGATGTGTGTTTGATACAGGACCAAATGAAGGCTCTGATTGGAATGGGAGTTAGGCGGGATGGACTATACTACTTCAGCAAACCAGAGGTGGTGTCTGCAATTGATGCTCCATCTGATGTGGAATTGTGGCATAGGCGAATGGGACATCCTTCTGAGAAAGTAGTTAAGTTACTACCCCCTGTTAGTAGGTCTAAGAATAGTTTGAATAAAGGATGCGAAGTGTGTTTTCGGGCTAAGCATCATAGAGACAAATTTCCTTTGAGTAATAATAATAGTTCTAGAATTTTTGAAAAAGTTCATTGTGATTTGTGGGGTCCATATAGACATGAGTCCTCATGTCGTGCTCGTTATTTTTTGACTATCGTGGATGATTTTTCAAGAGTTGTATGGCTTTATTTGATGGTGGATAAAACAGAAGTTTTTCATATGTTTATGACTTTTGTGGCTATGGTTGATAGACAATTTGGTCAAAAGATTAAGATTGTGCAAAGTGATAACGGTACTGAATTTAAATGTTTGTTTGATTTTTTTCGTGCCACTGGTGTAATTTTTCAATCTTCTTGTGTTGGTACACCTCAACAAAACGGGAGGGTTGAAAGGAAACATAAACACATTTTGAGTGTGGCGATAGCATTGCGTTTTCAAGCCAATTTGCCTATTTATTTTTGGGGAGAATGTGTCCTTGCAGCAACCCATCTCATCAACCGTACACCAACTCCTATCATACAAAATAAAACACCTTTTGAAATCCTTTTCAATAAATTACCCAATTTTGATGCTATACGCACATTTGGATGTCTTTGCTTTGCACATAATCAGAAAACACAAGGGGACAAGTTTGCTAGTAAGAGTAGGAAATGCGTGTTTGTGGGGTATCCATTCGAGCAAAAAGGTTGGAGAGTGTATGATTTAGATGCAACAGAGTTTTTTGTTTCTAGAGATGTCAAATTTATTGAAGATGTGTTCCCTTTTGGCTCTCCCGATGATGTGAATATTGAGTCTAATGTGGATTATGTGGGTGAAATACATGAAGACTTTGCGGAATTGAGTGTATGTGATGAGGATTGTGGTGTAGAGATACATAGTCATGATCAAAGGGGGGAATCAATGAGGCATGAGCAGCCTAGCCACGAGAATTTGCAGCCCTCAATTGCCAGCGGTCCGCCCCAGACCACAGCACCAGCCACGCACATTGATGCGGCAGCGAAGAACAGCAGCAAGTCGAGGCTCCCGACAACACAAATCAGACCACCGAAAATATGGGCCGTGGATTTCGTACCAAATATCCATCAGTTAAGCTTCGTGATCATGTTACCCACACTGTTTTTGCTAATAGTCCATCTCTCCCGACTTCCGTTTCTGATCATCCTTCAGGTACTCCGTATCCTCTTGCACATTATATACATTGTGATAATTTTTCTGTAAATTACCGAAAGTTTGTCGCAGCTATAGTTGGTAACAATGATCCTAAATCATTAAAGGAGGCGATGAAATATGAGGGTTGGAGACAGTCAATGCAGGAAGAAATACGAGCTCTTGAAAACAATGGCACATGGACCTTGGAGCCACTTCCACCTGGAAAAAGGGCTCTTGGCAGTCAATGGGTTTACAGGACAAAATTTTTGTCCAATGGTGATATTGAAAGACTGAAATCCAGACTGGTTGTACTTGGGAATCATCAGCAAGCAGGTATTGATTACACTGAAACTTTTGCTCCAGTCGCTAAAATGACTACTGTTCGCACTTTTTTAGCAATTGCTGCATCTAAGAACTGGGAACTTCATCAAATGGATGTTCACAATGCCTTCTTGCACGGTGATCTTGATGAAGAAGTCTACATGAAATTGCCTCCCGGATTTGAGTGTTCTGATCCTAATATGGTTTGCAGACTGCGAAAGTCCTTGTATGGATTAAAACAAGCTCCCAGATGTTGGTTTGCGAAGTTAGTCACAGCCTTGAAAGAGTATGGCTTTCTTCAATCTTACTCTGATTACTCTTTATTTACATATACTAAGACAGGTATACAGATTAATGTCTTAGTCTATGTTGATGATATTGTTATTTCTGGGAATGATTCCGCTGCTTTGTGTACTTTCAAGTCTTATCTTAGTGACTGTTTTAAAATGAAGGACTTGGGTCCTTTGAAATATTTTCTGGGGATAGAGGTTGCTAGAAGTTCTGCAGGGTTGTTTTTATGTCAAAGGAAATATACTCTGGATATTGTTTCTGAAGCAGGATTGTTAGGAGCAAAGCCAAGTGGATTTCCCATTGAACAAAATCATAAGCTTGGCTTAGCCAGTGGAGATTTACTTAAAGATCCGAAATCATATCGCAGGCTTGTTGGTCGATTGATATATCTTGCGGTTACTCGTCCGGATTTGGCATATTCTGTTCATATCTTGTCTCAGTTCATGCAGGAACCTAGAACTGAGCATTGGGAGGCGGCCTTAAGGGTCGTTCGATATTTGAAAGGGACACCAGGTCAAGGTATCCTTTTGAGTGCAAATTGTGATTTAACTCTACATGGTTGGTGTGATTCGGATTGGGCAGCATGTCCACTCACTCGACGCTCTCTTACGGGTTGGCTCGTGTTTCTTGGTAAATCTCCTGTGTCTTGGAAGACAAAGAAACATCATACAATCTCCAGGTCCTCGACTGAAGCCGAATACAGGTCTATGGTAGCCATCACTTGTGAGTTAAAATGGTTAAAAGGCTTGTTGTTGAGTGTAGGTGTGAATCATCCAAAGGCAATTAAGTTGTTTTGTGACAGTCAATCTTCTTTGCATATTGCAAAGAATCCTGTTTTTCATGAAAGAACGAAGCACATAGAAGTTGACTGTCACTTTGTTCGGGATGCAATCAATGAAGGCCTCATTTCTCCATCTCATGTCTCTACATCTTCTCAATTGGCAGACATTTTTACTAAGGCGCTTGGTAAAATGCAGTTTGATAATTTACTCTCCAAGTTGGGCATTCATGATCCTCATGCTCCAACTTGAGGGGGGGTATTACGGGAATATGATAATTTGATTGGAATATTTGATTGGAATATAATATTTGATTGGAATATTCCCTAGAATATCTTTTGGGAATATTTGATTGGAATATAATCTTTTGGTAAATATCTTGTAATTAGGCATAATTGATGTAATTGGTAGTTGTTTCCTTATTTTCTAGAATATCCTTGATTCTAGGGAATATTCCTGTATGTAAACATATAAATGCTTGGTATCGTGAATGAGAAGATCAAGCCTTCATTGTTAATTCCTTCATGATTTGATGGTTCACATCTTACCTCACATCAATCGTCTGAAATACAGCTAGTTTGTTTACGTGCCTGAGATCGGTATGTGTCGCCATTATGCAGATTCTAGTTGGAAATGATGGATGCAGACACTCGCAATGCCTGGTGGCATGCGCAGAAATGGACGGTAAATAACTATCAAAATATAGTGAGTATTTCTGGTTGGATAAGTTAGAGATAATCAATTTTCTAATCAAATTGCTTTATAACTTTTGTGAAGTGTATAAGTTATCAGCATTTATGTGATTAGAAATTTTTTGGCCATACCGAAGCATCAATTTTCAGTCTTGCTGGATGTTCAGATTCCAATATCAGTAGAAAAGCCTTTTGGAGCTTCCAGTCAACACCATTCAACATTGAAGATCTAAATTTTACTGAGAACAAGGTAATTAACAGAATTTTGTTTTCAATTGAGTACTGATTTCGTTTACCCGTGGTTTCTTCTATGGTCTATATTAACAAAATAAACGATAAAATTTAAACAAATTTTCATCTTTTACTAATATTTATCTTGTTCTGTCATTACTTTTTTTTATAAGTGTGTTGTAACTGATGTCCACAGTTACGCCAGTGATGGCAAAATAATATAGCTTACACCAAGATATGTCTTAGCGAAACGGTTCATAAGAGAAGTTGATCTTCGCTGCTATAAATTATATTCGATAATTGTGTTATCAAAGCCTTCATTTTGTTGATATAAAATGCTAGGCTTGTTTGAGATGGGTCTCAAAAAGAAATAGGTCGGGTATGTTATGACTGACAATAACAAGAAATATGATTCGTATGCAGCATGACTTATATTTGTATTTCTAATGGAGGTTTGAAATGTAAACCTTGTGTTTTTTAAGCAACATAGATATCAAACACCTTTGAACTATATCTTTGTGTATTCTGGATGTACTAAATGTTTATGTGCACATATATCGGTGCTGATTTTTTGTGTGTCCTGGTCTTATTTTTGCCTTAACCTAGACTTGTTTCCCACCTTAAGCCTTGATTGTGTATAACTGTCCCTTGCTTTGGTCACCCTCTGCCCAGCCTATGTTTTGGTTGTTTTTGCCTGTCTTTGTGTTGCTGCATGTGGAGTGTTTTGAGAAGTCCACTTAAGGAAAAAAAAAGGAAAAAAAAAAGAAAAAAAAATGAGAGAAGGTATACAGAGAAAGAGATCTGACAACTGTATATGTTCCAAATTATATCACATCAAAGTCAACAAACTTTGCTAGCTATTGGTTGCTAGCTTTGTTTATAATTTATGAAGTTGTTGTTTATCATATTTCGGATGAACATGATAAAATGTTGTCTTCATAGATTGTAGCGGAAGCAGTACAGTCTAGTGCTAAAATTTATAAATAGCAAAAAAAAAAAGAACGAGAAAACAAGACTGATTTGTGTCTGTTCTTTGTTTGCATTAAGGTTAGCCTTTCATTGAATTGATTTGTTGTTTATTGCTAATGCTTTGCACATGTGCGCTTGTTTACTTCAACTATGGCATATCTTATGCATTTTGATCTATTTTCTATGCCTTTGTACATTCCACATGCTGGCATAATATGTGTGGACTTTTCTAGCCTTAGCTTGTAATTACTTGTGAAGCTTTTCTAACCTATAATATGTATAGAAAAACATAATGCAACCCGAATGGATAAAAAACCCACTCAGGAACAACTTGCTCAGGCAGCTTGTTCTCATTGTCTATTGTTCATTATGTAATAGATGAAATGTGAATTATTATGGAAATCGCGGAACCATTTGACTTTCGATCGTTTTTGTTTACTCCCTATTGTCGGAATGTGTTCTAAAAACATTATACCATAATTTTGATAATAGAGTATCAAATTTTATGTTCTTGATGGAAGAGTTTTTGAATTTATATTACAACTTTAGCAAACCATTTTATGCAGATGATGCGGAAAATGAAAAGGATGCTTGTATTCTGAAAGAGTAGAAAATAGAATTCAAAAAGGTTCATTGAAACTCTAGCATTATATACAATATGATATATTCAATTCTGTAAACTACATGGCAATTATTTTTGCACTATTAGATAATGGAAGAGGATGATGCTAGTTAAACCAGAATACTTCAACTTCAATCAAAGCAGCGGGGAAATAAACTCTTAAGATATCAGGTATTTACTGGTGCATAAAGTTATTCATTTTGGATTATTATTATATGAATAGCGACATCTAGACAATAAATATTAATTTGAAATTAAACTAGCATAACCATCAAAACTGATGATAATATTATTATATAGTATCAGTACAAGCAAGCAACCTATTATGATAGGGCGTGCTGCTTGTATACTAGTTAACATTGACATAACTGGATAGCTTTTTTCTGGTCAAGTACATAAAAAATAATCATTACTTGTCGCCTAAATTGTACAGCTCATCATTCCTAGGTTGAACATCATAATCAACTTTCAAAAATAGAAGAAAAGTCCACAAAATCAAAGCAAGCTAAAATTTCTCAACTGACCATGCACAAGTTTAATACCTGTTCATTAATGCCTTCATTTTCCACATCCAGGCCCTTTACCCAACGGACCGGACATAAAAGCATGCTCCCGTTCTTGAGGGAAGGCCCTGACCTTACTGTACTTTTTGGTATTGAAAATCTGATTGTAATGTAAATTTTGTATAGAAAATCTCAGTACATAATGTATGTACATCGTTGCTTATATAATGCAACGTTATCACCGCTAACGATATAACAAAACAGACAATGGGCCTTAAGCCCAGCCCAGTTACATAAGACTCAATATTTATCTGATGAAGTAAATTGCGAGTGGTTTTATTACCCACCCTTGACGAAATTTCTCTGTGATAATGGCTTTGTGAGAGCATCAGCTCTCTGGAATTGAGCGGGAATGTGGTTTACATCCAATTTTCCACTTGCTGTCTGTTCTCGTACAAAGTATAGGTCGATTTCAATATGCTTTGTACGAGCATGTTGGATCGGGTTGGCAGAAAGCGATACTGTGCTCAAATTATCACACCATACCACCGGTCGTTTACTGGGAAGAAACCCTAGCTCTCCAAGTAATGAATTTATCCACATCACTTCAGCTGTGGTGCTTGCTAGTGATCTGTATTCCGCCTCCGTGCTAGATCGTGAAATAGTTGACTGCTTCTTCGAGCACCAAGAAATTGGGTTGCATCCCATAAATATACAATACCCAGACGTCGATCTGCGGTCATCTGGGTCCGACGCCCAATCTGAATCACTTTAAGCTTGTATGTGTAGGTTTTTACTGGTTTTTAGCTTAATTCCGTAATTAATTGTTCCACTTAGATAGCGTAGTATTCTTTTCACTGCTATCCAGTGTTTATCAAGTGGAGATTGCATGAATTGGCACACTTTATTCACACTATAACTGATGTCAGGTCTGGTAACGGTTACGTATTGCAACGCACCAACTATGCTCCTGTATTCTTTAACATTTTTAACTGCCTCTCCCTCATGCTTAGATAGCTTTAGATTACTGGTCATGGGAGTTGGCATAGATTTGGCCTTGTCCATTTTAGCTCGAACAAGTAGTTCACTAATATATTTGCTTTGTGATAGTGTAATTTCTTCATTGGAATTTTGAATAACTTGTATTCCCAAGAAGTAGTTTATATTTCCCATGTCCTTGATAGAGAAGGTTTGATCCAAGTATTGAACTATCTTGTTTACTTCTGCCTGATTACTTCCAGTAATCAAAATATCATCAACATACACAAGTATAAATGTGACATCAGTTCCATTCCTTTTAATATGCAGTGAGTTATCTGATTTAGCTGTAATGAATCCTAATCTCATGAATGTGCCTTTAAGTTTATCATACCATACTCTGGATGCTTGTTTTAGCCCATAAATGGCCTTATTTAATTTGCATACATAATTCATGCTGTGATCAGTCTTGTATCCTTCTGGTTGCTCCATATAAACATCCTCCTGCAGCTCCCCATTTAGAAATGCATTACAAACATCCAGTTGTCTAATGCACCAATGCTTGTGTAGGGCAATACAGATGATTATTCTTATAGTTGAATGTTTAACCACTGGGGAAAATGTCTCTTTAAAGTCAAAGCCATATTCTTGTGTGTATCCCTTGGCCACTAATCTAGCTTTGTGTTTTAGTATGCTACCATCTGCTGCTCTTTTTAATTTGTAGGTCCACTTACATCCTATGATGTTCTTATGTTTTGGAGCAGTCACTAGATTCCATGTTTTGTTCTTGATCAAGGCACTATATTCCTCATCCATAGCATTTTTCCATTCTTGACATTTTACTGCTTCATTATAGTTAATAGGCTCTCTCTCCTCTATAGCTGTTGAGTATTCCTTAGGTTTGAATATACCATGCTTGGCTCTTGTCATCATGTGGTGCCTGTTCTGATCATGTGGCTGTGGTTCATCATCACTGCTTGCATCTATTGTGGTATTGCTGTTCCCATTTCTTGAACCTGTGTCTCCACTTTCATTTTCATCAGTATTGTGGTTAGTATCACCACCTTCACCCACAATAGAATTAGCTGGACTGTAACTAGATCTGGTACTAGGCACACTTTCCCCATCCTTTTCTTCATCAAGTGCTTGTTGTTCATTGCTAATTTTTTGTTTATTGTTGTTCACCACTTCTTCTATTAGCTCTGGTGGTGCTAGAGTACACCTTTCAGTATTGACAATCCTCTTGGTAGTTTTAATACCTTTATCTACAAAAGGAAATACATGTTCATCAAACATAACATGCCTTGAGATGAATAACCTCCCATTATTATCTAAGCACTTGTACCCTTTCTGGTTTTCAGCATAACCAAGAAAAGTACAAGGGCTTGATCTTAGGCTCATTTTATGCTTGTTATAGGGTCTGAGGCAAGGAAAACATAGGCAACCAAAAATTTTCAGTTCTGAATAATCTGGTTTTGTATTATGCATCATTTCATATGGGCTTTTGTATTTTAAAACCTTAGTAGGCATTCTGTTAATTAAGTACACTGATGTTATAAAAGCCTCTGACCAAAATTTTAAGGGTACAGAGGATTGTGATATCAGTGTAAGCCCAGTCTCAACTATATGCCTATGTTTTCTCTCAACCAGCCCATTTTGTTCAGAAGTGTGTGGGCATGTCATTCTATGCAATATGCCTTTATTATCAAAGAATTTCTTTAAAGATTTGAACTCACCACCACCATCTGTTTGCATAATTTTGACATTACAGTTTGTCTGATTTTCAACTAAAGTTACAAACTGTTTTGTCACATTACAAGCATCTGACTTGCTTTTAAGTAGATAAATCCAAGTATATCTAGTAAATGCATCAACAAAGGAAAGATAATACCTGTATCCATGATCTGTTTTTACTAGAGAAGGACCCCATAGGTCTGCCGCAATGAGTTCAAGTGGTCTGCTATATTTTGTATCAGACCCAGTGAAGGGAAGTTTATGACTCTTGCCAATTTGGCAATGTTTACACATATATTGATCAGGTTTGATACTGCAATTAATTCTATTTTCATTCAGAATATGTTTAACAATTTTAACATTTGGATGCCCCAATTTGCTATGCCACTCATCAAAAATTTTGTACATGTCATTATCATTAACAATTTTTTCAGCATGACTGTCAAAAAATTTAACATGATTATCAGTAATAGATTCAACATTATAGCAATGATTTCCATTGTTACTGGCATGCCTGGGCTTCAAATTCTTGAACTTGTATAGTCCCTTATCCAAACTACCCTGTAGTAATATGTTTTTATTTAGTAAATCTCTAACAAGACAATATTTTGGGTGAAACTCAAAGTATACATGGTTGTCATTGGCAAATTGAGATACACTAATCAAATTTTTCTTGATCTTGGGGACTCTAAGTAAGTTATTTAAATAGAGTTCCCTTTTTCCATTTATGGAACCACAACCAACATGTGATATACTGATTGTTTCACCATTACCCATAGAGACAGAACACATACCTGAATAGCCTTTGTTTCCCAGATTTAGATTCTGCAGGTTATTTGTGACATGATTTGTAGCTCCTGAGTCTGGGTACCATTCATCAAGATTTATATCATCTGACTTGTTAGAATCATCATTGTTTGATCCTTGTGTCTGCATTCTTGATCCTTCTGTATTTACTCTTTGCTGTCCCATTTGAGTTATATTGACATTTGGTGCCCTTTGATTTTGTTGATTCACATTATATTCAGTGTTAAATCTGAAATAACATCTGCTTGCAACATGGCCAAATTTCTCACATATTTGGCATTTTGGCCTATTATTGTTATTGAATCTGCCTCCTCTGCCTCTTCCTCTTTGACTAGTACCTCCTCTGTAAAACTGATTTTCTTGCTTGTTGTTTTGGCCAGTATTTCCCTTCTGTTGGCCTTTGTTTCTTGCTGTGGAGGCATAGTTGACTGAGTATTCTGATTGCTTCTTTTGTTCAACTCTTCCTTCATGTGCAAGAAGGGATGAATACACATATTGTAGATCAGGTACAGTTTTCTGAGACGCAATATATGTAACTATGGACTCATAATCTTCATCTAATCCTCCTGTGATATAGAGCACTTGTTCACTTTCACTAATCATATGTCCAGTGGAATTCAGTTTATCACATAGAGTATTTACTTTGGTTAGGTATTCATTCATGGGCATCTCATCTTTCTTTATGCACTGTAACTGCCTTCTGTATAACATGGATCTTGCTGCTGATTGAGCACTGAATGTTTGTTCAATTGTACTCCAAATAGCATATGATGTATTGCATCCAATCACACGTGGTAGAATACTTGCACTTATTGATGATATTAACCATGACACAAGAAGATTATCTTGCTTCTGAAAATTTAAGTAATCTTCATTACTGACTAGATTCCCATCTTTATCATGAATCATTGCAGGTGGGATCAGTACTGTCCCTTTGATGAAATCAATAAGTCCATATCCTTTCAATGCCGCTTCTACTTGAAATTTCCAAAGCATGTAATTATCATCATCTAATGGGATGGTGATTATGTGTGTTTTGGGTTTTATCAATTTAAAGCTTGGTGATGGAGGATTGATTAGTGCATGAATTGGCTGAACTGAGGGCTTGATCTGTTTCACCCATATGTCGAATCAAGAAAAGCTTTCTTGGATGCTGGGTGATAATACTTGGATGGTGAAATCACTGTCAAGTGATTTTGCAACCAGTGTTAAGGTAATAGATGGTGAAAGTTTCAGAGAAAACCGAGGTACTTGGATGGCAAGATCACCAGAAATGGTGATTTCTGCAACCAAATCTCGTGCCAAAGGAAGACTGTAATGTCTGATGGCTGAAACTGCAGCCAAGATTGTAGAAAATGATGAGAATTTTCTGATTCTATCTCTTGGCGAGGCAGTTCTGATCTCCAATGATGAATGATGTCTGAGGAGAAGAACTTGAATGCACTTTCTTTTAATTTTAAGCAATCAAGTTTGTATATTTTTGTAATTTGATCTTTTATGCCGTTAGGCTTTCTTGCTCTGATACCATATTGAAAATCTGATTGTAATGTAAATTTTGTATAGAAAATCTCAGTACAGAATGTATGTACATCGTTGCTTATATAATGCAACGTTATCACCGCTAACGATATAACAAAACAGACAATGGGCCTTAAGCCCAGCCCAGTTACATAAGACTCAATATTTATCTGATGAAGTAAATTGCGAGTGTTTTTATTATTCGATTCTTTCCTCCTTTTTTTGCAATCTATCCTTCTCTTTCAGTCATATTATGAAGTGGTTGTCCTTTCTTAGTTCCCTAACCGCTTCTTTTGCTTCCGTCTTTAGTCGTTTCTTCAGCTTCCTTCTCTGCACTCTTTCTCTGTCTGGATCGTAGTCCCTTCCCTTTAAAAAGCTCTCCTCAAACTTTGGGTTAAGCAGTTTGATAGGCATATTCTATTGTCGCATTTGTAGTGGTTAATTGTATATTACTGTCCAAAAATAAAGAATTGGAGCTTGGCATTAAGCATATGCTATTGTGCATGCAGTCGCCATACTTGATAATATTTCACTAATGAGGTCTTTAATATTTCAGTAATGAGGTCACGGCTCCAGTTCCCAACTGTCCAAGTTTATGGCCAAACTGCATTGTGGCCTGGTTCATTTAAGTACTTCAGGTTCAGGCCTTATGGTTTTTCATCTTTATGCTTTCATATAGAGAATTTTAGCAAGTTTAAATTGCTGTTAATTTTGGTCCTTTGTTGTGATTATGGAGAGGTTAAATTTTAGTAATTTTAATTGGTTACTTAAGATCAATCAGTTTTACAGAAATGTTAGCGGTCAACTTTCGCAGCTGTACGAAGACATATTAACAAAGATTAGTTCAGTCTAATATATAGTAGTGTCATTACTGACCAAGACTCCAACCAGAAGACATATTAACAAAATTTTATTGAAAATTGTTAAATGTGTAAATAAATTAGTGATATAGTGTAAATTTGGACTTGGAAATGTTTCCACTCCATCGTAATCAAGATAGCGTCTGTGTCAGACACGTCAAACGTCGAATTCACTGAACTTTAGATTCAAACCGAACAATGTCCGTTCGCGCTGCATTTGAAGCGTCCGACGCGACGTCTGACGAGAACGGATAAAATTTCACTATTTTTTTCTCCTTTTGCGTTGCCCTTCCGTAAAAAAAGAAACAATATACTATTGTGAACTTGTTCATTTTCCAGCCTCTTCCATTCGTCTTTTTTTTTTTTGATCTATTTTGATTCTAGAAAGAATGCACTTAGGTCTTAAGGCCCGCCAGTCGCCACCATGCAAAATCATACGACATTCCGCTTGATTATTATTATAAAGAAGTAAAAAGAGGAGCCTTATTTGAACAAATTTGTATTCAAATTCATCAACTTTTATTTTATATGCCAACGTTGTTTTCTCTGACTGTGACAAAAACGTAGAGGTCATGTCGTATACCGAAGTTGTTTTTTTGCTTTCGCTAGTCTCTTCAACAATTTGCGCTATTGACTTGATCACAGACGGCCATATGGACTGCTAAAAATTTGTACGAAGCTTATCGCTTTGTACAAAATTTTGTTTAATTTAATTAAGTAGTAGATTCATCAATAACATATATCTAATAGTAATTTATTGATTTGGGTGAAGAAGTATGATTTGGGTCAGCTAAAAAGGGTGTTTTGTGGCGGGGCTCCATTGTCTGTCCAGGCTGCTCAGAAATTTATGGCCAGGTTGCCACATGTCGATCTGCTACAGATATATAAACTTTATAGAATACTAAGCATTTTTGGATATATTCTTCTTAATATTTTGTATAATTTTCTGCCAGTGTTATTTTTACATCCCAGAATTCTATCTCTCTGACGAATACAACAGTCAAACTTTAAATTAATTAATTAACAAGTATTAGATAGCTTGGTTTTCGCATTATAATGGGGATAATTTTAAGCAGCCCAGGATTGAAATGCTGATGCACATACTTCAGTCGTACTCCATGCCGGAATTTTCATCCATTTATGTATTCAGCATCACTTTTAACTGGTTCATTTTAATATAAGATAAATTGTTTAGTTTATGTAACTACAAGTAAACAAGAAATCTTACTTGAGATATTGGTTGTATGCCTACATTCGTGACATGTACCACTTATGGTGTACGTGACTTCATTTAAAACTTTGTAATTACTGCAGTTAAATTAATAAGCATGAGCCAAGATATGCTGCTCATATAAAATAGAAGATTCCCTAAACATGAAAATAAGATTCTATAAATATGAAAATCCATGTACATATGCTGACTTGAATATATATTATTGAAATTATTGAATGTCCTGTAATGGCAGAACAACCAGTATATGAAATCTAAATGGCATCTTTTACAGAATATGTTTTGCTAAAAAATAAATATGAGTGCATCACGATTGCTTCTTGAATTGTTAAATCTGCTTACTATTTTATATCTTTTAATCTGTCTTTTGTCAGTTTCCGAAATCAGTTACATACTTGATTGGGTGAAGTCAAAATTGTCTTTGTTGTGATTATGCAGTGGCCCAGGCCTACGACTGGGTGAAGTCAAAATTGACTTTGAGAATGTCTGCAATGATTTTTATGCAAGTGGTAAGACTGCTGCTATTAGATTGAAAGAGCCGGTAATTCTTACCGTTATATTTGTATGTAATTCTTACCATTGATCGTCATATTTAAGTGCAGGTAATTAGATTTTCAAAGTGAAGAAAGCCCGCATCAAATAACCGGCGGTTATTAAGCTATGAAGAAGATGTCAACTATTATTTTGTTTGTATTAGTCGGGTAGACTTGTTTGTAAGCAATTGTGGTATGTGGATTCACTTATTTTGTCGAAATACTACTATTGAGATGATTATGGATGTTATATTTGATATTGCGAGTAATGTATTTTTTAAGTATTTATGACGATTATTGATTTTAGTTTGAAAATTACTCATATAATTATTTGTTTTAATATTTCTAGTATATATAAGTGATTGATGGAAATATTAGAAGCTATTAACAGTAAATAACCGCAATTAAAATGTAGTGTACATCAGTTAGTTTTAGTAGCATTGAAAAAATGCTACAAATGTAATTTTCAAAAGATATTCTAGCTGAAATGAAACGCAACGAAAGACATATAGTAGGACTGAAAAAACGCTACAAAAAACATATAGTAGGACATAAAAACCGCTACAAAAAAATTGAAAAATGATGCAAGTATCGCTTTAAGAGCATTTTTAGGACGTTGCCAAAAAAACTTTTTGTAGGGTTTCAGAAACGCTACAATATCTTCATTTTCTGTTGCGTTTACTAAAACGCAACAAAAACTTTCAGACTTTTAGTTGCATGTCGTACAGCAGCATTTATCGGAACGCTACTACAACTTATGGTAGCATTTTTACAACGCTACTAAAGGCATTTTCTAGTGTAGTGAGACTTTCGTTCGATGGGTGGAAAACCTTTTAGTGGGTCGGAAACGTTCGTTGAAGCTAGAAATTGGTTGAAAGAAGTGGAGGATCTGTTTGGCATTTTCGATTTGAACGATTGTAAGAAGGTCCAATTGGCTGCTTGGTTGATGAAGGATGAAGCTTCGTTTTGGTGGGAGGTTACTAATGGAGAGCGTGCTGTAGAGACGTGGGCAGATTTTAGGGGAAGGTTTGAGTTGAAATTCCTTTCTCAAGCTGAGGAGAGTATGTACATGGAGAGGTTCTTGACATTGAAGCAGTAAAACTTGACCGTGAAGGAGTATGTGACCGAATTTAATAAGTTGGCGAGATTTGGACTAGAGTTGGTGAATACGCCTCACAAGAAGGCCTTGAGGTTTGCAAAGGGCCTAACTGAAATGCTTCATAGTTTGGCTATGTCCCACATTTCAGTGGGGGCTACGTATGAAAAGCTTGTTGATATGGCATACATGCATGAAGAAGAGAAGGGTGTAAGTACTTTTAGACCGCAAGATAAGAAGGAGGATCCAAAGAAAGCCCAACAACAAAAGAAAGGTGGTAAAGAAAAGAGGAAGTGTCACAACTGTGGGATACCCGGCCATTTGAAGAAAGACTGTAGGAAGAAGAAGAAGTTCGCTTGTTATTATTGTGGTGATCCAGGTCATGCTGTCAAGGACTGTCCTAAGAAGCAAGGGCAGAGGGCAGGTTCTACTTCGGGAGGGAAGGTTCACGCTCTCATGGCTCCGGGACAGGAAGGAGGTAGAAAAATTTCTGTCGAAAGTTTGATTTTCTTGTTTGATCATCTTGTTCGTACTTTATTCGATTCTGGCGCATCACATTTGTTTATCTCTACATCATTAGTTGAAACACTGCACTTAAATACTAGTCTCGTTGTGGATCCCATTGTATTCTCAAATCCTATTGGTGGGTCGGCTCATTTATCCATGGTTTGTAGGGATTTGAGATTGTCTATCTTAGGCGTTGGTTTTGGATGTAATGCTTTTGTGCTTGGTTTCATGGGCTATGGGTTGATTCTAGGGATGGATTGGCTAGCCAGACATGGTGCCATCCTAGATTGTGAACGAAGGGTAGTAAAATTGTTGACTCCTAGTGGAAAGACCCTTGACATTTCTTGTGACCCTAGAGGATTGGTGATGCTTAGCTATCTTGAGTCACTTGACGCATCCAATGATGATTTACATTATGTTTGTATAGTCCGTGAATATGTTGATGTCTTCGATGAGGTAAGGGGTCTACCCTCAAAACGTTAGATAGACTTTCGTATTTATCTTGTAGACAATGCAAAACCCGTATCTCTACCAGTACGCCACATGGCTCCTCGTGAGAGGAGGGAACTCAATAAGCAAGTAGGGGAGTTGTTTGAGAAGGGGTTCATAAGATGTAGTATATCGGAGTGGGGTGCTCCAGTAGTATTTGCCACGAAGGCGGATGGGTCCCTTAGACTTTGTGTGGACTATAGAGAACTTAATAAGCTTACTAAGAAGAATAGGCACCCACTGCCGAGGATTGACGATCTCTTCGATCAGTTAGTTGGTGCCTCAGTGTTTTCGCAGTTGGACTTAGCCACTGGTTTCCATCAATTGAGAGTGGCTGAGGATAGGATATACAAGACTGGCTTTAGGACTCCGGACGGTTTCTATGAGTGGCTTGTGATGCCCTTCGGTTTGACAAACGCCCCCGCATACTTTGTTGACTTGATGAGTAGGGTTTTTAGGGAGTACCTTAATAAATTCGTGGTGCTCTTTGTGGATGACATCTTGATCTTTTCTAAGAGCGAGGAAGAGCATGCCCTACATCTTAGGGAATTGTTGGAGACCCTTCGATCGCATAACCTTAAAGCTAAATTTTCTAAATGTCACTTTTGGAGGATGGAAGTGCGATTCTTAGGGCACGTGGTTTCCAAAGAAGGGATAGCTATGGATCCCGCAAAGGTGGTGGCCATCCAAGACTGGAAGGTCCCTAAAAATGCTACCGAGGTGAGAAGTTTCTTGGGGTTGGCAGGCTACTATAGGAAGTTTATCAAGGACTTCGCAAAGATATCAGCCCCATTGACACGCTTGACGAAGAAGAACCTAGTTTTCACGTGGGACGTAGATTGTGATGATGCGTTCCAACGTTTAAAGAGAGCTTTGACCACAGCCCCAGGCTTAGTGTTGCCAGATGGGAGTAAGTCATTTACCGTTTATACTGATGCTTGTGGGACAGGACTAGGCGCAGTCTTAATGCAAGAGGGGAGGGTAATAGCCTATGGAGGAAGGCAGTTGAGAGTGCATGAGAGGAATTACCCTACACATGACCTAGAGTTGGCTACTATTGTTTTCGCGCTTAAGTCTTGGCGCAATTATCTTCTTGGCAAGAAATTCGAATTGTTCACAGACCACAAATCGCTAAAATATTTGTTCTCTCAGAAGGTCTTGAACTTAAGGCAGCAAAGGTGGATGGAATTCTTAGCGTCTTACGATTTCGAGATAGCATATACCCCTGGCAAGGGTAACGTGGTGGCAGACGCCTTAAGTAGGAAAAGATTGTCCTTGACTCCGTTGTTTTTTGAGTGGCGAAGCTTAGAGTTCATCTCTACATTTGAATTTAGACCTTCCATTGACTTTGTACCCGGTTTGCTAGCATCCTTAGAGGTCAGACCTACGCTTTTGGGACGGATTAGTGAGGCACAGCGAGATGACCCACAGTTGGTTGAGTTAGTAGAGAAGCTCATAAGGGGGGAGTCATCGAGCCATCTCAGTAGGTATACCCTAGATGATAAGGGTTGGTTACGTAGGGACAGTAGACTTTATGTACCACGAGACGAGAACTTGAGGAAGACCATTCTTGATGATGCACATCGTTCTAAGATGACCATTCATCCAGGCGGGGACAAGATGCACATGGACATGAGATGAGTTTACTTTTGGGCCGGTATGAAGAGGGATGTGGCCGAGTTTGTCTCTAGATGCTTGGTGTGCCAACAAGTAAAAGCAGAGCAAAAGAAGCCCGGTGGGTTGCTTCACCCATTGGAGGTCCCACAATGGAAGTGGGAGAGTGTCTCGATGGACTTTGTTGATGGGTTACCAAGATCGAGGAAGGGTAATACGGGGATTTGGGTCGTGGTAGACAGACTTTCTAAGAGCGCCCATTTCATTCCCGTGAAGAGTAAGAGGACTGCTCCATGGTTAGCCTCCATATACATTAGAGAGATAGTTCGTTTGCACGGTGTTCCTTCTAGCATAGTGAGCGATCGCGATCCTATTTTTACTAACGAGTTTTGGAAGAGCTTGCAAGAGGCGGTAGGGACTCAGTTATGTTTGAGCACCGCATATCATCCTCAGACGGACGGCCAGACCGAGAGGGTGAATCGTATTCTCGAGGACCTTTTGAGGCTATGTGTTTTAGACTTCGGAGGTACATGGGAGGAGCATCTTCCTTTAGTGGAGTTCGCGTATAATAATAGTTTTTAGTCTAGCATTGGAATGGCACCTTTCGAGGTTCTTTATGGAAGGTCGTGTCGTTCACCTACATGTTGGTGGGAATCTACAGATAAGATCTTGCTTGGCCCCGATATGATTAGAGAGACTTCGGAAAAGATTGATTTGATTCGAAGGAGGATGAAGACGGCACAAGATAGGCAGAAATCGTACGCGGACAAGAGGAGGACAGATCTTGAGTTTGATATTGGGGACATGGTCTTTATCAAGGTGTCTCCATTACGGAATGTTGTTCGCTTTGGGTCCGTTGGGAAGTTAGCACCAAGGTTCGTAGGGTCATTTCTTATTAAGGAGAGGATTGGACAGATGGCGTATAGAGTGGAGTTGCCCGAGAGACTTAGTGGTGTACACGACGTATTCCATGTATCACATTTGAGGAAGTGCTTGCATGAGACCACGGAAGTGGTAGAGCCGAGCTTGCTTAGAGATGTGGAGATAAAGCGTGATGCGACGATTCGATGAGCTCCTACATGCATTCTTGGGTCGGAGATTAAGAAGTTGAGGAATCGAGAGGTCAAGCTAGTCAAAGTGAAATGGGGAGATGATGAGAGCGACGCTACTTGGGAGACGGAAGAGAAGATGCGTTCATTGTACCATTTTCTTTTCGAGGGTATGTCTTTTAATTTCTCCTTTATCGCTTAGCTTGTACTTGTTCTATCTTTAGCATGTCCTCTCACTAGTATCTTTGACCTTTAGATATGGTAGTCCTATGGTTGAAACATGTGTTTGAGACATGTTATGTATGGTGGATGCATGTGGATGCAAGTGTTTGCTAGCGGTTACTCGTAGATGCATATACACACACTTTAGGCACTAGATCGGCTCAGTCACTTTCATATTGCATATTGCATATAAATGGATGTATTTAGTAAAATGAATGTACACTGAATGTGTGTATCATATGGATGTTGCATTTAAATGAATGGTTGTGCACAAATGTAGTAATGATATGTATAGGGTTCTTTGCATACATGATGGATACATGGCACTATCATTATTTGCATTAAGGAGGTCGACTGAATCAGTGGACCGCCTGATTTTGCATTAGTATATGGACATATACACACACTATGCATATGTACATGAAAAGCATTAGAAATCTTTTAAGGACAGTGGGTGCTTGTGGATGATGGTTGAGTAGATGGATGATTGTATAGTAGGATACATTCTTCTTAACTTGGAGATTTCGGGGACGAAATCCTTTAAGGAGGGGAGAATGTAACACCCCGTAATTTTATAACATTAAAATTCACAAATTAAAGTATACTTAATTTTTAGAAGAAGAAGAATTAAGTGAAATGGGTTGCGCTATTATGTTCATCTCAAAATTTTGGGTCAAGATAGACATTTGGTTTGAACGAAACGGATACCTTATGAAGATGTTATTAAGCCTTGAAGTTTGTATGCATATGAGAGAAATATATATATATATTAAATAAATATTCAAAAAAGTTCAAAACAGCAAATCGGGAGGGGGAATAGCTGAACCGCACCATTTTTGGAGTCGACCCGAGCTCTGCTGGGTCGACTAGGGGTCGATCCAGGGTGTTTGGTTGTCAACCCGTGGCCCGATTCGCGCTGAGGGTTGATGTTGCATCTGAGTGGTCCTGATGATTTCTAGGTTAATCTAAGAGCTCTAATCGATCCTGGACATGTATATATACACCTTAAGACCTAACCCTAATTCATAAAATATTATCTATGACACCATTATGTTGTCAAGCTGTCTTAAACCCTAGCCGCCGCCTTTAAATTAAATCTCAAGTGTTCATACAGAATTCAAATCAAAGTTTAGAGCTTCAACAACAATTAAAGAAGATTAATCAACTTCAATTCAACGTTTCTGCACCAATTTCAATTCATTAATCCTTTTCTTAAGCCACGAAAGGTGAGTACGGTTAATTTCACAAATTTAATGGGATTAAAGTAACATGAAAAAGTTGTAAAAAGGATTCATATATATGTTTGTAATGAAAATCTCACCAAGTCTTCACCTTTTTGATTCATGTCATCATATGCCTATGTTTCTATGTAAAGTTCATACCTTTTATCAGTTTATTCATGTTGAATCTTTTATTATGCCTCTATGCCAGTCTATATGCCTCTTTATTTCATGATGATGTTTTATTCCAATTTTCTATGAATTGATTCTCTCTTCTTACCCCTATTCCTTTTATTTGTAGATCTAGGCTACCTTCGAGCCTATATTAAAAATACGCGTGAATGCGAATA
Source organism: Allium sativum (assembly GCA_030737875.1). Taxonomy (NCBI): domain Eukaryota; kingdom Viridiplantae; phylum Streptophyta; class Magnoliopsida; order Asparagales; family Amaryllidaceae; genus Allium; species Allium sativum. Next base: position 4,315,633 of record CM060914.1, on the reverse strand, counting down.
CGTGGGAACGATGTGGAATATTGGGAATATGGGAAATTTGGAAAATTGGATATTATTGGATATTTTGGATAATTGGATAATATGTGAAATTGGCATATTTGGGTATGAATTACATGAAATTGATGAAATTGCCTAAAATTGTAAATTTGTAATTGAGGCTAATTAATGTGTAATTAGTGACAATTTCGAATAGGCAATATTATAGACATGATTATATGTTTAATTGGATATATATGACATGAAAATTGGGTATGGGTGAATAATGAACCTTTGACACAAGGTTAGGAGCAATTGTGACATAAGACTGCCCGGAACCGCCCAGCAAATCCAGCGGTCACAATTGGACGTCTAATGTGAGAGGTCAAAGGAATTAATTGTAGGCGTAACGGTTAATGACACAAGGTTAGACCCGATCTGCGGCGTAAGACTGCCCGGAACAGCCCGGTAAATCCAGCGGCTGCAAAGTGTTCGGTCTAATGTGAGAGGTCATGCACCGTTCGTCATAACGAATGAATTAAAGAATACTAACCATAATAAGACATGGGTATCGTTAGAGGGTTAAGTGGGGTGACATGTAAATTATGACATGTAAATATGGACTTAACCAGAATAAGATAGGATATGTAAATTATGACATGTAAATATGGACTTAACCGTAGCATGTGTAAGACATGGACATTTAAATTAAAATGGCTAAGTGGGAGAAAAACATAGTGGGGACCAAGCATAGGTGGGAGGCTTGTGTCGGATGGGGACCCGTTTCAACCAGTAACCCGTTTGAGTATCTAATTGGGCCTGGTACTAGGTCGGGGTTGGGGCATGCTTACTGGGCTTGAATATAAGAGGTCAAAACGTGAATAGCGGTGTCCAACGGGTTCATGTGCGTGCATGGGTCCGGGCTGGTAGGTAATACGTTGTTGCATCGTGTAGGTATGGCCGTGCATTTCATGTTGGTATCGGGGTTGCCACTTTGGGGAGTGATACACCCCACTGGGGGCCAACACGGGTGCCTACGGGGTTTAGGGAGCCGATCGAATAGGTAGATTAAGGGTACCTTAGCGGTGGTAGGAGCAAGCTGGCACCTACGATAGCAGCTAGGTACAAGTAATTACCAAGTTTGTCATGTGAGTACAGTTAGTGGAAAGAAATCAACCTCTAGTAAAAAGAGACTAGTAGATGTGCGGTGTATTTAAGTAATGTGGTGTAACTTAGCAAAAGTGAGGTGCAACGAAATACATGTTGGTTGAGTTGGATAGTCCTTTGGGTGCTAGTCTGATGTTGACTTCGGTCTTCGGGGTTAGTACTTGGAGCGTTGTTCGCTTAGCCAAGGTGTAGGATTGTCTTAGTACTTAGGAACGAAATCATCTTGTCCATCCTTTTTATCAACCTTATCCAAGTTACAGCCATATCATGAAGCCTATTTATGTCTTGATCATTTACCCTACCTATTATTTGTTAAAATTACTGACTCGCCAGACTTTATGTCTGACTCGTTTGTTTCCACCTCTTTTCTTTCCTCCCCCCCCCCGGTTTGCATAGAGGGAATACTACAGCTTAGTGCCGATTTCTTTCAGTTGCTTGAAAAGAGTAGATGTATCGCTTTGGACTCTCTCTTCTTTATGGCTTTGCTTATGCTCAGTGGGGATTCATGCATTTATTTTATTTAAGTATTTGCTTCTTTATGTACTTTAAAGCTTTTGGAAAAGACTGTTGATCCTGTTGTATTGGTTTTGGAAACTACTTATGTAAGCTTGTTTTGAGTTATGATGCTATGAAATAAGTTTTATCTTCTGCTGTGTTATTTTATTTATTTATTCTTGTAATTTATCTGTTCTATACAACAATAATGCTCCATGGACATTGATGCATTCCCTTTGTGAGTGACATTAATAGACATGGGGTGTTACAAAATCCAAAGACCTCCCCGAAGGGGAGCATTAAGTCAAAACACCTTCCCGTGTGGGGGCACTAAATTCAAAGACCTCCCCAAGTGGGGGCACTAAATCTAAAAACCTCCCCGAGCATGGGCACTAAATCAAAATACCACCCCGAGCGGGGGGCACTAAATCAAAAGACCTCTCCGAGTGGGGGCACTAAATCCAAAGACCTCCCCGAGCTGGGGCATTAAATCAAAATACCTCCCTGAGTGGTGGCATTAAATCCAAAGACCTCCCCAAGCGAGGGCACTGAATTCAAAGACCTCCCCGAGTGGAGGAATAAATTCGAAGACCACCCCAGGCGAGGGCACTAAATTCAATGACGTCCCCCAACTGAGGCACCAAATAAAAGTCCTCCCCTAGTGGAGGCACCAAATGTAGATCCTCCCCTGGCGGGGGCACAAAGATATAGGAACTTCTCCAGGTATAAGCACCAAACAAGTCAGTAAAGTCGGAATTCCTATTGAATTGACAAGTTCGGAGATTCTATGCATGATTGGCAAGTTTAAATAACTTTAGCCAACAAAGTAGAAGCTTCTAGTGCATCAACTATAATCAACGAAAACTCGACAAGCAGATCACATCAAGCTCTTGAGACTCGAGACAACCCACGGTACTGAGGCAACACAACCACATAAGAGTTGAATAATTCCGGGAAAATACCACGGGTCCATCATGACATTGCAGCAAGCCAGAAACCGATATACTCTTAGCTTGATCTTACCTTCAAAATGGGGCATTTGAAGAGTTCGGGAAGATCAATATGCTCGACATGCCAATAAAAGTCACTGCACCGATAAAGATTAACCTGGGAAACCCAATTAGAATATTTTAATGCAAAGGTTTCCTCATCTACAAATCTCCAACCATAAATATCTCATAAAAAACCGATAATATCTTGTTTCAAATCTAAGGATAAGTGATGCTTAAAAGGGCAACTGCCTAATATGGCATAGTCCGAATCTAATATAACAATAACGCTTCTCAAGGAGTTGAAGCGAATATGAGTCAATAGTTTCAATGTGAGATATAAAAAGGAGATTGAGAATTAAACACACACTGTGGCAAGACGTCGTGAAACAGAGATTCAAAATTTTATACATCCCAGGATGATCCATAGTGTCAAAGAAAATTCAAATTCGAATTTCTAAATCTAACTAAGCTACTGCAACAGGTCTAAAGATGAACAATCAGCAACTCGTGATAATTCTGCGTCAAATTCGAGAATGCCAAAATAAGTGCACACTTGATTAGAAAATATATTGAGTTAGCATAGAAGGGAATCTTTCTGGAAAATTGTCGAGGGGAAAAGGAATGGCCAAAGACTAATTCGATTACAATTCAAATGCTGCAGTCACTCTTGCCTCAAAAGATCAAGTTGAAGTTCTAACTTGAACAGGTACACATTTCATAAAACGTAAACCACCATGCAACATTATACAAGTCATTAAAAGAGTGAGGCTTGAAATCTGTACTCAGTATACGTATCGATTGGCAGAAATCAAGTGTCATTGTGAATTTGTATTAGAGTATCGTACTTATACAGATGGTATTTAGCGAATTATAAATAGTTAAACAAAATAGTTCTGTACTTCGATCATTTGGAATCAACAAGTCAAAGGATCAAAGTATGATTCTCCATAGCAAACAAAAAAGGCTACGATTGAATCTCAGCGCAGAACAAATTTAAATTCAAAGCATTCAAGTCTGAGACACAAATTGCAAGTGCCTGGCTACATTCAGATATGAACAATCCAGACTCGAGCCATTGTTGATTCCAGTGCAAGAATACAAGATCCATTGAGTTTCGAATCCCGTATTTTATATAAAATACAAGCTCCGAGTGGAAAATGTTAACCCCATTGTGAAAATACAATTCAAAAATAATGCTTCAACTCAAGAGTCTACTATAAAGCGATGTGTATTCATCGAGTTGTCAAAACCACATGGAAATAATGCTGCATGAACAACATATATTAATAGTGTTGCATGAATGACATGAGTACTTCCATGTAAGCAACTTACACCAAGCAGCATAAACGACTTAAGTCAAGTCGTAATACCCAAGTGTGCACTTCATGTCCCTGAAACCGTGCATGTTGTTGGAACCATGCCATTAAATCTGTTTATACCACACATGTCGTTCACATCGGCTCGTTCAATATATCCAAACCATGTCATTGAAATTAAGTCATTAACACGACACGGTATTAAGGCATTCTACGCAACATGGCTTTGAGTAATTCAGCAAAAGTATGGGCTAACTATAATTATATGTATGGAGGCCATTCCTACTGCATATTATACATATATAAACCCGTATGAAGCATACACTAGAAATGAACACGTGCTGACAAGCATATACATGACCAGCGACATTCATATGGATAGACAATTAAATATGGATCTCTACATGCAATATACATCTTTAAATTTAAAAACAAAGCTAAAGACAATTGCAATGTGCCCCACAATGACAAGCCATTCATAACGTTATGTATATAATACATTCCAAGAACAAACAGAATCCAGCCGCGCTTGCAAGCTCAAGTCGTCCATGTGACATAAGTCATGCCGTAGCTACTCATGGCATTCGATCCCCCATGTCGTCAAACCTTCAGCTCATAAGTTGGTTTCACAAATATAAAGCCTGGGGACATACTTCCACATAGGGTGTTCGTACAGTGTGAATGGAATTCAAGCGCATGGTAAAATGGATGCTAACATGGATCCTTAAATCAAACATCTGGGTAGCGAATTCATGTTAACACGTGAAGCCAAGTGGGATAAAGTCAAGCCGTTCATATGATAGGAAAAGCAAATCATAAGTCACATTTAATCAAGTCGTAACCCGCATATAGCCGGAAAAGGCAGCACATGTATTGAAATAAGTCGTTGCTTGGTTTGAATGGGATGTGATCAGGTCGTTATTTCTATAAAGTGGAAGCATGTCATATGGAGTATGGAGAATCATGTCGCATGGCAGGCTATTGACAGTTGTTCACTAGTGCACCCGTAATTACAACCATGCCACTACACTCAAACACCATCTATAAATACCCCCATACGTTACACTTGAAAGGGGACCAAAAATTCTACTCCGAAGAGCAACCAAATCATTTCTCCACCATTCCAAGCACCATTAATGGCTTCACAAGATCAATCCATTTCTCTTCAATAGCAAAGGGATCAAATTTTCTCCAAACTCCATTAGAAATCGCTCAAACTCAACTCAAGTGATCTCTAACTACCATTAATTCTCTCTAAAGCTTAGATCCAACACAAATTCACTGTGAAATAAAGAAGATCATATAATTGTTAAAGTGGTTGAAGATTCACACATTTACCGTCACAAAATAAGAGATTTAACTGATTCCTTCATGAATTCAAGTGAAATCAAGAGCTAGAAAGAGAGAATAAAAAGGAAATCCCCATAAAAGAGAGAAAGGAGTGATATGAATCAAACCATGCACTTTGTAAACTCAAAGTGATAATGAAAATAGCTTCAATAGTGGACGAAGGTCTAAATTGACCTAAACACTCTAAAATCTTGTGTTTTTACTTGTTTTATGTTTCGTGGCTCCATTTTTTCTATTTTATACCATTTGGTGAAGTGTTCTTAACACCTTTGGTGTTGAGGTCATTTTTTGATTTCAACAGTGGTGTAATTTGCAAGACATACTATTGATGACACAGAATAAGTGTCTTTTCACATTTTAATTTCTCCACTCACTTATTATTAATAGTTTTATCCCTGTGATCTCTCCCACTGTTCGCTAAAAGAACTAGATTGAGAATATGAATGATGTCACTTATTAATATATTTGCAAAGTAACACCCCAAGAACAAACTAGGTTAATAATCTATTTTGGGTGAGTTAACCATCCAATTAAACCAGAGATCATAAGCCAGGAGATTAGAGATTGTGGTTTTTGCATGCAAAAATACATTAGGGTTGGAAAAGAATTATATATTGTGTAATTATATGTGTTTATTTTTTATTTGCAGAATTTATTTTACTTTATTTTGGAAAAAAAATGAGTGATGTTGTAATATATGAATGAAAATACTTTTGTATTTTACTGTTCAGTATCACATCATGGGATAAGTTTAATCATTGACTACATGGACTATATATAAATGAGCTAATATAATAGAAACAGATAACTAATATCTTGAATGAATAAAAGTCTCTTTCATTTCTTTTTTCCAATGGATTCTGATTTCTTTATTTTATAGTACGTTACCAACATAATAACTAATTGATCAAATCTTTCATGTATATCCATGTTTATTTATTCTCTCCAATGTTCTCTGATAATAGATCTTCAAAATGATAAGTTATTTTCCTGATCTAATTGTTCAAATCTTTTAGAACTTATTTTGTTCATTTTATTTCTTTTACATCTCATTGTAACATTGATATACTTATCCATGTTTGGTTTCTTTGGTACATTTTATTTTTTCGTCCTTGTATTTTAGATTTCGTCTTGCTATAGATTTCATATTTTTATTCTTATTACTATTTCCAAAAGAAATTTTTTATTGTATCAGGAAGAAACATATATAAGAACAATACGAATGTAGAAGATAAGAACAATACTCTAGGAGAGTTAATTAAGTTGAACCAGATAATTAAATAGTATCCAAGAAAATCATCAAATGCAACAAATTTGGATTTAAAACATGAAAAAAAATTATGATGGAAATTAGGTTAACGTTGGAGGTAAGCATCAATGATATTTATCAAAGTTATATATTTAAAATAACTATTAATATAATGGCTCGATTCACCTGAAGATCAATGAGTAATAAGATCTCTTGCTTCAATTATTAATTTGATTGAATTGAAATCCAAAATACTTTATATTGAAATGGTTTATTGATAAAATATTTCGTTGGTAGCAGTCAACAAATATAAAAAATCAATGAGAGAAAAAGAAATAATGTTTTAAGCTTATTTAAATCTCTAGAAGAGATTTTTGTTACTTTTCTAATGTTGAGAAAAACTTTCATTGAATTTAAAATCTCCAAAAGGGATAAAAATATTATTTCCTTCAATATTTACTCTTTACATTATTATTATTATTATTATTATTATATATTGTTGACATGAATTAATAAAAAGTTGAATTAGTTTTCTTTTACTTATTATTTTTGTTAGTACTAAATATTATGGAAGATTATTTTATTTATGTGCATTTAGCATTGATTACTGTTAGCCTGTTTTGTGACCAGGCTACCCAAAGCTAGGGACTTGATTATGAACTTACATTGACTAGCGATCACTTCGATGGAGTGATAGAAGGTTGGAAAACTTGAATAGTACATGCAAATGTCACCGGATCGGATTCCCCCTTCCGGATCGGATCAGATCCTTCCTTTCGGATCGGATCAGACTTGACCTGATCCCCTTATATTGAAATGGCCTGAAGATGGAACTTTGAGCATCCGGTTCGGATCGGAATGGGAGGACCCATCTTGCTTGGAATAATGAATTCTAGACAGTTGAAGACCATTATCCCACGTTCTCCACTACTTCCGAAATCCCCTCTGATGCCGCCATGTGGCATAACCGACCCACCATTTACCTGCAGCTATAAATACATGAGGATACAGCGAATGAAAGAGACCTTTTGGCACTTTATTTCTCCATGTATGCCATGGCTGAATTCCTCCACAAATAACTACTTTCTTCTTCAATAAAAATCAACGAATTCGGAAAGAATTATTAATTGAATTCGAGTGTTTGAGGGAAATACTCATTGTAATTGTAATCTATGAATGAAATGAGAAAATATGAAGTGGATGTAGGCTCGTTAATGCTGAACCACTATAAATCTCGTGTCTTTGCTTGATTTTCTATGTTTTAGATTATTATTCTTCACAAATCCTATTCAATTGGGTGTTAGTGCCATTTTTTGGTCTAACATTTTGGTGCTTTCACTGAGAATGGACTGATTCTCAACCATAGATCTCCTCATCTACTAATGGATGTCATACTTCATTGAGGGGAGATCCGTATTCAATTCTGAAAGAGTCGCTTGTTGCTCAGATAGGCTGAAGGAGTTAGAGATGTGATGAACCAACAGCGTTTTGATTAGAAGTCAAAGTTGGATATACCGAAGTAGATTTGAAAAAAGCTGCACAGGCCTTGCGGATCAGATCGAGCAAAAGGGCAGATCGGATGGAAATTGGTGTGGACACAGTAGATAAACAGACCACCGGCTCGAATCGATGTAACTGGCTCGGATCGAAGTAACTGGGATCGAAGTAAGCGATTCAGATAAGGCAGATGAGTATACCACCGACCCGAGGGTGACACCATGATCCGGCCTAGAAGAGTGAACCCGAACCGAACCGTGGGAGGGGCACCCGAACCGATCAACTAACGATGCTCTGATCCGGATCAGAGGAACTAGTCCGATCCGACCCAACGTGAAGACATCTCCGAACCGCCACTTGAAGGCATGATCCGATCCGACCCGAAACAGTTGTTTTTGGGAAAAAATTCATTTTTCTGATCATTTCATAAAAGGCTCCACCTTCCAAAATCGAAAAAGTCGTGCACCGCCGGGATTGTGGGGCCCCGGACCCCACCGGCGCTGCACCTGGACCCGTTGATGGCCTCGCCTTCGGCTCGGAGCACGGCTCGCCTTTGGCTTGGAGCACGGCTCGCCTTCGGCTCGACATATATTTTGGCCAACAGCAGTCATCAAAGCTTGTCAATGAAGATTAGATGGATAGTCTAAGAATATCACAGAAAAATGACAACGATTGGGATTTTTCCCAGAGCTATGACACCTACATACATCAGTAAGCCAGTGTGAGGAGCTATCGATCAGATTCATCTTGTTATCATCGACAGTATACGAGAAAATGATTGTCTCATAGCAGCCTCCTCTTCCATAGCTCGAATGGTGTATAGATTCCACCGATGCAACTGATGTTGCTTCCTAACGAGTAGCGACCACCTTATTTATGTGACTTAACTTATTCAATCGGCAGAGCAACGAATGACTGTTACATGGAACAGTCTGAGCACTACTCCGAAGATGATTCATATGATCTTAGTGACCATAATTGTCAATGATGGGATACCAGAAAGCAGCTATGGATCCCAACATTCCAAAGCTACACTTCAATATTATGATGTAATAAATAAAATATGTCCTGCGGTTCACCTCCCAAGGAACTTGGCTAATCTTTGCAATCGCTATTTGTTGTCAACCGCATCGAGGAAGACTGATTTCCATCGAATAAGGTTTAGGTCAACATACTTTGACGCCCAGAGTTAGGTACTAGTTGAACCACTACATGCCATGATTGAACTTTGGATCCTTTCACGGATTATAACAACTTGACAAATCACCAGCCACTATACGACCTTGGTCAAGTGATGAGATCCCAAGATTAAAGCAAATATGAATCAACCATTAGCTCTCTCTCCTTCTTATTTCTATTGTGATATAACGCATGAATATTACTTGAGGTCTCACAAGTTATGCTATCATATTCAAGCTTATTTGATCAAGGTCTAGACCGATTAGCTCCAGCAGAATTCAAGCTTACATTGCACCCTAGTATCTACTGCTCAGTCCCAATGGAAGCTGGAGCAGGAATGGTCCGTGATGATCAAGTCATTGGAAGAGCCTCCTATTTGGCTGGATGGAATATGCTATACAATAGAAATGACGTGGAACCCAAAAACGCTTCCCCTCCCGTGGAGATGTAGTGTGAAGGATGCATACGCTTAGCAAGCAAGGGAGACATCGCAGAAAGAGTTGCTTGATGATCCGCCCGAAGACATAGATCCCAAAGAGGATGAAGATTCGGGATGCATGATCGACGACCTCAGCCTTGCTCGAAAATTGGCGATTTAAAAGTTTAGAGCACTTAGGCCTGGATGCTGATTGATTATCTGTGCATTTGATCTTATTCCTGACGTAGGATTGAAGGCATATTTGCAGATGGATGAGATATGACTACCCCCCCTAGCAACCATATTTTATTTCCTAGCATGGAAAGCGCAAAAGTTTCTATAAGCATGGATCCATTATTCTCCTTCCAATTACTGTCCTAGCACCAATGTGATGGCACTCTACCATTAGCAATACATACATGACTCTTCGACACTCAATCCTTGCCCTTAGCATGGGGGCAAGAAGGCGATTCAAAGGAGATGCGACCTCGTCATTCGCTTACAATATTTACCTAATTTACTTTGTCACTCCAAGACCACAATCAAGGTCTGTTCATTCTTGGGACCGCCATCCCACGATGGTTCGAAAAGACATTCATCACTAGCTAAAGGTTTTGGCAGCCATCCCCTAGTAGAGATTAGGCGAGGCAAAATGGACCAGCAAAGAGCATGCAATGCCATTTTCACACAGAATGATATTTATTCCTTTAACAGGATTACTCTTTAACCGTGACTCTTATATTTCCACGCTTTACGAGTTATTGATGTAATTAACTCCGGTGAATTAATATGTGGATGATGTAGGTATCCAGGATTTTCTATCGATCAGACTTGTAACATCCGCATATAGAGTTATGGAACAAAACCATAACAAGCTCGAATGAATTGCTCGTCCACAAAGCCACACCCTCCGTCTAAAGAAAGTATTATGTCTCAAGGTGAATTCGAGATGACCATACACTCCTTGGCTCAAACGTGGCAAACCACAAGACAATTGTGCATTAATCTTTTGCATTTCAAAGTCGGAATCTGGTTCTAAATGGACATAGTTCTACCTTCTACGTGGCTCGATCCTATGCTTGACGCCACCAGAATAAAGGAGGCAGCATTGCTCCTTGATATGCTTACTTTTAAATCATACAGTTTACTTTTACATGCTTCCTGAGTTATTGGCATGACTAACTCATGCAATATGAATGATGCAGGTACCCGAAGTTTGATGCCATTCACTCCTCCCATAGATTGATCGGAAGAACACAAAGCCTTAGCAAACATCATACGATTGTTTGCCTGACTAACTCTAGTCCTCGGAGCTTGGATAGAAGTATGAATCTAGGAAGAGTGTGAAGGGCATGCCAAGATTAAATACCACTCGATTCATGACTCTAACTCTCATGATTCGAGAGAGAGTATAAAGGACGGGAAGATGACGTCCACCACTCTAACTCTCATGATCCGAGAGAGAGTATAAAGGATGCGAAAAAGGCGTCGTCAAGGCGTGAAGGTGCACGACGATTAAAAGACCGCCTTGATGCCACTCTACCCTTGGTATTCGACGAGAGAGTATAAAGGCGCCAGAGACTGCGCCACAAATGAACTCCTACCCTACTGAAGGATTAATGGGCAAATTGAAAGCTGAGTTCGAACTCTATCCTGGGCATACGACAGGAGAGTATAAAGGCATTGCAATTAAATGCCACAAAAGTTCTCCTACCTCCCTGCAGGATCGGGGACAAGAATGAAAGTTGAGCCCGAACCCCTTATTTTCAGATATGGGGGGATATACAATGCCGATCCTAATCAATCCCGAACAAGTCCAGACTAGGCACTTTATTCGTGATTGAATGGGGGCATACACACACATCACCCCCCTTAGATGAATTCTATATGATTTTCTAGATATTATTTGATTGCAGGGATTCTGAATTGGAACCCTTACTTGATTGTGATGTGCTTTATTACCTATTACTTAGAGATTCACTTTGTTTACAAAATGCAGGCTTGTACAAGATAACAAGACAAGAATGCAAGGGCCGCACTCGCGATAACCGCAGCAGGCTGGTGGAAAACAAACAAAGGGCCACGTCCAGAAGGCTGACACTGATGCTCAATGCTAAACTTCTCAGAAGACTCAAGGCGATGACTGAAAAGAGGCCTTGAGAGTGAATTGTTTAATGATGTGTCACACGACTTAAGGCAACGACTGAAAGGAGGCCCTAAGAATGATATGTTAAATCAACAACACACCCACGCGTGACTGACCATAGCCCAAGTGTAACGACGAGTGCCACATCGCAAATACACTGAATGGAAAATGCGATAGCTCGAGCACTTGGACAACTCAATCACTTAAGATTTGAAAGAAATGTCTCTTTTCCATGCATCCATGTCTAAATTTGAATGGGATGTGATACAACTACCGATCTTTCGCCATTACCCCTGGACTGGGGGCACACTATTGAAAATATTTACAAATGACATAACTTGTATGTCTGTGTCTAACTTATACCTCGACCTTTACAGGCCACTTGAGGACCACAAAATGGATGTAGAGTGAACGTCCATTTGCTAGTCCCGACCGACTTTCTGGTTGAAAGACCCCAGATAAGGGTGGACACCATTACTTTGACTTCCAGCTTGCAAGGAAGCGAATTGCCTGACACTTCGACTTAAGGGCCAAAAAGAAGGAAGATAGAAATTTCTTCCGTGCTGAGGATGTTGATGAAAAAGGCGCTAGGAGCGAAGGAAGCCAGCAGATTTCTTCTTGCGGTAATCCCTCAGCATGTCAGACTAGATATGAAACGGATGGTGCCATTACTGAATTAAGAACCTAGATGGTATAATAAAATGAACTTCTCCGGAAGTGTTAGAAAATGATGGATGACTTCTTTACTTGGATGGATGGATGGCCGAGTACCTACGACTTAGTCCTTGGAGCAAGCAACATGGGAATTCAATCAACAACGAAATCAGCTCAATCACTTCCTGTTCCGCTGTTTAGATCGCATGAGACCCAAGGACGAGTTGGCAACGTCGTCTTGAGTGAAACGAGGGTAAATCAACCTCCTCCCAGACATTTGTAGCATGCAACTTCTAACCATAACATCTTGGATGAAAACGACGGCAATGCAAGAGCCACTAGAAACTTAAACGGAGTTCGACCAACCTTTGCTCCAATTTAGATGAATGCTTCACATCCAACTCAACTTCAACATGAAGTTCCTCATTCCTTAATATATGAGGCAAATGGAAGCGTATGAGGTGACTATAATTTGACTTTATCGCCACCCGACTCCGATCCGCAGAGATTGGATGGGAGACCAAAGATTAACATGAGCTGGACACATACAAATCATTTTGTATCAAACTTTAACTCATGACTTGATGAGGAAGTATGATTTCAGAGAAGATTTGGATTTGATGATCACCCAATAGCAAAACCACCATAGATGTGGGGCATGCATGGGATACAAGTTTCGAGTAACGTAATTCAACTATCCGCCAACATTATACACATTGCTATCATCATAGTCCCACAAGATCCCAGACTATAACCAAAAGAATGACTCATCAAGACTGACCTGCATACATCCGAGCAGCAAATCCCCATCCAAAATTAAAGGATGAAAGCCTGATTGACGGCTATTGAATATGCGGATCTAAGAAGCCAGAGACCAACTTCCACCCACTTCAAGACTTCATGCTGGGGGCACTAGCGCTAAATTGGACAATTGGCAATGACTCCTCGAAAACAAAGGCCAGATTGCCAATGTTAATTGAGGCTTCACCAGAGGTGGCACACCTCAAAGGCAATGTAAGCAATGTTAGTCAAAACTTTTTCACATGTGACATCAGGGATTTCAGCAACTGCCTGCTCTTTAAGCTACCATTTCCGAATCTTGGATCACGTAGTTGTTGTACGATTTTTGGTGGCATCCATCCGATTTGATCAACCGCTGGAACGCATTGGTCACCCACTTCGTTGAACGATCAAAGGTCCACGTCTGTCGATCCAAGAATGTAATGTTACCCACTTCAATCAAACAAATGTCCGGCGAGACCCTACATTCGTTCCACAAAAGGTTCAACGTCGCAGCAACATCTACAGATCGGCCTGGACCATCTATGGTGTTTTTAGCAGCAATATCCAGTATTCTAGATAACTCAGACTTCAAAGTCTCTCCGCGTCGAGACCCACCAAAAGGCCTTGGTGGATTCACCTTTAAAACAAACCTCAGTATCTTTATACCATGAGATTTTCCTAGAAACATTGGTGAATTCTATCTTGAAACAGACAGATTCCTACAATAAGAGGATACCTATATTGAGATGGATGATCACAGTGTTTTCATGACAAAGAATGGAGTATCATCTAACTCCTTAAATGTTAAAGACAAAAGAGAAGCCTAGGAAAAGACTAACAAGAATGTACAAATTCGAAAAGGACCAATTTCATTGATCGAGCTCGCGATCTTGATTGCCAAGCTCAAGGGAACCAAGCATGAGAGATAGATTCAACAATACTGTGATGGCTATTCTGGATTATACCAAAGCATGAAAGAAGGAGCTTGAATAACTCCCTAACGATGTTCGCTCGCTTACATGATTGACGAGCTTACTCAACTCCGTAGCTGATGCGAGGTGAGTATATAAGTTCGCTGACACTCGATAAGGCGATCCCCGCTTTCTGACTAAACAGATAGGATGACACCGACATAAATGTGATTTGACCATTCGCGTATACAATTCCAACCCTTGGCAACTTGAGAAAGAGCACATAACGACACGGGTTGGCTAAGATTGTTGAACATGCAGCTCTAACTCAATGCAACAAAAAAAAAGATAGAAGACTGTATGTCCAATTGACTTGGCCCAACCCCCACTAATGCTAGGGGAATAAGCATTGACTTCGATCGTCCTCCACTGATTCTGGGAGCATCATCTTCAACTAACAGATTGACTTTGAACATGACCCTGACTCAGTGCATGATCCATAACATATACACTATATCTCTGGAGTAAGACATAATTCATCTTGACCATCCAATTGAGTCAAATAACGGATCAAGCATTGAGACCAAAGACTTGATCCGCAACTGCATCAAATGGAAAGTGTGATAAAACTCCTCAGCTGCCTTACGATTGTCATGATGCTACCAGCTATTGGCTTGCATGTTTTCAACAGCATCTCGTATTGACTCGTATGTGATCACAGGATTATAAAACGATCTGGAATGATCATGGCTTTCAGATACCTTATTGTTACGATTCGATACAATCGTGGATCCCTAGATTAATATCCTGGTATCAAGATAGTCTAATTCCAAGCACAAGTGACAGATTCATATGCCAATTCCGATACACTCTATCCCAATGATCTAGATGCTAGCTCAAAGCCCGAAGATTCTGATACTACCCTATGACTTGGATGACTATTTCATACATTGACTTATACATAAAAGAAAGCATGACTTAGTAACACACTTGACTAGCAGAGGAAGATGACATCGTTTGGCATTAACTTATGCATGTACGATCTCACATGGGAGCCGACGATCCTACATGACTTATGATGAAGAAATTTAACCACTTGATTCAATGGGGTCTAAACGATTGATCGATCATCATGACCACTCTAGCCATGGAATTTGGCCCGATAAGCATCAATAGAAGTAGTGTGATATATGATAACCCATTTATAAAGGAAAAGATCCATATGCCGAAACTACTCAATAGGACACAATAATATGATAAAGCCTCCTCAAGGGTGGATGACGTTCCAAAAAGATTCAGCTTGACTTATCCAAAGCACATCTCATATGCGATAAGATGTACTTTGGGGGGCAAAATGTTAGCCTGTTTTGTGACCAGGCTACCCAAAGCTAGGGACTTGATTATGAACTTACATTGATTGGCGATCACTTCGATGGAGTGATAGAAGGTTGGAAAACTTGAATTGTACATGCAAATGTCACTGGATCGGATTCCCCCTTTCGGATCGGATCAGATCCTTCCTTTCAGATCGGATCGGACTTGACCTGATCCCCTTATACTGAAATGGCCTAAAGCTGGAACTTTAAGCATCCGGTTTGAATCGGAATGGGAGGACCCGTCTTGCCTGGAATGATGAATTCTGGACAGTTGAAGACCATTATCCTACGTTCTCCGCTACTTTCGAAATCCCCTCTGATGCCGCCATGTGGCATAACCGACCCACCATTTACCTGCAGCTATAAATACATGAGAATATAGCGAATGAAAGGGACCTTTTGGCACTTTATTTCTCCATGTATGCCATGGCTGAATTCCTCCACAAATAACTACTTTCTTCTTCAATAAAAATCAACGAATTCAGAAAGAATTATTAATTGAATTTGAGTGTTTGAGGGCAATATTCATTGTAATTGTAATCTATGAATGAAATGAGAAAATATGAAGTGGATGTAGGCTCGTTAATGCTGAACCACTATAAATCTCATGTCTTTGCTTGATTTTCTATGTTTTAGATTATTATTCTTCAAAAATCCTATTCAATTGGGTGTTAGTGCCATTTTTTGGTCTAACAATTACGGTAAACATATATAGTGATACGCCTTATATTTATTTTATTATCATCCAAATCAAGAAAAAAACTCTAGTCCTCAAAATAAACATCATATAAAATGCAAGAAGTACTGATAATAACTTATCTTCAAACTAGATAGTGCATTCCAATATTTCAATTTACACCCCTATAGAAGTAGGGTTTTTTTTCTTACATCTAACCACTACAGGAAAAATTGAATATTTCGATAGGAGGGGGCGACGTTTCGCGTTAGGAAATTTCCAACTGCTTTCGATGGGCCGTCGACGGCCATCGGAAACCGTCAGATAACATTGTGATAAACTGCTGCCCTGTAACCTTTCTTCCCCAATTTCCCTCTCCTCCTAAATTTTCCAACACACGAGCCTTTAATCCTACCATCCCCAAAATCCAAATTTTCACCTCCAACTATCGATTTCTTTATGTATAATCCTCTCTAACTTCATCTCCAACCTCTTGGGAAAGCAACTCGAGGTATAATATTTTTATTTGCTTAAATTTTTTTTTACCTAAACCTATATATGCTTAAAATTGAGAATTAGGTTTATCTATTGGCTGTAATTGGTTTTAACAGCATTGTGGTGGGTGATAACATCCTATTATGTTCGTTTTTCATGTCATATAGTGAAACTGGAAATTTTATGTGCAATGTTTGGTTATTTTGTGCATATATACCACGAGCGTGGTTTTTGCCATTGTATAATTGTGGTTATTCGTGTATATGTGCACCATTGTGCACGTGTGATTCTTGTATTGTGTTAGTTGATATAGGAAAAACTGAATGCACGAGCTAGGAATAGTACATTGTGCACATTTGACTTATGCACAAAAAAGAATGAGTCTAAATTCCAATTGAGTCTATTGAAAGGACAATAATAGTAAATTAGCTTTAGTTTGATTGATACATCGAGCAAATGTGATAAATTAAAATATTTTTGTGTTGTAGTAAAACTATAATTTTCTACTAAAATTCCCACATCAAATTGGCTAATATCCCTAAAGTGTTTCGGCCCCATCCGGCGAGTATTGTACATGATCGTTATATAAATAGTCGTTTTTGTCAAATTATAAAACAACCATCTATATTCATCTGGTATAATATTTGCCGGACTTGTCCTTGTATTAGACAAGTTATAAAAGCAATAAGCGTCTACATTTTGTTTGCTACTTCGTTTCAAACGAGTCACAAAAATTCAGTTTTTTTTTTCCTACGTACATGCATTTGTGTACAATGAAGGAAACAAAAGGGAATGCTACCGAAATTTTGTTGAATCGTTTGAGATGAAGTAATATACAAAATGTAAATGCTTGCTGTGATTATAAAGGGAAGTAGGATGCCTGACCATGTAAAAAAGTTAGGTTAAAAAATGTGCCATATTTGAAATTATTTTAACTTCATGAAAATGTTATATGCTTTCAACCATTATATATACATGCATTATACAACCGTAAAAACAAGCTTTTTCGAGTTTGTTTTCTTGAAAATAAATATTATTTTTTGAACTTGTGACAAAATTTCTTAAATAGAAAAATGATTGATTATTTTTTTGATCAAAGGAGTTGGATTTGCCAGAGAAGAGGGCCAAGAGGTTAAATAAAGAAGAGTTTTATAATGGTATAAATGTCTTTGTTGAATTCTCTTTAAGTAATAACGAAAGCGATCCATAAATTCGTTGTTCGTGTAGCAAGTGTAGATATTTGAAGTATTTGTTATGCGATATTGTGAAAGTTCATTTGTGCAAAAACGGATTCATACCTGAGTATTATTTTTGGGATCGTCATGGAGAAGTTATAGGAAATACGTCTGTAGAGACTGAGGTAGAAAGTATTATTAATGAAAATGTTAGTATGACCCATATTGAAAATATGGTAAAAAATGTAGCACGATCAATGTTTCCTATGGTTGCAGTTGACGACGATAACAGAAATGCTAAAGAAACAAATATTGAAGCTAAGAAAATTTATGACTTATGGGATAATGCTAACAAACCTATTAGGTATGGTTGTAAAAGTCGCACTCAGATTTCGGTAATCGCAGAATACATTGCGATGAAGTCAAAATACAACATCATTGAAGCTGGGTTTATAGCTTTGTACAAGCTACAAAAAGGCACATGTCTCCCGATAATTTAATGCGTGAAAATCATTACGAATTTAAAAAACTTATGTCGGCATTTGGTTTACCATATCATAAAATAGATACATATTTAAAAGGATGCATGTTGTTTTGGAAAGATGACGTAAACCTTAGAAATTGTAAAATATGTAATCATGAAAGATATAAACAAAGAAAGAAGAAGGGAAGTAAGTACCATACAAACGTATGCATTACTTATCCATTACTCCTAGGCTTCAAAGATTATATGCATATTCTGTAACTGCATCTCCTATGAGATGACATAAGGTGAGATTGAAGGAAGAAGAAGGTACGTTGACCCATCCGGTAGATAAGGAAGCATGGAAGCATTTCAATGAAACTTATCCCAATTTTGTAGTGGAGAGTCGTAATGTCAGACTAGGATTATATACGGATGGTTTTTCACCATTTTCTCAATTTGATGCTAAATATTCATCATGACCCATTATCATCACACCTTATAATTTACCTCCATTGATGTGTATGAAGACAAAATATATGTTTCTTATGATTGTTATTCTTGGCCTCGACGATCCGACATAAGGTAATTTACAACCGTTGATTGAAGAACTAAGAACACTGTGGAACGAAGGAGTAGAAACATACGATGTTTCAAAGAAGAATTTTTTTTCATTTTTTTGCTTCTTTTATATGGATATAAGTAATTTTCCTACCTATATAATGCTTTCAAGATGGAGTACTGCTGGTCGTTTAGCTTGTCCATATTGCATGGAAGAAACACGAGCATTTTCCTTATTGCATGGTAAGAAAATTTCATGGTTTGACTGTCATCGATGTTTTCTCTATGTAAATTATCCTTTCAGGGTACACAAGAAAACCTTTTAGCTAATAGAGTAGAAAACAGACAACCTTTAACAATATGGTCTAGCAAAGACATATATGAATTATTTAAAGATTATCTAAAGATACATGAAACTAGAGTTCAAACAGAAATTGAAGGCAAATCTACTGTTCACAATTGGTGCAAATAGTCTATTTTTTTGGTGTTACCGTATTGGAAACATCATCTTCTCCCAAGTTGAAGGAAATCGATTGTTCACAATTGCTCCAAAGATAGATGATTTTTTTGCCGTTTTAACACAAATTTTGCAACTGACATATTTCTCCTGACCCGCGGAGGAGGTGTTTCTATTTAAATTCAACTTGTTTAGTTGTGCTTCGGGTTCTAAGATTAAGGTGCACAAGGATTATAATCTGATTGAAATAAAACATACATCACACTATTACAAGTACGATCCTTTTGTACTAGCCAGACAAGCATTTCAAGTTTATTATGCTCCTTATCCATCTCTAAAAAAGAGACAACGCAGATTGGTTGACAGTTTTTAAAACAAAGGCCAGATTTACGTTCGCCGGAAAGAATATTTCAAACGAAGGAGCTTATTAGGAAGATCTTGACCAGAACAATGAAATAATAATTGAAGATGATCATGCGAGTTTTAGACCTCTAATTGATGAATCAAATGTTTTGGTAGAAGCGTTCGAGAGTGCGGAGGAAGATATCATAGAATCTGAGGCCAATTCTGAATCAGATGACAATGATGACTGATGTAGATGATGAGTATTATATTTCTAGTTGTACTGTAATTATGGAGTATACAACGTATATTTTGCAATTTATGTAACTCTACTACACTTTTGATTATTATGATTATTATTTACATTTTTATGTCATATGCAGTTTTTCCTATTTATTTATTTAAAACTGCAATGTAATATGTTACTCCTTGGAATATGAGACCCAGTCAAATATAGATATAAACAACTTCAATTTTATATGTCATTTATTTAGCAAATTATATCGTTTGTGTATGTTAACTATAAAATAAATTTGAATATGATGTTATTGCTATCTTTTAAATTGATTTGTATGTGACAGGTATGTCATGGAGAGGGAATTCTTCAGGCGATGGTTTTGGATTGCAATACTCACATCGTCCAGTCATCTCCTTGGTGCCTACGAGTACAGGGTAAAAGATAAACTTTATTTAGCATGTTATTTTTTTACCAACTATACACTTATGTATATCATATTAAGTGCAGAGTTTTGGATCTTCAACCTTTGAAGGTTATTTTAGATGCATCAAGAGCATCATAAAAAGCTCGGATGTCGGCATATTGGCCAAAGTGGAATCTGATCCCACCTCACATACAGGAGGTCACTTTGCAAGATGTCCTTGTAAGTATTTTCTTATATATATTTTTCCATTTTTTTAATTGTTGATATACTGTACATATTTTACTGCTACTGTTTGTTTAACTTAAAATACAGGCCGAGGTGGATATATAGACACATGAATTACAGCTGACTCGGACCTATTGGATGTAAAAAATGAGAAACAATTATAAGGATTGCATATCAACAATGAAGAAAAACAAGAAAAAAACATAATTGGATGCGGGCAGCCATGTGTGATGGATTTCTTACGTATTGGGAGAGTGATGAGGCGAAGGTAAGTGTAATATATTTTTTAAATATCAAAAATATTTACTCGTTAAGTAATGTATCAAATTTTGAATGTACATGCAGAGTTAGAAAGAAACTCTGCAAATATGAATTAAAATCCAGTCACGCATCGAGAAGAATCTAAGAACTTAGTAGTATCGGCATATGTCTTATAAATGTCACTTATAAAAAATTAATATGCTATATAATTTTGAATGTGTAATAATTGTATGTAATAATCAAATTCAGGAGGCTAAGAGGATGGGTCCAATCTCGTATATGGATGTATTCACTCGTATGCATGTCATCGAGCATGTCGATGCAGACGGGGACATCACATATACATGGTATGATGACAAATCTACGAAGAGTCATGTATGATTTCATTTAATGTAGAAGTATTTGTAGTAACTGTTAAATTACAATAAAATAAGCTGTGTGATATTAATTTTATCTACATTCTTATTTGGTCTTGTAGGAGAAGTTTATGGAGCAACGCCAGAAGCGTCTAGCTGAGACTGGATGTAACAACCCGGAATTTTGAGGCCAATTTAAAATTTTTATTTTAAGAAATTTTAAAGGAAATTTAATATTCGAGATAATTTATTTTAAATAATTATGGCTAAAAATTTAATTTTTAATCAAAAATAAACAAACTCAGGTTAGAAACATATTTTTTTTTCTTATGTAAAATAAAAGAGTTACATTTTTTTTTCAATGTAAATAAAAGATTAAATAAAAATCACTGTGAGATTTCTAATTTTAAAAATTAATTATTTAATTTTTATTGCATTCATTTGATATGAAATTCATGTTGTATGTTGTATATACTTCAATGTTGATTGTGCTGTGATTGTGATGAACGATGGATTGTGATTGGGTATTCATGTTTGTTAGAATGTTGTGTATACGATAAAATCATAATTCATTGTACATATAAAATATGTTAGATTCATGTGTGTTAAATTTGGTGTATAAAATAAATATTATATTTTTATTTTATACACAAGAACAATAATGTTCATGTTTGAATTGAATAAAGGTATGACATGGAAAGAAGATTTATTTTGGTCAAACATGATTATTGAATTAGAAAACATAGCTTTGTCAAATTTGAGCATTGAAAATAAAAACACCTTCCTTGTCAAATTTGAACATTGAACGAAAAAAAAAACACATTTTCTTGTCAAACTTGTGTTTGGAAATAAAAACATATTTTATGTCATTATCTAAAAAAAAAATTGCATTAAGTGGTTGACATATAAAGGCATTGATCCTATTTGTCAAGATTTACTATGTGTCAAATATAACCTTGAATTATTAACATATAAAATATCATTTTTATATGACACTATAATTCATGGGAAAATGTTAGCATAGAAAATGTTCATTCGTATGATATTTGTAACATAGAAAAATGTAAACATTAGAAAAAGATTTATGTTTTATTTTGAAAACATGTTTTTCATTAAAAACATATTTTAGTGTTACGTGTTTTAGTTAAGAAATTATGATCACGTTAAAAACACATGTTAATGTGATACTAGAAAATATGGAAAAGAGTCATGTACATTTAAAAAAAAAACACATTTTTGAAAATTTGAAGAACATTTATTGTCATTATGGTGGGATTGATTTATTGTATCAATTCAAAATTAGTCAAAACATTTATTTGTCATTATGGTTGGACTGATGTAAAAATTTGTTGTGACAAATAAAATTTACTTTTATTTGTCATTAGAAACTTAGGATTGATTCTACAAATAAAATTTACTTTTATTTGTCATGAGAAATCTAGAATTTGTTAAAAAACAAAAACAGGACATTTTGTTAGTATTTGTCAAAACGAAACAAAACATGTTAATTTAGAATTGTCCAAATATAAATTTGTCATAAATGTTGATTTAGAATTGTCCAAATATAAACATCATTAGTGTTGGAAATAAAATTGTTAAAACATAAATGTCATATATGTAGAAATGTTATGTTTACATAGGAATTGTCATTTAAGTAATGTCATTGGTTTACCTAAGAAATTTTTTTATAATTAAAAAGAAAAGAAAAAATTTTGAGCGTTTGAATTTGAAACTAAGGGAAGATTATTAACATTAACATATTAGCAAACTTCATTTAATAAATTAGGAAAACAAATATGTGTGATAGAAAGGGATTAAATCAGGAAAGGGAAATAATTAATATTAAAACGGCAATGTTTCCTTTAAATTACTAATGCATGTCAATTAAGGACATCAAAAGATAAATAATGGAAATAATGTCAAAAAAAAAATTAGAGGTAGATAATTATTTCTAAAATGTGAACACACATTTAAAGGTAATAAATACAACCCAAATACGTAACCCCAATCACCCTTTATACACAGCTACCACTAATCTGAATCGATGGCAGCCATGCTCCCTTATTCTTTCTCCTCTTTCTTCTAAATTCCTTCTCCCTCACACAATATTTTCAAACACAAATAACTGCAAGAATCTTTGTCTAAATGAGGTGCTTCTATTTGGCGATGGTGGTTCAAGTGGCTTCGGTTGGCGTGCGTTCTGGGTATGGCAAGGCCGAAGTTGGGTTTGAAAAGGAACCGATGTCTGGAGTAGCGAACGATGTGGAAGATGAATTAACGTGAAGTAATGATGTAATTATTGAATCTAATTATCATTTAATTATTTTAATTAATGGAAAATGTTTGTAACATTATAACTATTCCATACGAGATCCAAATCCAGCAAAACAAGAGACGTTGGGACCGTGGCAACGAATATGACTTTTTGATGGAGTTTAGAACTGATTCTGAACCTTTTGAATTTCAGAACTGAATAAGAACAAGGTGAGAATTCTCTTCTTTTAAAAATAATTTAAATTTATTAATTATAATCATGTTAAAAATCATTTTGTTCTGCTGTTAAATTTCAGATTGTTGTATATGCAATTTGATTTGGTTTGTCGTTGTTGTTGGACTAATCTGTTAATGTGATTGATGATCGTGTTGAAAATTAAATTATCATTTATTTATGTTGGTTTGAATTAGATTAGGATACGATTAAAAATACCATTATGATTATGTTATAGAAATGTTATGCTAGGAGAATAACATTTTTAGTTAAGAGATGTTTATTCGATTGAAAATAACATTTTCTTTAGAAATGTTATATTAGGTTTAAAAGTCATTTTGGTTAGAAATAGATTGTGTGAACAAAAACAACATCTTGATTAGAAATGCAAATTTAGATTAACAATACCAAATTGGTTAAAATTGTTGATTAGTATAAAATAACAATTTTTGATTTGAAACTTGTTATAGAAAATAAAAATGCACATTTTCATGCATTAAAAAGGATTTAATAAGGTTTAATCTTTTGTTTAGAAAACAAATAAAGTTTTAATCTTTTATTTGTTTTGAAAACAAATTAAAGTTTGATCTTTTATTTTGATTAATAACATAAAAGAAAGTTTGATTTAAATAACATAAAAGAAAGTTGGATTTGTATAATAAAGATTTGATCTTTTATTCTAATTTATAATATAAATAAAGTTTAGAGATTTTGTTGATTTACAAAATAAATAAAGATGGAACTTTTATTTTGATTCATGGAAAATGACACAAAACCCATCATTGTGTTAATTTATTTGTTATGACACAAACCCCATCATTGTGTTAATTTATTTATGACACAAAACCCATCATTGTGTTAATTTATTTGTAATGACACAAAACCCATCATTGTGTTAATTTATTTACGACACAAAACCTATCGTTGTGTTAATTTAGTTGTGATGACACAAAATTTCATTGTTGTGTTAATTTAGTGTAATGACACAAAATAACATTGTTGTGTTAATTTAGTTGTGATGACACAAAAATAGCATTATTGTGTTGATTTGGTTGTAATGACAAAATTCATCGTAGTGTTAATTTAGTTGAAATGACATTAAATTCCATCGTCATGTTATATAATTGAAATGAATCAAATATTGGCATTTGAAAATATAGTTGTTTTAGGAATGGTGACACTAGAAAAGACATTTACATTAGAAATAAGTTCACCTTTTCATTGGCATTCTAAAATGCAAATATTACTTAGAAATAGAAAGACAACATTTATTTCAATGTAAATCAAAATAAAACATAAACATCATTTTTCTATGTAAAGAGAAAAATAAATAGAAAACGTCATTTTTCTATGTAAAGAGAAGAAAATAGAAAACCTTATTCCCTTTTCAATGCATAAGAAAAGAAATCATCCTTTATACTTGCATTTGCAATGCAAGTATTGCATAAGAAAATAAAAACATTCCTTTTTATCTGCATTCACTATGCGAATATTTGCATAGAAAATGAAGCACTCTTTTTATTTGTGTTCTTAAAACACAAATATAACTTGAGAACAAAACTTATATTTTTATTTGTGTTCTCAAAACACAAATATGACTTGAAAATAAAACTTACTTTTATTTGCATTTTATAATACGAATAAAACTTTAAAAATAAAATTTCTTTCTTTGTTCGCATTCACAATGCGAATAAAATATGATTTAAAAAGAACACATTTTTATTTGCATCCTTCATTGCAAATAAAATATGATGAAAAAGAAAGGAAAATAAAATATACATTTTGTTAAAGAAAAAGAATAAAAGATAAAATATATTTGGTTAAATAAGAAAAGATGCTTAACCCGAGGTTGGATTGAGTTGTGATGTAAACCTGCCCGGACCCGCCCGGCTGTCCAGTAATCACAACAATACCTATCCAATGTGGGAGGTTAAAGCATATGTAAACTATTTAGTGTAAATAAAATAAAACATAGAAAAAGTAAGACATTTATTTACATTAGATAAATAAAGGATTAAATAAAATTATACTTTTATGTAATTAAAGAACATGTTTTACATTGTAAATAAAATTACATTTCTATGTAATTAAGATTAAACATGTGAATTAGAATTTATTTACATTTTGCTTATGTAAATTAAAAAAAAAAGAACCAAAATGTAGGTGGTAATTATTTACATTTTCTTATGTAAATAAAAATAATAAAAAGAAATGTTAGAAAAGAATTAACATAAGATATTCTTTTTATGAAAAAAATTATTAGAAAAGAATTAAAGAAATACATCTATTTACATTTACTATGTAAATAGGTTTAGCAAGGAAATTGAAACCATTTATTTACAAATAGTGTAAATAAATAAGAAAAAGAAATTAGATATATTTATTTACAATTAATGTAAATAAATATAGAAAAGTAGAAGTAAACATTTATTTACATTCAGGTAAATAAATAAGATAAAAGAAAGTAAAAACATTTATTTACAAATGGTGTAAATAAATAAGAAAAAGCAGTTGAAAACATTTATTTACATTTAGGTAAATAAATAAGGAAAGGAGAAATATTTATTTACACTTAGGTAAATAAATAAGGAAAAGAATAGAAAACGTTTATTTACAATTAGGTAAATGAATAGGAAAAAGAATACAATTTATTTACACTTAGTGTAAATAAAATGAAAGGATATATAAATTATAATTTATTTACAGTTAGTGTAAATAAAACAAAAAAGTAGTAAAATAAAACAAGTGATATTTTATCGTCATTTTAGATGCGATAAAAAGAATAGACTTTTACAATTGAAATAGTAAAACGATTTATATATATATATATATATATATATATATATATACAAATTAAATTTAAACGAAACATGCGCGGTAGTTCGCGTATCGACAATCGTAACTTTAAACGGTTATACCGAAAGATCCGACCGTCGGATTTTCCCAAAACAGGAACCGTTAGGACCGCTTTTGGAAAATCTTTCCAATGATATAAATTTCATCAAAATCCAATGGTTAGATATGCATAAGTCAAATTTGGTTGAAAACAGCACCACAGTCGCCCATTGACCTGAAGCGTCGTTAAATTAATTTAGGCTATTGTTATATAAATAAAAATAGCGATAGGTCGTTATCAAATATTAATAACGATAGGAAATGTTTTCAAATTATTATATATATATATATATATGCGAGAATCATTTGAAAAGACCGAGTTCAATCTCATTTCAAATGATTATACGACATTCTAAGTCGAAGATTTAAAGACGGTGATTGAAGACCGGCGATCTTCACATCGAATGGATGTGTTGCTACTGAGACCCATGAAAGGAGTAGCTACCTTGAAAGGGTTTCAGTGGTGGCCGTTCAGACGTAGTGTTGATTTGTACGGATTTGACTTTCGCTCAGACCCAGAGCATAAGTTTATAAATGGAATGTATGTCTGACGTTGTAGTCCTTTATACTACATTCGTTGATCTCTATTAATATATATCTGTTTGGTGGTTAACACCCTTCTCTGAGACATACGAGCTTAGAGGTTACATATTGGTAGAAATCAATGATATGGTTGGACTGACAATGTGGCATGCCAAGATGCATGGATCAAGGCTTTTGTTGAAAAGCAGGCCTTGTGGTCGATGATCAAAGCACGGTCTGTTTAGGCGTAGCTTTGTGTATAGCGTAACTTCGCGAGCCTCACACCCCGGTATGAGTCAGAAACGGGATACGGACCGTAGGGAGTGCACACGTTTCTTTCTAGCTAGAGTGTTGTCAGGGACCTACCAGCGCTGACATTTTACTCATTGTGGATGATGGATTTTGAGGTACCTCGTTATTTTTATAGGCCGTTGGTGGTCATACTATAGGTCCAAAGGGACCGGGAAACGTGTGTTCAGGCATAACTAATCCACTGCCCATAGGCGGGGACCGGCCCTACCGCTTCCAAGGGTTCACTGTGGGGAATCCTGAGGCATTTGCTAGAGTGTCTCGAATCGGAGAGGATCTTGCCCCTAGCCTCGACTCATGATGGAATCCAAATTTCCAATACGACCTTGCGGTTTTGATTGTAGAACTAGTATTGGCGACATGCTATATGGTAACCATGCCGTCTAGGATTGATACTTATGATTCAAATCTTTTTATTAAAAACATATATACACTAATAATAATATCAAATCCGTTTTATACGTATCAAGCATCTTTTGACCATTATAAGGTAAAACCCTATCCTCTGGTGTGCGTTGCATTGTGTGATGGGACCTGGGTCTTATAATGGTTTCATTTTTCCAAAAAGACATTGCGTTATTTCTCGATTTACTTTAGTTTATGCACCGGCAATCCATTGGAGTAAACCCGCTCCGCATTAGCGGCGTGGTCCTTGGATTTGCCTTATTACTATTAGTTAAACTAGTTAAGAATTCTCACACCAGTCCCATGACTGACTCGTAGTTTGTTTCACTTTGCAAACTCGGGTGCCCTCTTTCCACACAGGCAGTCGAGTAGCTTTTTGCAAATATCTCTCTTTTTAGCAGGATCCTGGATCGAAGCCTAAAGCTGTGTCCAGAGCTTAGAAGTCTTCCGCTGTTTACTGTATTAAATCTGTTGTAATTTATCTTCCGCTGTAGTTTACTTTATTTGTACTCTGATATTCTGTACTCTGATGTTATATTATTGTAATGTAATAAAAGTCTTCTGTTATTGTTCTAATGTTTTGTATTCCCAAAGTTAACGTATGCGAGTTTTGAACGGTCTTGGTCGATTTTGCGATCGATTAAGGTCGGGCAAAATCCGTGTCGTTACAGGTGGTATCAGAGCTTTGGTTAGCTCAAATCTTTGGGGTACAACTCATTAGATCTAAACAAAAGACTCATCAGAGATTGGATTAGTAATGTCCAATAAGAATACTCATTAGAGATAGGATCAGCAGTATCCTAGAATGAGAATACTCATTAGAGATGGGGTTAGTAATGCCCTAGAATGAGTTCAGAGTGATAAGCTTATAATTAAAGTATTTTGATTATATATATAATCCTATTTCAGAAAATATGATTTTAAATATATAAAAGTATATATATATATATTTGATAAGTTAGTCAACAAATAAAATTAATAAAAGAAAATTAAAATTTGGTTAGATAATTAAACAACTTTTACCTTGGTTCCTTTTCGAGGACGAAAAGATTTTAAGTGGGGGAGATTGTAACAACCCGGAATTTTGAGGCCAATTTAAAAATTTTATTTTAAGAAATTTTAAAGGAAATTTAATATTCGAGATAATTTATTTTAAATAATTATGGCTAAAAATTTAATTTTTAATCAAAAATAAACAAACTCAGGTTAGAAACATATTTTTTTTTCTTATGTAAAATAAAAGAGTTACATTTTTTTTCAATGTAAATAAAAGATTAAATAAAAATCACTGTGAGATTTCTAATTTTAAAAATTAATTATTTAATTTTTATTGCATTCATTTGATATGAAATTCATGTTGTATGTTGTATATACTTCAATGTTGATTGTGCTGTGATTGTGATGAACGATGGATTGTGATTGGGTATTCATGTTTGTTAGAATGTTGTGAATACGATAAAATCATAATTCATTGTACATATAAAATATGTTAGATTCATGTGTGTTAAATTTGGTGTATAAAATAAATATTATATTTTTATTTTATACACAAGAACAATAATGTTCATGTTTGAATTGAATAAAGGTATGACATGGAAAGAAGATTTATTTTGGTCAAACATGATTATTGAATTACAAAACATAGCTTTGTCAAATTTGAGCATTGAAAATAAAAACACCTTCCTTGTCAAATTTGAATATTGAACGAAAAAAAAAACACATTTTCTTGTCAAACTTGTGTTTGGAAATAAAAACATATTTTATGTCATTATCTAAAAAAAAAAAATGCATTAAGTGGTTGACATATAAAGGCATTGATCCTATTTGTCAAGATTTACTATGTGTCAAATATAACCTTGAATTATTAACATATAAAATATCATTTTTATATGACACTATAATTCATGGGAAAATGTTAGCATAGAAAATGTTCATTCGTATGATATTTGTAACATAGAAAAATGTAAACATTAGAAAAAGATTTATGTTTTATTTTGAAAACATGTTTTTCATTAAAAACATATTTTAGTGTTACGTGTTTTAATTAAGAAATTATGATCACGTTAAAAACACATGTTAATGTGATACTAGAAAATATGGAAAAGAGTCATGTACATTTAAAAAAAAACACATTTTTGAAAATTTGAAGAACATTTATTGTCATTATGGTGGGATTGATTTATTGTATTAATTCAAAATTAGTCAAAACATTTATTTGTCATTATGGTTGGACTGATGTAAAAATTTGTTGTGACAAATAAAATTTACTTTTATTTGTCATTAGAAACTTAGGATTGATTCTACAAATAAAATTTACTTTTATTTGTCATGAGAAATCTAGAATTTGTTAAAAAACAAAAACAGGACATTTTGTTAGTATTTGTCAAAACGAAACAAAACATGTTAATTTAGAATTGTCCAAATATAAATTTGTCATAAATGTTGATTTAGAATTGTCCAAATATAAACATCATTAGTGTTGGAAATAAAATTGTTAAAACATAAATGTCATATATGTAGAAATGTTATGTTTACATAGGAATTGTCATTTAAGTAATGTCATTGGTTTACCTAAGAAATTTTTTTATAATTAAAAAGAAAAGAAAATATTTTCAGTGTTTGAATTTGAAACTAAGGGAAGATTATTAACATTAACATATTAGCAAACTTCATTTAATAAATTAGGAAAACAAATATGTGTGATAGAAAGGGATTAAATCAGGAAAGGGAAATAATTAATATTAAAACGGCAATGTTTCCTTTAAATTACTAATGCATGTCAATTAAGGACATCAAAAGATAAATAATGGAAATAATGTCAAAAAAAAATTAGAGGTAGATAATTATTTCTAAAATGTGAACACACATTTAAAGGTAATAAATACAACCCAAATACGTAACCCCAATCACCCTTTATACACAGCTACCACTAATCTGAATCGATGGCAGCCATGCTCCCTTATTCTTTCTCCTCTTTCTTCTAAATTCCTTCTCCCTCACACAATATTTTCAAACACAAATAACTGCAAGAATCTTTGTCTAAATGAGGTGCTTCTATTTGGCGATGGTGGTTCAAGTGGCTTCGGTTGGCGTGCGTTCTGGGTATGGCAAGGCCGAAGTTGGGTTTGAAAAGGAACCGATGTCTGGAGTAGCGAACGATGTGGAAGATGAATTAACGTGAAGTAATGATGTAATTATTGAATCTAATTATCATTTAATTATTTTAATTAATGGAAAATGTTTGTAACATTATAACTATTCCATACGAGATCCAAATCCAGCAAAACAAGAGACGTTGGGACCGTGGCAACGAATATGACTTTTTGATGGAGTTTAGAACTGATTCTGAACCTTTTGAATTTCAGAACTGAATAAGAACAAGGTGAGAATTCTCTTCTTTTAAAAATAATTTAAATTTATTAATTATAATCATGTTAAAAATCATTTTGTTCTGCTGTTAAATTTCAGATTGTTGTATATGCAATTTGATTTGGTTTGCCGTTGTTGTTGGACTAATCTGTTAATGTGATTGATGATCGTGTTGAAAATTAAATTATCATTTATTTATGTTGGTTTGAATTAGATTAGGATACGATTAAAAATACCATTATGATTATGTTATAGAAATGTTATGCTAGGAGAATAACATTTTTAGTTAAGAGATGTTTATTCGATTGAAAATAACATTTTCTTTAGAAATGTTATATTAGGTTTAAAAGTCATTTTGGTTAGAAATAGATTGAGTGAACAAAAACAACATCTTGATTAGAAATGCAAATTTAGATTAACAATACCAAATTGGTTAAAATTGTTGATTAGTATAAAATAACAATTTTTGATTTGAAACTTGTTATAGAAAATAAAAATGCACATTTTCATGCATTAAAAAGGATTTAATAAGGTTTAATCTTTTGTTTAGAAAACAAATAAAGTTTTAATCTTTTATTTGTTTTGAAAACAAATTAAAGTTTGATCTTTTATTTTGATTAATAACATAAAAGAAAGTTTGATTTAAATAACATAAAAGAAAGTTGGATTTGTATAATAAAGATTTGATCTTTTATTCTAATTTATAATATAAATAAAGTTTAGAGATTTTGTTGATTTACAAAATAAATAAAGATGGAACTTTTATTTTGATTCATGGAAAATGACACAAAACCCATCATTGTGTTAATTTATTTGTTATGACACAAACCCCATCATTGTGTTAATTTATTTATGACACAAAACCCATCATTGTGTTAATTTATTTGCAATGACACAAAACCCATCATTGTGTTAATTTATTTACGACACAAAACCTATCGTTGTGTTAATTTAGTTGTGATGACACAAAATTTCATTGTTGTGTTAATTTAGTGTAATGACACAAAATAACATTGTTGTGTTAATTTAGTTGTGATGACACAAAAATAGCATTATTGTGTTGATTTGGTTGTAATGACAAAATTCATCGTAGTGTTAATTTAGTTGAAATGACATTAAATTCCATCGTCATGTTATATAATTGAAATGAATCAAATATTGGCATTTGAAAATATAGTTGTTTTAGGAATGGTGACACTAGAAAAGACATTTACATTAGAAATAAGTTCACCTTTTCATTGGCATTCTAAAATGCAAATATTACTTAGAAATAGAAAGACAACATTTATTTCAATGTAAATCAAAATAAAACATAAACATCATTTTTCTATGTAAAGAGAAAAATAAATAGAAAACGTCATTTTTCTATGTAAAGAGAAGAAAATAGAAAACCTTATTCCCTTTTCAATGCATAAGAAAAGAAATCATCCTTTATACTTGCATTTGCAATGCAAGTATTGCATAAGAAAATAAAAACATTCCTTTTTATCTGCATTCACTATGCGAATATTTGCATAGAAAATGAAGCACTCTTTTTATTTGTGTTCTTAAAACACAAATATAACTTGAGAACAAAACTTATATTTTTATTTGTGTTCTCAAAACAAAAATATGACTTGAAAATAAAACTTACTTTTATTTGCATTTTATAATACGAATAAAACTTTAAAAATAAAATTTCTTTCTTTGTTCGCATTCACAATGCGAATAAAATATGATTTAAAAAGAACACATTTTTATTTGCATCCTTCATTGCAAATAAAATATGATGAAAAAGAAAGGAAAATAAAATATACATTTTGTTAAAGAAAAAGAATAAAAGATAAAATATATTTGGTTAAATAAGAAAAGATGCTTAACCCGAGGTTGGATTGAGTTGTGATGTAAACCTGCCCGGACCCGCCCGGCTGTCCAGTAATCACAACAATACCTATCCAATGTGGGAGGTTAAAGCATATGTAAACTATTTAGTGTAAATAAAATAAAACATAGAAAAAGTAAGACATTTATTTACATTAGATAAATAAAGGATTAAATAAAATTATACTTTTATGTAATTAAAGAACATGTTTTACATTGTAAATAAAATTACATTTCTATGTAATTAAGATTAAACATGTGAATTAGAATTTATTTACATTTTCTTATGTAAATTAAAAAAAAAAGAACCAAAATGTAGGTGGTAATTATTTACATTTTCTTATGTAAATAAAAATAATAAAAAGAAATGTTAGAAAAGAATTAACATAAGATATTCTTTTTATGAAAAAAATTATTAGAAAAGAATTAAAGAAATACATCTATTTACATTTACTATGTAAATAGGTTTGGCAAGGAAATTGAAACCATTTATTTACAAATAGTGTAAATAAATAAGAAAAAGAAATTAGATATATTTATTTACAATTAATGTAAATAAATATAGAAAAGTAGAAGTAAACATTTATTTACATTCAGGTAAATAAATAAGATAAAAGAATAGTAAAAACATTTATTTACAAATGGTGTAAATAAATAAGAAAAAGCAGTTGAAAACATTTATTTACATTTAGGTAAATAAATAAGGAAAGGAGAAATATTTATTTACACTTAGGTAAATAAATAAGGAAAAGAATAGAAAACGTTTATTTACAATTAGGTAAATGAATAGGAAAAAGAATACAATTTATTTACACTTAGTGTAAATAAAATGAAAGGATATATAAATTATAATTTATTTACAGTTAGTGTAAATAAAACAAAAAAGTAGTAAAATAAAACAAGTGATATTTTATCGTCATTTTAGATGCGATAAAAAGAATAGACTTTTACAATTGAAATAGTAAAACGATTTATATATATATATATATATATATATATAAATTAAATTTAAACGAAACATGCGCGGTAGTTCGCGTATCGACAATCGTAACTTTAAACGGTTATACCGAAAGATCCGACCGTCGGATTTTCCCAAAACAGGAACCGTTAGGACCGCTTTTGGAAAATCTTTCCAATGATATAAATTTCATCAAAATCCAATGGTTAGATATGCATAAGTCAAATTTGGTTGAAAACAGCACCACAGTCGCCCATTGACCCGAAGCGTCGTTAAATTAATTTAGGCTATTGTTATATAAATAAAAATAGCGATAGGTCGTTATCAAATATTAATAACGATAGGAAATGTTTTCAAATTATTATATATATATATATGCGAGAATCATTTGAAAAGACCGAGTTCAATCTTATTTCAAATGATTATACGACATTCTAAGTCGAAGATTTAAAGACGGTGATTGAAGACCGGCGATCTTCACATCGAATGGATGTGTTGCTACTGAGACCCATGAAAGGAGTAGCTACCTTGAAAGGGTTTCAGTGGTGGCCGTTCAGACGTAGTGTTGATTTGTACGGATTTGACCTTCGCTCAGACCCAGAGCATAAGTTTATAAATGGAATGTATGTCTGACGTTGTAGTCCTTTATACTACATTCGTTGATCTCTATTAATATATATCTGTTTGGTGGTTAACACCCTTCTCTGAGACATACGAGCTTAGAGGTTACATATTGGTAGAAATCAATGATATGGTTGGACTGACAATGTGGCATGCCAAGATGCATGGATCAAGGCTTTTGTTGAAAAGCAGGCCTTGTGGTCGATGATCAAAGCACGGTCTGTTTAGGCGTAGCTTTGTGTATAGCGTAACTTCGCGAGCCTCACACCCCGGTATGAGTCAGAAACGGGATACGGACCGTAGGGAGTGCACACGTTTCTTTCTAGCTAGAGTGTTGTCAGGGACCTACCAGCGCTGACATTTTACTCATTGTGGATGATGGATTTTGAGGTACCTCGTTATTTTTATAGGCCGTTGGTGGTCATACTATAGGTCCAAAGGGACCGGGAAACGTGTGTTCAGGCATAACTAATCCACTGCCCATAGGCGGGGACCGGCCCTACCACTTCCAAGGGTTCACTGTGGGGAATCCTGAGGCATTTGCTAGAGTGTCTCGAATCGGAGAGGATCTTGCCCCTAGCCTCGACTCATGATGGAATCCAAATTTCCAATACGACCTTGCGGTTTTGATTGTAGAACTAGTATTGGCGACATGCTATATGGTAACCATGCCGTCTAGGATTGATACTTATGATTCAAATCTTTTTATTAAAAACATATATACACTAATAATAATATCAAATCCGTTTTATACGTATCAAGCATCTTTTGACCATTATAAGGTAAAACCCTATCCTCTGGTGTGCGTTGCATTGTGTGATGGGACCTGGGTCTTATAATGGTTTCATTTTTCCAAAAAGACATTGCGTTATTTCTCGATTTACTTTAGTTTATGCACCGGCAATCCATTGGAGTAAACCCGTTCCGCATTAGCGGCGTGGTCCTTGGATTTGCCTTATTACTATTAGTTAAACTAGTTAAGAATTCTCACACCAGTCCCATGACTGACTCGTAGTTTGTTTCACTTTGCAAACTCGGGTGCCCTCTTTCCACACGGGCAGTCGAGTAGCTTTTTGCAGATATCTCTCTTTTTAGCAGGATCCTGGATCGAAGCCTAAAGCTGTGTCCAGAGCTTAGAAGTCTTCCGCCGTTTACTGTATTAAATCTGTTGTAATTTATCTTCCGCTGTAGTTTACTTTATTTGTACTCTGATATTCTGTACTCTGATGTTATATTATTGTAATGTAATAAAAGTCTGCTGTTATTGTTCTAATGTTTTGTATTCCCAAAGTTAACGTATGCGAGTTTTGAACGGTCTTGGTCGATTTTGCGATCGATTAAGGTCGGGCAAAATCCGTGTCGTTACACTGGACATGAGCAGCTCACGACTGACAATGAGGACATTAAATTCCAATTAGTAATGGATCCAGTGACGCGGAACAGATGTTATGGCTTTAGAAATCAAGTGGTAAATGATTTTCCCATAATTTAATTTTTACTTTAGAAATAAAATAACTTTTACGAGTTATAGGTTATTAATATAATCGCAAATTATTAAAATATTTTTAGATAATTGTTACAGGCTAGCAGCCAATAGGGACGGGGCGGGCAGACTAGAGCTTATATAAACATTGTAGAGAGTGAGTAGTTGAGAGGTTGGATGGCAGAGCTTGAGGACCAGAATCGCCACCAAGCCATTGAGATGACTTAGCTTCTAGATCAGCACTTGGCAGAGTTTGCGCAACAGTACGGACGCTTTCTCTCTCCAGTCGGTTCCACAGACGATTATCAGTGATGGATTGTTGAGTATGTTTTTTTGTTAGGAAACTGTATATATGACTATGGGTTTATATGACTGTGGTTTGATTTTTTATGTGTATTATGAGGGTATTTTTGATGGTTGACTTGAGTGTAGATTTTTTATGGTAGACAATGATGTTGGTATAAATGTATTTATGCTGTTATGATGGTAGACTTTGGTATGTACATATTTATGCATTGTATAATTAGTGTTTTGGGTTTGTGGTTTAGCTTATGTTGTTTTTGTTCATTTTTCGAGATAGAATTGGTTTTATTTTGACACTTGCTTGGTATATGGTATGCTAGATTATATATCGTTGTTGAGATAGTGATTTGTGCAAGAAATGTAGTTGGAAGGCTAAGTAGCAGCTGAAATACAAAAAAAAAACATTGCAGGTTTCTAGACGGCTTACAACTGTTTATTAGCATGGCGTATGCAACGGTTACCAACAATCTCTGATGATCATCGGAAGCAATCGAAAATAGATGCCAACCATTTTAAGCCGTAGGAAATACAAATGACAGACTGTGTTAAAAGCCGTCGAAAACTCGGTTCCTCGACACCCTTAAAAGCTAAGACTATTTCCGATGGCTTCCGACTACTGTTGATGGTTTTCAGTCGTCAGAAATAGCGTGTTCTTATAGTGAACTTTTATTTAGCGCATCCATTTTTTACTATATTTAACCCTTGATACGTTATTTTAAAGGTAGTTACAACTTAATATCTCCAATATGACTAATTTATGCTATTGTAAAAATAGTTATTATGTAACTTTTATAGAAGAACTATTGTATATTGAAACGACATTTCAAAATTTTGAACATATGTGTGTATATATATATACACACACATACACATATATAAAAGTTTGGTATAGGAGCAGTGATAATAAAGTGTCTTAACATTATTAACATTGTATCTAAGTTAAGGAAACTAACAATAACCAAGTTAAGGAAACTAACTATAACCAAGTGTTTTTGTCGATGTAAAAAAGTGTAACACCCTATATTTTTATGCTAATAATAATAAAATGAAAATATCAAGGATTACATTTTCAGATTTCGATCCTGATACATTTACCTTATGTTTGTGGTGATTTTCTGATTCGTTTTGATGTATGGTATGACTAAAACAGAGCACATATACATAATTATTAATAGATTAAATGAATAAGAAATTGCATATATATATATATATATATATATGTATGTATGTATATGTGAAGAATTGGAATTCAAACTTAATTATGGTTCATAAATGAAATAATACATATCAGAAATATATATATATATATATATATATATATATGCACAACAAGTAAGTAACGTTATAAATCAGAAATCGCAGCTGCACAAGAACTTAGCCTAGACCCAAGATGGGTCGACCCAGTTGGCTTGGCTCGATCGACAAGAAGATGGATCGACACATTGGTCGACCCCGTCGAGCCCAGATTTGTTTTGTGTGACATGCATATCTAATATAAATGGCTTGGATTTTGATTGGTTAAATCCGACAAACCAGATTTTCCCGTACACCTATAAAACGACTAGCAGTGCTTAAATTTAAAATCATATTTTCTGAGATGCTGCCTAGGATCTGCCTTCTCTCCTTCCTCAAAATCTTTTCAGAAAGTTATAATATTCGTTCATAGGGTTTCTGTTTCAAGATTTGAAGATAAGAGATATAAATCTACAAATAAGTTTTCAGAATTCCGATCAAAATGAGGTAAGTTCTTGAATATGATTCATTTAGGGTTCTCTCCCTCTTTCCCTCTTCTTTTATTATCAGATTAGTAAATCCATGGTTGCTTAATATTAGATTCAGTTAGGGAGGCCATGGAACAACAAATCTGGATCAGATTCACGAATTAGAAAGCTATTAGGTGAGTGGATTCAAATTGTTTCTTTTTGAGTTACAGTTTATCTATCGTTTGCATTCCTCGTTATATTTAATGTGCTAAACAATTGGTAATTGTGGAAATTGGTTATAAAACCTATTTGGAGTATGATGAAATGATTATTGTTGTACAGATCTATTCTATGAATCTATTAATTGAATTAAAATTATTGTAATACCGAATTTGTGAGATTTGCAATAAAAGTGAATATGTTACAAAAAATGTTCTAATGAAAAATTGGATATTGTAAATCAAATTATAGTGAAATTGGAAATAATACAAAATGAATAGATGCCTAATTTGCATGTAAAGTAAACAGGAAATTGTAGATTGCCGCATTGTGACACGAAGTTATGTTCAACTTGTGGTACAAGCCTGCCCAGAACCTACCGACAAATCCAACATCCACAGGTTGTCATCTTAATGTAAGAGGTCGGGTGCATGAATATATATATATATATATATATATATATATATATATGTGTGTGTGTGTGTGTGTGTGTATGTATGTATGTATGTATGTATATGTATATATATATATATATGTATATATATATATATATGAATTTACAAGTCAGTAAAGAAATGAAAATTTCAACAATAAAGCTTTAATCAAAAAGGGGAAAAATGTGATAATGGGGAATATAACCTATTATAACTGATTGATTGAATGAGAAGTAATATAATAGGTAGGTTTGTCCTAGGGACAAGTGTAATTATATCATGGGTTATAACAAATAAAAAGGAAACTTATAATAAACCTTAGTTAATAGAACTAAGTTAATAAGCAAATAACAATGACAAGTTGTGACAGTTATAGTGGTATGAGAAAGAGTAAAGTTAGAAGACTTATGGAATGAAATAAGTTGTACTTAATCGTATATTAACTAACATGTTAACAGAAAACATGGGGATCGATATAAGATATACTTAATTAAACAATAAGTAAAACATGTTATTGTAACCTATAAATATGAAATTGGACAATGAGTTACATGATAACAAGGTAAAAATATTGTAGAATACTTCTGTTAATTACAGTCTTGGGAATAACATGTAATGGGCTTATTAATGAATTTAAATGGGTTAAGTTACATTACTGAATTAATAAGTGAGAGAGATCAATTCCTTCGAGATATAAGGGGCTCAGAGAAAATCTGCTAACTTGAATGAAAAGATAAATGTTGATAATCGAGTTAATTGGCAATCTGTTAAGATAAGACAAGCACGCGATTAAAAGATTTGACATAGGGTCTAATAAAATGCTAGATTGATGCACTTGGAGCAGTCCGCATCTACGAGGGTGAAGAACCCAATGGTGTAGATCATCGTGGTGTTTGGAGGCACGAGAGGAGCACGTCCATCTGATTCTTCTGCATGGTATTCTGCTTGTTGGCTCTACAGGACTGGAAGGTAGCACACGACTTCTGAGGGACGTGGTAGGGTACTCCACGACGATCCTTTATTGTGGTACATTCTTAGGCTGCACTCACAGAGTCTAGGTCTGGACGTTACCACCCAGTAGGTATACCTTGACTGCGTCAATAGTTTTGTAGTCAGAAAGCTGGGTATGGCATTGGGGTGATTCAGCGGTTTTTCTCTCTCTTGTGGAGGGAGATTGGTCAGGACCAAATTAAGGAGAGTATTCATTTTCTACCTGTCATCGATAGTCGGTGGGATGCGTAAGGACTAGAGCTAAACCTATAAACCATCGGTCATTCACTATCGAGACTTTGGTTGTAGGACACGCCAATTTGGATGTAGACTGTTTTCTAAGGGCACGTCACTTAGCCCTTGATCTAGTCTTTCACTAGTTGAGGGAGGGATCAAGGTGGGACCATAGCCACTATGAAAATGCAGACCATAGTTTAGATTACTCCGAGTTTAGACGCTAGGGCATTACTTCGAGTTGAGATTCATTTCGACTTAGGGTTTCGGATATGGAAGTCCGTACGCTTACCTGGCATGGCAATGGTAGTTCTGTGTGGGACATGGCATAGTAAATTAGAGGTCCGTACGTCGTTCGACATAGAATGAGAGTTGCATATGCTTCCGAGGTGCGACGACAGAGACCATGCGAGTAGGGTACCATGGGATGTACCTTGATATTGGGGCTATCTACATATATGCTATATTAGGTTAATCTACTAGGAGGTAGATGGGTATGAAGTGTGTAAAGAATTGAGTTTATTAACCCAAAATAAGCTAATAAACAAGAAAACATAGCGAACGGTATATGTAGGGTTATTTCAGAATGTATAATCTAGTGCATTCACCAGAACTTATGTTTTGACCCCCTCCTCGTAACACACTCGCTGGTTAGGTTAATGGCATAGATATGATAGCTCTGGACACTGATTAAGCAATATTATAACTTCGGTAAGGCTATGTTTGATTTACTATATATTATCCCTTTCCGCCGTGAGATTTTTCTAAGCTCTGATATATTTTATATCTCGGTCTTTTCTGTAGGACACTAGGCAAGCCAACTCAGGTTTTGGCAGATTGGGCTTTTGAAAAAAAAATCGACCTATCGAAATTCAGATTGTTACATCTGGTACCAGAGCCTACATTTTGGATTCCTGTATAAGTAATGAGAGCACGTACTTGTATATTCTTATATAATAAGGATAATATATACAACTATATATATATATATATATATATATATATGTAGTATAAGGAAGAAGTTGAACCGTCCATACTTATACACTATAAATAAGATAAAGGAAAAAAGGAAATTGAACAACTTTGACAATTTGTTTAATATGGCTTACAAGGTATATCGGATAAGACAATAATGGAAAAATCATTACAAGAAGGAACTGTCCAGAAAATTAAGGGATTCTTGAGTAATTAGTGGGAAGCGACGGTACAACTATGGAAGACGTTTAGAAAGGTAATGCAGACAGTCGACCGACCCTTTTCTTTTCTTCTTATCTTGGGTTTGATCATTAAAAAAATCATATGGGCGAAGACGGAAAATAATTCTAGGGTCAGGTCAATTCTTGCTCGGTGGGTCGACCCATGGGACAACACACCAAAGGCGGGTCAACCTATGGGTCAATGCATGCTGAAGTTGGGAGGCTTTGTCATTTTATTTTCTTCCCCTACGGGAAAACACCGAAACCCATTTGTTATCCAATCTTCCAAAAGGCTCCACCGCTCAAAACTCCACCGTTTCTCGCAAGGTACCAAATCGAAACTCTCAGCATGCTCTATTCATATTTACACAAGTTGCTTGCAAATTCGAGGGAAAATCGCCCTGCCACGGTGACAATCTCTAGCTACCTAATTTCCCCAACAAACCCCTCGAGAAATTGGTTGATGCAACAATCAGAAGGAAATAGTGGAAGCCTACGCGAAATCTAGTGGATATTCGATATTGATTGGAAGAATTGTCAAATTTGCAGACTTTTTAGGAACCTCCCTGGAGCAGTTACTTAATGCTATAGAGATAGATAATATTTTGGACCATAATATAGTGGAGACAATGGCTTATCAGAGGTTAGTACGTCTCTTTGATGCCAATTTAAATTATAGAGATGAAGATGAAGTGGCAGTCTTTGAGTCGAAAGTAAAAGGGAGGCATATTTTGTTTACCAAGGCAAAGTATGGACAGATGCTTGGCATTCGAGGTAAGGGTTTGCATTAGCATGAGGTAGAGATGACTAATTTTGTTGTACTACGTAGGATTTTTATAGATATGGACCACAGTGCTTTGCAGATGACGCATTTGCTTCCATTATCTATGGTAGTAATACACATTTTGTAGTACAACTTGGCTGCCAAGATAGGCAGTTTTGATAGGGTTTCTCCTATGATTAGATTGTCTACCTATGCTGCTTTTGTAGGACTCGAGGTTAACTAGGTTTGAGTGATTATGGATTTTTTTGCCACATCACTTGAGATGAGGTCGTCTACTATTTCGTTCGGACATCTATGGACGTCAGTTTTTAAGCGGGTTGGGATTCCCTCAAACAGCGAGAATTACATCACACATCCCCCCACCATCTTATAAATATATCCATGTCGAATAGGATGCGCATTGAGCTAGATGATCTACATGATCTACATGAGGAGGAGAAGCAATCAATGGAGCACAACGGGGATGAGGGTGACTTTGTTGGTGATGAGTTTCACGGAGGTGCAGGAGGAGGGCAGTTTGGGGATGTAAGTGCTGAGGATATAGGTAACAAGGACAAGGGAGGCCAGCAAGGCCAAGGAGAGCAGTAGTTTCCCCTAGCCGGATGTAACAACCCGAAAATCTGGGCCAGTTTAAATTTTTTATTTTAGCAATCTTAGCTAATCTTGATTATTTAAAATGAATTATTTTGAATAATATCGACGAGAAATTTATTTTGAATATAATTCGAACGTATATATTTATACGCGTCGTCGTTAGAATATAAATATTTATATTTAATTATAAATAGAATTGAAAATGGCGCGGTAGTTCGATAATTCGATTTCAAACTTCAATTGAATGTACCGGGTGCAAAACAATCCGGATTTTAGTGAAACCAAAAACAGTAGGATCTAATTGATAATATCTTTCCAACGAATCCGAAAAATCAAGATTTCTTAATGGGGACCAAAAGATATGTCCAGTTGAAAATTCTGAATAGTCGTTATGGAATTCAGGCCCTTAAAAATAGCCATTTTGCAAACGACCTCGGATTTCGACGAAACCACTTTTGTTGGGTCCGTGATGTCAAGTTATTGCTAGATTCCAAATTTCATAATTTTCCGAATCAATATGTGAGCGTGGCAAAGGAAAACGCGTTTGACCAGTTTCCGTTGATTTTAATCGACTGGAAAATGGCCATTTTTCTAACGGTCTCAGAATTCGACGAAACTAGTTTTGTTAGGACCGTATCGTCAATACGAAGCTAGAAAATATTTTTATGGAATTTATAGAGTCAGTATGTGGCCCCGGTAATTTAAAATGTACGTTTAAAATTCAATATAGTGATTTAAATGTAAATTCAACGGAAACTGATTCAAACGATCGAATCAGCCTACGATACATATCCCATTGTGTTCGGGATGGGGGTAATTAGCTATGGACGACAGGCGGTGGGTCTCGTTTCGATTTCGAATGAAAAAGTTACTTTTTAGAAGTAAAAATAAAAATAAAATAATATAATATATTTATATTCACACCCTTACTCCTCCCCCTTATCTCTCCCTCCAGAGTCAACGGTTCATTTGAAAAAAAATAAAAAAAAAGAAAAAAAAACCGATCGACCTCAGCGCGTCGCCCCCCTTCTCATCGCCATCGGCGATCGCCGCTACCCCCTCCTCCGATGAAACGCCGCCCAGCTCTTCCGCCCTCCATCGCAGTAACCTCCACTAACGCGAGAACCGTGAGCTCGAGAACCACCACCACAACCCACCGCCTGACCTGCCACCCGCTACCCACCACCGCATCCCTCCGGCGAACTCCCCCACAACCGCACCAGTCCCCTCCGCCATCTCCTTCTCTCCCCTTCGAGCTCCACATCCTCGGATCCCCAAACCCCCTGAAGCCCTAGCCTACCAGACGCCGGCACCGCCTCCACGACCCCCAAGACCGAAGGTGACCCCCTCCATTCGCAGAAAAATAGTAAGTTTTCTGACTTATGGGTTTTCCGTTTTTGCTTAAAAAAAATGACATTGCTTAAAATCAGTTTTGATAAAAATATTCATTGTTTTTAAAAATGAAAGGAGAATTGTTTTTAA
Organism: Allium sativum; assembly: GCA_030737875.1. Taxonomy (NCBI): domain Eukaryota; kingdom Viridiplantae; phylum Streptophyta; class Magnoliopsida; order Asparagales; family Amaryllidaceae; genus Allium; species Allium sativum. Next base: position 4,271,602 of record CM060914.1, on the reverse strand, counting down.
AATATAGCATAGGATTTGATTTTTGAAAACATAAAATAGAAATTGTTTTGAAAATATATATATCGTAAAGTTTGAATATATATATATATATATATATTATGTTAATGTTTTGAAAATATATATATCGTAAAGTTTTGAATATACAGGTCGTACTGTTTTGAAAATAAAGTTAGAACTATTTTTCAAAATAAAATTCGCATGGTTTTAAAATAGAAATAGCTTTGTTTTTAAAATGTGGTTTGAAAAGATATGAACAACATTTGTTTTAAAAAGAAGTTATTTTAAAGGAGAGATATAAATAAAAATAGGATTTTTAAATAGAACTGGCGTTATTAAAAATATGATTTTTATATATCGAATAACATAGTAAAAATTCGATTTTTACATATGTAGAGAATACGGGCAACAAAGCGACAAAGGAGAGATTGGCGAAGATTTTATGCAAGGAAGTGCCGTGGAGCTAGGATAGCTATCTGTGAGAATTCTCACTCTTCAATTTTATTTCTAGTTATATATATATACTAGGATGCAGACGGTGCTTAGTAGCACCCGACACAATCGTCCACAGACCATGGACTTGTTTGTTTGGCTGTGTTGTTAGTTAGATTGTTTTGGGTTGATTTGAATTGTTTGGTGAAATGAAATTGATATGATTGATGTGTGAATGGCGTGGGCCTTCACTAGACCGGGGATAAGGCTAGGCCTCGTCCCGTTTCTAGTATAGTGCCGTTATGCCGCCGAAATTTTCTAAAATATGTTAGAAAAATAAAAACATCATTTTATTTAAAGAATGAACTGAATAGAAATTCATATGTTGGAATAAAATGTTTTTATCGTTAAAAATATAATTTTTAATGTGAATGTGAATAAATAAATATTCATTTACAAACCAGACGGTTTGTTTATGTACACCTATTTGAAGGACATTGATTGGGTCGATAAATTTTACACATCGCCCAACTGCACAGATAAAATATGCGTTTGATTGTTTGAAACCCCACACGGGTGTTAGGATGAAATTTGAAGTTCACTCATCCTGATTGATTAAATATGTCGATCGATCGATTGACAGGTTGTTATAAGCGTTAGATATCTATATTTGATGCTTATACAGTGTAGTGCACTTTGGTTGATGGTTGATTATTTTTCAATGCTATTATATGTGTGTAATGTATGAAAATCCATATAATTAACTTTATATGGTAATTGATTGGGCCTCATTCCAATTTGAAAATTAAAGAACATTATAAAATAAAAGTTCATGTGTTGACAGTACTCATCCATTGAGATTGGTCATGTGTTGAACGAAATATTTTAGTAATAAAATTTACATCTTTATCGATATAAAATAAAAGTTCATGTGTTGACAGTACTCATCCATTGAGATTGGTCATGTGTTGAACGAAATATTTTAGTAATAAAATTTACATCTTTATCGATATAAAATAAAAGTTCATGTGTTGACAGTACTCATCCATTGAGATTGGTCATGTGTTGAACGAAATATTTTGATAATAACAACTATTTTGAAAAAGAAATATTTGAAATAGAATATTTGAAAATGGAAATTTAGGAAGCCGTGTTGATTAGATTGACGCCATTTTGACGTAAACGATATTTATATCGATTTTATTCATTTCGAAATGAATTGAATTGAAAACGATTTCGAAATGAATTGAATTGAAAACGATTTCGAAATGAAATGAATTGAAAACGATTTCGAAATGAAATGAATTGAAAACGATTTCGAAATGAATTGAATTGAAAACGATTTCGAAATGAAATGAATTGAAAACGATTTCAAAATGAATTGAATTAAAAACGATTTCGAAATGAAATGAATTGAAAACGATTTCGAAATGAAATGAATTGAAAACGATTTCGAAATGAAATGAATTGAAAACGATTTCGAAATGAATTGAATTGAAAACGATTTCGAAATGAATTGAATTGAAAACGATTTCGAAATGAATTGAATTGAAAACGATTTCGAAATGAAATGAATTGAAAACGATTTCGAAATGAATTGAATTGAAAACGATTTCGAAATGAAATGAATTGAAAACGATTTCGAAATGAATTGAATTGAAAACGATTTCGAAATGAATTGAATTGAAAACGATTTCGAAATGAATTGAATTGAAAACGATTTCGAAATGAATTGAATTGAAAACGATTTCGAAATGAATTGAATTGAAAACGAATTCGAAATGAATTGAATTGAAAACGAATTCGAAATGGATTGAAAGCAAATTGAAATAAATTCAAATTGAATTGAATTCAAATTGAATTGAAATTTGAATTGAATAGAAATGAATTTTAAAACGAATTTATCAAGAAGAATTCAATTTTGATTTGAATTGAAAAGAAAGTTGAAATTGCTTTTGAAACGAATTTAAAACTATTCATATAATTCGTTTTAAATAGAAATCGACGAAATATATATTATATATATAATATAATGGCCTGAATAGAACGCGCCGCGCCGCGGCAGTTCGTGAATTTCGACCATTTATTTCAAACGGACATTACGGGAGATCCGACCGTCGGATTCTCCTAAAACCGGAACCGTTGGGTTCGTATCGAAAAGAGCTTTCTAACGAATATTAGAAATTTGAAATCTAACGGTTGGATTTGGAGTTATGTCCAAATCAAATTCGAAAAAGGTCGCTGTAAGTGCAGTTCGATGGCCATTGATGGAAATCGACTGTACGGGCCTTGATAAAATTATTAAAAATAGTAATAATTTATGTAAAATCATAAGAAATGATTTAGAAAGAATTGGGATGAAAAACTCCATATTTGAAAAGATAAAAATAGATTTTTATCGAAATGAACTAGTTTTGAACTAGAAACATAATTCTATTTATTTTTAAATAAATAAATTGAATTTGAAAAGAGTTCTAAAAATAACCAGAATTTCCAATGATTGCATTGGAGTGGATTTGAATCGAAATTGTCTACGGAATATTTCGATGTTGGAATTCGTGATTATACGGATGTTGTTATGGAAATTTGAAAGATATATATTTATATCGTTATTTCCAATACGACATTTGTTAATCGTAGAATTTGATATTGAATATAAGCCGATATATTTTCTATTCAGAACCTTATATTGAATATCAAATGTGATTTGGGTTTGTCGTGAATGGTGTCTTCACTAACACTGTTCTTGAACCCAGTTGAGAAAAGATTAAACCTTTTTATTTAGATTTAATGAAGTGTACCAATTAAACAATATTTAATTGGAATAGAATTGATATTGATTTTTGGGTTTATCGTGGACAATGTTTTAAATAACACTTGTTCTTTAACCCGATAATTAATGGAATGATATTTTGGGTTTACCGTGAACCGCGTTTTAAATGACACTGATTCTTTAACCCAGCTAACGATTAAAACTAAGCGGAGTTTTAATGAATCTTTAATTAGATTGAAATGATCGAAAATGGAGTATCACCAGTTTTGCTCCAGGCGATAGTTAAATCTTTAATTAGATTTGAACGTGAAATGGTAATTGAATTTACCGATAACACTGTGGTGTTAGATATGAAGTATTACCAGTTTTACTTCATGGGATAAATAGGTTGGGATTGGGAAATTAAAACAAATGATTACTTCGGTAAGTTTCGTTAATCCCGACTAGTTGAATCGAAATTCAAAAGAAGATTAGAGAATAAATTCAAGAAATTTATCTTGGATAAAATTAATGGGAACCTTTCCCTATGAATGTGAAATTTAGAAACTAACTGTCGGTTGGCCAAGCAGAATGGTTTTCTGGGTATTGATCTGATGTTGGTTTCGGCTTTCGGGGTTAATATTTGGGGAATTATTCTCTTGATTAATTTACGGTTAGTGACTAATGAATTGGAATGAGGCGTATGTTGTGTTTGTGTAACACTTAAGATATACGCGAGTTATTCGGAAAGACCGGGTTTATCCCATTCTGAATAACTGATACGACGATAAGTCGAAGATGAAGACGATGGTCGAAGACCAGAGGTCTTCACGTCGTTTGGGTGGTTACTGATGATCTTGATTGGGCTGTACACCCAAGAAGATGGAAACAGTTAGTGATCGTCCAGACGTACTTGGAGATCGATGGATATGCGGGGTACTAGGTGCCTCCGGTTTCGTTCAGACCCAGAACGGACTTGTAAATGGACTGTGTGTCTGACATTGGATTTTAGTCTGTGTGATTGATCTCTATTAAATATATATCTGTTTGGCGGCGGAGAATTTATTCTCTTGCTTAACGCCCTTCTCTGAGACGTACGAGCTCAGGGGTTATATATTGATGAATATCAAACGCATGGAGTGAATTGCCTGTGTGGCATGCCTAAGTGGCAATTGATCGAGGCTTCTGTTGAAAAGCAAAGTCTTGTGGTGATGATCAAAGCACGGCCTTTGTGGCGTAGCTTTTTGTAACGTTTACCTCGCGTGTTTCACACCCGGTATGAACCAAAAACGGGAGAGGATGTCAGGGAGGGCATGCGTTTCTTTCTAGCTAGAAGTGGCGTCAGTGGTTTTACACGCCCAGACGAGTTTGACTTATGTGGTTGTTGCTGTTGCGAGGCGCCTCGGATTGATCGGTCGTTCTCGAACCGATGGAGTCATTTAGTTGGCTCGTTTACGCCCCATAGGGCGGAGAAATGCATGTTCAGGGTTTAAATTTAATCCACATCGGTGGACTGGCCCTGAGGATCCAAGGGCCCGCCTGTGTCTGGGTCCTAAGACACGGGCTAGAGCGTCTCGAATCGGTTGAGGACTATCTTTTGCCTCGGTTCATAGACGGAAATCCAATTTCCAAATACGTGACATTTGCGGTTTTATTTGTAAACCTATATATGGCGACATGATATATGGTACCCATGCCGCCTATGATTGATACTTATGATTTGAAGTTGTTTTATACACTATGCACTTATTATAGTATCAAATGATTTGTTTTAAAACGTATCAAGCATTTTTGGTTGTTATAAGAGAAAACCCTATCCCCCGGCTTGCGTTGCATTGTGTGATAGGACCTGGGTCTTATAACAGCTTCATTTTTCTTTACTTAGCATTGCGCTGTTTGTTTTATGCACTGGTATTCTTGGGAGGAAACCCGTTCCGTGTTATACGGCGTGGTCCCTTGATTTACCTAGCTTTAAAAATAAAGATTAACTGTTTTAGTTCTCACACCAGTCACATGACTGACCTGGAGTTTATTGTTTTAACCTAAACTCTGGGTGCCCTTATTTTCGACACGGGCAGCTAGTAGTTTTGGTTTTGCAGATTTATATTCACAGGATCCTGGTTTACAGCTAGAACGATATCCGGAAAGCTTTGTATCCGTATATCTCCTTCTAGTTGTGTATTGTATTATTTTCCGCTGCTATGTATTTAAATGTAATTTAAATCTCTGATATTTCTGTGTAATATTCATTTATACTCTGTATATTCTTGTATCTGGTGCATTATTGTAATATACAATGAAAGGTTCTTTTGTATGTGTTCTGTTGTGGTTTGTTCTCGAATTATCCGACGCTTTCCCTTACGGGGAAGTTACGGGTCTTCACAGTTGGTATCAGAGCTTTGGTTTACAGAGCTCGAGAACAAGACACATTAGAACCATACGAAAGAATTCATCAGATATTGGATTAGTAATATCCAATTAGAATGACTCGTTAGAGATGGGATCAGTAGTATCCTAGAACGAGTGTGAGGAGTATATTTTTAAAATGAAAACAAATTTTGTTTTGAAAATTTAAATCAATTATTCGTATTTGATTAGTTATTTATATTGATTTTGGACAATTCAGTATATAAAGAATTTGCATATACGCCTTGCAAACGTATATTCAAAGTTTTAATATATTGGATAGATATAGGATCACACTCTAGTTTCCCGGGGATGGTTCTGATAATGCTGCAGCATTACTAGCACTTATTTTCGAGTGAAGAAGGTGTGATATCTATATATTTCCATTAGACTGGTATGAGAACCAAAATTAGATAGGGCCTATTGTTGTGATTTGGCATCAAAAATCTGATTTTTGTATATGTATCAAAATTATGAATTTGAAACTCTAATTCACTAATTGATTGATGTTTGTGTTGTTTGATTATTGTTTGAATAATTAAAATTTGAACCATTTAGTTCATTTGAATCACATATTGAATTGTATTGAAATTGGTTGCGTTTGCTTGCATATACTTGTACTTACATTGAACAGGTCATAGCAAGGAGGCTAGAGCCAGAGAATAAAATTTGTTTGCCCGATAAATAGGTACATGTTTACTACATAATTTCCTGTTTTGTTTGGGTGATGATGATTTTATGAGCCTATTGGCTAGCCGCTTGGCTTTTTCTTTTTCTTTTTGAGATCTGAAGGACCGGGGAAGCTATTTGAAATTCCCCGATGCTCCCGGTGCAGGGGAGGTTATGGCGAAATTTTTCGAAAATTTAGGGTGTTAGCCAAATTTTGAAAATTCTCAGAAACTGAAAGGTTGGAGAATGGAAGCCAGATCGAACGTAGAGCTGAATAATCAAACCACTTTCGACTTTGTTCCTTTTCGGGGATGAAAAGTTTTAAGTGGGGGAGATTGTAACAACCCGAAAATCTGGGCCAGTTTAAAATTTTTATTTTAGCAATCTTAGCTAATCTTGATTATTTAAAATGAATTATTTTGAATAATATCGACGAGAAATTTATTTTGAATATAATTCGAACGTATATATTTATACGCGTCGTCGTTAGAATATAAATATTTATATATAATTATAAATAGAATTGAAAATGGCGCGGTAGTTCGATAATTCGATTTCAAACTTCAATTGAATGTACCGGGTGCAAAACAATCCGGATTTTAGTGAAACCAAAAACAGTAGGATCTAATTGATAATATCTTTCCAACGAATCCGAAAAATCAAGATTTCTTAATGGGGACCAAAAGATATGTCCAGTTGAAAATTCTGAATAGTCGCTATGGAATTCAGGCCCTTAAAAATAGCCATTTTGCAAACGACCTCGGATTTCGACGAAACCACTTTTGTTGGGTCCGTGATGTCAAGTTATTGCTAGATTCCAAATTTCATAATTTTCCGAATCAATATGTGAGCGTGGCAAAGGAAAACGCGTTTGACCAGTTTCCGTTGATTTTAATCGACTGGAAAATGGCCATTTTTCTAACGGTCTCAGAATTCGACGAAACTAGTTTTGTTAGGACCGTATCGTCAATACGAAGCTAGAAAATATTTTTATGGAATTTATAGAGTTAGTATGTGGCCCCGGTAATTTGAAATGTACGTTTAAAATTCAATATAGTGATTTAAATGTAAATTCAACGGAAACTGATTCAAACGATCGAATCAGCCTACGATACATATCTCATTGTGTTCGGGATGGGGGTAATTAGCTATGGACGACAGGCGGTGGGTCTCGTTTCGATTTCGAATGAAAAAGTTACTTTTTAGAATAAAAATAAAAATAATATAATATAATATATTTATATTCACACCCTTACTCCTCCCCCTTATCTCTCCCTCCAGAGTCAACGGTTCATTTGAAAAAAAATAAAAAAGAAAAAAAAAACCGATCGACCTCAGCGCGTCGCCCCTCTTCTCATCGCCATCGGCGATCGCCGCTACCCCCTCCTCCGATGAAACGCCGCCCAGCTCTTCCGCCCTCCATCGCAGTAACCTCCACTAACGCGAGAACCGTGAGCTCGAGAACCACCACCACAACCCACCGCCTGACCTGCCACCCGCTACCCACCACCGCATCCCTCCGGCGAACTCCCCCACAACCGCGCCAGTCCCCTCCGCCCTCTCCTTCTCTCCCCTTCGAGCTCCACATCCTCGGATCCCCAAACCCCCTAAAGCCCTAGCCTACCAGACGCCGGCACCGCCTCCACGACCCCCCAAGACCGAAGGTGACCCCCTCCATTCGCAGAAAAATAGTAAGTTTTCTAACTTATGGGTTTTCCGTTTTTGCTTAAAAAAAATGACATTGCTTAAAATCAGTTTTGATAAAAATATTCATTGTTTTTAAAAATGAAAGGAGAATTGTTTTTAAAATATAGCATAGGATTTGATTTTTGAAAACATAAAATAGAAATTGTTTTGAAAATATATATATCGTAAAGTTTGAATATATATATATATATTATGTTAATGTTTTGAAAATATATATATCGTAAAGTTTTGAATATACAGGTCGTACTGTTTTGAAAATAAAGTTAGAACTATTTTTCAAAATAAAATTCGCATGGTTTTAAAATAGAAATAGCTTTGTTTTTAAAATGTGGTTTGAAAAGATATGAACAACATTTGTTTTAAAAAGAAGTTATTTTAAAGGAGAGATATAAATAAAAATAGGATTTTTAAATAGAACTGGCGTTATTAAAAATATGATTTTTATATATCGAATAACATAGTAAAAATTCGATTTTTACATATGTAGAGAATACGGGCAACAAAGCGACAAAGGAGAGATTGGCGAAGATTTTATGCAAGGAAGTGCCGTGGAGCTAGGATAGCTATCTGTGAGAATTCTCACTCTTCAATTTTATTTCTAGTTATATATATATACTAGGATGCAGACGGTGCTTAGTAGCACCCGACACAATCGTCCACAGACCATGGACTTGTTTGTTTGGCTGTGTTGTTAGTTAGATTGTTTTGGGTTGATTTGAATTGTTTGGTGAAATGAAATTGATATGATTGATGTGTGAATGGCGTGGGCCTTCACTAGACCGGGGATAAGGCTAGGCCTCGTCCCGTTTCTAGTATAGTGCCGTTATGCCGCCGAAATTTTCTAAAATATGTTAGAAAAATAAAAACATCATTTTATTTAAAGAATGAACTGAATAGAAATTCATATGTTGGAATAAAATGTTTTTATCGTTAAAAATATAATTTTTAATGTGAATGTGAATAAATAAATATTCATTTACAAACCAGACGGTTTGTTTATGTACACCTATTTGAAGGACATTGATTGGGTCGATAAATTTTACATATCGCCCAACTGCACAGATAAAATATGCGTTTGATTGTTTGAAACCCCACACGGGTGTTAGGATGAAATTTGAAGTTCACTCATCCTGATTGATTAAATATGTCGATCGATCGATTGACAGGTTGTTATAAGCGTTAGATATCTATATTTGATGCTTATACAGTGTAGTGCACTTTGGTTGATGGTTGATTATTTTTCAATGCTATTATATGTGTGTAATGTATGAAAATCCATATAATTAACTTTATATGGTAATTGATTGGGCCTCATTCCAATTTGAAAATTAAAGAACATTATAAAATAAAAGTTCATGTGTTGACAGTACTCATCCATTGAGATTGGTCATGTGTTGAACGAAATATTTTAGTAATAAAATTTACATCTTTATCGATATAAAATAAAAGTTCATGTGTTGACAGTACTCATCCATTGAGATTGGTCATGTGTTGAACGAAATATTTTAGTAATAAAATTTACATCTTTATCGATATAAAATAAAAGTTCATGTGTTGACAGTACTCATCCATTGAGATTGGTCATGTGTTGAACGAAATATTTTGATAATAACAACTATTTTGAAAAAGAAATATTTGAAATAGAATATTTGAAAATGGAAATTTAGGAAGCCGTGTTGATTAGATTGACGCCATTTTGACGTAAACGATATTTATATCGATTTTATTCATTTCGAAACGAATTGAATTGAAAACGATTTCGAAATGAATTGAATTGAAAACGATTTCGAAATGAAATGAATTGAAAACGATTTCGAAATGAAATGAATTGAAAACGATTTCGAAATGAATTGAATTGAAAACGATTTCGAAATGAAATGAATTGAAAACGATTTCGAAATGAATTGAATTGAAAACGATTTCGAAATGAAATGAATTGAAAACGATTTCGAAATGAATTGAATTGAAAACGATTTCGAAATGAATTGAATTGAAAACGATTTCGAAATGAATTGAATTGAAAACGATTTCGAAATGAAATGAATTGAAAACGATTTCGAAATGAAATGAATTGAAAACGATTTCGAAATGAATTGAATTGAAAACGATTTCGAAATGAAATGAATTGAAAACGATTTCGAAATGAATTGAATTGAAAACGATTTCGAAATGAATTGAATTGAAAACGATTTCGAAATGAATTGAATTGAAAACGATTTCGAAATGAATTGAATTGAAAACGATTTCGAAATGAATTGAATTGAAAACGAATTCGAAATGAATTGAATTGAAAACGAATTCGAAATGGATTGAAAGAAAATTGAAATGAATTCAAATTGAATTGAAATTTGAATTGAATAGAAATGAATTTTAAAACGAATTTATCAAGAAGAATTTAATTTTGATTTGAATTGAAAAGAAAGTTGAAATTGCTTTTGAAACGAATTTAAAACTATTCATATAATTCGTTTTAAATAGAAATCGACGAAATATATATTATATATATTATATATGTAATATAAAGGCCTGAATAGAACGCGCCGCGCCGCGGCAGTTCGCGAATTTCGACCATTTATTTCAAACGGACATTACGGTAGATCCGACCGTCGGATTCTCCTAAAACCGGAACCGTTGGGTTCGTATCGAAAAGAGCTTTCTAATGAATTTTAGAAATTTGAAATCTAACGGTTGGATTTGGAGTTATGTGCAAATCAAATTCGAAAAAGGTCGCTGTAAGTGCAGTTCGATGGCCATTGATGGAAATCGACTGTACGGGCCTTGATAAAATTATTAAAAATAGTAATAATTTATGTAAAATCATAAGAAATGATTTAGAAAGAATTGGGATGAAAAACTCCATATTTGAAAAGATAAAAATAGATTTTTATCGAAATGAACTAGTTTTGAACTAGAAACATAATTCTATTTATTTTTAAATAAATAAATTGAATTTGAAAAGAGTTCTAAAAATAACCAGAATTTCCAATGATTGCATTGGAGTGGATTTGAATCGAAATTGTCTTCGGAATATTTCGATGTTGGAATTCGTGATTATACGGATGTTGTTATGGAAATTTGAAAGATATATATTTATATCGTTATTTCCAATACGACATTTGTTAATCGTAGAATTTGATATTGAATATAAGCCGATATATTTTCTATTCAGAACCTTATATTGAATATCAAATGTGATTTGGGTTTGTCGTGAATGGTGTCTTCACTAACACTGTTCTTGAACCCAGTTGAGAAAAGATTAAACCTTTTTATTTAGATTTAATGAAGTGTACCAATTAAACAATATTTAATTGGAATAGAATTGATATTGATTTTTGGGTTTATCGTGGACAATGTTTTAAATAACACTTGTTCTTTAACCCGATAATTAATGGAATGATATTTTGGGTTTACCGTGAACCGTGTTTTAAATGACACTGATTATTTAACCCAGCTAACGATTAAAACTAAGCGGAGTTTTAATGAATCTTTAATTAGATTGAAATGATCGAAAATGGAGTATCACCAGTTTTGCTCCAGGCGATAGTTAAATCTTTAATTAGATTTGAACGTGAAATGGTAATTGAATTTACCGATAACACTGTGGTGTTAGATATGAAGTATTACCAGTTTTACTTCATGGGATAAATAGGTTGGGATTGGGAAATTAAAACAAATGATTACTTCGGTAAGTTTCGTTAATCCCGACTAGTTGAATCGAAATTCAAAAGAAGATTAGAGAATAAATTCAAGAAATTTATCTTGGATAAAATTAATGGGAACCTTTCCCTATGAATGTGAAATTTAGAAACTAACTGTCGGTTGGCCAAGCAGAATGGTTTTCTGGGTATTGATCTGATGTTGGTTTCGGCTTTCGGGGTTAATATTTGGGGAATTATTCTCTTGATTAATTTACGGTTAGTGACTAATGAATTGGAATGAGGCGTATGTTGTGTTTGTGTAACACTTACTTAAGATATACGCGAGTTATTCGGAAAGACCGGGTTTATCCCATTCTGAATAACTGATACGACGATAAGTCGAAGATGAAGACGATGGTCGAAGACCGGAGGTCTTCACGTCGTTTGGGTGGTTACTGATGATCTTGATTGGGCTGTACACCCAAGAAGATGGAAACAGTTAGTGATCGTCCAGACGTACTTGGAGATCGATGGATATGCGGGGTACTAGGTGCCTCCGGTTTCGTTCAGACCCAGAACGGACTTGTAAATGGACTGTGTGTCTGACATTGGATTTTAGTCCGTGTGATTGATCTCTATTAAATATATATCTGTTTGGCGGCGGAGAATTTATTCTCTTGCTTAACGCCCTTCTCTGAGACGTACGAGCTCAGGGGTTATATATTGATGAATATCAAACGCATGGAGTGAATTGCCTGTGTGGCATGCCTAAGTGGCAATTGATCGAGGCTTCTGTTGAAAAGCAAAGTCTTGTGGTGATGATCAAAGCACGGCCTTTGTGGCGTAGCTTTGTGTAACGTTTACCTCGCGTGTTTCACACCCAGTATGAACCAAAAACGGGAGAGGACGTCAGGGAGGGCATGCGTTTCTTTCTAGCTAGAAGTGACATCAGTGGTTTTACATGCCCTGACGAGTTTGACTTATGTGGTTGTTGCTGTTGCGAGGCGCCTCGGATTGATCGGTCGTTCTCGAACCGATGGAGTCATTTAGTTGGCTCGTTTACGCCCCATAGGGCGGGGAAATGCATGTTCAGGGTTTAAATTTAATCCACATCGGTGGACTGGCCCTGAGGATCCAAGGGCCCACCTGTGTCTGGGTCCTGAGACACGGGCTAGAGCGTCTCGAATCGGTTGAGGACTATCTTTTGCCTCGGTTCATAGACGGAAATCCAATTTCCAAATACGTGACATTTGCGGTTTTATTTGTAAACCTATATATGGCGGCATGATATATGGTACCCATGCCGCCTATGATTGATACTTATGATTTGAAGTTGTTTTATACACTATGCACTTATTATAGTATCAAATGATTTGTTTTAAAACGTATCAAGCATTTTTGGCTGTTATAAGGGAACACCCTATCCCCCGGCTTGCGTTGCATTGTGTGATAGGACCTGGGTCTTATAACAGCTTCATTTTTCTTTACTTAGCATTGCGCTGTTTGTTTTATGCACTGGTATTCTTGGGAGGAAACCCGTTCCGTGTTATACGGCGTGGTCCCTTGATTTACCTAGCTTTAAAAATAAAGATTAACTGTTTTAGTTCTCACACCAGTCACATGACTGACCTGGAGTTTATTGTTTTAACCTAAACTCTGGGTGCCCTTATTTTCGACAAGGGCAGCTAGTAGTTTTGGTTTTGCAGATTTATATTCACAGGATCCTGGTTTACAGCTGGAACGATATCCGGAAAGCTTTGTATCCGTATATCTCCTTCTAGTTGTGTATTGTATTATTTTTCGCTGCTATGTATTTAAATGTAATTTAAATCTCTGATATTTCTGTGTAATATTCATTTATACTCTGTATATTCTTGTATCTGGTGCATTGTTGTAATATACAATGAAAGGTTCTTTTGTATGTGTTCTGTTGTGGTTTGTTCTCGAACTATCCGACGCTTTCCCTTACGGGGAAGTTACGGGTCTTCACACCGGACCTTAATATGGGCCATTAGTTGGAAACCAACCAATGGCAGGGATTGGACCCCATTTTCCTCAGCCAGAGGGTAAGGATCATTATTAGTATTAGTATTTCTATCCTTCGAAGGAATTTCACCATCAGAGCACAAAGCAATACTGGGGAGGCGTCATGTCTTCCCAGTCATTTGATTGGGATACATGGCCATCACGGGATCCATGGGATCTGAGAGCTGAGGTTAGGACTATCTCAGAGAGGAAGACTCAACTAGCCAGAGAGCATAAGGATATCTTGCTTGGACAGTAAGAGATCGCACACACCCAGGTAGAGTTTGCACATACACAACAACAGTGGTTGCAAGAGATGTATGCCTCTCAGCAGCGGGTTGAGCAGATGAAGGTAGAGATGCAGGTCATGCTTCTAGAGATCAGGGATAGTATAAGGCGTTAGGAGGAGCGTCTAGGTGGAGTGGACGAAACCGTAGGTGGGCTGGATTCTTTTATCCGCGGTATCTTTGGGCAAGGATCCAGGCCTCCATTCCAGGGATAGATAGTTGTGGTGTTGTTTGTTGGACTACTCGTTTTAGGACTTGACTATCTTAGTTTGACTTCTATGTTAGAACTTATGACTTGACTTGTTATAGTAGAATTTATGCTTTTGATTTAATTCTTATAGTAGCGATGTACTGTTTGTGATGAAAACTTTGCTTTTTAGTTAGAAAGTTTCCGTTGAAATCAATATAATTGTAATTAAGTAACAAATGAAAAACTAACATAACCAAATAACAATAATAAATAGAGTTTCCTCAAAAGCTATTGTGAAGAACAGATTCAGCAAAAATTTATTTTTTTTCTAAAAATTGAAATTTGGAAAGTTGATTGGTAGAATTTTGGATGCAAAAATTAGGTGGACTGTGCTCGTGCTTTGCAAGAGTATGGGAAACACTGGTTGAAAAACGCATTTTGGTTTCAAAAATATTGCATTCATGTAGAAATTGCCAGTATGTTTAGGATGTGCGCATCATATTTTCAAAAATGACTTTCCAAGTAATTTGCATTCATATAGGAGGTACCGTTTAGGCATTCGTTTCATTCACATCATTATGTATGTTACACCTTGCACAAGTGCATAGACAGATGAGAAATTGGATGGATACTAATTGATTGCTATTTATACGAGGAAGGACATTACTCCGTCCTTATCAAATTTCGGGGACGAAATTTCCTAAGGAGGGGAGAATGTAACACCATGTATTTTTGCACTAATAATAATAAAATGAAAATATCAAAGATTATATTTTCAAAATTTTCCCCCGATGCATATACTGTTATGTTCGTGGTGATTTTCTAATTCGTTTTGATATATGGTATGACTAAAATAGGACACTTATACATAAGTTATTAATAGATTACATAAACAAGAAATTATGTATATATATATATGTGTGTGTGTATATGTGAAGAATTAGAATTCAAACTTAACTATGGTTCATAAATGGAATAATACAAATCAAGAATACATATATGTACAACAAATAAGTAACGTTATAAATTAGAAAATCATAGCTACGTAAGAAATCGTCCTGGACCCAAGATGGGTCGACCCAAGTTGGCCTGGGTCGACCTTTAGGTGACCCAGTGGTCGACCCACAGGAAGATGGGTGGACATAGTGGTCGACCCCATCGGGCCTGGATTTGTTTTGCATGACGTGCATATCTAATATAAGCGCCTTGGATTTTGATTGATTAAGTCCGACAGACCAAACTTTCTCATACACCTATAAATAGACTATCAAGGCCTAGCTTTAAACTCATATTTTTTGAGATACTGCTTAGGCTCTGCCATTCTCTCCTTCCTCGAAATCTTTTCAGAAATTTAGAATATTCGTTCATAGGGTTTCTGATTCAATATTTGAAGATAAGAGATATAAATATACAAATAGGTGTTCAGAATTCTGATCAACGTGAGGTAAGTTCTTAAATCTTATTTATTTAGGTTTCACTCCCTCTTTTCCTCTTCTTTTAGTATCAAATTTGTAAATCTTTGGTTGTTTAATATTAGATTCAGTTAGGGAGGCCATATAATAACCAATCTTGTCCAGATTCATGGATTGGAAAGTTGTTAGGTGAGTGGATTCAAATATACCTTTTTAAATAACGGTATATTTGTCATTTGCATTCCCCATCATATTTAATATGCTAAACAATTGGTAATTATGGAAATTGGCTATAAAACCTATTTGGAATATGAGTAAATGATTACTATTGTATAGATCTATTCTATGAATCCGTTAATTGCATTAAAATTACCGTAATACTGAATTTGTGAGATTTACAATAAAAGTGAATATGTTACAGAAAATGTTGTAATGATAAATTGGATACTGTAAATCAAATTATAGTGAAACCGGGAATAATAGAAAAAGAATATATATGCCTAAGTTGCATGAAGTTTACAGTAATTGGGAAATTGAAGATAACTGCATTGAGACACGAGGTTAAGTTCAATTTGTGGTAGAAACCTACCCGAAACTGCCCGGCAAATCCGGCACCCACAGGTGGTCAGCTTAATGTGAGAGGTCTGGTGCATGAATATATATATATAAGTGTTTCAAGTCAGTAAAGAAATGGAAATTACAACAATAAAGGTTTAGTTAAAAAGGGGAAAATGTGATGATGGAGAATATAACCTACTATAACTGACTGATTGAATGAGAAGTAATATAATAGGTAGGATTATCGTAGGGACAAGTGTAATTATAACATGGGTTATAATAAATAAAAAGGAAACTTATTTATAAACCTTAGTTAAAAGAAGTAAGTTAATAAGCAAACAACAACAGAAAGTTGATACAGTTATGATGTAATGAGAAAGAGTAAAGTAATAAGACATATTGAATGAAATAAGTTGTGCTTAGTTATATATGTTAAGTAACATGTTAACAGAAAACATAAGAATCGAGATAAGATATACTTCATTATCATTAAGTAAAACATGTTATTGTAACCTGTAAATATGAAATTGGACAATGAATGACATGTTAATAAGGTAAAAATATTGTAGATTACTTCATTAATTACAATATAGGGAATACCATGTAGTGGGCTAATTAACGAATTTAAACAAGCTAAGTTATTTTACTGAATTAATAAGCGAGAGGGTTCCATTCCTTCGAGATATAAGGGGCTCAAAAAAATCTGGTAACTTGAATAAAAAGATAAATTGTGGATAATAAAGTTAATTGGCAATCTTTTAAGACAAGACAAGTCTGCTGTTAAAAGACTGGACATAAGGTTTAGTAACACGTTAGTGTGATGCGCTTGGACCAGTCTGTATGTAGGAAGTTGAAGAACCCAACGGGGTAGATCATTAAGGTGTATGAAGGCACAAGAGGAACACATCCATCTGATTCTTCTACTTGATATTCTGCTTGCTGGCTCTGGGGGTCTGGAAGGGAGCACACGACTTCCAAGGGACATGGTAGGGTACTCTGTGGTGGTCCTCTGTTGCGGTGCATGCTCAGGCTGTACTCGCAGAGGTTGGATCTGCGCATTATCACCAGATGAGTATACCTTGACTGCAACGGTAGTTTTGCAGTCAGGAGGCTATGGCGGTATGACATTAGGATGATTAGGTGGTTTGTCTCGCTCATGGTGTGAGGTTGGTCAGGACCAAATTGTGGATAGTAATCATTGGATACCTGTCACCGACAGTCAGCGGATGTAGAAGGACTAGAGCTAAACTAATAGACCATCGATCTTTCACTATCGAGACTTTAATTGTGGGACACGCCAATTTGGATGTATATTGTTTGCTAGGGGCACGTCACTTAGCTCTTAATGTAGTCTTTCATTAGTTGAGCGAGGGGTCGAGGGGGGACCATAGCCGCCGTGAAAATGAAGATAATAGTTTAGATATCTGTACTTTAGGCCCTATTAGTCAATCTATGCAGATATGGAAAAGCTCCCGACCGAGTTCCGTGCATTGGATGCAACCCTATTACGGGACTCGGGGTAAAGTAGACAATACATTTGTGTGAGGGTCTAGGTACAAGCACACCACACCGGGTGGTGTATCATAGATGCTAGGGCATTACTACGAGTTGAAATTCATTTCGACTGAGGATTTCAGTTATGGTAGTCTGTACGCTTACGTAGCATGGCGATGGTAGATTTGTGCGGGACATGGCGTAGTAATATGGAGGTCCGTACGTCGTTCAGCATAGGATGATAGTTGCATACGCTTCCAAGGCATGACGGAGGAGACTGTGCGAGAAGGTACCATAGGAAGTACCTTGATATTGGGGGTAGCTACATATATGCTATATTAGGTTAATCTACTGGGATGTAGATGAGTACAACGTGTGTGTAAAGCCTTGAGTATTATTAACCCAAACTAACATAATAAAAAAGAAAACATAATTAAACGGTATATGTAGGGTTATTTTAGAATGTGTAATTTAGTCCAGTCACCAGAACTTGTGTTCTGACCTCCTCCTCATAACACACTTGCAGGTTAGGTATATGGCAGGGATATGATAAGTTTGGATATTGGTTAGGTAGTATTAACTTTGGTAAGGCTATATTTGATTATATTATGTTTTATTCCATTCCACTGTGAGATGCTTCCTGAGCTCTGATATATTTTATATCTCTGTTTTTTATGCAGGATACAAGACAAGCCAACTTGGATTTCGGTAGATTGGGATTTCTAGAAAAAACATCGGTCTGGCGAAATTCGGGTTGTTACAAAAAGCATAACTTCATTCTAGAGGATATTATATATTAAGAAATGCCTGCGCGTGTGTGTATAAACTATATAATTGTCTTATCATTATTAACTTATAGCATGCTCACGAAAACTTAACTATAACAAAGTTTTTTTATTGGCATAAAAACATAACCTTTTAAAACATAACTTTATTCAAGAGAATATCCTATATCTGTATATGTATGTGTGTGTGTGTGTGTGTGTATATATGTGTTGTGCACAATTGATTATAATAACGGTCTAGCCCCTAAATTCGATTTCAAGTTTCCAATTAAATAACATGTGTAGTATAAAGAAAGATAATGCATTAATAATTAACCATAGAAATGAGGTGAAAATAAGTGGGCTACAAGCGGAAAAATAAGGGTGTCATTGAACATAAAATGTATCAGCCACAAATTTCTATTTAAATAATAGATCGAGTGAGAAGACGAGGAAAGAAACGTAAAGGGGAACTAGGGTGTTGTACTTCCTCAAGTGTGCGGATCTGTACAAGGACCTTCTTCTCGCTCTGCCCACTCTCCGTCCACACGGTTCTAAAAGCAGTAGAAGGGGAAGGGGGAAACAAGTACGACAAACCCTTGATCCCACACAGCTATCAAGAATCAAGTGTAGTTCACCGTTCCTTCAGATGCCACTTTCTCTCAATAAAATTATAGGAATGTGCAGTTTTGCTTCAGATTCTTCGCCATGGGATCAACCTAATGCCCTTTGAATATATATAGTGCACCAATGTTCAATATATATATATATATATATATATATATATATATGTATGTATGTGTGTGTTTGTGTTTGTGTTTGCTTATATATATATATATGTATGTATGTATGTGTGTGTGTGTGTGCGCGCACGTGCATAAGAGCATGGCTGGAGTGTTAAATGACACCCCAAACAAAAAGTAGCACAACCGCGAAGAAAGAATAAAATATAGCAATAGTGTTACATGCACACACAAACACACGTGCGAGAGAGAGAGAGAGAGAGATAAGATCAAGAGCATCCCAAACAGTGCAAAATCGTTATAGCCCCCCTCGCCTAATTTTCATCACACATTCCAATTTCACTTTCTTATTTAATTATAAATGTGTGGAAAAAAATGGATGCAGATATGGTGCTACCAAATAGGTGTAAAAACACGAACTCCAACAAACCGATTTTTTTTCTCAAAATTATGATCTATTGAAACTCGTGTTGGTTTGCTCTGGTATCCTGCAGAGAAGATAGAGACATAAAATATGTTAGAGCTCAGAAAATATCTCATAGCAGAATGGATAAAATATAATATAATCAAAGTATAGCCTTATCGTATTAATAATACTGCTTAACTAGTGTCCAAAGCTATAATGTCTCTGCCACAAATCTAACCTGCGAGTATGTTATGAGGAAGGGGTCAGAACACAAGTTCTGGTGACTGGACTTAAACAATGCATTTTGGATAATCCTACATATATTGTTCAGTTACATTTTCTTGTTTATTAGGTTACTTGGGTTATCACCACTCAAGGCTTACACACACTTCGTACCCATATATTTTCCAGTGGATTAACCTAATACAATGTATATGTAGCTACCCCGATACTAAGGTACACCCTATAGTACCCCACTCGCACGGCGCAGTCCCTCATCCTACACCGGAGTGGCGTACGGATCTCTATATAACAACGCGACATTCTGCATACAACTGCCATCGCCAAGCTACGTAAGCGTAGGGACTGCCACCTTTGATCGAACCAGATCACCAAAAAATTCCTTAGAGTCTATGATACACCACCCAAAGCAGACATGCATTTATCTAGACTTTCCTACGTACGTATCGTCCATCGTACTCGATGCCTCAACCGCACAAATCCTCTACTGTGCACCGAGTCCCGTGGAAGGGCTATACAAGAAACACGAAACTCGGTCGGGAGCTTTTCTGATATCTATCTACACAGATGCTAAGGTCTGCAATTTCGGTGGCTATTGTCCCACCAGACCCCTCCCTCAACAAATGAAAGAAGATCACCTTGAGAACTAATGACCTGGCCCAAGAGCACACAACATACAACAAACAAAAAATCCTAGTTGGCATGTCCATCACCCATATCCTTGATAGCATGAGGTCTATGGTCTGTATGTTTAGCTCTCCATCTTTCTGCATCACACATCACGCTAATTGTCAGTGTTATGTACCCGATGTTTTGCTATCACTAAGGTTAGACCTGTCAGTACTACAAGGGTGGTGGTAACCCTGTTAGTAACTAGGCAACAAGATCGTCGAATCACCTATGCCACCTTATAGTCTTTTGATTTCCCACTATCGTGGCAATCAATGCATATTCACTGGTAGAAACATGTAGACCTAACCTTTGTTAGTTGTTGTCACGGCATAGAGGACTACCAAGAGTACCCTCCGCGTCCCAGGAAGCCGTGTGCTTCCCCTTCTAGTCCTTCATAACCAGCAGAGTATTAGAATAATTAGATGGATGTACACTCCCCTTGTGCCTTAAGAAACCACGATGATCTACCCCATTGGGTTATTCACCCCAAACGTACAGACTGGTCCAAGCGCCTTGTTTTAATGTGTTATTAGACCTTATGTCTAAACATTCAATTATGCAATTGTATTACCTCATTAGGTTTCCAGTTAACTTGGTTATTCCCATTCACATTGATTTCTTATTCAAGTTGCCATGTTCTTCTTTCTTATTAATTTCAGTCATATAACTTAACCAATTTAAGTTTATTAATAAGCCCACAACATGTTATTCTCTAGATTGTAATTCAAGGTCTATAATCTACAATCTCTTTATATTATTCCTTGTCCAATTTCATAGTTACAACAACATGTTCTACTTAATATGCAATTAAGTATATCTCAATTCACATGTTTTCTGTTTAACATGTCACTTATTATTTACAATTAAATATAACTTATTTCATTTCATAAGTTTGCCTCATTCTTCCTTATTTAATCATAATTTCATCTTACGCTGTCACTACCACTTGTCGTTGTTTACTTATTAACTTAGTTCTCTTAACTAATGTTTATTAATAAGTTTCCTTACCAATTATTATAACTTGTGTTATAATTTTCACTTGTCCCTAGGACAAGCTTTTAACAATGTTATTCCTATCAGCGATCCCAGATTCTCAAGTTTGCAAATTACTTAATTTATAATTAAGTACAACTTATTGTATTTCATAAGTTTTCCCCTTTTTCTCTACTCACTACGAACAACAAGTTTCAAGTTCCCAAATTTATTAATTACTTAATTTATAATTAAGTACAACTTATTTCATTAAATAAGTTATTCCAATTTCCTTATCGTTTATTATTTAATCTCCACTTCTCCCTAGGACAAGCCTACCTATTATATAACATTTTCACTAATGTAATTTATTTATAATAGATTATTATCATTCCCCGTTCATTCCATTTCTTTTACTGTTGTAACTTTCATTCATTACCCTATTTATTTCCATTAATCACAATTAATAAAATTTTATCAATCCTGCTCTTTACATATAGTTATATAAATACATACATACATACATACATACATACATATATATATGCACTAGACCTCTCACATTAAGCCTGCACTTGTGGATGTTGGATTTACCAAGCGGTTCCAGGCAGACTTCTACCATAAGCTGACTTAATCTCATATCTTAGCACCGTTACATGTATATTTACGCATTAGACCTCTCACATTAAATTAACAACTTGTGGATGTTGGAATTGCCAGGCTATTCCGGGAAGACTTCTACCACAAGTTGAATTTAAGCTCCTGTCTAAGTGCTTTACAGTTTTCTATTTACTGTAAAATTAGGCATATTCATTCTTTCAAGTTTTACCGTAATCTATTTTTACAAGTCATCATATTAAGCCCATTTATGTCGCATGTTCTTCCTAACATGTAATTAATTTTATTCTAACATGTAATCATTTTACCATGTAACTATTCAAATCTAACAAATTAACATGTAATTTTCTCAATTCTACAGTTAATAATTCAAGTACATATTATGTCACAAGTTAATCATGTAATTAGAACATATATGTTTGCAATAGTAATCGCTACACATATTTTAACAAGTCTACATTTCAACATATATAAACATTCCAGCATATTAAACGTTTCAACATATGAATTTTCCAAAATATTAATATTTTAACATATTAATATTTTAGCATTTCATCACTTTAATCATTTTAGCATATTTACATTACATATTAATGGGGAATGTCAAACAATAATATACCATTATCAAAAATTATATAACTTAAATCCACTCAACTAATTTGTTTTCCAATTCCTGAACCTGGTCCAGATCTAGCATTCCATGGTTTCCCTTAACTGGATTTAGAACCTAACAACCATGGATCCACAAATCTTACTAAAAGAAAAAGGGAAGAAAGAGGAAGAAAGTGGAGAAATTAAATTGACCAGACCCAACAAATTAACATGTGTTATTTTAGCCGTTTCTTTAAAACAAAAATATGACAGTGGCGAGGATCGAAATCTGTACATCTTACATGCAAGCCACATGCTCTAACCAACTGGACTACTAAGGCTGTTGTTAACAAGGCTTAGAACAATGGCAGTTATTGTTCTCTTCTTATTCCTCTTTTTCATATTTGTTACAATATTTCATTTAAACCATTGCATGAATCTTTTTCTTTTATTTCTCTTTTATTATTAACGCATATTATTTGTAAATCAGTGCATGCAACCAATTCTTTTTTTCTTTTAATGCATGCATTACATTTTTATTTATATTAATCTTTTTCTTCTTTTTCAGTGCATGTACTCATTACATGCAATCACCATTATATTTTTCTTTTAAATGTTTATGTCTATGCATATATACACACATATGCGTTTAATTATTTAATTGTTACAAAATGCGGGGTGTTACAATAGGGGTGCCTTGGAGCGTGCCTATGTACATAGTGCGTGCATGTGCGTGCGTATGTGTGTGTGTGTATAGAGAGAGGCATGTGGTATCCTTGATTTTTAATATTCAGTTCTGGCACTGCTATCATAACATCGACTACACCATTCGAAATGTCAGAATGTTAGGTAGATGTTCAATAGATAGGGAGGACGATCTATGTAAATTTGAATTCATTTAGATATTACTAGCTTTTAAAAATCTAAACCCTATTATTCACTATTCAAATATTTATTATTCTAAATATATTCTATTGTAAAGAACGATAAAATATAGGTGTTAAAGAGGTGCTGCAAAACTAGGATGTCGCTCCCTCTCTCTCTCTCTCTCTCTCTCTATATATATATATATATATATATATATATATATATATATATATATATATATATATATGTATGTATGTATGTATGTATGTATATACGGAAAGTCTACTTAGACACAACATTTTGACAAATTTAATCCCAACCATTCGATAGCCCCATGAGTTCCACCACTCCATATAAGAAAAAAAGGATTCTACGGTCGAGACTCTGTGTCCCCCTGTTTATGTATAATTTTGTATCCAAATAGTCAGTTATATATACACACACATAAACACAAACACACACACACACACACACACACACACACACACATATATATATATATATATAAGGTATAATGTTCGGTGATTCCTCAAACAATGCAACACTCCAAATATCCTCATAGTTGCGTCACAATTTCTAATTAAATTATAGTGGTAGGTGAAATTTTAGTGGAGATTAGTGTTTTCACCAAAAAAAATGGCTCAAACACCAATGGTACGTGAACCGTACTTCACCAATGTGGTTAGAAAATAAATGGAGCCGCACTTAACAAAAGTTAAGCGTAAAAATGTGAAGAAAGTAAAATAGAGACAAGGTTTTTAGAATGGTTAAGCCCTAAGCTAGGCCTACGTCCACTATGAAGGTAGTTTGCATCATCATGACAATGATTACAAAGCATATAAACTCTCTTTGTTCATACATCTTCTCATTCTCTCAACATATTCTCATTCTCACATACAAATCTTGCTTAAATTCACGGAATTCAATGGAGGAATGGTGGAGGAGAAGGATGGATGGTGACAAAGCAGGGGACGTCTTTGACCTTTTCTCACTTATAGGACTCTATTGGATGCCATGGCCAAATTGGTGAATCACCTTCAACTGGAGATGACAACGATGGTTGAAATGCTTAAGGTATGGTGGAGGAAAGAATTTAGCAGCACTTCGTGGTGGCAAGGAGTCGATCCCCATTATGTTGGAAGTCATGGCCTGTTTATAGATGAGCTCCCTTTAATAAATGAGTTGCAATTCATATATGCAGGCTATGGGTCGCCTGTTTCATTAATTACAAAAATGCCATCACCTAGCTGTAGCAAACTATTGATGGTTGTATTCAGCTATCCTGCACGAGCCGCTTCATAGGAGCGAGCAATTGCATAAATCTGAGCACACTGAATGGGCGAACAGGTGAGGAGTGCACAGACGACTTGTCAAAGCTTCATGGTTGGTATAAGGGCGACCGACCGGGTCATCCTGTTAAGCCTTTTATTGACTGACAGATAACATATGGTTGAAGCTTCAGTATTTGATTGTAGATGAACAGGAGACCGACCAAGGCTTGTAGAGAAGATATAAGTACGATCACTCTGGAGCGGATTTCTGTCGGACCGGTAGGTAGCATATGATTGGAGCATTAGTGACTGACTGTGGAATGAGCGAGCGACTGGGGTTGCAACTCGTGAGCGGACATGGGATGCATGCGCGATCTCTGGGATCTTTGTGTTCCCTACTACGTACGATCGACCGGGGTGATATGAATGAACGACTGCGGAGTGGAACGTGTGAACGGAACCAGTTCTTCTCCTTGTCTTGTATGACTAATTTCTTTGGTATAAGAATGAGCGACTCTTAATATAGGCATTCTTTACAGGACGTATGAGCCTTACTATCCTTGGGTAGTGCCATTTTTGAGCTAGCTTCGTGTGCACAACCCCTCTGTATGTTTGTACTATGCTGTATGACTGATCCTGACTGTGTTGAGCGGATTACCCGACTTATTATGATGTATGCGACCTTCCTTGTCGTGCTTAACCTTAAACTAGCGCTTGAACTTTGTTCTGTGTGATCATCCCTTACCCTTCACAAATTGTCTAGGTGTACTGGATTGGATTGGACTATGCACGACCGACCCTAATAACGCTCAACCCGTAGTTTTTACACAGATTTAATAGACCAATATATGTATAATTTTTAAGGGATAAATATTTTCCCCTAGAAGTTTGTAATTTTTATTTTCAGAAAATTACAGGCTTCGAAATAACTGATCATAACATAGTTTGGTAGCTTAAATCCGGCTTACCAAGGGATAGGTAAAGTCAGCTGAGATCGTTCCTACTCGTAAGCGAAAAGCCTGAGTCACTCACACTATTACTTTTGAGTCGAAGTATCATTACGCTCGATCAAATTATGAGGATAAGGGCAAGCCAATCGTATCTGGTTGGACACTTGTATTAGCGCAATCGAGTATTTAGCTGACGTGACGAGAATGATCTAGATGCAAGTCTCTTAGTCTTTCCCCTCATTTTCTTACTCCTCTCTTTAATTCACTTTTTATTTTTCAGATAAAACACATTGATAGTCGCCACATCATTTTCTAAAAACCCTAATTTCAACTTCAACTTCCTTTTGATAAGATTTTCCATAAAAAAGCCTCGCATTCATTTTTATCATTGATCCGTGGAGCGCAGGTTTGTCAATCCATGCTTATGCTTGTTCCTCTTCTGAATCGGCAATATATTTTTTAATAGGAATAAGTCCTTTTTATGCTTTCTTGGACTGCTTTCTAAAACCCTTATGATCATTATATATGATTTGTGTTGTTGTTGAACTTTACATGATTATAATAGTCGGAATTCTTGGACGCGACCGATTTGTTTTGCGCATGCACTTGTCTGAAAACATTTAACTCTGATACCCTTTTTTCTCTAGGTTTAAGCTTTGTACACATGATACGTGTTGACATCAAAAGTTGATCACTAGTTACGATCAACCCCCAATCGTGTGAAGAGCACACGAATACTGATTATAAAATGCAGAAAAGGTAATGAAAACGGAGAAAACGCATAGACTTTTTAAAGTGGTGCGACAAAGACTGTGCCTACGTCCACTTTATATATTATTTCTGCTTTGGATTACAAGTACAATGTTTTTTCTGTTTGAAGAAAAGAAAGAAGATGGCTATTTTTCTCTCCTAGAAAAGGTCTCTCTCTCTCTCTCTCTGGAAAGAAGTCCTCTTCCTCTTTAAGCTTTGAGGTATTTATAGGTAGAGACGACGACTTGGGCTGTTGTAATGTGGCCTGGCCTTTATGGGAAGACTTGGATGCGTGGAATCCATTCCTTGAATAGAATAGCGGTTGGAAGACTTATTCTACTATTCATAAATAGTATCCTCGGAAGTTGCAGCTTACGTGGCATCCATGGTGAGGTGTATCAAAAGTAGAGCTTTTTTCGGATGTGGTTGACTGCATTTTCTTCCTTGAAAGTTGGGCTAAGTATTTGAACAACTCAGCTGGATATTTCCATGTAGATCCGAAATATTTGGTCGATATGCCCTATATAAGAGCGGTTCTCTTGGTCGACTGGGAGAGCGAGTCTTTCGGAGTGAGTTATTGGCTTGTGTGAAAAGTGGCTCGTGATTACCTCGGACCGAGCTTCTGTTGGGCTTCCTGGAGTGCGATCTGTCTACTTTGGCTGGTTCCGCATTTTGGTTTCGATCTGACCCATTGCGGCTTTTGCCAAAAAGAGGGCTAACACTTTGCCCCTCAGAAGGCATCTTCTTCGACAGAGGAAGGTGTGTTCTGAAATATGAGTCGAAGCACAATCGCTCGAGTAGCTATGGTCACGCCGAACCATATTAAGGCCAGAAATTTGACAATTTTGATGATTGTATTAAGGCCAGAAAATCGACAACCGAATTAGGTTGTATTCAGGCCGAAAAACCGACAACCATCGGGAACCGTATTAAGGCCGAGATGATCAACGTCTTTATGAGAGTTAGTTCGTCTTTATGAGAGTTAGTTCCTGCAAAGACAAAATAAACCGTTCTCGGCTTAGAGAAGGCTGATGGGTCAAGCATTTTATTTCACTTGGCTTTGAAGGGTGGCGAGTATCAACCATACTTGGCTTAGTGGCGAGTATTAACCATACTCAGCTTAGAGAGGGCGACCATTATCCATACTTGGCTTAGTGGTGAGTATTAACCATACTCGGCTTAGAGAGGGCGAGCATTATCCATATTTGTCTTAGAAAGGGCGAGCATTATCCATACTCGGCTTAGGGCAAGTTTTTTTACGCTCGACTCATGTTAGATTAGTGTGTCCAGCGAGCAGTAAACGCTCGTGGTGTAAATAAAGAAGGGGCGAGTATCATCCATACTCGTCTTAAAAAAATATACCACACTCAGCAAGGAATTAGGTATTTAGAAATAGTGGTAGGCTTTCGCGTTGACCACATTAAAAAAAAGGGGGCGAGCATTATCCATGCTCGGCTTTAGAATTTGCCAAGCATTATCCATATTTGCAAAAGAAAATTCATAGCTGCTAAATAATTGCTACAAAGAAAAGAAATTCTAAGAGGACAATAGTTAATTCCGGAGCATGCCTAGGAGCTAAATCCTAACCCCGTACATGTGTACATTAAGGTGTCCTTTTTATTGAAATAAATATATCAGAAAAAATCTAATTAATGATAATGTCGCAAGTGCTAGTCTCAGGGTCCTTTCCATTTCTAAGAGCTCATGGACCAATCTAAGGAGCTTGGGCAGAAGATTGCGGCAGTAAGGCCGGGGCGCGATTCTTGACATACTCGGGTAGTTCCCCTTTTATGACTTGATCCTCGATGAGATCGCGCAAATGCCGACATTCATTGGTGTTATGTCCAGCTATGTTGTGGAATATGCAATGTTTTCTAGGAATCAAGCCCCATCTGGGTTGGCTCTCGTCGAGGTGGTCTCGGAGTGGGCAGGGACCCTCGTATGTCAAGGTAGATATCGAGCAGAGAGGAATTGCGTTCAATGTACTGGTCGTACTCGCTTTCGATATGAGGTCACACGTTATGCTCCCTCTTTTTCGGGGCCTTTCCTCTTCCTTGATTCTAGCCGTTGCTATTGGATGTACCTTGTTGTTTGGCGGCTAAGACCTCTAGGCTCTCTATCTCAATGCTAGCATCTTCTTGTCGGAGGAATCACTCGTCCTCGGAATAGAAATCATCTGTATCCTTGGGAGGATCTCTGGTTAAAGAAATCAAAAATTCTGACTGGTTCTGAACTCCTGGAATGGCAGCCATAAGTACCATCGATGGCTCGGGCTGATCGACTGATGCTTCTACCGCGTTGAACCTTTCAAGGAAGGATCTGAGCGTCTCTCCTGATTGCTGCTTGATGGTGAATAAGAACATAACACTTTTCGGTCGGGAGATATGTACCCTGAATTGCTCGATGAACCGGGTGACCAGCGTGTTCCAGCTACTGATTGACTCCGTTGTTAGTTGTTGAAACCACATTCCGGTTATGTCTGTGATAAAGAGCGGGAAGCACTTAGCCATGATGTTGGTCGATGCGCCAAGTACTTCCGTATGTCGCATGTATCGCATGAGGTGTATGGTTGGATCAGTGCGACCATTGTATGGTTCGATAGCTGGGAACTTGAAGTCCAGAAGGTTTCGGGAATTTCTGATTTCCCTAGTAAAGGGGCTGCGATTGACATTATCTATGTCTTGCTGTGAGGAAGCGCCTCGCGTAAAGCGTTGGATGATGCTTGCAAGCCGGCTTCCATCTTCGAGGAGTCATTTCCGTGAATTTAGTTCAGCATCCGGGAGAGCTTCGATGCGAGGATCTGGCAAAAGCATGCCCAGGATGGCGGCCGTTGGCTGGGCTCGTCCTCCGATAGTTGAGTGAAGGTACGAGGGAAGGTGAGTTCTGGTAGGTGGTTCTGGGAAGAATGATCCCTCTTGAACCAGATGAGTGTTGGACAAACCGCACCCATGAAAGAGGGTCCAGGCTGATCCGGCATAGCGTGTGATGTTCGGAGCTCGGGGTTGCCCCTGGTTGGAGCGAGGTTAGAAGGGTCTACGGTAGTGTCTTCTTCAGCGGAGGTGGGGACCGACATGGTAGAGTGACCTTCCTTGTTCGGAGGGAAAGATGCACCAGCTCTTCGTTGAGGGGGAAGAGTGGTTAGAGTGGTATGCGGTAAGATTCCAGGCTATAATGAGAATGGCATTGATTCTGATGGGCCTGGTGGTTGCTCGACTGGTTCAAGAGGTCGAGCTATTTCCAAGAGTGGAAGAAAAGTGGCTGGAAGACCAAGATCTTGATCGCCAGCCTCCTGCAAATCTGCAGCTACGGTCACGCTGGTCGTTGGAAGCGATACTCCTGGCTGTGATTGATTGGTTGGTGAGACCAAACTAGGATGAAATAAAGGTGTCATCAGATCAGTGGCCTGATTCTGTGCAGACCGAAGATCAGCTGTTACCCCAGTCCCGAACGGTGAAGGAATTGATGTTGAAGCGTTCAATCCTGTCTCCAGTCGACCGAGAAGGTGATCCATCAATTGTTGCTGTCATTCGAGGAGTTTACCCTGAGATGTCATATGTCCCTGAACTCAACCATGATTTTATCCATGTCGTCCCATGTAAGAAATCGAGTCATATCTTCATGAAAGAAAGCCTCGTGGCTCGCTTCTGTAGCATTAGTATCTGCTGCATCGGTGTTCGCGGGACGAGAGGATGTTGGATCTTTCTTTCACTTGATCGCCATGAATTGAGATGAGCGGATGCTCTGAAGGAAGGTTTGTGCGCTCCCTATTCCTGGCGCGCCAAAGTGTTGACATCAAAAGTTGGTCACTAGTGACGATCAACACCCAATCGTGTGAAGAGCACATGAATACTGGTTATAAAATGCAGAAAAGGTAAAGAAAACGGGGAAAACGCACAGACTTTTTATAGTGGTTCGGCAAAGACTGTGCCTACGTCCACTTTATATATTATTTCTGCTTTGGATTACAAGTACAATGCTTTTTATGTTTGAAGAAAAGAAAGAAGATGGCTATTTTTTTCTCCCAGAAAAGGTCTCTCTCAGGAAAGAAGTCCTCTTCCTCTTCAAGCTTTGAGGTATTTATAGGTGGAGATGATGACTTGGGCTGTTGTGACGTGGCCCGGCCTTTATGGGAAAACTTGGATGCGTGGAGTCCATTCCTTGAATAGAATAGCAGCTAGAAGACTGATTCTACTGTTCATAAATAATATCCTCGGAAGTTGCAGCTTACGTGGCATCCATGGTGGGGTGTATCAAAAGTAGAGCTTCGTCCGGATGTGGTTGACCGTCTTTTCTTCCTTGAAAGTCGGGCTAATTATTTGAACAGCTCAGCTGGATATTTCCATGTAGATCCGAAATATTCGGCCGATATACCCTATATGAGAGCGGTTCTCTCGGTCAACTGGGAGAGTGAGTCTTCCAGAGTGAGTTATTGGCTTGTTTGAGAAGTGGCTCGTGATTACCTCGGAATGAGTTTCTGCTGGGTTTGTTGGAGTGCGATCTGTCTAATTTGGCTGGTTGCACGTTTGGGTTTTGATCTGACCCGTTGCGGCTTTTGCCAAAAAGACGGCCAACAATATGCTTGCTGAAACACTTAAGACAAATTCATATTTTTGCACAATTTCTAATCTTAAGATCATGTGCCAATGATTTGTTCTTAGTTATCTATTTTACGCACATGATGCTTGACGAAATGCTTAAGCCACACGACCTTGATATTGCTATTATAATTTCTGCTTCTGGCTTCACTCCTATGGTCGCCCAAGTGCATTTGATGGAGGGTCATTCCTGTTTTTCCCTTAAGTCAATCCTGAATGGCCCTAACTTGGTTAAATATGAGCGACCATTCTGAATGAAGCATGTGATAATAACATGAACTTGTTACGCGCGACCGGGATTGGTCATTCGCGGTTCTGCCTTTGGTTGCATTACTTGTTTAATCTTGACAGACCCTCTAAATCCCTGAATTGAATAACTATTTACTAATTCACTTACACAACATGGATACGTCTCCAGAGCGGCGTTGAATGGAAAGGTTTTTTGATTTGGATGTCTAAATAACTGACGTTCAATCGACTGGTCAGCCGTCTGTGAACTCTCTCCTCGGTCCCTCCTATATAGAATTTCAAACAATCATTAGCATGCCACGTTACTCCCCTAGGCCATGCAATCCCAAGCTTGCTAAATGACTTAAAGGATAGAGTTTGCAGGGAGTATCTTCTAACGTGGGAATATCTCCGTCTGACCATCAAACTTTTTCTAGTGATATGATTGTCGCGAAGGCTCAGATGCTTGCCCGTTTTGAGACCGCTATGTATCAGTTTGGGAAGCAGATGGATTTGCTCAAGGATCATTCTGCAAAACAAATGAGCGGTTGGCACATAGTAGCATGCGATCTCTAAAGGCTTCACAGAGATAATCGTGAGCGTATCTCTGCTCTAGAGGATGATAAGGAAAAGGTTATCCAAGCTCTTAGACCCAAGTATAGTGTCGTTGCCTCCATTGCTCTAGGAGGTGTTGAGTTGGCAGTTTCAGAGCGCAAAGAGTCCTTGGCTGATGAACCTCCATCCTACTCTTCCCAGGTTAAGAGGAAGGTTGGTAGGCCTAGAAAGAACAAGGATCTGTAGATTCTCTATCTTGCCTTTGACCGTTTCTTTTGCGAAATATGTTTTTAGATCGATTGTATAAGCGGGTCCCGATCCTCACATTTAACTTTGTGTTGGTCTGTGTTGTGACTTGTGCTTATTTTGGTGTTTTGGTGGTTCTGTGACTAGTTTGGGACGTTGTGATGCTTCTGTGCTTTGTTTTGTTAGTATGGGACAATGCTCTTGTTTGTTACACTGGTTTTTCATCCTGTTTGGTAGTACTTTCTATTTGTACTTTGCATCACAATTTTCTTTGTCGGTTGTGCGTTAGTACTGAGCTTACGGTGTGTAACTTTAACGCTACCGACTTTTTTTTAATGATATAATATCTTTCTATAGCTTTATTAGATTAGAAGTGATCAGCATCTTAGAATTCAATTTAGTTGATTGGTTCTATGCCGCTTTTTTCTATTTTTGGTGATCATGCATTCATTCGTACGTTCGCTGACTCGGTGACCCAAGCCCTTCGGAATTTGGACTTGAATGCATGCCTCCTAAAGAGGGTTATAAATTGTATGATGTATTTAATCGTTTTTCTCACTAAATCAGTGACTCGAGTCCTTCGTAGATTTAGTTTAAATACATGCTTTTGGTTTCTGATGTATCTAACCATATTTCTCGCTAACATGGTGACCCAAGCCCTTCGGTGATTTGATTAGGTACACATTTTTATAGCGTATTCAACTACACTTCTCACTAACTCAGTGACCCGAGTCCTTCGGAGATTGGGTTTAAATACTTTTAAGTTTAATCCAACTTTATACCTTCTCTGTTCTGGTTAGATCAGAACTGGGAAGATTAAATCGGATACCCCCTTTCGGCATGGATTTCAGTTACCCCCTTTCGGCTAGGATTTCTGTTTGCGCTGGTCCTTCCAGCATGTTTGCCGGTCCTTCCGCACTAAGACTGTTGTTTCCAGCCTAGGTTTTTCGGTCCATCCAACTTTTTTGCCGGTCCTTTCGGTACTAGGACTGGTACCTCCAGCCTAGGTTTTGTCGGTCTTCCCAACTTTATGCTTCATCCTGGGAACTATAGTAACCCGTTAAGCCAGGATAACTCCCCACTTCAGTTGCATTCTTAGGGTTCCTCCAATCATGTACTTCTACCATCCTATCGGGATCAACAGCCAACCCCTCTTAGAGACCATATCCCCAAAAAATGCACCTCCTTCCTCCAAAAATGGTACTTGGAAAATTTTGCCGTAACAGGTGAGCTCAGAGAGTATTGAGAACCTCTCTTAAATGCGAAGCATGCTTTTCCTTGTTCCTTAAGTAGAGAAAAATGTCATCCACAAAAAGCACAACAAACTTATTTAGAACATATCTGAATACCATACTCATCAGATCCACAAAATATGTTGGTGCATTGGTCAACCCAAAAGACATAACCAACCACTCGAAGAAACCATCAGGAGTCCGAAATGCCGTCTTATCGATGCTATCCCCTGCCACACGTAACTAATGGAAAACCAGTACCTAAATCCATTTGAGAAAATACCGATACGCATACCAACTGATCAAATAAACCATCTAACCGGAGGAGTAGATAACGATTCTTTCTGTGAGCTTATTCAATTCTCAATAATCTACACATAGACGGAGGAAACCATCGGCCTTAGCGGCGAATACAACTGGTACTCCCCACTCAGAAATACTCCGCCTAATAAAATCCTTCTCTAAAAGCTCACCTACTTGCTTACTTGACTCTTTCCGTACTCTCGGAGCCATATGTCGAACATGTAGTGTTATAGGCTTTGTGTTCTTATTAAGATAAATCCATAAATCATTTTCTCACCTAGGTGGCAATCCTCTAACCTCCTCAAATACATCTGAATACTCACAAACCACATGTATAGAATGTATATCAATAGAAGAATCAAGGAAGTAAAGAAACTCAACATGGTCGACCCTCGCAAATTGCAAGAAATTTCTAGGGTCCTACCATTACAAGCCATCAAACAAACGACATTCCTCTCGTAGTCAAGTACGGTACCATACATGACCATCCAATCCATCTCTAAAATCATTACATACCATGCAAATCCCGACACGTAGGCATCACATTAGAATTCTTTGCCTAAAATAGAAATTTTCAAACATCTACAAATCATAGATAAGTGTTCTCAACCATCTGTAGGGTTTGAAACTGCTATGGGATCGGTTAAAATTGAGACCTCTAAGTGCAAAAAGTCAACAAAAGTACTGGGAACAAATGAGTAAGAAACTCCCGAATTGAAAAGAGTACCAACAGGAAAATTAGAGATAGAGATCAAACCTTAAGCATAAAATTTTCTTCCTCTATCATGGCCACTTCTGGTGGTGCCGCCTCTAATACATGAACCAGACCTAACGCTGCTACTGTACTAGCAGTCTATCTAGTCTTCTGGGGCCATGCCCTACTCAGATGTCCTGGCTTCCCATAACTATAGCACTTTCACTTAAGCCTCCTACAGTCCTTGATGAGATTCCTTGGCATCCTACAATGATGACATTTGATCTCATCCTTGATTGGCCCTTTCTGCGGATTTCGACCTAGCTTCTTCTTGTCTTTCTTATTCCAAAACTTTTTCTTTGGACCAAAGAACTTAGGAGCCTCGCTCTTCTCTTCCTTAACTTATTCTTTCTTATCCTTATGCATTAAAGCCATCTTAATCAAAGAGTCATATGTCGCTCCCATAGGAATGTGAGTCATAGCCAAGCCTTGAAGAGGTTGATTTAATCCTCTCACAAATCGAATAGCCTTCTTGTTAGTAGTATTAATCAAGGTCATGCCAAACCTTGATAACTCGTTAAACCTATTGATATATTCCTTTACTAATATATCTCCTTGCTTTAAATTTGAGAGTCGTTCTAACTACAATACCTCTTCATTAGGGGACCAAAAATTCCTTCCAAACCTATTTCTGAATTTGACTAAACACATATTCCTTCCTTTAGCCTCTACAGTCGCCCACCAAAACGAAGCCTCCTCCTAAAGTTGCCAAGCTGTAAGTCAAACCCTCATTCCGTCCTCAAGTTACAACAACTCAAAATTCCTCTCAGTCTCTCTAATCCAGGTGCGCGCCTCCATAAACATCTTAGGTATCTGAAAAAGTTTGCCACCTAAAGTAGAGAAGTCTTTACAAAGCTTAGAGAAGTTCAAACTCCACGTGGGTTAGAAGGAACTAGTGCAACATATGCTAGAATATGCGCATGTTCTTGTCCATTAGCGGACATCGTAACTTCTAAATATCTACGAAACTAACCAGGGATAGGAACACCCTTAGGAAGATTAGGGGATCCCTACATGCTGCGCAAAAAATAGGATAGAAATTTAGAATTCGAAGAAATCAAAGGAATACTATAACTTTGATTAGAGGTGATATATTTTGATCAGAAATAACTTTTATCCTTTGAAAATGGTTATTCTTTCAAAAATATTATTTTAAAACAAATACCATTTTGATCGTTTAACCTTAAGCTCTGATACCAAATGTAACACCCCGCACTCCTTAATGTTATCCTAATATAGAATCTCGCCAAGAAATGTGGAGCAGTGTAGGTATAAAGACAAATAATCATCACAGAGACTATGGTTCCACAAGACATAAAGAATAATTTCACAGAGGAAGAAAAGACAATTTATATTAAAGCGATAAAACTGTTAACCATTCTCAATCATTTCAAGTAAACCAAAGTGTCATAAAGGTACCATGTCCTAATCTCAATCACAAAAGAAATACCAGAGTACAAAACAAGAGTATCCCCAAATAGCCAAAAAATATATAGGAAAACCGTGGAAAGAAAATAAGATAAACAATACATCTCCACAAGATTATTCCCGAAAAAATCAAAAGAGAAGTCCGAGCTAAGAACTTCCTCCCTGAGAGCCCGAGGGGAA
The DNA here is from genome assembly GCA_030737875.1 of Allium sativum. Lineage (NCBI taxonomy): Eukaryota > Viridiplantae > Streptophyta > Magnoliopsida > Asparagales > Amaryllidaceae > Allium > Allium sativum. The sequence continues at coordinate 4,235,670 of CM060914.1, read as the reverse complement.
GAAAAAGGAGAAAATGGGTTAGACAAAAAATCTGGTGAGTTGTAGTAATTTCTAGCATTACTAATAAGAGGAGACAAATAAATAAAACAATAACCATATGTCTATAAGGTATAAGTGTCTGTGCACAAATAAAAGTGAATAGAATAAAGTAGAGATATAACAAGAAATGTTATACAAAGATAAAAAGGTTCAAAAGCGATGTTGATTGTTTTGCACGTCTACAACTAGAACAAATTAGGAAGAAATCCTAATACTACCCAATGATTGGCTGCGTCGAGTCATGGATAACCTATGTCCACTACAGATTTGGGTTTATCAGGCCCTAACCCATCATCGATTAGACATAACCTTATCCAAATGTGTGAAGATGGCTTATGTCCCCAAATCGAGGTGGTGCATGAACACTAATTCACCGAAATGACACTCACGCCCTCTCAATTGGACCAACTTACATCCACAACATAACATGGTGCATGCCCTTATGTGAAGTGAGTCCGAAATGATAACCAGATTATTCCACATGGAGTGGATCCTAAATAACCTAGCTCAAACCCCCCAGCCCTTGATTTGGCACCTAATTTTTTTTAAAGCCCGACAACAAGGAGTTCTGAGCATAGTTTAATTTTATAAGTTTATATCAAAGCTAGACAACAAGGAGTACTAGGCTAAAACCCAACAACAAGGAGTACTGGGTTCATATTACAAATTAACATGTTTATATCAAACCCAGACAACAAGGGGCACTGAGCTAAAACCCAACAACAAGGTGTATTGGGCTACAATGTTTACAATGTTCCAATGTTTCGCCATTATTTCATTTTTCTCAAATATAATCTATTTCTGTAATTCTATTAGATATGCATCTATTCCTTTCAATTTCCTTTGTTCCAATTTTTCCTTTCAATTTCCTTTGTTCCAATTGTTCCTTTCAATTTGCAGTTTTTAAACATATTCAGGTTTTAACCTTGATTTTGATTATTTCAATTTCATGTATTTCATTTCCCAACCCGAACGCAAAATAAAGAGAAGGGAAAATAATCCAATTGAAATATAAGGCTTACAGGTTCATGCCTGTTTGTTAACGTTTTCATATGCTCTTTTTAGGCATATATTTAGTGAAACTGAAAAAATGTAAGAAAAAAATCAGAAGAATTCTAAATATAATTTGCAAAAGTAGACAGGGGAAATACAGAAAAGAAATAGAACAACTATATAATCTTAATCAAGAATAGAGAGTAATCTAGATCCAAAACAATACCAGTTGCTATTTTACAGATTTGATTTCGATCTCAAAAGAAATTTAAAAATGAAAAAAAACTCTCCTACGATTGCAAATCCAAAAAGGACCTAATAGAACAATCCTCCAAATCTACAAATAAATAGTACTCCAAATTTTTTGCCCCAACAATATATTTCATTTTAGAGAAGAAGTGAAGCGGAGGCTGAGAAAATAAAGAAGGAGAAGTGTGAGGGAAGGGGGAGGGGTACAGGTCAATTTATAGGTGTGGAATTTTTTTTAGCCTTAGGATTATTAGATTTTCAATCAGAGTCCTTGAATCCATGCCAACAAAAGGTTCCAGAGCCAGCCTTAGAAATTGTCTTGTGCCAAGTATGAAATCATGCCTGACAACGTTTACTAGGTCGACACACATGGGTCCTGGGTCGACCATAGCATCGACCTATCGGGAACTGCGTCATCCCAATTGCACGTTGATTAAGCGATATTTATTATTTATATATTTTTTGAATTTCTAGTTTAAAATTCAAACTTCAACTGGTCATAACTTGTCTTTTTAAGTCCGTTTTACGCAAACCAATAGTCTATCCGAACCAGAAATCACAACGGACCTAATGGTACGACCCCGTTGCCAAATTCCCACTTGTTTCTCAACTTATTCTTTAATTGATAATTTATTAATTACTTTTTTGATAAAATTTGGGTTGTTATAAGGTAATTAATCGAAAACACGGGTTGTTGCAACAATTGTTCTCAACCTTGACCTTGTACCACACAGTGGATACCTCCAATGTTTCACTATATTTTTTGTTTGATAACCAAGATTATATATACATCACTTATGCCTAGTTTTGTTGGAGTATACTCAGGTCTTGTTGTGTATGTATTCATGCGCATGTTGCCTATGATTTTGAGTATCCTATTTTGAAGTGAAATTATACATTAATTTGCTCTTGATTTCCATGCTAGGCAATGTTGAAATCTAAATCCGCACGGCCCTTATTCTGTGTCCCATTTTGTTAAACTAGAAGTCTAAATTAAAACCCATATTCAAATACTTAGAAACAACATATCAATGTTAGGATTAACTATTAAATTTTAATGTTTTATTGAAGTTGGTTTACTTGAATAAAGTTAATCTTGACTCAAATGTTTTTGTGTTTTGCATTTAGGTCAGACCGAGTGTTGCAGTTGAATGATTTCAACTATCAAAGTTAGAGAGTGGAGAAGACGCTTGCTTTTGGTTCGGTAATTTCTGTAAATTTTATTTATTCAAAAGCCATGTATTTTTTCTATGTAAAAATATATTGTACAACTCTTATATTTTTGTATAAAAATTAATCCACTACAAGAAATTATATTGTATGATTCTATGTTGATACTATTTAAACCTCATAAGCTATAACAATAAATCGGTTTCGAACGGTTTAAGTTGGTTTAATTACCGACTTGAAGTGGTCGAATAAGCATGCCATTACAATATGAAATGCAAAAATATAATATTTGATCCTAACTTTTTAGATGTTCTACCATGGTTAAATTTTCAAAATAAACGAAAAATAATGATGGTAGGAAATAAATCAAGGAACAAGCTAGTATTTATTGCCTAAGCTCCAGTAAATGTAAAATTTATTTGCAGCAAACTTATATTTCATTCATGCATACATTTAAACAACTATCAAAAGTAGTTGTTTTTTCGGATCAAATTATTCAACTTTTAATAACTAATTATATTCATGCATGGACTGTAGTTCCATTTCAAACTTCACTTGAGTTAGAAATTCATACAAGAAATTTTACATCATTTTAAACTTTTATTATGAATACAAGTCTTAGCATTTACAATGACCATAATATAATATGCATCATCATTTAAAAGTTTCTCACATAATTTATTTAACATGCATCTTCATATTAAGCATCTTGAGTTCACAAGTACTAAATAATAAATAAATTGTCTTCCTATTTATTATTACAAAAACATTTTATAGATTTCATTTGTCTTGGTTTCCTTAATATAACATTTTTAAGTTCTAAAATGCAAAATCTTTTACAATACCTTGAAATCCATTTGTTAATGTTGAGGTTATTTTATACTATGGTAACTACAAGTTACTTGTTTTAGATTCAATAGTTGATAACTAAGTTATTAATTCACCTTATATGCATATTTATTTTTCTTCGAATTTTCATGGAAAATCAAAGATCGATTTAAAACAAGATCGAGATTAGATATAAGGAAAACCTATCGAATAGAAACATAACAAGGAAAATAGGTTTGATAGAGCAAGGATTTCAAAAAAGATTTGAATTTAAAAAAAAATTAAATTTTCAAAATACTCTCTCTCAAGAGTGATTCTAGTGACAACTCCTCTCACTCTACGGTATTACTATCCAATCTCTATTGAATTTAAACCCCAAAAGCTAATATTTTGTTCAAAGCTAGCTTTGATACCACATGTAACGATGTTTGTCCTTTCGGTGGATACCACCGGTGCCTCATATGCTAACTTTTCGGCCATCCTATCGGCTGCACCAACCACAACCAGGATGAGTAATTGTAAGAGTCAATGCTTCGCCATAGATCACAAGGAGAGAACCCCTATCACATACAATAGGAACCAACTCAATTTGATACCACATATAGTGTCTAGCTATTTCTAACCATTCTATTCGATAATAAAACCATCTTGAATCGTTCGAAATAATAAATTGTTATTACTATGAGGTTTAATAGAATCACATGTTAGAATAGTACATCATCTCACAATGGAAAATGATATAATAATTCTAAGTTCAAATTTGCATATAGTGGAAATTTAATATAGGGAATTCTGTTAATACATAATCCAATGATTTAAATTTAGTTAATAGAAAGGAAATCTTCAATCGGTCAATAGCTCCGAAAGTTGTCATCTCAAGTTGCTAAACTCGATCTAACCTTAGCATAATGCAAGGAAAAAACAATATACTCCAGTCAGGACTAGCATTCTTTCGTTAGTAAATCAATTTTAGTTGAAATGCTCAAACAAATGCATTAGTAACTTAAAGGGTGTTTGGGATTTCCATCCTCTAAGGATCCGTGGAACTAATACATATAATATAATACGCTATTATAATAGCATTTATTCAGTAAAGTAAATAATATAAAAATAACACAAGCAGGATTACATTTATGTCCTTGCGCCGTTTACAGATGTTGCCGTACATGTTTGAGCCAAAAATTGACCAAACACCAAAGGTATCTTATCGGTACTTCACTAAAAGGTTATAAAAAAGAGAGTGGGGCCACAATAACAAAAGAAAGAACAAAAAGCAAAGAACAAGAGATATTTAGAGTGGTTCGGTTAATTTAGACCTACGTCCACTATGGAAGAGATTTGCATTATCATATCTGGATTTACAAAGCATGAATTCTTTCTCATAACATTCATTTTCACTCTCATATAATGATCTTTTATCTTTTTCTCTCTTTTTAGCCTTTGATTCCACTTGAATTCATGGAGAAAACGGTGGGACCTCTCGATTTGTGGTGATAGTCATGTAGATATTCAATCACTTGATCAATTAGATGATCTTCGTTAGTTCCATGGTGAATTTGTGTCGGATCTAAGCTTTAGAGAGAATTTAAGGAGATTCGGGATCACTTGAATTGAGTGGAGAGATTTTTAATGGAGTTTGGAGAAGATTTGATCACTTTGTTGTTGATGGAAGATATATCGAGTTGGAGAAGCATTAATAGAGCTTGGAGTGTTTGAGAGTGGCGGAGAAATGATTTAGGCAGTCCTTCAAGGTGGAAAATAGTCTCTTGAATGGTGGAGAAGTGGGCTATTTATAGGTATAGTTTGGGGGTAGTGGAAGTGTGGTAATTATGGTGCAAGGTTTGGGTCGGCCTCAGACTCATTTATGAAAATGCCACTGGTTAATATTCCGACCGACCCACTTTACAGCTGTATACAACTGTCATACCGACCCATATTATTACGAATTTGCCACCGCCTTTTTTTTTACTACTGACCCATCCATATAAATGTACACCTGATCTGTATATTAACTTCTGATGCCACGTGTGCTTTTGCAACCGACCCATTTAGCTATGTACAGACCGACCCATATTTCCTATTTGATGTCGACCCATGTTACTTACAGTTCTTGCCATTGCATTATGCTTGTGATCAAACCATGCTATATGTTTATAAATTGCCACGTGTATTCATGTTTTGCCATGAATTCCATACTGTTAAATTAAATGAATCCAACGCATTGTTATTGCAAGTTTTTGGAACCGACCACGTGTATTCTTTGTGTAAGATGTTAGGCGTGCTCATATTTCATGTTCTCTGTTCATACTTTGCAACTGCCTTCATCACGTGTTTGTTTTAATGTGAAACCACATGAGTTCATCCATGCAATCTTAGTGCTAATACTAACGCCACTGCTTGTATAGAATGTAGTCAACCCTTGCGTTGTGTGTCTTAAGGCTGACCACGTGGCAAGTCATTGGCTGATCCAACATCTGCAGTGTAAACATAGATGGAACCGACCCGTTAAACAAAAGGTTGCCATCTATGACGTTTATTCAAAGATGCCTTTCACATCATTTTATCGCCACTTCAATGCTAACGTGTCCTGTATTATGATTCCATGCAACTTGTTACAACATGAGTGTGTCGGTGTTATGTTCCCATTTGAGAATTGCTGAGCCATGACCTTGCCTCACGTCATTAATGCACTATTTTATATGCATGCTTTACGGTTTTGCACCACATGTACTTTGTCATCTTTGATTGTATAATTCTGATGCATGGCATGCGGTGTATATACTAACACATATTATAATGGCCGACCGAGACTTGGATACCGACCAGGATCTGGAGTTGCTGACCGACCAAAAATGCCTAACAAACCCGTACGCATTGTAGCTGACCTATCCGCTAGTAGAGTGGATGGCCGACCCATTATTACTTTGCTGACCGACCGACCTAGTTGATGTCGACCGACCCATAGCTCTGAGACCGACCGACCCATGGAATTGAGACCGACCGGTCCATTATCTTACAATAGCATCAATCTTTGGAACTTGAACGTTAATGATCTATTTCACGTGCAGTTGCCTGATTATTTATGACCCATGTTTTTAACAGGGTTAACATTTGCCCTCGAAGCTTGTATTTTTTCTTGTGAAAAATGCAAGCTTCGAAACTGCTGTTAATATTTAAAAGTGAAAATTAGGCTCACGTCCCTAAAAGCAAACTTAATTAGGCTCACATCCCTCCCAAGTTTCCAATGTAAACCCACCCTCTATTTTTCCCTTCTGCCTCCTGCTTTGAAAACTTCCGCCTCCTTCATTTTGTGCGAGAAAAAAATGCGGCACTGAGTAAAAATTATATTCTAAAGTCTGGAAATAATCCCAGAAGTCCACGCCAATTAAAAAAAAAAGTTGCATACATGTATGCAACTATTGCATAAAGGAAATTCAGCTAACATTTTGCCTGCAGATATGTTGCACACGTGTGTGCATGCTTTCTGTTTCACTTGCACACTTGAATGCAAATAAAAATGAACCGAGTTGCACTATTATTAATTATTACACATTTTTATGCTAGAATTATGCAATAATTGCACAGAAATATGCAAGTAAATCAACGCAGATGCAAAAACGAGAATACATGCACATATGTATGCAATAAAATTCAAATATGTGCATAATATTATGCATTTAACTGCGCTTTTTGCTATTTTCTGTTGTTTTCTTGTTTTTGTCATGTTTTTTTGATGTTTTTTACTGAATTTTTTGTCGAATGCACAATTTATTTTAATATTTATTTACATATTTTTTATTTTATTTTACCTATTTTCGAAAAATAGGGACTAAATTTACAATAATTTTATGATCGGACCTAAGCCAATTTAAAACGTTAATAGGAACCTATAAAAAACACACCCTATTTTAAATGCACATGAATAGATCGTAGATGAACGTTTAGGACAGATCAGAGTGCTTTTATTTTCCGGTATATAAGCTATTGGATTTGAGCATTCAAGCTTATTTGCATTGCGTATCGAACTTGTATTTTTGATCCAAATTTGATCGTGTTTGAGAACTTGAAAGCTTATTGGTGATATTCCAAACTCAAATCCGCTTTTGAAATGCTCTATTACATGGATTTTGTCGTGTTAACAAACGCTCCAGATTTGAATTCAAGCACTTGTTGTTGATATTGCTGTGCCAGTGTATGAATACCCTGGTTTTAACTTGAGCTTGAGTACGTAAAAATAGTGAAATTGACGATAGATTGGTCATGCTCAACTTTTACAGAAATGGTCATGGCCAACTCACGCTAATTTACTTATTTTACGAACTGGTTCAGCCAACGAATTTTACCGAAGCAATGCACATCTTTCAGAGCGAATGACGATCATGCCTTTTTTCACTTCTACCTGTGATTTATTCTCTGCTTCCTCTTGGAGAAGCCCTGGATATTTGTAACCCTGTCTGGGAGTTCTTTATCCTTTACTTTGGGGAGGTATCTTGGTGCTTAATGTTCATCTTCTTTGTCGATCAGTTCGACATCAGAGACTCCATTAGATGCCCCTACTATAGAGAAGCTCCCCTTTCTAGGAAAAGGACTTTTGTTGTTATGCTCCCACTTGGGAAGGGTTTTGAATTTCGTGCCCCTACTTAGGCTAAAATCTAACACTTGTCGCGTCTGGGGAATTCAAACACTACGCAAGTGAATTGGTTAATGTCCAACACTCGTCGCATCTGAGATATTCAGACACTACGCGAGTTAATTGGTTAATGTCCAACACTCGCCGTATCTGAGATATTCAAACACTACGCGAGTTAATTGTTTAATGTCCAACACTCGTGCATATGAGATATTCAGACAATACGCGAGTTAATTATTTAATGTCCAACACTCGTCGCATCTGAGATATTCAGACACTAAGCGAGTAATTGGTTAATGTCCAACAGTCATCGCATCTGAGATATTCAAAAACTAAGCGAGTTAATTGATTAATGTCCAACACTCGTCTCATCTGAGATACTCAAACACTTCGCGAGTTAATTGGTTAATATCCAACACTCGTCGAATCTGAGATATTAAGACACTACGCGAGATAACTGGTTAACGTCCAACACTCGTCGCATCTGAGATATTCAGATACTACGCGAGTTAATTGGTCGGCTGTTGTATCGTTTCCCGGGGCTAGCGCCAATTCCTTTTTCAAACGCTTGACTTGGCGGGATATCTCAGTTTAGGAACTAGGGCTTTGAACCTCTCACTTTGGGAAGTGCCCCTTCGATGAAAGTTGCAATCCTCTCGCTTGTTTGTCTCCGCACTTGCTCATTGTTTGAATCTTTGTGACTCCTTCCCTTCACTTCCCAAGGCGATACTTTCTATTTTTGCACTTGTGCATGTTGATATTTACAGCCTTTGGCACTTGAACTAGTGTTGTTGGGGTCGCTATGTTTCGTCAGATTCTAAAGGAATAAGCGCTCGACAGATAGCCTGCAATAGGAAATCATCTTTGAAGAAAATTTTGATTGATAAAATTTTTGCAAGTTAGAGATTTATCCAAGCAGGTATGCTGTAAAGCTAATGTTCAGAATAATGTTTGTAAAATATTACAGACTTATTTACAAGAATTCTGAATATAGCAGTAAGTAAAGCATGACGTAGAATAATGGCGATAATGATCGCTAATTCTAGGCCATTGAAATTGGAGCACCGGTGGTTGTCAGTAGATGATTGGCTTTAGTTTGGTTTGAGCAGGAGCTTTGTTGCTGGGAACGAACTGGTTGCTTGATGCCTTTTGCCCCTGGGGAGTTGGAGTAGTGTTTGAGACTTGCGAATTCTTCACATATTGTTGTAGACGATTATTCCTAATCAGCTCTTCGATCAGTGATTTCAGATGCCTACATTCGTTAGTATTGTGGTCTGGCTGATTGTGGAACCTGCAGAACTTTCCAGAATTCGCTTAATCATCACCTACTTTATGAGGTTTTGGTATTGGATAATTTCCGGTGTCTTTAGTCGTAGCAAAGATGTTCTCTAGAGTTTCTGTCAAAGGAGTTAATTCAGAATTTTTGAATAAGTGGGGCTTCTTACTGTTACTGTCATCCCTTCCGTCATTTCCCCTTTTTTGACCACCCCCGGATTTTTCTGATTGTATTGAGTAGCAACATCTTTGGGAGCTTAAAGAGGTTGGTTAATTAGCATCAATAATCTGAAGAGTCACAGGATTATCGTCCACTCTCATATACTCCTCTGCCTTTTTATAGATTTTTCAAGCGTGTTTGGTTCTTTCATTTTAATCCATCTACCGGATTCGCTCTTTTCCTCTATGGCGCCGATTAGAGACATGGGGATTATGCGAGGCTCTGCATTCCTTACTTCAGATAAGGCAACATTGAATCGACTGAGAAAAAGCTTTAACAGATTCCCCTGGATTCTGCTTCAGTGCTGAAAGTGTTATAGCATCCTTGGCTTTGGTAGCATACAGGCGGAACTGCTCCTTGAACTTTTTGATCAAGTCAGAGAACCGGTCTATGGACTTAGGTGGTTGCTTTGTGAACCATAGTGACGCAACACCTTCTAAGTAGAGAGGGAAATATAAGCATCTCATCTCGTTTGTCACCTTTGCTACACTCATATGCCACTCGTATTTGAACTGAAAGTAGTTAGGGTTAACAAGCCCGTTGTACGGAGTCAAAGTTGGATGATTGAATTTCCCTGGACACTCTGTTTCTCGGATTCTCTCGGTAAATGGAGTCCTATCGGGAGAAAAATCCCAGTCTCTTTCATCGTCATTGCGGGCTTGATTCCTCTTCATGATTTGTTCTATCATATCCGAGATATACTCTTCAATGGTATATCGCTCTTCGAAGCTAAGTTCTTTACCAAATGTTCGTCCAAGCAAGCGATCTTGGTAAGAGAACTTATGTCCTTTACCTTCCCGACGAGGAGGTGCCCTCGTGGCGGGACTGGTAACCCTTCGAGCCTTTCCCTTGGAATGATTCTTAGCTTTCGGTTTCAAGTCTTTGACATTAGCCTTGTCTTTATCACTTAACCATTCATTATCATCTCCCATATTGTCGTTGTGATTACGGTCAGAAGCGGATGAATTGAAATTCTCTTCGAGAACAACATGGACCTTTTGATGTGGTGGATTTGGTCGAGCATTAAGGATAGCATCAAATTTTTCCATCATAGCCTTGGTGGAAGCATCCGTTTGTTGGTTCATGTTGGCAACGACGGCGTCTAGTTTAGCTTTAATTACACCAGCTCCACCTATTGAGTTTTCTCCAACTTTGAAGCGGTTAGTAAGCGGTGTAGCCTCATTAACAGCATTGTTGGTTTCTCCATTGGTTTTACTTGTAGTTTTCTTAGATTTAGCCATTATCTCGGAGAAGGTTTAGAACTTCAATGCAAGGCTCTTAAGATTGAGAGAAGTGTGAACGTGGCCCTACAGTGGGCGCCAAATGTTTGAGCTAAAAATTGACCAAATACTAAAGGTATCTTATCGATACTTAACCAAAAGGTTAGAAAAAAGAGAATGGGGCCACAATCACAAAAGAAAGAACAAAAAGCAAAGAACAAGATATTTTTAGAATGGTTCGGTCAATTTAGACCTACGTCCACTATGGAGAGATTCGCATTATCATTTCAGGATTTATTAAGCATGAATTCTTTCTCATAACATTCATTTTCACTTTCATATAGTGATCTTTTATCTTTTTCTCTCTTTTTAGCCTTTGATTCCACTTGAATTCACGGAGAAAACGGTGGGATCTCTTGATTTGTGATGATAGTCGTGTAGATCTTCAATCACTTGATCAATTAGACGATCTTCGTTAGTTCCATGGTGAATTTGTGTCAGATCTAAGCTTTAGAGAGAATTTATGAAGATTCAGGATCACTTGAATTGAGTTGAGAGGTTTTTAATGGAGTTTGGAGAAGATTTGATCACTTTGTTATTGAAGGAAGATAAATCGAGTTGGAGAAGCCATTAATAGAGCTTGGAGTGTTTGAGAGTGGTAAAGAAATGATTTAGGCAGCACTTGAAAAACCAGTCCCTTGAATGGTGGAGAAGTGGACTATTTATAGGTGTAGTTTGGGGGTAGTGGCAGTGTTGTAATTATGGTGTGCAGGGTTTGGGTCAGCCTTCGACTTATTTATGAAAATGCCACTGGTTAATATTCTGACCAATCCACTTTACAGCTGTCATACCGACCCATATTATTACGAATTTCCCACCGCCTTTTTTTTACTACCAACCCATCCGTATAAATTTACACCTGATCTATATATTTAACTTTTGATGCCACGTGTGCTTTTGGAACCAACCCATTTAGTTGTGTACAGACCGACCCATATTTCCTGTTTGATGCCGACCCGTGTTACTTACAGTTCTTGCAATCGCATTATGGTTGTGATCAAACCCTGCTAGATGTTATATGTTTACAAATTACCACGTGTATTCATGTTTTGCCATGCATTCCATACAGTTAAATTAAATGAATCTGACGCATTGTAATTGCACGTTTTTGGAACCGACCACGTGTATTCTTCACGTAAGATGTTGGGCGTGCTCATATTCCATGTTCTCTATTCATACTTTGCAACTACTTCATCACATGTTTGTTTTAACATGAAACCACTTGAGTTCATCCATGCAATCTTAGTGCTAACACTAACGCCACTGCTTGTACAAACTGTAGTTGACCCTTGCGTTGTATGTCTTAAGGCCGACCACGTGGCAAAATATTGACCGATCCAACATCTGCAGTGTAAACATAGATGGAACCGACCCGTTGAACAAAAAGTTGCCATCTATGACATTTATTCAAAGATGCCTTGCACATCATTTTATCGCCACTTCAATGCTAACATGTCCTGTATTATGATGCCATGCAACTTCTTACAACATAAGTGTGTCGGCGTTATGTTCTCATTTGAAAATCGCTGAGCCATGACCTTGCCACACGTCATTAATGAACTATTTTGTATGCATGCTTTACGGTTTTGCACCGCATGTGCTTTGTCATCTTTGATTGTATAATTCTGATGCATGGCATGCGATGTATATACTAACACATATTATGATGGCCGATCGAGACTTGGAGACCGACCAAGATCTGGAGTTGCTAATCGAACATAAATGCTTGACCGCCCTGTACGCGTTGTACCTGACCGATCCATTAGCAGAGTGGATGGCCGACCCATCATTACTTTGGTGACTGACCGACCTAATTGATGTCGACCGACCCATAGTTCTGAGATAGACCGACCCATGGAATTGAGACTGACCGATCCATAATCTTAGAATATCATCAATCCTTGACACTTGAACGTTAACAACATATTTCACGCGCACTTGACTGATTATTTCTGACCCGTGTTTTTAACAGAGTTAACAATACGCATTGCATATAAAACACCAGTACATCGGTAGATACAGATGCGCCGCGATACAACAATGTATAATCAAAAATGTAGGGGGCTCAATCAAGATAAATTTGACAATGCACACGAGGCAATATGCAGAGTAGGAGTCTACCAGTTGCACTCTCTGACTGGCGGAAACGCATAGCAGCAACTAACGTCATCTCTTTCAACACTCCCATAATCAAGATGTACATCAATCAAGTCAAACAAACATAGAAACTGAGGTAATAATCTATGCTATATATACTATAAAAGCTGAGTAGCTCTAAGAGGGTGCGAGTTTGTTCACATTCTTTAAGGAATATGAACATAACACTCAGAGTCGGCCCAAGGGGTAGGCGACCAAGGCGGTCGCCTAGGACAGCACCGCAGGAGGCGGAGGAGGGGCAACAAAGTTCTAGCTATCCTTTTAGAAGTACTATTATATAAATATAATGCAGAGCATAAAACAAATAATGGTCTACATGGCTAGGTGGTAAAGGCTCTGTAGAAAACTTGGAAAGACGTGGGTTCAAGCCTCTGCAGTTGCATAATTTTGCTATGCCTTTTGTTTTTGTCTCCAGTGTTTAAGTTCGCCTAGGGCAATCAGTCATGCTGGGCCGGGCCTGATAACACTCGGTATTCATTGGTGGAAATCAGGGGGTTTCATATGGATCTCTCTGATTTCCACCAATCAGGATGGAGTGTTTTGTTTACATCCTTAAAAAAGATGTGAACAAACTCCTACTGGCTCTAAGAGCTCTCTGCTCTCTGATTGATTTGACTCTTCCATTCTCATTCAGTGCCCATGAGAGCTAGTTTGTTGACACTATTTAACGTGTGTCATCATGACACCACTAACGGTGTTAGTGGTGTGTGGCTGAGATTTAACAGGAGAAATTCAAGGGGCAATCCCAGCCAAATACCATTAACACCGTTAGTGGTGTCATGGTGACACACGTTAAAATGGTGTCAATAAACTCGTATTGGGATCCCATAGCATACTAATGTCCCTTTTCAGTCAAAAGATAGGGAAAAATTTTTATAAGGACAAAGTAATTTAATATTTTATTCATACGGACAACACAATTATTTTTTATCCAAAAGGACAAATAATAGTCCAACCCAAATTAAACCTCGTTATTTCATTTTCTGACTTAATTATCGAAAAACTACCTTCTATCCGCCGAAATTGGAGAAATGGCTACAGATTCGCGATCGATGAATTCTACGCCTACGGAGTCTCCTAACTTAGACCAAAACCCTAACGACTATACTGAGAGCGAGTTATTGGAGAAAGAAGTAGAAAGGAATTTTGAAACCCTAATTCAAGCTGCCGAATTGTCCCAAACCGTAGTCGAAACCCTAGGTATTGATGTTTAGAAGGAAATTAACAATCCAGTAATGGATAAAAAAGGAGTTGAAAGCGGAAATAATAACGTTGATTGCCAATTTGGAGACCAAAAAGGAGCTGAAGGGAAAAATGATACTGGAAATGTAGAAGCTGGAGAACAAATTGTTGTTGAGAATCGGAGTGATGCAATAGAAGATAAAAATAATGAAGAAGTTACGTTGGGGGAAAAAAATGATATTGTCAACCCTGAAATTGTAGAGCAACTAAAATTTGGAGTTGGAAATGATACTGTGGATAGGAAAAATGATGGGACAAAAAAGTGAGAATAAGCAGTAGAGTAGTTAGTAAGGAGACTAGGTCGAAACGGCTTAATGATCCGAAACATGTTGCAGAAAAATTGAGGGAAGAAATAAAAGTGGATAAAAAAAAGGTATGTGTTATTATTCATAGTTTGAATTTGAAGTATTGTTAGTTTGAATTAATTAAAAATTATTTTTAAGTTTGTGCAGGGTAAAGAAGGAAGAATATCCAAAAAAATTGAACATAAGGATGTTGGAAACACCGAAGAAAATTCTGTAAGTAAAAAATGCTAACTTCAATAGTATATAAATGATAACTTCAGTGGTATTAAAATGATAACTTGAATAAAGATATGTATTGAAAATGATACTGTATATGTGTTAAAAATGATACCTTAATTCTGAAAGTAATATTTAACTTGATATGTACTTAGTGCAAGAAAAAATTGTAATGTGGAATGTAAAGATGATAATGCAAATTGTATATCTAAGTTTGATTTTTTTTTTTAAATGCATTACATTCAATTATGTCACTGATAAATATTTGTATATGTTAAAAATGATACTATATATGTGTTAAAATTGATATTGTATATGTCTTAAAAATGATACCTAAATTTTGATAGTAATATTTAACCTTGTATTAACTTAGTGCAAAAAAAAAGATAATGTAGAATGTAAAAATGATAATGCAAAGTTAAAATGTTAGTGTTAATTAGATTAACTGTTTATTTAAATGCAGTAGATTCAAATGTGTCATTGTTAAATTTTTTTATTCTCTGTAGTAAAATTTTTATTTATTTTTATGATAACTAGGATGATGATTTTGAGAATCCAAGGCCTCGAGAAATTAAGTCAGGTATTTCTGTGCAGAGTAAAGAAAAGTTAGTCGTAGGTGGAAAAAATGAATTGTGCGACTGCTTATAAATGTGTGTTGCAATCGTCTTATAAGACGATATGTTTGTTGAAAGATAAGAAGGCATTAACATGCAAGCAAATAGAAATTTTGAAACAAACACCGTTTTATGATTTCTTTTCGGTTTTTTATGAGAAAAACATATCACTGACAGAGTGCAAAAAGAAAGCAGAAAATTTGGATGTAGCATATACATGCTACTCAGTGGAGAAAGAATGTTTTGTGTTTGGTGAAAGTAGAATGGAAATTTCTCCAGAAGATATTAGTTTGTTATTTTATATGCCTTTAGAAGGTATTGATATAGACGACACACCAAAAATGACTAGTAGAACGATATCGACAGATTGCAAGGAATTTGTGTCAAGAAATTTTGGGAAAGCGACTAGCATTACAAGGAGTTTAATTGAAAAAAGAATTAAAGATGAAGTTGCGAAGAATAAGAAGGACTTTGAAGAGGACTTTCCACTACTTATGATTATGTTAATATTGCTCACATTTTTCTTTCCCAATAACCAACAAAAGTTTAGGTGGGGTTTTATTCCATACACTGTACATGTGAAGAAGATGAGTTCAGTGTCATGGCCAAAAACCATTCATTCGAGTTTTAAAAAGTTTGTAAAAAGCTACATAAAAAATCCGCGGGATATGGCCGGCTGTTCAATGCTTCTGTTGGTAATTTTTTTACAGTTTTTTTTTACATACGCGAAGATGTATTATTGATTTAAGTTTTAACATTGGTTTTAATTTGTATGCAGTATGTGTTGTGTGAGAAGGTGAATCTAATTGCCCAGAGAAAGAAATTTGAGAAAAAAATCCCTCGATTTGCTAGATGGGATTTAAGGAAGTTGAATAGAATAGTGAAGAAGGAATTTTTGGACAGTTTCAAAGCAGGACAGGTAGAAATATCAATATTTCAATGTTAATTTTTTACACATTTTATTTTTGAGTTGTTACCATGTATAGAAATACTGAAGAATGAACGGATATTATTTATATTTGTTAGCTGGTTATCTTTTCTATTTCTTTGTAAGGTTCATTTTAGTGTTGTTACCATGTATAGAATTTTTTCTGGTATCCTTTATTTTTATTTTTTTAGGGGTCACTTTTAATTAATCTTACTTTCAAAGTCCATGGGTATCATTTTTTTTCACTGCAATTATCATTTTTGTTTTGAATTTTTAACTACAGATTCTGGTTATCAATTTTTATTTAATATAGATATCATTTTTATAATTCATATCACTAAACAGTTTCTGGGTATCATTTTTTTATAATTTTAGATATCATTTTCTGAGTGTTGTGTCTTTAACAACATTTCTGCACAAATACAAATCAATATCCAAAAATATTGTAGGCAGTTGAGTTTTTCATCATCCAATTTAGTGACTACACTATTTGATTTAATTATTCAATGGTTTATTCTTTCCAAATTTTTTTTCCTGAATATTTAACATTTGAATATTCCATAGCTATCACTTTTGTAATCAAATCAGTTATCTTTTAATTTCTCTCAATGTTTAGTCAGTTTTTTATTATCATTTTCTATAAAATGTAGGTATCATTTTTTGATTTCTTACCTACTGCACAGTTTTTAGTTATCATTTTCTAGCTGATGTAGTTATCATTTTCTATTTGATGTTAGTTTACTTCAATTCTGCACACATACAAAATGCTGGGACTCAATAAATTTTTTGATATGAAATCAGTCTTTTTTCAATACAACTCAGCAATGTGGCAAGTATGCAGATTGATTAATATATTGTATTTTGCTGTATAGGTAATGGAAATGGGAAAAATTGAGATACATGACGCACTTCTGTTAGAGTGTAAGGAAAGTTTGGCTAGAAGAGCTACAATAAAAGGAAAAGCTGCACAAACCAAAAAAAGAACCCGCAGTCAGCAGGTCCAAGTAGTAGAAAAAGTTGATAAAGACATGGAAAATAGAGTTCTTAACTATCGCATCACAGAGTTGGAGAAGAAAACAAAGAATTAAAAAAGAAATGTATGGAAGAAAGAAATTTAAGAAAAAAAGTAGAAGAGGAGTTATGTAAACTCAAAGACCAGATGAAAGAGCGAAAAGCTGAAATGCAACACGACAAAACAGATGAAAGAGTTGATGTAGAAACAACACTGGGTGATACGCATACAGATGAAAACATGAATAGTAATCAAATTAGTAAAAATGAGATGAATATTGAGAATCAGGACCAAGATAAAATGAACGATAGCATGATGAATGATGATGAAAGGGTCTATGGAGAAGAAAACTTGGCACCTGAAATAGTGAATGAAACAACGCCAATCACAGTTAATGATTCGGTCGATGATAGTGGGAAAGAAAGAGGTGTACAGTCAATTTATGACATTGATCCTCCAAACTTTAGTTTTAATTTGACTGCATAGATTGCAAAGATGAAAGTCAGAGAAGGGAATTCCCCAAAAAAAGGTAAAAGAAGACTTAAAAAATCAGCTTCCAAGCCGAGAAGTGCAAAACCACCGTCATACATATTGAGAATGAGAGCAAGAAGAAGAACACAAAAAAGAAAAGAGGAGTTTGACTATTATGTAAAAGCAACGAAGAGAGCAAGGGTAACAAAGAAGAAGGAGACTGAAGGTTCAAGCGAAGGAAGAAATGATGAGTTACAACTTTTGTTGATTCCAATTGATGATGAAAAATGCAGGCAAAACAAGGTAACTGAAGATAACGTAGATGAGGAAAAAATATTAAACTTGAAGAGCCAATAAACGTGGAAGAACCTTCCTGGAAAGACTTGCAGTTGTCAAAATGCAAAAAAGTGACAAAACATCTTGATGATGAGGAAGGTAGAATTGTAAGAAAATTTTATTCAATGTCATTAGCTGAAGAAAAGTAAGTATAAATTTTTTATTTGTACTTCTACAACATAGAAATAATTTTATAAATTGTTTGACTTGTAAATAATTGACAGTCCGATTGCTTAGGAAGATGATGATCTATCACGGGGAGGTTGTATTGTTACAAAGGATATGTTGACAGAATTGCTGAGAGGTTTGTTCACAGATGGGCAGGTAAACCAATGTACAAAAAATTGTTATATTTTTTTAGGGGTCATTTTTATAAATTTTTAGGGGTCATTTTTAATTAATTTTACTTTCAAAGTCCATGGGTATCATTTTTTCTTCACTGCAGTTATCATTATTTGTTTGAATTTTTAACTACAGATTCTGGTTATCTTTTTTTATTTAATATAGATATCATTTTTATAAATCATATCACTAAACAGTTTCTGGGTATCAGTTTTTTATAATTTTAGTTATCATTTTCTGAGTATTGTGTATTTAACAACATTTCTGCACAAATACAAATCAATATCCAAAAATATTGTAGACAATTGAGTTTTTCATCATCCAATTTAATGACTACACTATTTGATTCAATTATTCAATGGTTTATTCTTACCCATTTATTTTTGTAATATTTAACAAATGAATATTCCAAAACTATCATTTTTTAATGAATTCAGTTATCATTTAATTTCTGTCAATGTTTTAAAAAAATTGATTACCAAATTTTTAATTTTGTTATATGATCAGTATAATGAATAAGATAATGATATCTAATTAAATAAAAAAATGATATTTAGAAAATGTAAAATATATATTCAAATTAAGTCGTACTAAAACAGATATATTTGAAGAGATAAATCTGTTATAAGATGTTGTAACATGTTTATTTACTTTAAATAATATATTGTTTTCATTGTATATTCAGATAATCGACTGGTGCACCCGTAAATGTGATTTAGTCGATAACAATTTCGCAATGTCTACACTTATGACAGTAAGTTGAATCAATGATTTTAAGAAATCTTATTGTAGTATTCACGTCTTCAATAAATATTAAATTAAAATTTGCACTGAGCAGAAAGCAATTATGGAGGGAAGGAGTTCAATTATCAAATGTTTGGTTACTCCTTTCTTAAAAGAAGCAGCCTTGAACAATTTTACAGAAAAGATTTATTTCCCATTACATTTTGACAACCATTGGACGTTGTTGACATTAGCATATGCAAACATGCAATGGGTTCACTATGATTCTTTGAGACCAAGAAGATCAAACAAGTTCAATAATCTTCATTTAAACGAAGCATATGAAGTGGTAAGAAAATTGTAATGTATGTATTGGGAATAAATGACTACTAAAAAATTATAATTGCAGCGAAAGAAGGTCGAAGAAATTCTGCAACAAATTTGGGTAGAAAATGAAATTGTAGATAAGAAGATAGTTGAAGGGGAAAATTTTCAAGAACCATGTGCACAGCAACATGGTGACAGGTTAATTTTTTTTTCTGTTGTGTTTTTTTTTTTTAAATTTTGATTTATATGGTCAATACAAAAGAAGTATTAGTTTGTACCGATAATTGATTGGAACCGACATAAATGAGTATTTTCTAAACTTCATTAATTTTCATTTATACAGAGTAGACTGTGGGATATTCGTCATCATAAATTTGATTGCAGACAACAGAGCTGAAACTCCTATGAAGGTCTCAAAGGAGAAAATGGATAAAATAAGAGCACTAATTGTTCGTGAAGTCATATCCAATCATGCATGCTGCTGGAATTTAGTTCGATTTATTACTGGATTGACCAAGAATAGTAAAAAAAAAATCAATGAAAAAATGAGTGAAAGAGTGTTGTATGTTGTAGAAGGTTGGAAAACAGTGTATTTTTTATTAGTGTGAATTTTAAGCAGATGATATTTTTTTAAATTCCAGTAATGAATGGGTGAATGTGTGAAATACTAATCATGAATCAATGAATAATGATAACTTTGCACACTTGCCACATAGCTGTTTTGGAATGGAAAAGATTGATTTCATATCAAAATTTTTATTCAGTCTCAGATTTTTGTATGTTTGTAGAAATAAAGTGATCTTAATTAATGTAAAAAATGATAACTACATCAGCTGGAAAATGATAACTAAAAACTGTACAGTGAGTAAGAAATAAAAAATGATACCTACAATATATAGAAAATGATAATCAAAAACTGACTAAACATTGACAGTAATTAAATGATAACTGAATTGATTAAAAAATGATACCTATGGAATATTCATATGTTAACTACTCAGAAAAATAAATGGGAAAGAATGAACAAGTGCAAAATTGCATCAAAGAGTGTAGTCACTAAGTTGTATGTTGAAAAACTGAAATGACTTCAATATTTTTGCCTATTAATTTGTATTTGTGCAAAAATATTGTTAAATAAACAAAATTCAGAAAATGATAACTACAGTAATTAAAAAATGATACCCAGAAACTGATTAGTGATAAAAATTCTAAAAATGATATCTATTTTAAATAAAAAATGATAACCAGAATTTGTAGTTTAAAATTCAAAAGAATAATGATAACTACAGTGAAGAAAAAATGATACCCATGGACTTTGAAAGTAAGATTAATTAAAAATGACTCCTTAAAAATTTTAACAATGATACCAGAAAAATTGCTATACATGATAACAAAACTAAAATGAACACTACAAAGAATTAGAAAATATAACCAGCTAATCAAACATAAAGAATAACTAATTGAATAAATTTATGCAATTGATAAGAATTAATATTTAACATGCAGATCGAATATCATTGATCAGAACAACAAAAAAAAAACATCACACCAATAACACATCAACGTTATAATCAAATATAAACAAAATAAGCAAAGAAGATTTTTTTATTAAAAATGTAGATTATTAAGTACATTTGCAGATCATCAACAACTAAATTGCAAACGCATACAAGTTTACGTGACAAGTATATATGGAGATACAAATGAAACCTAGAACAAATGTAATGAATTTCATTTTTTAATTTTGGATTCTTGACAATTGCGCTTATTATGACCATATTCATTGCACCCTCTACATCTGTTTTGCTTGTTCTGGAAATAAGCAAATCCTCCTTTCCTTTTTGATGAAGGTCTACCGGTACCACATTTATCCTTTGGTGGCTTAATTATTCCTTCATTACTTGAATCAACATCCGGTTTGTCATATGTAGGTATAGGATTAATTGTATGGCTATATGAAGATCGATAAGCTTCTACAGTGAAATAGTTCTCAATGAAATCATACACATTTAATTTCATTTTATTAATGCATTTTATCGCATGAGGACATGGAAAACCCGTCACTTTCCACTGGTTACAGCTACACGTCCAGTCTTTTAGATCAACACGACGAGAAATTGGTGATTTCACTTCAAAAAGGTGTTCAGAAGCCTTGAATACATCCCAACCAAAACCTTCTTCAACTAAGTCTTTTAATCGGTTTTCCATGTTTGGACACAAAATGGTAGTCCACAAACGGGATTCTTCTCGACGTTTAGCCATTTGTTCCATGATTTTTATTCGTATCCCATCCAAACAAGATGTAATTGGTAAGGCCCGTTCTTCTAAAATCCAGCTATTGAAACTTTCAGCCACGTTAGAATTGTACTCGCCATACCTTTTACCACAGAAAAAAAAATCAGCCCATTTATCAAAAGGTTTATCTTTCAAAAAATTTACCGCTGCAGGATCACCAACTTCTAAAAACTTAGAATGAGCAACTTGAAATTCATGAACATTAGATGCTCGAGAACATGTACGGAACAATTCCACAATCGAAATGTGTGCATTTTTAGACTTAACAGCAGATAGCAAATTTTGTTCCATGTGGAGGTAGCAATAACTATGGTATGAATTAGGAAAAACTTCGTGAACACCCGAAATAAGACTTTGATATCGATCGAACATAAAAACCAAATTACGATATTTGTTGAGCATTTTCTTCAAATGATTTAAAAACCAACTCCAATTATCCATATTTTCTATTGAAACTATGGCCATAGCTAGAGGGAAGAAACCTACAAAAAATTTATGAATAAAAATTCAGTAGGAAATAATTATTTAAAAAAAATGATAAATGCAAACATACAAAAAAGCTAATTAAAAACTGTATGAATCAAACTGATACCTGCAAACAACAAAAACTGATGGTTATACAATGTTGGATAAAAAATGATACCTATATAAGGATTATAATGATAACTACGAACTATTTACTAAAGACAGAGAAGAAAATGATACCGTAATGCCAATAAAAATGATAACTAAAATCTGTATAGCTAAACAATGATACTGTAAATCGTCTATAAATTATTTTAAAATAATACCTTGGTTGCCATTCTTAGCAGTAGCACCCATTAAGACTCCTGGCCTACCTTTCAGATGCGTACCGTCTAAAAATATCATAGGCCGACAATGTTTGAATCCATGAATACAAGCACCAAAACCAACAAACACTCTCTCAAACTGATTTGTAGAAGAGTTAACATTCATAGCGACATAAGAACCCGGATTGTGAGTCTGTAGTGCACCTAAATACCAAGATAAATCATTGTACGACATTGCGTCATTGCCATACAGTTCCATTAAAGCTAGTTGCTCTCCTTTGTAAGTATAAGAATAAGATAAATTCAAATTAAACTCTCTTCGAAAATCATCAATGATGTCTTTTGGTTTCTTACTCGGATGATCTCTAATTTCATCTATTATCAATGATTTAACAAATGAGCTTGATAGAGAAGGGTTACTCATATTTGTTAGACCACCCCCGCAAGAATGTTCAGCAACCAGCTTTCTGATGAAAAACTTATTTAGTTGGCCAACATCACAAGAAGCATGCACTTTAAACAAACAACTAGTAGAAAACGATGAGCAAATAGCTGTGATCCTAGTAGGATTGTTCTTAAGAAAATGGTATTCATGACTTGATTTAATCTGAAAGGCCATTAAGAATTCTCTGAACTCCTTGCCGCTTCCGAAACAAAAACCGGTAAAATCAGTAAATTTTAATGTAGATCCTCTTTTCATCAAATCTTTTAAATAACTCTTCCTATGAACAACAATGTTCGCATCCAAACATTGATCAGAAGACAAAGGAATTAAAACATTAGTAGAAAGTGCAGAAGAACCATCAATCACATTTTCCAACAGAAATTCCTTCAATTTAACATCAAAACAGAAAAAAGCACTCTTCTTATGTAATTGAAATAAAACTATACTTTGAAGATCAGAGTCAGTCTCAACAATTTTAATTCTATCCTCAAGCACATAGCTAATTTCAACGGACTTTGGAGTAAGTTGAGACCAATACTCACATATTTCGTTTTTCAAAGCGTACAATGAGCTTTTAATTGACAACCGAGTACTGAAAGAGATATCGTTGAAGACAAGTACGATAAGAAGAGTGCCATCACCACTGGAACAAAAAAGTAATGTCAAAAAAACAGTTAGCCAGTTAAAAAGATGCAAACAGATACCAAAAAACAATAAAACAAGGATAATACATTATAAATGATACCTAAAAAAAAAAATCTTAAAATGATACCTACAAACTGTTGCACATTCAAATGAAAGAGAAAAAATGATACCATAAAAAATACTAAAATGATACCTAAAAACTGCTTCAGTTAATTTTTTGTGAATACAATGCAAACAATCAAAGTAACATTTACAGTAATGAACGCAAAAGAGGTTTTAATCTAAAACAAATTTAATTCAGCAATGCAGTCCTTATAAATTACAACATGAAAAAAAAAGAACAAACGAGAATAAAACTAATGAAAAAAAAATTAAAAATCTGGAAAAAGTAAAAAATAATACCTGACTGTAGCACAAGGAGAATCCATGAACTACCAGTAGAAACAATAAAAACCTATCGCAAACAGTGAAAGAATTGTATGATAAACGCAAAATGAATGGAGAAAATCAACACTAATGTCTTTTGATTTTCCTGTTTTATTGATGAGAGATCGATTTTCCGTCTTGGAATTGTGCGTTGATTTAGGATTTCAGATCTCTTTGGATTTATGCGATCAGATTAAAAATTTAATTCGAAAACTGAAGGAATAAAAATCACGATCAATGACAGCGAGATCCAAAATTTTGTTCGACGAGAAATGAATAATGAAACAAGGAAATAGCACGCGTGATTTAGGGATTACATCTTTAATGGATTAGAGACGAAATAGGGCACCTGAGAGAAGAAAAGGAGTGTGTTGCCCTTTCGAGTAAAATTTAAGTGGGCTGTCCTTATGGAAAAAAAAACTTTTAATTTTGTCCTTGTAATTATTTTCCTGCAAAAGATATAACGTTGCCAGGTGTACAAGTTTAAAATCAGCTCATAACCTTTCTGCCTTCTTTCCTTCCTACGCTTCCTTCCCCTTTTCGCGTCTGCACCTCTTCCATTCCTCCTGAAGTGGGAAAAATAAAATCCTTGCAGCCGCCAACATCAACTTCACGTCCATTCTATCCGGTAACAACCATTTCTCCTGAAAACCCCTAGAATTGGCACCCCCAGTTGTTCCTCTTTGTCGATTTTATGTGATTCCATCTCACAATATCATTTAACTTCGTCGCTCTTGGTACCATTTCAGAGGTCGAAAGAAATAAGTGTTGTCATTGTTCTTATTTGAAGTTTTGATTTGTTTTCCCTTTAGTTGGCTGTCCAAGTTCTTATTTGATTATGCTTTCTGAAACTGTTATACTGATAGACCTGATTTTAAGTCGTGGTTTGCTAAGATCTATGTGAGCCAATACTCGGTTTGGCTTCAAATTACTGGTTTAGCTGCTAGGTCTGACGGGATCTCCTTCTTCATCTTCCTTCATCCACATGGAGCGCTGCAATTAATCCGGTTTCTCTCCATTTTCTCTCGCTGCATCACTTGGACACCATGCAGGTCAGCCTAATTAATTTCCATTTGCTATATAAAAACCAATTGCTCGAATCAGAATTTGGTTCGTTTTTTCTGGCTTATAAAATTCCATTTAGCATATCAGAGTTACAAATTTGATTTTTATGTGTTTTGCACCTATGAGCTTGAACAATTTTTTTTCCTTTTTTTGTGCTTACCTTCGGTTTTACTCCTCTGCTGTAAAATAAAAACTACTTATTTAATTTAGTATTTGATTCAATTTTGGTGCTTATTGTTAAATTTGGTGATACAAAATCACAAATTGATTGGAGCAAATTTGCAAAGAATGGAAAGTAAATATTTTTATAATGGGAATGCATTGATTGCATTTAATGAGGTGGTAGAGAAATAAATGAAGGGATTAATTTCTTCCATCTATGCTAAAGAAACAGATTGATTTACTTCCTATGTTTGTACATTTGTTGTTATGGTAATTTGCATCCATTATATTATTACCGTATGTTGGTAATTTAATCGATGACTCACATAAATTTGCACTGGCTATATATTGAGGGGTAGACTTTAGTGTAAACCCATCCTCGCTTGGAGCCAGTGATCCCCAATGATGTCTCTTCTTGTTAAACCTGATTGAGGTTTGGATATGTAAACTCTTATTTTGTAATCTCTTGTAATTCTCTCATGTGGAATAAAATCTCTGTCTGTTGGACTGGACGTACACTATCTGAAGGATAGTGGAACCAGTATAAATATTGTGTCTCTTTGTTTCTCTGTTATAGTTATTTACTATTTTGTTGATGTAATATAATAGTTGCTATCAGATTAGATTGGTGTTCAATTGGCAAATCTAGATCCTACTTATTGGTCTTCCGCAAAGGCGCACAAACCCTAACAGTTTGGTATCGGAGCGAGGCGGTTTGTTTTAAATTGTGCATTAATTATTTCTACAAAGGTTGGTAGATTCAGTGGTGATTATGCTATTACTATTTTGGAGAAAAGGAGACTTCGGTGGAGGAGATTATGCTGAGAGAAAAGAGCGTTCCAATCTGGGAACCTTGACGTGATATGGAGTTTACTGTGTTGAAGGGACTATTGGATTTAGGAAGTTTTGATCATGTTTCTGACAGGGGTCTTCATGTTGATGATGCTCGAAGGATCCAAGATGATCAGGAAAGGAGCTCAGGTCAAGTGATAGACGGGTGTCAAGACAGAGATCATTATGGTTTAGACAGGGGTCTTCACGTTGATGATGCTCGAGGGATCCGGGGTGATCGAGGAAGGAGCTCAGGTCAAGCGTTAGACGGGTGTCGATGTGTATTGCAAGCACTTTTATACCGTTGGTTTATGCGTGGTGCAGCTCATGATGGTAGATGCATCTTTTGCAGGCGGTGAGTGAAGTTTGTAATAACTAAGTGGCAGGAGAGAGATTTTTTGTGCGTACAGAGATTTGAATTTTGGCTCTGTATTTGAATTGTTTTTAATTGAGAGAATTAATTTTGGCCTTGGCGGTGTTGAGATTACTTTGGTGTCTGTCTTCTTTGTTATTTTGGATATTTGCAACAGTTTGTTGGCGGGCGGGGACGTAGTCTGAGCTCGTTAACAATGGTGTGATGGGGGGTAGCTTTGCTGGAACCCATTAGGCAAATATTCATTTTTGGTGTATCTCGTTGTGAGATTTCGATTGAAGGTGGAGTTCTATTGAAGAGTTTTATGATGAGAAGAGAATTTGACTCAAGGTGGAGTGCTGGAGATATGTGATTTTGCATTAAGGTAGAGTGTTAAATTTGGTGATACAAGATCACAAATTGATTGGAGCAATTTGCAAAGAATGGAAAATAAATTTTTTATAATGGGAATGCATTAATTGCATTTGATGAGGTGATAGAGAAATAAATGAAGGGATTAATTTCTTCTATGCTAAAGAAACAGATTGATTTACTTCTTATGTTTGCACATTTGTTGTTATGGTAATTTGCCTCCATTATATTATTACCGTATGTTGGTAATTTAATTGATGACTCACATAGATTTGCACTGGCTATATATTGAGGGGTAGACTTCAGTGTAAACCCATCCTGGCCTGGAGCCAGTGATCCCCAATGGTGTCTCTTCTTGTTAAACCTGATTGAGGTTTGGATATGTAAACTCTTATTTTGTAATCTCTTGTAGTTCTCTCATGTGGAATAAAATCTCTCTCTGTTGGACTGGACGTACACTATCTGGAGGATAGTGGAACCAGTATAAATATTGTGTCTCTTTGTTTCTCTGCTATAGTTATTTACTATTTTGTTGATGTAATAGAATAGTTGCTATCAGATTAGATTGGTGTTCAATTGGCAAATCTAGATCCTGTTTATTGGTCTTCCGCAAAGGCGCACAAACCCTAACACTTATAAATGAATATTGTTGACGCACTCAACACATCCGAGTTGTAAAATTGATTTACCGTGTTTTTCACCTTTGAGTTTGAACTCCCCCCCCCCCCCCCCCTTTTTTTTTGCTCTTACCTTGGGTTTTACTCTTTCAAGCCTACGCCGTTAATTGTAGAATACTAAATTCGCAGTTTGTCTTGTGACTGATGTGCAAAAGTGTTTTTTACAAGGATCTTTTTTGTGCTTTTTTTGAATCTATTACCCATTTTTACTTATATATTTTTAATAGCAACATTTAGGCAGCTAATTAGTTTTAATGCACTAAGATCGACTAATCATGACATTTGTTTCTTCAGACTCTGTGTTCGTAGAGACACGAATATTGAGTTTCAACAATATATGTTCACCTTCAAGTTGATCTATGATATCCTTTGAGCAATGAAATTACATATAGAAGCGATAAATTGGCTACAAATAAAGATACATTGGAAACATCAAATACTTTAGTTGCAATCTGAATGCAAATAATGATATACTGTTAATAGCATATATTCGAGATAATGACTTGAAAAAATAAACATTATTAGTGTTATAAACTTGGTTTTAAGCAGGACTAATTTGATATACATCAGCCTTGTGTTTTGATTGCTCATGTTAGTCTAGAGGTCAAACCACCTATGGACGCCAATTTATGTGTTGTTGACTTATTGTTTCATTTCATTCCTCAGTGGAAATTGAGGCATCCTTAACACACTATTGAACATAGGTCTGGAGGATAAGCTTTTACTGTTGTTTGCTAAGAACCATAATATGCAAAAACAAAATAAATTAAACATGGAAATTATTCATTATATGTTATGAAGCTGTTTTTATCGGAAAACTAGGAACTGGAACGATGTCCACCCACCTTCGCATTTTATTAATTCAGAAAATCAATGTTCAATTGACTTCTTCTAACAGTCTTTAAATAAATTTTCTTTATTTGTTTGAATTCACAATTATTTGGAATAATAATCGATTTTGGAAAACTATTTTGCCCTTTCTCTCAAGTTTGCGTTTACTTATTGTTTCTGTGTTTACTTTTTAGTAATATTTTAGCCATAAATAAGGAAATATTTGCGTTGCCATAGTATTATGGTATTTTTTTATAGAAAATATTTGGATCAATCAAATTAACTGAAAATTTCCCCTTAATGTGTGACATTCTTTTACTAGGTGAATTCTGAATCCCTTGGACCAACAAACATAGATAACCTTTTATTCATACTGGATATCATTGCTGATATATCAAAGGCAGTTGACATAGCATTGCAAGAAAAAAAACATGCCACTTTCACTTTTTCTATATAAACCTTAATTCTAATATTTGTTTTGTTAGCTTCTTTGTTAAAGCATATCTGTTTTTATGAGTAAGTTATTCATTTTGACTTTTGTTATTTGTTTTAGGATAGTTTAAGTCTATTTATCACTTTCTTAGTAATCTGGACAACTGTTCATTTAACTACATGGTGATGTATGTGTTGTTACATTCAATAACTATAGTTCCAGTAGGTTTTTCAAGTACCTCCTTTCTTATTTGAATAAACCATTATATTCAAATGAACCATGCTTTTATATTATTTGTTTGTTTACATGTGGTGCGTATTGACTACTATTTGCTAGCCACCTTTTGTTTTCCCCTTTTGCTTTATGTGTTTTGCTTCACGGTGCATTACTTCATTTATAAACAACACAACTCATGTATTATTCTTTTCTTAGCAGATATGGAGTTGCTTTCAAATGAAATATCCTTAGGGCATTTAGGCGATTGACTGACATCAGTACAACTTTCTTCTCTATAGTTAGCCCGTTGTCTTTTTAACAGCATTTCTCTATTTCTTTGTTCACTTGAAATTTAGATAACAAGTGCATGCAATTCATATAGAGTAAAAATGAACTCATATATGCGTTGATATAATATTAGCTGATCGGTTCACTTGAGCTACATATATTTTTGCTACTATTAACTCTCTCTATTTATATTTGACACACCTACTTTTCTTACCAACTTTCAGAACATATTGTTATTATTATTTTTTTAATTTGCCTTGATATTCATTTTGAACCAAGAGTATTTTTAATTATTTAACCCGCATTAGGTAAATTTTTGAGTTTATAAGGTTAGCCTTTTGGTTTAGTTTGTGGTTTAATTATAACATTTCGCTTACTACTGAACAAGTGAAAAGGATTAAACTAAAAGGTTGAAATAAAAAATTCTGTTTGCTACTACAAGACCTGTCAGTGGTTAATCATAGATATAAATAGTGGCAAAGGATCGAATGGTGAAAATAGTTAATACATCTCCTATGTTACCAATGTTTTCGATGTTGACTCTTGGAATTTATGGATCAGAAAATCATTAGTCTAGAAATTGAGTTTGGATATTCCTCCCTGAAGTTAATGCAAAAATAATATGCATTGTAGCATTTGATATGGTGTACTTTTCAAACTTAAGGTTGCAGCCTAAATTACTTATTTTGCAAGTAACTTACGTGATGTGTAATTATAGCAATTAGGTGTTTAACTATTACATGAATTATCATATATTCTTGCAGGCATCACAGTGCGTCTATAAAATAGTGTATGTCTGTGCGTGTGTATATATATATATATATATATATATATATATATATATATACACACACACACACACACACACACACACACACACACACACACACACATGTACACACATGTATATATGTGTGTTTTTATGTGTGTGTGATTAGTTTTGATCACATAATGTGTACTTAGATGATTAAGAGAGTGGAGATTTTATCAACTTTCTGCGCATGCGATTCAGACTACAGTTAAATAAACAATATGATAGCAGCGTAAAAATTCGAATTGTCATTATATTAAAAAATGTCCCCACAAGCGTTGTGATAATTATCTAAAAGAGGCTGAGCTATGAAAGTTTATCCATCATTATTTCTAGATCATTACACCACGCTACTAAACACGATAAATACCTGAAACTTTATTTGTATTGAAATCTTTCGTTTTGTCTATTGTGCCAACACATATTCAAAAATATAAGTACAGCTATCTAACTTAATTCTTTTTCTCAGGTAGCATAAGGGAATGTGAGCTACCTATTGCTAGATATATTGGTCCTCTTAGCCATTCTGCTTTAATCATATCACAATTCACAATTTGTAAGTGAGCCGAAGTAGAAAAGTTTGTCGTTGAGGGAAGTGATGGTAGATGGAAATTGGACGTATGAAAAACTTAACTGTTAATACCTGATAATCATAGACGGGTTAAACATCTTATTTGGGTGTTTTCTCTCAACACAATCATTATTGTATTCTAGGAATACAACAATTTGTTGTAATTTGTGGTTTCAGAGGAACCACGTATTATGGCATCATTACATTAGTGCAACCTTGGAACAAAATAACAAAAGAATGACAGTGGAGTAAATAATGAATATTATGAGATTCTCTTTTTTGGCATTTTAGTAACTCATCTTTTTAATTTGATTATTATTTAATTAGTAATGTAAGTTGTACTCTATTAATTTTGATTAGAAGTTTTTCTTCTTCTTCTTTTTCTATTTGTCATGGGAATTTAAGCATGCTGGGCGTAGTCAAACGTTAAGGCTCAACTATTACATTTATTTATGCATAATATGATGCCATGTTATATTTATAGTCAAACGCCACTGAAATGAGCAAATTTTAGCAAGTGTTTTGTAGCGTTAAAAACAGTTTTATTTTCCAATGCCCTACATATTCTTTTAAACAACAAAAAATTAATAATACTATGTTTCAATTAAAATATCTCAAAATTCAGGTTTTTTTTTTAACTTTGCGTGCAATCAAATTCTGATTTTAAAAGTACATTTTGAGTTAAGTTTAACTGTGGTTGTGGTCGTTACATGTGGCATCAATTTTTGTTATAATAATATTATGTTGGGGAATTATTACTATCATCTAATCTAATACTATACTATAAAAATTAAGTTTGGTTTCAAGAGCTCATGAACAATCTTAGAAAATTTAGAACTCAACTGTCGCATGCGTATTTTATATATTCTTCCACATCTTTTATCCTGCCCTTCCTTGCCTTCATCCTCTAAATATTCTTCTACTTCTCATTTTTGCCTCTTCTTATCCATCAATGTCCACCTCTCCTCCAATGGCTTTTGCAAAACCCTACCTCCTCGAATTTTTGCATCCTTTCAGGCATCACAATTTCTATTTCGACTCTTGCTTATAGATCCCTTGGCTCTTTCATCATCATAAGTTTCATCCGTCCAATCGTTGATTTCATAATGAATATAGTTTCGTGGAGGCAAGCTTACGGAAGTCGACCGACGAAATCCACTCTACATTCTAATACCCTACTGTTCTCCTCTCTATCAATGCTCTTAAATAGCTATGACTTTCACCCTAACACCAGCAAATTTATCATTTACTTTGATGGTGAATCCAAGTTCTCGCTCGAACGGTCGTACCAGATCAAGTGCTGGCTCAAAGTAACAAACAGGTTATCAGACGGAAAGTTTACGGATCTAAATGGTTTAAGTGTTAATTTTCTTATTTTTTGGGTTATAATTATTTAAGTAAATCGGATTGGTTAAAATCTTGATTTTTTTATTTATTTTTTTCTGTTCGGCTGGCCTTGGTTGACTTTCCAATCAACAGTTCTTATGAGTCTCCTAGATGAGAATGTGGGGTTGATTGCTTTAGTTTGCTACATTTAATTTGGGATTGGATGTGGGGTCTTTTATTTAACTGTTAGATTTATTGTTGGATACATATTTATGAGTGTTTAATTGAAATCATTTATTATGGTGAATAGGAATCAGCTAGAAGAATTAGGTTTGGCAGCCTAAAATTTCTAAAGGAGAGGCGAAAATTACAGCTATTGAGCTAATCAATTTATCTCATAAAGATGATTGGAAATTTGATGTCAAAAGGTAATTTTTGTATTATTTATCCATTAGTTTTCATGATGCTTCCAAAAGGATACAGACACTATGGTCCATAACATGATAACATGTCTGTGAAGAAATTACTAATCTTATTTAGTCTTTTTTTTATTGGACTTGAATATTTCGATTAGAAACAAAGGACCCAATCCAATTTTGAAAGAATATGTGTGTGTCCATAATATCAGTCAACGAAAAAGCTGCATGCCAATGTTGATGGTTTGAAGGATGATAAATAGATGTCTAACAACCTTATTTCAAATTAGGCAATAACATAGACTGAACACAACATGCTCAACATGGTGAACCTGGTGGCAAAACCAAGCAACAGGAGAAATATGTTATCTATGTGGCATTGGCGACATAGAAATTGAGTTGTAGCATTTATTTCTAACTTCATATGCATATCAGATATAATGGTACT
The DNA here is from genome assembly GCA_030737875.1 of Allium sativum. Classification (NCBI taxonomy): domain Eukaryota; kingdom Viridiplantae; phylum Streptophyta; class Magnoliopsida; order Asparagales; family Amaryllidaceae; genus Allium; species Allium sativum. Next base: position 4,202,912 of record CM060914.1, on the reverse strand, counting down.
ATTGCTATTGAGCGGAAATTGCCAGCAAACTTTTTACTGTCCAATCAGCACATGAAAGATGGATATCAAAAGTTAATTCAAAGATCATGTTGTGGACGTTTGAGATGTGAGATTGATTAAAAGAAAGTTTATGAAATAAACATGCAAAATTGACTAGAAGAGTCTTGAATTACAAAATTTATTGATGTCAGTTTTTTATGATAAAATATTTACAAGCTATTTTCTAATGGAACTACGTTTAAAATTGAAATTGGCATAAATATTATATGGGCTTGGACTTAAACTCATGATGAATCATGTCATATTTGATATTTGCCCATATGTCCCAATACTAATAATTGGGAAAACGGAACTGTATATGTATGCATCGATATTCGATATAACACTTGGGTTTCCATATTTACTTTTGATAGTCATATCTTGAATGAATTTCAAGTTATAATGCACCTAATTTTTATCCATTTTTACAGTTGCATTATCATATGTCCAGAATCACATACCTTTACCTCACATCTACTTTTATTGAAACACCCTCCTGATTATAATTTGTGCATCCAAAACGTTAGCTTGCAAATAATTAGGGTACTTCTGCAAGAACGTTCATCTATATTTTTTTATTTTCCCCTTTCAGTTAAATCAAAACCAATCCAGATCTTTGTTCATGGATGTCATAACCATCCTCATATCTCTATTATCTTTTATCCTCATCCTGTCCAAAACCAAGCTCATTTTTATAGGTTAATTTTGGATTGACTCTTGATGACTTGATTTAATATCTTAAAATTTTTGGATTGTACAAACAAATTCATATGCTTTTTACGTTGATAAAAGTTGCTTTATTTTCAGGTCCTCAGCATCGTTGAGAAAATATTTTCTGTGGATCACTATATTGACTACTATCTATAAGCCTTGGTAATCAGGTTTGTTTCATGAAACACATCTCATATAAGCTTGGCCCGACTGTTGTGCTCTATTTATCTAAAACCTCATGTTTGATTGTATATTTGTCTCATTTTCTCGTGCTATAATTATTGATTAACATTGATATGTTTAAAAAAATCAATAACTAAATTTGCATTAGAAAATGTAAGAAGGATATAATTTCCTTGCAAAGTCCAATGTGCATGGAGTGCGATATATTCAGAGCTAAAAAAATGTTTAATCATCAAAATAAGCTTCCAACCTTTATCTATGTGATTTTTAATTTTTTGTTTTCGTGTTTTTTATTATATGAAAAAATTATAAATGTTAATGCTATGAACCCAATATACTTGCACGATTATACATGTATCTAACATGGGTTGATTACAATATGACCCTCCAAAAACAAAGTATCAATGTATAAGATACCAAGTATATTAAAACACCGTCTAACGTAAGCATCATTACAAAACTCCCACAACACGACGTTATCGATCTTACCATGGAGAATTCTTCATTATATTGGAAATTTGTATGCTAGCAGTACAAATCGATCAATGTGTTTCATATATGGTCCTCAAGCAATTGGCTACTCTCCATACATTATATTTTTAAGTGATATACATAGTATGTTTATATTGGCTTACACCAATATGTAATTAAATTATATTTATAAGATTTTAGATGCATATTTCTCTTTCATTTTCATTATAGTTCCTACTTTGGCTAAGACCACCTTTATAGATTTCTACATTTTCTATTTACCAACTTCTGTTTCTGCTTTTTTTCCTTCTGAAAATACCTTACAAGCATGTTTGGAAAACTAAATTAATTCTATGAACTGCATGATTTATATTCTAGATGTGAGCAATTATAAGATACATTTTGATTTATTCACAGTGCTTTCCCTCTGTTTCTCATCCGCAGGAATCAGAGACCATTGGTGACTTACTGTTAGTCATACTCGCCATATGCATGTTATCATGCACATTTCACACTGGTTATTGATAAAATAATTGTTTTTAAAATATAGCTTACGTATATTCTTGATTTTGGTTTGTATGTTTGGGTAATGCCTTGAATTGTTAATTTTTGTTACTAACTTTCACTATCAACGTACTGAGTTGTTTTATATTTTTCAAAGTAATCGCTGTATAATTTGTTGCAGAGAAGGAAGGTTGTAGGATTGCACGTCATAGTTGTGTCAACAGTTCAAAGGGATTAGCCTGGTAACAATTTTGAATTTTTTGTTCATGCTTAAATCTCTCATTTTCCATGCATGGTTGATTTAGTCTTTTCCAGTACCAACCGCAAAACGTTTTTTGATAAAACAAATGGTTTGATTGATCTTTTTTAAATACGTTCCACTTTACATATAATGTGTATTTTCATTTATGTGTTCTGATGCTTAAATATGAAAATAGGAAACCATCTTACTTTGTCAAATAATTAGTTACACTATTTCAAAATACTACCACCGTGTCAATCATTTGTTTGTATTAGACAAACCAAAAAAGGCTTTCTAACCTACTACCTCAACTGAATTTTAATTTCACTTTCCTTCCACAACTGAATGTGTTTCTGGTTTCTACTCTTCATGATTTCCTTTTATTCTTGATTTCATATACCAACTTCAAGCATTTTAATCTTCCTGCATGCTACAATGATTACATCTTCTCCCTCATTTTGTGCAGTCCTAATTTCACTTCCATTTCTTTGCTTCAAATTGATTAGGTATTTATCAATTATTTGCTTTTATTTGAGTGGAGATTTTTGCTAGAAGTGCTAACATACAGAAGGTAATTAGATGTAATTTTTACTGCATCAAGTCTTTTTTAAATGATGCTTACAAAAACTATTATCACATTCTGATAATCTATAACTTTAGGCTTCAGGTTTAATAACATATAATTTCTGATTGGTAAAGAATATGGTATTTTGCAAGTTAAATTACCATTCTAACTGCGGTCGCTGGAGCTTGCATACTCAGAAATTTTATTTTAAGCCACATGTGCTAACCATTTATGAATTACCATCCGCAACCATTGTTTTTTCACTTATCTATAAATTTGAACATCGCCAAATTTTGTGTTATGATAGTGCATGCTTGCATAGTTTGTCATTTTTATATCATGCAGTTTTAGTAATGTGTTTTTCATTGTCTTACTACTAACCATCTATCTTTTTTTTTTTTTTTTTTTTTTTTTTTTTATTTTATCATCCAATCAGTGTTATCACGTCGACGACTAGCATCGACAAGTCGAGAAATCGCTCTGAGGAATTCGACGACTCTCGACTTGTGCATTTCGACGATGGTGGGCCAAATCGAGCCCTAATTCGAGCCCAGAAACCCTAAGTGAGCTGAGTCGACATCAATATTCCTGCTCGATTAATCCATCGATCACTAAATCGAGCATCAATTTTTAAAAAAAAAACCTAATTGCATCTCGTGACCTCGACGCTGCCTTGTCGCTGCTCCTACGGCCTGCTCGTCCGCTGCCAGCCCCAAGTATGTTATGATTTGTTTTTTTTTCCAATCGTAAAAATTATTTCAGAAGACTCGATCAGTTTTTAATTAATTGATTTGTTCATAAGAATTAACCCTAGGCTTAACTGATTTGTTTTTTAAGTGACTGATTTTTTTTTAATTAACTGATAAGTTTATAACCTAATCAAATAATTAACTGATTTGTTTTTAAATTTTAATTATATCGTAGCGGTTGAAATGGAGAGTAATACAGAAAACACTTGGCATGAGATGGCTAAAGATCCTAAGAGGAAAGCTAAATCAAATGATCCCGGTTGGAAGTATGCATTCTGACCAAACTTGAGCAAGAAAGATGTGGTTAAATGCATTCTTTGCAGGAATGAAAATCATGCCGGCATTAACAGATTCAAACAACATTTGATTGGTGGTTTTCCGGATATTCATAAATGTCTAAAGAGAACTAGATAGATTGCTAGAGAAATGAGTGATTTTATGCAAAGTAAAAAGAAGAATAAACGAGTGCAACTTGATGATAATGATAATGATGAGGTTCAAGAAATCGAATCCACTGCAGCCTCCAATACTATTCCAGAAAAGAAAAAGAAGACATTTGAATTTCAAAAAGTCCAACCTAAAACTTCAAAATCAGGTGGTTCGATGCTTATGAGGACATCGGAACAAGTTATTGAAGATAGACATTCCAAAGGTACAAGTCAAACAACCTTGGAAAGTCGCCTAGGAACGCCAGAAGAGAAAGAGTTCATATGCACATTGCCACCGCGAGTGTGGAATACATGTTAATGCTGCCAACTCTAAGAATTATGAGGTCATGGTTGAGTCCATAGGTCAATATGTATCGGGTTTGAAATCCCCACATTTCATGAATTAAGGGTGCCTCTACTTAAAAAAGCAAAAAAGAGACAGAAAAAACAAAAGGAAAAACATGAAAAATCTTGAAAAATGTATGGATGCACGCTTATGTCGAAGGGTGGACGGATAAACGAGGAAGACATCTTATAAACTTTCCTGCCAACAGTCCCGAAAGCACTTTCTTCTTGGGTTCGGTTAATGCGTCTAGTTAATCACACGATGCATTAATGTTGGCTAACTTATTTGGCAACAAGGTCAAGGAAATTGGTGAGAAAAATGTTGTACAAATGGTGATAGACAATGGTGCAAATTATAAGGCGGCGGGTAAGCTCTTAGAGAGTAGATTTCCTACTTTATTTTGGACTCCATGTGCTGCCCATTGTCTTAATTTGATGTTGGAAGACATAGGCAAGTCGTCGGGCTTTAAAAAAACAATTAATCAAGCAAGAAGATGTACTACATTCATTTATAGGCATGGGCGTATGCTTGGTGCATTGAGGGACAAGACTAATGGGAGAGATTTAGTGAGGGTTGGAGCTACGAGGTTTGCCACTGCTTTTCTCACATTGCAAAATTTGTACAAGAATCGGGAGTCATTGCGTTTTTTGTTTTGTGTCGAGGATTGGAGTAGGTGTAAGTTAGCAAAAACCATAAATGGTAAAAAAGTTTGTGACATTGTGTTTTCATCACTCTTTTGGAATAGTGTTGAATAGTGCATTCAAGCATCACAACCTCTTCTTGTGGTGTTACGGATTATTGATGGGATGAGAGACAAGCTTTGGCAGAGATTGCATATGCTATGGACTTTGCAAAAAATAAGATCAAAGCGTCATTCGAGAAGAAACGAGCATTGTCGAGCAAACTGGTTAAAATAATTGATGATCCTTGGAAGAATCAAATGGGAAAACCATTATATGGGGCTGCTTTATTTCTTAATCCGGGTAAATATTTTGATGTTCTAGAAAATGATCATGCCTATGCCTCTCGGTTAAGAAACGACTTTAATGATGTGCTTGAGAAGATGGTCATAGATCAGAGTACAAGGAACAAGATAAATAATTATGCCGATGACTATAAAAATTCAAGGGAAGCCTTTGCAAGAGTGACGGCAGTTGAGCATGGAAAGAAAAAATCCTCGTAAGTTTCTTATATTTTTATGCTTGATGCATAGTATTAATGGCGTAGTTATATGCTCGCAAGTAGTACTAAAACACAATTATATTTACTAATTTATGTTAGTTGATTGGTGGGATGCTTATGGAGGTCGTACACTTGAGCTTCAATCATTTACAAAGCGTATTGTTGGTCTTGTTGTTCATCTTCCGGTTGTGAACGCAATTGGAGTACATTTGAGTTTGTAAGTTCCCATATCTTTTTAGGTATTTGTTTTCAAATTTACACTATTTATACTTTAGGTCTAATTGCATTTTATATTTTTTGATTCATACAAAAAAGAGGAATAAATTGGAACATCAACATTTAAATGACTTGGTGTATGTCCAATACAACCGAAAAATAGATTCAAAATTCAAAAAAAAGCGTGAACTTGGAAGGAATTTTTGATCCACTTGTACTTGATGACTTCGAGTGGAATAATGAGTGGATTAGCAATGAAGAGGATACTTTTTGGAGTGCTATGGATGAGGCTCAAGGTGCATTACATGCGCTTGAGGGACACAATCTTCCAAGGAGATCTCAAGTTGGTTCTACTACTGAGTTGTTGGTCTACACTCGTCGTAACACTGGTTCGACATTTGGATTAGTTGATGAAGACCCAGATGAAGAAGCTATTCCTCTTGATGATGAAGAGTGGAGGATGATTATGGTGTATCATTACCCGATCCAAGCAATGCCAATGTTGAAGGAGGAGATGGAGATGATATCGAGATGGATGATTTTGCTTGAGTTCATACTCATTTTATGATCTATCATGGATGTTATGGGTATTATTATGTTGTGACTAGGATCTATTATGGATATTTGTTGAATTTGAACCTATTATTATGTTATCTTTGTTGAATTTAAACCTATTATTATGTTATCTTTATATCTAATTATATTATATATTTAAGTCTAATAAATATATGTATATAAAAAACTTGTCGACTAATCGGATAACTTGTCGACTAGTCTTCTAGACGGTAGTGGCTCGACTTGGCGTTGTAATAACCTTGCATCCAATATATATTTAGAGTACAGATGAAGCTTAACGTAAAATAAATGCTAAGAAGCAGACTGTTAAGCCTATGTAATTTACCTAAAAATGAACAAATTCAATATGTTGGTTGTTTAATGTAGAACTACTGAAACTCAACCCTTATTTTGGGCTTTTTAGATCCAAGTATAACTGGTATACCTCACTCTATTCAAGTTTGTACGTTTTCAGCTCAAAGCTAAAGGATGCACAACTTCAGCACGACAGTAGGCAAGACTCGATTTTTGGCCCAGCCTGTGCAGTAAAGTTAAGGCAGCAATGTCCACAAGGTAGCAGTAGTACTACTGCAGCTGTTCCAATGGATTTAGGATAACTAAAGTATCAGTGGCTCTACCATATGGACCTTCAAGCAAACCAATGTCTGTTCATGTCAGATCATGTGCTTGGTTCTGACAGCACAACAATGGGACAAGTGATAGTGGATGGGCTTAAGTCTATTCTCACTGCTTCAGAATGATAAGTTTTCCTTTGCATTAGTTAACATTGTTCAGATTGGGTTACTAACTGGCACTGATGGAGAGATTAGGAAAAAGCACGGAATTGTTATTTGATCGACCATCCTTTTAGTTTTGTGTAACTGGTTGTTGATGTGAAATGATATTTGCTTTTTTATATGTTGCATTGCGCTTGGATATATTCACATTTGTAAGTTTTTTGTTGTTAAGCTCAATTCTTTTTCAGCTTGGAGAGCTTAACTCTATGGTTTTAAAGTTTTTTCTATTGTCCAAGTTTGTCTAGAGTATACATCCCCCCTTCAGTAAGCTGAGAGTAACGTAAGTATATAGTTTTTGCCATGTACTCCCACGTAGGTGACCAGCCGGAGGATAAAATATATCATGTAAATTATATTTATTCTTAAGGTTTGACTAAATTTTATTTCTCATGTAGTACCATCTTATAATATATAATTCTTAATTTTTACGCATGCACTGTATAATGAGCAATGCATGGAATTTGAACTATAGCTTATTTGCAATTGAATTCAACATGCATGCAAGTTAATTTTTAGCTTATTTTCTTGCTATGAATTATATTTAGTCAATTAAATTAAAAACCAGTCTATTAATTTACAATAAAAAGGGGAAAGAATTGCATCTTAGTACTGTATTTATGCTGGTGATGCACTTGCGCTTAAAGTTTTGTACTTAGCATTGTATGCATTATTAGCAGTTCAAAATCAAGCTATTGGATGTACATAGGAAGAGGTTATCCATGCTATGAGAAAAAAAAATGCAATACTATTGGATGTTCATTGCAAACACTCTGGGTATGCAACTGAATTGTTCATGAATAATATGTGCAGTTTTAGCCTTCCAAATAATTGAGATGTCATCATAATTTTACTTTCTGACGATTTTGTTGTTGTCGTCACGATTATTAGTTCAAAAATTGTGTATTTAAGCATTTAAATCTTACTAGGGTGGGCGTAACGAGGATTACAATAATTATCTGCTTTAGAACTAATTTTAAGTGGCTGTAGGGCTGACAATTAGAACCGGGAACCGAAAACCCGAACCGAACCGACCCGAAAAGACCCAAACCCGATTGGTCTCGGGTCGGGTCTAGGTGATGAAAAATACCTTCAAGACCTGATCAAACTCGACCCGCATAGACCCGACCCAAAAGACCCGACCAAAAAACATTGAAATATATGTATTTTTAGTGCTATTATTCAGTTGGACCGGAACCGATCCGACCCGAGCTTCAACCCGACCCGAATCGAAGCTCGGGTCGGGTCGGATCCAGATTTTTGAAATGTATAGTTTAGACCCGACAAAACCCGACCCGCCTAGAACCGAGACCCGATGGGTCGGGTCCGGATCCATCGGGTCGGGTCTAATTGCCACCCCTAAGTGGCTATGCTAAATTTTAGGATGATGTCTATCAGCTACCATGTAATGTTGTGATACCACCATGCATGGCTTTTGGTGGCATGGCCAGAAAATACTGCAAACTGCTGTGAATGACCCACATCAGCTTTAGAATTTGTAGTTCAACTCTATAATTGTGTGTTGGTGCACCAATTGTTCCTGTCCTCAAATTCAGTATCCTTCCGTGCTCCACTCAATTAGAGCTCCCTGATTTCCACCTTTTACACTTAAATCCCTGAATTATTAGGAGATTTAAATGCAAAACAGCAGAAATCAGAGGATCTTATTGGATTGGTCTCGTGGCAAACAGACAAAGCCTTCTTTCCTGTGATGTCCAATTGTTCAAAGTCTGTAGTAGTGTAACACTTCAATGTTTATCAGTATTTATCTCCGTGGGCCGTCAAATTCAAATATGATAGGGATGTTTATCAATGTAATGTGAATTATTATTTATAACATCTTCTTTTATCCTCGCACTTTTATCGCTTTACACCTTTGACACCACACTGTTTGTAGACAATAATGGATATTGTACAATATGACTTGCTGTTTGTTTATGTTACGTGAGTCCAACAAAATAAAGCATCTACATAACCTTAAACAAATTATAGAACTTTTGAAAATAAAAAGTAATAAGAAGAAATCTAAACGCACATCACGGGATTGGATATTACAATAACGATGCACCTTGCTTTTTGTATACAAAATACTCTTATTATATTATTAAAATATTTTAATTCTAACTATAAATAAAATAATTTTGTCTAATCCATATGCGAATCACGGGCTCGCACTTGTAATAACAGGAAGGAGTGTTACTAATAGGGGTGATCAACCTACTTGGTCATGGAATAACTCCTATTTTAGTCATTTTAGTTATAAATTGAAGGTCAAGGTTATCCATCATCATTCTTTTTCTTCAAATCCACTAATCGTCGCCAAATTCATCCAACTTTATTTTAAATTCTCACCGCATGCACAATTGTTAAAGTTGTATTGGTATTGGCATTGAGTATAACAATACCGACTTTGGTTTCTTTAACAACTAAAACACTTGTTTCACACTGTATTCATTAAATTTGTAATCATATTCCAAATTCGTAAAACAATTAACGTCAAGTCTCGATTTTATGTGTAAATTTCTCAGATCGATCCAATTTACTTGATATCACTTCAAATTCAAATTTTGTACTTACAAATCGGTTCATTATCGAAACTTTACATAAAATCATTGTTTAATCAACTTTTTATATTCTATCATTTTGGACTGGAAATATACATTCTTTTATTTTAAGATGGTTGAGTTAAATGTAAATTAGTTCAAATAAAATAGTTAAGTTTATAAAATAGTTTAAACTAAATAGAAAGATTTGATATAAAATAGTAAAATAGATAAGATTGATATCAAATAGTTTAAATGAAATAGTTAAGTTTGCTACAAAATAGTTTAAATAAAAAAGTTACATTTGGTATATAAATAATTTAAATGAAATAATTAAGTTGATATTCAAAGTTTCAAATAAAATAGTTCTATTAAAGTAGTGATAAAATATATACTAGTTGTAAAATAAATAATACTAGTTTTCAACCAATAATCCAATCTAAATCAAACATCCATATTTTCAAGATTCGACTTTATATTAATTCAAATTCCGACTTCCATCCATTTCAACTTGACTTTCAACGGTACAAGTTTCAAATTTAAATATGGTGTTTAAATTAGTTTATAACTTAAATTCAAAATTTTTAAATTATTACTTCAATTTAGTATTTAAATATTATATTCTAAATTCATTTTATTTTGTTGGTTTTAAATCACCTTCCAAATTCCAAAAATTAAGTTTATTACTTAAACCAATTCTTCGAAGTTCAAAGTTTATCATTTAAAATTGACTAAATTATTCATCTTTATAAAATCCTTATGTCAATTGACTCAAATCGTTTCATATAATTACTTTTATACAAATATAAATTTTAAACATTTTTGTAATTTTTTTAACCAAATTTATATTTTATTCAAACAACAAATCAAAGTTTAAGACTTCATCAAAACCATTCATTTATCAGATAAGTTTTAACTTATAAACTCAAGTTTAAAAATTTGAAACGGTACTTTAAACTTAAAATATGAATTGAATATCAAAAATCAATTTTATGAAACAAACATATTTATAGAATTTCTGAGAATAATATGATCTTCAAATAATCAATCTATTTTAGGAAATATTCATGTTAAATCCTTTCATTAAATCAACTTATTTGAATTCGTGAACTTATAAAAAAAAAAATTCATGAGCTCAAGTCAAAATATCTCAAATTTTTATTTAAACAAACCTATTCAAATCAGATTTCAAAATGGTTGCATAGTTTTAAAATTTCAGAAAATAATTTTATTTACTGACCACGACGTTCGTATATAATTTCTATTTTATGGTCATGTAGTACAGATATATATTGTTTTCATCCGTTCTTAAAAATTCGAATCCTAGTTGTATATCATTTTAACTCGCATCTCAAATCAATTCGAATTTAATTTCCTAAATCTATACAATCGCTAGGGTATGTTTCATTTCAACCACTACTACAAAAGTGGGCATATTCGACACTATTTTACTGTGGCCGTAGATCAAAAAAGCGTTGCAGTAGCCCCTTTTTTCAAATAGGCAACACCAGGGGGGCGTGGCATCCGCGGCCGTTGCATTAGCCATCTAAGGCAACGCTTTAGCACATCTACTGCCACAGAAAGAAAGTGTTGCGTTATAGACGTAATGCAACACTAATTGTACATAATGCAACATTATTCAGCGTTGCTTGAAAATTAGTTAGATCCTGGGTACCACGTCAGCTTTCCATGTTAGCTGCCACCGTGTCACACGACACGTCAGATCTCCACGTCAGCTGCACACGTGTCACATGCCATGTCAGCTGTGGCGTTTACGTGCCACGTGGACTTACTACTATTTTACGTAATGCAACATCACTGTATTATGGAATGCGACACCATTATCTTGAAACACGACATCAGGAAAAAAGCAAATGCAACAGTAAAAGAAGGCAAATACAACGCTTTAATTATAAATTTTGCAATATCAGTTTTTTACATAGAAGAAACACATCCGTTACATTCATCATCACATTCAAACCTTCAATACATACCGCCTTCAATACATCCGATCAAATATATAACACATACGATCAAATACATAATTTAAAAGTAGTAAAAGTGCCAACACATACCACCTTCAATACAAGTGCCAATAAATACGATTATTGTGCATTCTACAAAGTAGCAATGCCATGAACCAGAAACTGTATCTCTATGTCATTTCAGGTCCTCCACTTGCCGGCTGTATCTCCCCTCGTCATTTCAGATCCTGCAATTTGAATTTACAAGTTATTAATTTGATAAGTGCATATGTGCTGTGTGCATGCATCTGTGCATTTGGCCATCTAATTAACTTATAAATCTTAGTGAGTTACGCACACAATTATAACAGTTGACCAATCAGCATTGGTCACTACGTGCCACCTCATCAGAAATAGAATTGAGTATGCTTCGTCTTCTGTGCAAGCATTTCCCGTTCACATATCTGCCTGACACCATCCATTGGGTCCCTCGCACATCCTTTCCAGCGTCAGAACATCATCTCCTCCATATCCCCTAAACCCCAATCTTCAAAATTTTAAAAAGAAACAAAAACAATGGACTCGTCTCTTTACATCACAGCCACTGTTATTAAGGGACATTGGAATTTTGAAGCTGTGCAAGACGTTCTTAAGGTGGCTCTCAATCATAATTCGTGGCCTATACGGGTAATACCCAACAACTCTTTTCTAGTATCATGCCCATCGTACATAATTCGTGATCATGCCCTAATGTTGAAAGTTTTTACAAAACCTGGTGGTGCTATTTACCTGCAATCATGGTCTGATGAAGAATTTGAGCCCTCACCAGCGTTAGAAGTGGAATCATGGGCTAAAGTTGATGGCTTTCCCGAGTTCCTAAAGAGTAATGTTCCTGCTGTTGAAGAAGTAATGAAGCCAATGGGACGTGTGCTTGCAATTGACGACTGTTACTGGTCTCAGTATGACCATACATCTTTCTACCTGAAAATGCAATTTTATGAAGGCATTGGCAATATAAATACTTTTGCTGCTCAAATCAATAACAAGGTTTACTTCATTAAGGTTCAGCGCTGTACCCATGCTCATCCTGGGACAAGGCCTGAACTTCTTTTTGTGAGCAATAGGGAGGAAGAGGTGGTTCCATGTTTGCATCATTACGGATGGGAATGGGAAATGGATTCAGATGAAAGATTTAATGCAAAATACAAGAAGCTGCTGAGCTACCCCCTTGCCAAGCTTATTTCCGGAAGCCGCCCATGACATACATGTTGATAACCAAGCCCCAATGAACCAGAGGAATGATCAGTGGGTAGATATAGAAGTTGATCAGGAATTTGACTGGCCAAACTACCTCACCCCTTGTCCTGATGCTGCGGGTCAATCACATGCGGCTGCTCACTTCGGACCAGCTCTCCCACAGCCGCAAAGCCCTAACGAATCAGTTGGAAGTTCCGCTGCCCCGCAACCCTGATCTGGTATGAATTGATGCTACTATAATTTCATTTTTTGGATGTGTATATATTAAGTTAACTTTATGATACTTTTGGATGTGGATGTGTATGTTATTTTTTGGATGTGTATGGTATGAACTGATCAATGCTGCCTTATTATACTTGTGCGTGTGTATATACTTGTGCGTGTATGGTATGAACTGATCGATGTTGCCTTATGATACTTGTGCGTGTGTGTATACTTGTGCGTGTATGGTATGAACTAATGTGTATTGTATGGACTGATGCTGCCTTATAATACTTGTGCGTGCGTGTTAGATACGGGTATTTGTATCACAAAACCGCATTGCAACACATGTATTTGTATCACAAAAGCTCAAGCATACAGTTGTATGTCATTTTTTGGATGTGTATGATATGAACTGATGCAAAACTGAGCATATGTTTCCAAAATCGAAACATTGAAATTGGTAGTTTCCAAAATCAAGTGGAAAATACCTGTGCGTGTTATAAGATACGGGTGAACGACTCGTCCGGATCGGGAAATTGTTAGCCTCAAGCACACCGCAGTGCAAACACACCGCATTACTACACATGTATATGTATCACAAAACCTCAAGCATACAATTATATGTCAGTGTAAATGAACGCAAAGTGCAAATCACTTTCGACTGTACAGTCCCCATTCCTTAACTAGCTCGATCTCTATAATAAACCAATGTCTTTTTCATGCCAATAGCCCGGTTCTCATGGTTTATTGCTGGGTACAATTTTCGAATAAACCTCAGCATAATCCCAAATCCCAAATCAATGGTCAAAGCACAACTAATTACTCATAATCTAATATTTCATCGACTAATCACTCATAAGCGAACGGGTTTCCCTAAGTTTGGGATGTCCAAGCAACTAATTACTCATAAGCGAATGGGTTTTCCAAAGTGTAACAAATGAACTACTTACTAATTACTCATAATCCAATCTATAATAAGCGTAACTAATTCGCAGTGCTATACAAACTAAACCTGAGTGAAAAAACTGGCGATGTCAATGCCCTGAGCAATCAAAGCTAGAAAGCATTTCAAAGCTTCAACCTTTTCAGAATAAAATTTGCTGTCGAGGAGAGGAGTGATACTGACGTGAATTTAGGTTTAAATTTTTGTCAATAGTAAAAAGGGGGAAAACGATTAGATGATAGAGAAGAAAACAATTTCATGAAGGGAGAAGATCGCGCCAAAATTTCGTCAAAATAATGCAATGACGTGGCTGTCAATGATTGGATGATGGCTATCGTTAAGATCATCAGACCAACAGATGGTTTGAACCGTTGGATTAATCTTGCATCTACAGTTGGGGTTTTAATATATTGATAAGGCGGATCGCTGAGCTGGATTATATATATGTAATGCTACGCTTTTAACTGGTGTTGCACGTCAAAACACTAGAATTCCCACCGCAACAGTGCATTCACATATAATGCAACAACATATGAATATTGTTGCAGAAGATCAAAGAAAGCATAGCTTTCGCCACACTTTTCATGCAACGCACACAAATTAGTGTCGAATATGCCCACTTTCGTAGTAGTGAACCCACATAGATATTTTTAAATCTATGGGAACTTGCTGTGTGATTCCAAAGGTGATCCAAAAATAACACATAATCTACACAATAACCAATCATAGCAACCATCCTCCAAACATGCATCAAAAATCTATAATTCATTTAGATAACAATTAACGATATATGAATATTTTCTTAAAGATTTATGCAAGCTATTTTAACATTTCAAAAGACATCAAAAAACTTGCCAAATGAATCTAGTCATGAGTGAGGGGAAAAGTCACCTTCCTTGGTTTCAGAAGGTGGTAAGCTATGGCAAGAATGTGGATATGTACACTTAAACACTCGGATATGACTCCAGCTCGAATTCAACCCATGTTTCATCATCTCCATCAACTTTTTCTTGTTGCACATTGCACCTATGACCTCATAATTAGCCATAATGCAACCACTATCAAGTTCAAACACCCAAACTTCATTGCTTGTGGCATCTCCTTGACCATTATGTAGCGACCCAAATTTCAGTACCCTTTGAGTTGACCAATACAACACAAAACCAACCCAAAGTTCACTAGAAATCCATATGCCAAAGAAAGAAATTAGAGGTGAGAAGAGATAAGAAAGAAAAGAATAAAATAAAAGAAGAAGGAGAACACAAACACAACATCAGCGCAGACACAAATCTTACAACATAATTAATAAAATATATTATACAACATAAATTTTGAAATACAAATCTGTACTGTGTGCACATACTGTTATCCTTGCTAAAGCACTGGATCTGCCTCAATCATATGGGTCGGGCAATATCAACGGACCGGGTCGGTCAGCGCAGAAGTATCGGTTCGGTCAGACTGCTCAGAGGCATTGTGTCGGTCCATTTCATCCAGAGTGGATCAGGTTGGTCATTAAAAAGGATTGGGTCGGTCAGTACCAAAGGATCGGGTTGGTCAGTACCAATTGTGACTACCCCCAAAACCCGTACTGATGGTGTTAAGGGTAATCTTTGGAATATAACACATAAACAGATAATAGCAGAAACAAAAATAAATAAATACACCAAATAATGAACAAATAATACACTGGATAAACGAAATCATCAGAGTTACACAGTATACCGGATCATACTTAGTACAAATACAGTTCAGCTATACATAAATGTCTACAGCGGAAAACAAACATAATATGTACAATAGGAGCTGAACAGCATAAAAAGAGATAAATGAAGAATCCATCTTCAGCTCCAGCTATCCAGAAAGAGCCTGCTAAAACCTGAATACAAGGCTGCCCGTGTAGAAAAAAGGGCACCCGAGTTTGCAAGTGAAACAAACTACGAGTCAGTCATGAGACTGGTATGAGAAATCTACTTAACACATCATACAATTGGCTAATCACAAGACCACGTCACTTTCGCGGAACGGGTTTACTCCATTGGATTGCCAGTGCTTTAAAACAAATAATTCTTTTAAACATTGCAATGCCTTTTATAAAAATGAAGCCATTATAAGACTCAGTTCCCATCACACAATGCAACGCAAACCGGAGGATAGAGTTTTTTCCTTATAACGGCCAAAATATGCTTGATACGAATAAAACAAAAGCATTTGATATTATTACTAGTGTTTATATGTTTCAGAAACAATTTCGAATCATAAGTATCAATAATAGACGGCATTAATGCCCCATACCACTATGTCGCCATATATAAGTATACAATCAAAATCGCACAGTCACGTATTTGGAAATTGGATTTCCGTCATGAACCAAGGCAAAAGATAGTCCCTACCGACTTTGAGACGCTCTAGCCCGTGTCTTAGGAACAACCGCAACTGCCCCTTGGATTGTCAGGGCCCGTCCACCGATGTGGATTATTATGCCTGAACATTGCGTTTCCCCGCCCTTTGGGGCGTTAATGAGCCAACGAATGACTCCATCGGTCCCGGATCGACCGATATAACCGAGGCGCCTCGCGACAGCAACAACCACATAAGTCAAATTCGTCAGGGCGTGTAAAACCACTGACGCCACTTCTAACTAGAAGGAAATGCATGCCCTCCCTGATGTCCTCTCCCGTTTCCGGTTCATACCGGGGTGTGAGGTTCGCGAATTCACGTTATACACAAAGCTACGCCACACAGGCGGTGCTTTGATCATCAACCACAAGACTTTTGCTTTTCAACAGAAGCCCTGATCACTGCATCTTAGCATGCCACAGATGCAATTTACACCATGCAACTGATGGCTATCAATCACACAGAATAAATTCCAATCTTAGACACACAGTTCATTTACAAGTCCGTCCTGGGTCTGAATGAAACCGGAGGCACTATATACCTCGCAAACCCATCGATCTTCACGTACGTCTGGACGGTCACAACTCATTATCCATATTTCGGGATGCCTCCCAATCAGGACATCAGTTACCATCCAAACGAGGTGAAAATCTCCGATCTTTGACCACCGTCTTCATCTTCGATTTCTTATTGTCGATTCAGTTATTCAGAATGGGATAAACCCGGTCTTTCTGAGCAACTCGCGTAGATAATAAACAAGTGCTACACAAACACCACATACGCATCATTTCAATTCATTAGTCACTAACCGTAAATCAGTAAGAGAACGATTTCCCAAATATTAACCCTGAAGGCCGAAACCAACATCAGAGCAAAATAAGGAAACCATTCGACTTAGCCAACCTTCAGTTAGTTTCTAAATTTTACATCCATATCGTTTATAATATTTTACGATGATTTATCGCTATTTTTATTTATTTTAAAATAGCCAATTTATTCAAAACGACGCTTCGGGCCATAACGCGGCCGTGGCGCTGTTTTTCTTCAGATTTGATTTACACATATATGAAAATCTAACCGTTGGATCTTCACAAAATTTACATCATTAGAAAGATCTTTTCAAAACGAATCCAACGGTTCCAATTTCGGGAAAATCCGACGGTCAGATCTCCCGGTATAATCGTTTGAAGTTTCGATTTCAAAATACGAACTGCAGCGTCGTTATTCGATTTAATTTAATCATATATATATATATATATACGATTCTGGCGCTGTTTTTCTTCAGATTTGAATTAAACATTCCAGACAATCCAACCGTTGGATCTTTACAAAGTTGGTGTCGTTGGAAAGATATTTCCAAAGCGAACCCAACAGTTGCGGTTTTGGGAAAATCCGATGGTCGGATCTCCCGCACTAATCGTTTGAAATCACAGTTTCAAAATACGAACTACAGCTTCGTTATTCGATATATTTCAATTCTATATATATATATATATATATATATATCGATTCTTCGATTTCAAAGCTATATTCTTTTCATACCTTTGATAAAAATGTTATTTTTATCAAACTAACTTCTATTTCAACACTTCACTATTTTTAGCAATTCATGTATATAATAAAGATATGATTTTTATTGTTAAACAATTTATTTCAAAACACGACTATTTTATATAGTTCATATAGATGGTAAAAATATGATTTTATTATAAAACAATTTCTTTCAAAACATGGCTATTTTATAAAGTTCATATAGATGATAAAAATATGATTTTTATTATAAACCAATTTATTTCAAAACACGAATACCATTCAACACATGAATTTCCATTCAACGAATGAATTTCAATTCAACACATGAAGGTTTTCTATAGTTTATGTATATAGATAAAAAGGTGATTTTTATATTAAAACACGAATACCATTCAACACATGAATTTCTATTCAACGAATGAATTTCAATTCAACACACGAATATTTTCTATAGTTTATATATATAGATAAAAAGGTGATTTTTATTGCAAAACAATTTATTTCAAAACATGAATGTCGTTCAATAGATGAATTTCTATACAGCACACGAATATAGTTTCAACACATGCAAATAATTCTAACACATGAATATTATTCAAAATTTCGGCAGCATAACGACAGGGTAGTTAAAACCGGGGTCGTCCCTAGTACGGCTCCTCGCTCTACCTTAAAGCCTCGCAGCTTTTGACAATGGGGAATCATGCATCTAGTTCGCACGCAGGCGGCATGTATATATTTTTCATTTCCACAAACTAATCCTATGTGGTTTCAACCAAATAATTCTCAACCACAAACGGGTATTTTTCAACCACCATCAATCAATTTCAACCACAAACAATTCTAATCAACCATTCGCTATCAACAAATTTTCACACCAATCACAACCAATAAATATCGTCCATGGTTTGTGGACGAGGGGCGTGTATATATATATATATATATATATATATATATATATAAGCATTTCACTTCTATTTACATATATAATTTTTTTTACAACGCATATATAACTTATACATCGAACGTACAACCTATACAACGCTTATACATGAGGTGTACAACGCTTATACAAGTCATACATCGACTATATAATTTATACATCGTCGTTTTCCATATCGTTTATAAATTAGAAATCTCACATTGGGTTCCACTCCACCAAAAATAGCAGAAGGCTCAGAAAAATATGCGGTCTCTTCTAGAATGTAGAAGACGTCCACACGAGTCCATTGTCTCTTGTTTCACTGAATTTCGTCAAGAAACGAAAAAGATATGATTTTTACAATGAAAACAAAAACGGTAGCGCTTAGAAGTGCTATAATATAGTTTATTAAAAAAACAGTCGTACCTCAGCAGTTTGGTTCGAAACTAGGTTTTTGATTTTTGCGAAATCCGTGTAGCTATATGTCGATCGACCTTCGCAGTGTCGAAGGGGGAGGAGAGGCGCCCACATCGACCTTGATGGGGCCCCACTGGTGGTAGGAAGAACTCGCGGCGGCGCTCTGAACGGCGAAAGTTTGGAGGCTTCAATCTTGAGAAATACACAACGAAAAAATCCAAACTATATATGGAATTGAAGGTGGTGAGGAGCACTACAAAATTCTCCAAAGGGGCATGGGTTTTTATTGAGCGGATTAGAAGAAATCGAGGAGAGAAGGGAGGAAGAGGGTTCTGCCTTTAATCGACTGTCGGGGAGAGAGAAAAGGAATTTTCTGACAATGAGATTTTTTTATTTTATTTTATAATTTTTTTTCTCGAAAATACCCCTCTTCACATACTAACACCAATCCAAACCCAACGACTATCGTCCCTAGCGTTTTACCCCCATTCCGAACACAATGGGACATGTTTCGAAGGCCCATTCGAATGTTTCAGTCAGTTTTCCTTCAATTTAAAATATATAACATTCAATATTCAATTTTGAACGTACATTTCAATTTGCCAGGGCCACAAACTGATTCGAAAAATTCCAGAAAAATAAATATAGCTATGTTTTGATGATACGGTCCCAACAAAACTAGTTTCGTCGAATTCTGAGACCGTTTGCAAAAAGGCTCATTTCTAGTCGATCCAATTTAACTATAATTGACAAAAACATTTTCCTTTGCCACGCTCACATAGTAGCTTCAAAAATTATGAAATTTTAAACCTAGCAATAATTTGACATCCCGGATCCAACAAAAGTGGTTTCATCGAATTCCGAGGTCGTTTGCAAAATGTCTATTTTCACGGGCTATATAATTTCTACAGCGACCTTTCTGAAAATTCATTTGGCCATAAATTTTGCTTCCTACTATGAAACTTCGATTTTTCAAATTCGTTAGAAAGACATTCACAAACAGATTTAAATATTTTCAGTTTCACTCAAATCCGTTTTGTCTTGCACCCGGAACAGTCAGTCAAAGTTTGAATTCAAATTTTGAAACTGCAGCGCCATTTCAGGCCTTGTTTATAATTAGAATTAATTATATTCGTTTTCAAATGTCGATTCAAACTTACTTTTCATCGTTATTATTTAAAATATTTATTTTAAATAATTAAAATCCACTAAAATAGCCAATTTAAAATTTTTAAATTGGTTTAGATTTTCCGGGTCGTTACACCAATGGACCGGGTCGGTCAATTGCGACACATCGGGTCGGTCGCTCAGTACAGAAGCACCGGGTCGGGTCGGTCAGTATTAACTTACCGGGTCGGCTATAATGAAAATGCACCGGGTCGGCCATAATGAAAATGCACCTGGTCGGTCATCAATATGGATCGACCTCAGCAAATATGGATTGGCTAAGTATCGGATCAGCCTAGTCTCAAACCATTGGGTCGGTCCGTTCAGAATGGACCGGGTCGGTATCAACTGCATCGGCCTTAAGTGAAATAATACAAAGTGAATTGATCATTATAATGTCATGCCAGCACAAGGAAATTTATGAAGTAAAATGCACACATGTTAATGCACAAAGCACCTTCATTGCATGAGGACGGCTTCAAAGAAAACCAATGGATCGGTTTCATTGCATGAAGTAGTGAATCGGTCTCGAAAGTTACACACGTGATGGACATAATATATATCAAAGCGGAAGTGTATAACACATTTAAAATTTTGTTCATGAAGGGCATGTTTCCTTCCAAGTGAGAAAGACACATCAACATTTCTGGGAGCATGTTTATTAATGCAACTCATAAAATGAAGCATACATAAGTTCGCATGTAAACAGTAATACATGGAATGATGCAAGAACAAGATAGTAATGGTGTGAAAAATAGCACCTGTACATATGAAGCTTCTCCAATGATGGTTCGGTCTGGTTGTACAAGGAAGACACGTGGATCGGTCTAATGTAAAAGGCGAAGGTATGATTGCCAAACTGGGTCGGTGCGTTGCATGAAACCGGATCAGTACACTTCAAATGAAAACGAATTAGGACAATAAAAAGCATATTTGGACCGGTCCTATGTTATGCTAGACCGGATCGGGGCATTTGAGTATGACGCAGTGCTTTATCATATACTGGGTTTGTCCCATTTAAACAAAACGGATTAGTGCTTTGTCGTAAAATGGATCTGCATTGTTTAATCAACTGGATCGGTGCATTTATTTTGGATCGGTAAAGTACAAAGAGTGGTAGCAGAACTGTAAATATGGGATGCGCCAGCGGTACACAACTGTAATGTGGACCAGTGACATTTCTGTAAATAAGCTTTAGCCCGATCTAAGTTTACGCCCGATCCAAACTCTGCACACCAATATTACGATACTGCCATTACCCTCAAACTTCTTCTATAAATAGCCCCTTGCTCCACAATTCAAGGGACCAATTCCACTACCCCGAAGGGTTTCCAAAATCATTCCTCGACCATTCTAAAGCTTCTAAAAACTTCATTAATGGTCGTCAAACTTCTCTCCTTCTTCCTCCTACATGGAATGGATCTCATCTTTTCCGAGCACCATTAATTCACACTTCGTTCTACTCCGAGTGATCTCCAACCGCCATAACTCCTCTTCAATGCACGGATCTAAAATTATTTTCATGTTGGAACCAAGGAAAAGTTCATAATTACACAATACAATCCATTCCTTCTCGAATCTAAGTGAGATCTAAAGCAGAAAGAGAGCAAAAAGTGGAGAATTATCACAAAAGTGGTCAAGTGTAATTAGTGCAATGTATGAGATTATAAAATTTGTAATTCTCTCCATAATGATGAAAAGTGATTGAAAAGTGGACGTAGATTCACATTGAATCGAACCACTATAAAAATCCCATGTCCTTTAATTGTTTTTCTACGTTTATTTTGTGATTGTGGCCCTTTTAATTTCTAACCATAAATGGTGAAGTGTGATTTCACACCATTGGTGTTTGAGTCATTTTTGATCCAAACATTTGGCGCCCACCATGGGGCCGCGTTCGCATCTCCTTCCTCCGCACTTTTCTCAAATTTAAAAGCCTTGCATTAAAGCTCTAAACCGCCTCTTTCTCCGAAAATTATGGTGAAATCTAAGAAGACCATAAGTAAAGGCGTCCGAAATGCCGCTAATGAGACTACGCCGCTTATAAACCGTTTCGACATTGGTGAAAACTCGATAAGTGGAGTCGGTGTGACTAGAAATGAATTAAAAGCCGCTATTGCCAACGTAAACAACCGAATGGATGC
This sequence comes from Allium sativum, assembly GCA_030737875.1. NCBI lineage: Eukaryota > Viridiplantae > Streptophyta > Magnoliopsida > Asparagales > Amaryllidaceae > Allium > Allium sativum. The sequence continues at coordinate 4,180,437 of CM060914.1, read as the reverse complement.
CTCTACTAAAGCGATGATGAAGAAACTTGATGCCATCCTTAATGCTCAACTAAATCAAGCCCCTCCGAAAGTCCATGTTAATCTCAAAAAGAATGATAAATCGCCCGCTTCCGACCATAACCGCAACGACAACATGTAAGACGATTGTGATTCGGCAAGTGACAGGGACGAAGCTAATACCGAAGAATTGAGATCAAAAGCTAAAAACCATTCCGAAGTGAATGCTCGAAAGGTCACTAATCCTGTCACCCGGGCACCTTCTCATCGAGAAGGCGAAGGACCAAAACTCTCTAATCAAGATCACATGCCTAGACGGACATTTGGTAAAGAGCTCAGCTTCACAGAGCGCCATAACACTAAAGAATACATCTCGAACATGCTAGAACGAGTCATGAAAAGGAATCAAGCTAACAAAGATGATGAAAGAGAATGAGACTTCTCACCCGATAGGACTCCGTTCACTGAAAAAATCCTTGAAGAAGAATGTCCAAAGAAATTTAATCCATCGACTTTGCCTCCGTACAACGGTCTAGTTGATCCCAACTACTTCCTATTCAAATTCGAGTGGCATATGAGTGCAACCAAGGCAACTGATGAGATGAGATGCACGTATTTTCCTCTCTACTTAGAGGGTGCTTCATCATTATGGTTCACAAAGCTGCCACCCAAATCCATCGATCGATTCTCTAACCTAACCAAAAAGTTCAAGGAGCAGTTCCGCTTATATGCTACCAAAGCCAAGGATGTTATTACGCTCTCAGCAATGAAGCAGAAACTAGGGGAAAGTGTCAAAGCCTTTCTTAGTCGATTCAATATTGTCTTGTCTTAAGTAAGGAATCCGGAACCACGCATAGTTCTCATGGCTCTACTTGATGCTATAGACAAAACGAGCGAATTCAGAAGATGGATAAAGATGAAGGAACCGACTACGCTTGACAAGTTCTGTAAGAAAGCGGAAGAGTACATGAGAGTGAGCCCAAAACCTCTTCAGATCATTGGTGGTAACCAAATCCTGAAAGCTCCAAAAACTGCAGCTATTCAACTTAATCGGAAGAATACTCAGGGCAAGAGGCGAGCTAACGACGGAAATGACAACAAAGCTAATAAAAATTTCTGTCCTCTTGGCTCGTCTGGTTTAACACCTCTGAATGACACTCTTGAGAACATTTACCTTGCCACAAAGGATGCAGAAGATTACCCGGAGCCTCGGCCAATAAGAATGAATGACCATTTGACTAAATCTGGGAAGTTTTGTCGGTTTCATAATCAGCCAGACCATAACACCAACGAGTGCAGGCATCTGAGATCATAGATTGAAGAACTGATTAAGAAGAATCATCTGCAACAATATGTGAAGAATTCCCAAGATGCAAATCCTTCTGCAACTCCCCAGGGATAAGGGGCATCAAATGACTAATCCGGCCCAAGCAACGTAGCTTCTGCTCAAGCTATTCCAAGACTGGTAATCAACTGATGACCATTGATGATGATCTAATATGTACAACCCAGAATAAGCGATCACTATCGCATTTACCTTACTTCCTGCATTACTTTACTCTTCGCTATGTTATACTTTCTTGTAAATAGTCTGTAATGATTTACATGCGTTTTACTAAGCAATACCTCTGTGAAAGAAATATTACCTACCTGTATAAATCTCTGACTTGCCAAATTTACACGAAAATTTGCTAACAGACGATTCCTTATTACAGGCTATCCAATGATCATCTTCTCTCTCAAGGCCTGACAAAGTGAGGCAATTCCAACAAACACCTGTTCAAGCATCAAGTGCTCTAACCATCGATATGCATAATGCAAAGATGGAAAGCACCACCTTCAAGAGTGAGAGGGAAGAGTTACCAAGAGTCAAACGGTGAAGAGTCCAACAAGCATATCCAAAATCAAGGCCATAAGTTGCGAGTTCCAAGGGGTCACAACCTCTCAGTCTGGCTGTGATTGCTTATCGTAGTTAAGCATATCCGACACGAGGACTGATGTTCACCTTCTGGAACAACGCCAAAATAAAGTCCTCCCATAGAGAGGAAAAATAAAGTCCCTCCATAGCAAGGGCAATAAAAAGTCCTCCCAAGAGAGGCAAAATAAAGTCCCTCCATAACAAGGGCAAAACAAAGTCCTCCCATAGAGAGGAAAAATAAAGTCCCTCCATAGCAAGGGCAAAACAAATTCCCTCCATAGCAAGGGAAAATTAAAGTCCTCCCATAGAGAGGCAAAACAAATTCCCTCCATAGTAAGGGAAAAATAAAGTCCTCCCATAGAGAGGCAAAACAAAGTCCCTTCATAGCAAGGGCAAAATAAAGTCCTCCCATAGCAGAGGCAAAATAAAAATAAGTCCTCCCATAGAAGAGGCAAGTCCCCAATGGTTCGCTGGAATCCGTAAGCGCAAAACGAAGCGGGGGAATTCACTATACATGAAACGAAGCGTGGGAGTTTGTAAGCGCGGCGATGCAACCCACCAAAGCTTCGCTGGAATTCATTGCGCGAAATGAAGCGCTGGAGTTCACTATAAGTGAAATGAAGCGTGAGAGTTCGTGGCACGAGGCAATGCAACCCTCACCACATGGATCGTTGGAGTTCGCACTGTAAAACGTTATGATGACCAAAAATCATTTCCATAGAGAAGGCAATCTCTCCATAGGAAAAACTAACAACGCTCAATGAACTCCATCATGTTGATTCAATCGACAAGAGGAGACAAAATGTTGGGCTAAAACAACCTCTTCAAAACACGGGGCATCCAACGGAGTCTCCAATGTCAAAACTGGTCTGCAAAGCAAACAAACACTGAGCTATAGAAAAAAATTCTTCCCATAATGAAGATTAACAATGACCTCCTAAGCCGGGACACCAATAATCACAAACTTCTCCAAAGAGAAGCAGAGAATAATCACAAATACATATTTCCCAAATGTGAAATATCGTACACCATCAAATAAGTTGTGAAAACAGTATTGTTTGAAATCCACAGTCGGCTTTAGTCGGTTATCTGGTTTTAAGCGTTAATGTGAATTCAAATTAGAATATTGTATTTATGCAAATAATTAACGATGAGCTATAAACCATCGAGTAAAGTAGTTCTCTATAGATACTTTATTCAATTCAAAGTAAAAATTTGTTATAAATCTGTTAGCCTACTTTGTGAACTAGGCAACACAAAGTCAAGAAACCAACCATTGAAGAGTATTTTAAGTTATAAGACTTCGGTTCGGATTGGAAGAAAACACCACAATTCAGATTGATAGCAGCATAATTGGTTCAGATCGGATAGAGTTCTCTGTTCGGATCGGATGTCTCTTACTGGATTAAATTGGCAAAGCTTATCTGATCGGATCGGAAGGCGAATAAATCTCAGATGGATCGGAAAGCCATCTGCTTGCCACGACGCTAGAGCGGAGCAGAGTATGTTAGAGAAGGAGAGACGTCCAAGCCACTCCGGTTCGGTTCGGGTATTCCGATCCGAACCCCCAACCTGCACGCTTCCGACCCGCACCCATGATCCAGGTTAATCTCCTATAAAATAGCCTGGAGAACCGGACCGGCTATGACTGTTTCCTACCCCTAACGTTCACCTCTTTGATGTGTTGTCAACCTGATAGTTCATCCGAACCCGAAGAGAATGCGATGGATGACACGTGGCCCGACCCGGACGAAGTCTCAAGCAAATTCACACCTATAAATACCCCACCTGGAGACAAAGAGAAGGATCTTTTTTCAGCACTTAAAGAATTCAATCACCTTCGACATCCGAACTCCATTACTCCCGGAAAATCCAAATCATCTTTTATTTCTTGTTTTAGTCAATTGAGTGAACAAAAGTGAGTTGTGAGTGAATCTTTCATTGTATTTGCAACTGAATTATTGAATATAGTAAAGAATAAGTGGACGTAGGCATTTGTTCGCCGAACCACTATAAATCTGGTGTGTTCATTTTTATTTTTATCTCGTTTTATCTTGTTTCAAATCAATTTGGGTGTTAGAACCACTTTTGGGTCTAACATTTTGGTGCTTTCACTGAGAATCCTCATCTAAATTCTTTATTTTCCGGGATCTCTTTCTACTTTTTGGACCGTTGAGTTCAAAGAAGTGAATCCTTAGGTTTCTCCGCTTTCTTACATTCGTTGAAGTAATTGTCAAAAACTCATGGCCAAAGGAAAAGGCAAGGAAGTTCAGTCTGTTCAAGGAAATGGAGCTGGCGAAGATCAGCAACATGCTGTTGTAACAAGGTCTCGGGGGCAGAGTTCAGCAGCAGGAAGAATCAATGCAGGAAATCCGAACCGACAGCAAGGGGAGAGTTCCGATCCGATCCGGGTAGGAGACTCTGAAGCAGTGCACTCCCCCAATCTGAACCGACCCGAGTTGCTCGCTGCACACCGATCCGACCAGGCACCCCAGCTCCGATCCGACCCGACTTCCTACCTCCGATCCGACCCGGTGCTTGGTGAAGCTGGAACATCTACTCGAGTCCCTACGAATGCTCCAATTCCAGCTGCCAGGGTTGGAGATCAGGTCAATCCATCTGCTCCCATCACTCAAGGAGATTTCTCGCGCTTGCTTGATATGCTTGAGAGCACGAGGGAAGCTATGAGAGTTCATGAGCGCACTAATCTCATGATGCAGGAAAATATGAGGCTCATGAGTCGGGAGATCAATGAGCTCCGCCGGCAGAGAACTCCATCACCGGTTCGTCACACACCCGTAGATCAATCTTCATCTTCCGAGGAAGAAAGGCCCCGTGAACGAAGGCCACTCGAACGACCTCAGAACGTGGAGCAGCTAACGTTTGGATCTTTGGGATCTCGCGAGGATATCGCACGAGCATTAGGAAACGATAGCCCCACTCGGGGGCAAAGACTCCAGTCCCCTCTTCCCGAGATCGACCGGGAACACAGGGAAAGGAATCGAGCATAGGCAGCTCGAAGAAGAAGGGCATCTCCTGAGCAAGAGCCCCGAAGGAACTCGGACACTAGGGCCAGGGAACCTGAGCAGCCCCTAACTAGTGCCGATGTGCAGGCAATGGTTCGCCGAATTATGTCCGAGAGCCGGAATTATACAAATGAAGACTATGGCATTGAGCGAAGCCATACTCCGTTCACTGACGATATCCTAGACTTCCAGTTTCCCCGACGCTTTAACTTGCCACAGATGGACAAATATAACGGAAGGACTGATCCAGGACAGCATTTGATGCGGTATTCGTGGCTCATGAATGCCGCTGCTGCCCCTGATGAAGTAAAGTGCAAAGCGTTCCCAATTTACCTAGAAGATGTGGCATTATTCTGGTTTACCCGACTTCCTCCTCGGTCAATTTCTAATTACAAAGAACTAAGCGAGCGTTTCATGAACCAGTTCCGACTACATGCCCGAAAGTCCAAGAGTGTTATTGAATTGTCGAGAATCAAACAGGCACCAGGAGAGTCTTTAAGGGCATATTTAGATCGTTTTAACCAAGCTGTAACTGAGGTCAGTGACCCGCATGAGCCCACTATTCTGATGGCATTGAAGGAAGGAGTTGATCCTGAATCTGAGTTTGGAGACTACCTTTCTGGGAAGACACCCCCCACAAGGGCGATATTCTACGAAAAAGCCGATATTTATCTGAGACGAGAGGAAGCCAGGGCAAACCGAAAAAGAAAGTCTGAGACAGCTTCAAAGGAGAATGTGCAGAGTAATATTGCCGTGAAGCAGTCTGGGGAAAGTTCTGGTAAGGTTGAAGTAAATGTAGGAAACAAGGGTGGAAACAGCAATACTGGAAATGGGGGAAACAACAACAACCGTAATTCGAACGGTAACAGGAGAAACAGAAATAGGGGAAGCGACCCTAACAAAAGGCCCCGATTCCAGAACTACGAGAACTACACACCATTGAATGACACCCTGGAAAATATTTACCTGGATACGTACAATGTGTTGCAGTACAAAAGACCGCCACCTCGTGATTCGACCGAGAAAGAAATGGCGACAGGGAAATTTTGCTTGTTTTACGGAACACATGGACATTCGACCAATGAATGTCGGCATTTGAGGGATGTAATTGAAAAGCTACTGCGTGAAGGAAAGTTGGATGAGTACAAGGTTGCCCCGAGGGACAGGGGGCAAGGAGAGCAGGCTCCAAAACAGATCCTACCTGCTCCTAAGCCTACCGCGCAACAGAAAGGTAAAGGGATTGTCATCAACTCCATAGTAGGCGGACCTCACCCGACAATCCGAAGTTTTAGGTCAATGGACCAATATGTGAATGCTGCCAAGCATCTAGATGTGAATGAAGGTGACGATTTGGAAGATGTCACCCCTATAAAACAACAAAAAACCATGTTCGATGACGTGGTATTTCGCAGCCGAGACAACACGGGGATACAATCTCCCACCAATGATCCGTTGGTTATTACTACCACTATTGGGCCGGCCTTGGTCCATAAGGTATTAGTAGACAACGGAAGTTCCGTTAATATTTTGTTCAAGAAGTCATTTGATCAGATGAAGCTTGAGCCCGAAGATCTGAAACCTTGTGAAGGATGGATTAGAGGCTTCAACGGAGCGACGACAGCTCCCATGGGATATATAGAGTTGCCCATGACCCTAGGGCAAGGAGATCGTAGAAGAGTGCGAATGCTTCAGTTCGTAGTATTGGACGTAGATTCGCCATATAACGCATTTTTAGGGAGACCTGCCCTCGCTGAATTTAGAGTTTGTATCGCCCCTTGGTGCTTGCTACTAAAGTTCCCAACCAAAGCCGGGACTGGAGTAATAAGAGGGGATCAGGTCTCTGGACGGGCCTGCTATGTGGCCGAACTGAAGATGTTGATGAAAGGAGTTAATGCTGAGAGTAAGGATGCCTCATCTCCCTCAAAGGGGGACTCGGCATAGCAATTAGAGAGATTGAACCCAAGGGAGTTGCCCAAAGGAACGCCTGAAGACCTGGATCCTAGAAAAGACGAGGAACCAGAGGCTAGGAATGCAACTCCTAATGAAGCGACAGTGGAAATTCCTGTTGATAAAGCTGATTCGACGAATGTTTTGAAGATTGGTTCCCAATTGGATCCACGTCGTGCTGAAGAGCTGACGGACTTCTTGAAGGCAAACTTAGATGTGTTCGCCTGGACCCATGCTGACATGTGTGGGATATCGCCTTCCATTATCAGTCACAAATTGAATGTAAATCCGAAGCATCCACCTGTAAAGCAAAAGAGACGCATGCTGGGCCCAGAGAGGTCGGCTGCTCTCAAAGAGGAAGTAGAGAAATTGAAGCAAAATGGATTTATTCGAGATTTGACTTATCCCGACTGGATATCGAATCCCGTCTTGGTAAAGAAGCCAAACGGAAAGTGGCGAACTTGTATTGACTTTTCAGATTTAAATAAGGCTTGCCCAAAGGATAGTTTCCCACTTCCCAGGATTGACCAGCTTGTAGACTCGACAGCAGGTCATGAACTTCTCTCTTTCATGGATGCATACTCTGGATACAATCAAATTCCTATGCATGTACCAGACCAAGAGCATACAAGTTTCATTACGAATTTGGGGCTATATTGTTATGTTGTAATGCCATTCGGATTAAAAAATGCTGGAGCTACTTATCAGCGGTTGGTAAATAGAATGTTTTATGATCAAATAGGAAAAACTATGGGTTTATGTGGATGATATGCTTGTTAAATCAAAGCAGTCTTCCAGTCATACGCAAGACTTAGCGGAAATGTTTGGTATCTTGCGAAGATACCGTATGAAATTGAATCCTTTAAAATGTTCATTTGGAGTGGCGTCGGGAAAGTTCCTTGGCTTCATTGTGAGTTCCCGAGGAATTGAGATCAACCCTAGCCAGATAGCGGCGATTAGAAATATCGAAGAACCAAGGAGAATTAAAGACGTCCAAAGTCTGGCAGGGAAGGTAGCGGCGCTGAGTAGATTCATCTCCAAAGCCACCGATAAATGTGTTCCGTTTTTTGATTTGATAAAAAGGGGAAAGAAGAACTTCCAGTGGACTCCCGATTGTGTCGAGGCCTTTCAAAATCTGTTAGAGCTGTTAGAGAAACCGCCAATCTTATCAAAGCCCGTAGATCACGAAGAACTATTTGTTTATCTAGCAGTCTCGGCTCATGCTGTCAGCACAGCCCTGGTTCGAGAAGAAGACAAAGTACAAAGGCCAGTATACTATGTGAGTAAGAAATTAGCAGCGGCAGAGCGCAACTACCCAAAAATCGAGAAGCTTGCTTACAGCCTCCTGATTGCATCTCGAAAGCTTCGTCACTACTTCCAAGCCCATCCAATAACCATATACACCGATCAGCCGTTAAGACAGGTGTTGCAGAGACCCGAAGCGTCGGGAAGGTTGATTAAATGGAACCTAGAACTAAGCCAGTTTGATTTGAATTTTCAACCACGAAAGTCAATCAGGGGGCAAGCTCTAGCAGACTTTATTGCGGAGTTCACCATTCCAGGGGAAGAAATAATCAATGACCGAGTGGTCAAATCCGAGGATAAGCTAGAGATGAATCCGTGGAAATTATATACAGATGGAGCTAAAAATGACCGAAGATCCGGAGTTGGAATTGTCCTAGTCACTCCCGAGGGACGGTCATTATATTACGCCCTGCGATTAGAATTTTCGGCAACAAACAATGACTCTGAGTATGAAGCCCTGATTGCCGGGCTGAAACTCGCTAAAGACCTCGGAGTAAAAACGATGGACATATTTTGTGACTCTAAGATTGTTGTTTGTCGAGTGCGAGAGGAATTCGCGGCTCGAGGACCTCGACTTGTCGCTTACCTCAAGAAAGTGAAAGATCTATTAAATAGCTTAGAGCGGTACAACATAACACATATTCCCAGAGTAGAAAACCAGAAAGCGGATAGACTAGCAAAATTGGCTAGTTCCGACAATCCAGAAGAGACTGAGATAATTCCAATTGAAACGTTGGAGTCGCCAAGCTTTGAGTCAATGGAAATTGAATTCGTTCTTGAAACGGAACCAGAGAAGGAGTCATGGATGACTCCAATCAAGAGTTTTCTTAAGAATGGGACACTCCCATCGAAGAAAAGTGAGAAAAGAGCTGTAGTTCGCAAAGCTGCCAGATATGTTATGCAAGACGATACTCTCTATAGACAAGGATTTTCTATGCCCCTGTTACGATGTATCGCACACGACGACATCAAGCGTGTACTGAGAGAAGTGCACGAAGGTGAGTGTGGAGATCATACAGGAGGTCAAACTTTAGCAAAGAAAATATTGCGGTACAGATACTTCTGGCCTACGATCAACAAAGATGCAGCTGATTATTCACGACGCTGCGATAAGTGCCAGAGATTCGCCAAAATCCCCAGGGCACCGTCAACCCAGCTTAAATCGATGGTGAGTCCTTGGCCATTTGCCACATGGGGGATCGATATCATTGGAGTTTTACCAATTGCTAAAGGAGGGGCTAAGTATGCCATAGTAGCCGTGGATTATTTCACAAAGTGGGTGGAAGCTGAGCCCTTGACTAAGATCACCACAAGAAAGGTGGTAAGTTTTGTGGTCAGAAATATTATATGCCGATTCGGGATCCCAAGGACGATTATTACTGACAACGGGACCCAGTTTGATAGCACTGAATTCAGAAATTTTTGCCAGAAATATAAGATAGACAAACGATATACTGCAGTTGCCTACCCACAATCGAATGGGCAAGTAGAGGCAATAAACAAGGTAATAAAATCCATCCTCAAGAAGCGATTAGAGCGTGCAAAGGCAAAATGGGTTGATGAATTGCCCCTAGCCTTGTGGGCATATCGAACAACGTTTAAAACGGCTACCGGTCATACCCCTTTCTCTCTCTCCTTTGGCTCAGAAGCAGTAATTCCAGTTGAATTGGAAGTTCCTTCCCACAGGGTGACGTATTATGACCCGATGACGAATCGGGCACTTTTACTTGAGTCTCTTGATGAAATCGAAGAGAAAAGGGACGAAGCAGACTTGCGTGCAGCAAGACATCGGCGTCAGATGGCACGCTATTATGACCAAAAAGTTCGCCTCAGAACTTTTGAACCAGGAGATTTGGTGCTAAAGAGAGTTTTTCCATCCCTTCCTCACTTCGGCTCAAAATGGGAAGGACCCTTTGTCATCCAACGGAAACTTGAAAAAGGAACCTTCAAGTTAACGACCGTAGATGGCGAAGAAGTTCCTCGAGCATGGAATGCCCAACACTTAATGCGATATTTGGATTAGAAATGCTATATTTTTTTGTTATTTTTACTGTGGATTCTGTAACAAGACATGCTTTGCCTTGGGAAAATCCGATGATATGAATAAAGGACTATAAAGTGGACGTAGGCTACGACTTAGCTGAACCACTATAAAAATATTGTGTGTTATTTACTTTTATGCATTTACATTCATTAGTTGTTCTGTTGTGATTATAAAATACAGGATAACCGAGAGCCTAAAAAAGGTTGAAAACAGTCTGGACATAAAAAGAAGCACAATGATTATTTGTGCAATAAGACGTAAAAGAATGAGAAAACGACATTCTAACTCTAACTCTCCAGAGAAAGAGAGAGAGTATAAAAGCGTCTCAGACTGAGCGCTGAAAAAGAAATTCTATTCCTAACTCTAACTCTCCAGAGAAAGAGAGAGAGTATAAAAGCGTCTCCGACTGAGCGCTGAGAAAGAGGTTCAACTCCGAACTCTAACTTTCCAGAGAGAAAGAGAGTATAAAGGCGTCTCCGACCGAGCGCCGAGAAAGAAATCTTTTCCCGTTGAACGACCGGGGAATAAACAAATGACTGAACTCGAACTCTAACTCTCAAGAGAATGAGAGAGAGTATAAAAGAAATGCCAGGAAAAACAACAGGTATTGATGACACAGGAAATGCTATCCCGTTAGAGAATCGGGAGCATTCAGATTGCATGGTTAAGCACTGAATAACTTATGGAGATTGACTGGGGACACATATACATACACATATCTCCCCTCTCCACAACTTTGTTTCATAACTGTAGATATGCATTTTTACATAAGTGCAGAACTGCTAACAAATAAACATTGCAAAAAGTGAATTATTTTTATTTACAAATGAATGAATTTGTACAGGGAAATAACTGAAAAAGAAAGTGCGGAAGCTGCTGGCGTAGCAGCACTTATTGGTTTACAAAGATGCTAAAAGAACACAGGAGAACCCACTATTTGGGTTTAGGATGAGCCTTCGATTTCTTGGCAGCTTTTTCCGCGTCCTTTGCTTCCTTCTCGGCTTCAGTCAAGATTCGCTTTGATTTCTTTTTCCCTGAAGATGTAGTACTGGAGCCAGCAGACTTCTTCCCGGAGGGCGGGGCACTAGAATCAAGAGAAGATTTTTTAGCAAGTTCTTTGGTGATAGATCTAGTTGAGAGCTTAACAACTAACCTTGAACCTGCATCCACAACTGCGAGGGGCTTAAGGACCTCAGGGTCTAATTCTTCAGCCTTTAATTGCAAGCGCTTGTCTTGATCGGCCTTCATGGCCGCCAAGGTAACGTCATCGGCGCTTTTTGACTCCCCGGTTATTGTAACCTCCGGTTCCTCATCATGCCCCTCGTCTCCTCCGTCGTCTTTTAAAGCTGCAATCATTTCTTCATCATGGGGAGTAGTGACCTTAGTTGGCTCACTTCTTTCCCCCAGGCCTGTTGAAGCAGCCTTGTCTTCCCCTTCTTTGACCCTATCAGCGGGCTTTGTCCCAGCGGTAGCTCCTTGAGCTACATCTGTCTTTGCGGATGATTCAACGCCTACAAAATGAGAAACATCGGTTATCAACTTAGGCGAGAGCAAAGGATTTCTCATCGAACGTTCAGTCATGTAGCCAAAGGTAGTAGTAGCCTTGACAAATTGAGGAGAAAAGATAGGGATACCTTCTGAAGACTTTTCAGCGGGGGTGACTACTACCTCTGGAGTTATTTCAGGAATGGGAGATAGCAAAGTTGTTCGGGGAATTCCCGGGTTTTCGGGATCATACCCTTCTACTTCAGGAGTTACAGGAGCAGAAGAAGAGGAACCAGCTTCAGGAATGGTTTTCTGTTTAGACTTCCGCCTCTCTTCTTCCATGGCCTCAGCAATTAGACGGCGCCCTTCAGCTAGGCGCTCCGGTTCGTCGTCTTTCAAGTATTTCTCCATCAGCTTATCCTCATCGAGATAATCGACCTTAAGTTCTTCTTTTTCCCACTCGACGATTTGATTCCACACTTGAACCAGAGTGGATGGATAGTCCTCGATCCAGGAAATGTTTCGACGACGAATAATGTGCGCGAAGAATTCTATTATTAGCTCGCCGAAGCCTTGAATCTCAACCTCCGCCTCAGATAATTGTTTGCGGGTTTCCTCCGCAGATTTAATAGCGCATTCCACATTGCCCTCAGCCAGAGCAGCCCTGTTTTCTGCCTCCAGCAACTTCGAAGCCAAGTCAGCATTCTTCTTTTCTAACTCAGCACTCCTTTTCGCTAACTCGGCGTTTTTCTGCTCAAGCTCAGCATAAGCAAGGCGTGTCTTAGCAGCCTCTGATTTGGCCTCGTCAGCTTGTTTCTTCAACTCAGAACGCTCCTGAGTGTGGGATTCAAGCAAATCATGATAGCGCTTTTGCATGTCCTCAAACTGTTGTTTGAAGTTAGAAGCGTTCTTCTGAGCGATAGCTAGTTGAGCTTGAGTATCTTCTAAATCTTTTCCTAAGGTTTTTAGGGCCTTAGCATCCTCCTCTGTAGTCTTTTGCATCGAGTCAGCATTTGTCATTAGAGTGCGGATGATTCTAGAAAGATTGCGGGAATACTTGAACATCTCGGTATATTGTTTTTCCACCAAATCGATTTTTGCCTTGGCCTCCTCTGCCCAATTAGAAGAAATAGGTTCAAGGGTAGGTAGGAAGGTCAGAGTCTCGAAGTAGTGCTCGGGAAATTGCTCTTTTAAATATGCCAGCCTTACTGCGGTTCCCGCATCTGGTGGAGGGGGAGCGAGGATTGTTAGTTCAGTGTCCCTTCCTGAAGAAGATTCTGTAGAACCCTTGTCTGTCCTAGGTCGTTTAGTAGCAGGGACTTTTTGCTTACTTCTGGACCCAGTTTCCTTTGGAGGAGTTTTCTCTCTACTCCGCTTTTCATGGGAGGAAGTGGAATCCCTAGATTGTGGCCTATCCTCCTCCCTACGACCTTGATAGCCCTTGTATTTCTCTTGCTCCGGTCGAACTGGTGAGCGGGAGCGTGAGAGTCGAGATCGATAGGAATCATAGGGTCTTCTTTCCTCCCTACCACGGTCATCCCGGCGATCATGCTCGGCATCCTGAGGAGGATTGGACATGCTGCGACGAAGCTTTCTTATATCATAATAGGACCGAGACATTGTACCTGCACGATAAAATAAGCGAAGTTTAGAATCAGTGGATTCATGGAGAAAGAAGTGCAATGAATGCTAATGCTGTGGTATAAAGTGCATCCTAAGTGGTGTGTGTGTCCCCCCAACCAACCCGAGTCTGAAGCTAGACTGGTGCGGGCAGGCTCTTTGGCCTTAGCAGGAGTAGTTTCTTCAGAAGAAGTGAAGACTAAAGGGTCCTTCCTGAAATCTTCTGAAGTGTATATAGTCTCGGGTAAGGGGAGATCCCCCAAACCCTGAAATATGTGCTCGTCGGTGCTAGGAACATCCCCTTCGGAAGCGCGAAGTGGCGACACTTGGGAAGACTTTGACTTATCTGGAGAAGTAGTTTCCTCGGGGGCAATATACCCTTCACGATGTTTTTTGGCCAGATTAGCCAGTTCGTCATCTTGTGTGGAAGAGGGAGAAGGTGAAGTTTGAAGAGGAGCTGCAGGAATTCCCGAGCCTTCTCCTAATTCTGGAACTGCTTCCACTGGAGGAATATATGCATAAGGGACCGTCCCATGACCGATGCTACGGAAGACGGATAGCAGCCCGTGAAAATGAAGGTACTCATCTTTAAGGACCTCGTCAATAGTCAGGAATTTTTGGTCACCATTGAGAAGACGGTGCATCCGATCAAAGAACACTTGGTCTGATATCTGTTTGGGATTGTCGACTGCAAACAAAAAAAAGGAAAACAGGTCAGAGTGATGATTCAAGTGTATAGAGTCCGGGTTCAGAAAATCAATGCTTTACTTGATTTTGTCCATCTCCTGGCGCATCCAGACTGTTGCTTTATATAGAACCACTCTAGTCTGGAATCTCCAGCTTTGCTGCTAAACGGCGTAGAGATTATCTTCCTCTTTGGGACCGACTCAAAGTAACAGAAAGAAGGGGTTTCTCTAGTCCGATGTTTGAAATTATAGAAGAAATGAACATCGTCGAACGTGAGCTCCACGCCTAGAATTTCACGATATGCTATGAATAAGGTATGCAGATAGGCATATGAATTGGGATGCAACTGCATGGGGGCAATCCGCATTTGTCTTAAGAAGTCAACGATGAAAGGCGAGAATGGAGGAATGGCGCCAACCATGCACATCAGTCGAGTAACCGTCATATATCCTTCTGGAGGGTTATGGGGACGGTCAGAACGTGAGGGCACTAAAGTGTCTCTCTTCATTATTCCATACTTCAAGCAAATTCTCACAAGTCGGTCGTTGTCAATTGTCGATTCTACGGAATCTGGAGGCGACTCCAATATAATGGCTGAGTCAAATTCGTCGGGTGCTCGATTGTCACCGATCCCTCCTTCCTCCTCAAAGCCCAGGGAAACTTCATTTTCTGAAGACATTTCATCGCTTTCCCGATGACCAACTCCGTAATCCGGACCCTCGCTGTCCCATTCTGGGTCAGATGAAGAAGATATATCCTCGAGAGTGGTTTTGTTGGAAGTTTCTGGAGCTTCTTTCCTCTCAGCTAGACGAGAAGAGCGTCTGGGCCTCATTGTCATGGAACTATTGAAGAAGCAATAGCACGGATTAGAGTAAATTATCCCGTGTCCCCCTTTTGTGTATGTGTGTGAACTAAAGTGTGTGCAGCAAATGTGGGAAATACAAGATAAAAGTACAGCGATGTAAGACGAAGCTTTAAAGAGAAGGTGATAGTCAGAGTTGTTCTTAATTCTCGTTTATGTTCACAAGGCACTATCCTAACTGTCCGCGAAGCATATACGTCTAGAATAAGTGTTAGTTGAATTAGTTGGGTAGTCTTTATGTGCCAAATTTGATGCGTTCGGTTCGGTTCAGATATGCATATGATGACTGGCTCAATACAAATACAGATAACAGTCGGTTCGGATGCCTCATTAAAGCAAGGTCAGTTCAAGACAAGGGAAGCAGCGGGTTCGGAAGCAGGACTGATCTGATCGGATCGGGTGATCCGATCCGAACCGAACCAGTATCGCTTAACCGGACCATTTACTTCAACCTCTTATCCCATTCACTTCTCCGACCCGAACCGACGTTTTCTTTCCTTCCTGTCTTTCTAAAGTATTAAACCCGAACCGATCCCCTATCCTTCTCCTTCCTCTCCGCTCCTTCGTCTTCTACCCGAACCAGCTCCAATTTGTCACCACGCTCCTCATCTTCTTCCTCTTTCCCCTCTACTCGCAAACAAATTTGTTCCATCGCCAAAGCTACCGTTGAGGACAAATATTTGCCCTCTCCAGCCTCGCAACGCCTCGAAGTGATGGCGGATCCACCAGTGACGACGTGGAGCTCGAGCAAAGCTCTGTGGCTAAACCATTCCAATCGACCGCAAATTGAAATCAAGTACGTTTACTACGAAGTTATTCGAGATTAAAAAGCTACCTATGTGCTTGATTTGAGAAATCTACAAGGAATGATTTCGGAATATTGGAGTTTTTAAAGTTTTCAATACTATGATTGGGAGCGGCAGCAAAAAAGAAGAAGGAAGGAATGAAGACGGTGGTGAGTTTATATAAGAGGTAATGTTGACTCCTCGTATTCATGTTCTTTCTCACCCGCTCGGACCGGAATGAAGGCCCAGAAGCACAACGCTCTTTGAAGGCCCAATGTCTAAGAGCTAAATCCACGAAAACGCTTCGGATCGGAATCCGAACCGAGTGGAAATTTCACACGTCAATTTAGCATCCGACTCGAATTGAAGAGAAGGAGAGTAAAGGAGGAGCATACCTGCAAGAAGCATTACATGGCGAGAAGAGTTCCCAAATTTGCTCAGAAATGAAGAAAATGTGCTCGGGTCGGACGCCGAACCGAATGGAAATCTGTGCATTACTCCTGACTGTTCCGATTCAAGGACTAGCAGTTAAAACGACATCAAAGCACGCTTCGTACAACAGAAGCATCCTTTGAGGGGGCAAAATGTTAGCCTACTTTGTGAACTAGGCAACACAAAGTCAAGAAACCAACCATTGAAGAGTATTTTAAGTTATAAGACTTCGGTTCGGATTGGAAGAAAACACCACAATTCAGATTGATAGCAGCATAATTGGTTCGGATCGTATAGAGTTCTCTGTTCGGATCGGATGTCTCTTACTGGATTAAATTGGCAAAGCTTATCTGATCGGATCGGAAGGCGAATAAATCTCAGATGGATCGGAAAGCCATCTGCTTGCCACGACGCTAGAGCGGAGCGGAGTATGTTAGAGAAGGAGAGACGTCCAAGCCACTTCGGTTCGGTTCGGGTATTCCGATCCGAACCCCCAACCTGTACGCTTCCGACCCGCACCCATGATCCAGGTTAATCTCCTATAAAATAGCCTGGAGAACCGGACCGGCTATGACTGTTTCCTACCCCTAACGTTCACCTCTTTGATGTGTTGTCAACCTGATAGTTCATCCGAACCCGAAGAGAATGCGATGGATGACACGTGGCCCGACCCGGATGAAGTCTCAAGCAAATTCACACCTATAAATACCCCACCTGGAGACAAAGAGAAGGATCTTTTTTCAGCACTTAAAGAATTCAATCACCTTCGACATCCGAACTCCATTACTCCCGGAAAATCCAAATCATCTTTTATTTCTTGTTTTAGTCAATTGAGTGAACAAAAGTGAGTTGTGAGTGAATCTTTCATTGTATTTGCAACTGAATTATTGAATATAGTAAAGAATAAGTGGACGTAGGCATTTGTTCGCCGAACCACTATAAATCTGGTGTGTTCATTTTTATTTTTATCTCGTTTTATCTTGTTTCAAATCAATTTGGGTGTTAGAACCACTTTTGGGTCTAACAAAATCATTTTTCATGATTAACTAATCCGCTATCGATATGGACAGTCAATGGTGAGTGTAAGTCCAAAATCGTGCAATCACTTGTTTTAATTACAGAACAGGTGACATGAAGCATATGAATTCAAAGAATAGTTCGTCATAGCAAGACAAAAAGCTATAACAAGATCTCAATGCAGAATATGTCAGCAGCAACGTTCATTTCGAAGCCCGCATTTCCCACAAACAAAAAATACAAGCTTCGAGGGGCAAATGTTAACCCTGCTAAAGCACTGGATTGGCCTCAATCATATAGGTCGGGCAATATCAACGGACCAAGTCGGTCAGGCAGAAGTATCGGTTCGGTCAGACTGCTCAGAGGCATCGGGTCGGTCCATTTCATCCAGAGCGGATCGGGTCGGTCATTAAAAAGGATCGGGTCGGTCAGTACCAAAGGATCGGGTCGGTCAGTACCAATGGACCGGGTCGGTCAGTACCAATGGACCGTGTCGGTCAGTTGTGACACATCGGGTCGGTTGCTCAGTACAAAAGCACCGGGTCGGGTCGGTCAGTATTAACGGACCGGGTCGGCCATAATGAAAATGCACCGAGTTGGTAACCAATATGGATCGACCTCAGCAAATATGGATCGGCCAAGTATCAGATCGGCCTAGTCTCAAAGCATCGGGTCGGTCCGTTCAGAATGGACCGGGTCGGTATCAACCGGATCGGCCTTAAGTGAAATAATACAAAGTGAATTGATAATTATAATGTCATGCCAACACAAGGAAATGTATGAAGTAAAATGCACACATGTGAATGCATGAAGCACCTTCATTGCATGGGGTCTGCTTCAAAGAAAACAAATGGACCGATTTCATTGCATGAAGTAGTGAATCGGTCCCGAAAGTTACACACGTGATGGACATAATATATATCAAATCGGAAGTGTATAACACATTTAAATTTTTGTTCATGAAGGGCATGTTTCCATGCAAGTGAGAAAGACACGTCAACATTTCTGGGAGCATGTTTATTAATGCAACTCATAAAATGAAGCAAACGGAAGTTCCCATATAAATAGTAATTCATAGAATAATGCAAGAACAAATTAGTAATGGTGTGAAAAATAGCACCTGTACATATGAAGCTTCTCCATTGATGGTTCGATCTGGTTGTACAAGGAAGACACATGGATCGGTCTAATGTAAAAGGCGAAGGCATGATTGCCAAACTAGGTCGGTGCGTTGCATGAAACCGGATTAGTACACTTCAAATGAAAATGGATCGGGACAATAAAAAGCATATTTGGATCGATCCTATGTTATGCTAGACCGGATCGAGGCATTTCAGTATGACGCAGTGCTTTATCATATACCGGGTCGGTCCTATTTGTACAAAACAGATTGGTACGTTGTCTTAAAATGGATCTGCATTGTTTAATAAACTGGGTCGGTGTATTTATTTTGGATCGATTAAGTACAAAGAGCGGTGGTAGAACTGTAAATATGGGATGCGCCAGCCGTACATAGCTGTAAAGTGGACCAGTGGCATTTCTGTAAATAAGCTTTAGCCTAATCTAAGTTTACGCCCGATCCAAACTTTGCACACCAATATTACGAGACTGCCATTGCCCTCAAACTTCTTCTATAAATAGCCCCTTGCTCCACAATTCAAGGGACCGATTCCACTATCCCGAAGGGTTGCCAAAATCATTCCTCGACCATTCTAAAGCTAATGTACGCTAAACTTCTCTCCTTCTTCCTCCTACATGGAATGGATCTCATCTTCTCCGAGCACCATTAATTCACACTCTGTTCTACTCCGAGTGATCTCCAACCGCCATAGCTCCTCTTCGATGCATGGATCTAAAATTATTTTCATGATGGAACCAAGGAACGGTTCATAATTACACAACCCACTCCGTTCCTTCTCGAATCTAAGTGTGGTCTAAAGCGAAAAGAGAGCAAAAAGTGGAGAATTATCACAAAAGTGGTCAAGTGTAATTAATGCGATGTATGAGATTATAAAATTTGTAATTCTCTCCATAATGATGAAAAGTGATTGAAAAGTGGATGTAGATTCACATTGAATCGAACCACTATAAAAATCTCGTGTCCTTTACTTGTTTATCTACGTTTATTTTGCAATTGTGGCCCTTTTAATTTCTAACCATAATTAGTGAAGTGTGATTTCACACCATTGGTGTTTGAGTCATTTTTGATCCAAACACATAACATTATTAGAGTACAACACATCACAATGGAAATAAACAGCAGCTATCTAATGTTGGAAGCCTCCTGCTTCAAGCTTCTCCAAGTGTATCCGTAAAACCCCGACTACTTGATAGCCCGTACAAATTTGGTCACCCAAGAGTTTAGGGTAAAACAAAATAAAAAATAAACTCTGGGTTGGTCATGGGACTAGTGTGAGTAAACTCCAACCACTTGGTTTAACTTCTAAAAATCCTTTTAAAAGAAAGGATTATCATAAGTCCAATCCACACATAAACATGGATATTTTACCTTACGATAACCCAAAATATTCTTTGTATCAACATTATTCTAATATTATAAAAGTGTCTAATCAAATAGCAATCTAGCGGAACACTTGCATCTCACTATCCACATACATAGTGTATAATCAAAAATCGCGAAATCTTATTGGGTAATGGATTTCCAACTATGATAAGGTATGGAACTGCCTTCCGATAGTGTATCTCTAGAGAGGAATATACTAGATCCAACGAGAACATCTTGAAATCCTCGCAACATAAGACCGACCACTCATTTCGTTTTAGTGTAATATATTATCACCAACGGTTGTGATCAGCAACCATTATCGAAGGCATACAGTAGCAATAGAATAAGAAGAAATTGAATTTTCTCTAGAGTGGATGATAATACACCTTAATGGGTGCGACCACATAGCCATGCTGCCTTCCTAATTTTTGTTATCTTTCCAGTTGATGAGGCCTGAGGCTACGCTCACCTTTATAACATCACATAATCATTCACTTTGAATGTCACATCGTCGGATCCATCAAATCACTAATTGATGTCCTCAAAAATACACTGGGTGTTAAGCTAAGAGAAGTTTCCTTCTTCACCACCAACTATGGTACGTTTGAAGAAATCAATGTATAGCGATCAACTGGAAATACTCCATCAGACATCCATCCATATACGTTATTCTGGGACTGGAAAAACTGAAGACACCATCCTATCAATCCATCTTAGGAACTTTCTATATAGGTAACACAACAACCCTTGCACTTTACTCTGTCTTCAATTATCTTCAGCATAATTTGATTTGCAACGCTTAAGCCCATACTAAGTGGTTTCAGATAATAAACATGTTCCTGGTCTCTCCAAATTGACAACGGAAATATAAAATAGGCCAAAACTTTGATAGCCGGTTATTTATCTATCAAAGGAAACATACATAAAACCAACGATCCTATTTTCAAATGGAAATTCTACTAATAAAGCATCAGTCAACACTAAGCGCTTTTAAATTAATCTCTTATTAATTTATCATTTCCTAATTTCTCGTTTTTCCGTTTCCCATATCTTTCCCCAGATATTCCTCCAAACTCGCTGGGCCTCTCATGATTCTTAGAAAACATTTCCATATATCATAAACTATTTATTTTCTATATCCAAGGAAAATTTTCTTATCACAGTTGGAAAACATTTCCATATATTAACAAATTCTTATTTTCTATATTTATAAAATATAAGTTATTATCACTAGAAAACATTTCCATATATTCACCTTTTTTAATTTCTTATCAACTAAATCATTTCATCTTCTATGCTTATAAAACATCTATGCCTATATTTGGAAAACATTCCAAAACTCATTTACTTGAATTAAAACAAATGTTGTATAGAACATTGTTATGACAACTCAACCCATTAATCACTCATTAACTAACCGCTTCTCTAACAATCCTCGCTGCCGAACCTTAAACATCCCTTAGTAAAAAATGAAGTCGATCTAGTTAGGGTATAATTACCTCTCAGACCTTAACTGAACAATATTCTGAAATGAACAAAGTTGACTAATCCGAACATCAAAAACATAGCTCACGCAACTCTCAGATTCAATTTAAGAATCCGCTTCTTTTCCAGAAATCATTGATAATGACAATAGTGTTATAATCCATGCTCCGAGATATAAAACTTAAAATATGACTTTTATTCATCAATTTAAATAATTAGTTAATTAAATCTTGGTTTGAAACAAAAAGTAAATAATACTTTCCTAAGTTCAATATAGATGAATTTCAATGTATAACTCTCTTTTGAACAATCGCTATTCATTTAACGTTCCGAACTTCAGAATAATTTCATCGTTACAAATCAACTCAACTCCTCTTATAACCATTTCCATTTTGCAAAACATTTGCTTTAAACTATTACTCACTTTAAAATGTGAGTATTATTTCTTTTATAGAAGTCTGGACTCGTTATATCAAATCAATTTGATTTTAATTGTAAACACTATTATAGGTTCAAATCCTGTCCTTTGAGCCACTTTATAAATTCATATTCATATTCCACTTTATTCATAAATCTCGTTTACAAGTCAACTTCTTGTTAATTATCTATCAAATTTATAACTTAATATTAACTTCATATTCGATTACAAAATATTGACTCAAAACCAAATATTAATTATCTTGTCAAGTTCCAAATTATATAATATATATAATTTCTAAAAACAAATTATTTCCATAAAATTCGACATAGTCGAATTCCAATTACAAAAGCTTATGGATTTATTTCAATTCCATTTACATTCCAAACATCAAAATAAATTTTATTGTTTCTTTTTGAAACGATTTCCAATTTCCCTTTAAATTCACTCTTGAATTTACATTCCCAAAAAATCCAATGGTAATTATTTAACTTCATTTATAAACATCATTTTTAAATTAAACTACTTGTTTTTTATTTTTAAAAACAATTTATTATTTTCTAACCCATTCGAAATTAAATTTCTATTTTGTAAAAGTAGTTTTTTCCTTTCCAAAACCCAAATTCGTTTTCCTTTCATTCAAATATATCTTTATGGTATTTAAATACCAATTATTTGAGGGGCAGTGCTATCCAAACATCCAACATAATTTTTTTTATCATAGACCATTTATTACATCATATATCAAAATATATGAAAACAAACAATAATAATTTTGAGGAATCCAGTTGGATCCCTCCAACCTGTTTTCCTGCATCCACAGATGTTAGACAACATAAATAATAACAATCTCGCTTCAAGGCAGGGTATCGCGGTATAGACGGTCATCCGCTATTATGTGGGGAGCATAGGGTCTCATTCGCTAAACTGTGCGGAAATATCTGTAACGACTTGAAATTTTGGAACTAATTTGAAATTTTGAAAATACGAGTTTTTAAGAAATTAAAATAACCATGCACGGTTCTGGATACATACACTCATTTTTAAATACAATTTCAAATAGTATAACGGTCAGATAAGTTATTTAAATTAGTTTTATCATCTTATCAGTTTAAGCAATTTTGGTCAGAAACACTATTCACCAAAATTATGAATTTTGAGATTTTAAGTTAAGAATTTGAATACAACTTTAGTCAAGACAAGGTTAGTGAACTTTTAAAATTAAGTTAGAAGTGAAAATTTAGAAATACAATATTTTAATGTTATATTTAAAGAACTGAAAAAGGACCATTATTGAAACAGTCTTGGAATTCGATGAAACCAATTTCATTGGACCCGCAACGTCAAAATATGGTAGGATTTAAAATTTCATAATTTTTGGAATTCATTTGTGAGCGTGCGTAATATAAACGTATGTTGAAAACTAGTTAAAATTTGGTAATAGCTAAAAATAAGGCCATTTTTCAAACAGTCTCTGAATTTGACGAGACCATGCTCGTTAGAACCATAATAGTGAAACGTAGTGAGATTTCAAATTTTCTAATTTTGGGAATTAGTATGTGGTCATATGACTAGAAACAAGTTAAGGTAGTATAATTAATTAAAGAAAGACCAAATCGCTTATACACAAATTCCCATTAGCCACCATAATTAGACACATCATGTACCCATCATGCACATGTCAATTTCTTCCTATTTCCCATTTTCCTTAGCACTAAGTGAATGTGACATCTCCTTTTTCTTTTTATTTCAATTTCATTTTCCTTACTTCTTCCTTAAACTTCTCCTTCTACCATTAAGCTTCTCTCCTCCTCAGCCAAACGCTCCCCACCACCACCTACCACTCCCTTCCCTTCCTACGTACCACCCACCAGCCTCCCTCCTCCTTACCCTCTAGTCGTGGGCACCTCTCTAGCTCCAAACACCTCTTTTTCCTTTTAATCTCATAAAGACACCTCCTTTCTTCCTAAAATCAAGCATACACCCCTTGAATCACCTCCCAGACCCCACCTACTGTAACACCCCGTATCTTCTGTGAACATAAAGTAACAAAACAAAGTATACTTAATTTTAAAATAAGAATTAAGGGAAATGGGTTGCGCCATTACGTTCGTCTCGGAATTCTGCTTGAGATAGAGTCCGAGCTTACGTAAATCGGACTCTGTATGAAGAAGTTATGACACTTAGAAGTTTCAACAATTTAAAATAAAAACCAGTCCGAATTCAAATTTTAAAGTTTCGAAATTCAAATTACACACCCGGGCTGAGCGGGAAATTTCCTGCCCAGGACCAAGGTCGACCAGAGGGTCGACCTAGGTAGAACAGGTCGACCTCCCCCCTTTTCCAGATCCGTGGACAGATTCGTTTTTCTGCATATAGACGCTCGTTCTGACCAGATTCGTTGCTCCTAAGCTATTTAAACGTCCCCAAACCTCACTTTCTCTCCACACAATTTCATTACGCCTTTACTCTGCCCTAGTTCATATTAAAATAAATCAATGGTGTCGCTACTCTGCTGAAACCAAAGCTAGAATAAGTGCTCCTTCTTCTTCCAATCTGAATAGGATTAAAAGAGAACAACTACAACTCTTTTTCTTTTAGAATCCAACCAAGCTAAGTATAGTTGTTTTCAGATATAAAATTTAATTATGATCTTGACATGGTTATAAATCTGAATTGGAGATTATCTTATTCTTGTTTATCGGATCTGTTTTTCTGTGTAGATCTATCTAATTCCTGTTTATCAGATCTGTTCTTCTGTGTTGATCTATCTTATTAATGCTACTGTAACTATTCTGTATCTCTTCCTTCCTTCTGTTCTATAGCTAGGCTACCACGAGCCTGAGCCAAATCTCATAAGAGATTGACGCACGAATGCTAAATTTGGGGAAAATAATGAATGATGCATAATTGGACATGACTGATTTAAGAAAAGGGTATATGTTGTAATTTAAGATTTAGATCTAGGCATACTATATATGACGGTTTATGATTTGGAAGAAGGAGAATTATTGTATGACAACATATGACTTGTAATTTAGGGACATAATGCATGTTATAATTCAAGATCTGATTTTGAGGACATAATACATGTTGTAATTTAAGATCTAGATTTGGGGTGTATTTTATGTGACGATCTATGACTTGGAAGAAAAGGATATGTGACCTAGACTTGAAAAACCTATATTATAATAGGGATAATTATAAATGTGAATACGCCTAATTCGAATTTTTGAATATTTGACATACGCGGTAATCAACGGCCATAATTTGGCATAATTTATATTGTGCATTATGATTTGGGTTTTTTAGAGAATATTCTGTACGATGCAAATTTAACTAAAATTTGGGACGTATGTTATATTGTGAATTATAACCATAATTTGGGCATGTAAAAATTAGGCTTAATTTTATGACTAGGCAAGGTATGTCAATGGAATTTTAAGGGATGATTAAATCTGTTAAATTGCCTAATCTGCTAAATCTGTTGAAACTGAATACGATAATTTGGGGTATGGAAATCTGTGGGCTCGATCTAAAATTGAGCAAAACACATTAATAGAAATTGGGTAATCTGCTGTAACTGGTAAAGAAGTTAATTGGTTGAATTGGCATAATTAGTCTGATATTGGCATAATCTATGAATGAATACTTTAGCTAAAAATGAGAATGCTGAGATACGAGGTTAGACTCTGTTTGCGGTAGAAGCCTGCCCGGACCCAACCGGCCTAACCAACAACCGCAAACTGTCAGTCTAATGTGAGATGTCGTAGGCATAAAAGATGCTTAGGCATGAGGTTAGGTTTGGCTTGTAGCAGAAGTCTGCCCGGAACCGCCCGGCACATCCAGCGGCCACAAGCTACCGACCTAATGTGAGAGGTCTGTGCATTAATAATTAATTAATGCAAATCTAGGATAAATATGATGCCTAAAACGTGTTGGGTGGATAAGGTTAAATCAACTGGACTGATGAATCTAATAAACCTGTTTCGTGAATATGTAGGCCCAATACAAAGTTAGATGAAATAATCTGTTAGTCTGTTAATCCGTACATCTGATCCGTTAGTCTAAAAACTTGTTAATCTGTATATCTGATCCGTTAGTCTGAAAACTTGTTAACCTGTATGTCTAATCTGAGAACTAGTTAATCTTGAACTTTGTACTTCTGAAATCTATAAGCAAGTTAATCTGAAATCTGTTAGTCTGGGGACACAAGGTTAGGAGGGGTAATTACTTGTGTCATCTGTTGTTTGGGACCCATATTAGTCAGTAACCCTTTCTGGTATCAAACTATGACCCAACATCAGGTAGGGGTCCAGGGTACGCTTATTGAACTAATTGTAAGAGGTTCACTCTGATAATGGCAAGGGGTGTTGATGGTGCATTCCAACCGGGTCATGTGCGTGCATGGGTCCGGTCTGCTCTGAGGATGTAAGACACCGTGACATCTGTAAATAGGTATGTGTCTATAGGTTGCTACTTTAGGGAGTGATACACCCTTCTGTGGGGCCGGCACAGGGTATTTATGTATTAGGGAGCCGATCGCTTGGGGTAGAATTTAGGGTACACTTAGTTCTGTCTGTTTCTGTTGGGGTACCGTCTGTTTCTGTTGGGGTGGTAACACCTGTCTGTTTCTGTGTGGTATCGTCTGTGCAATGGTAAAGGCCCATTACTAGTGTACACCTAATTCTAATATTCTGTTCCCGTAGGGATTATTCTGTTTTTGTCTCTTATTTCGTTCCTGCTTCTGTTTCTGTACGTCTGTCTCTGTTAGGGTGGTAAAGGCCCATTACTAGCATTCTGTTTCTGTACCGTCTGTCTATGTTCGGGTGGTAAAGGCCCATTACTAGCATTCTGTTTCTGAACGTCTGTCTCTGTTGGGGTGATAAAGGCCCATTTCTAGCATCATGTTTCTAAAGAGATCATTCTGTTTTCTGTTTAGACATTAGGACAACACTTAATTCTCTTATACTAGTATTAGTGCAGAGAAGTGAAAAGTAAGTAAGAAGCATAGCTTGGTCTAGGTTATTCTGTTCTGTTCCGTTCACCCTGTTTATACCTGTTATCTCTCATCCAGTTTTATTTTCATGTCATGATACTGTTATCTGTTTATATGATGAAAGTAACTAGACTCACCAGACTTATGTCTAACCTAGCTTGTTTCGCCTCTTTTCTTCCGCCCCCCTCTCCAGGTTCTCAGGGAGGAAATACGCAAGCTTAGTTCTGATATCTCTTTCTTCCAGCTTGAAGTTGAAGATGTATTTCTTGGCTTTGATTCTGCTTGTTTATGGCATTTTCTACTGAGGATTATGGCTTTAAAATTATGCACTCTAAAGGCTTTTGTACAAGACTAATATTTATGTACTTGATTTTTGGTATTGTGCTTTTGAAAGATGTAACCATACTTATTTCTGTTCCTGCTGTAATAAAGTTATAATTTTTTTCAAGTACTATTTTATGTATCTGTCTTGTAATATACTGTTTAGTTTACTTATAACATTCCACCGAAGTTAAGGCATTCCCTTCGTGAGTGACCTTAACGGAGGTGGGGTGTTACACTTGGTATCAGAGCTGAAGTTTACCCGATTTGATAAAAAATTTATGAAAACTATTTTCGAAAAGGTTTTAAAAAGAAAATATTTTCAAAAGTATAGTTTATTATGAAAAATATAATCACCAAAAAGCAATATATCTATCTTTCGTGTAGTGACCCGCATTTTTAGCCGTTGAATAATTAAAATAATTTAATTATTAATTATCGATGTGGCGATATCGATGACCGAAATTAAATAAAAATGAATATTTAATTAATAATTATAATATAATAATTATATATTATAAGCCCGGAATGGTCAGAATAGTGAAATTCACGATATACTGTGAATTGGATAGTATTAGAGGATTGGTTGAGTTTATAATCGAAATATAAATAACGAATATATTCAATCGACGACAGTTTGAACGTATAATTATAATATAATTAAAATAGAGCTTGAAACGACGCGGCAGTTCGCTATTTAGCGATTCAGACTTCAACTGAATGTACAGGATTTATTTTAAGCCGGATTTCTATGAAACAAGAAACGTGTGGAGCTGGTGGAGTATATCTTTCTAGTGGAAGAGAAAAATCGGGATTTCGTCGTGTAGATTTTTAGTTACGTCCAAATCAAAATTCAGAAAAGTCGCTGTGGAATTCCTTTATAATCTGCGACGCTTTATATACGTTATAAAAGGGTTTTCGATATAAACTGAATATCGATAAATCTAAAATCTGAAATACCAAGCTGTAAGTTCTGATATGATATTCTGGGGCTGTACGATATCATATGTGAAGATATGCGATAATAATTAATTTTAAATAATCAATTCAATTATATTTAAATATATTTATATATTTAAATAGGCTATTTAGGGCTTTAAAAATAGCCACTTTTGCAAACGAAGTCGGAATTCGACGAAACCAGTTTTGTTGGATCCGCAATGTCAAACAGTTGTTAGATTCCAAGTTTCGTGATTTTTAGAGTCACTGTGTGGCCGTACGGATTTTTAGAGTGTAAAACAGTCAGTATTTCGACGGTTAAAAATACGTTGTGTGAGCATACAAAGTCGGATTTCGACGAAACCAGTTTCGTTGGGACCGTAATGTCAAATTGTAGTTGCATGTCCAGTTTCGTGATTTTTGGGTATCATATGCGATCATACGAATTTTTAAACGACGAATGAACTTAACGGTTGATTATAATTTAATATAAAATCAAATATAAAAATTTAAGAACTTCTATAAATATCCTTCCTACCAAACCCTTAACCTAATTCCAACTTTCCTTGGTCAACCAGAAATATGCGCAGCCTCAAAGAAGTTTCAAACAAAAGAAAAAAACCAAAGAAGAAAATCGAAAGAAATGAAAACAAATATCATTAAATCCTGGGATGGATATATTTGAGTTCAGGTTGGTGTTCTCTTCAAATTCCTACTGGTTTTGTTGAGTTCGATGTGAATTTCTGGTTCGTGAATGGAGTTAACCGAACTTAGGGTTTGGGTTTTTGGGGGAGTGTGATCATCGAATTGGGTACGGGGGTGATAATGGGGAGGAGGTTGGCTTGGGGTTTACGTTGGTGGCGTCAGAGCAGTTATACGGTGACTGAGTGATGGTTGGGGTCGGACCTAGCAGTGCGAGGTCGAAGTTGCAAAGGGGAGTTGAGCGTCGAACTAGGTGTGGGGTGGTCATCGGGTGCGGAGTTGGGTACTGACTAGGTTGGCGGTGGTTACGGGGTGGGTCGATGGAAGGGGTGGCGATGGTCATCGGTCAAAGGTGCGGTCAGAGTTATTTGGGTATTTCTGGAGTTCGAAGGGGTATTGTGGAAGAAGAGAGATCAAGCAAAGCGGATTGGATTTTTTGTGGTAGGGCGGGCCTGAACGTTTGGGCCAGAGTAAAGGTGAGGAAAAGAATGAGGCCCATCTAATTTAATTTAAAAGTTTTATTTTAACTAAAAATGTATAGAACCTTGTATAAGTGATAACTTTATCATACGTTATCGAAATTCAGCGAAACAAGATCCAACGGGATTGTATGTACGACGACTACAACATGGAACTGACTGGAAGTGAAATCGAGCCCGTTACAATTTATAGCGAAATAAATTGTCCGATCTGAATCAACGACAATTATCGTTAATTAACGATGATAGTCCAATGTGAGTAAATCTCACCAACTCTGAACAGTTTATAATTGCATGTTGTATTTGTAGAACTGTTTGAAATTGTCTGTTTGACTGTATGTTGATTGTTTGATTGAACTGCTAGTCAGTTAGTTAAATTTCTATATTGATTCTGTTTAACAAGATATATCATATAGAACTGAAAGTGATGTTATCTATACGGTCTAACATCTGTGATGCAGGGAAACAGGTTGGAGGAATCCGACTGGATTCGTCAACAGTTATTTTATTGTTTTTCATATATTTTGATATATGATGTGAATTATAACCTGTTGTTGATTGTGTGTGTATAGACGATATTGAACATCGTGATTTGATATGATTGAATACCATGACATACCGGAATGTAGATAAAGGAGATTTTCAAAGTGATATTGAAAAATAAGAGATATTTATAAATTGGAATTTTTATAAATAAGGAATATTTATAAATTGGGATATTTATAAATAGGAGATATTTGAAAAGGAAATAAATTCAAAACATTTCTTTTTGAATGGAAAGGCCTGTGTGGCGAGTTTGGGGATTTTCCCGATGCTCCCGATACAAAGGAGGTTATGGCGAATTTTCCCGGGAATTTAAGGAGTTAGAATATTTCAATAATAGAATTGAAAAGGAAATCATTTTTAAAGTGTAGAACCATTATTTAAAAGTAAATCTTTTCAAATGAATAAAACGTTGTTAAAAAGGAAGTCTTTATAAAGTGAATAAAGTTAATCGAATATAGACATTCGAAAGGAGAAAATCGAATATGGTATTCGAAGTTAGTTAATCGAATATAAACATTCGAAGTTAGTTAATCGAATATGGTATTCGAAGTAGTTAATCGAATATGGTATGTGAAAGTTAGTTAATCAAATATGTTATTCGAAAGGGGTTAGTCAAGTCGAGTTAGTCAAATAGAGTTAACCAGTTAGAGTTAATCAGTTAGAGTTAACCAGTTGGAGTTAATTAGTTAGAGTTAATCGATTAGAGTTAAATGAACTAGAGTTAATCAAATATAGTTATCTGAGACAGAGCTAGTCAAACATAGTATTCAAGGTATTGCCATCTTGTACGACTGCTAGCGTAATTCGCAGGGCTGTAAATAGCCTAAGGCGGTCGGATGTTTCCTGAGGGAATCAGGCATAACCATTGTGATCGCTGCGATCTAGAGTAAAGCGAATGGAGTTATATAGAGTTGTCGAATAGTAGTTGTTCGAATGGAGTTAAATAGAGTTGTCGAATAGTAGTTGTTCGAATGAAGTTAAATAGACTTAGTCGAATATAGTTTATTCAAATAGAGTTGAATAGAGTTAATCGAATAGTAGTTATTCGAATAGAGTTAAATGGAGTTAAATCGAATATTAGTTATTCGATAGGAGTAAATCAAGTTGAGTTAAATAAACCAAGTTAGTCGAGCCTAGTTAATTGAATCGAATTGGTCGAACCAAGTAAGTTAAGTTAGTCGAGTTAAGTTCGTCGAGTTAAATAAATCGATGTTAGTTTCATCGAAAGGAGTTATTGATGTTAGTTTCATCGAAAGGAGTTATCGATGTTAGTCTCATCGAAAGGAGTTATCGATGTTAGTTTCATCGAAAGAAGTTATCGATGTTAGTTTCATCGAAGGGAGTTATCGATTATAGTTTAATCGAAGTGAGTTTTTTTCAAAGATGAGATATTTGAAAAGGAAAAGTTATCGATTATTAGTTGATCGAAGAGAGATTTATCGAACAAGAGTTATTCGAAAAGAGATTTTCGAATATAGTTTATTCGAAGTAAGATTTTCAAATATGAGATATTTGAAAAGGAAGAAGTTAATCGAATATAGTTTATTCGAAGTAGAGTTAATCAAATAGAGATTATCGAAGAGAGTTAATCGGCAAATTTGATTTTATCGAATTCGGGAAAAGTACTTATACTTTCCAGTGTTTAAATAGAATTTTATTTATTTATAAATAAATAAGTGTTAGGTTAATTATTCACTAATAAGAATAGAAGTTATAATTAAAGTTAGATAATTCGAAAGTAGGGATTATAACGTATCGTTATAACAAATATTTCAAATATAGAAGTAGACTAGTAAAAGTGGATCCGAGAAAGGCGTAAAGAAGTTGTTAAAGATTAAAAGATAAACTTTGACCATTTCGAAGTTATAACGTTGTTCAGTTAAGGTCTGAGAGGTAATTATACCCCAACTTGAGTGACTTCCTTCTTAACTAAGAAATGGTAAGGTTTGATCGTAAAGGAGTTTTGGAAATGTTTTCCAAACGAGAATCAGAAATGTTTTCTGATAAAAGAAAATAAGAATTTAGAATATAGGGAAACAGGAGATGTGAAATGAACTAAAGAGATAAATGTTAAATGATGTTTGTTCGATATAATTTCCATCTGGAAATAATATCGTTGTTTGCACACTTGTTTTTCTTTGATAGTTAACTCACAGACTATCAAAGTTTTGACCATTTTAACGTTGTTAATATGGAGAGACCGGTTGGATTATTATCCAAAGAACCACTCTGTATTGGCATAAGCGTCGAAAATCATATATGCCAAAGATAATTGAAGACGGAGTAAAATGCAAGGGCTATCCTGTTTACAGAATAGTGCCTTCGGTTTGTCCAGTCCCAGGACAACTTGTATGGACGAAGGTCTGACAGAGTATATCTAATGGATCGCGTAAGTTGATCTGTTCAAACGTATTCACGTTCGGTGGCGGAGGAATTCGTTTCTCTAAGCTGTATACCCGTGTTATTTTTGGATAAGTCAATTTGTGATTTGGCGGGTATGACGATGTGACGTTTTAAGTGAATGAGGATGACTTGTATGAATGAATGCCTAACAGAGTATTTCCAGAAGGGTCACGTACATTGATTTCTTCAACCGTACCAAGAGTGGAAGCGGAGAAGGAAACTTCTTTTAGCTGACACGTAATGTATGGTTGTAGACATCAATTAGTGATTTTCGATGGATTTGACAATGTAGCATTCGAAGTGAATCTGATGTAATGATAAAGCGTAGCTTCTAGCCTCATCAACCGGTAAATGACAGAAATCGGGCAGGCAGCATGGCTAAGTCGGTCGCACCGAAGTAGGGTGTATAATCACCTATCTAGAGAATATTCATTTGTTTCTTAAATCTATCAATGCTGTCCTATATATATACGGGAACGGTTGCTGATCCCAACCGTTGGTGATGTACATTCGATACACTCAAGCGAAATGAGTGGTCGGTCATGTGTGGCTGAGTTGCAAGATGTTCTTGTTGAACTCCAGTGTATCGTTCCTAGAGTACACTGATCGGAAGGTGATTCCATACCTTGTCATAGTTGGAAATCCATTACCCAATACGTGCTTGCGGTTTTGATTGTATACTATATATGTAGAACGTGAGATGAAAGCGTTTCTGCTAGTTGATATCTATTTGTACATAGACATTATTATAATATCAAAAGGTTTTTGATATAAAGATATTTTGGATTCTCATAAGGGAAAAACCCGTTCCGTTCTGCGGCGTGGTCTTATGAGATATCGTTTACTTGTTCATATACCTGTTTAAACTGTTTTACTCATACCAGTCCCATGACTGACCCGGAGTTTATTTGTTTTGTTTTCCCTAAACTCTTGGGTGCCTAATTTTGTACGGGCAGTCAAGTAGTCAGGAATTTACAGATATACTGGAAGAGCGTGGAGCAGGAGGCTTCAAGATCATATAGCTATAGTTATTTCCGCTGTGTTGTAAGTGCTGTACTCTGATAAGTGCTATTGTATACATAACTGTTATATTTCAAAGTTATGTTATCTATTATATGTTATTCGTTCCGCTGTGAGGTTCGTGTTACTCTGATGTTATGTTCTTCTTCTTCTTCTTCTATTCTAAGTTTCTATCTTATCTATTCTCACCTTCTAATTTCTTTCATTAACTATTCGGTTATTTTCGATCCTTGGATGTTCGATATGTGTTGTATATCGGATAACCAAGATCGCATTTTTCCGGGTCGTTACAGTTGGTATCAGAGCTTAAGTTTAGTTATTACCTTGGCTCTGTGGCGTGATTCAGTAGAGATGGGATTAGTAATATCCTAGACTGAGTTTGAGTGTATATATACAAGTGAACGTATTTGTTAGTTAAAATAAAGTGATTTATATTGTGTAGATTTATTGGTTGAGTGGCTTATAAATTCTGGTCGATCAGTTTGATCCACTGTATCGGTAGGAGTTTCGTAAACACTTGAACACGATGAACCGACATGGTATGTTTTGAAATTAACATAGTATAATTGGTTGTGTTGGTTGTTATTATAATCGAATGAGGTTATAAGAGGTAAAATGATTATAAATGACTAATCAGAATTCATATAAGTATATGAAATAAAATGAAGAAAAAAATCTGAATTTAAATCAGATTTGGAATTAAAATAAGGAAATTTTAAGTTCCTGAGAGATTTTGAAAACGTTTTTCAAACTGAAGGTGATATAGTATTGAACTCACTTCGATAGCTGGAAAATAGATTCTGATGATGAGTCGCGACGTCATCAGTGTTCATTTTCGAGTTCTAAGTGACGGACTACTACCAAAGGTTTTGTTTTTGAATTGTTTTGAGAAAACAAGTTGTTTAGAAATTCAAAGGTTTTGAATTGGCATTATAATTTAAAATTGATTTGAAATAGACCCAGGAAATTAAGTTTCAGAATTTAATTTTAACTTATGAAGTTAAATAGAATAAGATAGTAGAAACAAATTGAAAAATTAACTTGAACCAAGTTAAATAAAATTGAATGGGTTAGAGATAATCTAGAATGGAACCAAATTGATACGTCAATAATTTGGAATTTTAAATTGGGGTTCGAATGAAATTCGATTTGGTTTTGAGGATATGAACTGATTGGAATTTGATGGAAATAACACTGGTATATGCTGAGTTGATAGCATATGGAAGTGATAGAGTTGATATTCCCGACAAAAAGGTACCAGTTTATATTATATATGGATATGAGATTTATGAGCCGAATTGGCAAGCCGCTTGGCTGTTTGATTTTCTTTTGGGTTAAAGAAGGCCCAGAGAGGCGAGTTGAAATTTGAGATATTGACCAGTACAAAGGAGGTGCCGGCAAAATTTTTCGAAAAGTTAAGGTATTAGAAAAGTTTCAGAATTTTTGAAAATTTAGTTAGTCGGAATAAATTAATATTTTAGTCGATATTAATTGGTTCAGTTGAAACCGGAGACAAGAGGTAAACAGATAAATTTTTACCAAGTAGATAGGGTCGTCCCCTAGCTTAGCAATTTCGAGGACGAAATTTTATTAAGGGGGGAAGATTGTAGTGACCCGCATTTTTAGCCGTTGAATAATTAAAATAATTTAATTATTAATTATCGATGTGGCGATATCGATGACCGAAATTAAATAAAAATGAATATTTAATTAATAATTATAATATAATAATTATATATTATAAGCCCGGAATGGTCAGAATAGTGAAATTCACGATATACTGTGAATTGGATAGTATTAGAGGATTGGTTGAGTTTATAATCGAAATATAAATAACGAATATATTCAATCGACGACAGTTTGAACGTATAATTATAATATAATTAAAATAGAGCTTGAAACGACGCGGCAGTTCGCTATTTAGCGATTCAGACTTCAACTGAATGTACATGATTTATTTTAAGCCGGATTTCTATGAAACAAGAAACGTGTGGAGCTGGTGGAGTATATCTTTCTAGTGGAAGAGAAAAATCGGGATTTCGTCGTGTAGATTTTTAGTTACGTCCAAATCAAAATTCAGAAAAGTCGCTGTGGAATTCCTTTATAATTTGCGACGCTTTATATACGTTATAAAAGGGTTTTCGATATAAACTGAATATCGATAAATCTAAAATCTGAAATACCAAGCTGTAAGTTCTGATATGATATTCTGGGGCTGTACGATATCATATGTGAAGATATGCGATAATAATTAATTTTAAATAATCAATTCAATTATATTTAAATATATTTATATATTTAAATAGGCTATTTAGGGCTTTAAAAATAGCCACTTTTGCAAACGAAGTCGGAATTCGACGAAACCAGTTTTGTTGGATCCGCAATGTCAAACAGTTGTTAGATTCCAAGTTTCGTGATTTTTAGAGTCACTGTGTGGCCGTACGGATTTTTAGAGTGTAAAACAGTCAGTATTTCGACGGTTAAAAATATGTTGTGTGAGCATACAAAGTCGGATTTCGACGAAACCAGTTTCGTTGGGACCGTAATGTCAAATTGTAGTTGCATGTCCAGTTTCGTGATTTTTGGGTATCATATGCGATCATACGAATTTTTAAACGACGAATGAACTTAACAGTTGATTATAATTTAATATAAAATCAAATATAAAAATTTAAGAACTTCTATAAATATCCTTCCTACCAAACCCTTAACCTAATTCCAACTTTCCTTGGTCAACCAGAAATATGCGCAGCCTCAAAGAAGTTTCAAACAAAAGAAAAAAACCAAAGAAGAAAATCGAAAGAAATGAAAACAAATATCATTAAATCCTGGGATGGATATATTTGAGTTCAGGTTGGTGTTCTCTTCAAATTCCTACTGGTTTTGTTGAGTTCGATGTGAATTTCTGGTTCGTGAATGGAGTTAACCGAACTTAGGGTTTGGGTTTTTGGGGGAGTGTGATCATCGAATTGGGTACGGGGGTGATAATGGGGAGGAGGTTGGCTTGGGGTTTACGTTGGTGGCGTCAGAGCAGTTATACGGTGACTGAGTGATGGTTGGGGTCGGACCTAGCAGTGCGAGGTCGAAGTTGCAAAGGGGAGTTGAGCGTCGAACTAGGTGTGGGGTGGTCATCGGGTGCGGAGTTGGGTACTGACTAGGTTGGCGGTGGTTACGGGGTGGGTCGATGGAAGGGGTGGCGATGGTCATCGGTCAAAGGTGCGGTCAGAGTTATTTGGGTATTTCTGGAGTTCGAAGGGGTATTGTGGAAGAAGAGAGATCAAGCAAAGCGGATTGGATTTTTTGTGGTAGGGCGGGCCTGAACGTTTGGGCCAGAGTAAAGGTGAGGAAAAGAATGAGGCCCATCTAATTTAATTTAAAAGTTTTATTTTAACTAAAAATGTATAGAACCTTGTATAAGTGATAACTTTATCATACGTTATCGAAATTCAGCGAAACAAGATCCAACGGGATTGTATATACGACGACTACAACATGGAACTGACTGGAAGTGAAATCGAGCCCATTACAATTTATAGCGAAATAAATTGTCCGATCTGAATCAACGACAATTATCGTTAATTAACGATGATAGTCCAATGTGAGTAAATCTCACCAACTCTGAACAGTTTATAATTGCATGTTGTATTTGTAGAACTGTTTGAAATTGTCTGTTTGACTGTATGTTGATTGTTTGATTGAACTGCTAGTCAGTTAGTTAAATTTCTATATTGATTCTGTTTAACAAGATATATCATATAGAACTGAAAGTGATGTTATCTATACGGTCTAACATCTGTGATGCAGGGAAACAGGTTGGAGGAATCCGACTGGATTCCTCAACAGTTATTTTATTGTTTTTCATATATTTTGATATATGATGTGAATTATAACCTGTTGTTGATTGTGTGTGTATAGACGATATTGAACATCGTGATTTGATATGATTGAATACCATGACATACCGGAATGTAGATAAAGGAGATTTTCAAAGTGATATTGAAAAATAAGAGATATTTATAAATTGGAATATTTATAAATAAGGAATATTTATAAATTGGGATATTTATAAATAGGAGATATTTGAAAAGGAAATAAATTCAAAACATTTCTTTTTGAATGGAAAGGCCTGTGTGGCGAGTTTGGGGATTTTCCCGATGCTCCCGATACAAAGGAGGTTATGGCGAATTTTCCCGGGAATTTAAGGAGTTAGAATATTTCAATAATAGAATTGAAAAGGAAATCATTTTTAAAGTGTAGAACCATTATTTAAAAGTAAATCTTTTCAAATGAATAAAACGTTGTTAAAAAGGAAGTCTTTATAAAGTGAATAAAGTTAATCGAATATAGACATTCGAAAGGAGAAAATCGAATATGGTATTCGAAGTTAGTTAATCGAATATAGACATTCGAAGTTAGTTAATCGAATATGGTATTCGAAGTAGTTAATCGAATATGGTATGTGAAAGTTAGTTAATCAAATATGTTATTCGAAAGGGGTTAGTCAAGTCGAGTTAGTCAAATAGAGTTAACCAGTTAGAGTTAATCAGTTAGAGTTAACCAGTTGGAGTTAATTAGTTAGAGTTAATCGATTAGAGTTAAATGAACTAGAGTTAATCAAATATAGTTATTTGAGACAGAGCTAGTCAAACATAGTATTCAGGGTATTGCCATCTTGTACGACTGCTAGCGTAATTCGCAGGGCTGTAAATAGCCTAAGGCGGTCGGATGTTTCCTGAGGGAATCAGGCATAACCATTGTGATCGCTGCGATCTAGAGTAAAGCGAATGGAGTTAAATAGAGTTGTCGAATAGTAGTTGTTCGAATGGAGTTAAATAGAGTTGTCGAATAGTAGTTGTTCGAATGAAGTTAAATAGACTTAGTCGAATATAGTTTATTCAAATAGAGTTGAATAGAGTTAATCGAATAGTAGTTATTCGAATAGAGTTAAATGGAGTTAAATCGAATATTAGTTATTCGATAGGAGTAAATCAAGTTGAGTTAAATAAACCAAGTTAGTCGAGCCTAGTTAATTGAATCGAATTGGTCGAACCAAGTAAGTTAAGTTAGTCGAGTTAAGTTCGTCGAGTTAAATAAATCGATGTTAGTTTCATCGAAAGGAGTTATTGATGTTAGTTTCATCGAAAGGAGTTATCGATGTTAGTCTCATCGAAAGGAGTTATCGATGTTAGTTTCATCGAAAGAAGTTATCGATGTTAGTTTCATCGAAGGGAGTTATCGATTATAGTTTAATCGAAGTGAGTTTTTTTCAAAGATGAGATATTTGAAAAGGAAAAGTTATCGATTATTAGTTGATCGAAGAGAGATTTATCGAACAAGAGTTATTCGAAAAGAGATTTTCGAATATAGTTTATTCGAAGTAAGATTTTCAAATATGAGATATTTGAAAAGGAAGAAGTTAATCGAATATAGTTTATTCGAAGTAGAGTTAATCAAATAGAGATTATCGAAGAGAGTTAATCGGCAAATTTGATTTTATCGAATTCGGGAAAAGTACTTATACTTTCCAGTGTTTAAATAGAATTTTATTTATTTATAAATAAATAAGTGTTAGGTTAATTATTCACTAATAAGAATAGAAGTTATAATTAAAGTTAGATAATTCGAAAGTAGGGATTATAACGTATCGTTATAACAAATATTTCAAATATAGAAGTAGACTAGTAAAAGTGGATCCGAGAAAGGCGTAAAGAAGTTGTTAAAGATTAAAAGATAAACTTTGACCATTTCGAAGTTATAACGTTGTTCAGTTAAGGTCTGAGAGGTAATTATACCCCAACTTGAGTGACTTCCTTCTTAACTAAGAAATGGTAAGGTTTGATCGTAAAGGAGTTTTGGAAATGTTTTCCAAACGAGAATCAGAAATGTTTTCTAATAAAAGAAAATAAGAATTTAGAATATAGGGAAACAAGAGATGTAAAATGAACTAAAGAGATAAATGTTAAATGATGTTTGTTCGATATAATTTCCATCTGGAAATAATATCGTTGTTTGCACACTTGTTTTTCTTTGATAGTTAACTCACAGACTATCAAAGTTTTGACCATTTTAACGTTGTTAATATGGAGAGACCGGTTGGATTATTATCCAAAGAACCACTCTGTATTGGCATAAGCGTCGAAAATCATATATGCCAAAGATAATTGAAGACGGAGTAAAATGCAAGGGCTATCCTGTTTACAGAATAGTGCCTTCGGTTTGTCCAGTCCCAGGACAACTTGTATGGACGAAGGTCTGACAGAGTATATCTAATGGATCGCGTAAGTTGATCTGTTCAAACGTATTCACGTTTGGTGGCGGAGGAATTCGTTTCTCTAAGCTGTATACCCGTGTTATTTTTGGATAAGTCAATTTGTGATTTGGCGGGTATGACGATGTGACGTTTTAAGTGAATGAGGATGACTTGTATGAATGAATGTCTAACAGAGTATTTCCAGAAGGGTCACGTACATTGATTTCTTCAACCGTACCAAGAGTGGAAGCGGAGAAGGAAACTTCTTTTAGCTGACACGTAATGTATGGTTGTAGACATCAATTAGTGATTTTCGATGGATTTGACAATGTAGCATTCGAAGTGAATCTGATGTAATGATAAAGCGTAGCTTCTAGCCTCATCAACCGGTAAATGACAGAAATCGGGCAGGCAGCATGGCTAAGTCGGTCGCACCGAAGTAGGGTGTATAATCACCTATCTAGAGAATATTCATTTGTTTCTTAAATCTATCAATGCTGTCCCATATATATACGGGAACGGTTGCTGATCCCAACCGTTGGTGATGTACATTCGATACACTCAAGCGAAATGAGTGGTCGGTCATGTGTGGCTGAGTTGCAAGATGTTCTTGTTGAACTCCAGTGTATCGTTCCTAGAGTACACTGATCGGAAGGTGATTCCATACCTTGTCATAGTTGGAAATCCATTACCCAATACGTGCTTGCGGTTTTGATTGTATACTATATATGTAGAACGTGAGATGAAAGCGTTTCTGCTAGTTGATATCTATTTGTACATAGACATTATTATAATATCAAAAGGTTTTTGATATAAAGATATTTTGGATTCTCATAAGGGAAAAACCCGTTCCGTTCTGCGGCGTGGTCTTATGAGATATCGTTTACTTGTTCATATACCTGTTTAAACTGTTTTACTCATACCAGTCCCATGACTGACCCGGAGTTTATTTGTTTTGTTTTCCCTAAACTCTTGGGTGCCTAATTTTGTACGGGCAGTCAAGTAGTCAGGAATTTACAGATATACTGGAAGAGCGTGGAGCAGGAGGCTTCAAGATCATATAACTATAGTTATTTCCGCTGTGTTGTAAGTGCTGTACTCTGATAAGTGCTATTGTATACATAACTGTTATATTTCAAAGTTATGTTATCTATTATATGTTATTCGTTCCGCTGTGAGGTTCGTGTTACTCTGATGTTATGTTCTTCTTCTTCTTCTATTCTAAGTTTCTATCTTATCTATTCTCACCTTCTAATTTCTTTCATTAACTATTCGGTTATTTTCGATCCTTGGATGTTCGATATGTGTTGTATATCGGATAACCAAGATCGCATTTTTCCGGGTCGTTACATTTCGATTCTCCGTTTTGAATCTTTTCCTTTTTCTTCTCAGCGTGTCTGGGGTACCCGAGATACCCGAGGGAATACCGATACCAACTTGGTTCAGAAGGTATCTGGAGGCAAGGGCCACCGTTGCAGGCCCAGCAGACATTCCTCCTCCTCCTCCTTCTCCCCCTCCCCGCGTTGATACTTTTTCGAAGATATGCAAGGACTTTCGGGCAATGGACGGGAAACCTTTTCACGGGTCAGAGACGTTTGTTGAAGCTTGAAATTGGCTTAAAGAGGTGGAAGATTTGTTTGGTATGTTCGAGATAGAAGATGGAAGGAACGTCCAATTAGCTGCTTGGTTAATGAAGGACGAAGCCTCGTTTTGGTGGGAGGTCACGAGTGGAGAGCGTCCAGTAGAGACATGGATGGATTTCAGGCGTAGGTTCGAGATGAAATTTCTCTCATGAGCAAAAGAGAATTTATACATGGAGATGTTCTTAGCATTGAAGCAAGGGAAGCTATCAGTGAAGGAGTACGTCAACAAGTTCAATCAGTTGGTGAGATTCGGCTTAGACTTGGTAAACACACCTGAGAAGAAGGCCCTGAGATTCGTTAAAGGTTTGAATGAGCCGCTACATGGGTTGGCTATGACCCACATTCCTATGGGGGCTACCTTCGAGAAATTGGTTGAGATGGCGTTAATGCATGAAGAGGAAGCCAAAAGTGAGAAGAAAGAAGAAAAGCTCGAAGGACCACAAAACAAGAAATCGTGGCCCAAAAAGGGAACACAAAGAAGGATGAAAAGTCTGAAGATAAGAAGGAGAAAAAGTGCTTTACTTGTGGAAGCTTGACTCATCTGAACAAGGATTGCAGAAAGAGGAAGGGCACTTGCTTCAACTGTGGAGAAATAGGACACTTCACTAGGGACTGCTCGAAGAAACGAAGGCAGAGGGCATAACCTACTTCTGGAGGGCAAGCGAATGCTCTCGTGGTTGGTGGATAGGATAGAGATAGGAAAATTTCTGTAGAAGGCTTAATTTCCTTATCTGATTATTGAGTTAAAACTCTCTTTGATTCTGGTATTTTGATTCTGTAATTGAGACTCGCACTTTAATACTAGTCTTGTTTCTGATCCCGCTATAGTCTCAAACCCCATGAGGGTTACGACTCATCAGTTTGTGATAGGTTGGGGTTTGAGGGTATTTGTGTTGGGTGTTAAGTTGACTATGACGCATACATTCTAGGTTTTGTGGGATATAGTGGGGTTTTATCATGCTTAGTTTCCTAAGAATCATTTGATAATCTGATCTGTACCAGTAATCTGTAAGTATTTGAATATCTCTGATAAGGTTAGGGGTTTTTACTCAAAGCATGAAGAAGATTTCCAGTTTGACATTGTTTAATGGGAGTAGTTCTCTGAGTGTCAATCTAATGTTGATTTCGGTCTTTGGGGTTGATACTTAGGGATTTATTCTCTTAACCGATGTCTAATGGGAACAGAACTTCTGTTTTTGTACTTGCTTCTATCACTCGGCTGTATCCTATCGATCGAGTCTTCGACCTTTAGGTAGAAACTAATGGGTGTAAACATGTGTTTGAGACATGTTATGTTTGATGATTGCAAGTGGTTGCTAGCGGTTGCTCGTGGATGCATGTACATACACTAGGCACTAGATCGGCTCAAAAACACTCTCATACTGCATATGGATATGTGTGCATTTTTCAATTTTTGTGGATGAAAAATGATTGACTCATCACATGGATGTTGCATTTGGATGAATGATTATGCACTCATATAGAAATGATGTGTATCAAATAGGATTTCTTGCATACATAAGTGGACTCATGGCAGTAACATAATTCGCATTAAGGAGGTCAACTGAATCAGTAGACCGCCTGATCTTTGCATTAGATAAGAGACATATACACACACTTTTGCATATATTCATACAACATTAGAAGTTTTCCAAGGACAATGGATGTTTGTGGATGATGATTGAGTAGATGGGTGATTGGATGGTAGGACACATTTCTTCTTAACTTGAAGATTTCAGGGATGAAATCCTTTAAGGAGGGGAGAATGTAACACCCCATATTTTCTTGTGAACATAAACTAACAAAACAAAATATAATTAATTTTTAAAAGAAGAATTAAGGGAAACGGGTTGCGCCAATGCGTTCGTCTCGAAATTCTGCTTGAGATAGAGTCCGAGTTTGTGTAACACCCCGTATTTTCTATGAACATATAAGTAACAAATTAAAGTATACTTAATTTTAGGAGAAGAATTACGGGAAACGGGTTGTTCCATTGAGTTCGTCTCGAAATTCTGCTTGAGATAGAGTATAAGTTTGCATAAAACGGATACCGTATGAAGAAGATATGGACGAACGAAGTTAGGCAGAAAAACCAGAAACAAGCCAGAATACACTGGCGCACTTGTGAAGTGCGCCAATACAAAAATACACTGGCGCACCTGGCAAGTGCGCCCATACCGATCCAGCATCGAATTCTGGAGTGTTCTGTGATGACATGTCTCCTTCTGAGTGGCTGGATGACCTGTCTTCGAGCTGGGTGGTTCTGATAACTTCTGGACTGATCTGAAGGCTCTAATTCAATCTATTCTCCTATAAAAACACCCCCAAAACCTCACTATCTCTCCACATAATTTCATTCTACCAATACTCTGCCTCTATTCTAATAAAAATAAAATAATGGCGTCGCTGCTCTACTGAAATCTAAGCTAGAACTAGTGCATCTTCTTCCAATATGAATAGAATTAAAAGAGAACAACTATTTTCTAATCTAATCGATAGTCTACGCCAAAGGAGAGCTATTCAGCGTCAGAATACAGATTCCAGAATACAAGAATCATTCCCTTTTTGTGAGTACAGTTATTTTCATGTATAAACTTTAATTATGATCTTGACATGGCTATAAATCTGAATATGAGGTTATGCATATTCTTATCTGTCAGATCTGTTTTTCTGTGACTATTCTCTTTCTTTTTTTCTGTTCTATAGCTAGGCTACTACGAGCTTGCACCAAATTTCATAAGAGATTAACGCACGAACGCTAAATTTTGGAGTAAATAATGAATAATGCATAATTGCACATGACTGATCTGTGACTGATTTGAGAAAAGGACATATGTTGTAAATTAGATCTAGATTTGTGCATACTCTGTGATTTGGAAGAAGAGGAATCATTGAATGATAACATATGACTTGAAACTTAGGGACATAATGCATATAAAAATTAAGATCTGATTTTGAGAGGATATAATTGAATGATCTAGATTTTTGGGTATATTTTATATAACGATTCAT
Source organism: Allium sativum (assembly GCA_030737875.1). NCBI lineage: Eukaryota > Viridiplantae > Streptophyta > Magnoliopsida > Asparagales > Amaryllidaceae > Allium > Allium sativum. The sequence continues at coordinate 4,136,589 of CM060914.1, read as the reverse complement.
GACTTGAAAAAGGAATATGAAACTTAGGCGTAAAGGCCTATATTAAAATAGGATAATTATTTATGTAAATGCGCCTAAATATGGATTTTTGGAATTTGGCATTAAAAGCTATAACTTGGCATAATTCATATCATGATTTGGGGCTTTTAGAGAGTGTTCTGTACTGTGCAAAGTTCAACGAAAATTTCGGGGCATATATTGTATTATGAATTAGGACCATGATTTGAGCATGTAAGTTTAGGCTTAATTTATGATTAGGCAAGACATGTAAATAGAATTTTTAAGAAATGTTAAATCTGCTAATCTGCTGAATTGCTTAATCTGCTAAATCTGTTGAATTGCCCGTTCTGCTAATTTGCTAAATCGCCTAATCTGCTAGATCTGTTATCTGCTAAATCTGTTGAATTGCTTAATCTGTTGAAAGCTGAATAATTGTAATTTGGAGGCTCGATCTAAAATTGAGCAAAACATGTTAGTAGAACTTTGGATAATCTGCCGTAGCTTGTAAAGAAGTTAAATCTGCTAAATGGACATAATTAGTCTGATATTTTCTATAATGGAATAAAGTGGCTATGACACGAGGTTAGACTCCGTTTACGGTAGAAGCCTACCCGGAACCAACCGGCTTAACCAACGACCGTAAATTGTCAGTCTAATGTGAGAGGTCGTAGGCATAACTAAAATATGCTTAGACACGAGGTTAGGTCTAGCTTGTGGCAGAAGTCTGCCCGGAACCGCCCGGCATATCCAGCGGCCACAAGCTACCGACCTAGTGTGAGAGGTCTGTGCATTAATATTTAATTAATGTAATTCTGAGATAAATATGATGTTTAAAACGTGTTGGGTGGATAGGGTTAAACCAACTGGACTGATGAATTTAACAAACCCATTTCGTGAATCTGTAGGCCCAATACAAAGTTAGTCAATCTGTAAGTCTGTTAAAACTGTACAACTGATCCGTTAGTCTGAAAACTTGTTAACTTAATTGTCTGATCTGTGAACTAGTATGTCTGAAACTTGTAAACAAGTTAATCTGAAATCTGTTAGTCTGGGGACACAAGGTTAGGAGAGGAAATACTTGTGTCATCTGTTGTTTGGGACCCATATTATTCAGTAACCCTTTTCTGGTATCAAAAACTTTGACCCCACACTATGTAGGGTTTTGGGCACGCTTACTGAACTAATTATAAGAGGTTCACCCTGATAATGGCGAGGGGTGTTGATGGCGCATTCCAACTGGGTCATGTGCGTGCATGGATCTGGTCTGCTCTGAGGATGTAAGACACTGTGACATTTGTAAATAGGTCTGTGCCAATAGGTTGCCACTTTAGGGAGTGATACACCCTATTGTGGGGCCGACACAGGGTATTTATGTATTAGGGAGCCGATCGCTTGGGGTAGGACTTAGGGTACACTTAGTTCTGTCTGTTTCCGTTGGTACCGTCTGTTTCTATTGGGTGGTAACACCTGTCTGTTTCTGCATGGTACCGTCTGTTGGGGTGGTAAAGGCCCATTACTAGTGTACACCTAATTCTAACATTCTGTTTCCGTAGGGATTATTCTGTTTCCGTCTCTGATTCCGTTTCCGATTCTGTTTCTGTGCCTTCTGTCTGTTGGGTGGTAAAGGCCCATTGTTAGTATTTTGTTTCCGTACCTTCTGTCTATTGGGGTGGTAAAGGCCCATTATTAGTATTATGCTTCTGTACCTTCTATCTGTTGGGGTGGTGAAGGCCCATTACTAGCATTCTGTTTCCGTATAGATTATACTGTTTCGATTCTGTTTCAGTTTAGACATTAGGGTAAGACCTAACCCTGTTATACTAGTATTAGGGCAGAGAAGTAAGATGTAAGTAAGGAGCATAACTTGGTTTACATCATTCTGTTCCTTCTGTTAACTTAAAGTATATCTGCTATTCTTGTTGATGTAATCTCTCATCCGGCTTTATTTACATGTCATGATAATATTATCTGTTTATATGCTGGAAGTCACTGGACTCGCCAGACTTTATGTCTGACCTCGTTTGTTTTCTCCCCTTTTCTTTATGTTCCCCCTTAGGTGCTCAGGGTGGAAACTTAGGAGCTTGATTCTGATTCTCTCTGCTTGAAGTGCTTGTAGTATTGCTTGGCTTTGACTCTATCTTTTCATGGCAGTTTATGTTGGGGATTATGGCTTTGAAACTTTACATTCTAAAGGATTTTGTATAAGACCGATAATTGTGTACTTGAGTTTTGGTATTGTGATTTAGAAAGATGTAACCAAACTTATTTCTGCTTCAGCTATAATAAAGTTATAATTTTTCAAGTACTACTTATCTGTCTTGTAATATTCTGTTCTGTCTACTAAAACGCTCCATCAAAGTTAAGGCATTCCCTTTGTGAGTGACCTTAACGGAGGTGGGGTGTTACACTTGGTATCAGAGCTGAAGGTTACCAGATTTGATAAAAAGTTTTTGAAAACTATTTTCAAAAAGGTTTTAAAAAGGAAGTATTTTCAAAAGGAAAGTTTATTTTGAAAAACATAGTCCCCAAAGCCATATATCTATCTTTTGGTTTTCTGTTTAATCCTTGTTTCTTTCTTTTCTGAGTCTCCGGGGCTCCTGCCTTTCTGGGAGGTAACCTCATCGTGATATGGTTCCGCAAGCATGATGAGACTACGGCGCCTGTCGAAGGGCAAAGAAGTGCCTAACTTCCATCTGTAGCCGCAATATTTTCACCTACGGCTAATCTTCTTTCAAGCTTCGTAGGGTTTTCCGCGCGATGGGCTCAATTTTAGAGAAAGACTTGTTAACATGTAAGAAGACTGGTTGTTTTTAGTGCGGTGAGACAGGACATCTGATAAAGGATTGCCCCAGAAGGCAAGGACAAAGGGTAGTATCTTCTAGAAGGTAGGTGAATGTTCTCGTAGTTATTGGATAGGATAGAGGTGGGAAATTTTTTTCCTTAGAAAGTTTAATTTCCTTATCTGATCATTTTGGCATTTTGATTCTGTAGTTGAGTCTCTACTAGTCTTGTTTCTGATCCCGCTATAGTCTCAAGCCCCATGAGGGTTACGTCCCATCTGTTTGTGATAAGTTGGGGTTTGAAGGTATCTGTGTTAATAGTTAAGTTGACTATGATGCATACATTCTGATTTTTTATGGGATATGGTGGGGTTTTATCATGCTTAGTTTCCTAAGAATCATTTGATAATCTGATCTGTACAAGTAGTCTGTAAGTATCTGAATATTTCTGAAAAGGATAGGGGTTTTTTACTCGAAGCATGAAGTAGATTTCTAGTCTGGCATTGTTTAATGGGAGTAATTCACTGGGTGTCAATCTGATGTTGATTACGGTCTTCGGGGTTGATACTTAGGGAGTTATTTTCTTAACTGATGTCTAATGGGAACAAAACTTTTGTTTTAATTGTACTAGCTTCTATCACTCGGCTGTATCCTATCTGTTGAGTCTTCGACCTTTAGGTAGAAACTAATGGGTGTAAACATGTGTTTGAGACATGCTATGTTTGATGGTTGCAAGTGGATGAAAGTGGTTGCTAGTGGTTGCTCGTGAATGCATATACACACACTAGGCACCAGATCGGCTCAATAACACTTTCATACTACATATGGATGTGTGCGCATTTTTCAATTTTTGTGGATGCAAAATGATTGACTCATCACAAGGATGTTGCATTTGGATGAATGGTTATGCAACATATAGAAATGACGTGTATCAAATAGGATTTCTTGCATACATAATTAGACTCATGGCACCAACATGGTTCGCATTGAGGAGGTCAACTGAATTAGTAGACCGTCTGATCTTTGCATTAGATAAGAGACATATACACACACTTTTGCATATGTTCATACAACATTAGAAGTTTTATAAGGACAATGGATGCTTGTGGATGATGGTTGAGTAGATGGATGATTGGATGGTAGGACACATTCTTCTTAACTTGAAGATTTCGGGGACGAAATCCTTTAAGGAGGGGAGAATGTAACACCCCGTATTTTCTATGAACGTATAAGTAACAAATTAAAGTATAATTAATTTTAGGAGAAGAATTAAGGGAAACGGGTTGTGCCATTGCGTTTGTCTCGAAATTCTGCTTGAGATAAAGTCTGAGTTTGCGTAAAACGGATACCGTATGAAGAAGTTATGGACGAACGAAGTTAGGCAGAAAAACCGGAAACATGCCAGAATACACTGGTGCACTTATGAAGTGCGCCAGTACAGAAATACACTAGCGCACCTGCGAAGTGCGCCCATACCTATCCAACACAGAATTCTGGAGTGTTCTGTGATGACGTGTCTCCTTCTGAGTGGCTGGATGACCTGTCTTCGAGCTGGGTGGTTCTGATAACTTCTAGACTGATCTGAAGGCTCTAAATCACCCTATTCTCCTATAAAAACACCCCCCAAACCTCACTTTCTCTCCACACAATTTCATCATGCCTACACTCTGCCTCTATTCTAATTAAAATAAAGTAATGGCATCGCTACTCTGATGAAATCTAAGCTAGAACTAGTGCATCTTCATCCAATCTGAATAGAATTAAAAGAGAACAACTATTTTCTAATCTAATCGATAGTCTACGCCAAAGGAGTGCTATTCAGTGTCAGAATACAGGTTCCAGAATACAAGAATCGTTCCCTTTTTGTGAGTACAGTTATTTTCAGATATGAACTTTAATTATGATCTTGACATGGCTATAAATCTGAATCTGAGGTTATGCATATTCTTATCTATCAGATCTGTTTTTCTATGACTATTCTCTTTCTTTTTTTTCTGTCCTATAGCCAGGCTACTACGAGCCTGCGCAAAATCTCATAAGAGATTAACACAGGAATGCTAAATTTTGGAGTAATTAATGAATAATGCATAATTGGACATGACTGATCTGTGACTGATTTGAGAAAAGGGCATATGTTGTAAATTAGATCTAGATCTATGCATACTCTGTGATTTGGAAGAAGAGGAATCAATGAATGATAACATATGACTTGAAACTTGGGGACATAATTCATATAAAAATTAAGATCTGATTTTGAGAGGATATAATCGAAAGATCTAGATTTTTAGGTATATTTTATATAACGATTCATGACCTGAAAATGGAATATGAAACTTAGGCGTAAAGGCCTATATTAAAATCGGATTACTATTAATGTGGATACGCCTAAATATGGATTTTTGGATATTGGCATTAAAGGCTATAATTTGGCATAATTCATCTCATGATTTGGGTTCTTTTAGAGAGTGTTCTGTACTGTGCAAAGTTTAACAAAAATTTTGAGGTATATATTGTATTATGAATTATGACCATGATTTGAGCATGTAAGTTTAGGCTTAATTTATGATTAGGCAAGATATGTAAATAGAATATTTAAGAAATGTTAAATCTGCTAATCTGTTGAATTGCTTAATCTGCTAAATCTGTTGAATTGCCTGTTCTGCTAATCTGCTAAATTGCCTAATCTGCTAGATCTGTTATCTGCTTAATCTGTTGTAAGCTGAATAATTGTAATTTGGAGGCTCGATCTAAAATTGAGCAAAACATGTTAATAGAACTTTGGATAATCTGCCATAACTTGTAAAGAAGTTAAATCTGCTAAATGGACATAATTAGTCTGATATTTTCTGTAATGGAATAAAGTGGTTATGACACGATGTTAGACTCTGTTTACAGTAGAAGCCTTCCTATAACCAACCGGCTTAACCAGCGACCGTAAACTGCCAGTCTAATGTGAGAGGTCGTAGGCATAACTAAAATATGCTTAGACATGAGGTTAGGTCTGGCTTGTGGCAGAAGTCTGCCCGGAACCGCCCGGCATATCCAGCAGCCACAAGCTACCGACCTAATGTGAGAGGTCTGTGCATTAATATTTAATTAATCCAAATCTAAGATAAATATGATGTTTAAAACGTGTTGGGTGGATAGGGTTAAACCAACTGGACTGATGAATTTAACAAACCCGTTTCGTGAATTTGTAGGCCCAATACAAAGTTAGACAATCTGTAAGTCTGTTAAAACTGTACAACTGATCCGTTAGTCTGAAAACTTGTTAACTTGATTGTCTGATCCGCGAACTAGTATGTCTGAAACATGTAAACAAGTTAATTTGAAATCTGTTAGTCTGGGGACAAAAGGTTAGGAGGGGAAATACTTGTGTCATCTGTTATTTGGGACCCATATTAGTCAGTAACCCTTTTCTGGTATCAAAAACTTTGACCCCACACTATGTAGGGATTTGGGCATGCTTACTGAACTAATTGTAAGAGGTTCACTCTGATAATGGCGAGGGATGTTGATGGCGCATTCCAACCGGGTCATGTGCGTGCATGGATCCAGTCTGCTCTGAGGATGTAAGACACAATGACATCTATAAATAGGTCTGTGCCAATAGGTTGCCACTTTAGGGAGTGATACACCCTACTGTGGGGCCGACACAGGGTATTTATGTATTAGGGAGCCGATCGCTTGGGGTAGGACTTAGGGTACACTTAGTTCTGTCTATTTCTGTTGGTACCATCTGTTTCTATTGGGTGGTAACACCTGTTTGTTTCTGCGTGGTACCGTCTGTTGGGGTGGTAAAGGCCCATTACTAGTGTACACCTAATTCTAAAATTCTGTTTTCGTAGGGATTATTCTGTTTCCGTCTCTGATTCCGTTTCCGATTCTGTTTCTATGCCTTCTGTCTGTTGGGTGGTAAAGGCCCATTATTAGTATTTTGTTTCCGTACCTTCTGTCTGTTGGGGTGGTAAAGGCCCATTATTAGTATTATGCTTCTGTACCTTCTGTCTATTGGGGTGGTGAAGGCCCATTACTAGCATTCTGTTTCTGTATAGATTATTCTGTTTCGATTCTGTTTCAGTTTAGACATTAGGGTAACACCTAACCCCATTATACTAGTATTAGGGCAGAGAAGTATGATGTAAGTAAGGAACATAACTTGGTTTACATCATTCTGTTTCTTCTGTTAACTTAAAGTATATCTGCTATTCCTGTTGATGTAATCTCTCATCCAGCTTTATTTACATGTCATGATAATATTATCTGTTTATATGCTTGAAGTCACTGGACTCGCCAGACTTTATGTCTGACCTCGTTTGTTTTCTCCCCTTTTCTTTCTGTTCCCCCCTAGGTGCTCAGGGTGGAAACTTAGGAGCTTGATTACGATTCTCTCTGCTTGAAGTGCTTGGAGTATTGCTTGGCTTTGACTCTATCTTTTCATGGCAGTTTATGTTGGGGATTATGGCTTTGAAACTTTACATTCTGAAGGATTTGGTATAAGACTGATAATTGTGTACTTGAGTTTTGGTATTGTGATTTAGAAAGATGTAACCAAACTTATTTCTGCTTCAGCTGTAATAAAGTTATAAATTTTCAAGTACTACTTATCTGTCTTGTAATATTATGTTCTGTCCACTAAAATGCTCCATCAAAGTTAAGGCATTCCCTTTGTGAGTGACCTTAATGGAGGTGGGGTGTTATAGTTTGCGTAAATCGGACTTCGTATGAAGAAGTTATGGCACTTAGAAGTTTCAGGAATTTAAATAAAAACCATCCCGAATTCAAGATTTAAATTTTCGAAATTCAAATTACACACCCGGGCTGGGCGGGAAATTTCCCGCCCAGGACTAGGTCAATCAGGGGGTCGACCTGGGTAGAACAGGTCGACCATGGGGTCGACCTGGGGGTCGACCTCCCCCTTTTCCAGATCCGTTGACAGATTCGTTGCTCCTAAGCTATTTAAACACCCACAAACCCCACTTTCTCTCCACACAATTTCATTACGCCTTTACTCTGCCCTAATTCATATTAAAATAAATCAATGACATCGCTACTCTGCTGAAACCTAAGCTAGAACAAGTGCTCCTTCTTCTTCCAATCTGAATAGGATTAAAAGAGAACAACTACAACCCTTTTTCTTTTAGAATCCAACCAAGGCGAGTACAGTTATTTTCAGATATGAAATTTAATTATGATCTTGATATGGTTATTAATCTGAATTAGAGGTTATCTTATTCTTGTTTAACAGATCTGTTTTCTGTGTAGATCTGTCTTATTCCTGTTTATCAGATCTGTTCTTCTATGTAGATCTATCTTATTAATGTTATTGTAACTATTCTGTATCTCTTCCTTCCTTCTGTTCTATAGCTAGGCTACCACGAGCCTGAGCCAAATCTCTTAAGAGATTTACGCACAAACGCTAAATTTGGGGAAAATAATGAATGATGCATAATTGGACATGACTGATTTGTGACTGATTTAAGAAAAGGTAATATGTTGTAATTTAAGATTTAGATCTAGGCATATATATATGACAGTTTTTGATTTGGAAGAAGGAGAATTATCGTATGACAATATATGACTTGTAATTTGGGGACATAATGCATGTTATAATTCAAGATCTGATTTTAAGGAAATAATACATGTTGTAATTTAAGATCTAGATTTGGGGCGTATTTTATATGACGATCTATGACTTGGAAGAAAAGGATATGTGACCTAGGCCTGAAAAACCTATATTATAATAGGGATAATTATAAATGTGAATACGCCTAATTCAGATTTTTGGATATTTGACATATGCGGTAATCAACGGCTATAATTTGGCATAATTTATATTGTGCATCATGATTTGGTTTTTTTTAGAGAATTCTGTACGATGCAAATTTAACTAAAATTTGGGACATATATTATATTGTGAATTATGACCATAATTTGGGCATGTAAAAATTAGACTTAATTTTATGATTAAGCGATTTTAAGGGATGATTAAATCTGTTAAATTGTCCAATATGCTAAATCTGTTGAAACTGAATACAGTAATTTGGGGTATGGAAATCTGTGGGCTCGATCTAAAATTGAACAAAACACATTAATAGAACTTTGGGAAATGTACTGTAACTTGTAAAGAAGTCAATTTGTTGAATGGGTATAGTTAGTCTGATATTGGCATAATCTGTGAATGAATACTTTAGCTAAAAATTAGATTTCTGAGACACGAGGTTAGACTCTGTTTGCGATAGAAGCCTGCCCGGACCCAACCGGCCTAACCGGCAACCGCAAACTATCAGTCTAATGTGAGAGGTCGTAGGCATTAAATATGCTTAGACACGAGGTTAGGTCTGGCTTGTGGCAGAAGTCTGCCCGGAACCGCCCGGCACATCCGGCGGCCAAAAGCTACCGACCTAATGTGAGAGGTCTGTGCATTAATAATTAATTAATGCAAATCTAGGATAAATATGATGCCTAAAACGTGTTGGGTAGATAAGGTTAAATCAACTGGACTGATGAATCTAATAAACCCGTTTCGTGAATCTGTAGGCCCAATACAAAGTTAGATGAAACATTCTATTATTCTGTTAATCCGTACATCTGATCCGTTAGTCTAAAAACTTGTTAATCTGTATATCTGATCCATTAATCTGAAAACTTGTTAACCTGTATGTATGATCTTAGAACTAGTTAATCTTGAACTTTGTACTTCTGAAATCCTTAAGCAAGTTAATCTGAAATCTGTTAGTCTGGGGACACAAGGTTAGGAGGGATAATTACTTGTGTCATCTATTGTTTGGGATTCATATTAGTCAGTAACCCTTTTTGGAATCAAACTATGACCAAACATTAGGTAGGGGTCCAGGGCACGCTTACTGATCTAATTGTAAGAGGTTCACTCTGATAATGGCAAGGGGTGTTGATGGCACATTCCAACTAGGTCATGTGCGTGCATGGATCCGGTCTGCTCTGAGGATGTAAGACACCATGCCATCTGTAAAAAGGTCTGTGTCTATAGGTTGCCACTTTAGGGAGTGATACACCCTTCTGTGGGGCCGACACAGGGTATTTATGTATTAGGGAGCCGATCGCTTGGGGTAGAATTTAGGGTACACTTAGTTCTGTCTGTTTCTGTTGGGGTATCGTCTGTTTCTGTTGGGGTGGTAACACCTGTCTGTTTCTGTGTGGTACCGTCTGTGCGGTGGTAAAGGCCCATTACTAGTGTACACCTAATTCTAGTATTCTGTTTTCATAGGGATTGTTCTGTTTTTGTCTGTGATTTCATTCCTGCTTCTGTTTCTGTATGTTTGTCTCTGTTAGGGTGGTAAAGGCCCATTACTAGCATTCTATTTCTGTAACGTCTGTCTCTGTTCAGGTGGTAAAGGACCATTACTAGCATTCTGTTTCTGAACGTCTGTCTCTGTTAGGGTGATAAAGGCCCATTTCTAGCATCATGTTTCTGAAGAGATCATTCTGTTTTCTGTTTAGACATTAGGACAACACCTAATTCTGTTATACTAGTATTAGTGCAGAGAAGTGAAAAGTAAGTAAGAAGCATAGCTTGGTCTAGGTTATTCTGTTCTGTTCCGTTCACCCTGTTTATACCTGTTATTCTTGTTCCTGTTATCTCTCATCCAGTTTTATTTTCATGTCATGATACTATTATCTGTTTATATGCCAAAAGTCAATGGACTCACCAGACTTATGTCTGACCTAGCTTTTTTCGCCTATTTTCTTCCGTTCCCCCCAGGTTCTCAGGGAGGAAACACACAAGCTTAGTTCTGATATCTCTTTCTTCCAGCTTGAAGTTGAAGATGTATTGCTTGGCTTTGATTCTGCTTGTTTATGGCATTTTCTGTTGGGGATTATGGCTTTAAAATTATGCACTTTGAAGGCTTTTGTACAAGACTGGTATTTATGTACTTAAGTTTTGGTATTGTGGTTTTGAAAGATGTAACCAAACTTATTTATGTTCCTGCTATAATAAAGTTATAATTTTTTTCAAGTACTACTTTATGTATCTGTCTTGTAATATTCTGTTCTGTTTACTTATAACGTTCCACCGAAGTTAAGGCATTCCCTTCGTGAGTGACCTTAACGGAGGTGGATTGTTATACCTACCCACACCATGACCCCAGCAGCCCTCACCAATGTTGTGGACCCCTCTCCGGCCCGACCATGGCCTTCCCTTGGTCCCCAAGCCCTAAACCCTCTTAAAAATCTCACTTTTCTTCTTGATTTGCAAATTAAAGCATATATATGTATATATAGGTGTGTGTGTGTATGTATGTATATATATAGGTTGTCAATTTGGGTAAAAAGTTAGGATTGGAAAAGCTGCAAGACTAAAAGACATACATTTGAAGTGTTGTGGATTTTCGATGGCTTTGGTGAGAATTTCTCCTTTTAATTGCTTAACTAGTTTAGTTAAGTCGTAGTTTACAATGTGTAATGTTTGACTATTATGTGATTGACGTGGTGGTGAAGTGTGATATAGTTTGGATGTTGATATTGGGTTAATTATCATGTTAATATGATGTTAAATAATGCGTAGTATGATAAAAATATCATCTTTACATGATATATGTGCATTTGAGTGGGTATGTGACATTTAAAACACAAACAGTGTTGATTAGAAATGTTTCGAACGTTAATTGACTTTAGGTAAGTAATTCACCAATTACTTGTTATTGAATGAGATAAAAAAAACCACACGGGTATTGGGAAAATATTTAATTGAAACATGTACCAATTATTTAATTTGTAGTAAACCCCACACGGGTATTGGGATGATATATAATTGACACTTCTCCCAATTGTTTAATTTGTAGTAAAACCCACATGGGTATTGGGATGATATTTAATTAACACATCTTCCAATTGTTTAATTTTGTAGCAAACCCCACAAGGGTATCGGGAGGATATTTAATTGACACAACTTCCAATTGTTTGATTTTCATGTTAATCTATTGATTTGCAGGCTTGTATAAGCATTATCGAAATAAGACTTATACGGCTAAATTCCACTTTGTACATGGATTGGATGTTGATAGTTGTTTACAACTGTTATTGGATATATATGATATGCGAAACCAACATAAATTGAATTATATGTGTTAGCCCATGAAATATGTTCTAGAAAATAATGAGCATGTTTGGGTTAATTTATGATTTTAGGTCGTTAGGCCCTTTGGGTCGTTATGTATTCTCTAACTTAATGAGCTCTTTAGCTCACATAAGTGCTTTAAGTCGTTACGGTATCTTGGGTCGTTCAGATAATATGAGGTGTTCAGGAAGCTTTAGCTCATTTGAGCATCTTAAGTCGTTGGGGAGTCTTAGCTCACTCAAATGCTAGCTCGCAGGGTTCTTGGGTCGCCAGCTCCTCAAATCGCCAGCTCGCTAAAGGTATTAGCCCGTTTCATCAAAGCCCAAACTACATCATTCTGGTTTAGCCCGTTCTAGGTGTGCTTGGGTCGCCCCGCTTTGTCCAAGCTTGCATCGCCTTAACCTAGTCCGCTTCGCTTTTCTAAGCTCGTGCCACCACTTCTTAGACCGTAAAAAAAAATTCCTCCAACCTTTTAGCTCGCCCGACGACCTAAAGGGAGTACAAGAGAATTACAGAATTGCCACCTGGTCTGAATTCCACTTATAAATACCCCCCATAATTCACATTGAAGAGGGGGGAGAAAAAAAATTCATTTAAATGAGGAGGTACCGCCAAATTCAAAGCTTGTCTACGACTTCACTAATGGCTCTCATGGATCTAACAACTCTTTTCCAACTTCAAGTGGATCTAATCCATTTTAATGATGATTAAAGCTCACTCCAATTGAATCTGAGCTCCTTGGATCTCATTCAAACTTCATGAAAAAGCTCTCTAACACAATTCAAGCAATCACGAATCTTCACTAATCCTCTCCGAAGTCTAAATTGAATGCTAAGTCACTATGAAGTCTATGAAGATCATTCTAAACGCTTAAGGATCAAGGATTGATACATCTATCATCACAAAGCTAAAGATCCCTTCATTTTCTTTGCCAAATTAAAGTGAGGCTAAATCATAAAGAGAGTAGAAAGAGAAAAAAGAAAAAAAATGGAAGTATAGAGAGAATTTAGTCATGTTGTAAACAAAATATCGTAATGAGAATTGATTAGAAAGTGGACGTAGAATCATCGTGAATTGAACCACTACAAAAATTCCTTTGTCTACATTTTATGCTTTTTATTTTGTAATATCGCGATCCCACATTTTATTCTTACGGAATCGGTGAAGGTGCATCGTTTGCACCTTTGGTGTTGATTTCAAATTCAAATCAAACATTTGGCGCCCACCGTGAGGCCGTGTTCGCATCTCCTTCCTTCTTTCAAGTTTAAAATTCCTTGCATTAAAGTTATAAGCCGTATCCTTCTCCAAAATTATGGCCAAATCTAAGAAGACCGCTAGCAAAACCGTGGTAGAAGCCGATAATGTTGCTAATGAAGAAAAACCGCTCGCAAACTGCTTTGAAGATGGTGAAAATTCAGAAAGCGGAGCCGGTGTGACCAGAAATGAGTTAAAAGTCGCTATTGCCAATGTCAACAACCGAATGGATGCCTCTACTAAAATGATAATGGAGAAACTTGAAGCCATCCTTAATGCTTGATCAAACCCAGTTCCTCCGGAAGTGCATGTAAATCTCGAAGGGAATGACAAGTCACCCGCTTCCGATCATAACCGCAACAACAATATGGAAGACGGTTATGATGAGGCAAGTGACGGAGATGAAATTAATATCGAAGAATTGAGATCAAAAGCTAAGAATTATTCCGAAGAGAATGCTAGAAAGGTCGCTAACTCTATCACGGGGGCACCCCCTCGTCGAGAAGGCAAGACACCTAAGCTCTTTAATCGAGATCGTATGCCTAGACAAACATTTGGTAAAGAGCACAGTTTCACAGAGTGCCATAGCACCGAAGAATACATCCCGGATATGATAGAGCGAGTCATGAAGAAGAAACAAGCTGGCAAAGATAATGAGAGGGAATGGGACTTCTCTCCTGATAGGACTCCATTCACCGGAAGAATCCTTGAAGCAAAGTGTCCGAAGAAGTTCAATCCACCAACATTGCCTACGTACAACGGCCTTGTTGATCCAAACTACTTTCTGTTCAAATACGAGTGGCATATGAATGCGGCTAAGGCACTGATGAGATGAGATGCACGTATTTCCCTCTCTACTTTGAAGGAGTTGCATCACTCTGGTTCACAAAGCTGCCTCCTAAATCTATCGATCGATTCTCCGACCTGACCAAGAAGTTTAAAGAGCAGTTCCGCTTGTATGCCACCAAAGCCAAGGACGATATAACAATTTCATCCATGAAGCAGAAGTCAGGAGAAACTATCAAAGCCTTCCTTAGTCGATTCAGTATTACCCTATCTGAAGTAAGGAATCCGAAACCGCGCATAGTCCTCATGGCTCTACTCGATGATATAGACAAAACGAGCGAAATCGGGAGATGGATAAAGATGAAAGAACCGACAAGTTTTATAAGAAAGCAGAGGAATACATGAGGGTAGACGATAATCCTGTAACTCTTCAGATCATTGACACTAACCCACTCCTTGAGGCTCCTAAAAGTGCAGCTATGCAATCCAATCAAAAGAGTATTCAGGGGCAGAAGCGAATCAGTAACGGGAGCGACAACAAGGCTAATAAGAAGTCTCGCCTTTTCAATTCGTTAGAACTGACACCTTTGAATGACACCCCTAAAAGAATCTATCTTACAACGAAGAATTTTGAAGAATATGCGGAGTCGAATCCGATAAGGATAAGCGACAAAGCAGCAAAATCAGGAAAGTTCTGCAGATTTCACAACCAACCTGGTCATAGCACTAATGAGTAACGACACCTGAAGAACCTCATTGAGGAATTGATTAGGAAAAACAGGTTGCAGTAGTATGTAAAGAATCTGCAAGCCTTGAATCCTTCTACAATTCCTCAAGGGCAAGGAGAATCGAATGATAAGTCTGGTCCAAGCAACGTAGCTTCTGTTCAAGCCAATCCAAGGCGGATTATCAACTAATAATTGTTGAGGATGCTCCAACTTGAGTGGCTCGGAATAAGCAATCAACATCGCTATATCTTTACTTTATGCTCTACTTCTTGATTTAGTTCATGCTTTGCCTCGCATTTTACTTTCTGTTATATTCAAAACTTCTTGTAAACAGTCTGTAATAATCTGTAGGTGATGCACTGAACGTTAGCTCTACGACCAAGAGCAATCTGTTTGAATGAGTTTCTTGCTTGCGAAGTCATATGACAAATCGAAACGTTCTTAAAAGATGATTTCATATTACAGGCCAGCTGTCGAGAGTTTTCTCCTGTAACATCGCGACCCCAACAACGCTAGTTAAAGGGCTGAACGTTGTGAATTCCAACACGTGCAAATGCAAAAATAGGAAAAACACTGCCTTGAAAGGTGAACGAGAAAGTCGCAAAGATTCAAACAGTGAGTAAGCGCCACGATAAACAAACGGAAGAGATGAAACTTTTATCAAAGGAGCACCTCCTTATGTGAGAGGTTCAGAGCTTCAATTCCTAAACCAGAATAGCTTGCTAAGTTAAGCATCTAATAAAGGGACTGATAGCCGCCCCGCAAAGCGATAAAATAGAAGGTAAAATCCATTTGCGTAGCATCTGAAATTTCAGGTGTGAAGAATGAGAAAAATCCACTTGCGTAGCATCTGGAATCTCAGATGTGAAAAGTGTAAAATCCACTTGCATAGCATCTGAAATCTCAGATGTGAAAAGTGTAAAATCCACTTGCGTAGCTTTTGGAATCTCAGATGTGAAAGGTGTAAAATCCATTCGTGTAGCATCTGAAATTCCGGGTGTGAAGAATGAGAAAAATCCACTTGCGTAACATCTGCAATCTCAGATGTGAAAAGTGTAAAATCCACTTGCGTAGCATCTGAAATCTCAGATGTGAAAAGTGTAAAATCTACTTGCGTAGCATCTAGAATCTCAGATGTGAAAAGTGTAAAATCCATTCGCGTAGCATCTAAAATTCCAAGTGTGAAGAACGAGAAAATCCACTCACATAGCATCTGGAATCTCGGATGTGAGGAGTGTCAAACCATTCGCGTGGCATATGAAATTCCAGGTGTGAAGAATGAGAAAATCCACTTGTGTAGCACCTGGAATCTCAGATGTGAAAAGTGTAAAATCCATTCGTGCAGCATCTGAAATTTCAGGTGTGTGGAATGAGAAAATCCACTCACGTAGCATCTGGAATCTCAGATGTGAGGACAATTCCACTTGCGTAGCATCTGCAATCTCAGATGTGAAAAGTGTAAAATCCAATCGCGTAGCATCTGAAATTCCACGTGTGATGAATGAGAAAATCCACTCACGTAGCATCTGGAATCTCAGATGTGAGGAGTGTCAAACCATTCGCGTAGCATCTGAAATTCCAGGTGTGAGGAATGAGAAAATCCAATCACGTAGTATCTGGAATCTCAGATGTGAGGAGTGTCAAATCCACTTGCGTTGCATCTGGAATCTCAGATATGAAAAGTGTAAAATCCATTCGCGTAGCATTTGAAATTCCAGGTGTGAAGAATGAGAAAATCCACTCACATAGCATCTGGAATCTCAGATGTGAGCAGTGTCAAACCATTCGCGTAACATATGAAATTCCAGGTGTGAAGAATGAGAAAATCCACTCCCGTTGCATCCTGGAATCTCAGATGTGAGGAGTGTCAAACCATTCGCATAACATCTGAAATTCCAGGTGTGAAGAATGAGAAAATCCACTCACGTAGCATCTGGAATCTCAGATGTGAGGAGTGTCAAACCATTTGAATAGCATCTGAAATTCCAGGTGTGAAGAATGAGAAAATCCACACACGTAGCATCTGGAATCTCAGATGTGAGGAGTGTCAAACCATCCGTGTAGCATCTGAAATCCCAGATGTGAAGAACGAGAAAAACACCATTCACGTAGTATCTGGAAACCTCAAATGTGAAGAATGTTTGGTATACATTCGATCATTAGAATCAGGAAATACTAGACCCGATAACGACTCCCTAAACAAGGGGCGCAAGAATCAAACCTTCTCAGAAGGGAAGTGGAAAGTGAATTATAGATACATATTTCTCAAATAAGAGATGTTGAACACGCTCATATGAGCCATTAAAATGATAGCGTTTGGGATCTATAGTCGACCTAAGTTGATTGGTCGATTTCAAGCATTAAGGCAAATTTGAGTTAGAATACCATGACTGTGCAAACAATATTTGATGAGTTTTAAACCGTCAAAAAAGATGGTCTTGGGCTAGTGTTTTATTCAACGCAAATAAAGTTCGTTATAGTTCATTTG
This sequence comes from Allium sativum, assembly GCA_030737875.1. Lineage (NCBI taxonomy): Eukaryota > Viridiplantae > Streptophyta > Magnoliopsida > Asparagales > Amaryllidaceae > Allium > Allium sativum. Next base: position 4,119,456 of record CM060914.1, on the reverse strand, counting down.
TAACTAATCCATTATCTACATGGACAAATGATAACGAGTATAAGTCCAAAATCATGCAAAAGTTTGTCTTAGCTGTAGAACATGTAGAATAGGACGTACGGGTTCAAAACCAAAAAGATCGCCATAGCAAATATCTTTCGATCTTAGGATAAAATCTTAAAGTATAACAGATAAAATACAGTTCCATCACTACATCGCAAATCCAACACAAAGGCATCAAACGCTAAATATCGTAAGAATGTTAAGCGAGGATCGGCACTCGCATATACAACTGGTCTATAGGATAAGCACATAAAAGATAAATAGCAAAATTCAGACGATAGAACTTATTTTTTTTATCAATAAATAATTCCCCACCTTGACTAGAAGTAGAAGTACTAGTCGTTTCTGCCTTGCCTCTAGGACTAGATAGTTCAGCAATGATCTTATCCTGAGACTTAAGAGCCTGAATAAGCGCAGCTTTGTCCTTCTCCAAAGTGGTGATGAGTTCAATATTCTCCATGTTCAGCCTCTGAAGCTCGCAAGCAAAGGTGTTCCAGGCTCCTAATTTGCGTGCATGGTATTGGCCAATTTCCTCGAACTGCTTTTCCATCCAAGTCCTAATAGCATCAAATTGCGTCAATGAGTGATTCTTTAGAATATCCAAATCTTCAGCACTGTTCGCTTGTCGGACGGGTATATATCCAAGTCAAATTGATCGAAGTTCACTCCTTGAAGACACCAGCCTTCGAAGCAATCAGCAAGCTTATAGGTGTGTGGTTTGGAAGCGTAACTAGGCCTGTCTATGATAGCCTTTAGCTTGGCCAATGTGGGAGCAACAGGGGTAGTTGAATTTCGGGCATCAGAAGTTTTTCCAACCTACTGTGCTTGCAAGTTGTGTCCTCGTTCGAGGTCCCTTCAGTTCTTTTAGACATCCTGAACGAATAGCAATGTTAAGAAGTGAATAACAAACTAGAAAGCAGCTTATTCAAAGTGTTTCAGATCGTTCCTACCAACCATAAGATTTTGGGTCATTCTGTATGGTATTGGACTCTAGGTTGTTCTATACAACCAAGAAGTTTTAGGTCACTATAACAGTCCGATTCCTCGTGAAGTCTTTCTACTTCAAGTTTTTTGGGTTGTAAACGACCAAAACTTCAAGGGTTTAGCGACCCAAAGATGAAGACTGAAGTAACGACCTAAGAGGCCTTGAGTTATCATAACAACCTAGAGTAGGTTCACGGTCTAAAACCTGAAAGTGGTTATGACGACCTAATTCAACATGAGCCATTACAAAACAACGACCTAAGATATGCAACCAACAGGGGTGCTTCAACTTTGAAAACAATGGCAAGGCATGATATTGCAAATTAAGGTCGTCAATGAACAATGGAATTGAGCAAGATTATCATCCCAGTGTACATGATACTTAGCAATTAAAGCCATGATCGAATTGCGAGAATTTATACACGAATGTTAAGTCGAAACCATCACAAACAGGCTAGCTCAAGGTCACTGCATGCATCAACATTATCATCAAACGCACGATTGAAATTGTACCAAACAATAATCCCACAAAGTCTGAAGATATCAAATTCAACTTAAAATGTATATGTATACACAGTAAGTAAAAAGCTTTAAATCGCACCAGATTTTTGGTGACGAGAAGTTTAAAATTTGATTATTAAACTGAGGGATTGTTTGGACTTCAATCGCTTTGATGATGATGGTGATCGGAGTATTAGATGATAATGGCCGCCATTAATGAGGTTTTCTACTTAAGTGGGGGTTTTAAGAGAATGACAACTTAAAGAGGAAATAAAGAGGGGTTAAACAAATAAACCATGTTTGCAGGGCCCTACAACGATATAACCCCGAGGAGAATACCAATGGACTCTTATTAATGCACGGCCCAGAAGCCGCAACGACTTAAGACCATGTCATGACCTAAGAAGCTGGATGACCTAAGGATAACATATTTTAGGGACTCACACGGTCTGAGGGTCCTAGCGACCTAAAAACTCAAACTACTTGCTAATTTCACCTAGTTCGAAACACGTATTATTTTTAATAAATACGAATTTTGAAGGGCAAATGTTAACGCATGAAATATGTTCTAGAAAATAATGAGCATGTTTGGGTTAATTTATGATTTTAGGTCGTTAGGCCCTTTGGGTCGTTATGTTATCTTTAACTCAATGAGCTCTTTATCTCACATAAGTGCTTTAGGTCGTTACGGTATCTTGGGTCGTTCAGATAATATGAGGTGTTCATGAAGCTTTAGCTCATTTGAGCATCTTAAGTCGTTGGGGCATCTTAACTCACTCAGATGCTAGCGCGCAGGGTTCTTGGGTCGCCGGCTCCTCAAATCACCAGCTCGCCAAAGGTTTTAGCCCGTTTCATCAAAGCCCAAACTACATCATTCTAGTTTAGCCTGTTCTAGGTGTGCTTGGGTCGCCCCGCTTTGTCCAAGATCGCATCGCCTTAACCTAGCCCGCTCCGCTCTTTTAAGCTCGTGCCACCACTTCTTAGACCGTAGAAACATTCCTCCAGTCCTTTAGCTCGCCCGACGACCTAAAGGGAGTACAAGAGAATTACAGAATTGCCACCTGGTCTGAATTCCACCTATAAATACCCCCCATAATTCACATTAAAGAGGGAAGCAAAAAAAATCATTCAAACGAGGAGGTACCGCCAAATTCAAAGCTTATCTACAACTTCACTAATGTCTCTCATGGATCTAACAACTTTTCTCCAACTTCAAGTGGATCTAATCCATTTTAATGATGATTAAAGCTCACTCCAATTGAATCCGACCTCCTTGGATCTCATTCAAACTTTATGAAAAAACTCTCTAACATAATTCAAGCAATCACGAATCTTCTCTAATCCTCTCCGAAGTCTAAATTGAATGCTACGTCACTATGAAGTCTATGAAGATCATTCGAAATGCTTAAGGATTAAGGATTGATATATCCATTATCAAAAAGCTAAAGATCCCTTCATTTTCTTCACCAATTTCAAGTGAGACTAAATCATAAAGAGAGTAGAAAGAGAAAAAAGAGAAAAAAGAAAAAAAAATGGATGTATAGAGAGAATTTAGTCATGTTGTAAATATCGTAAGGAGAATTGATTAGAAAGTGGACGTAGATTCATCGTCTATCGAACCACTATAAAAATTCCTTTGTCTACATTTTATGTTTTTATTTTGTAATATCGCGGTCCCACATTTTAGTCTTACTGAATCTGTGAAGTGCATTGTTTGCACCTTTGGTGTTGATTTCAAATTCAATCAAACAATATGGTAATTGATTGAATCTCATTCCAATTCGAAATAAATTTGAATATTTTAATAATAAATTATTCAGTGACAAATAAAATTATGAATTTGATGTCCGATTTTGCGTGGACACAAAGTTTATAAAGTTTTGATGAATATTCATAACTGGAACTAATTGGTTTGAATTAATTTTCATATAAATATGGCATATTCAAGTTTTTTTTTAAAATGAATAATTATGGTTGAAAGTAAAGTTCGGTTAGAATATCGAGATGGCATTTTGAAAGAAGTTTATTTTCAAAAATATCTTATTTATTTTTATAATGAATGATAGGAAAATTTGGATATAAAATAATAAGTTTTGAAAAATAATATTATTTTAATAATAAAATAATATTATAATATCCATTTAATAGGGATACTGGGTTTTGAAATTGAATATGAAAAATATAATTTTCGGAAGATATTAAATAGTTAATAAACTATTTTTAATGGAACTTGGTTCAATTTTAATTATAAATTGAAGTATGGTTTGAATAGAACTCGTCCCGCAATGATAGTTTGCGAAGTTCAACCATGAACTTTAAACGGACGTACCGGGAGATCCGAATGTCGGATTCTCCAAAAAGGAAAAATGTTGGATCCAAAATTAAAAGAGTTTTCAAAAGAAATAGGAAGTTTTTAGATCTAACAGGTAGACTTTAAAATATGTTTAAATCTGTTTTGAAAAGGCCGCTATAAATGCAGTTCATTGATCGAAATTGAAAATCGACTGTAAGGGCCTTATAAAAATTATTAAAAATATGGATAAATTATGATAAATCATAATGAATGGTTTAAACGATTTTGAATTGAATATTCCATGTTTCAGACAGATAAAAGACATTTTATCTGAATGAGTTGTCTAACAATTAAAGTAAAGAACCAAATGGAATATGCAATGATTCCTAAGAGTGTTGTCTGGTACCACGTTTGAGATCTTATTGGGAACTTTTCTGTTAGGAAAGAGGTCGGATGAGCCGAAAGGACATCAGGTATTAGACTAGGAACAGACGAAGTTTTCCGCAAAAATATACGATCCAATGTTTTAAAATAAAATATTGGAACGAAAGGGGTTTTAAAAGAACCAAATTTTCAAATGTACGAATTTCATTGGATTTGAATGGAATTAATCCTCAAATATTTCGATATTAGATTCTATATTTATATGGATACTATTTGGAGGAATTTGTAAGGTATAGATATTTTTTTCTATACGGTATCTGTTGATTGTAGAATTTGGTATTAAATGTAAGTCGATATGATTTATATTTAAAGTCTTATATTTAACATCAAATTAGATTTTGGTTTTGTCGTGAATGGTGTCTTCAATAACACTGTTTTTAAACCCAGTTGTAAATGAAGTTGACATAATAAGTATTTTAATTAATATTTAATGAAATTTTCCAAAGTGAAGTTTTCCATTTAATAAATTTAATTGGAATTGAATGGAAGTCGATTTAGTGATAATCGAGATGAACCTACATGGGGGAAGGCCTTTACTATTTAAGAAATTTAAAAGGCTTTGTCGTTATTCTGCATATAGTATTAGCCTAATACGGAAATTCATATCAATTATAAATTGATATGATTTATGTGAAGATTCCATTGCTAATGGAAGTTTGATTTTGGGTTTATCGTGAACGATGTTGTAAATAACATTTGTTCTTTAACCCAATTAAAGTCAGGATTAATTTCCAAAGTTAAGTAATCGTTAATTAATGATTACTTAAGAGATTAAAACCATGTTAGAGTTTTACCAAATCTCTTAATAAAGATTTGTTCAAATGAAATGGGGATTAAAACCAAGTTAGAGTTTTAATCAATCTTTAATTAGATTTGAAATGGTAGAAGGTAATTAAACTTGCCAAACATGAGGGGTGTTTAGTATGGAGTACCACCAGTTTTTCTCTATGGGATGAATAAGTTGGGAATGGGATAAAAATATGAGTGATTACCTTATTGTGTGGCTCGATAATACTGATAAGGCTTATAAACCGTAATTTAAGTGAAGTTTGTAAACAAGAGATTATATAATCTTTTGAAATGATTTCCAAGAAAAGATTTAAACATGAAGTTCAAATGATGTAAATATTTGGGAAGATTTATTGGAATAATTCTCAATGTAAAGAATATTTAAATAAAAGAATATTCTGGATTGGAATTAGACTTAGGATATTATTAACGATATTTTTCGTTAACACCAGAATTAGGTCTAATGATGTGGATGTAAGGGAACCAAAGGGATTATTCAGTTCCTACAAACTTGAGTTAGTTCACCGTTTCCTAGATATCAAGGACTTGAGCCCAAAGAATAGTTACACTTCCTTCTAGAGGTGAGTATTACGCATACGAGACTTAAGGACCAACAATTACCTTAGGATAAGTGTTCCCTAAGCGCAATGCAAGTTAGAAAGGTTAATGGCTTATAGAAGGGTATTTTGGGTAATTTAGCTTATTCTTGGCGCCATGTCGTGAGAAAGCATTAATAAATTAGCATCATAAGGGATAATGAAATCTATTACTTAAATATAAAAGGCCAATTTCAAATTCGCTTAGGTGGCCTTACAGAAAGCTGGGATTTCTAAATTCTCACTCCTGCTTGACATTCTCATCCGCATTTACTAAAAAAATTAAATAAAATAAAATTAAAACAAAGCAGCCTACGTTCCCACTTTGTCCGCATCTGCTTTCCCCTTTCCAGCAGCTGAAAACAAAATATTCTCCTAGCCACTCCATTTTTTGCGATCCCCTTCAAATCTTTAAATCGGCACAAAATTCTACTAGAGTACCAACAATCCAAGATCTATTTCTATCGAGATCTACAACGCAATCACCATCGTCTGCTGTCGCCATTCTAATGACCGACGACACAGTTACAACTCGCCAGTTATCGCCCATTCAACAGGTTTTTTTTTCCACTCTTTTGAGATTTGTCTGTTTTTGGCTGATTCAATATTTGTTGAATTGGAGAAATTCATGATTTCATTCTCTACAATCGGATTTTGGCTGATACTCCATAATGCTAATATATTTTTTATTCTCCCAAATAACTCTGTACAAGTTTAGGAATCCTGCCCATCACAGTATTTTTAATGTGTTAATTATTTCGATATGCATGTACTGCATCCATTTCACATTGCTTTTGGTTCAATATCTACACCTTTAATAGGAAAATTCATGATTTTAATATCTATTTTGTTAGATAAAAAATTTGATTGCTTCCATTTGCAAAATAGGCCCATATTTGATAATTTATAAAGAATCTGGATAATACCATTAGCAGAAATAAATATTTAATTCACAACCTACCTTCTGATTCTTGAAACGTAAAAAATGAAATGAGTTTAACTCTTCCTTATTCAAATTGTAATGGTTGTTTTATCCTTACTTATGAAGAAGCTTTTACGAATCAACAAAACATCAACAATGCCTTCATACTCTCAAGTGTAGTCTATATATGTCTATTATCTAATAAAATAAATTTTATTATTTTTCCTTCTCTAATTTAGGTGAGTTGAAAAGAAAAGGCATGGACATGCATTAAAGAAGTCGCTACCTATTACAGGTATTTGGTTTTGATTTCATTTATTTAAGCTATTTTCCATATTCATTTAAGATATTTTCTTGCTTTTAATTGCATTTTTTCTACTATGCTACTGTAAGTTACTGTGATGTTTTGTAAGATTAAACTAATTGTATGATTTATCTACCCGTAAAGGAAATTATATAGAATAATTTTACAGTGGGTATCTGGTAATAATATGCATACTAATTATGTCAACATGCCATGAATTTTATGATCATGCTACTGTGGAAACCTCTTGCGACAAATGTTTAATCGGAAATGATTATCAACTTTTATACACACATAAATAAAGTGGTCCTGTTTGACTCATTTCTTCGGTTTTTTTTACTATCTACTAATACCATGTTCTTCTGTGATCCTACTAATCATTTCACTATATTATTTTCACTTCTTTCTTCAATTACTGTTTATTCGTAGATGATTGCGAGATTTTACCCAATTTGCGATCTTACTTTTTGGATGTATGAACATGCATCTGCTTTCTACGCATGTTATAGTTGAAAAAAAATGTATCAAATAATAAACCATTGCCAGCAATGTTATGAAATTGGATAGTCATATATTTACCCAGAGTTACACACTGAATGCTTGGTTGATCTCTTTGAACAACCAATCAAGTCACTCTAATCTTTTGTTTCTTTCAAGCACCAAATAGGTATTGGTTGCTGGTATTTCACTTTTAATAGTTATTTTTCTTCTAGAATAACGATGTCTTTACACCAGTTCTTTTTAATTAGCACTTACATTTACTCAAACAATACTTTGGCATGATCAACACGTACTGTAGATTTTATTTGGGTCATCCTTTTTTGTGAAACAATTTGCATATAGTGAGGACGGATATTATTTTCTTAGTAATATTAGATTATTTTCGTTTACTAAATAAGGTTATCTGTTTATTTGTTTACAAAAAGGACACAATACCACTATGGTTCGAACCTTTTCAATATGTACATTTCATTCAAATTTTAAAAGTTCCATTTCTATGTTGATTTCTTTCCAAAAGCAATGGATGTTATTAGCACGTTCTAAATTAATCTTTATTTACAATGAAGATATTGGAAAGAATAGTTAATTTTCTTAATGTCCTTATTTACTAACACTATTAACTAAATAGATGGAAATATTATATATACCAAAAGATACATCATATGTCTTTGGATAATGATCATTTATTTACAATTCCCATGAGACTTTCAAGCATATGTTATATATAAACTGAAGCATACACTCTTTAAAATCATTTATGACTTCAATTTTTTAGTCAATTTTTTTTTTGAAATTTTTAGATATGAATATATTTACCGTTTGAATGATACATTTCACTATTATGAGCTTTCTGTGGACTATTCTTCTTGCAAGAATAACAATACGCCCGCATATTCATAAATAATCCATAATGTGAATTAAGTAAATAATCATAGCATATTTGTATGACATATTTTCTTTATTGATTTATTTATATTTTGTGCATTGCATCAAAATCGTTGCATTCATAAAACTATATATGTTTACATTGTAGCCGAACAAGTTAAACCTCTTATCTAGCTAGAGAAAGTCATTAGCACAACACACTTGCAGAAGTTATTGTTTGTCCCCCGCGTATTCATAAATAATCCATAATGTGAATTCAGTAAATAATCATAGCATATTTGTATGAAATATTTCTTTATTGATTTCTTTATATTTTGCGCATAGCATCAAAACTGTTGCATTCATAAAACTATATATGTTTACATTGTAGCTGAACAAGTTAAACCTCTTATCTTGCTAGAGAAAGTCATTAGCGTGGTGTAACATAAACTGTGCTATATAAAGCGAATTCTATTTATATTTCAACATGGAAATAAAATAGAAGCCTTCATCACGTAATTTTATATGTGGTATTATTGAGTCTACTACCTATCTTCATGCAACTTAAGTTTTCTTTTAACTATAATTATACTGATAAAATTATGTTGTAATATTTTAAAAGATTTTATTACAAAATATATTTTCCTCAAATTTTATTGCAAAAGATTTTACCTTTAGTAATATTATTATAAAAACTGCTTATTCAAAAAAATTACAGTAGTTGACAAAATCAGTTTAATTTCACTTCTGGAAGATTTCAAGAGTATAATTAATTTAAATAATATTGTACGGTTGTGCTCCTTAACCATTACTGATGGAAGTTTTTGTACGGTTGTGCTTATTGTACCTACTGTTTTCTGTACTGAATTCAAAGTCAAAAGTCGTTTTGTATGCATACCTTTTTTTCACGGTGCACAAATATGTTCGTGTCCTCTTTGGCAGACTCATGTTATTGTTAATTTAAATAATATTGAATTATATATATTATTTACTGCTTTCCCTATATATACATATATTTGTGTATTATAATTGACTAAATTTATTATAGTACGCTCTTCTGTTTTGCATAATATGTTATGTGTGTAGTATAATAATTTGAGACTTGATTTTTGTTAATAGTTTATACTTATGGCCAAAAACTTTTACTGTTTGCGGTTTTTAAACAAATATATTTCATTTTTATCTATAGAATGGTTTCAATTTTTGTTCTTTTTGGACATGGTCATATTCTCTATCTATGCATGAGAAGATGACGTTAATCTTATATAAGTTTTGGGTATGGTATATTGAAAAACCAGAAAGACCAAATGGTAAACATAATATTTGAAAAGAGAAAATAAACTTTGAACTGAATAATTTTCAAACTAAAGTTTCACATTTACAGTTTTTAAGCTTTTTTCAAGTAGTTAAACAAAGTTATATAATAGAGCATAATGAATAAATAGTTCATTTTAAGCCTTAAATTTTATACTGTACTACTAACATTCATATTTTATTGGTCATGCTGCTTAAATCATGAAAGGTTGCAAATATAAGTAAATTTACAAACATTTTAGAAGAAAATAATGACCTAAAATTCAAAAGAATAACATAACTGTTGTTATACCTGATCACTAAAGAGAGTTGATGGGAAGGACCGAAGGAGGGCTTCTAACCAAATTTTTAGTAACTAAATAGTACACATAATGAAGGATGTGCTGATATGATATTTGTTTGAGCAGACCAACAATGTTCAAAATCATTTCAAGGAAGTCGGAATTAAGACACTAAAGAATTTTGTCTATCAGTGCAATGGCAGAATCCATATCCTTTTTCTTTTTGTTTTTGAATGAGAGTGAGCAAGCCAATTTCTTTTCTTGCTTTATTAGTTTTTAAAGTAATTATGATAGTTATTACGTACAAGCCAATTACTTAAATTGTAAATAAGGAAAATGACACTACTTGAAATAAGGGTGGCCTTAAAAGCTATTTCAATTAGAAAATCATCAGAATGAATGTTAACAGTTTATACCCTACTTAATCTAAGGTATGATTTTTTTTATATAGTTAAGAAGGAATTTACTAAATGTTGGAAAGTGAATAAGTGGATGTGCCTTAATCCACTACATATACAAAAGCTTGATATGTTATATCAAAAGAAAGAGGAAGAGAGAGAGGCAATAGAATAGCATGAACAAAGCATGCATATATTTAATATTAAATTAAAAAGGTCAAAGATTAGGGCCTTGGGCCTTAGGGCTCTTGGGGTCTCGTGATCGTGTAGGGCCTCTGGATGGCCCAGGCCTGCTTGCGCTGTTCAAACGGACGGATATTTTTTTTAATACAGCCGCGAAAATACCAACGGAACTACCTGTTGGTAAAGGGTCGCAACCTTTCCAACAGTTGTTACCGTTGCAAATCGAACAGTGGCGTTCCTTCGCGGATGAGAACCTCTTCGCAACCTATATAAAGGGGCAGCGGAAAATCAAATGAATATCGGTTTTCTGACTACTGTTCTCCTTCTTCCTCCTCTTCTCTGTTCTTAGAATACACTACCTTGCGTTCGCCGTTGCTTCGCGTGTTGCGCTACACGGCGAAGTTGATCCGTTTTATCTTGGGAATCGATTTGCATCAACAGCCTTTAAGTGCTACAAAGGGGCGCAAATACGATTTAAGGAAACAGTCATTTCGGACTGGACTCGGATTATTATTTACTGCCTGATCAACTGCAACGGTACGTTCTCTTTTCTGTACCCACGTCTCCAGATTACTATAGGTTTTCTGCAGATACAGTTTCAATACAGTATTCTCTGTACCAACACAGTTCTCACTGTCGTTGGGTTAACAATCTTAAATCGTATTTGTTGTTGCTGTATTGCATTGTACAGGCGAATATGGCAAAACAAACCAACACTTCTGCATCGGTGCTGACTGCAACTCAGCCTCCGCCTGTCTACCCACCGGTAAGTCTATCCCATGGCGAAAAGCCTGAAAAATTTACGGGGATAGATTTTAAAAGGTGGCAGCAAAAGATGTTGTTCTATTTGACAACTCTGGGTCTTGCGAAGTATCTGACGGAAGATGCTCCGACGGTGGCTGAATTGGAACCAGATGCAACAAAGGTTGAAGCCCTCAATGTCTGGAAAAATGCAGATTTTATGTGCAAGAATTACATACTTAATGGCTTGGACAATTCTCTGTATAATGTCTATTGTACTGCTGCGACTTCGAAAGAACTGTGGACTGCACTCGACAAGAAATACAAATCTGAGGATGCAGGAATGAAGAAGTTCATAGCAGGGAAATTCCTCGACTTCAAAATGATTGATAGCAAGACTGTTATCAGTCAAATGCAAGAATTGCAAGTCATCTTCCACGAGTTAAATGACGAAGGAATGACGCTCAGCGAATCATTCAAAGTGGCTGCTGCAATTGAAAAACTTCCGCCTTCATGGAAGGATTTCAAAAATTACTTAAAGCACAAGCGCAAGGAAATGACTGTTGAAGAATTGGTGGTTCGGTTGAGGATTGAGGAAGACAATCGAAAATCAGAGAAAAAGGGGTCCTTCAACATTGCAGCAAAGGCTAATGTAGTTGAAGAAGAAAAGCCCAACAAAAGAAAACGTGAAAATGGTCCAAATAAAAAGGCTAAAAGGTTTAAAGGATCTTGTCACAACTGCGGAAAGAAAGGACACAAGGCAGCAGAATGTCGCGGAAAGAAAAAGAAGTCTGAAGCAAATGTGGCTGAAGTTTCTGATGGCATTACTGATATGGACTTGTGCGCGGTAGTTTCTGAATGTAACCTTGTTGGCAACAACAAGGAATGGTTCGTGGACACCGGGGCCACTCGCCACATTTGTGCAAATAAATGGATGTTCACGACTTACAAAGTTGCTACCGAAGAGGAACAGTTGTTTATGGGCAACTCATCTGCATCAAAAGTAGAAGGAAAAGGAAAGGTTGTGCTCAAATTGACTTCTGGAAAGGAACTTACCTTGACCGATGTCCTTCACGTTCCAGACATTCGGAAAAATTTGATTTCTGGATCGCTTCTTAGCAAACATGGTTTCAAACTCCTATTTGTGGCTGATAAATTTGTATTATCTAAAAATGGGGTGTATGTGGGAAGGGGCTATGTTAGTGATGGCTTATTTAAAGCTAATGTAACTACCATTGTACCAAAAGATGATATGAATAAAGTTGAATCTTCTGTTTATATCGTAGACTCTTCTAACATTTGGCATTCTAGATTAGGGCATGTTAACTTTGAAACATTGCGAAAATTGATTAATCTAGACTTTATACCAAAATGTAACATAGACCCCAACTATAAATGTCAAATCTGTGCAGAAGCGAAAATGACTAGAACCTCGTTTCATCACGTTGAACGAGAGACCGAACCTCTAGAATTAATACATACCGACGTATGTGATTTGAAAATGTGTCAAACTAGAGGTGGAAAGAGGTACTTCATCACATTCATTGATGATTGTACCAGATATTGTCATGTATATCTCCTTAGAAGTAAGGACGAAGCAATCGACATGTTTAAACAGTATAAGGCAGAAGTTGAGAATCAACTCAATAAGAAAATAAAATCTTTAAGAAGTGATAGAGGAGGAGAATACGAGTTTCCGTTTGAGGAATTTTGTGCTGAGCATGGAATTATACATCAAACTACAGCCCCGTATTCGCCTCAATCCAACGGTATAGCCGAACGGAAAAACAGAACTCTTAAAGAAATGATGAATGCCTTACTAATTAGTTCTGGATTGCCAGATAATTTTTGGGGAGAAGCTATTCTTTCGGCAAATCACATCTTGAATAAAATACCGCGAAAGAAAACATCAAAATCTCCACATGAACTTTGGAAAAATAGACCACCATCCTACAAATACTTGAAAGTGTGGGGGTGTCTTGCCAAAGTAGAAATACCAAAACCGAAAAAGGTCAAAATTGGACCAAGGACTATAGATTGCATATTCATTGGATATGCTCATAATAGTAGTGCATATCGATTTTTGGTGTACAAATCTGAAATTGATGACATTCATGAAAACACCATTATCGAGTCACGAAATGCTAGATTCTTTGAACACATTTATCCTCTAAAGACCTCTACTGAAACTAGTGTTCAAAAGAGGCCAAGAGATTCAGATATTCCCGAGGATAATACTGATCAAAGAGAAATGAATGATGAAACTGAGATAGAGGAACCGAGAAGGAGCAAGCGACAAAGGACCTCTAAATCCTTTGGACCTGATTTCTATGCATATATGATAGAAAATGAACCTCTAACTTACCAACAAGCAATGTCATCTCCGGATGCTCCTTATTGGAAAGAAGCCGTCAATAGTGAAATAGAATCCATTCTACAAAACCATACGTGGGAACTAGTGGATCTCCCTAAAGGATCAAAACCACTAGGATATAAATGGATATTTAAGAAGAAACTAAAGGCTGATGGCTCGGTAGACAAGCATAAAGCAAGACTTGTAATAAAAGGATTCAGACAAAAGCAAGATCTGGATTACTTTGATACATACTCTCCAGTTACCAGAATAACATCTATTAGGATGCTTATTGCAATCGCATCTATATTGAATTTGGAAATACACCAAATGGATGTGAAAACTGCGTTTTTGAACGGTGAACTGGAAGAGGAAATTTATATGCAGCAACCAGAAGGGTTTGTAAACCCAGGAAATGAAAATAAGGTGTGCAAGTTAGTAAAATCTCTTTATGGCCTTAAACAAGCACCAAAACAATGGCATGAGAAATTTGATGAAACTATGTTATCAAATGGATTCAAAATAAATGAATCAGATAAATGCGTATATATAAAATATACGGATATTGGATATGTCATTGTTTGTCTTTATGTTGATGATTTACTAATCCTAGGAAATAATAATGCCATAATAAAATCTACGAAGGATATGTTATCCTCTAGATTCGACATGAAAGACCTAGGAGTGGCTGATGTAATCTTGGGTGTGAAAATTATAAAAACACCACAAGGATATGCCTTATCTCAGTCACATTACATAGCCAAATTACTTGAAAGGTTCAAGCAGTATAATATAACCATTGCAAAATCACCAGTGGATATGAACCAAAATTGGGTAAAGAACACCGGTGATGGAATATATCAACTTGAATATTCTCGCATACTGGGAAGTATCATGTATGTCATGAATTGCACTAGGCCTGATATTGCATACGCTATAAGCAAGCTGAGTAGATATACCAGTAATCCTGGTAAACATCACTGGAAAGCAATAATAAGAGTCCTAGGATATCTGAAGTACACACAAAACTATGTGTTACAATATGAGAAGTATCCTTCAGTGATAGAAGGATATAGTGATGCCAATTGGATAACTGGCTCAAATGACACAAAATCCACAAGTGGATATGTGTTTACATTAGGAAATGGAGCAATCTCATGGAAATCATCCAAACAGACTTGCATAGCAAGGTCAACAATGGAATCTGAGTTCATTGCTCTAGATAAAGCCGCAGAAGAAGCAGATTGGCTTAGGAGTTTCTTGGAAGATATTCCAAACTGGGAAAAACCGGTACCTCCAATATGTATACATTGTGATAGTCAATCTGCTATAGGAAGGGCGAATAGTACATTGTATAATGGTAAGTCTCGACATATTCGTCGTAGACATAAAACCATAAGACAACTTCTCTCTAATGGAGTTATCACTATAGACTATGTAAGGTCAAAGGATAACATAGCGGATCCACTAACCAAACGCTTGCCAAGAGAGAAAGTTCAAACCTTATCGATGGGAATGGGTTTAAGACCTATGAATTAAAAGTTTTCTAAAATGGAAACCCCACCTAGTTGACTGGAGATCCCAAGATCTAGGTTCAATGGGACAACTAAGTTTAAGATAAACTTGATGGCACTGTTAAATTCAAAACCATTCCTATGATAAATCAGTGCACTACCCGTCGGAGAATAGGATAAGCTTGACTTTTAATGATGTCTATACTGTGGTGTTATAAAGAACCAAGTAGGGTATTACGGGATACTCTTTATAGAATCACCTATGTGAGTGCGAAGGCGCCGCTTCAAGAAGAATTGTAAGGTCGAATTCTTCAAAGCACTCATGAAACCAAGACGGTGTTCATGGCAAAAACGAACACAAACAGAGAACCAAGGAGTTAAAGAAATTTATCATGTGTTATCATTATAGACTTACACAAATGGCTTACAGTTCAAAGACAAGCTAGTCCACTGATTCGCCAGTTAGTTATAACGATAAAACACTAGGAAAAGTTCAAGGCCTCTGTGCTACTTTTACCGATATGATAAATATTCCATAAAAAACTCAGAACAGATTAGACAACCACTCATTCATGTGGGGGATTGTTGGAAAGTGAATAAGTGGATGTGGCAAAATCACTAAGTCCCACATCGGGAAATATTGTGCCTTAATCCACTACATATACAAAAGCTTGATATGTTATATCAAAAGAAAGAGGAAGAGAGAGAGGCAATAGAATAGCATGAACAAAGCATGCATATATTTAATATTAAATTAAAAAGGTCAAAGATTAGGGCCTTGGGCCTTGGGGCTCTTGGGGTCTCGTGATCGTGTAGGGCCTCTGGATGGCCCAGGCCTGCTTGCGCTGTTCAAACGGGCGGATATTTTTTTTAATACAGCCGCGAAAATACCAACGGAACTAACTGTTGGTAAAGGGTCGCAACCTTTCCAACAGTTGTTACCGTTGCAAATCGAACAGTGGCATTCCTTCGCGGATGAGAACCTCTTCGCAGCCTATATAAAGGGGCAGCGGAAAATCAAATGAATATCGGTTTTCTGACTACTGTTCTCCTTCTTCCTCCTCTTCTCTGTTCTTAGAATACACTACCTTGCGTTCGCCGTTGCTTCGCGTGTTGCACTACACGGCGAAGTTGATCCGTTTTATCTTGGGAATCGATTTGCATCAACAGCCTTTAAGTGCTACAAAGGGGCGCAAATACGATTTAAGGAAACAGTCATTTCGGACTGGACTCGGATTATTATTTACTGCCTGATCAACTGCAACGGTACGTTCTCTTTTCTGTACCCACGTCTCCAGATTACTATAGGTTTTCTGCAGATACAGTTTCAATACAGTATTCTCTGTACCAACACAGTTCTCACTGTCGTTGGGTTAACACTAAATATAATGGTTGCTAACTTTGAAAAACTAGATCACTTCTATGTAAGCATAGTTAAAATACGAAACATAATATATATTAGTAATTTTTAAACAAAGCAAATGAACTGGTATGCTTACCAGTTATGCAATCGGCTTATGGATACTTAAATTGCCTATTGGTTAAGCTGAATTTTGAAATAGAATAATTAACACACACAAAAAAGGAATTATAGAAAGCTGGCATAAACCAGAAATCAGATTAACCGAACCAACAACCTCAAGCCAGACTGAAAACTATTAAGTTAATGAGAAAAACCCCATCTGCTTCTGTCCAATTTAGAAATCAAGCATATCCAATATAATATTCTCTTGAAGTTATTGCAGCATTTTGGGAGATGCAAAATAATGCTTTTGATAATTGCCAATAACTGATACGTGCATTACTAATAATCTTATGTAAAATGTTATACAAAATATGATAAACAAAATTGAATTAGTTATTAAACGCTTTTCAGTTTACTGTTTAGGGATCCTCACAAAAAAAATGTGGGGAGTTCCCGCTTTTTCTTCTTCCCCACACGCAAATTTGCGCCACTGCAGCGCGAGAGAAGGAAAGAAAGCATGAATTCTCCCCGCTTTTCCCCATATTGCCACTGCTATAAGCGCTCTTACAAGCATTGAAAAAGCATAGGCAAGCACAATAAAGCACTTACAGGTTGCATGATAGAGGTGTGTTCTTCCATTTTATTAAAAGTCCAACTGTCCATCCGGTATTTGTTAACCACTATCAATTCCTTTTTTTCTATGACATTATTTTTTACAAAAGCAAAAAGAATTGATAGTGGTTATGACGTGGAAGCATGCAAGGTGCTCACAAATAACAAAGCAGGTGATAACTACATAAATACATAAGTGAAATCTCATTAAAATGCAAATTCAAGTGCGATCTATTTTCGCTGTACTTTCTTTCATATTTTTTAATCGATAAATAATCCATAATGTGAATTCAGTAAATAATCATAGCATAATTATATGAAATATTTTCTTTATTGATTTCTTTATATTTTGCGCATAGCATCAAAACTGTTGCAGTCATAAAACTATATATGTTTACATTATAGCCGAACAAGTTAAACCTCTTATCTTGCTAGAGAAAGTCATTAGCACAGCACACTTGCAGAAATTATTGTTTGTAAACATAAAAACTAAACAATCTAGTTCTGTTAATTTGGGATGTAAATCTAATAAACACTTTATAACTATTCAGAAGAAGACATTAATTAAGAGGGATCCCTGCAAAAGGCTTTGTTGGTGCACTTAAACATTAAACAAATCAATTCCTTTTTCCTTTTTCTTTTTTGGATTTGGAGTTTTTATTTCATATGTTTGTTGATAAATTTTTATATTCTTAGACAGTTGCACCTATGGCAACCACAAAAAGGCAGAAATGCTGTCAAATTTTCTCATCTAAACAAGAACTCTTCAATTTTTCATTGGCACGTCCACCATAATATTTCAGTTAGATATGTTGGAATAATAAGTTTTGGACACTTACTACATTTTTCTGTCCTTACTGCCAATTATGGACGCGGGTTACAACAATTAATGTATTGAACAGTCTTTCCCTTTTGCTTCTGTATGTTTTTTATCTGTTGAACGGTATTTCCCATTTGCTCCTGCACATTTTTTCTATTTCACCTAACTGTCTAAAAACTGCTTATGTGTTGAACAAGTATGCTGCCTTGCCATTACAGTGTTACTGGCAATCATGTAATTATTGCCAATTTTGTGTGCCCATGTTTAAAAAACACAATGGAATTTGGAACGCTAACAATACAAACTGGCAATCATGTAATTATTGTTGTTGTTATTTGTTTATAAAACTGGAAATGATAAATTATGCATTGCATCAAAACCGTTGCATTCATAAAACTATATATGTTTACATTGTAGCTGAACAAGTTAAACCTCTTATCTTGCTAGAGAAAGTCATTAGCACAGCACATTTGCAGAAGTTATTGTTTGTCGCCCGCATATTCATAAATAATTCATAATGTGAATTCAGTAAATAATCATAGCATATTTGTATGAAATGTTTTCTTTATTGATTTCTTTGTATTTTGCGAATAGCATCAAAACCGTTGCATTCATAAAACTATATATGTTTACATTGTAGTTGAACAAGTTAAACCTCTTATCTAGCTAGAGAAAGTCATTAGCGCGGTGTAACATAAACTGTGCTATATAAAGTGAATTCTATTTATATTTCAATATGGAAATAAAATAGAAGCCTTCATCACGTAATTGTATATGTGGTGTTATTGAGTCTACTACCTATCTTCATGCAAATTAAGTTTTCTTTTAACTATAAATATATTGATAAAATTATGTTGTAATATTTTAAAAGAATTTATTACATAATATGTTTTCCTCAATTTTTATTGCAAAAGATTTTACCTTTAGTAATATTATTATAAAAACTACTTATTCAAAAAATTTAAAGTAGTTGACGGAATCAGTTTAATTTCACTTCTGGAAGATTTCAAGCGTATAATTAATAACATCTTATATAATATATTCAAGCACAGTTAGAAGCAACCTCTTTTACTTATAGGCATTAAATCATTTAACAAGTATATTCAAAAAATTTAAAATTCTATTTAGCTTTTTTTTTTGGTTTTATTTGATATACCATGCGTGCTCAATATCTATTACTGATTGACTTTTTTATGCAGTTGTGCTTTATGTACTTGCCAAATTTCCGTACTGAATTCAAAGTTAAAAGTCGTTTGCTATGCATATTCATTCTTTCAATGTGTATAAACATGTTTGTGTCCTCTTTGGCAATCTTATATTTATGTCAATTTAAACTCAACAGCTCTTTGTGTCCCATTTTAGTTGATAAAGAAAAAGATTCATATTTTTATTACAATTTTATTCATTATCCGGCTATTTTCTTTAAACATAATTTGGTATGTATGTTGAAGTATGCGATACTATGTGTTAGATTGAGGAGGATATTTCGGGATATTTCGAATATTTAGGATCTGGACGATATTTTCAGATTTGGAGAATATTTAGGATCTGGAGGATATTTCAGATATTTCGGATCTAGAGGAAATTTTGGGAATTTCCATATACTTCCCTATGTCTATATAAGCTACATCAGATCCAAAAGGAGGAGGAACAACAACAAAATCAAGAGATTAGATCAAGGTTTATTCTAATTAGGGTTTAGGCAATCCTAATCTTCTTCAATTCCTTTCTCCACAAAATTAAATTTTTCTAGTAAATTTAATCATTGTAATTAATCTCTTGTATTCTTCTATTGATATTAATAAAGGTTTCTCTCTCAAAGTGGACGTACACTGATAAGACGTCGGTGGAACCACTATAAATCCCTGTGTGATTTAGTTTCTCATTATTGCTCTATTATTTCCACTGTTTGGTGATTGTGATTGGCTTGGATAAGATTGAGAGTGTTCGGTTGGTTGTTTTTGCACTACTAACACGATCTCGTTTTCCATGGCGTTGGGGATTTTTTTGATTTGAGCGGTCTTGAATCAAAATTTCTCCACAACATTTGGTATTAGAGCATTGGTGTTGGTAGATAGTTGTAGAAATGCCGGAATCGGGTTCAAATAATCCATCAACAGTTGGTCCAAGTGGTGTAGCTCCTTATGTACGTGGGTCGTATGCAGCTGCTGGTTCACAATTGGTTATCGACAAGTGGAATGGCGATAATGATTTCGAAAAGTGGCAATGGATGATGAAAGCGGTTCTTAGGAGGAATCGGGTACATCAGATGGTGTTTGATACACATTTATTGCCAGAGGACATCTCAGATGTGGAGAGAGAAGAAATGGAAGAGTGGGCATTCACTACACTTCAACTTGCCATGGGGGAGAATGTAATTTCCGAAATTAGCGGTGAGACGACTGCTAAAGGTATTTGGAACATGTTGGAGGAGTTGTATATGAGGAAGTCACTCACAAATCGACTGATCTTGTTGTGGACTTTCTTTACCTACAAGATGAAGGAAGGAACTTCGCTAAAGGCGCACTTAAACATGTTCGATGATTTGCTAATGAAGATGAAGGCGATGATATTGTTATGTTCATGGCCTGAGCGCTATACTGGGTTCTCAAACAGTTTGATCTATGGCCGGGATACATTGACTCTAAATGATGTCAAGACCGGTCTTCTTAGTGAGGAATTGCGAGATCAGATGAAGGAGCTGAGTGATGTTAGTAGTGGTGCTGGTAATGGTCAAGGTTTATTTGCGGAGAAAGAAATGTCAGAGAAGAAGGGAAACCGGGGGCGTTCTAAGTCTAAGAAGCCCAGTGGAAGTGGAAATTCAAAAGAAAGAAATGGAAAATGCTTTATATGCAAGAAACCTGGTCACTGGAAGAATGATTGTCCAGACAAGGGGAAGAAGGAAGTAGCATTTTCATCAGTTGCGGTGGAGAGAGATGTTAGTGAGGGAGACGTAGATGTTTTGTCGGAAGTAGCATCAGATGTTTCGGGCAGCGATTGGGTGCTTGATTCGAGGGCTTCATGTCACTTGATGCCTAATAGGAATTGTTTTTCTTCTTATATTGAATGGGAAGGAAAATCAATTGTTATGGGAAATGATGTAGTTTGCAAGTCGAAGGGCATTGGATCCGTGAAAATTCGGATGTTTGACGGAGTGGTTCGTACTCTCACTAATGTGCGCTATGTTTCGGGACTACAGAAGTCACTTATCTCTTTGGGACAGTTGGATTCTTTAGGTTGTAAGATCACCATTGAGAGTGATAGCTCTAATATGTGACATTTTCCGACGATTATAGATACCGTTATACTATGTAACATGAATCATTTCAACAATTTTTCTATCTACAAATTCTTCACCATGTAAAAAATTACATGACATTACAATCTATCTTGAATAGTATTCTACTATACGTCAACATGCTAAATGGTAAGAACAGGTATCCTAAGTTTATATCAATATCATCAACATTTCCATACATCATTAAAGGCAGAAATACAACGATTTAAAAATGAATCACATTTGTCTATATCTTCATGTAGTAAGCATGCATTGCATATTCCGTTATTTATCTCACTTGCACCAAAAAGTATGTCCAACACATTATTAATTCATACATCTACCTTGATTAAAGTACAAGCACTACCACTTAACTACCCGTGTGCGAAGCACGGGTTCCAACCTAGTATGTATATATGACGTAGTAAATTTACAAATTGTCTTTTATTCATCACTTGAATTATTCTAACAAGCCTAGGATGCAAGTTTTGATTGTATGTTGTATTTTTTTTTCCATTACTACTATATGTAATTATGCCGTTATGCTATGTATGTAGTGGTCTGGTGTGGGAATTAACTTGTAAGCCTTGAATTATACCAAGTTGACAATTTTACTTTGTTAAAACGTTCCCTCGTTCATATGAAAACCTGTGTTATATATAGGTACTAAGTATTCTACTTATATAGCGTAATTAATTTGATTCGCGTAATAATGACGTAGTAAATGCGATTAGGATAAGATCTGAATTTGGAATGTCCCTAAATAAATTGTTGTTTCTGTGCGAGTGTAAAATGGATTATCATATATTAAATAATGACAACAAACATGAGGTTAGTTGCCATTTGTGGTGTAAGCTTGCTCGGAACTGACCGACAAACCCAGCAACCACAAATGAGTCTGGCTAATGTGAGAGACCTAGATGTCATGAGCCATTTAAATTAGTATACTATGACCCGAGTTTAATCCCACTTGTAGTAGTAGCCCGTTCAGAACCACCCGACATATCCAGCATCTACAAGTAGACGGTTTAATAGGTCTAGTGTGTATATATATACCTATTATGTGTGTGAGTATGTAGATTTACTATGCCTTGAGAAGGTCTTAAGTTACTGACTCTCTTCTTATCTAGTTTGGGTCTTAAGTGGTTAGGATGAGGACCATTCCGAAGGTTTGTTCCTTGTATATGTACAAAAGTCATGGGACCCCCCCTTATTAGATTTAAAGTATGTCTATGGGTCCTCCTTCTATGAAAGTGGTTTAGACATGGCAATAACGGAGTAGGGTAGTTTACCAGAATGTTCACTTCCTCTAGAAGCCTTGGGAGGGCTAACCTGGGGACAAAGTTGGTATATGTTGGACGTAGCATGCAATTTAATTCACCAACTGTTTAAGGGAAGTCTTAAGTGGCGTAGATGTTCTATCGTAATATTAGTTAAGTAGTCAAAATGAGGCATCCACCAGAGGGGTCTTAAATGGCTATGTGCAGGCCTACCCTAAAGCAGCATGTAACTATTTCTCATATTACTTGTGAGAATATATAATTAAGAACTTTGACGTATTAGGACGGGGTCTTAAGTGGCCAGGGTTCGCCTTAGGGTCATAAGAGATCATGAGAATCCACCCTTAATAAATAAGTTAGAGCAGGACTTAAGTGACCGAGAATGTCCACCTCGTTGGGTCTCCACCCTAAATGCAATAATGAGGTCTTAAGTGATTGATTCAGATATTCACCTCATTGGTTAAATACTTATTATGCATGTGTATACTTTTCTGTTTCGTAGACATACCTTGTCATATATAACCTGATAAATCTAGGGTATGGTCTTCAATCAAATATTATTTCCAATCACACAGGACTTTATGTTATAACCATTTCCTTAACATATCTACTAGGTCCATAGGTAGGGTAGCTATCCGATGAAGAAAACAAAGATGGAGCTTGACGAAGGCGATGGAGATATTATGCTATTATTAGCTACCATTGTTGTTTTGTTTATGAAAACTCTAGATTATGAACCATAATGATGTACCGATTGAATAATTTGCCCATACAAGTAAAGTATTAAGGTTTGTCAAAGGTTTGAATCCCCCCATTGAAGGATACTTTGTTATCGCAAGTAACATTTAGAGCAACCTTCGAAACATTAGTAGAGATGGCTATTTTGTGCACAACCGAAGGGTCTAAGGAGGTTAAAGGTGGTGAAAAGGAAGAAAGAAGTTCTAGTCCCAGTAAGAACAAGAAGAAAGAGTGGTGAAGGAATAAGAAGAAAGGGGGTAATTTAAGAATGAAGCTAAGACTTGTACAAGGTGTGACCGCAGAGGCCATGAAGACAAGGATTGCAGGACCGGTTTGGAAAAGAAAGATTTTAAAGGAAAATGCTACAACTTCCACAACGAAGGACACATGTCTAAAGATTTCCCAAAGCCTAAGGTTATTCGTAGCGGTCAGAATTATGCATTGGAGATAGCAACGATACAGAGCCGACCCCCAAGAGTTCAAAGTCAAACCGCGCTTGAAGGTGTAACTTTTACTTTAGGAATTTCCATATACACCTTGTTTGATTCAGGAGCAGTGCATTCTTTTGTTTCAAAGAGGCCTCTTAATTTATTGAATCTTCCCTTATCTATCACTAGTAATCCGATAGAGGTGGTCAATCCTATCGGAGGAGCTAAGTACCTTGAGTTGATTTGTAAAGACCTAGTATTAGATATCGACAATGTTGAATTCCTCTACAAATCATATGAGTTGGATTTTATGGGCTTTGACCTTATCCTAGGTATGGATTGCCTATCAGTTTATGGGGTCGTCCTAGATTACGACAAGAGAGTTGTTCATCATAGGAGCCAAGGAGGACGTAGTTTGAAAATTACTTGTGACATTAGGAATAAGGATAAAGTCTTATTATATAACTTATCTCCTAGTTCTGAAGGTCCATTTTTAGTCCCTATAGTATGCGAGTTCTTGGACGTCTTTGAGGAAGTCATGGGACTTCCATCCCATAGAGAAATCTCTTTTCATAATAACCTAGAAAAAGACACTAGACTAGTAGCTTTGCCTTTAAGGTATATGGTGCCTAAAGAAAGGAGAGAACTGGACAAACAGATTTCGGAATTACTACATAAATGCTTCATTCGGCGAAGTACCATTGAATGGGGTGCACCTGTTGTGTTTGTCTCCAAAGTGGATGGATCTTTAAGACTTTACGTGGAATATAGGGAGCTCAATAAGCTAACCAAAAATAATAGTACCCCTTACCCAGAATTGGTAATCTATTTGACCACTTGGGAGGAGTCGACTGTTTTCCTAATTATATCTTGCAACTGGATTTCACCAATTGTGGATCTCAGAGGACAGTGAGGATAAGACCGCTTTTAAGACGCCAGACGGATTATTCCAATTGGAAGTTATGTCCTTCGGACTGACGAATGCACCCACCTTCTTTGTTGACCTCATAAGTAGAGTGCTTAGGGGCATTTTGAATAAAATTGTGGTAGTCTTCGTAGATGATATCCTTATATTTTGAAAGGACCATAAAGAGCATGAAAGTCACTTAAGACAGGTTCTAGGGATATTAAGAGAGAACTAATTGAAAGCAAAATTTTCGAAGTGCCATTTCTGGAGGGAAGAAGTTAGATTTTTGGGACATATCATGTCAAGTAAAGGCTTGGCAGTAGACCCCGCGAAGATCAAGGCAATTAAGGAATAGAGAATACCTTGGAGTGCTATGGAGGTAAGAAGCTTCCTTGGATTGGCTATATATTAACAAAAGATTGTTAAATACTTCGCAATGATTGCTACTCCTTTAACTCAGCTTACAAAGAGGAACTTGGTGTTTTCTTGGAGTAATAAATGTGAGTGGCCTTTAAGAAATTAAAGGAAGTATTGACCAGTGCGCTAGTTCTTATTATACATGATGGCTCAAATGTGTTCACGGTCTACATTAAAGCATGCAGAACCGGTTTAGGAGCAGTTCTTAAGCCAAAAGAAAGAGTTATTGCTTATGCTAGTAGACAACATAAGGACCCCGAGAAAAGGAACCCAGTTCATGACCTAGAGTAAGAAGATGTATTGTTCTCGTTGAAGTGGTGGAGGCGTTATCTTTTAGGGGAGAAGTTTGAACTTTTTAACTAACCATAAATCCTTAAAGTATTTATTCTCCCAGTGTGACCTAAATTTAAGACAACAACAATGGATGGAATACGTTGTCTCTTTCGATTTTATGATCCAGTATACCCCAGGAAAGAGGAACATCATAGCATATGCATTAAGTAAGAAGCATGCATCTTTGAATGAAATTTTGGAATTGAAACAGTTAGAGTTTCTCTTCAACTTTAACTTGCAAACTCCACCAGTAGCTTCTTATTGTTTTTTTGGAGTTATGCTTGTTAGACCCACTCAAAGAGAGAGAATTTGGAATATGCAAGACCTTGACGAAGAAAGAAGGAGCTTGAAGGAGAAAGTCTGGAAAATGGAGACATTTCCCCATTCAATTAGATATTCATTAAGCGACGACGGAAGTTTCTTAGGGATGGACGACTTTGCGTTCCTAAGGATGAGGGATTAAGAAAAGAAATTTTAGAGCAATGTCATAGGACAAGGATGACCGCACACCCCGGTGGAGATAAAATGTATAAAAATATGAAGAGGAATCTCCATTGGGGAGGGATAAAAAAGGGTATATTCGATTTTGTAGCTAAATTCTTAACATGCTAGAAAGTAAAAGCGGAGCAAGGAAAACATAGAGGATTACTATTGCTATGGGAAATTCCCATGTGGAAGTGGAAATATATTTCCGTGGATTTTGTGGATGGGCTTCCAAGAAGTCAGAAGGGAAATGAGGCTATTTGGGTTGTGGTAGACTGTTTGACCAAGAGTACTCACTTTATAGCAATTAAAAAAAGTAGGACTGTCGCTTCATTAGCCTAATTATATGTCAGAAAAATTGTCATATTACATTGTATCCAATCTAGTATAATGATTGATAGAGTTCCCTAATTCACGAGTGAATTTTGGAGAAGCTTACAAGCAGCATTAGGAACGACCCTCAACATAAGTACAACATATCATCCGAAAACCGATGGTCAGACAGAACGAGTAAATTGGATCCTAGAAGACTTGCTTAGAGCTTACATTATCGATTTTGGAGGAGTTTGGGAACAACACCTACCGCTTATGGAGTTTACCTACAACATCTGTTTTCAAGCAACGACTGGTATGGTCCCTTTTAAAGCGCTTTACGGAAGGCCATGGATATTGCCAATTTATTGCTGGGAAACTACCGACAAGGTTCTATTTGGATCAGACTTCATTTGTGATTCCATAGAGAAGATTTCTTTGATTAGGCAGAGGATGAAGGCAGCCTAAGACCATCAGAAATCATATGTTGATAGAAGGAGGAGGAAACTTGAGTTCGATATTGGAGATTTGGTATTCGTAAAGGTATCCCTCTCAAGAAGATATGGTTTGGAAAGACTGGGAAGTAGGATCCTAGATTTATTAGGCCATTTTACATCATCGAGAGGATAGGGTCTTTGGTCTATCGGGAATCCATAATGTTTTTCATGTATCTCATCTGAGGAAGTGCCTTCATGATTCTTCTATCAGACTCAAGCTTGATGAAATTCGGGACATAGGAAAACTCGAGTTAGAGTCCAGGGTTTCCCATGCCAATACAAATATTGTAAAGCACAGAATCAAGAGACTCGACAATAAAACTGTTCGCCTCATTCGAGTACAATGGGGAAATGATCCTGCATAAAACACATGGGAAACTAAAGACAAGATGAGGCAAACCCACCTATTGCTTTTCTCAGGTAATTTCTCCTCTAATATAAGATTACTGATGCATTGTGGTTAACACATTGGATGTTAGGAATTGGTTGCCACACAATTGCGCAGCGCACTCATATAGAAATATATGCATATTATGATGTTTTACATACATATTACATCACTTATTTCACATACATGCTAGGATTTGAGCTCACTTTAGTAAGTCTGCAGTTCATAATCACTTTGAGTCATGGATGTGTATGGATGAATTATAAATAACATGGGTGTACAACATGGATATTTAGAACGAGTATTGTTGTTTGCCCCTTTAAACTCGGGACGAAATCTACTTTAAGGAAGAGAATGTAATACCCCGTAAAAATATACCTAAAACTAATTTATAATAATAAACAATAATAATTTACAATAAATAAATAAAATATTAACGGGCTAGAAAATGTAATTTTGTAACATCAGGAATTTAGCCCTAGAAATACTATAGTTTTATTCGTGACGAAATTATGATCAATTTTTGTATATAATATGTCAAAATTCGAGCACGTATGAAAGAATTGCACTTAAAAGAAATTGTGTGTTAAATATGTATTGAAACAGTTTGAAATTCAATTTATAATATTAAAATATGGAATAGTATATGGCCAATAAATGAATGATTGGAATATTCCATCCAATTTGAATTTGTGTGTATATATAAGTATGTAGTAGGGGACAAGAATAACATTTAATAGGAAATAAATAAAAAAGAATTGATTAATATTGTATAACAAAAATCTTTCCGGTCCCACATAAGTTTCTAGGGAAAAACTACGACCAAGGAGTCGGCTGCCGCCCTAGAGGGGTGTCGACCGCCGATCGGCTGCCCTTCTAGGGGAGCGATCAATCACCTGGCGCAATATACGCCCAGTAAGTTTGGATTTGGGTCAAGGTTTGGTGTTCATTTATAAGATTGAACAGCTATAATTAAACCTTAATAAACCCATGGTTCTTATTTGCACACACACCTATAAATAACAACCTAAACTCCATACCTTAACCAATCCACTCTTTATATATATGCCTCCACTGCCATTGATTCCAGAGAAATTCATAATAGTTTTTCTTCTTTCTCTCTTAAATCAATTATATATTTCTAATCTCTTTTCCTATAGATTTGAATAGGATCTAGATCTGGAATCAAAAGATTTTTATAGATAAGAATTATAACTATTTAATTCTTATATATATATATATATGTATTTCTAGGGATTGGAGTTCAAATCAAATAGGAAAATATCGTCAGATCTACGACATGTCCATACACTCAAATCACAGCTAGTGGAAATAGTAAATGTTTTGGCATATTCTACATTTGTAGATTTTTATATGAACTAGTATGCCTAGGGAGACTTGGATTAACGATAATATCAAACTCCAAAACCCCTAAATCTCCTGTCTTTATACATATTTGGCAAGAAATGTCAATTGATTGTTATTTTGTGAATTTGTTTGAGTTATGTATTAAGAATTTTTTTGGTGAATTACTTTTATTTGGTTTATTTTATCCTTTTTATTTAAAAATGATTATGATGTATAAAGGTTTGGATTTGATTAAGCTTTATTATTTGAATAGGTTTGGATATCCTTTCTAAATGGATAATTCGAACGTATTCATATTTGAAACAAATCAAATATCAATGTTTTTATGTACAACATAAGAAAGGGTAAATTAGATAAATAAAGGTCTATGTATATATGTGTACGTATATGTTTATATATATGTGTGTATATATGATGTAGTAAATTTACACCTTTTTCATGATTCATTACTTGAATTATTGTGACAAGCCTAGGATGCAAATTTTTATTGTATGTTGTATTTTTTCCATCACCATTATCTATAATTATTCCATTATGCCATGTATGTAGTGGTCTGATGTGGGAATTAAATTGTGTACCTTATGGAGACCAAGTTAACAATTTTACCTTATTAAAACATTCCCTCGTTCGTACGAAAACTAGTGTTATTTATACATACTAGATATTCTACTTATATAGCTTAATTAACTTAACTAGCATAATAATGACGCTGTAAATGCGATTAGGATAAGATTTGAATTTGAAATTTCCCCAATTAAATTTTATTTTTTGTGTGTGTGTATAAAATGGCTTATCTATATATTAAATAATGACACATAGACACGAGGTTAGTTGTCTTTTGTGATAGAAGTCTGCCCAGAACCGATCAGCAAATCCAGTAACCACAAATGAGTGTGGCTAATGTGAGAGGTCTAGTTGTCATGGGCCATTTAAATTAGTATAATATGACCATAGGCTAAGCCAACTTGTAGTAGTAATCTGTCTGGAACTTCCTGGCATATCCAGTATCTACAGGTAGACGTTTTAATGTGAGAGGTCTAGCATATATATATATATATATATACACACCTGTTATGTGTGTGAATAGGTAGGTTTACTATGCCTTGAGAAGGTATTAAGTGGCTGACTCTCTTCTTATCTTGTTTGGGTCTTAAGTGGTTAGGACAAGGACCATTTCGAAGGTTTACTCCTTGGATATGGACCAAAGTAATGGGACTCTCCCTTATTAGATTTGAAGTAGGTCTGTGGCTCCTCCTCCTCTAAAAGTGGTTTAAACATGGCAATAACGGAGTAGGGTTGTTTACCGAAATGTCCACTTCCTCTATGAGCTTAGGAGGGTTGACCTAGAGACAGTGTTGGTATATGTTGGACGTACCATGCTATTTAATTCACAAACTGTTTAAGGGATGTCTTAAGTGGCATAGGTGTTCTACCGTAATATCAGCTAATTAGTTACACGAGGCGTCCACCGGAGGGGTCTTGAATGGCTATGTACGGTCCTACCCTAAACCGGTACTAAGGGGTGCATTACTATATCTCATATTACTTGTGAGAATATAATTAAGAATGTTGATATATTTGTACGAGGTCTTAAGTGGCTAGGTCCGCCTTAGGATCATAAGAGATCATGAGAATCAACCCTTAATAAATAAGTTAGAACGAACCTTAAGTGATTGAGAATGTCCACCTCATTGGTTCTCCACCCTAGATGCACTAATGAGGTCTTAAGTGATTGATTTGGATATCCACCTCATTGGTTAAACACTTTTTGTGCATGTGTATGATTGTGTGTTTTGTAGGCATAGCTAGACATATATAACTAGCTAAATCTAAGGTATGGTCTTTAAGCAAATATTATTTTCAGTTAAGAAATATTATTTTCGGTTAAACAGGAATTTATGTTCTGACCCCTCTCCTTAACATATCTAACAGGTCAGTTAGTGGGGTAACTATCCGATGAAGGAAACAAAGATGGAGCCTGACGAAGGCAATGGGGATATTACGCTATTATTAGTTATCATTGTTGTTTTGTTTATGTAAACTCTATTATGAACCGTAATGATGTACCATTGAATAATTGGACAATTTGCACTTGAATTCAGTGGCTTTTTATGAAATGGTACGTCTTATTTTGGGAATATTCTTTTTCGTTCCGCTATGTGAGATTCCATAATGCTATGTTTATCTGTTATTCTATACAAATGTGATTTCCTTTTAGGAACCAACGATCCATTTAGAGTGGGTCTAAGTTTCGATGGACCTTTTCTGTGTCGAAATTTAGCCCCAATTCGGGTGGGTTGTTACAAAAATCCATCATAAATCTGGCCCAAACACTTCTATTGATTGCCTCTGGAGCTAGTGTGCTGGAAGAGTGGTTACCCTTTTCGGTGATTCCTTGATTAGCACTCTTGCTAGAACTACCTTCTTCTCTTAGGCCTAAGAAGCATATTGGAAAATTAAAACATTGAGGCATTCAAAAGAAGCAAAAAAAATGTTTGCATGAAAAATGGGAAAGCACCTCCAATCAAATTTTATAAAAGAATTATTGAATTCTAAAAGAATGTAAAGAATACCGATAATTTATACTGGTTTTGCTAATGACGAAGATACATCCACTGTCATTTTTTATTACGATCCTCGTGATTCTTGATATTACAAGTGTATGATACTGAGTACCAAGATTTCCATTTCAAAGGAGTGACATCGCATGTTTCGATTAGTCGAACGTTCTTGTAAAGATGTTTTAAGATCTTTTTCTTATCCTTGCAAATGCAAGATGCTTGGATTTACAGGAATAATTTAATGGTGTGCTTAAATTTGTGAATTAATGATGTTTATAGGTTTCTGCCACCTAAAGGAAATATTTCTAAGGAATATGGAATATGCTAACAATTTTCTTATGCTTGTTGATTTCTTTCCATATAGGCTCCAAATGACTTAGCTAGAAATCTTTTTTGGAGGTTTTTCTTTTGTAGGGAAGCATGTAAACAAGTTGATTACTAAATTTGTATGTTCCTATCTAGCTCAGCTCCACTTGGTTCATCATATTTTTGCTTCGATAGGAAGGTTGCATTCCTGTTCTGGTTTGTGTTTTTTCCTTTTGTTTGACTCCATTTATGCTCAAGAGATTACCACTAGTTCGACACTCACAATTTGCCAAAAAAAGATATCTTGTTCTATACCTTAGGTTACTGGCCAAAATATCCTGGTCTGCACGATTGGGTATTGAGCTCAGGAAATGATGCGTACTAAAGGATCCGTATTGCTTTATCTCTCCGCCACATTTCCTTGTTTCCATAACTAGAATCTTGTGGGTGTAAATGCAAATAACATAAATTATTTTACTATAATACGCTGATATATATATTTTGAAAGAAATAAATAAAGTTTTCAATTAAATACTTACCGAAAAATTAATATATACAATTGATTTATTAAGTTTTAATTTGATTTCAAACACTAGTTTACAAAGAGGTAGAAATATTAATTTCAATGTTTATTTTAAAAAAGCAAATCCTTGAATTAATTTACTTACGGAAAATCTAACTAATATGTGTATTGATAAATTTTGGTGTTATATTTCCAATGGAAAACTAGATAGATATAAAATTAAATTTAGAACTTACAATTCACTCCATAACTACATATGTATAGAAGACCATAATAAAATGTTCTTTTTTTACTATATTTTATTATTACCTAGTTTATGCTAGTATGTTTAATCTTCTCTTGATGGCATACATGCCTATATAAATTTTATTTATAAGCATTCATTTGTGTTCATCTAATCATTTGTTTGATTGTTTATTTTTTCAGATTTAGGTGTATCAAGACATGGATGAATAGTATATGCTACAGCATATTTAGGATTCAGCTTAGTTTTTTCAGTTTTTAGTCTTTTGTGGTTTATTGTCATTTATTTATATTATGGACTTTAGTCATTTAGATATGGAAGTTCCAATTTATTGTATTGTATATGAGGTTTTTTTCTATCTATTATACTTGTTGGCAATGTCACTTGTAACTGAATAATAAAATGCATAAATTGACCAAAGAGTCACCAATTTTTTCAAAAATAAATTTATTTTCTAATAAAAAATAAACACATATAATTATATATTGTTCAATTCTTTTCCATCCTTACCATATTTCTGCGTACCAAAACCACAATCTTTAATTTCCTTACTTATGATATCTCATCTAATTGGGTGGTTAACTCACCCAAAATAAATGATTAACCTTGTTTATTTTTGGGGTGCTACTTTGTAAATATAATAGTAAGTGGCATCATTCATATTCTTTATTTGCTTCTTTTAATGAACAGTGGGAGGGGTCATAGGAATAGGAGTATTAATAATAAGAGAGAGAATAAATTAAAATGTGAAAAGATAGTTATTCTGAGTAATCAATAGTATATCTTCCAAATTACGCAACATTGTAAAAAAAATCATAGAAAAAGGAGGAAAGAAGCACACAAATAGCCTATCGATATTGTTTTACTTTTTAAACTATTTCTACATCATAGTGAAATTTACTATCTATAAATGGCTCTTTTTCCTGATTAATAGGAAAAAAATTATCTTCATCATCACCAAAATTTGTAGCTTTCCCCCTTTAAACAACATATAATCCTATCATCACAACAATAGCATCGACCAAGCTGAGGGAAAAAACACGATAAGAATTAATTCTATTGAAACATGTTTCATAACCAAGCTTTATCACCTAAAAGCATTTTCTTTATATTTAGACAATATAACGTACCTCCCAAAATAGCTATTTTCTCCAAACAATATAATTGTTATTATTGTAACTACGACGGCGTCATTGAACATAGCAGAAAATAGAGGGCCTCTTTTTTCTATGCGCCAAGATTGTAGATATATGGTTAATGCAGAACGCATAACACCCTGTAATATATTATAGTAGTAAGCATTATCTTTTAATTCAATAAATTTAATGTAGAATGATGTACATGGATAGTGGCTGTCAACTTATTACATATAAGAAACATGGTATCTCGAAAATGCAATTCAATCTCTAGGAATTCAAATCTGGCTCCAAAAAGAATGTGAAAATAGTAGATTGTAGGGTTCCGAGAAAGCACATCCAGCTTAATTGAGATAAAGGATCCAAATATCTTTTAATTGTTGGAACCTATTCATGAAATCAAGTATTGAGTAAATTAGTAACTATATTCAAATGTAGTACAAAATTCATATGTGTATGTTGCATTATACAACAAATAGTGTAGAACCCAAGCCCAGCCCAGAGGATAGCCCACCAAGCCCCTGGGCTAGGGCATCTCATTGGATTGGGGTAACAATTTAATTTTTTTAATTAACACTATGTATAAAAAATAAAAAGTAAGAATTTGTAGTCATATGTCATATGGTGTAGTGGTGAAACAAGTCAAGCTTATGAATCCTTCTCATGTAGGTTCAATGCTCAGCTTCTAAGAAAATGGATTTTGGTTTCTATCTTTATTTCAATAGACTATAAATGGACGTTGGTAATAAATATTTTGGGTCGGTTCTAGTAGCTCCCTAATGCTTCCTAATTGTTTATCCCTTAAAAACCATACATATATTGGTCTATTAAATCTGTTTCTAAACTACGGGTCGAGCGTCATCAGAGTCGGTCGTGCATAGTCCAATCCAATCCAGTACACCCAGACAGTTTGTAAAGGGTAAGGGACGATCACACATAAAAAAGTTCAAGCGCTGGTTTAAGGTTAAGCATGGCAAGGAAGGTCGCATACATCAGAACAAGTCGGGTCGTCCGCGCAACATAGTCAGGATCGGTCATATAGCATAGTACGACCATACAGAGGGGTCATGCGCACGATGCTAGCTCAAGAATGGTACTAGCCAAGGACAGTAAGGCTCTTACATCCTGTAAAGATCGCCCATATTAAGGAAGTCGCTCATTCTTATACCAAAGAAATCAGTCATACAAGACAATGAGAAGAATTGGTTTTGGTTACTCGTTCCGCTCTGCAGTCATTCGTCCTTATTACCCCGGTCGATCGTACGTAGCAGGAAACACAAAGATGCCAGAGATCGCGCATGCATCCCATGTCCGCTCACTGGTTGCAACCCCATTCGCTCGTTCATTCCTCAATCAATCATTAACTCTCCAATCATATGCTACCTACCGGTTCGACAGTTGTCCGCTCCGGGGTGATCGCACTTATATCTGCTCTACAAGCCTTGGTCGGTCGCCTGTTCATCTATAATCAGATACTGAAGCTTAAACCAGATATTATCGATCGGTCAATAAAAGGCTTGATAAGATGACCCGGCTGGTCGCCTTATACCAACCATGAAGCTTTTACAAGTCGCCTGTACACTCCTTACCTGTCCGCCCATTCAATGTACTCAGATTTGTGCAATCGCTCGCTCCTATGAAGCCGCTTGTGCAGGACAGCTGAATACAGCCATCAACAGTTGGCTACAGCTAGGCGATCTCATTTTTGTAATTAATGAAACAGGCGACCCATAGCCTGCGTATACGAATTGCAAATCATTTCTTCAGGGGAGCTTATCTATAAATAGGCCAATGACTTCCACTATAATGGGGATCGACTCCTTGCCACCACGAAGTGCTGCTGAATTCTTTCCTCCACCATTCTTTAAGCATTTCAACCATCGTCATCATCTCCACTTGAAGGTGATTCACCCATTTGTCCATGGCATTCAGTAGAGTCCTATAAGTGATAAAAGGTCAAAGATGTCCTCCTGCTTCGTCGCTCATCCATCCTAATCCTTCACGGATTCCACCGTTCCTCCATTGAATTCCATGAATTTAAGTGAGATTTGTATGTGAGAATGAGAATATGTTGAGAGAATGAGAAGATGTATGAACAAAGAGAGTTTATATGCTTTGTAATCATTGTCATGATAATGCAAACTATCTTCATAGTGGACGTAGGCCTAGCTTAGGGCCAGACCACTCTAAAAACCTTGTCTCCATTTTACCTTCTTCAAATTTTTACTCTTAACTTTTGTTGGGTGCAGCTCCATTTACTTTCTAACCACATTGGTGAAGTATGGTTCATGTACCAATGATGTTTGGGCCATTTTTTTGGTGAAAACATTTGGCACCCACCGTGGGGCCATGTTCGCATTTCTTTCCTTTACACTTTCCTCCAACTCCAATAACCTACTGTTGAAATCCTAAACCACCTCCTTCCTCGAAGCCACGACCGGTTCGAAGAAAAATAACAAGTCCATTAGAGCTACCACAATTGTTGAGGATGTTCATAGTGTTGAAGCTACACCACAAGCTTTGAATCGAGAAGTTGAAGAGTCCTCTAGGCCATCCGTAACACGAGGTGAATTGAATGTGGCTATGACCGGTTTGAATGGAAAAATGGATGCTACGACAAAAATGATGATGGAAAGGCTTGATGCCCTGATTAATGCTCAAGTCAATCTTCCTCCACCGAATGTTGTAAACAATGTTGACGAAAAAGAGGACTCTTCTGCCTCAGACCCTAGTCGATCCCATTTCTTAGTGGAAGACAAGGGAGAGGCCGACGTTGAGAACTCTAAGGTCAAAGTCCCATAGCACGAGGTGAAACGTGCAAACTAGAGCGCCGCAAGTCCCACTAAAGGGACACCTCCCGAAAGAGGTGCAAGGCATCGGAGCTTGAACCACGATCGCACCGGCAAAAGCATCGATGCTAATTCCATGGAACGAGCGGGTGATGAAAAGCGCATTGCGGATATGATCCAACGTATAATGAAAGAAAAAACAGCCCGAGAAGATGATGATAAAGAATGGGAGCTTACACCCAGTAAAAACCCGTTTATAGAAAGGATCCATCAAGCGAAGTTTCCTTAGAAATTCACATCCTCGACAATAGCACCTTATGACGGAACTAGAGATCCGAACATCTTCCTATTCAAATATGATCAACACATGAACGAAGCTAGGGCAACTAATGAGATAAAATGCTTGTACTTTCCCGTATGCCTAGAAGGGGTGGCTTCACTATGGTTCACTAGACTCCCACCTAAATGTTTTGGCCAATTTGCTGACTTGGCAACAAGATTCCGGGACAAGTTCCGTTTACAAACTACCAAAGCAAGGGATGTGATGTCGCTTAGCGAGATGGAACAAATGTCTAGAGAAACTATCAAAGCTTCTCTTACACGATTCCATGCCGTAGTTGCTGAAGTCGTAGAACCAGAACCTTGGTATTTGTTAGCGGCTCTGAAAGGTGCTATTGATAAGAAATCGGAATTTGGGGAATGGCTCAAGATGAAGAAACCCAAAACTCTAAAGAAGTTCGATAAGAAAGTCGAAGAGTATATGAGCGTGGAAGATGATGCGCTGAATATTCAGAAGGTCATAGAAAGTACTACTACCAAAGAAGGGAAAGGCAACGAGTTCCAAACAGAGTAGAAGAATGACTCTAGGCAGAAGAGAGGAAGTGATGAGAAGGATAGCAAATCCTATAAGAAAATGCGGCTTTACAAGCATTTAGAATTTACTCTCTTAAATGAAACCCCATAGAGGATCTACTCTGCCATAAAGGATTCGGGCATCTTTCCTCAAATGAAGCCTAAGAAAATTACAGAGCAGCAAGCCAACTCCAGCAAATTCTGTCGATTTCATAATCAACCAGGGCATAGCACTAACGAATGTCGACACCTGAAAAGTTTGATTGAAGAACTCATCAGAAAAAACCAACTTCAACAATATGTGAAGAATTCTAAAAACGCTCCGACTACCCAGGGACAGAATTATTCCACCAATCAATCCAGTTCTTGTGAGAAAGCTCAGGCACCCATTGATTCAAGACCAGTAATCAACATGATTTTTAGTGAGCCCCACCAGGTTGGAAGTAGCTAGGCAGATATGGAAAGGTATGCTAATGAGTTGAAGGGTGTTTTAAAAGAAGAAAGATGCACGATCCTAAGCAACAAGCTTCCAATGAAGATACCAAGAACCTCGGCCGATGATGTGGTATTCAAAGATGGAGATGCTGACGGATTACTTGCACTAACTATTGATGCCATGGTAGTCACGATTGGTCTTGGCCCTGCAATTGTGAAGAGATTCCTAGTTGACACGGGGGCATCCATCAGTGTGGTCTTCATAAATACATTTCAGAAAATGAACCTCTATATGACATAAGTGCGAGCCTATCCAAACAAAATCCATGGATTTACCAAACAACCCACGCAACCCATTGGTACAATTTACTTGCTCATCGAACTAGCAGATGGGGAACACAAGGTATCTATGATGCAAACCTTCGTCTTGGTAGATGAGCTCTCATCCTACAATGCGTTCCTCGGGCGACCGACTCTCGCAGGCTTTAAAATTGCGCTAGCTCTGTGGTGTTTAATTATGAAGTTTCCAACTAAGGATGGAATTGGCGTAATTAAAGGCGATCATGTCACTGTAAGGGATTGCTATGTGACAGAGCTGCATGTAGCAAAGAAGAAAGATTTGGGGAAGAATGAGGAGGCTCCTCCCCACATTCGCGACCTCCCCTTATAGCAATTAAAGAACAGTCCCCGCGCTGGCAAACACAGTCGAGCGCAAAAGGAGATCGATCATAGAAAAGCGAGTGAAGAGGATGAAAAAGCAGCCCTGGCTGAGATCACAATTCCTATAGTTGTTAGTCCGAAAGATCCAAACCGTGTGCTGAATATAGGATCTCAGTTGAGCCCCGAATTGAAGAGTCAATTGATTGTCCATTTAAAAGCTAATTTGGATGGTTTGCATGGAACCATTCTGACATGAGCAGAATATCTCTGGATGTTGCAATCCATAAAATTAGTATTAATCTAAATGTTCCATCTATCAAGCAGAAAAGGAGGACCTAGGGGGCGGAAAGATCAAAAGCCTTGAAAGAGGGGGTCGACAGGCTAATGGAGAACAACTTCATCAGGGAATTTACCTATCCAAACTAGGTTTCCAATCCTGTACTTGTAAGGAAAGAAAACGGCAAATGGAGAGTCTGCATAGACTATTTGGATCTTAATAAAGCTTGTCCAAAGGATAGTTTCCTTCTTCCCAGAATAAATCAATTGGTGGATTCCATGGTTGTGCATGAGTTGCTGTCTTTTATGGATGCTTATTCTGGCTACAATCAAATCATGATGTACGGACCAGATCAAGAGGACACAAGTTTCATCGCTGATCTTGGTTTATATTGCTATAAAAGTGATGCCATTTGGCCTAAAGAATGTAGGAGCAACTTATTAGCGATTGGTAAATGCTATGTTCAAAAAACAAATTGGCAGGAAAATGGAAGTATATGTCGACGATATGTTGGTAAAGTCAAAAAGGGCAGTTGATCATTTGGAAGATTTAGCCTAGATGTTCGATATTCTACGCCAATATGGTATGAAGCTGAATCCTTCAAAATGTTCCTTCGGGGTCGGTTCAGGCAAGTTCCTTGGGTTTATGGTTAAAGCTATGGGCATAAAAGCCAATCCAGCAAAAATATCAGCCTCGGGAGAAATGCGCGCCCCAGGAACCAAGAAAGAGCTTCAGCGTTTAAATGAAAAGATTGCAGCTTTGAATCGCTTCATATCCAGGGCAATGGAAAAATGTCTTCCCTTCTTCGATGCCCTTAGAAAAGGAAAGAAAGAGATACAATGGACTTCTGAATGTCAGAACGCTTTCAAAGAACTAATCCAACACATGGCAACACCTCCAATGCTGTCAAAGCCTAGTGATGGAGAAGATTGTTTGTATATCTGGTAGTATCTGCCCATGCTCTAAGCGCGACATTGGTAAGGGAGGATCCGAAGGTTCAGAGGCCATTCTATTACATAAGTAAGGGATTATCTGGGGCAGAACTGAACTAACCAAAACTCGAAAAGTTGCTTATTTTTTACTCATTGCCTTAAAGAAGTTTCAGCCCTACTTTAAGTCTCACCCCATCAAGGTCCTCACAGATCAGCCTATGAGGAAAGTTTTTTTTCGACCAGAGACTTCTGGGAGTTAGTCAAAAAGGAATAATTACGTACCACCCCCGAAAGGCAGTCAAAGGACAGGTGCTTGCATATTTTATCGCAGAATTTACCACTAAGGAGAGATGAAAAAGGAACCTGATATTGAAACCAACATCCAATGGAAATTATTTGTTGATGGAGTATCAAACGATTACTACTTTGGGGGCAAGAGTAGTCCTAGAAACCCCCGAAGGAAGATCTATATGCCATGTGCTAAGACTAGAGTTTCCATCAATAAATAACGAAGCTGAATATGAAGCCGTCATTGCAGGAATA
Organism: Allium sativum; assembly: GCA_030737875.1. NCBI lineage: Eukaryota > Viridiplantae > Streptophyta > Magnoliopsida > Asparagales > Amaryllidaceae > Allium > Allium sativum. Next base: position 4,079,849 of record CM060914.1, on the reverse strand, counting down.
AGGCTAGCAAGAGAATTACAACTAAAGACCGTACAAATCTTCAGTGACTCACAAGTAGTGGTGTGTTAGGTTCGGGGAGAGTTACAAGCCAAAATGGGTAACTTGCCAACTTATCTATCTAAGGCCTTGGAACTACTAGAGAGCTTCGAGCATTATACCATACCTCACATTCCGAGAGAAGAAAATAACAAGGCGGATTCATGGGCAAAGTATGCAAGCACATGAGATGCACAACTTATAGGATTAGTCCCAATGGAGGTCCTCTCCAGCCCCAACACGGAACAAATTGAGATGGATTGGGTCATGGAGGTGGATAATGAGCCAGAATCGTGGATGACACTAATCAAAGAGTATCTCATGACCGGTGCACTTTCGATAGAAATTAAGAAAGGAAAATCTTATGAAAAGTGCTATGTATCTCATTCGGGATGGACGACTATACAGACGAGGATTTTCTACGCCCTTACTTCATTGTGTTACAAAAAAGGAGTCAAAAGCAATCATTACAGAATTACATGAGGGTGAATGTGGAGGTCATACTGGAGGCCAAACATTAGCTAAGAAAATTCTGCAATATGCTTACTTCTGGCCAGACATAAATAAGGACTCTGTAGCATATACCAAAAAATGCGATAAATGTCAGAGATTTGAAAAATCCCAAGGATACTATCAAAAGCTATAGCCCAAATGGTCATCCCAAGGCTATTTGCCATCTAGGGCATTGATCTCATAGGAGTGCTTCCCACCGTGAAATCTGGTTTTAAATACGCCATTGTCCTGTTGATTATTTCACAAAATCGGTTGAAGTGGAGCCATTGGCAACTATAACCTCAAAGAAAGTTATTAACTTTGCCTTAAAAAATATCATTTGTAGGTTCGGAATGCCGCAAAAAATAATCACAGACAACGGGACCCAGTTTGAGAGTGAAGAGTTCCTAAATTTTTGTGACAAGTATAAAATCCAAAAATGTTTTTCCGTAGTTGCCCATCCGCGGTCAAACGGGCAAGTGGAAGCGATAAACAAAATCATTAAATCGACCATCAAGAAGCGGTTGGAGAAATTCAAAGGTGGTTGGGCAGATGAGCTTCAGCTAGCACTATGGGCATACCGTACCACTCATAAAACTGCCACCGGGCATACTCCCATTTCCTTAGCTTTCGGCTCTGAAGCCATGATCCCTGTGGAACTGGAAGTTCGCACCCGTAGGAGGATTCACTTTAACCAGGAGGCAAACAATAGTTAACAACTTGAGGCCCTTGACTAAATCGAGGAAAAAAGAAAGGAATCAGAACTCAAGGTGGCTGCACATTAAAGAAGGGTAGCTAGGCATTTCAATTCAAAAGTCAGACACAGAACTTTGAGATCGGGGACCTTGTACTGAAGAAAGTAATGACAGAAACTGGGGTTTTTGGACAACCAAAAAACCCGAGACGGTACTTTCAAATTGACCACCACAGATGGAGTCCAGATTCCTTGAGCTTGGAATAACGAGAACATCCGGTGTTACTTTCTATAATGCATTGTTCAAATCTTTTGTAAAAGATGTAAATATTCGCAAAAACTTCGCATTCACGCTATGTACATATAAAAAACACATAAGTGAGAAGCTCCATTTGCTTGCACGAATCATATATTTCCAGACTTCTGCTAAAAGTTGATTTCTTTATGTAGGCAAATAAGAACAATTGCTCTCTCAAAATCCAACCATAGCTGGAGACTTTCCAACCGTATCCCAGTTGGAACAACTCAAAAACATCAAGTGCCGAAGCACCACGCAAATTAAGCAATAAGTTGGTGACGAATCAGAAAGATGCATCTTTCATCGCAAAAACACCAAATCCTTAGTGAGCATCCAGAAGAAGGATTGGTGCCAAACTGTGAAAATAATGCAAAGGTGGAAGCAACCATATTTTTCCCATGAATAAAAGTTTTCTAGTCCCAAAAGAGACACCTTGTTAGGTGCAGGACACGAATTCTTTAAATCGAACTAAAACTCGATAATATGAACTAGTGTCCGTTAAGGACTTCACACAAATCTCCGCACCATTAACTTGACTTACTCAAAATAATCTAGCTTTCTCTCAGGATGTGGATTGTGAGGGTGCTTTACATGGGCTTAAGAATGCTCTTACCAGTGCACTAGTTCTGATGTTACCCAATGGATCTAAGATGTTTACAGTATATACCGACGCCAATGGGATGGGACTAGGTGTAGTATTAATGCAAGAAGGTAGGGTAGTATATTGTGGTAGTAGGCAAATAAGGGTTCACGAGGGAAACTACCCTACGCATGACTTAGAGTTGCCTGCTATTGTATTCACACTTAAGTCTTGAGGACGCCACTTACTTGGAGAAAGGTTCGAGCACTTTATAAACCACAAGTCACTCAAGTATTTATTCTCCTAGAGGGATCTCAATTTGAGGCAACAAATGTGGATAGATTTCTTAGCATCATATGATTTTGAGATTTCGTATACCCCTGGAAAAGAAAATGTGGTAGCGATGAATTGAGCAAACAGAGAATTACATTGACTCCTTTGTTCATTGAGTGGCAAAGCTTAGAGTATTTAGCCATCTTCAATTTTCGACCACCTACAGACTTCGCACTAGGGTTGTTGGCGTCGTTGAAGGTGAGACCTACTTTATTAGAGAAGATTGGAGCTAAATAGAGGGAAGATTCTTAGCTTTCCGATATTTTAGACAGATTGAGTAGAGGAGAGGATTCTAGACACCTCCTAACTGCGGATTGTAAGTGTGACGGCCCCAAAACCCCGTTCCTCGGTGGCAAGGGTAATCTTTGGAATATAACACATAAACAAATAACAGCAGAACAGAAATATATAAATACACCAGATATTGTACATCAAATTACACTGGAAATAAACATAATCATCAGAGTTACATAGTATAATAGGATCACACTTAGTACAACATACAGTTTCATCTTTATATAAAATGTCTACAGCGGAATCAAACATAATATAGATAACAGGAGCTGAACAGCATAAAAAGAAGTGATAGAATCCATCTCCAGCTCCATAGCTATCCAGAAAGAGCTTACTAAAACCTGAATACAAGGCTGCCCGTGTAGGAAATAGGGCACCCGAGTTTGCAAGTGAAACAAACTACGAGTCAGTCATGGGACTAGTATGAGAAATCTACTTAACTTATCTTACAATAGGGCCAATCACAGGACCACACCGCTATTGCGGAACGAGTTTACCCCATTGGATTGCTAGTGCTTAAAACAAGTAAATCATTTAAACATCGTAATGCTTTTTACAAAAATGAAGCCATTATAAGACTCAGGTCCCATCACACAATGCAACGCAAACCGGAGGGTAGAGTTTTACCTTATAATGGACAAAATATGCTTGATACGTATAAAACAAAAGCATTTGATATTATTTCTAGTGTTTATATGTTTCAAAAACAATTTTGATCATAAGTATCAATCATATACGGCATGGGTACCATATATCATGTCACCATATATAGGTTTACAATCAAAACCGCACGATGTCGTATTTGGAAATTGGATTTCCATCATGAACCAAGGCAAGGGATCGTCCCTACCGCTTCGGGATGCTCTAGCCCGTGTCTCAGGCAAGCGCGCAGACAAGCCTTGAATCGTCAGGGCCGGTCCACATGGAGTGGATTAAAATGCCTGAACACTGTGTTTCCCCGCCCTATGGGGCGTCAAACTGGCCGGTATATCTACCAAACCATCCATCGGCTCTGCAGAGACCAACATAACCGAGGCACCTCGCTATCCATCATCCACATAAGTAAAACATCCGAGCGTGTAAAACCCAGACACCACTCCTGGCTATAAGGAAACGCATGTCCTCTCTGAGGTCCTCTCCCGTTTCTGGTCCATACCGGGGTGTGAGGTGCAAAGGCCCGTAAATCCGTACCAATTTGAGATGACTATTTACAACCCAAATGACACGAAATTAAGAATCTTTAATAGAAAGAAATAAGAGGATGAGAAAGATAAGATAGAACTAAGAGAATAGAAGAGTAAGAAGAACATCAAAATCTCACAGTGGAACGAATAAAACATAATATTTCAAACATCTTTACAAAAAGAATCTATATATACATACCAATCATCAAAGTACATCATATATCAGACACAACAGAAATAACTCTAGATATCTAACGGTGAAGCCTCTTGCTTCCAGCTTTGGAACTCCAAGTGGAACCGAACCTGTAAATGTACTCCGTCTGACCCGAGCACATTTGATTTAAAACAAAATTCACCCGGATCAGTCTGGAATACTTTCAATGGTAAATTCACAATAAACAACTTGTTTACTTTAGAAATCTTTTACGAAATAAAAGGATAATAGTAAGACCGGTCCACACATAAACACGGACGGTTTTTACCTTACTATAACCCAAAACTGTTTTGATATATCAAAATACAGTGATATTATGATAGTGTCTATCAATCACAAATAAATAACCAAGTAGCAGAACGCTTGCATCTCACGCTCTACATATTTATTATATAATCAAAAACGGCATGGCGCTTATTAGAGAATGGATTCCAACAGACAAGGTATGGGAGCACCTTCCGATCAGTGTACTCTAAAGGGTATACACTGGGGTTCAACAAGAACATCTTGCAACCCGACCTCACATGACCGACCACTCATTTAGCTTGAGTGTATCGAATATATTGTCACCACGGTGTTTGGCCATCCAACCGTAATCCGAAGATACAGAAATGAAGAGAAGAGTAAATATGAATTTTCTCTAGATCGATGACAATACACCCTGCTTGGGTATGACCCAACTAGCCATGCTGCCCTGCCCCATTTCTGTCTCTTTCCGACTGATGAGGCTTGAGGCTACGTCTATCTTTCAGAACATCTGGCCACCATTCACTTTGAAAACCACATCGTCAGATCCGTCAAATCACTAATTGACGTCAACAAAGAAACCCTAGTTGGGAGCTAAACAACTATGACACGTTTGAAGAAATCAACGTATGTGATCCTTCGAAAATACTTTGTTAGACATTCGTCCATACAAGTCATCCAGGAACAGGATGAACCGAAGGCACCCTCCTACCGCATTCTATATAGGAATCACCCCCAAGGATCAGTAGCGAGTAGTTCTTGCAATCCGCAGATTCCAACCACGACAAAACCACAGTGTATCTCTTTTATAGGAGCGACCCAGAGATTATAAGCAGTTCTTCCGTTTCATGGAGATCCACGGTCTTCAATGCTCCATCTTCAATTTCTGCAGTTTGTTTCGTATGCAACAATGGATTGAAGTGGTTTTGGGTCCAGTTCTCATTCCGGTCTCTTCGAAACAACACGTCAAAAGGTCCAATAGAAATTTCACTGATAGTCGGTGTTTTTGCTATCAATGTTAAAAATATCGTTAAGTACATTGGCAGCTCCGACCCTTTGATAAAAACCATTATATCGATTTAATATCGTTATAATATCATAAAACCGGTTCATTTCCTTTTATAACTCCTGTTTATAAACTAGGATTGGTTATGTAATTCATTTACTGAACATTACGCAAATCTATCTTTTATTACTTATCATAACTTAACTGGTTTTAAATCCAAAGCTATTTACCATCTTCGCTTATGTTTGTCTTACTTAATTTAATAATTAAGTAAATGTTCATTTAAAAACATATGGTTTGATTCCAATCCGCTTTATCTACCTAATTTACAACTCATGGAATTTATTTTAATTCCTTTTACCCGGTCCCATTTATAATCTCATTACTCTTGCTTACTTCTTAAATGGAATCATTTAAAAAGTAAATCACTTTAATAATCTATATTATCAAATTTGAAGTAAATATAGTTTACTTCATAATCCTAAATAATTCATTATTACGAAGGTTATTAAATAATGATACCCTATTTAAATAAATAATTTAAATAAACAACTTTAAATCGTGGTTAATTGAAGATAAATTAACTACCTAGGACATTCGTTAAATCTTAATTACTAGTCATTAGATTAAATTAATCTAATATTCAATATTCATTAATGGTTGACTTTGTTGGCTTACAAACATTAGTTAACTGACTAATCCTATCCTTTTTGAGTTAATTGTCATCTTAATTAACTTAATGCAATTGTTTAATTTTTTAATTAAACAATTATTCTAATTTCTTAACCCGTAGGTTAGTTTATACTTTCCTATTGACATCAAAATCTGTTATATATATAACGCTTAATAATTCCTGTAAACCATGATTATAAATAAAAATATATTTATAATCTTTTTATTTAAATCACCTTTCATAAATTCAAAACTTTGATTTAGTTATAAAAGTATATTTTATAATTTAGAACTCCGTCAAACCGCCTAACGGTAAATGACGTCTTAAAACGATGGATTTCAGGCCATATGCTGCCAATAACTTAATCAATAATGTTTATTGATTAAAACACAACAGTTGTTGAATATATGTTCAACGATCAATATCCATTCAACCATAAATGTCCAAACAGGTTATAATATCATTTGGGGTAAATAATTCATGTGTGGGCAGTAATGAATAATCAATAATATATAATTTATTTGAGGAATCCGGTCGGATCCCTCCAACCTGTTCATCCCTGAATATCAGATCCTAATATAATTTATAATAGCATGTGAAACAGTTTTTGAACTAAATTATCTAATACGACATAAATAAAATGTCGACGATCATTAATCAAATAATACGCAGTCATGGCGTCCAAACATCCAAATTATACTGTTTACGGTGAATGATAGTCATATATGAATTTAGCACATCATGGTAATCTAGAAAAGTGTGAGAATTAACTCACATTGTTTACGATTGACGGTTCACGTGCTATTTCGTTTAACAAAAACCGGACTGCTTCCAATCCCTACCGACTTTGCTCAGCAACGTTGTATCCGCGTCTGTGATTCCCTGGCATCTAGTTTTGTTGAACTCTTCAATTGCCACGTGGTCCTCTCATTGACCACATTTTCTCATTCCTCATTAGCCAGTTAGCCTTCCATGGTTTCTCTCTCCCCGACTGTTCCTGCTTCGCAAACATGGATCACCAACTTCCTCAGTTTAACCTTTATTTTTCATCAACGCTTCATTCCACTCTTTCCTTTTTCTTTTATACTTCCTTTTTTTTCATTTCCTTTTAAAATCCGTAAGGCCTTTCCAAGTTTCAACCCTATTCATCTCTTTACCCATTGACATTGTTTATCACTTTAACCACCAACACAAACTTCTACGAGCCCATTGTACAGACCGTCTCCATTTTTCCACTATAGTAATTATCCGCACCTTCACTCCTTTCATGCTGACCCTCTTCCTACCTCAACACAACAACTGCCATGTTCAACCCTGCTCCCTCGAAGTTCCTCCCCTCTGGTCAGAAACGAATGCATAGAGACCACCTTACTCTTCACGCAAACCATCACAGTGTGCAACTGCTCCTTTACATAACCAACATCCTCTAGAATTCATCCCACAATCTCTCCACCTCCTTTCTTCGTACAAAAATGTATATGCCTGTAGTAAACAGCCCCACCAACATTCCTTCACACGATTGCCTTGGTCTTCCTCACGTTATGTCAACCTCACTTCGCCGGAAGTCCAGCTTCAACCCCTCCCATCATCGGTTCCACCACCGCACCATTTGCTCTGCTCTGACCTACACCTGCACCGCCACCATTGACCGGAGTGCAACACCCCGCAACCTCACTTCACCTTCGTCGGCTCCGGAATGAACTCGAGCACCACCACATTTCATTTTGCAGTGGAGGATTTTGGAAATAACGTGTAGCCATGACTTTTTTTTATTTCATGATTTAGATTTGCTGTGTATTTTAGACGAAAGGAGAAAGCATGGTTTATATAGATAGAGTAAGCTTAAGACATAAGAAATCGAAGATTTGACTCCCACCACTATAGCTGCGTGCATCCCATGCTTGTGAAGTGAAAGAAAATAGGATAGGGGTTATTTTCAACAATAGAGAAATGGGTATAGGCAGTGAACACACGCATTATTAATGAGATTTGTTTCTTTGTGTAGATATTTTAGGGTAACGTGCGATATAGAAATTTTATCAATTAAGGACCTCTTTCGACAGAAATAAAAATACCGCTGTATCTACCAATGCCTCACGATTCCAAAAATATAATAATATCAGTAATTTAACTTATATTGTGAAACCCCAAAGTACTGATATAGGGTGCAAAATATTCCAAATAAAAAGTAGCTTATTTTGCGAAATAAAAATTACAGTAAAATTCTAAATATTAAATTATCCCTATGCCTCAAAGGTCTTGTCTAAATTCGAAGCCGATATTTAATTATATTAAATTATCGTTACTCCATTTTAACTAAATAAATTCGATATAAAATCTATTTATATCACCAAACCATTATTTAAAACGGATTTTAATATTTGTAATTAATGCGCTCGAAAATCTGGGACGTTACATACCTTCCCCCTTAAAAGAATTTCGTCCCCGAAATTACAAGGTAAGAAGAATGATCCGAAGCTAAATATTTTAAAACAAATATTTTGAATTATCATCAAAATAAATTCAAATACTTTGAAATTTTCGAAAATTTTGCCAGCACCTCCCCTGCTTGGCTTGATCGGTACGACTACAACTGCCACTCCGGTCCTCGACTTCTCCAAAAGAAATCCAAAATCAAATGACTTCCCAACTCAGGGGTATAAAATCAATCACCAACCAACAATATTAAGGTTCACCTATTTGTCGAGCAACTCAATTCCAATTCTGAAATAAATCAACCAACTGCTCTTCGTTATACAATCTGCACTTCAATCTCTGTATCCAAATCATCTCCACAGCTTCTAGAATCTGCACTTATCTTAATTCACAATGCAAATAACCAATACAGGTGTGAATTATCCAATTTTATTCATCGTCATTTTTATTCCTAGTTTATTATACTGGAATTTATTTCCTTGCTTCTCATTCCATCCAATTTCTTATTAACTGATAATAAGTTCTATTCGACCAAACTAACATCCAATTAATCACATTACACCATTAACTTAATCGTTCAAGTTTAATTTAATTTGTCTGGTTAAATTCAATTATTTAATCCCATTTAACTGGGTTACATTCCTTTTCCAGATCCAATTAACTAATTAGTTCAATTTTTATTTCCAAACTCAATATCATCTCTAACCATATCAGTTAGATTCAAAACATTTATATATTCTGAACATTTACATACCATTCGATTAACATGAATTCTGTATATAATTGTTTCTTAGAAATCCATTTGGATTTTATGAGTTCAACTCATTTATTCAGGATTGGTTTCAATCAATTTTTATTTTGCAATCATGCTATCAATCATTCAATCAAACAAGGAACAATCAACATAACCAAATCATTCTAATTCATGTTAACTTTAATGTCCACTTTGATTCCAATTTAACTTGACATTGAATTTTTTATTTTCGAATTTCATATCTGAAATTCTCATTTGGTTAAATCGTCTAAATTTTATAATTCAGTCTGAATTTCTAATTCAAATCAACATTAGTTGATTAATATAATAATTATTTAAAGAATATGATTACTTTTACAAAGTACACTGGTCAAAAGAGTTTCAAAATAATTTTATATAAAATTACAAATACGCGCTCTCGTATATATTTATTCTGAACTCAATCTAGGGTGTTACTAACCCCATCTCTATTGAGTTACACCATAGAGCCAAGGTTATCACTAAACCAATAGCTCTGATACCAACTGTAAAGGCCCGTAAATCCGTACCAATTTGAGCTGACTAATTACAACCCAAATGACACGAAATTACGAATCTTTAATAGAAAGAAATAAGAGGATGAGAAAGATAAGATAGAACTAAGAGAATAGAAGAGTAAGAAGAACATCAGAATCTCACAACTGAATGAACAAAACATAATATTTCAAACATCTTTACAAAAAGAATCTATATATACATACCAATCATCAAAGTACATCATATATCAGACACAGCGGAAATAACTCTAGATATCTAACGGTGAAGCCCCCTGCTTCCAGCTCTGGAACTCCAAGCGGAACCGAACCTGTAAATGTACTCCGTCTGACCCGAGCACATTTGATTTAAAACAAAATTCACCCGGATCAGTCTGGAATAATTTCAATGGTAAATTCACAATAAACAACTTGTTTACTTTAGAAATCTTTTTTGAAAGAAAAGGATAATAGTAAGACCGGTCCACAAATAAACACGGATGGTTTTTACCTTACTATAACCCAAAACAGTTTTGATATATCAAAATCCAGTGATATTATGATAGTGTCTATCAATCACAAATAAATAACCAAGTAGTAGAACGCTTGCATCTCACGCTCTACATATTTATTATATAATCAAAAACCGCATGGCGCTTATTGGAGAATGGATTCCAACAGACAAGGTATGGGAGCACCTTCCGATCAGTGTACTTTAGAGGGTATTCACCGGGGTTCAACAAGAACGTCTTGCAACCCAACCTCACATGACCGACCACTCATTTAGCTTGAGTGTATCGAATATATTGTCACCACGGTGGTTGGCCATCCAACCGTAATCCGAAGATACAGAAACGAAAAGAAGAACAAATTTGAATTTTCTCTAGATCGATGACAATACACCCAGCTTGGGAATGACCCAACTAGCCATGCTGCCCTGCCCGATTTCTGTCTCTTTCCGGATGATGTGGCTAGAGGCTACGTCTATCTTTCAGAACATCTAGCCACCATTCACTTTGAAAGACACATCGTCAGATCCGTCAAATCACTATTTGACGTCAACAAAGAAACCCTAGTTGGGAGCTAACCAACTATGACACATTTGAAGAAATCAACGTATGTGATCCTTCGAAAATACTTTGTCAGACATTCGTCCATACAAGTCATCCAGGAACAGGATGAACCGAAGGCACCCTCCTACCGCATTCTATATAGGAATCACCCCCAAGGATCAGTAGCGAGTAGTTCTTGCAATCCGCAGATTCCAACCACGACAAAACCACAGTGTATCTCTTTTATAGGAGCAACCCAGAGATTATAAGCAGTTCTTCCGTTTCATGGAGATCCATGGTCTTCAATGCTCCATCTTCAATTTCTACAGTTCGTTTCGTACGCAACGTTGGATTGAAGTGGTTTTGGGTCCAGTTCCCATTCCGTTCTCTTCAAAACAACACGTCAAAAGGTCCAATAGAAATTTCACTGATAATCGGTGTTTTTACTATCAATGTCAAAAATATCGTTAAGTACATTGGCAGCTCCGACCCTTTGATAAAAACCATTTCTTTAAACCATTATATCGATTTAATATCGTTATAATATCATAAAACCAGTTCATTTCCTTTTATTACTCCTGTTTATAAACTTGGATTGGTTATATAATTCATTTACTGAACATTTACGCAAATCTATCTTTTACAACTTATCATAACTTAACTGGTTTTAAATCCCAAGCTAGTTACCATCTTCGCTTATGTTTGTGTTACTTAATTTAATAATTAAGTAAATGTTTATTTAAAATTATATGGTTTGATTCCAATCCGTTTTATCTACCTAATTTACAACTCATGGAATTTATTTTAATTCCTTTTACCCGGTCCCATTTATAATCTCATTACTCTTGCTTACTTCTTAAATGGAATCATTTAAAAAGTAAATCACTTTAATAATCTTTATTATCAAATTTGAAGAAAATATAGTTTACTTCATTATCCTAAATGATTCTTTATTACAAAGGTTATTAAATAATGATACCCTATTTAAATAAATAATTTAAATAAACAACTTTAAATCGTGGTTAATTCAAGATAAATTAAGTACTTAGGGCATCCGTTAAATCTTAATGACTAGTCATTAGATTAAATTAATCTAATATTCATTATTCATTAACGGTTGACTTTGTTGGCTTATAAACATTAGTTAACTGACTAATCCTATCCTTTTTGAGTTAATTGTCATCTTAATTAACTTAATGCAATTGTTTAATTATTTAATTAAACAATTATTCTAATTTCTTAACCCGTAGGTTAGTTTATACTTTCCTATTGACATCAAAATCTGTTATATATATAACGCTTAATAATTCCTGTAAACCATGATTATAAATAAAAATATTTTTATAATCCTTTTATTTAAATCACCTTTGATAAATTCAAAACTTTGATTTAGCTATAAAAGTATATTTTATAACTTAGAACTCCGTCAAATCGCCTAACGGCAAATGACGTCTTAAAACGATGGATATCATGCCATCTGCTGCCAATAACTTAATTAATAATGTTTATTGATTAAAACACAACAATCGTTGAATATACGTTCAATGATCAATATACATTCAACCATAAAAGTCCAAATAGGTTATAATATAATTTAGGGTAAATAATTCATGTGTGGGCAATAATGAACAATCAATAATATATAATTTATTTAAGGAATCCGGTCAGATCCCTCCAACCTGTTCGTCCCTGCATATCAGATCCTAATATAATTTATAACAGCATGTGAAACAGTTTTTGAACTAAATTATCTAATATGATATAAATAAAATATCGATGATCATTAATCAAACAATACACAATCATGACATCCAAACATCCAAATTATATTGTTTACGGTGAATGATAGTCATATATGAATTTGGCACAGCATGGTAATCTAGAAAAGTGCGAGAATTAACTCACATTGTTTACGATTGATGGTTCACGCGCTGTTTCGTTTAGCGAAAACTGGACAGCTTCCAATCCCTACCGACTCTGCTCAGCAACGCTGTATCCGCTTATGTGATTCCCTGGCATCTAGTTTCGTTGAACTCTTCAATTGCCACGTGGTCCTCTCATTGACCATGTTTTCTCATTCCTCATTAGCCACTTAGCCTTCCATGGTTTCTCTCTCCCCGACTGTTCCTGCTTCGCAAACGTGGATCACCAACTTCCTTAGTTCAACCTTTCTTTTTCATCAATGCTTCATTCCACTCTTTCCTTTTTCTTTTTATACTTCCTTTCTTTTCATTTCCTTTTAAAATCCGTAAGGCCTTTCCAAGTTTCAACCTCGTTCATCTCTTTACCCATCAACATTGTTTATCACTTTAACCACCGACACAGACTTCTCCGAGCCCATTGTACAGACCGTCTCCATTTTTCCACTACAGTAATTATCCGCACCTTCACTCCTTTCATGCTGACCCTCTTCCTACCTCAACACAACAACTGCCACGTTCAACCCTGTTCCCTCTAAGTTCCTCCCCTCCGGTCAGAAACGAATGCACAGATACCACCTTACTCTTCACGCAAACCATCACAGTGTGCAACCGCTCCTTTACATAACCAAACTCCTCTGGAATTCATCCCACAATCTCTCCACCCCCTTTCTACATACAAAAATGTATATGCCTGTAGTAAACAGCCCCACCAACTTTCCTTCACACGAGTGCCTCGGTCTTCCTCACATTCTGTCAACCTCACTTCGCCGGAAGTCCAACTTCAACCCCTCCCATCATCGGTTCCACCATCGCACCATTTGCTCTGCTCTGACCTACACCTGCTCCACCACCATTGACCGGACCGCAACACCCCGCAACCTCACTTCACCTTCGTCGGCTCCGGAATGAACTCGAGCACCACCACATTTCATTTGGCAGTGGAGGATTTTGGAAATAACATGTAGCCATGAATTTGTTTTGATTTCATGATTTTGATTTGCTGTGTATTTTAGACAAGAGGAAAAAGCATGGTTTATATAGATAGAGTAAGCTTAAGATGTAAGCAATCGAAGATTTGACTCCCATTACTATAGCTGCGTGCATCCCATGCTTGTGAAGTGAACGAAAATAGGATAGGGTTATTTTCAACAATAGAGGAATGGGTATAGGCAGTGAACGCACGCATTATTAATGAGATTTGTTTCTTTGTGTAAATATTTTAGGGTAACCCGCGATATATAAATTTTATCAATTATGGACCTCTATCGACAAAAATAAAAATACCGCTGTATCTACCAATGCCCCACGATTCCAAAAATATAATAATATTGGTAGTTTAACTTATATTGTGAAACCCCAAAATACTGATACAGGCGCAAAATACTCCAAATAAAAAGTAGCTTATTTTGCGAAATAAAAATTACAGTAAAATTCTAAATATTAAATTATCCCTATGCCTCAAAGGTCTTGTCTAAATTCGAAGCCGATATTTAATTATATCAAATTATCGTTACTCCATTTTAAATAAATAAATTCGATATAAAATCTATTTATATCACCAAATCATTATTTAAAAAGGATTTTAATATTCGTAATTATTGCGCTCGAAAATCTGGGACGTTACATGAGGCCCGCGAATCAACGCTATACACATAGCTAGCTATATCAAAGCTATGCTTTGATCATCAACCACAAGGCTTTTCTTTTCAACAAAAGCCTTGATCACTGCATCTCAGCATGCCACGTTGTCAAGCTACAACGTCAGACACACATCCATTTATAAGTCCGTTCTTGGTCTGAACGAAACCGGAGGCACATTATTCCTCATCCCATATGTCCAATACAGGAGAGAGGCCCTCGCACATCTGGTCGATCTCCAAGTACGTATGGATGACCACCATTTATTACCTTGTCTTAGGATGCCTCCCAATCAAGACATCAGAAATCATCCAAGAGATGTAAAGACCTTCGGTCTTCAACCACCGTCTTCATCGTCGATATCTAATCGTCGACCAATTATTTTAAATGAGACTTAACTCAGCCTTTTCAAATAATTTACGTATATTTAGAATTTAAATCAATTCATTTCCATGGTTAAATTATTTGACATCCATAATTCAGTTCATTAATGTAATTTTCATGTCAAATACATTCAACCATCAAATATCCAACAAACCGAGTAAATTTGGTTTATTTCAATTCCATATCATTTATAATATTTTCTAACGATTTATCGCTATTTTTATTTATTTAAAAATAGCCCATTTATTTAAAATAACGCTTCAGGACATAACGCGACCATGGCGCTGTTTTTCTTCATATTTGATTTACACATATATGAAAATCTAACCGTTGGATCTTTACAAATTTTATACCATTGGAAAGATCTTTTCAAAACGGATCCAACGGTTCCAGTTTTGGGAAAATCCGACGGTCGGATCTCCCGATACAATCGTTTAAAGTTACGATTTCAAAATACGAACTACATGTCGTTATCCATTTTATTTTAATTATATATATATACATATATATATAATCCATTCTGGCGCTGTATTTATTCAAATTTGAATTAAACAATTCACACAGTCTAACCGTTGGATCTTTACAAATTTGGTATTGTTGGAAAGATATTTTCAAAGCGAACCCAACGGTTTCGATTTAGGGAAAATCCGACGGTTGGATCTCCCGTAATAATCGTTTAAAACCATGATTTCAAAACACAAACTACAGCATCGTTATTCGTTTTATTTTAGTTATATTTATAAATATATATAAATATAATCTGTTCTTCGATTTCCAAACCACTTTCATTTCACATATATGGTAAAAATAATATTTTTACCCAACAAATATTTATTGCAACACATGACTATTTTTAACACTTCATATATATAATAAAAATGTGACTTTTATTGCTAAAAACAATTTATTTAAGACATGAATATTTTTAGCGATTCATATATATAATAAAAATGTTATTTTTATTGCTAAAACAATTTATTTCAAACATGAATATTTTTAGTGATTCATATATATAATAAAAATGTGATTTTTATTGTTAAAACAATTTATTTCAAACATGAATATTTTATATACTTCATATACATGATAAAAAATTTATATACTTCATATACATGATAAAAATGTGATTTTTATCTTTCATACAATTTATTCGTCATATGAATATTTTTCCAGCACATGAATATATTTCAACACATGAATTTAAATCAAACGCATGAATATTTCAGAAAATTTCGGCAGCATAACGGCAGGGGTTTAAAACCGACACCGTCCCGAGTACGGCTCCTCGCACTACCTTACGGCTCGCGGCGTTCCCTAGAGGGCTTATCCTTATAATCCAAATATTTTGATTCATTTTCATATCACAATGGATTTTTCCACAAACAATTCCAATTTTGTTTCAACCACCAACAATCATTATCAACCATTCACATTTATTAACCAAATTTCACGTCAACCAAAATCCAAACAATCACAACCAATATATATCGTTCATGGTCTATAGACGAGAGGAGCATATATATATATATATACGTATATAAATATATTTCCATTTCATTTCAACTCCATTCAATGCACATATGATTTTTACAACGTATATATAACTTATACATCGCACATATAATTTATACAACGCTTATACATGAGGTGTACAACGCTTAAATAACTTATACATTGATTATATAATTTATACATCGTCATTCCATATCGTTTTGAATTAAGAAATCTCACATTGCTTTTCGCTTTGCCAAAAATTGTAGCAAGCTCTAAAAATTCCCCGATCTCTTCTAGAATGTAGAAGATGTCCTCACGGTCCCGGTATCTCTTATTTCACTGGATTTCAACCATAAACGAAAAAAATATGATTTTTAGAAGTTAATCACACTTTGCGACAGTTTTAAACTGCTAAAATCAGTTTAAATATACAAGGCTGTTACTGGCCTGTTTCGTACAAAACTAGGTTAAATGTTTTCGTGAAATCCGTGGGGCTTGAGGATGATCAGACTTTATGATATTGTAGAGCTTCGGATCAGCTTCCTGGCGCTAGCAACCGTGCTCCGATTGATGCAACAGGCGAGGCACGACGGAGCTCGAAAGGTCTGGAATTTGGGGCTTCGATTCTTGACGGACATAACTCGATGGAGGATGCCACTTATATGGATTTGTTGAGGATGGAAGGATCTACAAAACTTTAACTAGGCCACTAGATTTTAATGAGAGGAATCGCCGGAAAGTTGGAGAGAAGGTGGCAAAGACAGTCGTCGTTCGTTACCTATGGGGTAATGGGTTTTTCAGATCCGAGAAGAAAGGAAAGTGAATTTTCATTGGCCCAGGAATTTTATTTATATATTTAATTCTTTAATTTCCAAAAATACCCATCCTTTCATACGAACTCCAATCCAAACCCAACAAACGTCACCACTAGCTAAATACCCTCATTCCGATCACAATGGAATATGTTTTGTAAGCCCATTCGACTGTTTCAGTTAGTTTTTCTTCAAATTAAAATATAAAACATTCAAATATGGATTTGAACGTACATTTTAATTTGTTGGGGCCACACACTGATTCCAAAAATTTCAAAAAAATAAATCTAGCTTTGTTTGGATGATACGATCCTAACAAAACAAGTTTCGTCGAATTTGGAGACCATTTGAAAAATGGCTATTTTCTGGTCAATCCAAATTGACTTAAATTAACCAAACATGTTTTATTTTGCCACGCTCACATATTAACTTCAAAAATTATGGAATTTGGAATCTAGCAATAATTTGACATTCTAGATCCAACAAAAGTGGTTTCGTCGAAAACGGAGGTCGTTTGCAAAATGTCTATTTTCAAGGGCTATATTAATTCCATAGCGACCTTTCTGAAAATTCATTTGGCCATAACTTTTGATTCGTGCTATGAAATTTTGATTTTTCAGATTCGATAGAAAGATAATCTCAGACAGATTTAAATATTTTTGGTTTCACTAAAATCCGTTTTATTTCGCATCCTGTACAGTCAGTCAAAGTTCAAATTCAAATTTTCAAACTACCGCACCATTTCAGGCCTTGTTTTATAATTAAAATAAATTATTTATTTTCTAACCTCGATTCAAACAAATATATATGTTCTAATTCTATTCAACATAAAGTCGTTATCATTTAAAATAATTCATTTTAAATATTCAAAATTCATTATAATTGCCAAAATAAAAATTTTAAACTGGTTCAGATTTACCGAGTTGTTACAGTAAGAGATGGCTTCGTCGAGATGGTAGGTTGTGTGTGTCCCGCACAGATGATTTGATGTATGCAATTTTGGCTAAGGCATTTAACTCTCGTATGACTATCCATCCAAGTGGTGATAAGATGTATTACAGTATGAGGCGAGTCTTCTATTGGTCTTCATGAAGAAGAGTGTGGTTGAGTTTATAGCCAAATGTGTGACCTGCCAATGGGTTAAGGCAGAGCAAAATAATTCCGAAGGACTACTTCAACCTTTGGATGTACCAATGTGAAAATGGGAAAGTATTTCTATGGATTTTGTGGACATGTTGCCTAGGTCGAGGAAGGGTAACACCTGCATTTGAGTCATAGTGAACCGATTGACCAGCCCATTTCCTCCCAGTCAACAGTAAAAGGATGACTACATAGTTGGATTCTTTGTATGTTTGCAAGATAGTCAGGTTGTGTGGTATTCCTTCGAGCATTGTTAGTGAAAGAGTCTTAAAAAAGCTCTCGGAACACAACTCAAATTGAGTATCGTGTATAACCCTCAAACGGATGGGCAAACTGAGAGGGTAAATAGTGTTTTGGAAGAATTACTGAGGATGTGTAGTTTAGACTTTGGAGGAACGTCTGGAAGATCATCTACCGCTCATGGAATTTTCTTACAATAATAGCTTCCAGTCCAGCATTGGCATGGCACCCTTTGAGTCTTGTATAGGAAGCCTTGCAGATCCCTAACATGTTGGTGGGAAACGAAAGATAGATTATTATAGGACCAGAAATAATTAGAGCAACTTAAGAGAAAGTTGAGTTGATTAGAAAGAAGATGAAGGCAACCCGTGATAGACAAAAGTCTTATGCTGATAAAAGGAGGATTGATTTGAAATTTTCTGTTGGATATTTGGTCTTCATCAAGGTTTCACTGCTATGGAACATGGTGAGGTCTGGTTCAGTGGGAAAATTGACCCCAAGATTTATTGGACTATTCCCAGTCATAGAGTGGATAGGGTAGATGGCTTACAGGGTTCAACTACTTGATTGACTATTAGGCATCCATGATGTGTTTCATGTATCGCTCTTAAGGAAGTGTCTGCATGATTCAATGAAGGTTGCTGAGCCAATGCATTAGAGGATGTAGAGATCTAGCGTGAAGCATCCATTAGACGAGCACCTCGGAGGATTTTCTGTTAGGAAACCAAGAAGTTGACGAATAAGGAAGTAAGATTGGTCAAAGTATAATGTGGAGACGATGATAATAAGGCTATTTGGGAACCCAAAGAGCGAATACATAATTCTTATCCCTATCTGTTTGATAGTATGTTTCGATCTTTTTATCTTTATCTGTCTCTAGCTGTTAGGCTCTATCTCTTAAATTTCTTTGAATGTGGTTTTCAGAGAAACTTATAATTAATAGGATATTGTTGAAACTTGTCTTTGAAACATGGTACATTTGATCATTGCAAAAGGATGCAAGTGTTTTCAAGTGGATGCAGTGGATGCATTTTGCTACTACCAGATTTCAATACCGAAACCATATAGAGGTGAAGGGTTATTGGAGCACAACCAACAGCAGGAGAGTGCCTTAGGGGCACACAAGCGACACCAAAGCACCAAGATAGTTGATACCGAAAGCAAAAAGAAAAAGATCCGGTCACTACGCTATCAGTACCAATGAAGGAGGCAAAAGCTTGGTAGTGATACAGGGAAGATAACAGCAAAGAACAAAACTGACACCAACATGGACGCAAAGTACAACTCAGGGTAATCTTAATGACGACACAAAAAATAATCAACCTGATCTCACTTCTGAAGACATACGATCCATATTGAGACTAAGAGCTGTAAAGGGGAAAGCACGAGACCAATTTGGGATAGAGCAAAGGGCTATCGATACCGATACACTTAGATCGATATCGTTGCCAGGGAGCAGCTTTGAAGTCATTAAAAGGATTCTAAAACCACACTATCGCAAACCAGATACCGCAGTCAAAGATTATTGAAGTAAGCCAAAGCTCATGAGATAGAAGGGTCATCCACACTAACACGCTTAGCTTCAATACTGATACCAAACAAGGAATAAAGATAACACTTGAAAGCCACTAAAGTAGGGAAAAGTCTAGAACTTGCTATTAGAATAGGTGCTATTGGAATAAAGGCTTGTTGTCGGAACCGAAATATCTAAAGGAGCTATCCATACCAATTTGCTTGGTATCGACACATTGCATAGAGGCGACACCAACTTCACAAGTAAGATGGAGCCAATAACAAAAAGCAGAGTTAAAAGAAGACCAAAACCAAGGAATCGGCACCAGAAGGCATAGATACGGACTAACACTGGATGGAATTAAGATATCCGAAAGCGCTCTAATCAGGGCTTTTACTAACCGCAACCAAAAGAGGGGCCCAATATGTATATAAATAAGACCCCAAGGGTCTCATTTCAGGGGATATTTCTCATTTTCAAATCTTGTAATCAATTTCTTAGAGGGTAAACTTTAATTTGTAAATCAATTTTGGGGATTTTACTTAGAAACTTATATGTACTTATACAAATGATCAATAAAGAGAGAATCAAAACTTGTGATCAATTTCATACCTTTTCTTACTGCTTATGCCATTAATTTCCTATTGCCTTCCCATGGCTAAGCTCCACATATAACCCTAATTACCAAAACAACCTTCCACAATCCGTTTAGCTTCCTAACTTGTTTTACGCTTAGGGAACCCTTATCCCAAGATAAATGTTTGTCCTTGAGTCTCGTAAGCGTGATACTTACCTCTTTGATGGAAGAGTAACCAGTCTTCATGGTTAAGACCTTGATTTCTAGGAAATGGTGAACCAAGTCGAGCTTGTGGGTACTAAATAACCCCTTAATTTCCTTATATCCATATCCTTAGCACTAATTCCAATGTTGACGAAAAATAATTTTAACATTTTGGGGCTAGAAGTAGGGCTTGAACCAACAATCCTTTGGGCAGCCTTACCACATCCCTGGCCGTTCCATCCCTGATTGGACTAGGCTTTGAAGTAGCAATACCATGGGTAAAAGGTCTCGACAAGGGTCTTCTTAATCTCGAATGGCTATGTCAAGCGTTAGTGACCCAAGAATCATTAAAGAACAAAGGCTGAGAATGGAAGCTTTAAGAACCATAAACAAGAAAATGGAAGTAGAATAATACGATCCTGGCCATTAAAAAATTAACCCTTTCCACATAGGATCAACCCCAATCTTTGCTTTAAGTGGGTCTACGTTAAAGGAACATAACTATTCTCTGACATAAAGGAAGTCATCCATGCACAAGCTAAGGGAACAATATGTGAACAAGGAATAATATGAGATTTCAATCGCTTTACTTTCAAATGGTCTAAAAGAATGACACTCCAAAATCAAAATGCATCGAAGAGGAGATTCGATGATGCAGATGAAGCAATAGAGCTGAACAACAAAAGGGCTAAGTTCTAGTGTCAAAAGGGAATCTTTGAGTCAAGACCTCCAAAAGAGTGCAACCTTATCACATTAATTGAAAATATCTATTTCCTAACCAAACATAAGCTTAACTTTTGGCCATCAACAAAGAAGAAACCTAAGCATGAAAGAAAGTTAGGAAGGTCTTACTGCCATTACCGCATGATGAATGGATATAAAATCAATCACTGTAGAGTTCTTAAAGGAATGATCATCAAGTTCTTAATCGAGCCAATTGCAAAGATTTGTATAAAGATCAAATTGAATTCAACAAAGGATTTCTTGAAGAAAGGGTATCTACATAGACAAGACTGTGGAACTCCTTCAAATTTAGAACTGCCCAAAATGGGTGAAGCTACCTATGATGGCAGAAAACCCTTATCACTGCCAGATGGCCAGGGCAATGCACCCCTAGGTGGGAGTGGGGTGTAAGCCTTTATCCGCGTCCAAATCAGAAAGGGTCAGGTTAAAGCATCAAAAGCATAAGTCTCCGCCCCCATGACAGATTAGCTAAAACCCTTACTCCCACATACGTTGGCCTTGGTAAGGCACCCCTTAGTGGGGGTGAGTGTAAGCCTTTATCCACATCCCAATCAGACAAGGCCAGGTTAAAGCATCGAAAACCCTTATCTGTGCCTACGATGGCCAGGTTAAGGCACCTCTTGGAGGAGGGTGATGTGTAATCCACTATCATCTTCTACAATGGCCAGGGTAGAGCATCAAAAGAGTAAGCTTTTATTCGCGCCTACGATGGCTAGGTGAAAGCATTTAAGCCCTTATCACCACCAACTTTGACCAGGGTAAGTTGCGCCATGGAGGGAGGTCGGGTAAGTCCTTGGGCCCTTCTTGAGAATAAGTGTAACAACCCGAAATTTCAGAACTAATTTAAAATTTTAATTTAAGCTATTTTAATGAATTTAAAATATAAATTGGTTATTTTTACAAAATAAAATTTAAGAATAATTTTAAAATTTGCTTTTATATTTTATTTGACTTAAGACAAGTTTAGTAAAATCATTAACTTGATTTATAAGTACAAATTCAAAAATCGATATTTTAGAAGCTATATCGATCACTTGAAAAATGACCATTTTTCTAATAGTCTGGGAATTTGACGAAACCACTTTTATTGGATCCGGAATGTCGAAATATGTAAGGATTCAAATTTTCAAGACCAACGTAGTTCGTACGTAGAAGAAAGACCTATGAACATACATTGAAAATTCAGTTTGAATTTTAATTTAACTGAAAATAAGGCCATTTTTCGAACGGTCTCCAAATTCGACACGGCTAGGTTCGTTGGAAGCGTAATTCCATAATGTAGCAATATTCCAAAGTTCGTAATTTTTGGAGTTAACGTGTGACTGTGAGGCTGGAATGAAGTTTGCATGTAGTGATTAATGCTTCTTCAACTTTATGTCATTCGATGAATAGTGCCTAGCCAATGAGAATTAGTCATCTAGGCTTCTCCCTCCTCCACCTGGCTTGCTCTCCTTATTTGGTGCCTATATGGAAGGGTCTAAGTTAATTAGACTTAGTTATCTTAAGGGTTTCATTCATTTTCCAAAAGCAAGTTTAAGAGCTTAGAAAACATAGAAATGGTGCCACTTCCTCCTAGATTTCCTCCCCTTTGCTTGCGCCTGGTGGGCCCCACCCACTCCTCAGCCCAATGCTGACATCAGCACCTCACCACGAGGTGGCGCAGCATCTCCTCCCCTCCTCTCTCCTCTTTTCTTCTTTGAATTGGTGCAATACATGCAAAGGTGCTTCATTTAAGGCTTCTTACCACTCATACTACCTCTAGCACCTCTTCTACGGCCTCTATGTGCCACGTGTCACCTTGTGGAGCCTGCTAGACCCTTCATCTTCTTCGAAAAGCAAAATAGTGAGCTTCTCGGATCTCCATTTCGCCAAAGATCGTCGCTTTCTAGCTCCATCCACTAGTAAAGACGTGTACAAGAGTTGCCGGAAAGTTTGGAGAAATTCCGGAGCAAAACAGCGAAATTGTTAAGCTGTATCGCACACGGGAAAGTTGGACATTGTGGGTACGATGGTTGGGGTGAGATATTCTTGCTTTAATTAGTGCATTAGAATAGTTTAACTAATTATGAAAAATTAATTAGTTAGGCATTTTTAAGTTACTTAGTAATACGGTAAAGATTAGTAAGTTGCAAGTTAGAAATTGTGTTATGTTACAATTAGAACGGAATTTCTAATTCACATGGTGTTATATTACCCGTCGCATGTAATATCCCTTGATTTCAACACATGAACTATTCACAAATCATTTGCATTAGAAGCGTTGCACGAATATGTGACACTTGCATTTCATACTCCGTGGATGGATACTTGTGGCGCCAAAAATGGCATTGGATAGTGAGTATTTATTTATGACTAATGTGTGTGCATTGCATGCGAGTAATGATGAATGTAACCCCTATAAATTTATTTATATGGATATTTGTTGAGATTTTATTCCAATCCGGAATAAACATGAATATTTTTATAATGTAATATTCAGTGAAAATTTGGAAGTTGATTTTGATGTCTGATTTTGGATGGACACGAAAATATAAAAATGTGAAGCCGAGTTAAGTATATAAACGCTATTTTGACTCAATAGGATTTTTATATCGATTTTTATTCATTTTAATAATGAATATCGAGAAGATTGAATCTCAAAATATTATCGTTCTGAGATTATAATATAATGGGATGTTCAATTTTTATTTAAAAATTGAAAGAACTTGAAATCGTTTTTTAAATGAAATTATAAACGTTTAATAAAATATGTTTTGAATGGAAATTGATGAAATATATTATATATATTTAAATGGCTTAAATAGAACGTGCCGCGCAGTGACCGTTCACGAATTTCAACCATGAACTTCGAATTGAAATAGTGGGAGAATGGCCGTCGGATTCTCCTAAAACTGGAACCGTTGGGTTCATATCGGAAATATCTTTCCAGTGAATATATGAGATTTAAATTTGAACGGTTGGATTTTTGAATATATCCAAACTAGTTTTAGAAAAGGTCGCTATGGATGCAGTTCGGTGGTCGATATTGGAAATCGATTGTAAGGGCCTTAATAAAATAATTAAAAATGTGCATATATTATGTAAAATCATATGAAATGATTGGGAAAGATTTTGGATAAAATATTCCACAGTTGAAAAGATAAAAGATATTTTTATCCGAATGAACTAGTTAATAACTAGACTAATAATCCAATGATTTTTAGATATAATAAATTGGAATTGTGAACGATTTTATCATAACCGGAAGTTTCCAATATATAAGTTGGAATTAAATGGAAGAGGGGATTTTGGGTTTGTTGCGAATGATATCTTAAATAAAACCATTCTTGAACCCATTTATGAATGAAATAAATCTTTTAATTAAGGTTTGGGGAAAGTTTTCCAGTTTATTTAATTAAACTGGAAATGAATGGGATTCGACTAATGATAATCGAGATGAGACTCTATGAAAAAAGGCATTTACTATTTATGGAATTTAAAAGGCTTCGCCGCTATTCCACTTATAGTATTGGTCGGATATGGGAATTTATATCGATTATAAATTGTTTAGATTTCCGTGAGGATTCCATATTAAATGGAAGAGGATTTTGGGTTTATTGTGAATAGTTTTTTTACAAGACATTTGTTCTTTAACGTAAGTAAAGACAAGATTGATTTTCAAGGGTTGAATAATCAATAAATAATTATTTTTGAAATTATATCTGAACTAGAGTTTTAATGAATCTTTAATTGGATTGAAATGTGAATGAGGTAAATAAATTTACTGAATTCAAGAAATGTTCGAAATGGAGTTCCACCAGTTTTACTCCACATGATAGTTCAATCTTTAATTAGATTTGAACGTTGAATCGTAATTAAATTTACCGATAACACAATGAGTGTTAGATATGGAGTGCTACCAGTTTTTCTCCATGGGATGAGTAGGTTGGGATTGGAATAATAAAATGAATGATTATTTCGGTAAGGCTAGTTAATCCCGACTAGTTGATAAACCTTAATTTGGTTTAAGATCTTTAAAAGATAATACAAAATCTTTTGCAATGGTTTTCAAGAAAGATTTAAACAAGAGGCTTAAATGAATTAAATCTTTGAAAAGATTTATGGGGATAATTCCTATTAATAAGAATATTTTAATAAAAGAATACTTTGGATTGGAATAAGGCGTATGATGTGTTTTTATAGCACTTGGTTATAAGATACACGAGTTATTCGGGAAGACCAGGTTTAACCCATTCTGAATAACTGATACGACGGTTAAAGGTCGACTGTGAAGATGATGGTTGAAAACTAGAGATCTTCACATCGAATGGATGATTACTGATGCCTTGATTGTGCTGATCCCCTGAGACAAGGTAATAAGTGGTGGTCGTCCAGACGTACTTGGAGATCGACCGGATATGTGAGGACTTCTCTCTTGTATTGGACATATGGTATGATGAATATGGTGCCTCCCGTTTCGTTCAGTCCCAGAACGAACTTTTAAATGGATTATGCGTATGACGTTGGATTTCATTATGCATGGATTGATTTCTACTAAATATATATCTGTTTGGTGGAGGAGAATTTATTCTCTTGCTTAACACTATTCCCTTAGGCGTACGAGTTTAGAGGTTATATATTAGTAGACATCAGTTGTGTAGCGTGGATTGTCAGTGTGGCACGCTAAGATGCTTATGATCAAGGCTTTTGCTGAAAAGCAGAGTCTTGTGGATGATAATCGAAGCACGGTTTTAAATAGCATAGCTTTGTGTTGTAGAAATAAATCACAAGCCTCACACCCCCAGTATGAGTCTAAAATGGGAGAGTGACTACAGGGAGTGCATGCGTTTCTCTCTAGCTAGACATGGTGTCATGGGATGGAGCCCAGACATTTTTACTTATGTGGATGATGGATTACAAGGCGCCTCAGATATGTTTGTTCTCAATGGACATTTACGAGGTCCGATAGGACCGTAAAACTTATTGTTCAGGAATAACCAATCTATAAACGTTAATGTGGACCTCCCCTGAAGATCCATGGGTTGCCCGTAGGTGTGATCCTGAGGCATTTGCTAGAGTGTCTCAAAATCAGTAAGGAGACATCCCTTGCCTTAACTCATGACGGAAATCCAATTTCCAATACGACATCGTACAGTTTTAGCTGTAAACCTATATGGCGACATAGTAGGATGGGGTACTATGCCATCTATGATAGATACATTTATAATTGAAGTTGTTTTATACACTATGCACTTACAATAGTATCAAAGATATTTGTTTTAAAATGTACAAAGCATATTTGGCTAATATAAGGTAAAACTCTATCATCTGGTTTGTGTTGCATTGTGTGATGGGACCTGGGTCTTATAATAGCCTCATTTTTTCGAAAAGCATTACGTTGTTAACAAATTGTTTTATTTCAGAGTATTCATGGGAGTGAACCCGTTCCAGGACATACGGCATGGTCCCGTGATTTTCCCTATTTTGAAGTATAGATTTAATAACTGTTTCAAGTTCTCACACCAGTCCCATGACTGACTTGGTGTTTAATATTTCGCCTAAACTCTGGGTGCCCATGTTTCCCACCCTGGCAGCTAGTAGTTTTGGTTTTGTAGATTTTTATTTAATAGGACCCCAGTTGACAGTTGAAGCTATTTTCGGAAAGCTTTGTGTCCGTGTATTTCTTTGAATTGTGTTAGTTAATGTATTTTCTTTGTGCATTGTATTTGTACATTTTATTTCCACTGCTATGTAAATTATTAATCTTTGATATTATTTATGTTTTCGCTATGTAATATTTATTCATACTCTGATGTAAATTGTTGCAATAGCAATGAAAAGTTCTGTTGTTCTGCGTTCTGATACATCGTGTTCTCACGAAATTCGCGTACTCGTTCGGTCTAGGCCGGATGGGGATTTCGGGTCGTGTCGGTGTGGTATCAAAGCTTTGGTTTACAAAGTTCGAGTACAAGACACATTAATACCGAACGATAGAATTCATTAAAGATAGAATTAGTAACATTCTAATTAAGAATACTCATTAGAGATAGATCAGTAGCATCTTAGAATGAGAAACTCGTTAGAGATGGGGTTAGTAATGCCCTAGATTTAGTTGAGAGCATCACATTTGTAAGTAACATATTTGTGATTATTATTTATATAATCTAATTTTCAATTATATTTTAGGTGTATAAAGGAGATTTATGTTTTCACAACATATAAAATTTATTGATAATCAATTAATTGTTTG
Source organism: Allium sativum (assembly GCA_030737875.1). Lineage (NCBI taxonomy): Eukaryota > Viridiplantae > Streptophyta > Magnoliopsida > Asparagales > Amaryllidaceae > Allium > Allium sativum. The sequence continues at coordinate 4,052,148 of CM060914.1, read as the reverse complement.
TGTGATTGAAAGATTTCTTGATTTATTCTTTAATTTGTCTTCTTTAGGATAAATAAAAATGGAATCTTTGGCGATTTTGGACAGTTGAGGGATTCCGAAATACCTAAAAATAAACATAAAATGATTGTATTCACGATTTTGGACGGATAGTATACAAAAATACTTGTTGTTTGTTTTAAGAAAGTTTAATTCAAAAAGATGTCATAATTTGAAGTCCTCTGTTTCAAAGTTTAATAGGGAGGTAAGCCAGCTCTTTACGAACCGTCCGGACTTCGATTTTTTCTACCTTCTTCATCCACAGATGATGGATTATGTTACATCATTAGTGATGGTTCCTCGGTTTCCTTTCATACAGGAGACAGTATTTACGGACTGGACAATACTAGTTTTGCTGATAATTCTGGCAGTTCGTCGGATGTTTCTATGGATTTAGACACTCTAGAGCCTGAGGATTCCGCTGATTACAACGCATAGATGCTAAAGGGCAATGAAGGGTTTGAGGTTGACGAGTTTGGACATGTGGTCATGGGAGCCCCGGTTCCTCTGGCCCCAGTAGTAGTCGAGGAGCCCCCGCCTTTCGAGCCATCGGGTATACCGGATCTTGTTCTAGAACCCGAGATTGACCTTGCATTTCAGGACCTAGTCCCCGAGTTCCCTATACCTTTAGACCCTAAGTTTGATGGTATGATGGCAGAGATGATGATGATAGATGGCTATGACCCACCCGTGATTCCTGAGGGAGAGGCCATCCCCGTATACCCTCTACCCCTGGCTGTAGACATGTTCCCAGACTATAGGCAGATGATGGACGATATGGTTGCCTATTATTGTCAGCCCCTGGGGCTAGTACCATTGTTGCCTTATAGCATTGCCCATGGGTTATTAGGAGGTCCAACTATGCCAATACTTGTAGAGGATGACAAGCCAGTCGAGGAGGTCCCCATACTAACTATTGACGAGCCAATCGAGGAGGTCGCCATACTTGTTATTGACGAGCCAGTCGAGGAGGTCCCCATACTAGTTATTGACGAGCTAGTCGAGGAGGTTCCCATACTAGTTGTTGATGAGCCTGAGGAAGATGAGGTAGAGGATGAAGACGAAGTGGTTGCATATTGGTCCGATCATGATAGCGACAGTGATCAGTCGGTCGACTCTGAGTTCGAGGATCACATCCCAGGTGATTGGCCTCTTTTCCCTCTGGGCTTTGAGGAGTGGAAGCAGGAGCCCGAGGAGATGACTTTATCTGGGCCCTCAGTGCAGAGCTCCAACACTGAGGAGTGATAGCGGTTGATAGTCGATATGTATGTATTTATGTAGTACATATATGATAGTCCCGTTTTGGTGCGATAGAGGCACGTGATGTATATTTTGGGTTAGTGATATTTTGTGATATGAGCCACCTCAAGTATGTAGCAGTACTTGAGTGAGCATGGATATGATTAGTCAGATACATATACATGGATTATACCTCAAGTGGTACTTTGCACTAAGGTATACACTATGTCTATGATATAGTTGATCTTTTTGGTGATATTTCACTACGATATATATATATATATATATATGATGGGATGGTTATTATTCTATTATGACTGGCTGGTATTTGATTTATGTTTGGGAAATTTATGTGATATGACTACGCCGCGTCGCGTATGTATTATCCATGTGAGCCTATGATTATTTGGGGCTTATATGGCAAGGACCAAGAGATCATATGGACAAATTAATAACATGGACACATTATTTTAAATACTTGTATATATATATATATATATATATATATATTGAGCAGGTTATGGATTTACAATTGAGTAGAGAAATAAATTGTGTGCCCGACAAACAGGTGCACCTTAATGAGTTGGTTGCGCAAATTTTATTTATTATAACTACTGTGAGTGATTTGGATGCGCTGTGATGGTTGTTCTGTGTGAAATTTAAAACATACGCCATAGGATAGTAAATAATAAATTATGGACTACACCGCATAACATACTACTAAAGATGGCATAACATATCATATTCCATATAAGCATTTGGTGCTTATATGACGAGGTTTGGATTACCATATGAGCAAGATGCTTGTATGGCGAGGACTGAATTACAGATTGAACCGAGGACTGATTATGAACTAAACAACCTATAACGGTAAATTACAAGATTTAATAACAAACCCTATACAAGTCTTGAGATGGCAAAAATACACATGTCACGTCTCTCATGTTTTAGTTTCGGCACATGGGTACGAAGGGGGGGAGGCAGGGTATTTAAATCAAAATGGGTGTGCCCATTTGATTTGTATCCGATATATTAATTTATTGGGTGCTTAATACAACCTAATAATTTTTTCAGATCAGCCCATACAAAGGAGGTTATGGCGATTTTTTTTAGAAATTTAAGGTGTTAGCCGAATTTCAGAGAAATTTAGAAGTTCTTAGAAACTAAAATGTTGAAGAACAAAAGCCAGAATGAAAGTTGAGTTGGTAAGTTAAACAACTTTTAGCTCTGTTCTTTTTCATGGACGAAAAAGTTTTAAGTAGGGGAGATTGTAACAACCTGAAATTTCAGAAACAATTTAAAATTTTAATTTAAGCTATTTTAATGAATTTTGAATATAAATTGATTACTTTTGCAAAATAAAATTTGAGAATAATTTTAAAATTAGTTTTTGTATTTTATTTTACTTAAGACAAGCTCAGTAAAATTATTAATTCGATTCATAAGTATGAATTTAGAAATCGATATTTTAAAAGTTATATCGATCGCTTGAAAAGGACTATTTTTCTAACAGTCTCGGAATTCGACGAAACCACTTTTATTGGATTCAGAATGTAGAAATATATCAAGATTCAAATTTTCAAGACCAACGGAGTTCGTATGTAGAAGAATGACCTACGCACATGCATTGAAAATTCTGTTTGAATTTGAAATTAGTGAAAATTAGGCACACTTCCCTAAAACCAAACTTAATTAGGCTCATGTACCCCCAATTTTCATTGCATACCTTGTCCCTATTTTGAAAGTTCCTCCCTCCTTTTACATTTTTATGCCAAAAAAGCGCTTTCAGGTAAAAAAATTTTTTTGCTAAATTCTGGAAATATTCTCGGAAGTCCACGGAAATCAAAAAAAAGTTGCATACATATATGCAACTATTACCAATAGCTGCATACATGAATGCTACTATTGAAAAAGTTGTTTCCATTGAAAATCTGGACAAAAACTTCCATACATATGTGCAACTATTTTGAAATACTTGCATACATGTATGCAAGTATTACATGAAGATAAACTATATTGAATTTTGCCTGCATACATGCGTGCAACTTTTCTATTTTTATTGCACACATGAATGCAAATAATTATGAACTGATTTGCATGCATGTAAATTTTTGCACACTTGTATGCAAGAATAATGCTTTATTTGCATGCCTGTATGCATGAAAACAAAGACAGACGCATGACTGCAATACTTGAACAGATGTACGCTAGGAAATTCAAATTTGTGCATACTATTATACATTTAACTTCAGTTTCGTTGTTTTTCTTTTTACCGTGTTTTTCGGTGGTTTTTCCAACTGATTTTTTTTATGTTTTATTTAAATATGAATTTACGTATTTATTTATTTATTATTTTTTTCATGAATTTTTAAAAAATATAGGCATAATTTACAATAAGTTTATGATAGGATGTGAGCCTAATTCTGAAACTAATAGGGACCTGTACCAAACGGACCCTTGAATTTAGCTGAAAATAAGTCCATTTTTCGATCAGTCTTCAAATTTGACGCGGCTAGGTTCGTGGAACCGTAATTCCATAATGTAGCGAGATTATGAAGTTCATAATTTTTGGAGTTAACGTGTGGCCGTGAGGTTGGAACGAATTTTGCATGTGATTAATGCTTCTTCAACTTTATGTCATTCGATGAATAGTGCCGAGCCAATGGGAATTAGTCACCTAGGCTTCTCCCTCCTCCACTTGGCTTGCTCTCCTTATTTGGTTCCAACATGGAAGGGTTTAAGGTTAATTAGACTTAGTTAGCTTAAGGGTTTCATTCATTTTCCAAAAGCAAGTTTAAAAGCTTAGAAAACATAGAAATGGTGCCACTACCTCCTAGCTTGGCCCCCTTTTGCTTGCACCTGGTGGACCCCACCCTCTACTCCGCCCAGTCCTGATGTTAGCACCTCACCACGAGGTGGCGCAATAGCTCCTCCCCTCCTCTCTCCTCTTTTCTTCTTTGAATTGGTGCAATACATGCAAAGGTGTTTCATTTAAGGCTTCATACTACCTTTAGCACTTCTTATACGGCCTCTACGTGCCACATGTCACCTTGTGGAGCCCGCTACATCCTCCATCTTCTTCGGACAACAAAGTAGTGAGCTTCCCGGACCTCCATTTCACCAAAGATCGTTGCTTTCTAGTTCCATTCATTAGTAAAGATGTGTACAAGAGTAGCCAGAAAGTTTGGAGCAACTCCAAAGCAAAAAGGCAACATTTTTAAGCGGTATCGCACGCGGGAAAGATGGATATTACGGCTATGATGGTTGGAGTGAGAGATTCTTACTTTAATTAGTGCAGTAGATTAGTTCAGTTAATTATGAAAAATTAATTAGTTAGACATTTTATGTTACTAAGTAATACGGTAAAGATTAGTAAGTTGCAAGTTAAAAATTGTGTTATGCTACAGTTAGAATGGCATTTCTAACTCGCATAGTTATATTACCCGTTGCATGAAATATCCCTTGAGCTCAACACATGAACTATTCACAAATCATTGCATTAGAAGCGTTGTATGAATATGTGACACTCGCATTTCGTACTCCGTGGAAGGACACTTATAGCGCCTCAAATTGAGTTGGATAGTTGAGTATTTATTTATGACTAATGTGCATGCATTGTATGCGAGTAATGATGGAAGTAACCCGTATAAATTTATTTATATGGATACTGGTTGAGATTTAATTCCAATCCGGAATAAACATGAATATTTTTATAATGTAATATTCAGTGAAAATTCGAAAGTTGATTTTGATGTCCTATTTTGGATGGATACGGAGATATAAAAATGTGAAGCCGAGTTAAGTATATAAATGCTATTTTGACTCGAGCGGATTTTTATATCGATTTTATTTATTTTAATAATGAATATCAAGAAGATTGAATTTCAAAATATTACATTTAGAAAATATTATCGTTCTAAGATTATAATATTATGGGATGTTCAATTTTTATTTAAAAATTGAAATGGAACTTGAAATCGTTATTAAATGAAATTATAAATGTATTATAAAATATGTTTTGAATGGAAATTGACGAAATATATTATATATATTTAAATGGCTTGAATAGAACGTGCCGCGCAGTGACCGTTCATGAATTTCAATTATGAACTTGGAATTGAAACAACGGGAGATTCGGCCATCGGATTCTCCTAAATCCGGAACCATTGTGTTCGTATCGAAAAGATCTTTCCAGTAAATATATGAGATTTAAATTTGAACGGTTGGATTTTTAAATATATCCAAACCAATTTTGGAAAAGGTCGCCATGGATGCAGTTCGATGGCGAATATTGGAAACTTCCTGTAAGGGCCTTAGTAAAATAATTAAAAATGTGAATAAATTATGTAAAATCATAAGAAAAGATTGGGAAAGATTTTAGATGAAATATTCCATAGTTTAAAAGATAAAAGATATTTTTATCCGAATGAACTAGTTAATAAGTAGAATGATAGTCCAATGATTTTTAGAAATAATAAATTGGATTTGTGAACGGTTTTATCATATTCGGAAGTTTCCAACATATAAATTGGAATTAATGGAAAAGGGAATTTTGGGTTTGTTGCGAATGGTATCTTAAATAATAACATTCTTGAACCCATTTATGAATGAATTAAATCTTTTAATTAAGGTTTGGAGAAAATTTTCCAGTTTATTTAAATTAAACCAGAATTGAATGGGATTCGATTAATAATGATCAAGATGAGATTCTACGAAGGAAGGCGTTTATATTTATGGAATTTAAAAGGCTTCGCTGCTATTCCACTTATAGTATTGGTTGGATATGGGAATTTAAATCGATTATAAATTGTTCAGATTTCTGTGAAGATTCCATATTAAATGGAAGAGGATTTTGTGTTTGTTGTGAATAGTGTTTTTACATGACATTTGTTCTTTAACCCAAGTGAAGACAAGACTGATTTCCAAGGGTTGAATAATCATTAAATAATGATTTTTGAAATTGAATCTGAACTAGAGTTTTAATGAATCTTTAATTGGATTGAAATGTGAATGAGGTAATTAAATTTACCGAATTCAAGAAATGGAGTTCCACCAGTTTTACTCCATGCAATTGTTAAATATTTAATTAGATTTGAATATTAAATGTTAATTAAATTTACCGATAACACAATGGGTGTTAAATGTGAGTGCTACTGGTTTTGCTCCATGGGATGAGTAGGTTGGGATTGGATAATAAAATGAATGATTATTTCGGTAAGGTTCATTAATCCCGACTAGTTGATAAACCTAAATTTGGTTTAAGATCTTTAAAAGATAATACAAAATCTTTTGCAATGGTTTTCAAAGGAAGACTTAAACAAGTGGTTTAAATGAATTAAATCTTTGAATAGATTTATGGGGATAATTCCCAATAATAAGAATATTTGAATAAAAGAATATTATGGATTGGAATGAGGCGTATGATGTGTTTTTGTAGCACTTTATTATAAGATACGCGAGTTATTCGGGAAGACCTAGTTTATCTCATTCTGAATAGCTGATACCACGATTAAAGGTCAACTATGAAGACAGTGATTGAAGACCGGAGATCTTCACATCGAATGCATGATTACTGATGTCTTAATTGGGCTGATCCCCCTAGATAAAGTAATAAGTGGTGGTCGTCTAGACGTATTTGGAGATCGATCAGATATGCGTGGACATCTCTCTTGTATTGGACATATGGGATGAGGAATAGGGTGCCTCCAGTTATGTTCAGACCCAGAATGAACTTGTAAATGGATTGTGTGTCTGACGTTGGATTTCATTCTGCAAGGATTGATTTCTATTATATATATATATATATATATATATATGGTGGTGTAGAATTTATTCTCTTGCTTAATACCCTTCTTTGAGACGTACGAGCTTAGAGGTTGTTAATTGGTAGACATCATTTGTGCGACATGGATTGTCAGCGTGGCACGCTAAGATGCTTATGGTCAAGGATTTTATTGAAAGGCAGAGTCTTGTGGATGATGATCGAAACACAACTTAAAATAGCATAGCTTCATGTTGAAGCATTAATTTGCGAGCCTCACACCCCGTTATGAGTCTAAAACGAGATAGTGACTGCAGGAAGTGCATGCGTTTCTTTCTAGCTAGAAGTGGTGTCATGTTATGGAGCCTTGACATTTTTACTTATGTGGATGATGGATTGCGAGGCACCTCGAATATGTTTGGTCGACATTGGACGTATACGATGTCCGATAGGACTAGGAAACATATTGTTCATGAATAACCAATCACAAACGTTAGGCGTGGACCGACCCTAAAGATCCAAGGGTTGCCCATAGGTGTGATCTTTAGGCATTTGCTAGAGTGTCACGAAATCGGTAAGGAGACATCCCTTGCATTGACTCATGACAGAAATCCAATTTCCAATATGACATCACATGGTTTTAGTTGTAAACTATATGGCAACATTGTAGGATGGGGTACTATGTCATCTATGATTGATACATTTATATTTGAAGTTGTTTTATACACTATGCACTTATAATAGTATAAAAGATACTTTTTTAAAATGTACCAAGAATGTTTGACTACTATAAGGTAAAACTCTATCCTCTGGTTTGTGTTGCATTGTATGTTGGGACCTGAGTCTTATAATAGCCTCACTTTTCCGAAAAGCATTGCGTTGTTTACAAATTGTTTTATTTCAGAGTATTCATGGGAGTGAACCCGTTCCGTGACATACAACATGATCCCGTGATTTACCCTATTTTGAAGTAAAGATTTAATAACTGTTTTTAGTTCTCACACCAGTCCCATGACTGACCTAGAGTTTATTGCTTTCACCTAAACTCTGCATGCCCATTTTTTCCACACAGGCAGCTAGTAGTTTAAGTTTTGCAAATTTTTATTTATAAGGACTCTGGTTGACAGTTGGAGCTATTTTCGGAAAGCTTTGTATCCATGTATTTTTATCAGTTGTGTTAGTTGATGTATTTCTGTTGTGCATTGTATTTGTACATTTTATTTCCGCTGCTATGTAAATTATTAATCTCTGATATTATTTATTTTTCCATTGTGTAATATTTTTTCATATCTGATGTAAATTGTTGTAATAGCAATGAAAAGGTATGTTGTTTTTCTTTTTGATGCGTCGTGTTCTCACGTAACCCGCATACTCGTTCGGCTCAGATGGGGATTTCGGGTCGTGTCAATAAGCTATCCAAGCGCATCAGACACACAAGCCCAAAGAGTGGCTAACAAAGCATGTACATACTCTTCTTTGATAATCAAGAACCCAGAGAGTGGCTTAGTAAGCACGTACATCTTCTGCTTACATCTAATCCTGCAAATGGGAACGAAGCTCTGAAGGAGCGCTCGAAGCACGCTGTCGCCTATGCTTACACCAATATCATGTAGAAAGGGAACAAAAGCTCGAAAGAAGAGCACATAAAGCACGTACATCCTTTGCTTTACAAATTCATCTACTTGATCTTTTGAAAAAAGAATCAAACCCAAATGAGGTAACATAACTATAATTTATCAGATGCAGATATATGGTCCTTTTCAAATACCTGAATCTAGGTTATTGTTTAGGACTTCTATTATTTCCAGATGTGGATATCTAGTCTTCTATCAAATACCTGAATTTAGGTTATGGTTCGGGACTTCTATTATTTCCAGATGCGGATATCTAGTCTTCTATCAAAGGTTATGATTCAGGACTTCTATCATTCTAGATGTGGATATCTGGTCTTTTATCAAATACCTGAATCTGGGTTATGGTTTGAGACTTCTATTATTTCCATATGTGGACGTATGTTCTTCTATCAACTACCTAAATTTGGGTTATGGTTCTGGACTTCTAATTAATAGCCAGAAGTGGATTTCTGGTCTTCTATCATTAATACCCAAGTATGGGTTTCGAGATCTCTATCTACCATTACCGTATGCGGATATCTGGTCTCCTCCTACATACCTAAATCTAGGTTTTAGGACTTCTATTCGTTATTACCAGAAGTGGATTTCTGGTTCTTTGATTACGAGTGCCTGAATATGGCTGCAGAACTTCTATCTACACTTCCAAAGAAGGAGCTCCAGATTTTTTACTTTAAATACCCTAATCTGGGTCACAAGACTCTAAATATCATTCTTGGAAAAGGATTTACTATTAATACTCGGGCAGGTAGCTCGAATCTACTATCTAAAAGTATTCAAATGAAGATCGTGATCTTCCACATCTCACAGAGAGATTGTCTAAACACAAACTCAAGTTATAATGATGGGCTTCTGTTTCCAAATAAAGATTCTGAGGTTACCACCTGATCTGTATAACTCAAACACCTAAATTCAGGTTACCATTCCTATCCTTGTTTCAAGAAGAGAGGGGTTTCCAGGCTCCCGCTTCTGTTCCCAGATAAAGGGCTCAAACCTGTCATCTTATTTTCAAAAAGGGTCTTCTTAATAAATACACTACTAGAAAACAGACATGTTGCATCGTATCAGTTGCGTCAGTTGTACAAACAACTGATGCAAATATCATCAGTTGAGTCAGTTCCTCTTTAGCTTTCGAAGCAACTGACATAGGGGAAGCAACAGAAGAGGTAAAAATGTGATTAGCGTCGGTTGTGCTACATTTTCGAAGCAAATAAGCTGAAGCAAATGATTTTGGTTGCTTCATCAACATTGACAACTGATGCAAGTATATTAATTTGCTTCAATTGCATATTTTTGAAGCAAATAGGTTGAAGCAAATGCATCTAGAATAAAAAATTATTACCGTTCTCACCATGAGCCCATACCCGACAAACACTGTTTCTTTTTTATCCCTCGTACGCACTATATTTTCATTTTCGCGCTACAAAGAAAAAAGAAAAACCCCAATTACAATTCCATTTCCATGCCGATTACAGATTTCGTATAGAAGAAAAATGCAGAAAAACGAATCGAATCTGATTATTCACACTGCTGCTCTATTAGGTATTATCTTTTACCGATTTTGCTTTACATTTTGTATTTTGATTTCAGTTTTGATTTCATGCTTTTCTCTGAGTAGTGGCCGTCAGTTTCGATTTCAATTTTGGATTATGTGGATTTAATATTTGATTCTGTAGAAGAAGGCTACCTTTCGTGGCTCTAGGTGATGGACTTCATATCTGTATATTTCTATGCCCTTTTCTCATGATGTTGGTATTGTTAATGTTGTAGGTGCTGTTGATTCTAGGCTTTTTATCCCCACAAGTAGAAAATTTCTTAATGATTAGTTAACTTTTTAGTAGTAAACTATATGTTGTCAGATGGTCATCAACTTTGCAAATTTATGGAGAAGGAGTTATCAATACTGCATTTGTTGTTGACTTAACTAGCGATGATATCATTTGTCCACATGTTTATGTATATTATGTTTACTATCATAAGGAACATGTATATTTTGCTACTTTACATAGGTCATTTATTTCATGACTTTATTTTAGTTCGGTATAGAGAATCTAGAGTACTTCTATAGCATGGACTCACCGTCTTGAACTGTTTAAATTAGTGTTTCGGCAACAAAGATGATAATGGAAAAGGAAGACAAATGCCAGTTCATTATGGCAGTAAAAAGCTCGTTTGCTTCACAATCTAGACTTTGTGAATAGTTTATAAACTTTGTGAACAATTTATATGAACTTACAACCTGTGATATGATCCCTTACATCTTACATTTTACTTATGAATGCAGGTCATATCAGATCACAAATATCTCTAGCTGCTGGAGCTGTGTATTCACATACAGTGGACAAGGAAAATGTCAATGTTATTACTTACTTTGAAGATGGTATCATATTCGAGGTAATGTATATACATAGTCAAAAACAAACCAGAGCATGATGTTTCTGAAAATATCCATCTCTTATAGTGCTTTTCATTGTTTCTTCCTTACTTTGATTGTTTGGTCAAACTATGGGTATATTGACCTTGTCACATTGGAAATATATCTAAGCTTCTTGATTTTTTAGAAACGATCAAGCTTCCTGTCAAAACACGCATTTTACATTTTTTTTCACAATAATTATGTGCATCAATTGAATACTGTAGTGTATAGCTTTGTTGTTGTACCCAAGGTTAAGGCGATAATCAATATCAAGCTATTTATGAATACACATACGGTTGTACCCAAGGTCAAGGTGACAATCAATGTCAAGCTATTTATGAGTACGCATCCAGGGTGCTTTGCATTGCTTTTCTAACTTTCTTTGTTTTGGATGTATTGTACAGTGCATTGTCTTAAAATAGCTTCTAGTCAATGTTTTTTCACATTTTCTTTATTTGTAGGAGCTAGTGCTATTTTAGGATTCTTTGCAGCAGCATGTAATTTGTCGTTTGTCTATGTGAAACCCCAAATTCAGAATCAACTAGATGCAGTTGGTTAGTATCCTTATACTGGTTCATTGGATTGCGCCTTAAAGACCTTGAAGAGTAGAGGAACTTTCAAATTTTACAACGTCTTTCATGTTTACTGTAACACCCCACCTCCACTAGGATCACTCGTTAGAATGTACTAGCTTTGGAGGGGCGTTATTGTGAAGGTAAACATGCACAGAGATATCGCAAGACAGAATATATGAAAATAAATATAAGTAAAGCAGCGGTAGCAGATAAAAACCCATCATCATCATCCCAGAAAACCAACATAGTCAAGTACATACTACCAAATGTCATAATCCAAAATACAACATAAGTCTAGATACGTGATATCAAAATACATGGTAAAACATCAGTACTAATCCCCAGAAATAAAGATAAGCCACAGCTAGCTCAGATCCATACGTGAGCTATCCAACAAGCAAGTCAGAGATCCACTAAGCAGATGTAGTCCCTCCCTGAGAACCTGTGGGGGGGGGGGGAAACGGAAGAAAAGAAGCGAAAGAAAACAGGTCAGTCAAAAAGACTGGTAAGCCCTACTACGATCAATCTATAAACTAATAAAGTTAACAGTATGATGGAAACTGAGATGAACATACTGCCAACAGATAAAGGTGACATCACATAGACGAGATTAAACTTTGCACCACAGTGTACTAGCAAACCCACAAAACAGATCTTGATCCCTTAGCCCAAACTTTGGCCCAATAACATGAAGTGACCTTAGTATAAGGCCCAGCCCAACGGTCTAGTCGATCGGCTCCCTATAAACCTAACACGTCAAGTGTTGGTGTCCATACGGCCCACATGGATGTAGTCAGACTGTGCTGGGTCCACCTTCGGGTGTATCAAGCCCTAAGGTGTCAACCCCAGACACCTAAGCAATAATGCACAGTCTAAGCCTACTGGTACCCGTGCCTCGAGTTTGTCCAACATCGGACTACGTGCACGTCCGTAGCCCGCCGGACCCGCACCGCTGTACCACTCAGCCGTCGCTTTGGTCGCTTACATCAGTCCAGTAATCGTGCCCCGCCCTAGCCTAGCCTCTAGGGTTGTGAATGATACCAAACTGGGATTACTGCTGGAACAGACCACGTTGCTAGGGTTTTCTAAGAGGGTTAGGTGTGGTTTTAACCCCTCACTAAACCTGGATTAGATTAGCTAAGTGTGACCACTTATCCCCATCTAATCCTCGCATCCCCATTATTGGTTAAGTATTAGTGGGCCATGACTTAACCCTAATCATGAGGCAGTAATTACTTAACGCACCCAACCTCTCACATTAGACATCCGTGGTTACCTGGGAAGATTTACACCACGTCTAGGTCTAACCTCGGGTCTTATGGTGCAACATGACCAACTACCCACATTAGACCCCACGTTGTGGTTACCTGGGAAGATTTACACCACAACTAGGTCTAACCTCGAGTTGGCCATATCATGTTATCTAATGTCATGTCCACTTCAAAACATATTTACAAGTTAACATATACTTGGGTAGACCTAACTTAATAGGTAAATTCCCAAGGGGTAGACCTAACTTAATAGGTAAATTCCCAATCTTTTAGTTTCATGTATTTTTAAGTTTACCCAAGCCCTCCCAACGTCATTATCTCGCTTACATATTCGTCATAACGTATAAGGGTATAAAAGGTAACTTGGCATAACATACATGGTGAACTTCACATGTCATAATAAACATGCATACATGTTAAACTTGCAAATCATGTCATGGTGAATTCGCATAAACATGCATAGCTTATTAAATATGCATAACATGGTAAGGTGAACATGCATAATCCATTAAACTTGCATAATCCATTAAACTTGCATAGCATGGTAAGATGAGCTTGCATAAGCATGCACAATCCATTAAACTTGCATAACATGGTAAGGTGAACTTGCATAATCCATTAAACTTGCATAATCCATTAAACTTGCATAGCATGGTAAGATGAGCTTGCATAAGCATGCACAATCCATTAAACTTGCATAACATGGTAAGGTGAACTTGCATAATCCATTAAACTTGCATAATCCATTAAACTTGCATAACATGGTAAGATGAGCTTGCATAAACATGCATAATCCATTAAACATGTAGAACATGACATAATAAGCTCACATGAGCATGCATAACTTGTGAAACATGTAAAACATGACATAGAAATCTCGCATATGCATGCATAACTTATGAATCATATAAAACATGTCATAGTGAGTTCGCATAAGCATGCATAATCAACTAAACTCAATAAATCTCACTTTCACCAAACATTAACTTTAAAGTTTGTAAAGTGAAGGTAAGAGGGCTTACAAATATAAACAAGCCACAAATCCACCAAATAAGATGAAGAAGCCCTTTTTTAAAAACCAAAACAAAGCCTCAAACAAGAAAACCCTTTTGCAAAATCCCCAAAAACACAAACTTTAGCAAATCAAACTTGCATCTTAATGAAGTATGCAAGTTATTAAGCATTCATACAACATAGAAAAGGTTGTATGATCATCATATCATCATAGGATTAAACTTTGAGGAAGGTGGAGGCTAGGGATTTTAGATGGAAGCCATTTGAGGATTTAATTTGGCATAGTTTAGTTGCAAGATTGATTAATGAGGCTTTAGGGTAGGATTAGGGGTATATTTATAGAGAATTAGAGTGTTTTAGACCCTAGGATTAACCCTAGATTAGGTTTGGCCCGTCAGATCTTAGAATTCTCCAGAACCAAGCCACTTGACCCAACCCAAATCAGGAATGGTGCACCAGGCTAGACTGCCTGGGCACCCCCTGTCGACAGGGCTGTCGACAGGGCAGTCGACACCCTGGGTGCCCTGTCGACAGGCCTGTCGACATGGGCCCCCTGGCGGGAATTTTCCCGCCTAACCCAGATTAGCCCTAATCCCTGTTTTTAATTTGAAATTTAAATCTGTTTTTAGCATAGAAGTTCCTGAAAACTTCAATGGGCCTTAACCGGGTCATACGGACTCCGATTTTCGAAAACTCGGACTCTATTTCGCGTATTTTTCCGAGACGAACGAAATGGCATAGCCCGTTTCCCCTGATTCTGATTTTTGAATTAAATTCTGCCTCGTTTTATGTTATAACAGTTTATTGAAAATACGGGTTGTTATATTCTCCCCTCCTTAAAGGATTTCGTCCCCGAAATCTTCAAGTTAGGAAGAACATATCCTACCATCCAACATCCATCTACTCAAAGCATCATCCACGAGCAACCATTGTCCTTAAAGGATTCTAAATGCTGTATGAACGTATGCAAAAGTGTGTGTATATGTACTTATCTAATGCAATGATCAATGCAAAGTATGTTAGTGAAATGTATCCATATGTATGCAAATCCCTAACATAATGTATAATATCTACATGCGTGCTCAATCATACATCCATATGCAACATCCATGTGATCGCATACGAATTTCATCCAAGAATAAGCATAAACACTCATGCATATGCAATATGAGGAGTGTGTGAGCCGATCTAGTGCCTAATGTGTATCATGCATCCACGAGTAACCACCTGCAAACACTTGCAACCACTTGCAATCATCAACCATAACATGCTTCAAACACATGTTTCATCCAAAGGGTTTCTTCCTAAGGTTCTTATGACAAGCTTAGCACGATAACTAGATAAATATGGATTGCAAAGAGAAAGATATACTAACAAAGGGAAGAGATTGAGAGTGTACCCTCAAAAAGGAATGGATAAAGCCCACGCATCTTCTCCTCGGTTTCCCAAGTCGCGTCCTCTTCGGCTTCACCCCATTGCACCTTCACCAATCTGATCTCACGATTCCTTAGCTTCTTGGTCTCTGTCCCCAAGATACGAATCGGAGCTTTCCTTAAAGTTGCTTCTTTCTCTACCTCCACGTCTTCAAGCATGCTAGGCTCAACCACCTCAGCGGACTCATGCAGGCACTTTCGGAGATGCGAGACATGAAAGACATTATGCACTCCGGACAACTTCTCGGGCAATTGCACTCTATAAGCCATCTTCCCAATTCTCTCAATGATGGGGAAGGGTCCAACAAATCTCGGTGCTAGCTTCCCAACAGCTCCAAATCGGACCACATTCCGCAAAGGAGAAACCTTCACGAAAACCTTGTCCCCAACCTCAAACTCCAATTCGGACCTTCGCCTGTCAGCATAGGATTTCTGCCGGTCTTGGGCCGCTTTCATCCGTCTTCTAATCAACTCAACCTTCTCGGATGTATCCCTAATCATGTCGGGTCCAAGTATAAGCTTATCTGTGGATTTCCACCAACATGTAGGTGACTTGCACGGCCTCCCATATAAAGCCTCAAAGGGTGCCATACCAATGCTCACCTGATAGCTGTTATTGTAAGCAAATTCTACAAGAGGAAGGTGGTCTTCCCAAGTACCACCAAAATCCAAGATGCAAAGTCTCAACAAGTCCTCAAGCACTCGATTCACCCTTTCGGTCTGGCCATCCGTCTGTGGGTGATAAGCTGTACTCAGATTCAACCTTGTGCCCATAGTCTCCTGCAAACTGTTCCAGAATTGACTGGTAAAGATGGGGTCTCGGTCACTGACTATGCTGGAAGGGACTCCATGTAGTCGTACTATCTCACGAAGATATACTGATGCTAGTCCAGATGCGGTCCTTTTGCTCTTTACTGGAATAAAGTGAGCACTCTTCGTGAGCCTATCCACAATGACCCATATGCTCGTGTTCCCCTTCCTGGACCTTGGAAGCCCATCAATAAAGTCCATAGAAATGCTCTCCCACTTCCATAGCGGGACTTCTAGCGGATGTAACAGCCCACCGGGCCTCTTTGACTCAGCTTTTACTCTCTGACAAATAACACATCTCGAGACAAACTCCGCTACATCCTTCTTCATCCCAGGCCAGAAGAAAACGCGCTTCATGTCTTTATACATCTTATCTCCACCTGGATGTACGGTCATTTTGGAGCGATGTGCTTCCTCAAGAACTTTCCTCACCAAGTCTTCTACCACCGGAACACAAAGCCTTCCATCTCTCCTCAGCCAACCCTTATCGTCAATAGAATATCGAGCAAGGTGACTAGATGTCTCCCCTCGAACCAGCTTGTCCATGATCTCAATTATCTGAGGGTCTTCCTTTTGCGAAGCCCCAACTTGATCTAGGAGGGTAGGCCTGAGCTCTAAAGATGCCAAGGAACCGGTCACCGACTCCATTGCCAGAGAGAAGTCAAAGGTCGCTAAGAACTCTAAATTCTTCATCTCAACAAACAGAGGACTTAGTGTCAACCTTTTCCTACTCAACGCATCCGCTACAACATTCCCCTTGCCAGGGGTATAGGATATCTCAAAATCATAGGAAGCCAAAAATTCCATCCATCTCTGCTGTCTTAAGTTCAGATCTTTCTGCGAAAAGAGATACTTTAAAGACTTATGATCGGTATATAGCTCGAATCTCTCTCCCAGAAGATAGTGACGCCATGCTTTGAGCGCATATACAATCGCTGCTAGCTCTAGATCATGAGTGGGATAATTCCTCTCATGCACCTTCAGTTGCCTCCCACCAAAGCATATAACTCTGCCCTCTTGCATCAGAACGGCACCTAATCCCGTGCCACAAGCGTCAGTGTACACGGTAAATATCTTACCACCATCGGGTAAGGCTAGAACTGGTGCGGAGGTAAGGGCTCTTTTGAGTCTCTGAAAAGCAAGCTCATAATCCATATCCCAAGCAAAGACTAAGTTCTTCTTTGTCAACTTAGTAAGAGGAGCGGATATCTTTGCGAAGTCTTTAATGAACTTCCGATAGAAACCCGCAAGACCCAGAAAGCTTCTCACCTCGGTTGCGTTCCTTGGGGTCTTCCAATCCTGAACTGCAACCACCTTAGCGGGATCCACCGCTAAGCCTTGCTCGGATACGATATGCCCAAGAAATCTGACTTCCCTTCTCCAAAAGTGGCACTTGGAGAACTTGGCTTTTAACTGGTGTGCTCTGAGTGTATCCATCACCTCTACTAGGTGCCTCGCATGCTCTTCCTCATCCTTGGAGAAGACCAGAATATCATCAACAAAGACCACGACAAACTTATTCAAAAACTTCCGAAACACCCTACTCATCAAATCCACAAAATATGCGGGTGCATTCGTCAAACCAAACGGCATAACAAGCCATTCAAAGAATCCGTCTGGAGTTCTGAATGCAGTCTTGTCTATACTGTCTTCAGCCACTCTGAGCTGATGGAAACCCGTAGCTAGGTCAAGCTGAGAGAAAACAGAAGCACCAACAAGTTGATCAAAGAGATCATCGATTCTTGGTAACGGGTGTCGGTTCTTCTTAGTTAGCTTATTCAACTCTCTATAATCCACACAGAGTCGGAGAGAGCCATCTGCCTTAGTTGCAAATACCACAGGCGCTCCCCATTCGGATATACTTCTTCTGATGAAGCCCTTCTCAAGCAATTCTTTTACTTGTTTGCTCAGCTCCCGTCTCTCACGCGGAGCCATATGCCGAACGGGCAAAGAAACAGGTTTAGCATTATCTACCAGATAGATGCGAAAGTCAATCTCTCGTTTAGGGGGTAACCCCTTAACTTCTTCAAAAACGTCTGGATAATCTCGGACCACCCTTACAGACTGAAGGGCCTCCTCTGATGAGTCGAGAGATTCTAGATAGCATAACATGACGGGATTCTTCGGATTGCATGAAATCTCTAAGGTGTTGCCCAGGCGAGTCATAAGCCTTACAACCCTATGCTCACAATCCAGAATGGCTCCATATCTAGACAGCCAATCCATGCCCAAGATCAATCCGTATCCCCTGAAACCTAGAACATATGCATTACACAAGAACTCAACGCTGAGTATAGAGATCCTTAGATCCTCACATATCATGGATAGATGAGCAGAACCCCCAATGGGATTCGAGACACAGACGGGATCATCCACTAAGATAGTACTGAGGTGCAAGCTATCAACAAGATCAGATGAAATAAAGCTATGTGATGCACCGGAATCAAACAAGGTACGTACCGGAAGGTCAGAGATATAAACAAGGTTCTCAACAGAAACACTACCTCTCTCGGGAACTGAAGCGGCATTGAGAGCATGAACTTGCCCTCCTGAAGATCCAGCCTGTCCTTTCTTCTTTGGGCAGTCTTTGCTGAAGTGCCCAGCCTCTCCACAAGAAAAGCATCCACCATTTAGCTTCCTCTTCTTCTTCCTGCAATCTTTAGCAAAATGCCCAGCTATGCCACAGTAATTGCACTTCCCCTTGCCTTTGTTGTTGCCCTTCTTGTTCTTATTCTGATTTCCTTGGCTGCTTTGACCTTGGTTGCCTTTGCCTTGAGAATCCGCCTTCTTTGCTTGAGTATCGCCCGACTTGACTTCCTTCTTTCCCTCTCCCTGGAGCAGGGCCATATTGACCAAACTCTCGAAAGTGGCTCCATGCGGAATATGTGACATTGCCAAGCCCTGTAGCGGCTCATTCAATCCTCTGGCAAATCGAAGAGCCTTCTTCTCCGGGGTGTTTACTAGATCCAAACCAAAGCGGGCCAGTTGATTGAACCTGTTCACATACTCCTTGACCGACATATCACCTTGCTTTAGTGCAATGAACTTCTCCATTTGTAAATTTGCTTCAGCTGAAGATAGAAACTTGGTCACAAATCTAGCCCTCAAATCGGCCCAAGTCTCAACGGGCCTCGTCCCATTGGTGACCTCCCACCAATAGGCCGCCTCATCCTTCAAGAGCCATACAGTCAATAAGATCTTCCTCTCGTCATCTATTCCAAAGATGGCAAACAAGTCCTCCGTGTCCTTCAGCCAATTCCTAGCTTCAACGAAAGATTCTGTGCCTAGGAAATTCTTGCCCCCCATTGCCTTGAAGTCTTTACACACCTTTGTAAACTCAATCTGAGGATGCTGAGGGGGAGGGGGAGGAAGAGGAGCCTCAGCAACGGGAGGAGGAGGAACATTAGCAACGGGAGGGGGAATATTAGCAGCAGGAGGAGGGGGAGCAGGGACCACCGGAGGAGGGATATTAGGGATAGGATTCTCAACCACAGGAGGAGGAGTGGGAGTAGGGTTGGCGGGACCAGCTGCCGCCCTAGCTTCTAGGAGTCTCCTATACCAGAGTGGTACGTTCACTCCATCTGGGATGTCAAGATACTCAGCCATACTGAAACAAAAGATAAGATAAGATTAGGTCAAGGGAACGAAGGATAACGCTGATGGCTTTTGGGGATTAGCCTTAAAATAATCTAGACTTCATTTTGGAAAATACTTAGTAGGTTTTTGAAAATAGTTTTTCGAAAAGGGTTTTTTTTTTCAAAAGTTTTTGTTCAATCTTGTTAACCTTGTGCTCCGATACCAAATGTAACACCCCACCTCCACTAGGATCACTCGTTAGAATGTACTAGCTTTGGAGGGGCGTTATTGTGAAGGTAAACATGCACAGAGATATCGCAAGATAGAATATATGAAAATAAATATAAGTAAAGCAGCGGTAGCAGATAAAAACCCATCATCATCATCCCAGAAAACCAACATAGTCAAGTACATACTACCAAATGTCATAATCCAAAATACAACATAAGTCTAGATACGTGATATCAAAATACATGGTAAAACATCAGTACTAATCCCCAGAAATAAAGATAAGCCACAGCTAGCTCAGATCCATACGTGAGCTATCCAACAAGCAAGTCAGAGATCCACTAAGCAGATGTAGTCCCTCCCTGAGAACCTGTGGGGGGGGGGGGGGGGAAACGGAAGAAAAGAAGCGAAAGAAAACAGGTCAGTCAAAAAGACTGGTAAGCCCTACTACGATCAATCTATAAACTAATAAAGTTAACAGTATGATGGAAACTGAGATGAACATACTGCCAACAGATAAAGGTGACATCACATAGACGAGATTAAACTTTGCACCACAGTGTACTAGCAAACCCACAAAACAGATCTTGATCCCTTAGCCCAAACTTTGGCCCAATAACATGAAGTGACCTTAGTATAAGGCCCAGCCCAACGGTCTAGTCGATCGGCTCCCTATAAACCTAACACGTCAAGTGTTGGTGTCCATACGGCCCACATGGATGTAGTCAGACTGTGCTGGGTCCACCTTCGGGTGTATCAAGCCCTAAGGTGTCAACCCCAGACACCTAAGCAATAATGCACAGTCTAAGCCTACTGGTACCCGTGCCTCGAGTTTGTCCAACATCGGACTACGTTCACGTCCGTAGCCCGCCGGACCCGCACCGCTGTACCACTCAGCCGTCGCTTTGGTCGCTTACATCAGTCCAGTAATCGTGCCCCGCCCTAGCCTAGCCTCTAGGGTTGTGAATGATACCAAACTGGGATTACTGCTGGAACAGACCACGTTGCTAGGGTTTTCTAAGAGGGTTAGGTGTGGTTTTAACCCCTCACTAAACCTGGATTAGATTAGCTAAGTGTGACCACTTATCCCCATCTAATCCTCGCATCCCCATTATTGGTTAAGTATTAGTGGGCCATGACTTAACCCTAATCATGAGGCAGTAATTACTTAACGCACCCAACCTCTCACATTAGACATCCGTGGTTACCTGGGAAGATTTACACCACGTCTAGGTCTAACCTCGGGTCTTATGGTGCAACATGACCAACTACCCACATTAGACCCCACGTTGTGGTTACCTGGGAAGATTTACACCACAACTAGGTCTAACCTCGAGTTGGCCATATCATGTTATCTAATGTCATGTCCACTTCAAAACATATTTACAAGTTAACATATACTTGGGTAGACCTAACTTAATAGGTAAATTCCCAAGGGGTAGACCTAACTTAATAGGTAAATTCCCAATCTTTTAGTTTCATGTATTTTTAAGTTTACCCAAGCCCTCCCAACGTCATTATCTCGCTTACATATTCGTCATAACGTATAAGGGTATAAAAGGTAACTTGGCATAACATACATGGTGAACTTCACATGTCATAATAAACATGCATACATGTTAAACTTGCAAATCATGTCATGGTGAATTCGCATAAACATGCATAGCTTATTAAATATGCATAACATGGTAAGGTGAACATGCATAATCCATTAAACTTGCATAATCCATTAAACTTGCATAGCATGGTAAGATGAGCTTGCATAAGCATGCACAATCCATTAAACTTGCATAACATGGTAAGGTGAACTTGCATAATCCATTAAACTTGCATAATCCATTAAACTTGCATAGCATGGTAAGATGAGCTTGCATAAGCATGCACAATCCATTAAACTTGCATAACATGGTAAGGTGAACTTGCATAATCCATTAAACTTGCATAATCCATTAAACTTGCATAACATGGTAAGATGAGCTTGCATAAACATGCATAATCCATTAAACATGTAGAACATGACATAATAAGCTCACATGAGCATGCATAACTTGTGAAACATGTAAAACATGACATAGAAATCTCGCATATGCATGCATAACTTATGAATCATATAAAACATGTCATAGTGAGTTCGCATAAGCATGCATAATCAACTAAACTCAATAAATCTCACTTTCACCAAACATTAACTTTAAAGTTTGTAAAGTGAAGGTAAGAGGGCTTACAAATATAAACAAGCCACAAATCCACCAAATAAGATGAAGAAGCCCTTTTTTAAAAACCAAAACAAAGCCTCAAACAAGAAAACCCTTTTGCAAAATCCCCAAAAACACAAACTTTAGCAAATCAAACTTGCATCTTAATGAAGTATGCAAGTTATTAAGCATTCATACAACATAGAAAAGGTTGTATGATCATCATATCATCATAGGATTAAACTTTGAGGAAGGTGGAGGCTAGGGATTTTAGATGGAAGCCATTTGAGGATTTAATTTGGCATAGTTTAGTTGCAAGATTGATTAATGAGGCTTTAGGGTAGGATTAGGGGTATATTTATAGAGAATTAGAGTGTTTTAGACCCTAGGATTAACCCTAGATTAGGTTTGGCCCGTCAGATCTTAGAATTCTCCAGAACCAAGCCACTTGACCCAACCCAAATCAGGAATGGTGCACCAGGCTAGACTGCCTGGGCACCCCCTGTCGACAGGGCTGTCGACAGGGCAGTCGACACCCTGGGTGCCCTGTCGACAGGCCTGTCGACATGGGCCCCCTGGCGGGAATTTTCCCGCCTAACCCAGATTAGCCCTAATCCCTGTTTTTAATTTGAAATTTAAATCTGTTTTTAGCATAGAAGTTCCTGAAAACTTCAATGGGCCTTAACCGGGTCATACGGACTCCGATTTTCGAAAACTCGGACTCTATTTCGCGTATTTTTCCGAGACGAACGAAATGGCATAGCCCGTTTCCCCTGATTCTGATTTTTGAATTAAATTCTGCCTCGTTTTATGTTATAACAGTTTATTGAAAATACGGGTTGTTATACTGGTTCATTGGATTGCGCCTTAAAGACCTTGAAGAGTAGAGGAACTTTCAAATTTTACAACGTCTTTCATGTTTACTGTATCAGGATTGCCCACCATGTTATGGTGATTCTCCTATTCACCTATTCTCTTTATAGTATAACACAATTTGCCTAGCTAGAAAAATTTGAGGCAAAAGCAAATTGTGCTAGTAGTCCTTAATAATTTCGATCAAGGGTGTCATACTTCTTCCAGTTTTCCCTAGTAGTCCTTGATAATAAAAGAATGTTTATTTCGTCTTATTCATTCATTTGAAGTATTTTATTTCTTTTGAGAAAAAAAAGTGAATTCTAAATTTACAATATTCCTATTTTGTCTATTTATGTAGTTAAATACTACAAAAAAGTTTGTTAGGGTTAACGAAATTTAGATTTAAAAAGGTATATAAAAACAGATTTATGGATCTATTCAATATTTCAGTGAATTTGAATTTGACATGTTCAGAAAAAAAATTCATTTCATTATATCTTAGCTAAAATTTGAATTTGACATGTTCTGAAACATAAAACAACTTACCTGATATTTCAAACTTGTGTAAAAAATTACACTAGTGGTGTTTGGAGTATAGACAGCTTAAAGTTTTTTCCCCTAAAATAATAATACACCCACATATGAGATTGATTAAAACTTTATTTTGTTAAAGATTTGGGATATATCCTTCAGGGCTGTGATTATGTTTGGATTAGATGCGCTGAATGGACGTGTTCCAATGTCGAACGGATCAGTAGGAGGGACGTGGAATTCAACCTATGCAGCTGCTTTAATCCATATATTGTTAATGAAGGTTACACTATTCATGGTTGGGAGCTTGGTAAGATTTTCTTCTTCGTTCATTTTTTCCTTCTCCATGTATGTTTCTTGTGAATTTCACCACTACTTCAAAATGTATCGAATGCAAAATCAAATGCTCTTTAGCATATCCCCGCTTGTTGGACACAGGGCTCAGTTGCACACAGCCATGCAGCAGTGGCACACAGGGCTTAGTTGCATATCCCCGCTTGCTGGACACAACATGTACGCTGTTGACCAATCACATATGTCTGGGCATACTTTTGCAAAGCCAGACGTCATCATAACTGTATACATAAGTGAAAATATATAAATATATTAATTACATGTATACTGTATTCAGATATACTAAAATAAAAGAAAAAGAAAGAAATAAAACACTTACCTGAGAAACATACAATCATGAGCAGGAACTTGGAAACCATATTTTGCTTGTGCACCCTACGGAGCTCATGCCCTGCAGTAGGCATTTATAATGGCTGCAAGGGTGCATGTTTGGTCAAAGTAAACACGAACATCTAGGCCTTAACTGAGGTAGCACTAAACCTCAAATTGACAATTTTATTCCATTTAATCTAATAGAAACTGGTGCTAGTCAACCCAAAAAAGTCAAAGACAACATCTATTTACTAATCTCTTCCCATTAGGAAGAACATAACAAATTTGGAGCAATGTTCAGAAGTGATTTTACAAAATATTATAGTTAAATACTTGGATTGCAACTTTTTTTATATTTTACTGCTAAGAATACAGCCGAAGCTTTGGGAAAGTCCCCAAAATAAAATAAAATTTAAGCCTCAATATTCATGTCAAATTCTTAAAAATGTAAATCAATTCAGCTTGAAGCATTAGCAAATGAAGATTAGCTAAACTGATTGCAGTTGGAGATTTAAAAGGATTTTCAGTTTAGTGAAGCCTTTCTTTTGGTAATCTCCTTTCTCCATTGCCTACACATTAATAAATACATGCATGATGTGAAAACTTGAAAAATAAATGTCGGCTAAAGGTAAATTGAGGTACTAAAACTGATATTAACTATTGTAATTATAAAAATTTGATGTAAGTTTTACAGCTTTCAGGTGTATCAATCCACGCAAACCATATGGAATTATTGTCAGACCGGATGTAGTTTTTAATGGGAAGAAACTGTTCTGGTTTTGTTAAACACATGCTTAGTTTTTATGATTACTGTCTTGTTTGATCATGTTTTATAAATTTTGTTAAGTGAACTAACTGTACAAAGAATAAATTATAAAAACATATTTTCCATTTAGGTTCTCGGTTATTTATAAGATGTTTTCTTATGAAACAGTGGAGGAAGTCCACATTGTTTCTCTCAGTTTGGGCCAGGTCCCATTCAACAGGATGGCTAAACTCTTTTAAATGTTGTAATTTTCCATAGGGTTTAATACAATCGGTCCTTGAGCTTCATGATGGGTCTGGTGTAGTAGTTACCATTGGGAAATATGTTACACCAAACCACAAAGATATCAGTGATGTTGGAGTAGAACCTAATTTTCCACGCATTCCAGGTACTTGCTTTGTTCATCTTCCTTTTTATGATTGTTGTATTACTATTGACACCTAAAATATTACTTCTTCCCCATAACCATCACAATGCATTTTTGTTTTATCAAATATGCAACTGAGTACTTAATTTTTTTTTGTGGCTGTTTATTACTGTAAGGTATTACAAAACCATTCATGGAAATGGAGCAATGACAGCTGAACAATCGTACAGCAATGAAAGCCCGTTGTAAAGCAAAGATACATGATTACTTTTAAGAGTGAAAATGTGGAGTTTGTGGTAAATAACATAGAAAAAGATTCTGTCTATTAAAATTTTAAATAAAGCCAGAAGCATTTTTGTGATGCGGATAACAACGATAATTAATAAACTAGTGAAAATTAATCTTCCTATTTTTTATGTGTGCATATGTGAATGAAATTCGTGCGGCTCTTTCTAGATGTAAAATTCAAAGAACCGGGTAAAAAGAAAAGAAAAATGTATTATTGCCATATATGGTTATATTATTGGTCAACTTTTCTCATCCTTTTCATTTGCAAGCCCTTCCTTTGCACTTAAATACTGAGGTTTGCATATTTCTAACTAGACTTTTGTCATTAATTTTTCTTTACTTGCTAAGTTTTTATTTCAGAGTTTCATAAAGATTATGAACATTGTGAATCTATGATGCCATGTTTTTCATCTCCAAGTGGCATTTGCAGACTTTCGATGGATTATGCTAAATATTTACGCCCTAAGGCAAAATTGTATATTCTGCATATTTGATTTGTTCATATTGATGTGGTAAGGAAACCGTATTAGGCTGCCTTGTGCAAAATGATATTCAACTGTTTTTCTTTAAAAGGAGAGGATGTTTGGCCGTTTCTGAGTATTCTTGAATTGCAGTCTAGCTCTGCTGATCATTCACAGTTGCTATCAAACTCCTTTTAAATTTATTACTGCAGCTTTTGTTAAAGTTCAATGTGATGATCCCTATATTATGTTTCTTATTCATTTCAAGTGTGCATTTTTTTTTAAAAATAAGATATTAGGATTGCAGTAATTTCTGGTTTATATTTTATATGGATAAACATTATACCTTGCATTGTTTCAGTTGTATTCATTTGTATGCAGCTGAATTTTTTATAATTGACGCGTTGGAAAAGGAAAACTTGTGTGCTATACATGCAAAACTTGTCACAGTAAGTTCGGACATACACTGGTAGTAGTTTCTGTAATACAAAGACTGAAATCAGTATATAATAAAACTCCTGTTAGTTTCATGTCTTTGTTGTACTACAAACATATGCACGTCATGTTTATAATGTTACATGCCTTCATTGTTGCAGTGTAGAAGGATATACAGCTGGCGAGGAGGATTGGTGGTGCAAGATATTTTACATGATTTTATAGTCACATTACATGTATTATGTCTTCTGGAGTGTTATTGGTGGCAATGGTGCATTTTGCATTAGAAGATTTCATTATAAAGCAGGAGTATTTGCTGCAAATGTAGGACTATTAGTTGGGACTTCGTCTCTGTCAAGAGCTTCTCTGTTGCCAAGGCAGAAAAAATTCAGGTAATCTTGAGGTCTGTAGATATCTTCGAGCCCTTCCTCTTTAAAAGCTTTGTGAATTGTTTCACACATCATCTGCATAGTTTTTTTTCTGAACAAAAAGGAAATATCAATAATCACCAAATCAATATCTTTCGTTTAGAGCTCCATTTTCCATTTCTGCTCTTTTGTATCCAAACAAAAGCCTGTCAGCAATAAAGAAATCTTTCATCCCTATGATCTAATGCTTACGTCATCAGAGTCGTTCGTTGCGAATTTATAGACTTGATTAATTTGTGACTTAAAAAAAACGAATGGTGTCAATTAGCAACTTAATTAACCAATTATACTTGATTTAAATTGGCCAGGTGTTTGTAGTCGGTTAATTGCCAGCTTTTGATTAGCTGGGCCCATTGGATGATTCGGGTTGATTAGTCGTGGGTATGAAATATCATCTTACACTATGGAGAGTGCATTTCTCCTATACATATAAAGAGAGAGCAAGTACTATTTTAAAACCACTCTTCTTATTTTATTGTTCCTCGTTACATAGGTTCATTTTCTGAAGTAACGGAAGAAGATAAATCAAGTGAGGAATTGGCGATTGAAATGAAGAAATCTGAAGAAAAGATGATTGTTGCTGCTTCGAAGTTTAAGCGAATCTGTGTATTTTGTGGCAGCACTTCAGGGAAGAAAGCTAGGTATCAAGAGGCTGCTAATGAACTTGGCAATGAATTGGTATTACTATATTTTGTTATTATTTTGCATTTTTATCATTTATTTTGACATCAGTGGTTAAGTTTTCGGGTGCAATATAACGTAGATTGGTAAAGTTTGCATTTTTAAAGTTGCATTTGTTTGAAAAGTTTTATTGCTATATTTTCCCCACATTTTAGAATTATTTTTCTTGATCTGTAAAATTAGATGGGGGAACGTGAGATAAATGTTGGTGAAATTTGCTAGCTGTAATCTTTCTGGCTTATCAGCAGCTTTATTGCATGATATGTAACAAAATATTGTGCTTTCTGTGTTTGTTGGGTTATCATATAAGTTAAACTATTTGTATATAATATTGTTGTGTGCAATATTTGGTTGATTACTTTTGGTAAATTGCGATAATTATTTTTTAATTGTAGGTCAGGAGAAAAATTGACATAGTATATGGAGGTGGAAGCATTGGATTAATGGGTCTTGTTTCTCAGGTTGTTCACGATGGAGGTCGCCATGTTTTAGGGTAGTTTCTATTTTCTTATGCTATTATATAAAAGTTTAAAATTTAGATTTTTTTTTGTCATTGTGTCGTGCATAAGATCTGCCGTCATATACTTCCTAGTGCACAAGGTGTCACATCCGCTTTGGTATCCGAAGTTTATTGTTGGATATCATATATTTGTGTTTGCTAATGACTAATAAACATAATATAAGTGAAATTTTTTAGTTTAACGTAAGTTTTCCCTGGTTCTAATGATTAAAAATGTACAACCGTTGTTTCAAAAAAAATGTACAACCAATATAAAAAAGGGATTGCATGAAATTTGACGTAAAGGTGACTAAGGTTAGATGTAAACATAACCTTGAATGCTTTGATTCTATTAACACTAAGGAATTTAACCAGCTAGTTTAGATGTAAAATAATTGGTAGTTTGAGGCAGGTTAATCTTGGAAATTCAAAAGGTATATTTTAATTTATTTCATTCGCATAGCTATTATATGTTATTGATGACGTTTTAAAACAGTACTACCCTGATAAATTGCAGGACTTCGCACAACGTGGTTCTTATGATCGACAAGAGATAGACGAAGTTTGGGATTGCTAGGTGATTATATCATGCGTAATTGGATGTAGTTATGCTAGTCTTTTATTATGTCCGTTGACTTTAGTTTTACGATTAGGTTTTTTTTTTTTTTGGTTGTACACATGAACTATGTTGATTAATAAAACAATTATATTTTTTGTTTCATCATATTGGTGGTATTAATGCATCTGTAGAATTTTAAATTCTATTTAATATTGCTTCAGGTTTAAAATTTTGGAATAGTGGAATTTTTATTTTTTTACTTCAATTAATTTGCATCAGTTGTAATGACATAGGCAGCTGATGCAATACACTAAAGGTCATAACAAATGTCATTTTTGCATCTATTCATTAGCATCAGTTGTTTTAAAACTTTGATGCAATAGACCACGGGTTCAAAAGCAAATGTAGACATTTGCATCTGTTTTTTAGCATCAGTTGTATTAAGCAACTGATGCAAATGATCATCATTTGCATCAGTTCTTTAACTGATGCAACAGAAATTTTTCTGTTGCATCATCTTCACTTGTATCAGTTCAACAACTGATGCAACAGGGGTTTAACAACTGATGCAAATGACAAGTTTTGTAGTAGTGATACTCAAGCAGATACCTCAAATCATCCGATTGGAACCATATAACAAGGGTTATATTTTTTTCAACACCTCACACAAGGAGGTTCTTTAGAACTTCTATTATGCAAAATGGCTATCCCAAAACTTAAAATATGAATAATCATATCATTTTATCATAAATTATTTATTGCTTGGGTTTAATTCAAATGTCAACTCACATAGAGCGAGCAAATTATCATATATATCTTACAAGGTTAACTGTAACGACCCGAGGATTTTCGGCCCCGAAAATCGACATAAATACATTTACCGTATCGCATGCCGACCTTTCAAACATCGAAAACACCAGAACGTTTATAGAAAGAAATTAGAGAGTGAGATAAGAAAGAAAGAAATATAAGAACAGAAGAAGAACCAACACAACACAGAATCAGAGTCTCATATCGCAGCGGAGCAAAATATAATATAGAATAAATCTTTACTAAAAGCTTTGAAAATATTTACAATCATAAGACTACATCACACATCTGGACAGTTATAACAACCTGGCCTCACATACAATGCACAGCGGAATAGTAGCTATATAATATCGTACGTCTGAACTCTTCCAGCCCGTCTGTTCACAACATTCGATACCTTGAACCTGTACAACCCATTCTAACCTGAGCATTACAAATACTGGGTCAATATGGAGTACCAGAGTGAGAAAACAAACTAAGTTTAAAGGTATCACACAACATTATTTTAAAGTCAAAATCTTTTTGAAAGAAAAGGATAATCGTAAGACCAAATCCACACATAAATACAGACAGTTTTTTCCTTACGATAACCCAAAACATTTTTGAAATCAATATCTTTTTTGATATTATAATAGTGTCTAAATACAAGTAAATATCAATCTAGCGGAACGCTTGCATCTCACGCTCTATATATATAGTATACAATCAAAACTGCGGTTGCTTATTAGAGTTTAAATTCCGACTATAATAAGGTATGGAACCACCTGCCGATAGTGTATCTCTAGAGGGGAATACACTAGGTTCAACCAGAATGTCTTGCAACCCGGCCGACACACGACCGACCACTCATTTTGCTTGAGTATGTCGAATGTATATCACCAACGGTTGGGCTCAAACCATCGTTTCCCAAAAACGGTCAGCATAAAAATAGATTAAAAAAGGAAATGAATTTTATCTAGATAGGTGATTATACACCCTAATGGGAGTGACCAACATAGCCATGCTGCCTGCTCGATTTTTGTCATTTCCCTGTTGATGAGGCTTGAGGTTTAAATTACCTTTTGGAATATCTAGTCACCATTCACTTTGAATGCCACATCCTCAGATCCGCCACATATCACTAATTGACATCCAAAAAAATACTCTAGTTATTTGGCTAGAGAAAAACCATTTCTCCACCATCAACTATGGTACATTTGAAGAAATCAACGTACACGATCCCTTTAGAAATACTCTATCAAACATCCGTCCATACAAGTCATCCTGGAACAGGATGAACCAAAGGCACCCTCCAACCACATACAAGGAATCACCCTATAGATTAGTAGCAGGTAGTCCTTGCAATCCGAGTATTCCAATCATGACAGAACCACAATATCTCTTTGGCTGCAGACTGGAGATTATTAGCAGTTCTTCCACTTATGAAAATCTACGGTCTTCAATGCTCAATCTCGATCATCTCTGATATCTTCATGTATTTGTTAGTCGGAATGGTTTTCGAATATAAATTCGATCCCGGTCTTTCCATACCAACAATCGAATAGGCCAGATTTGATAGTCGGTTATTTAACTATCAAAATAAACAGTGATTCAATCATGAAAATCCAACGAGTTCACTGGTTCAATATTCAGCATCACTTAGTCTTTTAATTAAAACAAATGTAAGTTTAAAATGCTTAAATATTTTGATATTATGAATATAGTTTTTCGCTTCTTATTTAACATAAGATTTTTCTTTAAACAAATTCATTTTAATACTAGGAAAATCCTATATCATATCCAATTTTCAATTTTCACTTTCAAAACACTAGCCACATTATTATCAAATATTGGGAAATCAATTCAACTCTTAAAACAACGTTACGAAATATCTTTTATTCATTACTTGACAGCAACCACAGCTTATTCTTATTGAATAAAACTCAACTTTTACATTTCCTTTCTAACTCGAAAATATCATTATAATTCACGTAATCCCCTTTTATTTCCCTTTTCTCTTTGGAATCCTCATTATATATTCTCCAAATTCGCACCAAACATTTGTATTATTATTTCTCAAATGAAATAATAGACTTTTACTAACCTTTTTACTGTTACAACTAATATCATCCTCAGATAATTCTTAAAGTTGGGGTATTTTAATTACCTCTCAGACCTTGATCAACAACGTTCTTATCTTAAGACAGATGCGAGTTGAAATCCAAAATATGATATTTCATTCTAATGTCAATACAAATTCTATTTAACTATTTTATTCAAAATACGGTTTCATAAAACCTTCTTACTTTTGAACATCCCTTCCTTGGATATACCCATTATTTCTAAATTCAATAATTAAGTAACTTCTTTATAAAACACCACTTTTTAACTCTGCCTCTTTAAACAAATTCATTTTATAATTCGGATTTGTTTAAAAAATCCAAGACCCACTTATTTTACCAAATTCACTTTAACGGATTCCTTTTCAAATCCATGCAACCATTTCCGTTTTGAAAATCTTATTTCAATTCTCCAATTTTACTTAATCTCATTTTTAAGTAATGTTAGTTTATAATTAAGGCTTAACATCTTAAACCTCATTTATATAACTCTAGATTATTATAAACCCTTTTTTTAATCTTAATCTCCTTTTGCTTAATTCAAATACTCAAGTAACATTTATTTAAAGTTATCATATTATTTAAAAATTTCTTTTATAACTTTGTTATAAAACTCATGTTTAAGATAAAACCTATTCATAAACTCCTTTTACCATTCAATTAGATTTAATTTCAATTTCGATTTACTTAAATGAACTTCAATTAAAAAGTAATTTCCTAAATAATTATTAATTAAAATAATAGTTTACTTCAATCATTAACTACTTCCGTAGTTAATTTCTTTATTAACTAAAATAAATAGTAAATTCTTTTTTTAAAATCTTATTAAAATTAAAAAAATTATCGTAAACCTGTGAATGGTGGCTTTGGTAACACTATTCTTAAACCCTATTGAAATGTAAGTCATGGAATAAATCTTTTAATTAAGATTTAGTGGAATTTTCCAATTTAATAAATTAAATTGGAATTAAATGGAAGTTGACTTTGAGTTTATTGTAAACGATGTTTTAAATTGACATTTGTTCTTTAATCCAGTAAAGGACTGGATTAATTTCTTAAGGTTGGGATTCGGGGATAACGATATAAATATTATTTTGCATATAAATTTGATTATTGCAGTAAGGTTTATAAACCTTAAAGCATGAAAATATATTATAAAATCTTTTGAAATGATTTCCCAAGGAAGAATTAAACAAGAGTTTAAATGAGATAATCTTTGATAAAATTAATGGGAACCATTCCTAGAGTAATGAATATTTGAACATAATAATATTCTGGATTGGAATTAAATCGTTGATATGTTTATATATCTCTTGATTTTAAAGATGCGTGAATTACTCAGAAATCCAGGTTTAACCCATTCTGAATAACTGTTGTGACGATTAAAAGTCGAAGGTTGAAGAACGGAGATCTTCACATCGTTTGGGCTATTGATGATGTCTCAGTTGGATCTTGCACCTAAGACGAGGTAATAAGGGTTGGTTGTCTAGAATACTTGTAAATCGATCAGATATGCGAGTTGTATCAGACATATGGACAAGGAATAAGGTGCCTCCGGTTTCGTTTAGTCCCAGAACAAACTTGCAAATGAATTGTGTGTCTGACGTTGTATTTTTTGTTGTATCAATTGATTTCTATCAAATATATATCTGTTTCGTGGTAGAGAATTTATTCTCTTAGCTTAACACCCTTCTCTGCGACTTACGAGCTTAGAAGTTATATATTGAGGGACATTAGTTGTATGGTATGAAATGATGACGTGGCATACTGAGATGCTTAAATCAATGCTTTTGTTTAAAAGTAGGGCTTTGTGGATGATGATCAAAGCATGACTTATATAGCATAGCTTTGTGTATGATGTTAATTCACGAGCTTCACTGTAACACCCTGTAATTTAACAACACTAAAGATGATAAATTAAAGAATACTTAATTAAATGTTCAGAATTAAGTGAAACGGACTACGCCATTGTGTTCGTCTCAGAATTCTGGTCGAAATAGATACTTGGTTTGCATAAAACAGACATCGTATGAAGAAGTTATCAAGGTCTGAAATTTGTATACGCATAAGATATGTATACACACACACATGCATAACCAAGTCAAAACCATTCAAAATAATTCAAAATCAGAAGCGGGAAGTCTGGTAGGAAAATGGACCTGTTGGGGGTCGACATACCCTAGGGGTGTCGACCCATGGGTCGACAACATAAAGGGGGTGTCGACACCCATGTTGACACCCCCCAGATTCGGGGTAAATACATTTATGCGTATGTGGGATGAATTCTTGGCTATATTCATTGGCTTTAGGCTATAAGTAGGACCCTTTTCTCTTGTTTTTACACACCGAAAACAATGGAGAACTAGATGATGCCCCTGCCTAGATTAAAATAGCCTACTCTTCTTCAACATTCAAGTTCAGAGATCTATGATTCAACATCTACAATTATTCCTCTGTTTATTAGATTCATTCTATGTGAGTCTGCATTATTTTTAGATATGAATACTTAAAATATAATCTTGACATGAGACGAATTGGATCTAAGCCTGTGACTAATTGAATCATATCCGATCTACCATAACCTGAGTATCTATGTTATTTTGACATGACTATGAATTGGATCTAAGCATATGCATATTTATCATGTCGGATTTGCCATTATTTATACATTTAATTCATTGATTGGATCTCATCATGCCTATTTATGATCATGTCACTACGCCTAATCAGTTCTATTATCACATGTTCATCAGATCAGTTCCTTTATGCCTATCTTGTCATTATCCCCAATTTTGTCACTATAGGTGTATTAGTTGCTATGCCTATTTCTGCCATCATATGTCAATCTTGTTATTACGTTCGTTTCTGCTCCCTTCCCTTCTTCTTTTTCCTTTTTATTTTATAGTCAGGCTACCTTCGCTTCTAGGTATACCGCTGAAATATGCAAACGCGTGAATTTGGGAATGAGGGGAAAACGTTAGAATTAGGGAATGGAGCAGGGAGCTGATTGATTGGGGTAGTAATTAGGGTATATCCAGACTCTGGTATGTTTAGGAGCCCATTATTGTCCTTAAGGTAACTCCGGTATGTTCAGTTGGGCTGCTTGTTATTGTATGGGGGTAAAACCTCTCACTAGAAGTACGCCTAAGTCTACCATCTTATACTTGTTGGGATCATCCTATTCTAGTGATACTAGTATTGGTTCAGGGAAAGAGAAAAGTATTAGAGAAGCGCTATACATATACGTTCTGTTCAGTTTATCCTGTTTACCTTGTCATACTTAACTTATATGCTGTTATCACTTTCATTCCAGTTTACATGGCTGTCATGATACTTTTACATATTTATATGCTAAAAGTAACTGGACTCTCCATACTTTATGTCTGACCTTTTTTTTTCGTCTTCCTTCTCTTCTGTTCCCCCAGGTTCTCAGGGTGGGAATACTCAAGTTTGATCAGGATTCTGCTTTCATCCTTCTTGGAGTTGCTTAGATGTATTGCTTGATTTCGTACCTTTTCTACTATGGCTATGTTTTTGGGGATTATTCTCTTTTCATGTCTATTGTACTATGATGATTTTAGTACAAGACAGAAATTTTAAGTTAATGTACTGGGTTTATGTATTTCAGATTCATAGTGTAACTATATTTCGAGCCACTATGTTTTCTACATAATAAAGTTTTAAATTCCGTTGTTATTTTATGTATGTCTTGTAATATTTTTGTTTATTTTTACCTATAACGCTTCACAAAACTTAATGCATTCTCTTAATGAGTGACATTGACGGACGTGGGGTGTCACATTTACACCCAGGTATGCGTCAAAAATGGAATGAGGGACCATAGGGAGGACACGCATTTCTTTCTAGCTAAAAGAGGTGTCATGGTATGGAGCCCAATCATTTTACTTATGTGGATGTTGGAAGCGAAGGCCTCGAGTATAACCGCACAAGGCCAAGATGGTCGACGTATTGATCAAGAGGTCTAATAGGACCGTGAAACGTCTGGTTCAGGCATCAACAATCAATAAAGTAGCACTGACCAGCCCTGCAGATCCAAAAGAAATCACCAAAGTCTGAGTCCTAGACATCTTATGTAACGAACTGACCATTTCTCGATCCTGATCATCGACAAAAAACAACATATCGACTAAACAAGCATAAAAAATTAGCAGATAATTTATAGAAAGAAGTTAGAGGATGAGAAATAGAAAGAAAGAAAAATTAGAATAGAAGAAAACGAATAACACAAATCTCATAGTGGAATGAATAAAATATATTATATAACATATTATTTGAAATACAAAATTATTAACTATATATATACCATCATTAGAACACAACAACCATTTTTTGGAACAGTTATAAACACCTGTTTCCAGATACAACATAGTACACAACGGAAAATATGATAGTCTATGGCTAACTGATGAAGCATTCTGCTTCAACCTCCACCAAGTGAACTTGTAAAATCCTTACTACTTGATTGCCCATACAAATTCGGGCACCCAAGAGTTTAGGGTTAAAAAAAAACTCTAGGTCAGTCATGGGACAGGTATGAGTAAACTCCAACCATTTGATTTAACTTTCAGAAAAATACTTTTGAAAAGAAAAGATAATCATAAGACCGATTCACACATAAACACTGATGATTTTTACCATACGATAACTAAAAATATTTTTGATATCAAATCCAGTGATATTTTAATTGTGTCTAAATCAAATAAATAGCAATCTAGCGGAACGCTTGCATCTCTCGCTCCATATATAATATATAATCAAAAACTGTAGGGTGCGTATTAGAGAATGGATTTGCAACTATGACAAGGTATGTGACCACCTTCCGATAGCGTATCTCTAGAGAGGAATACACTGGCTTCAATAAGAACATCTTGCAACCTGGCCACACATGACTGGTCACTCATTTAACTTGAGTGTACTGAGCTTAGTATCACCAACGATTGTGATCAGCAACCATTACTGAAAGCATACAGCAGCGAACAAAATAAGAACCAAATGAAATTTATCTTGATCAAGTGATAATATCCCGAATGGGAATGACCCATTCGGCTATGATGCCTGCCCGATTTCTATCATTTCCCGATTGATAAGGCCTGAGGTCACTATTATCTTTTTAGAACATCTTGCTACCATTTACTTTGAATGCCACATCGTCATATCCGTAAAATCACTAATTGATGTCCACAAATACACACTGGGTGTTAAGCTAAGAAAATAAATTTACCGCCAACATATTTGGTATATTTGTAAAAATCAACGTACATGATCATTTGGAAATACTCTATCAGACATTCATCCATACAAATTGTCCTCGGACTGGACAAACTGAAGGCACCATCCTATCAATCCATCTTGGGCAATTTCTATCTAGGATTAATAGCTTAGCCCTTGCACTTTTACTCCATCTACAATCATCTTTATCATATTTCGATTCGCAACACTTATGCCTATACAGAGTGGTTTTTAGAAAATAAATCTGATCCCGGTCTCCCCTATTGACAACGGAAGTATAAAATAAACTAAACTTTGATAGTCGGTAATTTAACTATCAAAGGAAACATCCATATTTCCAAATGGAAATTTCTACCTATCGACCATCAAACAACATTGGCCCCTTTACAGTTGATTCATATTAAATTATCATTTTCCAGTTTCCCCTTTCCTTATCTTTCCCAGATATTTCTCAATGCTTGATTACCTCCACAATCCTTGGGAAACATTTCCATACATCACAAATTATCCATTTTCCAGAAAATCTCTTATTACTGTTGGAAAACATTTCCATATATACACAGATTCTTATTTTCTATATTTAGAAAATATATGTTATTAACATCGGAAAACATTCCTATATTCCACTTCTTAACCTCTCATTAACCAATCCAATTCATTTTCTATGCTTAGAAAATATCCATAATTTTATTTGGAAAACGTTTCCAAAATCCATTTTATTGGATTAAACTGATATTATATAAAACATCGTTATTATAACTCAATTCATTAATTATTCACTAACTAACTGTCTTACTAACCAATCTTCGCTACCGAACCTTAACCATTTCTCAGTCAAGCATGAAGTCAATGAAGTTGGGGTATAATTACCTTTCAGACCTTATTTGAACAACATTCTCAACTTTGAAATAGACAAGGCTCACAACTTCAATCTTAACAAACATTGCTTA
The DNA here is from genome assembly GCA_030737875.1 of Allium sativum. Lineage (NCBI taxonomy): Eukaryota > Viridiplantae > Streptophyta > Magnoliopsida > Asparagales > Amaryllidaceae > Allium > Allium sativum. Next base: position 4,014,318 of record CM060914.1, on the reverse strand, counting down.
TGCAACTCTCGGATTCAATTTAAGAATCCATTTCTTTACGAAAACAATGATTATAATAATAACGTTATAATCCTTGCTACCTAAAAATTTAATTTTAAAATATAACCTTGATTCGTTAATTTGGATTAATTAATTAATAAGTAAATAAATTAATAATTTAAATATTAAAACCTTTATCTTAAACGCAAAGTGAATAGTACTTTCCTGAATTCCATGTGATCGAATTCAATAAATAGCACTTTCTCAAATAATTTATATTCGATTAGTATTCCGAACTTGGAATAAATCTATCTTTTTAGATTAACTCAAATTCCCTTATAATTAATTCCATTCGTGAAACATTTGCTTTCAATCGTTGATCACTTTCAAATATGAAAATCATTCCTTAAATAGGATTCTAGATTCGTTTTATTAAATTAACTTGATTTTACTTGCGAATATCATTACGGACTTAAATCTCATCTATTGAGTCACTTAATAAACTCACATCATATTCTACCACATTTATAAATTCTATTTATAAAAACTGCTACTGACACCTCGTTGCTTATTTAAAACACTTCAATTTCCTTAAACGTATTTACAAGCGATAAATTCAAGAAATCAACTTTATTTTCTTCCTGAAATTCCCTTCTCGTTTAATAAATCTAGTTTAAAATAATATTAAATTATTGCAAAAAATAGAATTTTGTTTTCATATTTATAACTATTGAAATATCAGCTTCTTAACATATTTTATTCAAATTGTAGATTCACACCAAATAGAATTTAAATATCCTTTCTAAACTAAATCATTTTAATAAGATTCGATAAAGTCAAATTTTAAATATAAATCCTTGGATTTATCTCAATTTATACTCCAAATTTTGGAATAAAATGCGTCATTCTCTTCTAAAAACGATTTCTTGTTCAATTCCCATCTAAATTCGTTTTCCTTTTACAGTTGTAAAGTTCCAAACCCAGTCACAAATATCGGTTTCAAAACCCACTTTCACTTTTGTATATAAATTCAGACTTGAATTTATATCCCAATATATCCAACGATAAATATTTTAATTAATTTATAAACATCAATTAATCAACTACTTGTTTATTTATTAATACAAGTTTTTATTTTTCAGGTCCATTCAAAATTAAATTTCTATTTTAGAAATAAATTTCCTTTTTAAAATCTCAATTTTCTTTTCTATATACAAAAATATTTTTCGGTGCTTAAATACAAAAATTCTAGGGTCAGGGTAATTCAAACACAACAAAATAAATCATTGATCAAATAACACAATAAATGAAAATAGTAATACGAATGTTAAGGAATCCAGTTGGATCCCTCCAACTTGTTTCCTGCATCAACAGATGTTAATTTACGCAAATAACAACATTTCCACTTCAGTATGAGATAATATAGCAAACAGAATCAATATTCAATCAATGGTTTATGTATATAACTATAACGGTCATTTCAACCAATTTTATCAACCATTCATCCAAACAACCATCGCATAGCATAAAATTACAATATATAAATCTAAAACATGTTTATATAAAACTATAACGGAGCCCGAATTAGTGAGTTTACTCACATTGTTTTGCAGTTGATGATTCTACTTTTTTTTTTTGTTTTAAAATCACATGAGCGTTTGATTTTATCACGACATTCCAATAGCTCTATTCTCAGCGACATTAGTTCTATCACGTAGATTTCTTCATTATAATTCCAATGGATCTGGTCGCATTCATACTGTTCACATATAACCAAGTTGTAGCTAATACATGTTTTTTCTTGAATTTAAATAATAATATTATGATCAATGTAGTTATCTCTTCTTAATTACCGTTATTAGGCTTTAATTAAGCCATGACAGGCCTAAAATAATCTTCCATAACCATCGATAACCTGCTACTCTTCATCCCAAAAATCACGATATAGAACATGCCACATTCTACACCAACAGGAAACCCACCTTTGCTGCCACCCTTCCAGAGCTTGGACAAACACTTCCTTATGACAACTCTCTTCGTTAACCAGAATTATATGATATAAATCCACCAACGTCCTATCACAAAACTTCTTAATCACATCATGTTTATCTGTTTATTATTCATGAATCAACCCTCACAATTGTTTTACAACAGCATGACCTCGCTTGTTTGAGTCATCATTGCTGCCAATATATTTGACCGGACGATGAACATCCATCGTCGCCCTGACCTCCGATGACCCCCTTCCACCTTGACTTGTCTAATCTTTCACCACTCTATCAATCATCAGAAACTAAGACCTAAAGCTCCAAAAAATTCTTTCTGTATTCGAACCTTTACCCCCCTTATTCCACCACTTTCGTCGCCGATTTACATAGCTGGAACTCCATCGTCGGCTACCAGAACTTGCGCCCTTCCATCATTGTCGATTCCCCTCAGGTCTGTACTTAATTCGACAACCCCTACTCTCACAAAGCCCCAAAACATGCACTCACTTCATGAACCATCGCCGCCAAAACAGGTCATTGGACCCCTTTTGACTTCGCCCGAACCTAGAGCACACTTAGGCAAACATTTTCTCTTCATAAGTCAGGTCGAAAATGGTGACATGGTAGAGATCCGCGAGATTTTGTTTGGAAAGATGATGATTTTTAAATTGGGTGCAAGCGGTAGTAACGTTGACAATAGAATTAGGGTTGACCTAGGGTTAACGTTCAAAGGGTATATATATAAAGAAGGGTTTATACTATTTTAATATTTTACGAAACTTAGGGCTAAAGTATTACATTAAAACAAGTACATACGACCCACAATCGAAACAAAAATTGAAAATCTAGTGTAATAAAATATTCTGGACATGATAGAACAAGTTCCATCAAATTCCGAGATCATTTGGTTTGACTCCCTTTTTAATTCAGAACGCAGATAGATACACGTTTATATTGCGTTATATGATCAAAATAGCTCCAATTATCCCTAAACTGGAAATATTACAATAACTAACCATTACAGATTTTATAAAATTAGTTTCACTGAAATTGGAGAACGTTTGAAAATTGGTTATTCTTAAGTTTTGTATTAAATCCATAAAACAATTAAATAGAAATCTAGGCGTTTATGGTTGCCGCGGTCACAAACGATATCGAATCGCCACAAAAAAAAATTTCATACAATAATTTAACATTATGGATCCAATGAAACCGATTTTGTCAAAAACGGAGGTTATTTGCAAAAAAGCTATTTTTAAGGCTTAAATAAATCGATTAGAATATAAATAAATCCAAAACAATTCCATTTAACAATAATAAATCATTATTATCGTATATACATCCAAATATAACATCGTATAACTTCAAAATAAACATACTTGAATTTTTTAAACTTGATATTTCAAACTAAAACAGCGTTCAGATAATTTAAAATCTATTTATTTACATAACAAATCATTATAATATACAAATGATTACATAGCGACAATTTGAAATTTTGATTTGGACATAATTCACAATCTACAAGATGATTTTTCAGTTTCATTAGAAAAATATAACCAAGTTGATCCGAATGTTTTTTGTTTCAAAGAAATCCGACTTATATTAGATCACGTATATCAATTTGATGTTCAAAGTGGTAAATTACGAACTACCGCGAAGTTACGAGCTTGTTTTAAATTTAATTATTAATTATACGTTCGAACGTCATTTTAATTAATAACTTAAATATAAGTTTCCATTTGTACTTCTAATACAACATTTAAAACAACTTAAATGTTCAAAATTGAATGGTTAAAAATCTGGGTCGTTACATTCCTACCCCCTTAAAAGAATTTCAACCCCGAAATTACTAAGGTAGGCAAAATGCTTCAACCTATTAACTTAAAATCTTCTGTTTCATTTCTAAACTTTTAATTCTAACTAATCCAATTGGTTTCAATCAAAATGCCAATTTATTTCTATTAACAAAAATCTTGAAAATTTTCTAACTCCTTAAATATTCGAAAAATTTCGATAGAGTCTCCCTCGTACGGAGCGAGTTCTGCGGTATTGTAGGATCAACAACATATATACATCGACCCACATGGTTGGAAAATAGAATTCAAAACCCAATTTCTGTATTTTTGCGTAGGCATGCCTTATATAAGCGTTATTAATCAAATTCACTTAATTTGCATGTTGTTTACGCAGCCAAGATCAAGCCAATGGTTATGTGCACCTGTACTCACTCAATTCAACCAGTAAGTTTCAATAATGAAGTTCAAATCAGCCTTCAAAACCACATTATCCATTTGGTTTTGAATGACTTTCAATCTATATTTTCACATCCAATTCATAATAAACACACAAACATTCACATCCATCCAAAATGATTTTAAATCAATTTATTCACTTTCAATTTATGAGCTATCCAATTTAATTTACAATCTAGTACAATTCTATTTAACTTAATTAAAGTTAAATTTTAATCCATTTGGTTCATTTTTACCATTCCAACCCATTTAACTAGCACAAGTTCAGATTAATTCCAGAATTCAAATTCCCAGCTTTCATTTAAAATACCTTTAAAATAATATAAATATATGCAAATATTTATAACTATTTGCAACTCAAACATTTGAATTTGAAGAACACTTTTTCTTTTCAAACAAATTTTCCATTTACAAATTATAATGTTAGCAATTTGTCACTTAGAAATTTGAAAATGAATACCTATAATGTTGTGATCCATTATCAGAATTATTTCTCACCATTGAAGCGATTTCAATGCTTAATCACTTTCAAAACCCATTTAAAACCATTTTTATTCAAAAATCATTCAAAGTATTGTAATCGCTTTCAAAACCCATTTAAAACCATTTTTATTCAAAAATCCTTCAAAGTAATGTTATATTACTTTATAATACTTTAGGAAATATTTTCTAAATCTTCCGAGATATAAATTCACAATTTTGATCTGAATACAATTCTAGTTTAGTTTATTTGTATAATCCATTCGTACAAAATTCAATTTGGTTTGTACAACCATCATTTGATTATAATAAAAATCAACATATCCATGTACTGAAATAATTCAAAAATTAATCCTTTTATATTAAAATAATTTATGGGCAAAAATTATTTTATTTACCCATTTTAAAACAATATTTTATCGAGTTTCTTTGTTCGAGAGTTTAGAAATACCTTATCGATACAGTTGTACATCCTATATCGACTAGAATTCATAAACTACCGAACAAACCAGTCAACAAAATATAAAATAATTTTTATACAATCTACAAATACGCGCTCATATATACACACTCAAACTCAGTCTAGGGTACTACTAACCCCAACTCTATTGAGTAACGCCACAGAGCCAAGGTTACTAATCAACCTTCATCTCTGATACCACTGTAACGAACCGACCAATTCCTGATCATCGACACAAAACACCATATCGACTAACCAAGCATCAGAAATTAGTGGATCATTTATAGGAAGAAGTTAGAGGATGAGAAATAGAAAGAAAAATTAGAATATAAGAAAACGAAGAACACAAATCTCACAACGAAACGAATAAAATATAATATATAACATATCTTTCGAAATACAAATTTGGTAATTGTATATACATACCATCGTCAGAGCACAACAGATATTTTCTGGAATAGTTATAAACAACTGTTTCTAAATACAACATAATACACATTGGAAAATATGATAGTCTATAGCTAACTGATGAAGCCTCCTGCTTCAACCTCCATATAGTGAACTTGTAAAATCCTTACTACTTAACTTCCCGCACAAATTTGGGCACCCAAGAGTTTAGGGTAGAACAAAACAAAATAAACTCAGGGTCAGTCATGAGACTAGTGTGAGTAAACTCCAAACATTTGATTTAACTTTAAAAAAATCTTTTGAAAAGAAAAGATAATCGTAAGGCCGATCCACATATAAACACGTATGGTTTTACCTTACGATAACCAAAAATATTTTTGATATCAAATCCAGTGATATTATACTATTGTATAAATCAAATAAACAACAATCTAGCGGAACGCTTGCATCTCACGCTCATATGTAATATAAAATATAAAATCGTAGGGCGCTTATTGGAGAATGGATTTCCAACTATGAAAAGGTATGGTACCACCTTCCGATAGTGTATCTCTAGAGAGGAATACACTAGGTTCAATAAGAACATCTTGCAACCTGGCCACACATGAGTTGAGACGACCCGAACTTCCCCGTGAAGGAAAGCACAGATAGAATTGAGGACAAGACAAAATGGAACGCAGACGGAAGAACATTTCATTGTTATTACAACAATTCCATCAGATACAAGAATATACAGAGTATAAATGAATAAATTACATTCGATAAATATCAGAGATTACAATAAACTACATAGCAGCGGAAAAATATACAAAACACAACTGAAAGTGATACACGGATACAGAGCTTTCCGAGCATCGTTCCAGCTGTAAATCAGGACCCTGTGGATATAAATCTGCGAAACCAAAACTACTAGCTGCCCGTGTGGAAAGTAGGAGCACTCAGAGTTTAGGTTAAAACAATAAACTCCAGGTCAGTCATGTGACTGGTGTGAGAACTAAAACCGTTATTAACCTTTATTTTTAAAGTTAGGTAAATCAAGGGACCACGCCGTATAACACGGAACGGGTTTCCTCCCAAGAATACCAGTGCGTAAAACAAATAGCGCAATGCTAAATAAAGAAAAATGAAGCTGTTATAAGACCCAGGTCCCATCACACAATGCAACGCAAGCCGAAGGATAGGGTTTTTACCTTATAACAGCCAAAGCATGCTTGATATGTTTAAAACACATTATTTGATACTATTGTAGGTGTATAGTGTCAAAACAATTTCAATCATAAATATCAATCATAGGCGGCATGAATGACCCATACCACTATGTCGCCATACTAGGTTCTACAAATAAAACCGAATTATCACATATTGGAAATTGGATTCCATCATGAGCCGAGGCAAGGGGCAAGCTCCTCTCCGCGTTTGAGACACTCTAGCAATGCCTCAGGACCCCTCTATGATCATTTGGAACCTCCAAGGTCAGTCCTCTCTTACTTTTGAGGATTGGTTATTCCTGAACACACATTTCCCGGTCCTTACAGACCTATATCCGAGGCGCCTCGTATCCAACAACCACACAGGTGAAAAGTATATAAATATCAGGGCTGGTAGGTCACTGACACCACCCTAGCTAGAAAGAAACGTCGTGCACTCATTGGGTCCGTATCCCGTTTTTGACTCATACCGAGTATGAGTGTAACACCCCGAATTTTAGTTAATACTAAAATTCACTAATTACAGGATGAATAATCTCAGATGTGGGAATTAGGGAAAACGGGCTACGTCATTGCGTTCGTCTCGGAAAAATACGCGAAATAGAGTCCGAGTTTGCGTAAAACGGGTACCGTATGAAAGAGATATGGACGAACGAAGTTAGGCAGAAAAACCAGAAACAGGCCAGAATTGCACTGGCGCACTTGTGAAGTGCGCCAGAACAAAGATGCACTGGCGCACTTGTGAAGTGCGCCAGTACAAAGATACACTGGCGCACTTGGGAAGTGCGCCCGTGCCGAGCCAAGAAACCTGCACAATTTCCAGAGAGTTCTGTGGTTGGGTGCACCAGTTTGAGGTTTGGGCTTGGTCTTAGGGCTAGTTTCTGGAAGGTGCCGAAATCTAAGGGTCCTAATCTAATTTAGGGTTAATCTAAGGGCCTAAAACACTCACCTAATCTATAAATACACCCTAAACCTACCCTAATCCATACTAAAAATAGAAATGATGGCCTTATGCCGCCAAATTAAATCTTAGAGGGAGCCTCCACTAGTTTATGAAGGAAGTTGCAAGCTAATCACTCTCTAATCCATCTCTAATCATCACCATCTTCATAATTAGCAACTAATTCCCCTTCATAAGTTTGCTAATCTTGGTTTTGGTGAGTTTCTATCACTTTAACATCAATTGTTAAAGTAAGTAGATTGGGTGTAATGAGACTTATGGTCTTAAATGCGGATTAGTGAGTTTGAATCATTTGTAATGATATGCTACTCTATGTTTTTCTATGTTTATGCATAATTAATAAGTGAGTTTATGCATGTTTGATAAGTTGGTTTATGCATACTTAACAAGTTGGTTTATGCATGTTTGACAAGAGGGTTTATGCATGTTTAATATGTGGGTTTATGCATATTTAACAAATGGATTTATGCATGTTTAACAAAGTGAGTTATGCAAGTTCATATGCAAGTCATGTGTATGATGTTATGTAGGTTATGTGTAGGTTGATATGCAAGTTCATATGCAAGTTGTGTATATGCTTAAATGCAAGTTTAACATGATATGCAAGTTATGCATGCTTATGCAAGTATATGAATGCTTATGCAAGTTATGTATATGCTTAAATGCAAGTTTAATATGATATGCAAGTTATGCATGCTTATGCGAGTATGTGAATACTTATGCAAGTATGTGGATGCTTATGCAAGTATGTGAATGCTTATGCAAGTTATGTGTATGCTTAAATGCATGTTTAACATGTTATGCAAGTTATGAGAATGCTTATATACAAGTTCCACATATTATGCAAGATATGTATATGATAATATGCAAGTTTGGGTTAAATGTAGTTGGGTTAATATGTGCTCATATATGCAAGTTGACAACCTCTTAACCCATGACAAAGTTATATGCTAAATCCATGATATTTGTGATGGATCTTCCCCTTTATTTTGTCATGAAATGTGAACGATTTACGTGGGGAACGATGGGGTGGGTAAATATGTTAATAAATGTATGATTGGGTATGATTAAGCATACCATAAAAATAAATTACCATAAGTGGGAATTTACCTATTGAGTTAGGTCTACCCCATGGGAATTTACCAATTGAGTTAGGTCTACCCATGTTATGGAAAATTTGATATTAATTAGGGATAATTAATATGGGGGTGATTAATTAATTAATCGACTAAGACACGAGGTTGGACTCATTTGTAGTGTAAAACTGCCCGGACCCGACCGGCTTAACCAGTTGCTACAAATGTTAGCCCAATGTGGGAGGTCTTAGCCATAAATTGAATACGTGATTAAAGTAAAGACACGAGGTTAGACTCTGTTATGACGTAAGACTGCCCGGACTCTACCGGCTTAACCAGGCGGTCATAACAGCCAGTCTAATGTGGGAGGTCTTTATGGGAGATCACGGTCTTAATTAATTAAGAAACACTTAACCATATTAGCATGTAGTGGGACATGAGGGGTTAAGTGGGTGCCTTGGGTGGCATGTGGAGATTTAGTGGTTGCCTTGGGTGGCATGTGGAATCTAGTGGGTTGCCTTGGGTGGCAATAGAAAATACGATTAGAATACTTAACCAAGTGGAAACATGTAATTAAACATGATTAAAGGGTTAAGTGGGATACACTCGATATGTGACAAGCTTAGGTGGGTAGCTTGTGGGGGCCCATTTCAACCAATATCCCAAACGTATCTTTGTGGGCTCGACCCATGTCGAGTGACGGGACACGCATATTGGGCTTGATTATAAGAGGCCAAAACGGGTTAGCGGTGGCAGCGCAAGTCCAACGGGTTTCATATGCATGTGTGGGCCCGGGCTGGTAGATAAGCCGTTGTTGCATCGTGTAGATATAAAGCCGTGCACCGTTGATAGTATTGGGTAGCCACTTTAGAGGAGTGATACACCCCACTGTGGGACCAGCACGGATATCTACGGTAGGGAGCCGATCGATGGGGAGTAGTGGGTACACCTAATAAAGATAGGGGCAGACGGCACCTATGTAGGGGTACACGAAACTACTGGGTAAAATTGCTAAGTACACCTAGTGGAGATAGGGGCAGACGGCACCTATGTAGTCAGCTAGGGGTACAAGAAACTACTGGTGATATCTTTCTTTTAAGTCCTTGGAAGGGATCAACCTTTAAGTAGGAATGACTGGTGTGGTGCAGTTAGTAATTATCCTTGGGTGGGTAGATGCGTCCTTACGGTTATCTTAGTTTATCCTAAGTCTACCAAGCTGCTTAGTGTAGCCATTCATCCCCAGATATTACCGTAGGTCAAGTTTATGTCTTCTCTGGTTACTTTAAGGGTTGTATTGTTAAAGTTATAGGACTCACTCAGACTTATGTCTGACCCCGTTGCTTTTATCTTTTTTCCAACCCTCAGGTCCTACGGTGGATCCTAGCAGTAGTGGAGCTTGATCGGATTGTTGTTCCAGTCTTTAGGAGCTTGGATAGATGTAAAGCTCCAGTTATCCAGTTATCTTTTCTTTTGTCCTGGCTATTGTATGAGAGAGTGGGATTATGTACTTCTTTATTTTGATGGATATTGTACTTGACTTTTATTGTGGTTTTATGATGTAACCAGACATGTTTATTTCCGCTGTTATGAGATGATGTTTTAAAATTTCAAGTACTACTTATATCTGTCTTGTTGTGATTTTTCTGTTCTATATTCACTAAAATACTCCACCGATGCTATGGCATTCCCTTAGTGAGTGACCATAGCGGGCGTGGGGTGTTACACGTGGTATCAGAGCAAAGGTTACCGGAACAGATAAAATTTTTAGAAAACTATTTTTCTAAAACATTTTTGAAAGAGATATTTTCAAAAACAGGTCTTTTAAGAGAAATTTTTTTTGAAAGAAAAGCATAATCCCCAATAGCCATATCTATATCCTTCGAATTCTCCGTTTTGAATCTTTCCTTTTTCGTTTCAGCATGGCCGAGAATCTTAACTTTCCGGAGGGTGTGACGGTACCAGTATGGTATAGGAGATTGATGGAGGCTAGGGCCACCACTGCGGGTCCAGCAAATGTTCCTCCACCAACCGTAGCACCCGATCTTCCTCCTCCCCCTCTTCCTCGCACAGATACTTTTGCTAAGACTTGTAAGGAATTTAAAGCTATGGGAGGGAAACCTTTTCAAGGATCTGAAACTTTTGTGGAGGCTAGAGATTGGCTTAAGGAGGTGGAAGAATTGATAGATATCTTTGAGATGGAAGAAGAAAAGAAAGTCAAGTTGGCTGCTTGGTTAATGAAGGGAGAGGCCTCATTCTGGTGGGAGGTCACTAATGGAGAACGCCCCGTTGACTCTTGGGCGGATTTTAGGCAAAGATTTGTGGCGAAGTTTCTCTCAAGGGCGGAGGAAAACTTGTATATGGAAAGATTCTTGACTCTAAAGCAAGGAAATCTCTCGGTGAAGGAATATGTCAACAAGTTTAATCAATTGGCAAGGTTTGGCCTAGACATGGTGAATACACCGGAGAAGAAGGCTTTGAGGTTCGTGAAAGGCTTGAATGAACCGATGCATGGGTTGGCTATGACTCATATCCCTATGGGGGCCACCTTTGAGAAGCTAGTTGACATGGCACTCATGTATGAAGAAGAGAAGGGTCCCAATGCTAATAGGGCACCCGAGAAGAAGGGAGATCAAAAGAGACCTCAGCAACAACAACAAAACAAAGGTGGGAAAGGCAACGGTGGCAAAGGCAAGAAGAAGAAGTGTTTCAATTGTGGGACACCTGGCCACCTAAGCAAGGATTGTCGCAGGAAGAAGAAGACTGGCTGCTTCCACTGTGGCGAAGCAGGGCATCTAGTGAAAGATTGTCCTAAGAAGGGGCAAAGGACGGGGTCTACCTCAGGAGGACAGGTGCAAGCTCTTATGGCACCGAGTCAGGCTAAGGGGCAAGTACAGGCTCTCGCAGTTCCACCGATTCAGGAGAGAGGTAGAACTATTTCCGTTGAAAGTCTGGTTTTTCTATTTGATCATCCTGTACGTACATTGTTTGATTCAGGCGCATCGCATTCGTTTATCTCATCATCATTAGTTGAGTCACTGCACTTAGACACCAGTCTGGTAGATGATCCCTTGGTTGTTTCAAACCCAATTGGGGGCTCCACTTATTTGTCCATGATATGTTTGGGTTTGAAGATTTCTATACTTAGCATTGAGTTTAGATGTGATTCTTTTGTGTTGGGCTTCACGGGCTATGGGTTGATTTTGGGCATGGACTGGTTATCCGGTAATGGTGCCGTTCTTGATTGCGAAAGGAGAGTTGTTAGGCTCATGACCCGCTTGGGTAACACTCTCGAGATTTCTTGTAATCCCATGGACTCTGTTATGCTAAGTTATCTTGAGTCGCTTGACGCTTCGGTCGAGAGTTTGCAATCTGTTAGAGTGGTCCGGGAATATCCGGATGTGTTTGAGGAGGTGAAGGGCTTAACTCCGAAGCAGGAGATTGACTTCCGAATATATCTGGTGGATAATGCTAAACCTGTATCTTTACCAGTGCGCCACATGGCTCCTCGTGAGAGGAGGGAACTCCATAAGCAAGTAGGGGAGTTGCTTGAGAAGGGGTTCATAAGACGAAGTATATCGGAGTGGGGTGCTCCAGTAGTATTTGCTACAAAGGCGGATGGGTCCCTCAGACTTTGTGTAGACTATAGAGAACTCAACAAGCTCACAAAGAAGAATAGACACCCATTGCCGAGGATTGATGATCTTTTCGATCAGTTGGTTGGCGCTTCAGTATTTTCTCAGTTGGATTTAGCCACGGGGTTTCATCAATTGAGGGTGGCTGAGGATAGCATAGACAAGACTGCCTTTAGGACTCCAGATGGTTTCTATGAGTGGCTGGTAATGCCATTTGGGTTGACGAACGCCCCTGCATACTTTGTTGATTTGATGAGTAGGGTGTTCAGGGAGTTCCTTAATAAATTCGTGGTGGTCTTTGTGGATGATATCTTAGTATTTTCTAAGAGTGAAGAAGAGCATGCCCTACATCTTGGGGAGGTATTGAAGACTCTTCGAGCACATAGCCTTAAGGCTAAATTCTCTAAATGTCACTTCTGGAGGAAGGAGGTGCGATTCTTGGGGCATGTGGTCTCCAAGGAAGGGATAGCTGTGGATCCCGCGAAGGTAGTATCAATTCAGGATTGGAAGGTTCCAAAGAATGCTACCGAAGTAAGAAGTTTCTTGGGGTTGGCGGGTTATTATAGGAAGTTTATCAAAGACTTCGCAAAGATATCAGCCCCGTTAACCCGCTTAACAAAGAAGAATCTTGTTTTTGCATGGGACGTAGATTGTGATGATGCGTTCCGACGGTTAAAGAGAGCTTTAACCACCGCTCCAGTTTTAGTGTTGCCAGATGGGAGCAAGCCATTTGTGGTCTATACCGATGCCTGTGGGACAGGACTTGGCGCAGTCTTAATGCAAGAGGGAAGGGTAATAGCCTATGGTGGAAGGCAGTTGCGGGCACATGAGAAAAATTACCCTACCCATGATCTAGAGCTGGCCGCTATTGTTTTTGCGCTAAAGATTTGGCGCCATTATCTTCTTGGTGAGAGATTCGAGTTGTTCACTGACCATAAATCATTGAAGTACTTATTCTCTCAGAAGGATTTGAATCTGAGACAGCAAAGGTGGATGGAATTCTTAGCATCCTATGATTTCGAGATAGCGTATACCCCTGGCAAGGGTAACGTGGTGGCGGACGCCTTGAGCATGAAGAGGTTGTCCTTGAGTCCATTGTTCGTGGAACGACGAAGCTTGGAATTTATCTCGATGTTTGATTTCAGACCTTCCATTGATTATGTACCCGGTTTGCTAGCATCCTTGGAGGTTAGACCTACTCTTTTGGGGCGGATTGGAGAAGCACAGAGGGACGACCCACAGTTGGTTGAGTTGGTAGAGAAACTCATAAGGGGGGAGTCATCCAGCCATTTGAGTAGGTACACCCTAGACGATAGGGGGTGCTTGCGTAGAGACGGTATACTTTGTGTACCGCAAGACGAGGGTTTGAGGAAGGCTATTCTTGATGATGCACACCGTTCTAGGATGACCATTCATCCCGGTGGGGACAAGATGTACCGAGACATGAAGAGGGTTTTCTTCTGGGCCGGTATGAAGAAAGATGTGGCCGAGTATGTCGCTCGATGCTTGGTGTGCCAACAAGTGAAGGCGGAGCAAAAGAAACCTGGTGGGTTGCTTCACCCATTGGAAGTTCCGCAATGGAAGTGGGATAGCGTCTCGATGGATTTTATTGATGGGTTGCCCAGATCGAGGAAGGGTAATACAGGAATTTGGGTGGTGGTAGACAGACTTACTAAGAGCGCCCATTTCATACCTGTGAAGAGCAAGAGGACCGCTCCATGGCTAGCTTCTGTATATCTTCGAGAGATAGTTCGATTGTATGGGGTACCCTCTAGCATAGTGAGTGATCGAGAACCTATCTTCACTAGCGAGTTCTGGAGAAGTTTGCAAGAAGCAGTGGGGACTCAATTGTGTCTGAGCACCGCATATCATCCTCAGACAGACGGCCAGACTGAGAGGGTGAATCGTGTTGTAGAAGACCTTTTGAGGCTTTGTATCTTAGATTTTGGAGGTACATGGGAAGAGCATCTTCCATTGGTGGAGTTCGCATATAATAACAGCTTTCAGTCCAGTATTGGTATGGCCCCTTTTGAAGCTCTCTATGGAAGGCCTTGTCGATCACCTACATGTTGGTGGGAATCTACGGATAAGATCTTGCTTGGGCCTGATATGGTTAGGGAGACTTCTGAGAAGATTGACTTGATTCAAAGAAGGATGAAAGCAGCGCAGGATAGGCAAAAATCTTATGCGGACAAGAGAAGGACGGATCTTGAGTTTGAGGTTGGGGATATGGTTTTTGTTAAGGTATCTCCGTTGAGAAATGTTGTTCGCTTTGGATCCGTTGGGAAGTTAGCACCGAGGTTTGTTGGGCCGTTTCCTATTAAGGAAAGGATTGGACGGATGGCATATAGGGTGGAGTTGCCCGACAGACTTAGTGGTGTTCATGATGTATTCCATGTATCACATCTGAGGAAGTGCTTACATGAGACCGCAGAGGTGGTAGAGCCGAGCTTGCTTAGAGATGTAGAGGTAGAGCGTGATGCGACGATTCGACGAGCTCCTACTCGCATCCTTGGGTCAGAGACTAGGAAGTTGAGGAACAGAGAGGTTCAACTAGTTAAAGTGCAATGGGGAGATGACGAAAGCAATGCTACTTGGGAGACAGAAGCGAAGATACGTTCTTTGTATCCATTTCTTTTTGAGAGTATGTCTTTTAACTTCTCCTTTATCGTTTGACTAGTACTTATCTTATCTTTGGTATGTCCTCTCGTTAGTACCTTTGACCTTTAGATAGGGTAAACCTATGGTTGAAACATGTGTTTGAGACATGTTATGGTTGATGGATGCAAGTGGATGCAAGTGTTTGCTAGTGGTTGCTCGTGGATGCATATACACACACTCTAGGCACTAGATCGGCTCAATCACTTCATATTGCATATTGCATAAAATTGTGTGTAGAAAGCTATATTTATGGATGTATAATGATTGTGTTATCACATGGATGATGCATTTTGGGTGGATGATTGTGCACTCATGTAGATATTGTATGTGTCGATAGGGTTTTCTCGCATACATAATGGATGCATGGCACTATCATGGTTTGCATATGTTCATACATTAGATAGGGAACATATACACACACTTTTTGCATATGCTCATACATCATTAGAAATTGATTTAAGGACAATGGATGCCAGTGGTTGATGGTTTGAGTAGATGGTTGTTTGGATGGTAGGATATGCATTCTCCTTAGCTTAGAGATTTCGGGGACGAAATCCTTTAAGGAGGGGAGAATGTAACACCCCGAATTTTAGTTAATACTAAAATTCACTAATTACAGGATGAATAATCTCAGATGTGGGAATTAGGGAAAACGGGCTACGTCATTGCGTTCGTCTCGGAAAAATACGCGAAATAGAGTCCGAGTTTGCGTAAAACGGGTACCGTATGAAAGAGATATGGACGAACGAAGTTAGGCAGAAAAACCAGAAACAGGCCAGAATTGCACTGGCGCACTTGTGAAGTGCGCCAGAACAAAGATGCACTGGCGCACTTGTGAAGTGCGCCAGTACAAAGATACACTGGCGCACTTGGGAAGTGCGCCCGTGCCGAGCCAAGAAACCTGCACAATTTCCAGAGAGTTCTGTGGTTGGGTGCACCAGTTTGAGGTTTGGGCTTGGTCTTAGGGCTAGTTTCTGGAAGGTGCCGAAATCTAAGGGTCCTAATCTAATTTAGGGTTAATCTAAGGGCCTAAAACACTCACCTAATCTATAAATACACCCTAATCCATACTAAAAATAGAAATGATGGCCTCATGCCGCCAAATTAAATCTTAGAGGGAGCCTCCACTAGTTTATGAAGGAAGTTGCAAGCTAATCACTCTCTAATCCATCTCTAATCATCACCATCTTCATAATTAGCAACTAATTCCCCTTCATAAGTTTGCTAATCTTGGTTTTGGTGAGTTTCTATCACTTTAACATCAATTGTTAAAGTAAGTAGATTGGGTGTAATGAGACTTATGGTCTTAAATGCTGATTAGTGAGTTTGAATCATTTGTAATGATATGCTACTCTATGTTTTTCTATGTTTATGCATAATTAATAAGTGAGTTTATGCATGTTTGATAAGTTGGTTTATGCATACTTAACAAGTTGGTTTATGCATGTTTGACAAGAGGGTTTATGCATGTTTAATATGTGGGTTTATGCATATTTAACAAGTGGATTTATGCATGTTTAACAAAGTGAGTTATGCAAGTTCATATGCAAGTCATGTGTATGATGTTATGTAGGTTATGTGTAGGTTGATATGCAAGTTCATATGCAAGTTGTGTATATGCTTAAATGCAAGTTTAACATGATATGCAAGTTATGCATGCTTATGCAAGTATATGAATGCTTATGCAAGTTATGTATATGCTTAAATGCAAGTTTAATATGATATGCAAGTTATGCATGCTTATGCGAGTATGTGAATACTTATGCAAGTATGTGGATGCTTATGCAAGTATGTGAATGCTTATGCAAGTTATGTGTATGCTTAAATGCATGTTTAACATGTTATGCAAGTTGTGAGAATGCTTATATACAAGTTCCACATATTATGCAAGATATGTATATGATAATATGCAAGTTTGGGTTAAATGTAGTTGGGTTAATATGTGCTCATATATGCAAGTTGACAACCTCTTAACCCATGACAAAGTTATATGCTAAACCCATGATATTTGTGATGGATCTTCCCCTTTATTTTGTCATGAAATGTGAACGATTTACGTGGGGAACGATGGGGTGGGTAAATATGTTAATAAATGTATGATTGGGTATGATTAAGCATACCATAAAAATAAATTACCATAAGTGGGAATTTACCTATTGAGTTAGGTCTACCCCATGGGAATTTACCTATTGAGTTAGGTCTACCCATGTTATGGAAAACTTGATATTAATTAGGGATAATTAATATGGGGGTGATTAATTAATTAATCGACTAAGACACGAGGTTGGACTCATTTGTAGTGTAAAACTGCCCGGACCCGACCGGCTTAACCAGTTGCTACAAATGTTAGCCCAATGTGGGAGGTCTTAGCCATAAATTAAATACGTGATTAAAGTAAAGACACGAGGTTAGACTCTGTTATGACGTAAGACTGCCCGGACTCTACCGGCTTAACCAGGCGGTCATAACAGCCAGTCTAATGTGGGAGGTCTTTATGGGAGATCACGGTCTTAATTAATTAAGAAACACTTAACCATATTAGCATGTAGTGGGACATGAGGGGTTAAGTGGGTGCCTTGGGTGGCATGTGGAGATTTAGTGGTTGCCTTGGGTGGCATGTGGAATCTAGTGGGTTGCCTTGGGTGGCAATAGAAAATACGATTAGAATACTTAACCAAGTGGAAAGATGTAATTAAACATGATTAAAGGGTTAAGTGGGATACACTCGATATGTGACAAGCTTAGGTGGGTAGCTTGTGGGGGCCCATTTCAACCAATATCCCAAACGTATCTTTGTGGGCTCGACCCATGTCGAGTGACGGGACACGCATATTGGGCTTGATTATAAGAGGCCAAAACGGGTTAGCGGTCGCAACGCAAGTCCAACGGGTTTCATATGTGTGTGTGGGCCCGGGCTGGTAGATAAGCCGTTGTTGCATCGTGTAGATATAAAGCCGTGCACCGTTGATAGTATTGGGTAGCCACTTTAGGGGAGTGATACACCCCACTGTGGGACCAGCACGGGTATCTACGGTAGGGAGCCGATCGATGGGGAGTAGTGGGTACACCTAATAAAGATAGGGGCAGACGGCACCTATGTAGGGGTACACGAAACTACTGGGTAAAATTGCTAAGTACACCTAGTGGAGATAGGGGCAGACGGCACCTATGTAGTCAGCTAGGGGTACACGAAACTACTGGTGATATCTTTCTTTTAAGTCCTTGGAAGGGATCAACCTTTAAGTAGGAATGACTGGTGTGGTGCAGTTAGTAATTATCCTTGGGTGGGTAGATGCGTCCTTACGGTTATCTTAGTTTATCCTAAGTCTACCAAGCTGCTTAGTGTAGCCATTCATCCCCAGATATTACCGTAGGTCAAGTTTATGTCTTCTCTGGTTACTTTAAGGGTTGTATTGTTAAAGTTATAGGACTCACTCAGACTTATGTCTGACCCCGTTGCTTTTATCTTTTTCCAACCCTCAGGTCCTACGGTGGATCCTAGCAGTAGTGGAGCTTGATCGGATTGCTGTTCCAGTCTTTAGGAGCTTGGATAGATGTAAAGCTCCAGTTATCCAGTTATCTTTTCTTTTGTCCTGGCTATTGTATGAGAGAGTGGGATTATGTACTTCTTTATTTTGATGGATATTGTACTTGACTTTTATTGTGGTTTTATGATGTAACCAGACATGTTTATTTCCGCTATTATGAGATGATGTTTTAAAATTTCAAGTACTACTTATATCTGTCTTGTTGTGATTTTTCTGTTCTATATTCACTAAAATACTCCACCGATGCTATGGCATTCCCTTAGTGAGTGACCATAGCGGGCGTGGGGTGTTACAGTGAGGCTCGCGAATTCACGTTATACACAAAGCTATGCCACACAGGCCATGCTTTGATCATCAACCACAAGACTTTGCTTTTCAACAGAAGCCCTGATCGATTGCCACTTACGCGTGCCACACTGGCAATTCACTCCATGCGACTGATGTCCATCGATATTGAACCTCTGAGTTCGTACGTCTCAAAGAAGGGCGTTAACAAGAGAATAAATTCTCCGCCGCCAAACAGATGTATATTTAATAGAGATCAATCAACACAGAATAAAATCCAATGTCAGACACACAATCCATTTACAAGTTCGTTCTGGGTCTGAACGAAACCGGAGGCACTTTCCTCGCATATCCATCGATCTCCAAGTACGTATGGATGATCACCAACTGTTTCCCTCATCTTGGGTGTACAGCCCAATCAAGATCATCAGTAATCACCCAAACGATGTGAAGACTTCCGGTCTTCAACCACCGTCTTCATCTTCGACATCTCGTCGAATCGGTTATTCAGAATGGGTATAACCCGACCTTTCTGAATAACCCACGTATATAATAAACAAATGTTACACAAACACAACGAACGCCTCATTCCAATCCAGACTATTCTTTTATTCACAAAATCACATTCTTAGGGAATAGGTTCCCATTAATTTTATCCAAGATAAATTCCTCTAAATTTATTCTTTAATCTTCCTTTGGATATCATTTCAAACTAGTCGGGATTAGCGAACCACACCGAAGTAATTATTTATTTTATTTCCCAATCCCAACCTATTCATCCCCTGGAGTAAAACTGGTAATACTCCACATCTAACACCACGGTGTTATCGGTAAAATTAATTACCATTTCACGTTCAAATCTAATTAAAGATTTAACTATCGCATTGGAGCAAAACTGGTGGCACTCCATTTTCGATCACCTTTCAGATTTGATAATTTAAGTTATCAATTCACTTTACAATCTAATTAAAGGTTCATTAAAACCCTACTTAGTTTTAATCTTTTCAAAAATCAATATCCTGCATTTAAATAGGTTAAAGAACCAATGTCATCTAAAACACGGTTCACGACGAACCCAAATCATATTTGATATTAAATACAAGGCTCTGAATAGAAAATATATCGTCTTATATTCAATATCAAATTCTGGAACCAACAAATATCATATTGGAAATAACGATATAAAATATATCTTTCAAATTCCCATAACAATATCTGTATAGTCACGAAATCCAACATCGAGATATTCTGAAGATAATTTCGATTCAACTCCAGTCCAATCCATGTATTGGGAATATTGATTATTTTTAAAATCACCTTCAAATTCAATTTATTTATTTCAAAAATAAATTGATTTTAATTCTAGTTCAAAACTAGTTCATTTCGATAAAAATCTATTTTTATCATTTCAAATGTGGAGTTTTTCATCCCAGTTCTTTCCAATTAACATATTATGATTTTACACAAATTATTAATATTTTTAATAATTTAATCAAGGCCCGTACAGTCGATTTCCAACAATGGCCATCGAATTGCACTTACAGCGACCTTTTTCGAATTTGATTTGGACATAACTCCAAATCCAAACGTTAGATTTCAAATTTCTAATATTCATTGGAAAGCTCTTTTCGATACGAACCCAACAGTTCCGGTTTTAGGAGAATCCGATGGTCGGATCTCCCGCAACTTCAATTTGAAGTCAATGGTCGAAATTCACGAACTGCCGCGGCGTGGCGCATTCTATTCGGGCCATTATATATATAATATATATATATATTATATATATTTCGTCGATTTCCTTTTAAAACGAATTTTATAAATAGTTCTAAATTCGTTTCAAAAACAATTTCAACTTCATCTTCAATTTCAAATCGATTTGATTTCAATTCAATTCGAATTCATTTCAATTTTATTTAATTCGAATTCAAATTCGTTTCAATTCAATTCAAATTCGGTTTATATTCAATTCAGTTCGTTTTAAATTTCATTCAAAATGATTTCAATTCGTTTTTAATTCAATTTCAATTTAATTCGTTTCAATTCATTTCAATTTTATTTAATTCGAATTCAAATTCACTTTCTATTCAATTCGAATCGAATTCATTTTCTATGCGATTCGAATTCATTTCAAATTGATTCAATAAAATTTCAATTTGAATTTTAATCTAATTTAATTTGAATTTCATTTCAAAATATTAAATTTTGAAATCACTTTTCAATATTCATTATAAAACGAATAAAATCGATATAAATATTGTTCGCGTCAAAATAACGCATCTCTAATCAACACAGCTTTATATTTCAACAATTCGTTATTCTATTCAACAAATGAATATTTATTCTATTCAACATATGAATCTATATTTCTTTCAACACACGACTAATCTCAACACATGAGTACTGTCAACACATCACTATTTTTGTTATGTAAAATATTTTATAAAACTATGGTATCTATCGTTTGATTTTTAATTAGACTCCTATTGGGAAGTAGTTCTAATTTTAAATATGATAAAGATGTAAATTTTATTGTTAAAATATTTTACTCAACACATGAATAGTTTCAACACATAAATATCATCAACACATGACTATTTTTATACTCAACACACGAATCTTCTTTTATAATATTCATTGTTTTCCCGATTGGAATGAGGCCCAATCAATTACCATATAACGTTAATTATATGGATTCCCTACAACACATGTATATAATAGCAACGATAAACAATCAACCATCATCCAAAGTGCACCACACAATTGCATAAGCATCAAATATAAATAATCGACGCTTACACAGTCTGTCGACCAATCGATCGACATACAATTAAATAATTGGGATTGGTGTACACCAAATTTCATCCCAACACCCATGTGGGGTTTCAAATCAACAAACACAGATTTTTATTTGTGCAGTTGGGCAATGTGTAAAATTTATCGACCCAATCAATATCAGTCAAATCAGTGTATATAAACAAATCGGCCGATTTGTTTATAAATATTTATTTATTCACTTTCACGTCAAAAATTATATTTTTAACGATAATTAATTTATTTCAACACATGAATCTCTTTATCTATTTCACATCAATTTCACAAACAAATTTCCGCAACATATCAATCAAACAAACAAGCCATCCATGGTCTGTGGATGATGGGTGTCGGGTGCTGCTAAGCACCGTCTGCATCCTAGTATATATATATAACTAGAAAAAGAAATTGAAGAGTGAGAAGTTCTCACCGATAGCTAATCCAATTCCACGACACATCATTTATATAAATCTTCGTCGTTCTCGCCTTTCTGTCACCTTCGTTGCCCGTATCCACTACATATATAAAAATCACATTTTTATATTGCTATTCCTTATATAAAAATCGAATTTTTACTTCGCTATTCAATGTATAAAAATCGAATTTTTACTTCTCTATTCAATATATAAAAATTGAATTTTTACTTTGCTACTATATAGATAAAAATTCTATCTTACAACGCTACTATATAGATAAAGATTTCGCCTTTTCAAATATAAAGATTTTGCCTTTTCAAATATAAAGATTTCGCCTTTTCAAATATAAAGATTTCGCCTTTTCAGATATAAAGATTTCGCCTTTTCAAATATAAAGATTTCGCCTTTTCAAATATAAAGATTTCTCCTTTTCAAATATCAAAAATCTAATCTTTTCTATTTTAAAAATCTCGTCTTTTCTATTTTAAAAATCTCGTCTTTTCTATTTTAAAAATCTCGTCTTTATGTATAATAAAAATCGAATTTTTATTCTTTCTACAATATAAAAATTATATTTTTAACCTTTTTATATTATAAATATCAAATCTTTAACATTCTACTATAATAAAAATTATATTTTTTTTATTCATCTAAAACCCATATGTTTATATTGCTAACATCATATATAAAGATCGAATTTTATACTTCATTCATATAGATAAAAATTGAATTTTTATTCGCATTCATGAAAAATCTGACCTTTATAAATAAAGCTTTTAATTTAACTAAATAAAACTGAAAATCATTATACAAATAAAAAGAAATAAATTAAAAATACTTATTGGTGGTTAAGGGGCTGTGCGTCCGAGTTCGTCAGGGTGGTCGGGGGTTGGACTGGCGGAAGTTCGCCAGAAAAGGGGAGGTGCGCAGGGGGTGCGGTGCCACGCGGTGGCAGTTCTGGGTGGGTTAGGGCTTTGGGGTCGCGGATTTGGGGAGGTAGAGGGCTGCGCGTGCGAGAGGCTGAAGGGCGGGGGCCGTCATCGATCGTCGGAGAGAGGGAGCATCGCGGTGGCATGCGACGCCAGGAGGCGCGGCGTGGATCGACAGGGCTCTGCCATTTTTTTTTAATTTTTCCTTCTGTTGAATCGATGAAAAGGGGGGGCCTGAGATAAAGGAAAGGAGGGAGAAGGGTTTTATATTTTATTATATTTATTATTTTAATTTCAAAAAAGTTGACTTTTACATACGACCTCTAAACGAGGCCCACCGCCTGTCGTCCATAGCGTTTTACCCACATTCTGAACACAATGGGATATGTATCGTAAGCTGATTCGGCTGTTACAATCAGTTTTCATCAAAATCAACATATAACTCTATATATTGAATTTGAACGCGCATTTCAATTTTCTGGGGTCACATACTAACTCTATAAATCCCAGAAAAATATTTTCTAGCTTCGTATTGACGATACGGTCCTTACAAAACTAGTTTCGTCGAATTCTGAGACCGTTGGAAAAATGGCCATTTTCCAGTCGATTAAAATCAACTGAAACTGGTCAAACGCGTTTTCCTTTGCCACGCTCACATATTGATTCGAAAAATTATGAAATTTGGAATCTAGCAATAATTTGACATCACGGACCCAACAAAAGTGGTTTCGTCGAAATCCGAGGTCGTTTGCAAAATGGCTATTTTTAAGGGCCTGAATTCCATAGCGACTATTCAGAATTTTCAACTGGACATATCTTTTGATTCTCGCTATGAAATCTCGATTTTTCGGATTCGTTGGAAAGATATTATCAATTAGATTCCATTATTTTTGGTTTCACTAAAATCCGGATTGTTTTGCACCCGGTACATTCAATTGAAGTTTGAAATCGAATTATCGAACTACCTCGCCATTTTCAATTCTATTTATAATTATATATAATTATTTATATTCTAACGACGACGTATATAATATATAAGATGAATTTCTATTCAAAATAAATTTCACGTCGAACTTATTTAAAATAATTCATTTTAAATGTTCAAAATTCGCTAAAATTGCCAAAATAAAAAATTTAAACTGACCCAGATTTTCGGGTTGTTACAATCTCCCCCACTTAAAACTTTTCGTCCCCGAAAAGGAACAAAGTCGAAAGTGGTTTGATTAATCAACTCTATGTTCGATCTGGCTTCCATTCTCCAACTTTTCAGTTTCTGAGAATTTTCAAATTCTTCAAAAATTTGGCTAACACCCAAAATTTTCGAAAAATTTCGCCATAACCTCCCCTGCACCGGGAGCCACGGGAAAATCCCGAAATTGCCATACGGGCCTTCTGATCTCAAAAAGAAAAAGAAAAAGCCAAGCGGCTAGCCAATAGGCTCATAAAATCATCATCACCCAAACAAAACAGTAAATTATAGTAAACATGTACCTATTTGTCGGGCAAATAAATTTTATTTTCTGCTCTAGCCTCCTTGCTATGACCTGTTCAATGTAAGTACATGTATATGCAAGCAAATGCGACCATTTTCAATACAATGCAATACTTGATACAATTAGGCTAAATGGTTAAAAATTATCAAACAAATAAACAAACAACACAAACATCAATCAATTAGTGAATTAGAGTTTCAAATTCATAATTTTGATATACACAAAATCTTGTTTTGATGCCAATTCACAACAATGTATTCTAGCTATGTTAGTTTGGTTCTCACACTAGTCTAATGGAAATATATAGATATCACACCTTCGAAACACGAACACAAATTCTGATGATGATATATCAATCATCAGAACCATCTCCGGGTGTCTAGGATGTGATTCTATATCTACCCAGTATATTAAAACTTCGAATATACGTTCATGACGCGTATACACGAAATCTTTATATACTCGATTGTCCAAATTCAAAATAAATAAATATTCAAATACGTATAAAACGAATTGAATTTTAAAACAAAATTGTTTTCATTTGAAAGATATACTCTTCACACTCGTTCTAGGATACTACTGATCCTATCTCTAACGAGCCATTCTAATTGGATATTACTAATCTAATATCTGGTGAATTCTTTCGTATGGTTCTAAGGTGTCTTGTTCTCGAGCTCTGTAAACCAAAGCTCTGATACCAAACTGAGACGACCCGAACTTCCCCGTGAAGGAAAGCAGGATAGAATTGAGGACAAGACAAAATGGAACGCAGACGGAAGAACATTTCATTGTTATTACAACAATTCCATCAGATACAAGAATATACAGAGTATAAATGAATAAATTACATTCGAAAAATATCAGAGATTACAATAAATTACATAGCAGCGGAAAAATATACAAAACACAACTGAAAGTGATACACGAATACAGAGCTTTCCGAGCATCGTTCCAGCTGTAAATCAGGACCCTGTGGATATAAATCTGCGAAACCAAAACTTCTAGCTGCCCGTGTGGAAAATAGGGGCACCCAGAGTTTAGGTTAAAACAATAAACTCCAGGTCAGTCATGTGACTGGTGTGAGAACTAAAACAGTTATTAACCTTTATTTTTAAAGTTAGGTAAATCAAGGGACCACGCCGTATAACACGGAACGCGTTTCCTCCCAAGAATACCAGTGCGTAAAACAAACAGCACAATGCTAAATAAAGAAAAATGAAGCTGTTATAAGACCCAGGTCCCATCACACAATGCAACGCAAGCCAGAGGATAGGGTTTTTACCTTATAACAGCCAAAGCATGCTTGATATGTTTAAAACACATTATTTGATACTATTGTAGGTGTATAGTGTCAAAACAATTTCAATCATAAATATCAATCATAGGCGGCATGAATGACCCATACCACTATGTCGCCATACTAGGTTCTACAAATAAAACCGAATTATCACGTATTGGAAATTGGATTCCATCATGAGCCGAGGCAAGGGGCAAGCTCCTCTCCGCGTTCGAGACACTCTAGCAATGCCTCAGGACCCCACTATGATCCTTTGGAACTTCCAAGGCCGGTCCTCTCTTACTTTTGAGGATTGGTTATTCCTGAACACATGTTTCCCGGTCCTTATAGACCTATATCTGAGGCGCCTCGTATCCAACAACCACACAGGTGAAAAGTATATAAATGTCAGGGCTGGTAGGTCACTGACACCACCCTAGCTAGAAAGAAACGTCGTGCACTCCTTGGGTCCGTATCCCGTTTTTGACTCATACCGAGGTGTGAGGCTCGCGAATTCACGTTATACACAAAGTTATGCCACATAGGCCGTGCTTTGATCATCAACCACAAGACTTTGCTTTTTAACAGAAGCCCTGATCGATTGCCACTTACGTGTGCCACACTGGCAATTCACTCCATGCGACTGATGTCCATCGATATACAACCTCTGAGCTCGTACGTCTCAGAGAAGGGCGTTAAGCAAGAGAATAAATTCTCCGCCGCCAAACAGATGTATATTTAATAGAGATCAATCAACACAGAATAAAATCCAATGTCAGACACACAATCCATTTACAAGTTCGTTCTGGGTCTGAACGAAACTAGAGGCACTTTCCTCGCATATCCATCGATCTCCAAGTACGTATGGACGATCACCAACTGTTTCCATCATCTTGGGTGTACAGCCCAATCAAGATCATCAGTAATCACCCAAACGATGTGAAGACTTCCGGTCTTCAACCACCGTCTTCATCTTCGACATCTCGTCGAATCGGCTATTCAGAATGGGTATAACCCGGCCTTTCTGAGTAACCCACGTATATAACAAACAAATGTTACACAAACACAACGAACGCCTCATTCCAATCCAGAATATTCTTTTATTCACAAAATCACATTCTTAGGGAATAGGTTCCCATTAATTTTATCCAAGATAAATTCCTCTAAATTTATTCTTTAATCTTCCTTTGGATATCATTTCAAACTAGTCGGGATTAGCGAACCACACCGAAGTAATTATTTATTTTATTTCCCAATCCCAACCTATTCATCCCCTGGAGCAAAACTGGTAATACTCCACATCTAACACCACGGTGTTATCGGTAAAATTAATTACCATTTCACGTTCAAATCTAATTAAAAATTTAACTATCGCATTGGAGCAAAACTGGTGGTACTCCATTTTCGATCACCTTTCAGATTTGATAATTTAAGTTATCAATTCACTTTTCAATCTAATTAAAGGTTCATTAAAACCCTACTTAGTTTTAATCTTTTCAAAAATTAATATCCTGCATTTAACTGGGTTAAAGAACCAATGTCATCTAAAACATGGTTCACGACGAACCCAAATCATATTTGATATTAAATACAAGGCTCTGAATAGAAATTATATCGACTTATATTCAATATCAAATTCTAGAATCAACAAATATCGTATTGGAAATAACGATATAAAATATATCTTTCAAATTCCCATAACAATATTTGTATAGTCACGAAATCCAACATCGAGATATTCCGAAGATAATTTCGATTCAACTCCAGTCCAATCCATTTATTGGGAATATTGATTATTTTTAAAATCACCTTCAAATTCAATTTATTTATTTCAAAAATAAATTGATTTTAATTCTTGTTCAAAACTATTTCATTTCGATAAAAATCTATTTTTATCATATCAAATGTGGAGTTTTTCATCCCAGTTCTTTCCAATTCACATATTATGATTTTACACAAATTATTAATATTTTTAATAATTTTATCAAGGCCCGTACAGTCGATTTCCAACAACGGCCATCGAACTGCACTTACAGCGACTTTTTTCGAATTTGATTTGGACATAACTCCAAATCCAACTGTTAGATTTCAAATTTCTAATATTCATTGGAAAGCTCTTTTCGATACGAACCCAACGGTTCCAGTTTTAGGAGAATCCGACGGTCGGATCTCCCGCAACGTCAATTTGAAGTCAATGGTCGAAATTCACGAACTACCGCGGCGCGGCGCGTTCTATTCGGGCCATTATATATATATAATATATATATATTATATATATTTCGTCGATTTCCTTTTAAAACGAATTTTATAAATAGTTCTAAATTCGTTTCAAAAACAATTTCAACTTCATCTTCAATTTCAAATCGATTTGATTTTAACTCAATTCGAATTCATTTCAATTTTATTTAATTCGAATTCAAATTCATTTTAATTCAATTCAAATTTGGTTTATATTCAATTCAGTTCGTTTTAAATTTAATTCAAAATGATTTCAATTCGTTTTTAATTCAATTTCAATTTAATTCGTTTCAATTCATTTCAATTTTATTTAATTCGAATTCACTTTCTATTCAAATCGAATTCATTTTCTATGCGATTCGAATTCATTTCAAATTGATTCAATAAAATTTCAATTTGAATTTTAATCTAATTTAATTTGAATTTCATTTCAAAATATTAAATTTTGAAATCACTTTTCAATATTCATTATAAAACGAATAAAATCGATATAAATATCGTTCGCGTCAAAATAACGCATCTCTAATCAACACGGCTTTATATTTCAACAATTCGTTATTCTATTCGGCAAATGAATATTTATTCTATTCAACATATGAATCTATATTTCTTTCAACACACGACTAATCTCAACACATGAGTACTGTCAACACATCACTATTTTTGTTATGTAAAATATTTTATAAAACTATGGTATCTATCGTTTGATTTTTAATTAGACTCCTACTGGGAAGTAGTTCTAATTTTAAATATGATAAAGATGTAAATTTTATTGTTAAAATATTTTACTCAACACATGAATAGTTTCAACACATAAATATCATCAACACATGACTATTTTTATATTCAACACATGAATCTTCTTTTATAATATTCATTGTTTTCCCGATTGGAATGAGGCCCAATCAATTACCATATAACGTTAATTATACGGATTCCCTACAACACATGTATATAATAGCAACGATAAACAATCAACCATCATCCAAAGTGCACCACACAACTGCATACGCATCAAATATAAATAATCGACGCTTACACTGTCTGTCGACCAATCGATCGACATACAATTAAATAATTGGGATTAGTGTACACCAAATTTCATCCCAACACCCATGTGGGGTTTCAAATCAACAAACACAGATTTTTATTTGTGCAGTTGGGCGATGTGTAAAATTTATCGACCCAATCAATATCAGTCAAATCAGTGTATATAAACAAATTGGCCGATATGTTTATAAATATTTATTTATTCACTTTCACGTTAAAAATTATATTTTTAACGATAATTAATTTATTTCAACACATGAATCTCTTTATCTATTTCACATCAATTTCACAAACAAATTTTCACAACATATCAATCAAACAAACAAGCCATCCATGGTCTGTGGATGACGGGTGTCGGGTGCTGCTAAACACCGTCTGCATCCTAGTATATATATAACTAGAAAAAGAAATTGAAGAGTGAGAAGTTCTCACCGATAGCTAATCCAATTCCACGACACTTCATTTATAGAAATCTTCGTCGTTCTCGCCTTTTTGTCACCTTCGTTGCTCGTATCCACTACATATATAAAAATCACATTTTTATATTGCTATTCCTTATATAAAAATCGAATTTTTACTTCGCTATTCAATGTATAAAAATCGAATTTTTACTTCTCTATTCAATATATAAAAATCGAATATTTACTTTGCTACTATATAGATAAAAATTCTATTTTACAACGCTACTATATAGTTAAAGATTTCGCCTTTTCGAATATAAAGATTTCGCCTTTTCAAATATAAAGATTTCTCCTTTTCAAATATAAAGATTTCGCCTTTTCAAATATAAAGATTTCGCCTTTTCAAATATCAAAAATCTAATCTTTTCTATTTTAAATATCTCGTCTTTTCTATTTTAAAAATCTAATCTTTTCTATTTTAAAAATCTCGTCTTTTCTATTTTAAAAATCTCGTCTTTTCTATTTTAAAAATCTCGTCTTTATATATAAGAAAAATCGAATTTTTATTCTTTCTATAATATAAAAATTATATTTTTAACCTTTTTATATTATAAAAATCAAATCTTTAACACTCTACTATAATAAAAATTATATTTTTTTTATTCATCTAAAACCCATATGTTTATATTGCTAACATCATATATAAAGATCGAATTTTTATACTTCATTCATATAGATAAAAATTGAATTTTTATTCGCATTTATACATATGAAAAATCTGACCTTTATAAATAAAGCTTTTAATTTAACTAAATAAAACTGAAAATCATTATACAAATAAAAGGAAATAAATTAAAAATACTTACTGGTGGTTAAGGGGTTGTGCGTCCGAGTTCGTCAGGGTGGCCGGGGGTTGGACTGGCGGAAGTTCGCTGGAAAAGGGGAGGGGGAGGTGCACAGGGGGTGCGGTGCCACGCGATGGCGGTTCTGGGCGGGTTAGGGCTTTGGGGTCGCGGATTTGGGGAGGGAGAGGGCTGCGCGTGCGAGAGGCTGAAGGGGGGGCGCCATCGATCGTCGGAGAGGGGGAGCATCGCGGTGGCGTGCGACGCCAAGAGGCGCGGCGTGGATCGACAGGGCTCTGCCCTTTTTTTTCCTTCTGTTGAATCGATGAAAAGGGGGGGGGGGGCTGAGATAAAGGAAAGGAGAGAGAAGGGTTTTATATTTTATTATATTTATTATTTTATTTCAAAAAAGTTGACTTTTACATACGACCTCTAAACGAGGCCCACCGCCTATCGTTCATAGCGTTTTACCCACATTCTGAACACAATGGGATATGTATCGTAAGCTGATTCGGCTGTTACAATCAGTTTTCATCAAAATCAACATATAACTCTATATATTGAATTTGAACGCGCATTTCAATTTACTGGGGTCACATACTAACTCTATAAATCCCAGAAAAATATTTTCTAGCTTCGTATTGACGATACAGTCCATACAAAACTAGTTTCGTCGAATTCTGAGACAGTTGGAAAAATGGCCATTTTCCAGTCGATTAAAATCAACTGAAACTGGTCAAACGCGTTTTCCTTTGCCACGCTCACATATTGATTCGGAAAATTATGAAATTTGGAATCTAGCAACAATTTGACATCACGGACCCAACAAAAGTGGTTTCGTCGAAATCCGAGGTCGTTTGCAAAATGGCTATTTTTAAGGGCCTAAATTCCATAGCGACTATTCAGAATTTTCAACTGGACATATCTTTTGATTCCCGCTATGAAATCTCGATTTTTCGGATTCGTTGGAAAGATATTATCAATTAGATTCCATTATTTTTGGTTTCACTAAAATCTGGATTGTTTTGCACCCAGTACATTCAATTGAAGTTTGAAATCGAATTATCAAACGACCGCGCCATTTTCAATTCTATTTATAATTATATATAATTATTTATATTCTAACGATGACATATATAATATATATGACGAATTTCTATTCAAAATAAAATTCACGTCGAATTTATTTTAAATAATTCATTTTAAATGTTCAAAATTCGCTAAAATTGCCAAAATAAAAATTTTAAACTGGCCCAGATTTTTGGGTTGTTACATGAGTGGTCACTCATTTAACTTGAGTGTACTGAGCATACTATCACCAACGGTTGTGATCAGCAACCATTACCGAAAGCATACAACAACGAATTGAATAAGAAGCAAATGAAATTTCTCTAGATCAGGTGATAATACCCTTAATGGGAATGACCCACTTGGCCATGCTACCTGCCTAATTTATGTCATTTCTTGGTCGATGAGGCTATAGGTCACAATTATATTTTTAGAACATCTTGCCACCATTTACTTTGAATGCCACATCGTCAGATCCATAAAACACTAATTGACGTCCATAAATACACGTTGGGTGTCAAGGTAAGAAAATAAATTTCCCACCACCATACTTTGTATATTTGTAAAAATCAATGTACGTGGTCATTTGGAAATACTATATCAGACATTCGTCCATACAAGTTGTTCTGGGACTGGCAAACCAAAGGCACCATCCCATCAATCTATCTTGGGCAATTTTTACCTAGGATTAACATAACATCCCTTGCATTTTACTCCGTCTTCAATCATCTTCAGCATATTACGATTTGAAACGCTTATGCCTATACGGAGTGGTGTTCAAAAAATAAATCTGATACTAGTCTCCCCATATTGACAACAGAGGTATAAAATAAACTAAAACCTTGATTGTCGGTTATTTAACTATCAAAGGAAATATCCATACAACCAATGATCCTATTTCCAAATGGAAATCCCTACCGATCAACCATCAAAAAACATTGGCTGCTTTTGAATTAATTCATATTAGATTATCATTTTCCAATTTCCCCTTTCCTTATCCATACCCAGATATTTCTCAATTCTTGCTTATCTCCACGATCCTTGAAAAACATTTCCATATATCATAAATTATCCATTTTCCAGAAAATATCTTATTACGGTAGGAAATCATCTCCATATATACACAAATTCTTATTTTCTATAGTTAGAAAATAAACGTTATTAACATCGGAAAACATTCCCATATTCCACTTCTTAACCTCTCATTAACCAATCCAATTCATTTTCTATGCTTAGAAAATATCCTTGATTTTATTTGGAAAACGTTTCCGAAAATCCTTTCCGTTGGATTAAACTGATGTTATATAAAACATCGTTATTATAACTCAATTCATTAATTATTCACTAACTAACTGTCTTATTATCCAATCTTCGCTACCGAACCTTAACCATTTCTCAGTCAATCATGAAGTCAATGAAGTTGGGGTATAATTAGCTTTCAGACCTTAACTGAACAACATTCCCAACTTCGAAATAGACAAGGCTCACAACTTCAATCTTAACAAACATTGCTTATGGAACTCTCGGATTCAATTTAAAAATCCACTTCTTTACGAAAACACTGATTATAATAATAGTGTTATAATCCTTGCTTCCTAAATATTTAATTTTAAAATATAACCTTGATTCATTAATTTGGATTAATTAATTGATTAATAAGTAAATAAACTAATAATTTAAATACTTAAACCTTTATCTTAAACGGAAACTAAATGGTACTTTCCTGAATTCAACATGATCGAATTCAATAAATAACTCTTTCTCAAATAATTATATTCGACTAATACTCCGAATTTGGAATAAATCTATCTTTTCAGGTTAAGTCAAATTCCCTTATAATTAATTCCATTTGCAAAACATTTGCTTTCAATCGTTGTTCACTTTCAAATATGAAAATCATTCCTTAAATAGGAATATTTATTCGTTTTATTAAATCAATTTGATTTTACTTGCGAATATCATTACAGACTCAAATCTCAGTTATTGACTCACTTAATAAGCTCACACCATATTATACCACATTTATAAATTCTATTTATAAAAACTGCTACTGACACCTTGTTGTTTATATAAAACGCTTCAATTTCCTTAAACGTATTTACAAGCGATACATTTAATACTTCTGAAATCAACTTTATTGGATTTTTGAAATTCACTTCATGTTTAATAAATCTAATTTAAAATAATATTAAATTATTGCAAAGCATAGAATTTTGTTTTCATATTTATAACTATTGAAATATTAACTTCTTAACATGTTTTATTTAAATTATAGATTCACACCAAATAGAATTTAAATATCCTTTCTAAACTAAATCATTTTAATAAGATTCGATATAGTCGAATTCTAAATATAAATCCTTGGATTTATCTCAATTTATACCCCAAATTTTGGAATAAAATCCATCATTCTCTTCCGAAAATGACTTCTTGTTCAATTCCCATCTGAATTCGTTTTCCTTTTTTAATTGTAAAGTTCCAAACCCAGTCACAAATATCAGTTTTAAAACCCAGTCACAAATATCGGTTTCAAAATCCACCTTCACTTTGGTATATAAATTCAAACTTGAATTTATATCTCAATTTATCCAACGAAAAATACTTTAATTAAATTATAAAAATCATTTATAATCAACTATTTGTTTATTTATTAATACAAGTTTCTATTTTTCAGGTCCATTCAAAATTAAATTTCTATTTTAGAAATAAATTCCTTTTTAAAATCTCAAATTTCTTTTCTATATTCAAAAATATTTTTCGGTACTTAAATACCAAAATTCTAGGGCCAGGGTAATTCAAACACAACAAAATAAATCATTGATCAAGTAACACAATAAATGAAAATAGTAATATGAATGTTGAGGAATCTAGTTGGATCCCTCCAACTGTTTCCTTACATCCGCAGATGTTAATTTACGTAAATAGCAATATTTCCACTCAGTATGAGATAATATAGCAAACAGAATCAACATTCAATCAACGATTTATATATATAACTATATCAGTCATTTCAACCAATTTTATCAACCATTCATCCAAACAACCATCGCATAAATTACTATACATAAATTTAAAACTTGTTTATATAAAATTATAAACAAGCCTGAATTAGTGAGTTTACTCACATTGTTTTGCAGTTGAAGATTCTACTTTTGTTTTAAAACCAAACGAGCTTTGATTTTATCACGACATTCAAATAGCTCTATTCTCAGCAACATTAGTTCCGTCACATAAATTTCTTCGTTACGATTCCAATGGATCTGGTTGCGTTCATTCTATTCACATATAACCAAGTTGTAGCTAATACAAGTTTTACTTGAATTTAAATAATAATATTATAATCAATGATGTTATCTCCTCTTAATTATCATTATTAGGCTCTAATTAAGCCATGATAGGCCTTAAATAATCTTCCATAACCATCGATAATGTGCTACTCTTCATTCCAAAAATCACAATATAGAACATGTTACGTTCTTTACCAACGGAAAAACCACCTTCGCTGCCACCCTTTCAGAGCTTGGACAAACACTCTCCTGTGACAACCCCCCTTCATTAACCAGAATTAGATGATATAAATCCACCAACTTCTTGATATAAAACTTCTTAATCACATCATGCTTATCTGTTTATCATTCACGAATCAACCCTCACAATTGTTTTACAGCAGTCTGACCTTGCTTGTTGAGTGATCACTGCTGCCAATATAGTTGACCGGACGACAAACATCCATCGTCGCCCTTACCTCCGATGATCCCCCTTCCAACCTGACTGATCTAATCTTTCTCCACTCTGTCGATCATCAGAAACTAAGACCTAAAGCTCCAAAAAATTCATTATGTATTCGAACCTTTACCCCCTTATTCCACCACCGTTGCCACCAATTTACATAACCGGAACTCCATCGTCGGCTACCAGAACTTGCGCCCTTCCATCATCGTCGATTCCCTTCAGGTCTGCACTTAAATTGACAACTCCTGCTCTCACAAAACCCCAAAACATGCACTCACTTCATGAAGTCGTCACCGCCAAAACAGGTTATCGGACCCCCTTTGACTTCGGCCGGACCTAGAGCACACTTAGGCCAACCTTTTCTCTTCATCGGTCAGGTCGAAAATGATGACATGGTAGAGATCCATGAGGTTTTGTTTGGAAAGATGATGATTGTTATATTGGGTGTAGACGGTAGTAATGTTGACAATAGAATTAGGGTTGACCTAGGGTAGACGTTAAAGGGTACATATATAAAGATGGGTTTATACTATTTTAATATTTTACGAAACTTAGGACTGAAGTATCACATTAAAACAAGTACATACGACCCCCAATTGAAACAAAAATTAAAAAACAAGCATAATAAAATATTCTGGACATGATGGAACATGTTTCATCGAATTCCAAGAACGTTTGGTATGACTCCCTTTTTAATTCACAACGTAGAACGATATGCGTTTATATTGCGTGATATGTTCAAAATAGCTCCAATATCCCTAAACTGAAAATATTACAATAATTAACCATTACGGATTTTACAAAATTAGTTTCATTGAAATTGGAGATCGTTTGAAAATTGGTTATTCTTAGGTTTTATATTAAATCCCTAAAATAATTAAAAAGAAATCTAGGTTTTTATGGTTGCCGCGGTCACATACGATATCGAATCGCCCAAAGTTTTATTTTCATACAATAGTTTAACATTATGGATCCAATGAAACTGATTTTATCGAAAATGGAGGTTGTTTGTAAAAAAAATTAAGGCTTAAATAAATCATTAGAGTATAAATAAATCCAAAACAATTCCATTTTATAATAATAAATCATTATTATCGTGTATATATATCCAAATATAACATCATATAACTCCAAAATAACATACATGATCCCTCCAAACTGTTTCCTTGCAGCTACAGATGTTAATTTACGTAAATAGCAACAATTCCTCTTCAGTATGAGATAATATAGCAAAAAGAATCATTATTCAATTAACAATTTGTATATATAACTATATCAGTCGTTTCAACCAATTTTATCAACCATTCATCCGAACAACCATTGCATAAAATTACTATATACAAATTTATAACTCATTTATATAAAAATATAAACGAGCCAGAATTAGTGAGTTTACTCACATTGTTTTGCAGTTGACGATTCTACTTTTGTTTTGTTTTAAAATCAAATGAGCGTTTGATTTTATCATGAAATTCCAATAACTCTATTCCCCACGACATTAGTTCCATCACATAAATTTCTTCATTACGATTCCAATGGATCTGGTCTTGTTCATTCGGTTTACATGTAACCAAGTTGTAACTAACACAAGTTTTTATTTGAATTTAAATAATAATATTATAATTAATGTCATTATCTCTTCTTAATTACTGTTATTTGGCTTTAATTAAGACATGATAAGCCTTAAATAATCTTCCATAACCATCGATAATTTGCTACTCTTCATTCCAAAAATCAAGATAAAGAACAGGCCACTTTCTCCACCAATGGGAAACCCACCTTCACTGCCACCCTGCAACATCCCCCTAGGAGCTCAGACGAACACTTCCCTACGACGACCCCCCTTTGATAACCAGAATTATATGATATAAATCCACCAACTTTTGATATAAAACTTCTTAATCACATCGTGTTTATCTGTTTATTATTCACGAATCATCCCTCACAATTGTTTTACAACAGCCTGACCTCGCCTTTTTGAGTCATCGTTGCTGCCAATATAGTTGACCGGACGACAAACGTCCATCACCGCCCTGACCTCCGATGATCCCCCTTCTATCCCTACCTGGTCTCATCTTGCACCACTCCGTCGATCACCAGAAAAAAAGACCTAAAGCTCCAAAAAAGTCTTTCTATATTCGAACCTTTACTCCCCTTATTCCACCACCGTCATCGCCAATTTACACGGTTGGAACTCCATCGTCGGGTACCCGAATTTGCGCCCTTCCATCATCGTTGATTCCCCTCAGATTTGTACTTAAATCAACAACTCCTGCTCTCATAACACTAGTACAAAATATGCCTGTTGCATCGCCTCATTTGCATCAGTTGTCCTTACAACTGGTGCAAATAATGTTATTTGCATCAGCTTTTGAGCAACTGATGCAAAAAGACCAAAGCAAATAGCATTATCTGCATCAGTTTTCGTTACAGCCGACGCAAAAAAACATTATTTGCATTAACTTCTAGGAATTGATGCAAATGAATAGATGCAATTAGTGTTACTTACATCAGCTCTCATGAGTCGATGCAAATGAATCGAATAAAATAATATCATATGCATCGTTGTTTAAGAATTGATGCAAATGCGTTGAAGCAAATAATATTATTAGCATCAATTTTTTAGGAACCGAAGCAAGTGTAAATTATTTTAATCAGAGCAAATGCACATATT
The DNA here is from genome assembly GCA_030737875.1 of Allium sativum. NCBI lineage: Eukaryota > Viridiplantae > Streptophyta > Magnoliopsida > Asparagales > Amaryllidaceae > Allium > Allium sativum. The sequence goes on along the minus strand of CM060914.1, from coordinate 3,976,447 downwards.
GATAATTATAAACAATAGGTTAAATATGTTATTGTTTATAATTTACTAAAATTAATGATTATTATTATTAAATAATTTTTAGTTAATACTTATTATGAAAAGTCAACAATTATTTTTATATTTTTAATATTACGGGTAATTATTAATAAATAGTAAGTTATAGTTAATACTTCTTAATCACGTTTACAAATTAATTAAAATTAATAATTAATATCAGATAATTAATAATCAATTTTTAATAATTCAATTTTCGAATTTAGTTAGAAAAGTAATAGTTAGCTATTATTTTTTAATACTTATTAGCTAATTTATATAATAGTTAACATTAAGTAATAATTATGTAATAATCAGATTATTGTTTAATAATTAGTAACTAATTAATAAAGGTGGATACCCAGGGCCAAAGGCTCTCACCCTCAAGTACGAGAGGACTTCCCAGGTCAGTCTCCCATCCTGGTACTATTCCCACGGCTTTCCGGGCTTTGAAGGTGGTCGATTAGTGCACACAGTCTTTCCCTCACATATGTGAAGAGGCCGGGACTCGAACTTGCGCGCTCCAGATTACCAGCCGGGTAACCTTACCGTTGCGCCAGGCACTACCTTTTAATTAGTAACTAATTAATAATAAAATTTAATACTTATGAAGTGATATTTGATACTTATTAATTAATTTTAAATAATTATTAATGATTGTTAAAAATAATAATCAATAAATAACAAAAAGTAATAGGTAACAAGCAATAAACTAGAAGTAAACTAGTAAATTTTATTTGACAAACCAGAAATAAATAATAGTTTATAAACTAAAAATAAACTAGTTGATTATAGCTAATTAACTACAAATTAGTAAATAATATCTATTAAACTTGAAATAAATAATAGTTAATATAAAATAATTTATTTTAGTTAAATATTAATAATTAGTAAATTATAGTTGATATTTATTAGTTACATTTAATAGTTAATGAATATAATAAGAAATAAAAAATAATTAATAAACAAGAATTAAATAAATAATAAATAATAGTAATGGATTTTAGAAATAAAAATTTGAAATTTTTCTAAAATAAAAAAACCTATAGTATAATAAATTTAAACATAAATATCCCTTCATTATGATAAAAATTCTTTTACTCATATGTTACAAAAATTCTTTCTCAAATTTTTTATTCCTCATTATAAAAGTAGCCGTGCATGCCAAATCTGAAATTTGAAACATGCTAGACACCAGGAAATAAAACTAAACATCACATAACCAACGTCATAAAAACTCGGCCCAACAACAAGTCCCCAAAAACAAAACTATCCGAACAGACTAAATAGCAAAGCAAATACGGTTCTTTTCGATTATAAAACCCTAATAAAAGAACAACTAAAACTGAAGAAAATGGCGGTTGGAACTAAATAAGGGAAAAGTCGAGGAACGTGAGATTTGAAATAGCGTTTGGAGTTAAAGGCGGAAGTAAGTTAGATGCAGAGATGTATTCGGAGACAGGTTTAATTTTAGGGTTCGGATTTTTGTTTGGTGTGGATTTTGGCCACAAATAGTGGGTTGATGTGTGGTCGTAGATTTTGGGTTTTTGCGTTTGGTTGTCGAATTGGGTGGATTTGGATTGCATGAATTTGGGATAGCGGTTGTGTAGATGGCAGCAGGTGTTTCGAGTTGTTGAGATCGAAGAATGGTCTGGTCAAGGCAGTACAATCTTAAAGTTGTGTACTGAACTGCAAATGAGGGGTGCAGTGATGATACTAGCTTTAGGGTGTGGATTGGATGCTCAGCAGTGGTGATTAATAGTGGCTGATGAATGGAAGGAGGTGAAGTGTAATGTCGGTTAAGTTATGGAGATACGTCAATGGTTTGCTTTTTAGGGAAAATTGTGAAGATATGTTGTTGATGGTTGGCTTTGCAGTGGTGGTTTGACTGAGTTTGAGTTTTGGACTGTTGAACTAGAGTGGATGATTGAAACGTAAGGTTGAAGCAAATCGGACAAGGAGTGTGTAGTATTGTTGTTTGAAAAGAGCAAAGGAGTGTTTGTTAAGTAGGTGCTTGGTAGAGATAGAAATGCAAGGTTGTGTAGAGGAGGATGTTTGAAAAGAGTGAAGAATCAAAGGGATCATTGCTTGAAAAGAGTAAGGAATACTTTGTTTTAAGATCGTAAAATACATTGCTTTTTATTTTATATATTTACTCTTCTATTATTGGGTCTATACTTCATCATTTGTTTAGCAGGTGTATGAATTAATTTGAAATTCCTTACGGGTCCAGGTTATTGTACTATTTGAAATCTCACTGGAATTCCTTCTTTGCACAGGCTATTCTTCAAGGTTAATTTTTTTGTCATTTTTTCTGCTAACACGAACAAACGAGTCACAAATATTTACTATGAAATATAATTTGGAGTTTTTTTAAATTGTAAAGAACAGTTAAAGTTGTACATAGTATAAACATAAATAATTTATGTTGTATAGAATATGAGCAGTAAAATGGAAAAAGAGCTTTATATGTTAGATATTTTTGCACACGGAAACTAATCATGCACGAATATTATTGGTGAAGTTGAATTTGGCTTTACATAAGCTCAAACTGCAATATTATCACTTGAGGTACGGGTCAATAATAAATAACTGTATTTACACATGCTTATGTGAAAATGATGAATGGACATGAGTATTATTGATAATGAGGAAAGAATGATTCACCATTGGATCCCTTGATATACTTATCATATTAAAAGGCATGCGGTTAAAGGGATGACTGCTTGAAAACAGTGAAGTGTTTGTAAAGACTTTTTTTTGAAAATGGGTAAACCGCCTCGTTAAAAACCTTTTCTAATATCCAGCGTGGATATTAGATAGGAAAAAAGAGTGCGGAGCTTTATTGACATCTCATCAATAAAATGTACAAAAAAAGTACAGATGGCAAGCAAACAAAAAAAGTACAGATGATATACTTATCTTATTAATAATTTTTCAAGTGATCTATGATCTTCTTCATTTTTTTAGCTCCAAACGTATTAACAGACTTATTGCATTAATCGTCATAAACAACAGGTTTTTATGCACATACTTAGCACTATTTCACAGCCACTTGATGTTAGCTTCAAGTTTCTATTTATATAAATAAGGGGTTGTTAATCTTAGCGGTGTACATTCCCCAAAAAAAAAGCTATTTAAAGCATGCGGATATACAAAAATTAAATTGCATTGGTGGATTTAGGGATAGAAGCTGGAATGCAGAACCTTGAAGGAGAATTCAATAAGGAAGCAAAATACTATAGCAGCACCCAGAGTCTAAGGTAGTTGTATGAATTATCATTTTGAAGTGGGATTGGTTTTAAGTTCACATTTTCATTGTATTGTGTTTATAGTATAATTTTGTTGAGGCTAATTGATCTTTTTTTTCTTTCTATTTTTGCGTTTCCCAAATCACAAGTGAAACAAGATGTTGAGTCAACGTCCAGTTACCAGTTATTTATTTTGTTTCTTTCTTGATAACACTATTGTTAGAAAAGAACTATGTTTGTGAATCACTTATGCTAGGTAGTTAGTTATTCATTCCAATAGAACCTCCTACGTAATGATGTGGAGCAGTTGATGAACAGTATGTGAATGCAAATTCTATCTTGAGTTGTCATGTAGTTTTCTTTAGGCTCAATGGATGGCTTTCAGAAGTTCTTTGTGATGAACTTTCTAACGAAAAGTATGTTCAATTTTGATCTAGTGCTCAATGCTAGAATGTCAATATTGCATTTTTTTCTCAAAATTTCAATCTTCACTTTATTTTTAAGTTTCAAATACATTTTTACTTATTGACATTATATCTATTATCTCAACTTAGGTCCTTGTTTTGGATCGAAGTGAAGAATGATGCCGAAAGTATTGTTGTATTATGGTACTTCATAGTCTAGGCTATATCGCTTCTTAATGATTGTACATGTTAAATGTATGAATTATTGTACTAAAATGAATTTTTGAATCATTTTTTATGGATAATGGACACTATATTTTGTATTATTTTATTCAATTTGCCTTTGTCGTCGATTTGATTTTATTTTAAATAATTATAGTATTGCATGCATTAATTGTTATGAGAAGAGTTTTTGTGCATTGGTTACCGACATTTGAAGCAATAGAGTGATATTTTTCATCGACATTCAGAATAACCGATGCAAAATAATGTTCCCTATATTCCATCGGTTGGTAGTAACAAACGGTGCAAAAATATATTTTTTGCATCGGTTATTACCAGTAACCGATGAAACATAGTAACTAGTTTTAAGCCCAAAACCTTTCTTTCGCATCGGCTATTGCTAACAACCGATGAAAAATTACAATTGTTGCATTGGTTCTGAAACCAATGCAATTTATTTTACTTTGTTGCATCGACTGCATATGCATCGGTTGTTGAACCGATGCAACAGGGGGGGTAAACAACCAATGCAACTAACCTTTTTTGTAGTAGTGTAAAACCCCAAATCGTGCACTCACTTCATGAAGCCGCCGCCGCCAAATCAGGTTATTGGACCACCCCCCTTGATTTCGACCGAGCCTAGAGCTCACTTAGGCTAACCTTTTCTCTTCATAGGTCAAGTTGAAAAATGTTGACATTGTGGAGATCCGCGAGATTCTATTTGGAAAGATGATGATCGTTAATTTGGGTAGAGGTGGAAGTAATTTTGACTATAGAATTAGGGCTTATCCAGGATAAACGTTCAAGGGTATATATATAAAGAAGGGTTTATATTATTTTAATAATTTACGAAACTTAGGGATGAAGTATTATGTTAAAACAAGTGCATACGACCCCCAATTGAAAAAAAAATTGAAAACCTAACATAATAAAATATTCCAAACACGATGGAACAGGTTTCTTCGAATTTAAGATCGTCTGGTATGACTCCCTTTTTAATTCACAACATAGATCGATATGCATTTATATTGCATGATATGATCAAAATAGCTCCAGTTGACCCTAAACTAAAAATATTACAATAATTAACCATTACGAATTTTATAAAATTTGTTTTGTTGAAATTGGAGATCATTCAAAAATTGGTTATTCTTAAGTTCCATATTAAATCGATAAAACAATTAAATTAAAATCTAGGTGTTTATGGTTGTCACCGTCACATACGATATCGAATCGCCACCAATTCTTTTTCATACAATAATTTAACATTATGAATCCAATGAGACTGATTTCGTTGAAAATGGAGGTTGTTTGCAAAAAAGATTTTTTTTAAGGCTTAAATAAATTCAAAAAATTCCATTTAACAATAATAAATCATTATTATCGTATATATGGAAATATAACGTCATACATTCAAAGATAAACATACGTGGATATTTTAAACTTGATATGACAAACTAAAACGACATTCGGATTATTTAAAACCGACTTATTTACATAATAATGCTTTATAATATATAAAAAATTACATGCTGACTATTTGAAAATTTGATTTGGACATAATTCATAATCTACAAGAAGAAATCTTGATTTTTCACTTTTGTTAGAAAAATATAACCAAATAGATCTGAACGTTTCTTATCTCAAACAAATCCGACTTATATTGGATCATGTATATCCAATTGAAGTTCAAAAACGTTAAATTACGGACTACTGCGACGTTACAAGCTCATTTTAAATTTAATTATAAATTATAAGTTCAAACTTCGTTATAATTAATAACTTTAAATAATTTTCCATTTATAATTATAATACAACATTGAAAAAAATTAAATGTTCAGAATTAAACGGTTAAAAATCATGGTCGTTACATCTTGCTAGAGATGGTCCGAATCGGATGAGGAAGGATCCCTTGCCTCTTTTCATGATAGAAATCCAAATTTTCTATACGCGATCTTACGTTTTTAGTTGTATACCTACGACGACATAGTAGGATGGGGTATTATGTCGTCTAAGATTGATACATTTATATTAGAAATTGTTTTTGTACACTATGCACTCATAATAATATCATAAATATTTGGTTTTAAGCGTATCAAGCATGTTTGGCTATTATAAGGTAAAACTCTATCCTCCGGCTTGTGATTGCATTATGTGATGGGACTTGAGTCTTATAATAGTTTCGATTTTTTTGAAAGCATTGCGAGTTATGTTTAATGATATTCATGTGGAGGAAACCCGTTCCGTGTCATACGACATGGTCCCATGATTTACCCAGATTTTCTATTAACAGGATCCTGGTTTCCGGTTGGAGCTATACTCTGGAATGCTTTGTACCCGTTCCGTTCGGCATTGTATTTATATATTAGCATTTCTACTATTCTGTAATTTATTCTCTGATAATTGTACTTCCGTTGCATGTAATATTTTCAGCATTCTGCTTTCTCGTATTTTGTTGTAAACTTTTGTAATAGCAATGAAATGTTTTCTTGTTTTGTGCATCATGTTCTCATAATAATCCGTCTTCTTGTTCAGTTTAGGCCGGGTGGGTATTTGTGTCGTTACAGGTGGTATCAGAGCTTTGGTTTACAAAGCTCGAGAACAAGACACATTAGAACTAGACGAAAGAACTCGTCAGAGATAGTATTAATACTATCCTATTAAAGAATACTCATTAGAGATAGGATCAATAGTATCCAAGAATGATAAACTCATTAGAAATGGGGTTAGTAGTACCCTAGGATGAGATGAGAGTGATATGTTTAAAAGAAACGTATTTGTGATTATTATATATATATAATCTGATTTTGAAAGCATTCTTTGGGTATATCAAAAAGTTTATGTTTCCTTAATATATATGATTTAAAATTTATTGATCAATTTATTGTTTGTATGATTATTTGTATGATTGTTTGATTTCTTGTTCAATAATTTGAGATGTCTAATTAAGATAAGTAAACGGAATTTTCGGGATTTTGTACAATCGAAAAATTCTGACATAGCTTAGGTTAAGTTTATAAGGAAGTTATATTCGCGATTTTGGACAACGAATATACATAAACCATTAGATGTTTTACTTAAAAGAGTTAGTTTTAAACCTATGTTCTCATTTAAAATTATTTATTTCAAATTGTGAAGAGGTAATCCCGTACCCGTTAGACAGGACGTGACTCAGTTTATTCAGTCCTTATCTTCTTCTTTAGGCAATAGCTCATCCTTTAGTTTGGGTGACAGTTCTTTAGCTTCGCTGCATAGTATAGATTGTATTTACCGTCCCCATAGTGATAGCTCGTCCAACAGCTCGGATAACATCTCTTCTTTTCATAATACCCTGACAACATTGAGAGTATTCCTGACTATGGTAGTGACAGTGACTTCATTTTAAATGCTACCTCTGTCAATGTACCGTTTGTATTCTTGGATGCTGTTTTTGATTCTAGCTCTGAGGATATCTCCATGGACTCGGACCATCATAAGACTGAGGATTCTGTAGATTATGACGCTTGGATGCTTGAGTATGACGACGGGTTTATATTTGATAAGCATGGCCATGTAGTCATGGGAGAGCCAGTTCCCATACCTACTCAAGTACTTGAGGAGCAGTCACCTCCAGAGTTGCATATTGTTCCGGGTTATATTCCAGGGGCTGACCTAGACATAGTTTCTCATGATGTTGGCCCTACTTTTCCAGTCTTGCCACACCCCAAGTCAGACGCATTTATGTGGGAGGATATAATGTTAGTACCAGAGATGGATGCCACTATAGAGGATCAACCACCCCTACTTGTAGAGGACCAACCACCTCTAGCATTAGAGAATGTCCCTAATTATATTCCTGAGGCTGATTTGGATATAGTTTTCCATGGTGATGGTCTTGCTTTTTCTGTTTCTCCACATGCCGGGTTAGAAGCACTTATATGGCTTGATATGCATATTGGACAAGAGATAGACATGATGATAGCGAGTTTTTCTCAGCCAATAGCACCTGAGGAGCCACCTATCTGGGATCCAGCTCCAAAGATACAGGATCTTGTTGAGCCGCTTATAGCACCCGTAGTACCTGATATTATAGAGCCACAACTTGCTTTGGAGTGGCCTTAGCCCGAGGATTTATAGGTGCATGATACAGCATAGCCGCCAGTAGAGCCTGAGGTTGAGTAGGTAGTGGAGAAGGATGATAATGATGAGGTGGTCATTTATTGGTCAGACCACGACAGTGGTAATGAGAAGCCGGATGACTTCTGGGTCGAGTAAGAGGAAGATCCAGGCTGGGCTGATGAGCCTTTTGATATGGATGACAAGTTTGGGTAGCAGCCATAGGAGTTGACATTATCTGGACCTTCTGTGCATAGTTCTAGTGATGAGTAGTTGTGATAGTTGTTAGTTGTACATATGATGTATATGTGGTAGTCTTGTTTTGGTATGACATAGGCACAGGTTGTACATTTTGGAGATGATATATTTTGTGATGTAGGCCGCCAGAAGTACGTAGTTGTACTCGGGTGGGCATAAATATGGATAGTCAGATGCATATACATGGTTTATACCTTAAGTGGCACTATACACTAGGGTATACGCTGTGTTTATGATGATAGTTGATCTTTTGGTTATGGCTTGATGGTATAAGACATATGTTTTAAAATATGTGATTTGACTAAATAATCCTATGAGTATATATTGTGGACTGAATAACCGTATAAGCATGTAAGTGTTTGATGCTTATATATTATGGACTAAATAACAATATGAGCATATATTATGGATTGAATAGCCGTATAAGCATGTAAGTGTTTGATTCTTATATATTATGGACTAAAAAAGAATATGAGCATATAAAGCATGTAAGTGTTCGATGCTTATATATTGTGGATTAAATAATCGTATCACATATATTGTGGACAGAATAACCGTATAAGCATGTAAGTGTTTGATGCTTATATATTGTGAACTAATTAACCATATGAGCATATATTGTGGACCGAATAATCGAATAATCATGTAAGTGTTTGATGCTTATATATTGTGGACTAAGTAACCATATGAGCATATATTGTAGACTGGAAAACTGTATAAGCCTATAAGTGTTTAATGCTTATATATTGTGGACTAAATAACCGTTTGAGCATATATTGTGGACTGAATAACCATATGAGCACGTAAGTGTTTGATTCTTATATATTGTGGACTGAATAAGCATGTAACTGTTTGCTGCTTATATATTATGGAATGAATAACCATATATGCTTGTAAGTGTTTGATGCTTATATATCATGGACTGAATAACTGTATAAGCATGTAAATGTTTGATGCTCATATATTATAGACTGAATAACCATATAAGCATGTAAGTGTTTGATGCTTATATGCTGTGAACTATGATATGGTATGTGCAATTAATAGGAATAAAATTACATGCCGGTATAAAGGAGGTCATGTCGATTTTTTTTGAAAATGTAAGGCATAGCCAAACTTCGAAAATTGGAAAGTTCTTAGAAACTAATATGTTAAAGAACTTGAGTTGGAATGAAGGCTGAGTTAGTTAAGTAAACGACCTTCGATTCTGCCTTCCTTTTCGGGGACAAAATATTTAAGTAATGGAGACTGTAACAACCCGTAATTTGGGTCAATTTAAAATTTAAAATTTTATTTATTTTAATGAATTTTAAAATAGAAAATGTTGATTTTGACTCGATAAATTTTGAGAATAATTTTAAAATTTTTGTTTAAATGTTTATTTAACTTAAAACAGGGCCAGTAAAAATTTTAAATCAATTTAAAAGCTCAGATTTTGAAAATTGATATTTCACTTATAAAAGGACCACTTTGGAGATAGTCTCAGAATCTGCCGAAACCACATTTATTGGATCTGGAATGTCAAAACATGTCAGAATTTAAAATTTCAAGTTAAATGGAATTCGTATGTGAGAGAACGATATATAAATGTATGTTGAAAATTCTGTCAAAATTCGATTTAAGCTAGAAATAAGGCAAATTTTCAAATGGACTTGGAATTCGACGAAACCTAATACGTTGGAAGCATAATTTGATAACGTAGCGAGATTTCAAATTTCGTAATTTTTGGAGTTAGTGTGTGGTCGCAGGACTAGAACGAAGTTTGCAATGTATAATTAATACATGCATTAAAACACATCGCTTCACACTATTTGTCAAACTAATAAAATTAGATAACTCATCACTTCCCTCCTCCACATGTCCATTTCTTATTAATTGGGTCACTTCAGGCATCATTAGAACTTAAGCTTGATTTAATTAGTTTCTAATTACATTTCATTTATTAAAATACAAACCTAAAGCTTTAAATCACCTTTCATGGCCTCCTCCTTCCTTTAGCACCCAACCACTAACCATCTCCAAGCCTGCCACCGCCGTGACCTGCACCCGTCGATGCCCAACCCTCTCCTCCACCTCTAGCCGACATGCGTCCCCCCTCTTCTCCCCTTAAAACCCCTTAAACCCTCTTATATTTGGAAAGACGCCACCTTCAAGCTTTAAACCCAAGCCTACCACCTCCTAGCTCCTATAAGTGGGCACTACCAACCATGCAAGCACCACCAGCCGCTGCCATGTCATCCCCCTTCGCTTGACAGTAAGGCCATGGGCCCCATTCACGTCCACAAGCCCAAATACCCTTAAAAATCAAAGCTTTCTTGCTTTAAACTCAAGTACAAGTGTGTTCGAGGTTTCTTTGACAAGCTAGGTTGAAAAGGCGATATTTTTAGCTCGTAGGAGTTCAACGTTGAAGTATCTTTCTATCATAGGGTTGGGGCGAGAGCTTCTCACTCAAAATATTTTTTGTATTCAGTTTAATTATGATTGAACAGTTAAATAGTTAATTGTTTAGCGATTGAAGTTAATATGAATTTGAAGTTAGAAATTGGTTAATCATGCAACTAATACAATGTTGAAATATATGACAAATAGTTAATTAAATAGCTGCGGGAAATTTGGTTTTAATTTTATTAGATATCACAAATTGTTATATGGTATATGGTAGCTCACATCACAAATTATTTGTGAACCCGATGGATGAATGGATGATTTATTGCATTATCATTTGTATGTGATCTTGAATTGATTAACATGTTAAAACAATGTTCAAATATTTGTGGTAGTTGATTTTGGATTAAACATCCATTTATAACTCAAACAATGAATTTATACTCACTTGTTTAAGTGAAATTAGATAGATTGAAAAACAACTTGAAATGAATTGGTTATGATTAAATTCATGAATCTGTGGCTGATTTGAGTTGATTATTTGTTGGATGGAAATCCTACACGGGTATTGGGATGATATTTGACATACACGTATCACAAGTATGTAGCTCAATTGGTTGATTGACTGACCGATATAAGCATTAAATATTTTATTTAAGGATTATATGGGTGTAAGTGCACATTGGATATTAATTGGATATTTGATAGTTGTTTACAACTATTGTTGGATGTATAAACTTAATATAAGTAAAATTGTATGGTGTTTGGTTGATAGTTATTACAATCCAAAATAAATACGAATATTTTAATAATATAATATTTAGTGAAAAATCAAAGATTGATTTAGACGTCCGATTTTGGATGGACAGGTTGATTTCAAAATATCAATGAATATTCGTAACTATAACAAAAGGTTTTGAAATAAATTTAATATACATTTGAGATATCAAAGTTTTTGATTTAAAATGAATAGTAACTTTCCAAAGTGAAGTTCCGCTACTTTATGTAGCAAAAGTTTTAAAAGAAGTTTTCTTTTGAAAGTTTTTCATTTATTTTTGTAATGACTATAAGGAAAATTTGAGTGTAAAATAAAGACCAATATTATAATAATGATTAAAATAATAAAAAAATTTATGTAACAGTGAAATATGTGATATTGAAGAGAAATGACTGAAAAGAGTTTTCAAAGATGATTATATATATTTTATATAATTTATATATGAGGTTCAGGAAATATTTTGATTTATTTTTTATTTATAAATTGATTCGGGCATGAATAGAACGCGTCGCGCAGCGACAATTCGTGAGCATCAACCCGTAACTTTGAATTAACGTAACGGGAGATCCGACCGTCGGATTCTCCTGAAACCAAAACCATTGGGTTCACATCGAAAAGATCTTTGAAATGGTAATAAGAGCTTCAAAATCCAACAGTAAGATTTTAATTTAAGTCCGAAACAGTTTTGGAAAAGGTAGCTATGGATGCAGTTTAGTGGACGATATTAGAAACCGACTGTAAGGTCCTTAATAAAATTATTAAAAATATGATTAAATTATGTTAAATCATAATAAATGATTTAGAAAGATTTATGAATGAAATACTCCAAGTTTGGAAAAGATAAAGGATATTTGATTTGAATGAACTAGTTAACAATTAGAATGAAGAACCAAAAGGAATATGCGATGATTCCTAAGAGTACAATCTAGCAGCACCCATGGGATATAATTGGAAATTATTCCATTGGGCGAGGGGTGGGAAGAACTGAAAGGAACATCAGATATTCGACTAAGGTCGATGGTGTTTTCTAAGAAAATTGGATCTAATGACTTTAATTTAATTAGAATTGGATTGGTAAATGGTTTTTAATAAAACCAGAGCTTTCCAACATATAAATTGGAACGGATTTGAAGGGAAATTATCTTCGGATATTTTCGATATTGCATTCGGTAATTATACGTATATTAGTGAGAAATGTTGAAGATTTAGATATCGTTATTTCAATACGATATCTGTTGGTTTCAAAATTTGGTATTGAATGTAAGTCGACATGATTTCCATTTAAAACCTTATATTTATTATCAAATTGGATTTTGGGTTGCTGTGAATTGTGGCTTCAATAACACTATTCTTAAACCCTGTTGAAATGTAAGTCCTGGAATATATCTTTTAATTAAGGTTTAATTGAATTTTCCAATTTAATAAACTAAATTGGAATTAAATGGAAGTTGACTTTGAGTTTATTGTGAATGATGTTTGAATTGACATTTGTTCTATAACCCAGTTAAGGACTGGAATAATTTCTTAAGGTTGGGATTCGAGGATAACGATATAAATATTATTTTGCGTATAAGATTCAATTATCCCAGTAAGGTTTATAAACCTTAAAGCATGAAAAGATATTATAAAATCTTTTGAAATGATTTCCTAAGGAAGAATTAAACAAGAGTTTAAATGAGATACTCTTTGATAAAATTAATGGGAATCATTCTCTATATAATGAATATTTGAATAAAAGAATATTCCGGATTGGAATGAAATCGTTGATATGTTTGTATATCGCTTGATTTTAAAGATCAGTGAATTATTTAGAAAGACCATATTTAACCCATTCTTAATAACTATTGAGACAATTGAAATTCAAAGACTGAAGACGGTGGTTGAAGACCAGAGATCTTTACATTGTTTGGGTTATTGCTGATGTCTTGGTTGGGCCGTACACCCAAGACAAGATAATAAGTGGTGTCGTCCATACATACTTGGAAATCGACTGGATATGCGAGGACTTTCTCCTGTATCAGACATATTGGATGAGGAATAAGGTGCCTCCAGTTTTGTTCAGACTCAAAACGGACTTGCAAATGGATTATGTGTCTAACGTTGTATTTTATGCTTTATCAATTCAAATATATATCTGTTTGATGGCGGAGAACTTATTCTCTTAGCTTAACACCCTTATCTGAAACACACGAGCTTAGAGGATATATATTGAGGGACATCAGTTGCATGATATGAAATGACGACGTGGCATGCTGAGACGCATAGATCAAAGCTTTTGTGGAAAAGCATAGTTTTGTGGATGATGATCAAAGCATAGCTTTGTGTATGGCGTTAATTTGCAAGCTTCGTACCTCGGTATGAGTCTAAAATGGGATGAGAGACCGTAGGGAGGACATGCGTTTCTTTCAAGCTAGAAGTGGTGTCTTGGTATGGTGCTCAGACATGTTACTTATGTGGATGTTGGAAGTGAGAGCCCTCGAGTATGGCCGCACAAGGCGAAGATGGTCGACTTACTGACCAAGAGGTCGGATAGCACAAGGATACATATGATTCAGGCATTAATAATCAGCGAAGTAAGGCTGACTGGCCCTACCGATCCAGAAAGGCTCACTAGAGTCTAAGTCATGGGAATCTTTCTAGAGATGGTCCGAATTGGATGAGGAAGGATCCCTTGCCTCGGCTTATGATGGAAATCCAAATTTCCAATACACGATCTTACATTTTTAGTTGTATACCTACGGCGACATAGTAGGATGGGGTATTATGCCGTTTAAGATTGATACATTTATATTCGAAATTGTTTTCTGCACTATGCACTCATAATAATATCAAAAATATTTGATTTAAAGCGTATCAAGCATATTTGGCTATTATAAGTTAAAACTCTATCCTCCGGCTTGCGTTTTCCTTGCGTGATGAGGCCTAAGTCTTATAATAGCTTCATTTTTTAAAAAACATTGCCAGTTTTGTTTTATGATATTCATGTGGAAGAAACCTATTAGACCAAAAAATGGCACTAACAACTAATTGACTAGATTTCGTAGAGAATAATGAAGAATTATAATCTAAAAACAAAAAAAAGCAATGAACACACAAGATTTATAGTGGTTCGTCATTAACGAGTGTACGTCCACTTTGTAGTTCTTTGATTCGATAGAGAGTTACAAATACAATGTTGGTAACCACTCAATCCCTCGAATACAATCAATTCTCTCTTGATATTTGTGAAATTTTACTCAGCAATCAAGAGTACAATACTGATTAAATAGAGAAACAATGACAATGGTGGTGCTTAAATGTGTAGAGTGCCAAAAGACCCCCTTAAAATGCCTTAAACTCTTGTATTTATAGATGGCTCCTGAGCGCGGGTTGGATGCCATATGGAAGGCCATGAGGAGATCTCGGGATCAAGTGGGGAGTGCTTCAGCGTTTGCCAATTTGAATTTGTAGGCTTAGGAATCAGTCACGGCTTGATGTGATGTGCGGTTGCTTTGTGCTGGACCACGACATCAGGTTCTTATGTGCGGATCGGATTGGGTTCATTCGACCCACGACCATCTATTCCTTATTTGATCCGCTTCTTCTCTAGTCTTCATTTGAACCACTAGTGCTTGATCCTATCCGACCCGTGGCTCCCTTTTTCTGTTCAACCCGGTCATTCACCATTCATTCGAACTAAAGTCCTACGTTGTCTATTAGATATGACCCCCCTTTATTCTGTTCGACCCGATGCTCAAACATTGAATGGACTTGTCCCTTGGCCTTTTGTCCATGCGATTGTGGTATTTGGACTTTGTGTGGCCTAGTCAAAAAGTAGACCAACATTTTGCCCCCTAAAAGTATGTCTTATCGGGGATAAGGCGTGCTTTGAAACTATTGATCTGTCTGTTTCCCAATCGAAGATGACCAACAGTCGTGTCCATTTGTAAAGTCATAATGTTTTGTGAAGTCATGTCTTCTGACCTCTGTGCTTTGCATATAAATAGAAGAGTATGTTCATGAATGTCCTCATCCTGTATGTAGTCATTCATGATCTCTTGACTGGAGCTCAGACAGGTTTTACAGGTGACCCTTTTAAACTTTGTCAAATCAGTGTGTGCTTGTGTCATTCTGCTCTGCAAATTCATCTTCGAGGGTAAATAACTAGTATTAATCATGAGTGGGCATACTTGCTTTATCGCCAGGTCAGGTCGAATATATTCGACTCATTTCAGCTTTCGACCAGCAAGACCCTGGACTACTTTCTTCTACCAACTCGACAGGTCGGACTGGGCCGTCATCTTGATGGAATATGAACGACCATGTCGTATAGTATGTAGCCCAGTGCATCCTTTTTACTTTATTTTATTCTTAGTCAAACTACTCAAAATCAAAAGAAAAAACTCTGACTCCTGAATTCTACAAATCACCTCCAATCTTCAATCTTGATTCATAGGTGGGTTCAAGATCTTGTTTCTTTCAATCTTAATTATATCATGCTCGAGTTTTTTGTTGACCCTCATCACCAATCGTTAAGACATTGATGCCGAAATTCTCCATGCCGCTGTCGTCGCTGGCAATGTCAAAATCGCCTTCAGGCGACTGTCATAGGCTTCGATTCCTTGGTATTGAGTATTTTGATGCATGAATTTCGGTTTTCACTCCAAAGAAAAAGGGGTCATCGATGGAAATGGAGAAGAGGGAGTAAAGGCCTGGGCGGTGCTGATGTCAGTGGTTCGAAGGCGTAATTGGAGTTATAAATGGATAACTACAAAGGGCAGAGTCTTGTGGGGAAGGACGGACCAGGTCGAGTTTCTTCAAACAGATCTCCATTCGACCCGAGTCCTTCCCTGACCCGGGGAGTGTATAATTAATATAACCCCTATGTGCTTCGGCACACCATCGATCTAGGCATATACAATGATTTTGACAACTCTGATCCACTATAATGTATATATATGACTAGGCTAAAGATAATCACAATTCACGAACTCGCGAATAGTTAAGATGGAGCCATTCTGGAATTGACAAACATAAGACCATTCGATAACTCAACGCTTATTGATTAACTGCTTTCTTTTTCAGATTTCCTTATAATTTCATATCATCACTACACACACTGCCACACGCTAGTACACACACATGGAGGCATGGGAAACTATACTTTAATTCTTGATCTTTCTTCGATAGTACAACAAACATGTCAGGAAGATATCAAACAAGATACTCCGAGCCAGATATGAGTAAAGCTCCAGAATCATCTAATAATACCAATCCTGATGTTCTTTCATCAATTCATATCCAGATTGGGACAGTAAAGGCTCTGACTTCAAAGTCGGGCTCCATGAGGATGCAGAATCGTCGGGTGGAGAACTCTTAATGGACGAAGAAGAGAAAGGATGGGTAGGAGATAATTGAGCTCCAGATGAATCTGCGAGCGCAGTAGTTCTAAACACACCTGGTGATTCTGATGAAGCCAGACTCAGACGAATATGTATAAGGCATGGTATTTCTTGGGAAGAATTTAGAGTTGTAACCAGCACAGATAGACCCCACAATCCTGGGGGGTATACATGGCCATCGGTCGACTGATGTGCATAACGAGAGCTATTCCTCTGTTTCCACCATTCGTCGTCGATTTTCTAAAACGAATGTAGATTGGCCCCTTGCAACTCTATATTACTGCGTATACTTACCTGTACACATTATACATAGCATACACAGAAATATTAGGCGTGGAGCTCACTTTCGAGGGTGTAAAGTACTTTTATCATTTCAAGCACCGTTCAAAGGAAACTGCTTCCTTTGTGTACTTCGAATCCATGTTGAAGAAAAAGATTCTCAATTAAGGATACAACAATACAGGGGACGTGAAGCTTGAGTGGTTTTACATCAAATACCAGGCTGAATGCGCTAGGAGATAGCTCCAGTCAAGTAAGCTTCAAATTCGAGCATTCCAGTTTCAACCATATTAGCGAATGCTCTGACTCTTATCTCCTATATGTAGTTACAAATCCAAGAAAGGAGCAGGGTCAAATATACTTGGACCATTTGAACCGTCTACTGAATGGCAATCCAGATTTCCTGAAGGTCAGAAAGTGCTTGGTGGAGGAGTATTTTCATCGTTACCATCTACTTGATATGAGTCGAAGTATAGGTTACGGAGGCCGTGTTTACACATGTGTGCCCCCAACTCCAGCTACTTCCGCATTCGTAGAAACTGTTAGTGTTCCCCTAGTCGCAGATGCCATCGAGGTGGGGGGAGTTCAAAGAGTATGGATCCCGTGGGTTCCAATCAAGAACTGCGGCCGGGAGAGAAAGCGACAACTCCTGAGCGAGAGCCCATTATCCTTCCGAGGAGTGCTTCTGTAATGAACATCCAGGACGAAGAGCTTCTAGAGAGACCGATTGAGGAAGTGACTCGGGACACTTCTTCGAAAGGTGCTTCTGCTCTCGATAGATAACCTTCTCCCATAACACCATCTCCCACCAAATCCCATGCTCATAGCTCTCATCAAGAAGAATCTATATTCGAAGGAATGGATGACCTCCCGTTACCTGATGATATATACACTTCTGGAGATATTGGTTCTGGCTCTTTATTTCCTACTTCTAAAGTGGAAGTCGCTCTTATGAAAACCAGGAAGATGACACCGACAAGCCTAACTACAGGCTCTGGTACGTCGGGGGGATCACTTAGGAGACACACCACACTAACACTGTGCGTCAAAGCTTATGTGTGCTACGTTACTTCTTGGCTTTAATATTGGTTTATACTAACTTGTAGGGAAAATGAATCATCGCAGATACAACCTTAGGGATGTTCGTGCGAGCATACCCAGATATGGTTCTTATACCGAGCACGATCAAAGGGATAGCCGTAAAAGAGACAACAGGCGGCGTTACGAATCACATTACCCCCACTCTTCGTGTTCTCATTCTACTTCTAAGTCAGACACCAACAAGAACAAGATTTATCATAGCCGTCATGAAGGAGATAAACAAACTCCCAAAGTTCCAGATCTCCCAAAGGATTCACATTCCCAAGACAAGTCAACAAAGAAGCACTTCAATCTTAAGGATAGAACCAAAGATCTGGACAAGGAGAAAAGTAAAAGGAGTGAGGCGATTATGCCCGCCAAATGCCGGAACATCGACATTACCATGACATGTCCCGTGATACTTGATTCTGAGACTGAGGCAAGGTTAAATATTTTTTAAGGAAACATTTCCCAAACTATCACTTCAGGAACATGCACTTGGTTTCAAACCTTAAGCTGGTACCTTCTGATTGGGCGGTGGACATCAAAGCTCAGATAGACTTTTTGGATAGTCAGTATCAAGAGACATGCAAATTCTCCCGAAAGCTTTCAAAAATCATAAAAGATATGTTGGTGGACGTGGATAATTTAAAACAAATGGCTGAGTATGACATATCTTCTAAGGAGTCATAGAAAAAGAACTTGAAGAAACTAAGGCCAAACTTGCCTTAATGCAACGCGATGTTGAAAAATATAAGAAGTAGCATGAAGAACTATGAAAGCGCTATTATAATGATCTCGATTCCCACAGCCAAGAGTGAACAACTCTTAAGAAACAAGTCGAGGATGTCACTTCTGAGAGCACCGTACTTTGACTGTTCTGCACTCGTCTCGGACAGGAGAAAACTGAGTTGGAAAAGGAAAATGCTAGTCTGAGAGCTAGGTTGGCAGAGGCCGAAGAAAGGACAGTCTTAGCTGAGGGGAATGTCGACTTTGCTCTTAAGTCTACTTCTGCATCCAAGGCAGAACTCGCCAAGGCTCAAAAGGATTTAGATGATTACAGGGAGCTTATGATATCTTTCTTCGCTTAGGTACTTCAGACCCGTGATATATCATGGATCCAAGACTATCCGACAACTCTGGTCGACGTATGGGATCAAATTATTGATGATGAGAAGAGGCGGTTAAAGGTTGACACCATCAATGAGGAGAAGCTGAAGAAAACATATTTAAGAGGAGAAAAGCTAGATCGCTTAATTGAGGGGAGGAGATTAATTCAGGAAGCAGTGGAGGCTGCTGGACGTGAAGCCAAGGGAAAGAAAACCATTGAAGGTAGCTCCAGCTCCTCTTCTGCCATGCCCAGAACTATAGAGACCGAGGGATATGATCCCGAACGTCCAGAGATTCCCAAGGCTGCTCTCATATCTCCCATTATTGAATTAGTTACTCCTACCGCTCCCGGGGACAAGTCAACTGAATGTATCTCCACCTTTTCCCTACAGTTTTTCAAGGCTACTATAATGCATCGTCGTATTGTGGAGCAAACAATTGAAAGACGTATGTTTTCCCTAGAGCTAATAATTGTTACTTCCTCTTCTTTAAGTACAAAGCCTACTGATGAGGCTGAGGAGAAGCAAGAAGAAGTCGCTAAAAAGGCCATAGTTCTCTCTAGTGTTGAAGCTCCTAAAGATATAGACATGATTGATGCATTAAAGGATGAAGAAGATGTCTCAATCACCATAGCTTCTGGTCTGACCCTTGCACAAACGAAAGCTAGGACTAAGCAACTCCTGAAGGCCAAGGCTGAAAAAATAGAAGAACCCATCTCAGTCGATCCTATTCAAATGGTTGCTCCTCCCGGAACCAAAGTAATCATCAAGATTCCATCTCGATCATTTACTGGAGAGTTGACTTCCAAGTCTTCCGTTGATCCGAAGGAACCTCACTTTGACAAGAAGAAGAAAAAGAGTATTTCTTACCGATGTTGAAAAGGAGGAGAAGCGGAAGCTCAAGGATGCCAAAAAAGCCAAGCATTCTCCCAAGTCCTAGCGAAGCATTGCTTTGATTTCTCTTTTGTTTTCCATTGGCCTGCTGTTGTTGTTGTGAGTGCAGCCCTCTCGTTTTTGACTAGTCATCTTATGTAAATTGGCATTCAATAAATAAAGTAGTATTCCTACAATATCATATGCTTGCAAGTTTATTATCCATTTCAATCAAATGTACTTGTAATTGAAACATTGCTATGCCAAGTAATAAATGATAAATCACATCACATGTCAAACCATGATTTCCATCCAACTTCCCTACAAATCAAAGTTTCTTCAATCACAATTTATTATTATACTAAGTAGTAAAACAACATATCATATTGCAACTATCAAAAGGGTGAGTTATGTGTATGCCCCCAATCAAACTCCAATCAATCTTGACTAAACTACCTAGCCAGGGCTTGTTCCGGATTGGTTAGATACAACAATTTACTTCCCCCAATCCTTCTTTGGGGACTGTGGGATCAGCTTTCAATCTTGCCTCCAGTCTTTTAGCGGGGTAGGAACCCATTTCCTTTAGCACTTGGTCTCAGTGCCTTTATACTCTCATGTCATATGCCCAGGTTAAGAGTGCGGTTAAGGCGTTCTCTAATAATGGTGCACCAATCACGCCTGTTTTATACTTACTCTCTAGTTGGGAGAGTTTGAGTTGGTTAGGAGAACGGTCGTGTCATTCTCCCCGGCTTTCCTTCTGCACTGTATTTCCAAGAGTGGGATTTTGTCGGCTCGAGTGTCATTCTCGAACTCGATTTCGATTCGTACTCCACCCTTCACCCTGGAAGATGGAGCTTGTCGGGTAGGTAGTCATGTCATGCTTGCCTAGGCATTACCCCTTATTCCCAATTCAAGGACATAGGTAGCCATTCGTAACAATCAAGTCTTTCTCATCCTGTCGAATCGTGGGATTGAGTTGGTGTGGTGTTTGGGTGTCGTATCCTCACTTCGGTTCACAAAGTGAAAACCACCGCGTAAGGTGTTGATATCCACTCGATGCTAGCCAATCGAACTTCGATTAGCTATGGATTTAAGTTTTCTTGTCCAAGTGGGAATGATAGAGCATCGTAAAGGGGTGAATCATCCCTTTTACGTAGGTCCGACTCCAACCAATTACATCACAACAAAAAATCACAAATCGAAACGGTCACAGAGCACGGAATGAATGTCAAACATATTATAGGGCATAAAGAAAAATAAATGCAGGAAAGGTAAATGACACATAATATTTTTATAGTGGCTCAACCAAATCATAGTCTACGTCCACTTTAAAATCTTTCCTTTATATCAACCAGACTGTTTCAGGCAAGTCGTGCCTTTTTACATAGTTTGAAAAACAAAAGAATCAATACAGTCTCAAGTCAGGTAGTGTCGCAAATGCTGGGCATTCCATGCTCTGGGGATATTATCCCCATCAATGGTCGCTAGCTTGAAAGATCCTTTATCAAGCTTCTGCTAGAAGACATAGGGTCCTTCCCACTTCGGAACCATAAAGACGGGGGATGCAAAGACACGCTCTAATACCGGGTCGTTAGGCTCATAGGTTCTGGGTTGAACTTTCCTGTTGTGATATAGAGAAACCTGGTGTATGTGCCTCGAGGCACGCAAGTCCGCTTCATCTCTCTTCTCTTCGATCATGTATATGGACTCAAGGAGAAGCGCTTTATTTGTCAATGGATCATATTAAGTTGTTCTATGAGAGAGTACCTCCACCTACACTGGGATAACCGCATCTGATCCAAATGACAATGAGAAGGGAGTGTTATCATTCGTCGACTGTAGGTCGTTCTGTAGGCCCATAGGGCTAAGGCTAATTCATCGATCCATATAGCTTTTACCCGTTCCAAACGCTTCTTTATAGTGGTTCGAAGTTAACGAGGCTACGTCCACTTTGACAAGATTTCGTAGAGAGTAATGAAGAATTATAATTTAAAAACTAAAAAAAGCAATGAACACACGGGATTTATAGTGTTCAGCGTTAACGAGCCTACGTCCACTTTGTAGTTCTTTGATTCGATAGAGAGTTACAAATACAATGTTGATAACCACTCAATCTCTCGAATACAACCAATTCTCTCTCGATATTTGTGAAATTATGCTCAACAATCAAGATTGTAATACTGATTAAATAGAGAAAGAAATGACAATGGTAGTGCTTATGTGTGTAGAACATCAAAAGATCCCCTTAAAATTCCCCAAAATCGTGTATTTATAGATGGTTTCTGAGTGCGGGTTGGATGCTATGTGGCAGGCCAAGAGAAGATCTCAGGATCGGATGAGGAGTGCTTCACGTGTTTGTCGATCCGAATTTGTAGGCATAGGAATCGGTCATAGCTTGACGTGGTGTGCGGTTATAGATCCAGGCGGATCGCACGTGAGTTGCTTGAGCCGAACCACGACATACAGTTCTTATGTGCGAATAAGATTTAGTTCATTTGACCCCCACCATCTATTCCTTATTCAATTCGCTACTTCTCTAGTCTTCATTCGAACCACTAGTGCTTTATCCCATTCTGTGTCATACAACGTGGTCCTATGATTTACCCAAATTTCCTATTCATAGGATCCTGGTTTAAGGCTGGATTTATACTTTGGAATGCTCTGTATCCTTGTATTTCATTCAGTTGTGTTAGCTGATGTTTTTCCCTTGGGCATCGTATTTATATATTTACATTTTCGCTATTATGTAATTTATTATCTGATAATTGTATTTCCGTTGTGTATATTATTTCCGCACTCTATTATTCTTGTACTCTGGTGTAAATTGTTGTAATAGCAATGAAAAGTTTTTTTGTTCTGTGTTCTGATGCGTCGTGTTCTCATAATAATCTGTCTTCTTGTTCGGTTTAGGCCGCGCTGGAATTTGGGTCGTGACAAACACACTTAGCATCGATACCAATACCAAAGAAGGAACAAAGACAACACTTGAAAGCCACTAAAGTAGGGCAGAGCCTGGAACTTGCTATCGGAACAAAAGCTTTCTGTCAAAATCAAAAGCATCTAAAGGAGCTATCCATATCAATTTGCTTGGTATTGATACATTGCATGGAGGTGGCACCAACTTCACATGTAAGACGGAACCGATAACAAAACCCAAAGTTGAAAGAAGATCGAAACCTATGAACTGGCACCAAGAGACACTGATACAGACCGACATCGGCACTGTATCGCATTACCGAAGCCGAAAGTGCTCTAAACAGGGCTTGTGCTAACCGCAACCGAATGGGGACCAATATGTTTATAAATAAGACCATAGGGGTCTCATTTTAGGGGACTTTTCTCATTCACAAATCTTGTAATCATTTCCTTAGAGAGTAAACTCTAATTTGTAAATCGATTTGGGGAATTTAGTTAGAAACTTCTATATACTCATACAAATGATCAATAAAAAGAGAATCAACACTTGTGTACACACACTAGGCACTATGATCGACGAAATAAGACATAAGACACTTGCATATGCATATGGATGTATGTACATTTTATTTACTTTTATGGTTGTAATATATGGATGTCGTCATATGGTTATTGCATATGAATGATGTTTGATGCGCGCATATAGAATTAACTGTTACCATTAGGATTTTACAGACATTTGGAAGCATGACACCGACATATAAAAAAAGGAGGTCGACTGAATTAGTAGATTGCCTAATCTTTTCCATTAGTTAGGGTCGTATACATAATACACTTGCATAAATACATTGCATTAGATAAATTAAAGACAATGGTTGTCAATGGATGACCAATGATTAGATGGATGAAGAAGACATTTATATTATTGTTCCATCTTGGAGATTTTAGGGACGAAATCCTTTAAGGATGGGAGAATGGAACAACCCAAGTTTTATCAAAAATAGTAATTAATTAATTATCAATTAAAGAATAAGATGAGAAACAAGTGGGAATTGGGTAACAGGTGTTGCGCCATTAGGTCCATCGTGATTTTTTGGTTCGGATAAACTATTGGTTTGTATTAAACAGACTTAAAACAAACAACTTATGACAAGTTAAAGTTTGGATTTTAAACTAGAAATTTAAAATAAATCTAGGTGATAAATATTGCACTATCAACGTGCAACTGGGACAACCCAGTCCCCGATGGGTCGACCCTATGGTCGACCCAGGACCCATATGGGTTGACCTAGTAAACGTTGCCACGCACGATTTTGTGCTTAGCACAAGATGATTTCTCTAGCCAACTCTAGAATCTTCTTGCTGACGTGGATTCAAGGACTCTGATTAAAAACCTAATCATCCTAAGGCTAAAATCCCCTCCCACACCTATAAATTGACATGTACTCCTCCCCCTTCCTACACACTTCTCGTTCTTTATTTTCTCAACCTCCACTTTACTTCTTCTCTAAATAAAATATATTATTGGGCACAATATTTGGAGTATTGTCTATTTGTAGATTTGGATGATTGATCTACCGGGGCCTTTTTGGTTTTACAATCTTTAGGTGAGCTTTTCGTAGTTTTTAGTTTTCTTTTGAGATTGGAATCAAATCTATAACATTGTAACTAGTATAGTTTTGGATCTGGATTACTCTCTATTCTTGATTCAGATTATACAGTTGTTCTATTTCTTTTCTGAATTCCTCTGTCCACTTCTGTAAATCATATTCGGAATTTTTGTGATTTATTATTCCGAAACTTTTTTCTCCTTTCTCCTTTTTTTCTTCTTAGATTTTTGTAGTTGCGTTAAACATATGCCTAAAAAGAGCATATGAAAACGTTGAAAAACAGGCATGAACCTGTAAGCCTTAATATTTGCATTGGATTATTTTCCCTTTACTTTGTTTTTCGTTTGGGTTGGGAAATTAATACATGAAATTGGAATAATCAAAATCAGGGCTAAAATATGAATATGTTTAAAAACTTCAAATTGAAAGGAACAATTGGAATAAAAGAAATTGAACTGAATAGATGTAGGATTGACAGAAATAGATGGTAATTGTGAAAAATTACATAATAGTGAAAAATTGGAACGTTGTGAACATGTTAACCCAATATTTTTTGTAGTCGAGTTTTAGCTCTATACTCCTTATTGTCGGGATTTGATATAAACATGTTAATTTATAGTATGAATCTAGTACTCATTGTTGTTGAGTTTTAGTCTAGTACTCCTTATTGTCAGGACATAATCGCAAGTATTTGCAATCGATCGCTTTATTCATTCTTGTTTTTCCACTTTGAATTATGAGTTGCTATGCCTGCGACTTAATCGCCAACACAAACACTCTTCGGATATATTCCATGTGAATTTTGTTGAAATATGCATAAAATTTTATGATTTCACAGTGCAAAAAAGTTTCATTTTAATTAGGGCTGGCAAGGGTACCTGAAAAATCCGATATCCGTCTGCATCCGTATCTGAAAAGCGGATAATTATCCGATATCCGAAAAAACGGATGCGGATACAGATACATAGATATCCGCATCCAAAATTATCCGTACGAATATTTTTAACATTATGCTCAAAATTATGTATATTTTAGTATAATGAATCAGATTTATTTATTGTTTTACTAAGTCGAATGTTTATATCATATGCACTAAATGCATATTAGTTACTTAAATCTATTTAATTTCATCATATATGCTTATTTTCAACACTTTAATGATAAAAGAAATTGAATAACAATTATATTAAACTATAAATTTTCATTTATATTTCATGATTTATCAATCGTTGGCGGATAGGATAATTATCCGATATCCGTCCGTAACCGCGGATACGGATATCTGATATCCGAAAATGATTTCGGATACGGATACGGATATAGCACTATCCGTATCCGAAAATATCCGTTGACAACCCTAATTTTAATCTTTATATGGAAAAACATTTTAAATATACAAGCCATAAGCTGTGGTGATATCATGTTTAATAGATATGATATGTTAAAAATAACGAAATCAGTGATGCATTCTTATTTCCTAATATACAAGTTTTAGGTAGTGTATAACATACTGCATGGTAAGTGGATTGAACCCTGCAAGAGCAGAATAGAACTCATGACTTCTTGCACCATGTACAAGAGTCTTAATCAGTTTGGACAAAGTGTTCGTCATTGTTTATTTTATATCATTTCTTCTAAACATATTTTATACAGCTTTAATTTTTGTTGACTCTTCAATCTCCGAATTTTGAAACAGAATTCCGACATCAATTGCGGCGGTTACGATTCTAAAAGCGAATACTAAGATTAGTACGATTACAAATATACCTCATGATTTTTACTTTTTCTTCTAAACAAATAAGGATGCAGTTCATAAAGGAAAATTAAAAGGGATTTATTGCTAATTTTTTATGCTCACAATTATGCCAAAATATTTCTTGAAAATACGTATTTAATCTGCATGATTTCTAGTTTGAACGCTTCAGAACTTTTGGAATGAACGTGAAAGTGAAATATTACGAGGAGCAACAGTATTCGTGGTATCACATAATGAATGTGTGGCTACTCTAATATATAATGGCGAATCAACTAACGTTTTGAAGCTAAGCAAATATATGGACCAGGCCCGCCAACACATGGTGCATTAAAAAAGACAATGATTTTATTCTTTTTGTCACGTTATTTCAACGTCAAAAACCACATCAAAAAAAAAGCAAAAATAATTTAACTAAAGGTCTGAGGGTTTCAGCACCTCCTTTTTTACCTCTTCCTTTTATGATGGTTTCAATCAAGAATACTGTAAATTATACACTAGATTCTCCATTAAACACGACAATTGATAAGTTTTTCACATAAAAATAAAAGAAAATTAATTAAATTAACGATACGTACGGAACAAACTCAAATTATAACTCATATATCTCACTATCTACAGTGCATATATCTCAGTATTTTCTCATTGGACAGTGTCTACACAGTATCTAGAATAAAGAGTTGCCGTAAAAAAATCTTCAAAATCACCCATATTTGAAGAGAAATGCCAACAACCGCAAAATGAAAAGACAACAATGTGCGGTAATGATTATCCATTTGTCATGATCATCAATGCTAATAATATTATTAGTATTGATAAGTTGATTGAAACCATCATGTTCAAGCTTAAGACATCTGAACATGATGTAAAAAGACATGGGTTCGGTAATTATCTTGTGTGATTCAATCTATTTGTCATGGAGCATGTTATGTACTAAAACTTGTATATACAATGCTAAGCACTCTCCATAAGGGAGAGTAAGCTTATATTTGCGATCCGGTTGGTGGAAATTGGATGGCAAGTATAATGTAATGGTATTGATCGTACATGATTCTCTCTTTCCACCATCAATGCAGTTATGAGTTAATTAATATAAACATTTGGATGTTAAATTTAACGATTAAGATGTATGAGCAGGCTCTTTCTTTGGTAGAATGGCAAAGAGAGAAACGTTGGTGCAGCAAAATCTTGACTGACTGCAACAGTAGTTTGCATCTCGATTGACGAAAATAGGTTGCGGTTATTAATATCATATAGTTAACAGAAATGCTTAACAGACCGACAGAATTTATGTGTGTTTATGCGGAAGGAAGAAAAAACGTAGGGGGAAAGACTCAAAATTACCGAATTACCCCCTACATTACACTTTTTCCCTATTTTCCCTTTGAAATCCCCTTAATTTGTGTTATCCGTAGTTTTAGACCGAAGCTTTTGTCGGTCTACGTAGCAAAATCCTATAGTTAATGATTGATGTTAATCATTTTCAACAATCAGGTGGCAAATATAAACTTACTCTACCTTACAGAGAGTGTATTTAGCATTGCTCTTACATTTATGCTTCAGTGACTAGATTTCATGCATGGACCTGTATAGTGAATTATTGCAGAAAATGATATTATTCCTTTACAGCTGAAAAAAAACTAAGAAAATTTAATTATTGACTTGCTACGTTCCAACAAACCAAATGTAACTTCCAGAACATTCGACTGACATGAAACGCTCATTTAAACGTACTCATATAAGCTGCTGCTTGCACTATAATTTGCTTGTACTGTAACTAGCATTATATTATTATTATCACCATGGTTAATGGAAGATTAGAAGAAATCAAACCAATATGCGCAATGGTGGCAATACAAATCATATATGCAGGAGTAGCTCTTTCAGCAAAAGCAGCTTTTACCCTTGGAGTTAGTCCTATGATATTTGTTGTGTATAGACAAGCTTCTGGTGCCCTTGCTTTAGCTCTTGTTTTAATTCACACTCTTACAAGGCAATCATTTGTTTTCCTTTTTATTATAGTATATTTTACCTTTATTCGGATCATATGGATGATTTGATAACAAAGCAGTATAAAGACAACTGATCAGATGATATAATAAGATTGAAGATCACAGGATATTTTCTTCTTTTCTTCTTTTTTTTACTGATACTTTGTGCTTTCATGCACCGGTTTATTGGTTTGTGTGAACCACCGCAGAAAGGCTATTTTCCTCTACCTCTTTTTTGCTATATATATATATATATATATATATATATATATATATATATATATATATATATATATATATATATCTGCTGAAAAAAAAAAAAAAAATCTTACATGAATTAATATAATTATATTTATGCCAGGGGAAGAATCTGTAGGATGGCTCTGGATGCTAAAGGATTTTGTTTGTTGTTTATTTGTGCTTTTGTTGGGTAAATTAAATTAAATTATTTTAGTGGAGAAAAACATAATATATTTTTAAGTGTCTGAGTTTGATAATGTCTCTTATCAAATTTTCAGGGTGACACTGACCCAATTTTTTTATTACCAAGGAATCAAATATTCATCAGCTTCATTTGCAAGTACAGTCATAAACATAATACCAGCAATAACATTTGTGATGGCTGCTTCAATAGGGTAAGCATGTATATATAAAACTAATGTTGTATAATCTTAGAATGAATCACCTTTATGTTATCAGTATCATTATACAACTTCATAAATATTATACAAATTTGAACAGGCTAGAGAAAGTGCAAATAAGCAGCCCAAGAACCATAGCTAAAATTGTTGGTACAATAATTTGCATTGGAGGGGCAACTTCTATTACAATTTTAATAAACCAAACATCTGAAAATGAAACTAAACACTTCAACAATCGGGTATTAGGATGTGTATATCTCTTCAGTAGCTGCTGTTGTTGGTCCCTTTGGCTGATTTTGCAGGTATGTTCTTCAATACACATCACTGTAAACTAACACTAAAAGTGATCTGTCCGTTTACTCAAAAATGATGAATAGGTACCTGTAAGTCGAAACTATCTCGACCCGATGTCTCAGTCGATCTGGACATGCTTTTTAGGCGCACTACAAACAGCAGTTCTCACATTCTTTTTTGAACCAAATTTGAAATCATGGAAGCTGACTTCCACATTTGAGATATTATGTTGCTTATATGCTGTAAGTACCTACACAAAATGTGATTCTAGTATTATATACAATAGTACATCATATGTATTGTATGATGATTATGCGAAAATGCAGGGTGTAATGGGATCTGCAGTCACTATTTATTTGCAGTCATGGTGCATAGAAAGAAAGGGTGCTGTTTTCTCGGCGATGTTTGCTCCTTTAGGCACTGTCCTTGTAACTATACTTGCCATTCCATTGCTTCAAGAACGTCTTCATTTTGGAAGGTAAAATACATAATGTGTGTTTTTTGAAATAATTGGCAATGAGAATCAAGTGAGACTGATTTTTATGATATGAATTTTCAGTTTGGTTGGTGCCATTGCTGTGGTGATAGGATTGTATGTCATCATATGGGGAAAAGCAAAGGATTCTGATGAAGACATATCTGCTCCTGTTTCATGCGACGGAGGAGAAAATGATTTTGGAACAAATATCAAAGAACTCTTGCTGAACAATGATGAAAATTATGTTGAGATAATGTGATACCCTAGTTATTTAATTTAAGCATCAAGAAATAATGAATTGTTTAAATTCAGTGGAGGCAAGGGGCAAATATAAGTTTGTACGAGATAATCCGATGAAATGCAAATTATCAATTTATGAGTAATGATAGGCGGACTGAACAAAATGCGGTCTAATCATGCGAAATAGAAAGAAGAAAGAATTGTCATGTCCTCTTAGTCTAATCGTGGGCACTCAAAAATTCTTTTTAAAATTGTTCATTTTCCAGTCAAAAGATGCACAAATAGACAATTCAATGCGCTGCTTAGGTTGTAATATGGAAGACTTGATATGATCACTTCCAGTAACCACATATCATCTACTCTTGATATTGGAGATTTTTGTTAGATTTGTATGTAACAAGTGCGTTGTATAAGTTAATATTATTATATTTTTATAGTATTTATATTTTTTGATTATTATTGAAAGCAAAAGTTTATTGCCTAGTGAAATTTATTTAGGCAAATGAATTATGAATTAAAATGATATGCAACATTTAGTTGTAAAGTTGCGGATTTAATCCTCACTAAGGTTGTTCTTAATTATGAGAATTAATGTCATAATACGACAAAATTAAAGTCAAAAATATTAATGTAACACCCCACCTCCGCTAGGGTCACTCACAAAGGGAATGCACTAGTTTTGGTGGAGTATTATCTAGGTAAACATGCACAGAGATATCACAAAGTAGAACATAAATAAATCAGCGGTAGAAATTAAAAACCAACTTTTTATTACTTTCAAGAAAGAGTCAAAAACCTCATATATCCAAGATACAAATTATTCCATTACATCAAGTTCCAAAGAAGCATAAACTTAAGATAACCAAAAGTAAAATATTCCCCATAAACAGCAGAAGCAGCCATAGCGTAGCTCAAGACCAAACCGTACATGAGCTGTCAGAAAGCAAGCCAAATCCAAGCTAAGAGCTAGTGTTTCCTCCCTGAGAACCTAAAGGGGGGGGGGGGGGGGACGAAAGAAAAAGGGTTAGTCATAAAGACTGGTAAGCTCTAGTGACTTCCAGTATGAAAATTAGTAAATGTAACATGATATGTGAAAACTGGAATTAAACATAAGGATGATAACAGAACCGGCAGGATAATTAAGATAACAAGATAAGTCAAGTCTAGCATCGCATGTTCAAGGTTCGCTGCACCATCTGTGCTACTGTTCTAACCCATGTCAAGTATTAATCATGAAATGATCCCTTGGCCCAGTATCATGAAGTGACCCATTACGGGGTCCTACGGTACGATCTACTAATCGATCGGCTCCCTACAAGTCCTACCTCATCATGTGTCCGTGTCATACGACCTTATCCTGAAATGTAGTTACGTGTGCTAGGTCCACCATAGGGTGTATCAAGTCCTATGGTGCCAACCACCGACACGAATCAAGCACGCACAGAGTAAATCTACGGGTGCCCAATGCCTACTTTTTCAACTTCGGACTACGTGCACGACCATAGCCCGCCTGAGCCTACAATGGCGCACCTACTCAGCCGTCGTTCTGGTCGCTTACAATCAGCCCAGTAATCGTGCCCCACCCTTCCTAGTTCCAGGGTATCATGATACATCCAAGTGGGTTACTGCTGAAAAGGACCTCGTAACTAGGGTTTCTAATGGGTTAAGTGTTGTCATTGAAATTCGTGACTTAACCCTATCCAAATCATGTATCAAGTTGGTTAAGTGTGTTCAAGCGGTTCATGACTTAACCCTATCAAATCATCGTGTCAAGTTGGTTAAGTATATTCAAGTGGCCCATGACTTAACCCTATCCTGTGGCATTAATTCATTAATGCACTTCAACCTCTCACATTAGACTAACTGTTGTGGTCACTGGATTTGCCAGGCGGTTCCGGGCAGATTTACACCACAACATAGTCTAACCTTGGGTTTTACGTGCGATATGACCAACTACCCACATTGGATCCTATTTTTTGCAGCCACTGGATTTGCCGGGCGGTTCCGGGCAGATTTACACTGCAAACTCAACCCAACCTCGAGTTGGTCATTTTCAAGTTATCTAATTGTCATGCCCACGTTCAAGTTTTCATGT
Organism: Allium sativum; assembly: GCA_030737875.1. Taxonomy (NCBI): domain Eukaryota; kingdom Viridiplantae; phylum Streptophyta; class Magnoliopsida; order Asparagales; family Amaryllidaceae; genus Allium; species Allium sativum. The sequence goes on along the minus strand of CM060914.1, from coordinate 3,944,281 downwards.
CTAGATTCATGTCAAGTTTTCAGGTCATGTTTCGTGTCAAATCGTGTCAAGTTCATGTCCATATTCAGGTTCAAGTCATAACAACGTTCATGTTCAAGTTTAAAGTTAATTTATGTTTTACCTAGTCTACCCAAATCGTATTCCCATCGCATGTAAGCTCGAATCAATACAAATAAATCTAATTAGGGAATAACATAAAAAGGAACAGGTATAAGGTGGCAAAAGTGGTTACTAGCATAGCATGGTATGACTTGAAATAAAAGATTAAAACATTACTGGCATATGGAATATTGGCCTCAAACATAAAGATTCCAAATCTAGCCAAATACAGTGCTAATCAAGATAACAGTTGTCATAAGGTGATAGTATAGTCATGGTAACGATTGACATAAGGTGATAGTATAGTCATGGTAGCTATCGACATAAGGTGATAGTCATAAACTTGTGACTAGTAGCAAATTCAACATGATAATATGAGGGGTTTCTCTTTTTGATTTACAACATGAATAGGCCCCAAATCAATGTTATAGTAATATCCAAGAGTCAAGATCCAATATGAACAAGAACGGATGTAAAACAGTCATCATACATAGGTCCAATTTCAATTTACAACATAATCATATTACATTTACAGTTTAAATATGAAAATAACTAGGTCGTACAGATCGTAGTTCGAGAATTAGAAAAAGAGAGTCGATGTTGAATCTTTATATGCTTAGTCAAGTCCTAATAGAAATCCCCAAATCAGCAACGTAGTTTCGACGTAGCAGAAGTAGTCTCTTTCTCTAACTTTTCAACCAGAATCAGAGCAGCATAAGGTCAGAAATAATTTTGTGTAGAGGGACTAGTGTTAGGGGCTGTATATATAGGGTCAGGTCAATGAATGTGGACAGAAACGTGGCTAGGAACATCAAAATGAATCCAGCTTTAAAAGTGGACTCGGCCACCAGGTCGACCCCCAGGTCGACACTATGGTCGACCTGGTCCTAGGTAGGTCGACTACATAGTCGACCCCAGGTCGACCTGGTCCTGGGCGGGAAATTTCCCGCCCAGTCCATTTGGAGGTTTGAATTTCGAATTTTGAATTCGAATTGAGCTTTTTTGAACTTGAAAACTTCTGAAAACTTCGAAATGTCATAACTTGGTCATACAGACTCCGATTTTCGAAAACTCGGACTCGTTTCCAAGCAGAATTTCGAGATGAACGCAATGGCGCAACCCGTTTCCCTTGGTTCTTATTTTAAAAATTAATTCTGCCTTGATTTATGGTTATTGCACGTTATAAAAACACGGGTTGTTACATTCTCCCCCCTTAAAGGATTTCGTCCCCGAAATCTCTAAGTTAGGGAGGATGTGTCCTACCATCCAATCATCCATCTACTCAAAGCATCATCCACAGGCAACCATTGTCCTTAAGAGATTTCTAGTACTGTATGAACATATGCAGAAAGTGTGTGTATATGTACCTGTCTAATGCAAAAGATCAGGCGGTTACTGATTCAGTAAACCTCCTTAATGCAAAATATGTTAGTGTCATGAATCCAACATGTATGCAAATTCCTAGCATAGTTCATAATATCTACACGAGTGCACAGACATTCATCCATATGCAACATCCAAGTGATAGCATAACAAGTTCCATCCATGTACAAGTATAAGCACTCATGCATATGCAACATGAAAATGTGACTGAGCCGATCTAGTGCCTAATGTGTGTCATGAATCCACTAGCAACCACTTGCAACTACTTGCAACCATTTGCAAACATCAACCATACCTAAGGTTCTCAAGATAAGATCGAGAAGATAACAAGATAAACGTAGATATTAGAAGCATGATACGAAAAGGTTTTCAAGTTTATAGGAAAAAGAGATCGAGAACGTACCCTCAAAAAGAAATGGGTAAAGCGCACATATCTTCTCTTAGGTTTCCCAAGTTGCGTCTTCTTGGGCTTCACTCCACTGCACTTTAACTAGCTTGACTTCTCGATTCCTTAGCTTCTTAATCTCCGTTCCTAAGATACGAATCATAACTCGCCTCAATGTTGTTTCTTTTTCCACTTCTACATCTTCAAGGATGCTTGGCTCAACCACTTCGGCTGACTCATGCAAGCACTTCCGGAGATGCGAGACGTGAAAGACATTGTGTACTCCAGATAACTTCTCGGGTAAGTCTACCTTATAGGCCATCCGTCTAATCCTCTCAGTGATGGGGAACGGTCCTACGAACCTTGGTTCTAGCTTTCCAACTGCTCCAAAACGAACTACATTGCGTAACGGAGAAACTTTTATAAAGACCATATCTCGGACTTCGAATTCTAGGTCTGTCCTTCTTTGGTCCGCATAAGATTTCTTTCTATCTTGGGCCGTTTTCATCCGTCTTCGTATCAACTCAATCTTCTCTGAAGTGTCCCTTATCATGTCGGGCCGAAGTATAAGTCTGTTTGTCGTCTCCCACCAACAAGTTCGCGATTTGCACGGTCTTCCATACAGGGCTTCAAACGGTGCCATTTCGATGCTAGCTTGGTAACTATTGTTATATGCAAACTCCACGAGAGGAAGATGGTCTTCCCAAGTACCACCAAAGTCAAGAATGCATAGTCTCAAAAGATCCTCTAGCACCCTATTTACCCTTTCGGTTTGTCCATCCGTCTGCGGGTGATAGGCCGTGCTCAACTTCAGTCGTGTACCCATTGCTTCTTGCAGACTATTCCAAAACTGGCCAGTAAAAATCGGGTCACGATCACTAACTATACTAGAAGGAACTCCATGCAACCGTACTATCTCTCGAAGGTAAATAGACACTAGCCATGATGCGGTCCTCTTGCTTTTCACTGGAATGAAGTGAGCACTTTTCGTGAGTTTATCAACTATGACCCATATGCTAGTATTTCCCTTCCTTGACCTAGGCAGTCCATCCATGAAATCCATCGAGATATTCTCCCATTTCCATTGCGGAACTTCCAAAGGATGTAATAGCCCACCGGGCTTCTTCGACTCGGCCTTTACTTGTTGGCACACCGTGCACTTCGAAACGAACTCTGCCACGCCCTTTTTCATTCCAACCCAAAAGAAAATGCACTTCATATCTCCGTACATCTTATCCCCTCCGGGATGTATAGTCATCTTCGAGTAATGCGCCTCTTCGAGAACTTTCCTTACTAGGTCTCCCACTTGTGGGACACATAGCCTTTCATCGCGCCTTAGCCATCCCTTGTCATCTATGGTATACCTACTGAGGTGACTTGACGTCTCACCACTAATCAGCTTGTTCATGATTTCGACTATCTGTGGGTCTTCCTTCTGTGAAGTCCCTACTTGATCTAGAAGTGTAGGTCTTAACTCAAGAGATGCTAAATTAGCAGTCAATGACTCAACAGCAAGTGTAAAATCAAAGGTTGCTATAAACTCAAGGCTTTTCCTTTCAACAAAAAAGGGGCTCAAAGTCAACCTTTTTCTACTTAGCGCGTCCGCCACCACGTTACCCTTGCCAAGGGTATAAGCTATTTCGAAGTCATATGATGCCAAGAATTCCATCCACCGCTGTTGTCTCAGATTCAAATCTTTCTGTGAGAAGAGGTACTTGAGCGATTTTTGGTCGGTATACAGCTCGAACCTCTCCCCTAAAAGATAATGGCGCTAAGCTTTAAGTGCAAAAACAATCGCGGCCAACTCCAAGTCATGCATGGGATAGTTTTTCTCATGAACTTTAAGTTTTCTGCCCCCGTAGCATATTACTCTTCCTTCTTGCATTAGGACAGCGCCTAACCCCGTGTCGCACGCATCTGTGTACACCGTAAACATCTTACCTCCATCGGGTAATGCCAAAACTGGAGCTGTGGTGAGGGCTCTCTTAAGTCTCTGAAAAGCAGCATCACATCCTATGTCCCACGTAAAAGCTAGGTTCTTCTTTGTTAACTTAATAAGAGGGGTTGAAATCTTAGCGAAGTCCTTAATGAACTTCCTGTAGTAGCCCGCCAAACCGAGAAAGCTCCTCACCTCCGTTGCATTCTTAGGAATTTTCCAGTCCTGTACCACAACTACCTTTGCGGGGTCCACGGCTATGCCTTGCTTAGAAACTACATGCCCAAGGAACCGAACTTCCTTCCTCCAAATATGGCATTAGGAGAACTTAGCCTTCAACTGGTGTGCTCTAAGTGTTTCCATGACTTCCCTGAGATGTCTAGCATGCTCTTCTTCATCTTTTGAGAAGATCAAATTATCATCCACGAAAACTACCACAAACTTGTTAAGGAATTCCCGAAACACCCTACTCATCAAATCTACAAAGTATGCGGGTGCATTCGTTAACCCAAACGGCATGACGAGCCATTCAAAGAACCCATCTGGAGTCTTAAACGTAGTTTTGTCAATGCTATCCTCAGCCACTCTAAGCTGATGGAATCCTGTGGCTAGACTGAGTTGAGAGAAAACAGATGCTCCACAAAATGGTCAAACAAATCGTCGATTCTTGGTAGTGGGTGCCTATTCTTCTTTGTCAGCTTGTTTAATTCAAGATAATCTACGCACAGACGAAGTGATCCATCCGCCTTAGTAGCGAATACCACTGGAGCACCCCATTCATAAATGCTTCGCCTTATGAAATTTTTCTCAAGCAACTCATTATTTTGTTTACTGAGCTCTCTCCTTTCTCGCGGAGCCATGTGCCTAACGGGCAATGAAACTGGCTTGGCATTATCAACAAGATAAATTCGGAAGTCTATCTCGCGTTTAGGAGGTAACCCCCTCACTTCATCAAAGACATCTGGATATTCTCGGACCACTCTTACAGATTGCAAATTATCGTCGGACGAGTCAAGGGATTCAAGATAACACAACATGACCGGACCCTAAGGGTTACAAGAGATTTCAAGGGTATTGCCAAGGCGGGTCATGAGCCTCACTACCCTTCGTTCACAATCAAGAATGGCTCCATAATCGGACAGCCAATCCATCCCTAGGATCAAACCGTATCCCATGAATCTGAGAACATAAGCATTACACGTGAATTCTATGCTTAAGATAGAGATCCTAAAATCCATACACATCATAGATAAATGGGCGGATCCCCCAATTGGATTTGAAACTATAACGGGATCCTCAACCAAACTAGTACTTAGGTGCAGATCTTCAACAATATCAGAAGAAATAAAAGTATGCGATGCGCCAGAGTCAAATAAGGTTCGAACAGGAAAGTCAGAAATGTAAACAAGACTTTCTACGGAAATATTACTACCTCGGTCCAGAGCTGGAGTGGTGTTGAGAGCATGCAACTACCCACCAGAAGGTCCTGCTCGCTGGGTCTGCCCTTGCCACTGCCCTTGCTTCTTAGGGCAATCTTTGCTAATGTGTCCAGTATCTCCACAATGAAAGCATTCACCCAACTTTCTCTTCTTTTTTCTACAGTCTTTAGCTAGATGTCCCGTAATACTACAAAATTTGCACTTCCTCGTCTCACGTGGTTTGTTGTTGCTCTTGTTATTCTTGTTATTCTTTGTTAGCCTACTTTGTGAACTAGGCAACACAAAGTTAAGATGTCAAACATTGAAGAACCTTTCTAATTAGAAGACTTCGGTTCGGATCGGAGAGACCTCCACTACTCAGATCGGGGAGGACACTACAGCCTAGATCGGACAGCTGCAGTTATTCGGGTCAGGTCAAAACAGCGTATCGGTTCGGATCGGATAAAGCCTTCTGTTCGGATCGGTGAACTGTTGCTGAGGAAATTGGTAAGGCATAGCTGTTCGGATCGGAGGGCAATATAGTCTCAATTGGATCGGAAAGCCACCTGGTTGCTACGGAGATAGATCGGAGCGGAGCGGAGCAGACTAAAGAGGAGAGAGCGTTGTTTTCAAGCCAATCCGGGTCGGATCGGGTATCCCGATCCGAACCCCTTATACGTGTCCCTCCAACCCGAACTCATTTTCCATATCATTCTCCAGCATAAGCGCCTGGATATCCGGATCGGCTATGACCAGTTCCTGCCCATAACGTCCATTATTCTGATGCGTTTTCAACGTAGAAATCAATCCGAATCCGATGCTGATGGGATGAGTGACACGTGGCTCCGATCCGGATCGGGCTCTGAGCAAATTCACACCTATAAATACCCCGTCTGGAGACAAAGAAAAGGATCTTTTTTGGGCCTTTCAAGAATTCAACCACCTCCATAATCCGAACTCCAGTACTCCCGGAGAATCCAAATCTTCTTTCATTATTTGTTTTAGTCAATTGAGTGAATATAAGTGAGTTGTGAGTGGAATCAAGTGAATATTATATTGTATTTGCAACTGAATCATTGAATATAGTGAAAGATAAGTGGACGTAGGCATTTCTTCGCCGAACCACTATAAATCCTGTGTGTTCATTTTCATTTTTATCTCATTTCATTTGCTTTTAATCAATTTGGGTGTTAGAACCACTTTTTGGTCTAACATTTTGGTGCCTTCACTGAGAAACCTCATCTGAATTCTTTATTTTCCGGGATTTCTTTCTACTTTTTGGACCGTTGAGTTCAAAGAAGTTAATCCTTAAGTTTCTCCGCTCTTTTATATTTGTTGAAGTGATTGTCAAAGAATCATGGCCAAAGGAAAAGGCAAAGAAGTTCAATCTGGTCGAGGAAATGGAGCTGGCGAAGATCAACAAAATGCGGTTGTAACAAGGTCTCAGGGGCAGAGTTCAGCAGCAGGAAGAACCAATGCAGGAAATCCGAGCCGCCAACAGGGGGAAAGCTCCGATCCGATCCGGGTAGGAGATTCTGAAGCAGTGCATTCCCCCAATCTGAACCGACCCGAGCAGCTTGCCACGTACCGATCCGACCAGGCTCCCCAGCTCCGAACCGACCCGACCTCCTATCTCCGATCCGATCCAACGCTTGGTGAAGCTGGAACCTCCACTCGAGTCCCTACGAATGCTCCGATTCCAGCCACCAGGGTTAGTGATCAGATTAATCCATCTGCGCCCATCACTCAAGGAGATTTCTCGCGCTTACTTGACATGCTTGAGAGCACAAGGGAGGCTATGAAAGTCCACGAGCGCACTAATCTCATGATGCAGGAAAATATGAGGCTCATGAGTCGGGAGATTAGTGAACTCCGTCGACAGAGAACTCCATCACCGGTTCGTCACACACCAGTGGATCAATCTTCATCTTCCGAGGAAGAGCGGCCCCGTGAACGAAGGCCGCTCGAACGACCTCAGAATGTGGAGCAGCTGACATTTGGATCTTTGGGATCTCGTGAGGATATTGCACGAGCGCTAGGAAACAATGACCCCGCCAGGGGGCAAAGACTCCAGTCCCCTCCTCCCGAGATCGACCGGGAGCGCAGGGAACGGAATCGAGCAGAAGCAGCTCGAAGAAGAAGGGCATCTCCTGAACAAGAGCCCAGAAGGAACCCGGATACTAGAGCCAGGGAACCTGAGCGGCCCCTAACTAATGCTGATGTACAGGCAATGGTTCGCCAGATCATGTCTGAGAGCCGGAACTATACAAATGAAGATTATGGCATTGAGCGAAGCCATACTCCTTTCACCGACGATATCCTCGACATCCAATTTCCCCGACGCTTTAACTTGCCACAGATGGACAAGTACAACAGAAGGACTGATCCGGGACAGCATTTGATGCGATACTCGTGGCTCATGAATGCTGCTGCTGCCCCTGATGAAGTGAAGTGCAAAGCATTCCCAATCTACTTAGAAGATGTGGCGATGTTCTGGTTTACCCGACTTCCTCCTCGTTCGATTTCGAATTACAAGGAACTAAGCGAGCGTTTTATGAACCAGTTCCGACTCCATGCCCGAAAGTCCAAAAGTGTTATTGAATTATCGAGAATCAAGCAGGCACCAGGAGAGTCTTTGAGGGCATATCTTGACCGTTTTAACCAAGCTGTGACTGAGGTCAGTGACCCGCATGAGCCCACTATTCTGATGGCATTGAAGAAAGGAGTCGATCCTGAATCCGAGTTCGGAGATTACCTTTCTGGGAAAACACCCTCCACAAGAGAGATATTCTACGAAAAAGCCGATATTTATCTAAGGCGAGAGGAGGCCAGGGCAAACCGAAAGAGAAAGTCTGAGACGGCTTCAAAAGAAAATGTGCAGAGTAATATCGTCGTGAAGCAGTCTGGGGAAAGTTCTGGCAAGGTTGAAGTAAATGTGGGAAACAAGGGTGGAAACAACAATGCTGGAAGCGGGGGTAACAACAACAATAACCGTAATCCGAACGGTAACAGAAGAAACAGAAATAGGGGAGGTGATCCTAACAAAAGACCCCGATTCCAGACCTATGAGAATTATACACCATTGAACGACACCCTGGAGAATATTTACCTGGATACGTACAATGTTTTGCAGTACAAAAGACCGCCACCTCGTGATTTGACCGAGAAAGAAATGGCAACAGGGAAATTTTGTTTGTTTCATGGAACTCATGGGCATTCAACCAATGAATGTCGGCATTTGATGGATGTGATTGAGAAGCTGCTGCGTGAAGGGAAGTTGGATGAATACAAGGTTGCCCCAAGGGACAGGGGGCAAGGAGAGCAGGCTCCAAAACAGATTCTACCTGCTCCCAAGCCTACAGCGCAGCAGAAAGGTAAAGGAATTGTTATCAACTCCATAGTAGGCGGACCTCACCCGGCAATCCGAAGTTTCAGATCAATGGATCAATATGTAAATGCTGCCAAGCACCTAGATGTGAATGAAGGTGATGATTTGGAAGATATCACCCCCATAAAACAACAGAAGACCATGTTTGACGACGTGATATTCCGCAGCCGAGACAATACTGGGATCCAATCACCCGCTGATGATCCGTTGGTTATTACTACCACTATTGGGCCGGCCTTGGTCCATAAGGTATTAGTAGACAATGGAAGTTCTATCAATATTTTATTTAAAAAGTCATTCGATCAGATGAAGCTTGAATCCGAAGATTTGAAGCCATGTGAAGGATGGATCAGAGGCTTCAACGGGGCGTCGACAGCTCCCATGGGATACATAGAGTTGCCCGTGACCCTGGGGCAAGGAGAACGTAGAAGAGTGTGGATGCTTCAGTTCGTAGTATTGGACGTAGATTCGCCTTATAATGCATTTTTGGGGAGGCCTGCCCTTGCTGAATTCAGAGTTTGTATCGCCCCTTGGTGTTTATTACTTAAGTTCCCAACCGAAGCCGGAACTGGAGTAATGAGAGGGGATCAAGTTTCCGGACGGGCCTGCTATGTGGCCGAATTAAAGATGTTAATGAAAGGACTTAACGTTGAGAGTAAAGATGCCTCGTCTCCCTCAAAGGGGGGCTCGGCATAGCAATTAGAGAAATTGACCCCAAAGGAGTTGCCCAAAGGAACGCCTGAAGACCTGGATCCCAGAAAAGACGAGGAACCAAAGGCTAGGAATGCAACTCCTAATGAAGCGATAGTGGAAATTCCCATTGATGAAGCTGATCCGACAAAAATTTTGAAGATTGGTTCTCAATTGGATCCACGTCGAGCTAAAGAACTAACGGACTTCTTGAAGGCAAACTTAGACGTGTTTGCCTGGACCCATGCTGACATGTGTGGGATATCGCCATCCATTATAAGTCACAAATTGAATGTAAACCCGAAACATCCGCCTGTGAAGCAAAAGAGACGCGTGCTGGGCCCAGAGAGGTCGGCTGCTCTCAAAGAGGAAGTGGAAAAGTTGAAGCAGAATGGATTTATTCGAGATTCGACATATCCCGACTGGATATCGAATCCCGTCTTGGTAAAGAAGACGAATGGAAAGTGGCAGACTTGTATTGATTTTTCAGATTTGAACAAAGCCTGCCCTAAAGATAGTTTCCCACTTCCCAGAATTGACCAGCTTGTAGACTCGACAGCGGGTCATGAACTTCTCTCTTTCATGGATGCGTATTCCGGGTACAACCAAATTCCTATGCACGTGCCAGACCAAGAACATACGAGCTTCATTACGAATTTGGGATTATATTGTTAAGTTGTAATGCCATTCGGATTGAAAAACGCCGGAGCTACTTATCAGCGCTTGGTGAACAGATTGTTTTATAATCAAATAGGAAAGACTAGGGAAGTTTATGTGGATGATATGCTTGTCAAATCGAAACAGTCCTCCAGCCATACGCAAGACTTGGCGGAAATGTTTGGTATCCTGCGAAAGTATCGGATGAATTTGAATCCTCTGAAATGCTCATTTGGAGTGGCATCGGGAAAGTTTCTTGGCTTCATTGTGAGCTCCCGAGGAATTGAAATCAACCCTAGCCAGATAGCAGCGATTAGAAATATCGAAGAGCCGAGGAGAATTAAAGACGTCCAAAGTCTTGCAGGGAAAGTAGCGGCACTGAGTAGATTCATCTCCAAAGCCACAGACAAATGCGTTCCGTTTTTTGATTTGATTAAAAGAGGAAAGAAGAACTTCGAGTGGACTCCGGACTGTGTTGAGGCCTTTCGAAATTTATTGGAACTGCTAGAGAAACCGCCGATTTTATCAAAGCCCGTAGATCACGAAGAATTGTTTGTTTACTTGGCAGTCTCGGCTCACGCCGTCAGCACAGCCCTGGTTCGAGAAGAAGACAAAGTACAAAGGCCAGTGTATTATGTAAGCAAGAAATTAGCAGCGGCAGAGCGCAACTACCCAAAGATTGAGAAGCTTGCTTACAGCCTCCTGATCGCATCCCGAAAACTTCATCACTATTTCCAAGCTCATCCAATAACCATATACACCGACCAGCCCTTAAGGCAGGTGTTGCAGAGACCCGAAGCATCGGGAAGGTTGATCAAATGGAACATAGAACTAAGTCAGTTTGATTTGAATTTTCAACCACGAAAGTCGATCAGGGGGCAAGCTCTAGCAGACTTTATTGCGGAGTTCACCATTCCAGAGGAGGAAGTAATCGATGACAGAGTGGTTAAGTCCGAGGATGAGTTAAAGATAGATCCGTGGAAACTATATACAGATGGAGCCAAGAACGACCGAAGGTCCGGAGCTGGAATCGTCTTAGTCACTCCCGAAGGACGGTCGTTATATTACGCCCTGCGATTAGAATTTTCGGCGACTAACAATGACTCTGAATATGAAGCCCTGATTGCCGGGCTGAAGCTTGCTAAAGACCGCGGAGTAAAAATGTTAGACATATTCTGTGACTCTAAAATTGTTGTTTGCCAAGTGCGAGAGGAATTTGTGGCTCGAGGACCTCGACTTATCGCCTACCTCAGGAAAGTGAGAGAGCTATTGAATAGCTTAGAGCGGTACAACATAACACACATTCCCAGAGCTGAAAACCAGAAAGCGGATAGGCTGGCAAAGCTGGCTAGTTCCGACAATCCAGAGGGGACTGAAATAATTCCAATTGAAACGTTGGAATCGCCAAGCTTTGAGTCAATGGAAATTGAGTTCGCTTTTGAAGCGGCACCGGAGAAGGAGTCGTGGATGACTCCAATTAAGAATTTCCTTAAGAATGGGACACTCCCATCAAAGAAGAGTGAGAAAAGGGCTGTAGTTCGCAAGGCTACCAGATATGTCATACAAGACGATACTCTTTATAGGCAAGGATTTTCTATGCCCCTGTTACGATGTATAGCACACGACGACATCAAGCGTGTACTAAGAGAAGTACACGAAGGTGAGTGTGGAGATCATACAGGAGGTCAGACCTTAGCAAAGAAGATATTGCGATACGGATACCTCTGGCCTACAATTAATAAAGATGCAGCTGATTATTCACGACGTTGCGATAAGTGCCAGAGATTCGCCAAAATCCCCAGAGCACCATCGACCCAACTTAAATCAATGATGAGTCCTTGGCCATTTGCCACATGGGGAATTGATATCATTGGAGTTCTTCCGATTGCTAAAGGAGGAGCAAAATATGCAATAGTGGCCGTGGACTATTTTACGAAGTGGGTGGAAGCTGAGCCCTTGACCAAGATCACGGCAAGAAAGGTGATAAGTTTTGTGGTCAGAAATATTATATGCCGATTCGGGATCCCAAGGACGATTATAACTGACAACGGAACCCAATTTGATAGTACTGAATTCAGAAATTTCTGCCAGAAGTATAAGATAGACAAACGATATACTGCAGTTTCCTATCCGCAATCGAATGGGCAAGTAGAGGCAATAAACAAAGTAATAAAATCCATCCTCAAGAAATGGTTAGAGCGTGCAAAGGAAAAATGGGTTGACGAATTGCCCCTAGCTTTGAGGGCATATCGAACAACATTTAAAACAACCACCGGTCATACCCCTTTCTCTCTCTCCTTTGGCTCAGAAGCTGTAATTCCAGTTGAACTAGAAGTTCCTTCCCACAGGGTGACATATTATGACCCGATGACGAATCGGGCACTCTTACTTGAGTCTCTTGATGAAGTCGAAGAAAAAAGGGACGAAGCAGATTTGCGTGCGGCAAGACATCGACGTCAGATGGCACGCTATTACGACAAAAAAGTTCGCCTCAGGACTTTTGAGCCAGGAGATTTGGTGCTAAAGAGAGTCTTTCCATCCCTTCCTCACCTCGGTCCAAAATGGGAAGGACCCTTTGTCATCCAACGGAAACTTGAAAAAGGAACCTTCAAGTTAACGACCGTAGATGGCGAAGAAGTCCCTAGAGCATGGAATGCCCAACACTTAATGCGATATTTGGATTAGAAATGCTGTACTTTGTGTTATTTTTCTTATGAACTCTGTAACAAGGCACGACTTGCCTTGGGAAAATCTGACGATATGAATGAAGAACTATAAAGTGGATGTAGGCAACGACTTAGCCGAACCACTATAAAAATATTGTGTGTTATTTACTGTATGCATTACATATATACATTCATCAGTTATTCTGTTGTGATTATAAAATACAGAATGACTCAAAGCCTAAAAAGGTTGAAAACAGTTTAGACATAAAAAGAAGCACGACTATTTGTGCGATAAGACATAAAAGAATGAGAAAACGACATTCTTAACTCTAACTCTCCGGAGAGAGAGAGAGAGAGAGTATAAAAGCGTCTCCGACTGAGCGCTGAAAAAGAAATTCTTCTCCTAACTCTAACTTTCCAGAGAGAAAGAGAGTATAAAGGCGTCTCCGACTGAGCGCTGAGAAAGAAATCTTTCCCCGCTGAAAGACCGGGGAATGAATAGATTACTGAGCTCGAACTCTAACTCTCAAGAGAAAGAGAGAGAGTATAAAAGAAATGCCAGAAAAAACGATAGGTACTGACGACACGGGAAGTGCTATCCCGTCATAGAATCGGGAACATTCAGATTGCTTGATTAAGCATTAAATAATTTGTGGGAATTGACTGGGGACACGTATGTATACGCATATTTCCCCCCTCCACAACTTCGTTTCATAACTATAGACATGTATTTTTACATAAGTGCAGAACTACTAACAAACAAACATTGCAGAAAATGAGTTATTTTTATTTACAAATGAATGAATTTGTACAGGAAAATAGCAAAAAAAAAAGAAAGTGTAGGAGCCACTCTTGTAGCAGCAATTATTGGTTCACTAAATGCTAAAACGATACAAGGCAATCCACTATTTAAATTTTGAATGAGCCTTGGATTTCTTGGCGGCTTTCTCCGCATCCTTTGCCTCTTTCTCAGCCTCTGTCAAGATTCGTTTTGACTTCTTTTTTCCTGAAGATATGGTGCTGGAGCCAGTAGACTGCTTCCCGGAGGGCGGAGCGCTGGAATCAAGGGAAGATTTTTTAGCAAGTTCCTCTGTAATAAATCTAGTTGAGAGCTTAACAACTAACCTTGATCCCGCATCCACAACTGCGAGGGGCTTGAGGGCTTCGGGGTCTAGTTCTTCGGCTTTTAATTGCAAGCGTTTGTCTTGATCAGCTTTCATTGCAGCCAAGGTAACATCATCAGCATTTTTTGACTCCCCGACTATTGCAACTTCTGGTTCCTCTTCATGCCCCCCGTCACCGCCATCATCCTTTAAAGCTGCTATCATTTCTTCATCATGGGGAGTGGCGACCTTAGTTGGCTCACTTCCTTCTCCCAAGTCTATAGGAGTAGCCTTATCCTCCCCTCTTTTGGCCTTTTCTGCGAGCTTTGCCCCGGCGATGGCTCCCTGAGTCACATCTGTCTTGGCGGATGGCTCAACACCTACAGAATGAGAAGCAACAGTTATCAACTCAGGCGAAAACAATGCGTTTTTCATCGATTGCTTAATCACGTGGCGAAAGGTAGAAATAGCCTTGACAAATTGAGGGGAAAAGGTAGGGATACCTTCCGAAGACTTCTCGGCAGGGGTGACTACTACCTCTGATGTTGTTTCAGGAATAGGGGATAGCAGAGTTGTTCGGGCAATTCCCGGATTTTCAGGATCATACCCCTCTACTTCAGAAGTCGCAGGGGCAGAAGAAGAGGAACTAGCTCCGAGAACATTCTTCTGTTTAGACTTTCGTCTCTCCTCTTCCATGGCCTCAGCAATGAGGCGGCGCCCTTCAGCTAGGCGCTCCGGTTCATCATCCCTCAAGTATTTCTCCATTAGCTTATCTTCGTCGAGGGAATCGACCTTAAGTTCCTCTTTTTCCCACTCGACGATCTGATTCCACACTTGAACTAGAGTGGATGGATAATCCTCGATCCAAGAAATGTTTCGTCGATGGATGATATGTGCGAAGAATTCAATCATTAATTCGCCAAAGCCTTGAATCTCAGCCTCCGCCTCAGATAATTGTTTGCGGGCTTCCCCCGCGGATTTGATAGCACACTCCACATTGCCCTCGGCCAGGGCAGCTCTGTTCTCTGCCTCCAACAGCTTTGAAGCCAAGTCAGCATTCTTCTTTTCTAGTTCAGCGCTCCTCTTTGCTAACTCGGCGTTTTTCCGTTCAAGCTCAGCATAAGCAAGGCGTGTCTTAGCAGCTTCTGACTTGGCCTCATCAGCTTGCTTTTTTAACTCAGAACGCTCTTGAGTGTGAGATTCAAGCAAGTCGTGATAACGTTTTTGCATGTCCTCAAATTGTTGTTTGAAATTAGAAGCGTCCCTTTGAGCGACAGCTAGCTGAGCTTGAGTGTCTTCCAAATCTTTTCCTAGGGCTTTTAAAGCCTTGGCATCCTCCTCCGCGGTCTTTTGCATTGAGTCGGTATTTGTGATTAGAGTGCGGATGATTCTGGAGAGGTTGCGTGAATATTTAAACATCTCAGAATACTGCTTTTCCACCGCATCAATCTTTGCTTTGGCCTCATCTGCCCACTTAGAAGAAATAGGTTCAAGGGCAGGTAAAAAAGTCAAAGTCTCGAAGTAGTGCTCGGGAAATTGCTCCTCCAAATATGCCCGCTTTACTGCAGTTTCCGCATCTAGTGGGGGAGGAGTGGGGATTGTTAATTCGGTGTCCCTGTGTGAAGAGGATTCGGTAGTCTCTTTGTCTGTCCTAGGTCGTTTAGTAGAAGGGACCTTGTGCTTACTTCGAGACCCAGTTTCTTTTGGAGGAGTTCTCTCTCTACTGCGCTTTTCATGGGAAGAAGTGGAGTCTTTAGATTGTGGTCTGTCCTCTTCCCTATGGCTTTGATAACCCTTGTATTTCTCTTGTTCCGGCCGAACTGGTGAGCGAGAGCGTGAGGGTCGAGAACGATAGGGATCGTAAGGCCTTCTCTCATCCCTGCCACGATCATCACGACGATCATACTCGACATCCTGAGGAGGATTGGACATGCTGCGACGAAGCTTCCTGATATCATAGTAGGATCGAGACATCGTGCCTGCACAATAAGACAAACGAAATTTAGAATAAATGGATTCACAGAGAAAGAGGTGCAATGAATGCTAATGCTGTTGTGTAAAGTGTGTCCTAAGTGGTGTGTTTCCCCACAACCAACCCGAATCTGAAGCTAGACTAATACGAGCAGGCTCTTTAGCCTTAGCAGGAGTGGTCTCTTCAGAAGAGGTAAAGACTAAAGGATCCTTCCTGAAATCCTCTGAAGTGTATATAGTTTCAGGCAAGGGGAGATCCCCCAAACCCTGAAATATTTGGTCATCAGTACTAGGGATATTCCCCTCGGAAGCATTAAGTGGCGACTCATGGGAGGATGTTGACTTTTCCAGAGAAGTAGCCTCCTCAGGGGCAATATATCCTTCACGATGCTTTTCGGCCAGATTAGCCAATTCGTCATCTTGTGTAGAAGATGGAGAAGGTGAAGTTCGAAGAGGTGCTGTAGGAACTCCTGAGCCTTCTCATGTCTCTGGGACTACCTCCACTGGAGGAATGTATGCGTATGGAGCCGTCCCATGACCGATTCTACGAAAAACGGATAACAGCCCATGAAAGTGAAGGTATTCGTCTTTAAGGACTTCGTCGATAGTCAAGAATTTCTGATCGCCATTAAGAAGTCGATGCATCCGGTCAAAGAACCCTGATCTGATATCTGTTTGGGATTGTCGACTGCAAACAAAAAGGAAAACAAGTTAAGGTGATGATTCAAGTGTATAGAACCCGGATTTAGAAAATCAGTGCTTTACTTGATTTTGTCCACCTCCTGGCGCATCCAGGCTGTCGTTTCACGAAGAACCATTCTAGTCTGGAATCTCCGGCTTTACTGTTGAATGGTGCTGAGATCATCTTCCTTTTTGGAACTGACTCAAAGTAGCAGAAAGATGGAGTCTCTCGAGTCCGATGCTTGAAATTATAGAAGAAGTGAACGTCATCGAACGTGAGCTCTATGCCTAAGATTTCGCGATATGCTATGTACAAAGTGTGCAAGTAGGCATATGAATTGGGATGCAGCTGCATGGGGGCAATCCGCATTTGTCTTAAAAAGTCAACGATGAAGGGAGAGAATGGAGAAATGGCGCCGACCATGCACATCAATCGAGTAACCGCCATATATTCTTCTGGAGGGTTGTGGGGACGGTCAGAGCGTGAGGGCACTAAAGTGTCCCTTTTCATTATCCCGTACTTTAAGCAAATTCGGATCAGTCGATCATTGTCGATTGTTGATTCAACAGAGTCTGGAGGTGATTCCAATATAACGGCCGATTCAAATTCATCAGGGGCTCGATCGTCACCAATCCCTCCTTCCTCCTCAAAACCCAGAGAAACTTCATTCTCTGAAGACACCTCGTTGTTTTCCCGATTTCCAACCCCGTAGTCTGGACCCTCACTGTCCCATTCTGGATCCGAAGGAGAAGATATATCCTCTAGAGTGATTTTGTTATAGGTTTCCGGGGCTTCTTTCCTCTCAGCTAGTCTGGAAGAGCGTCTGGGTCTCATTGTCATAGAACTATTGAAGAAGCAATAGCACGAATTAGAGTAAATTAGCCCGTACCCCCTGTGCATGTGCGTGAACTAAAATGTGTACAGTGAACGTGAGAAATGCAAAGTAAAGATGCAATAATGTAAGGCGAACTTTGGAGAGAAAGTGATGGTCAGAGTAGTTCTTAATGTTCATTTATGTTCGCAAGGCACTATCCTGACTGTTCATAAAGTTGGAAGTAATATCTAGCATTGTTTTAAATAATTGGACAAAATTTAATGCTTTAGATTGAGTGGTTCTCGGTTCGGTTCGGGCAGGCATCATGGGATCGGACTGAAGAAAAGTTGTGCTCTAGATGAAAAGTTATGTTCAACCGGATCGGTTCGGAGACATGTAATAGGAGCGGATCGGATGAGTTTGAATACCGACGCCCCCTATTAATCTGTTTTCATCCTCCGATCCGATCCGATAGGCTATCCCCTGTTTTCCATTTCCACTCTCCCGACCCGAACCGGAAAGGTAAAACTTTGCTCTCCTCCTCCATCTTCCCTGTTTCCTCGCCCGAACCAATTTCTCATGTCTTTTATTTTCTTCTTCTTCCTCAATCACCTCCGAACCCAATCCCATATCAACAGCCCCAGTTAGGAGCAAGCGTACGCCTTCTTCAACCTATCAGCGCCTCGAGGTGGTAGCAAAAGTAACAGCGACGGAATTGGGCAAAAAATTATACTCGAATCGCTTAATATAATCGTGAATCCAAGCCGAAATCAAGCAAAAGTAGGTAGATCAAGTTTACAAGTCTACTTACGAGTTCGATTTAGAAGAAAATGAGAAAAATTTGCGAGTTTAATGAAGCTTTCCTGAAGGCTAGGGTTTCGACACGGAAATCGGTTGGACAAATACAATGAAAGAAAAGAAGAAAAGTGAAGTAGATTTATATAAACAACAAGCTGACTATTCGTATTCCCGCTCGGACCGGCTCGAAAAGCTCAGTGACGCAGCTTGGCCCACTAATCCATTGCAGAGTATAGGAAGAAGGAAATCCGTCCGGGTCGGAACCCGAACCAGAAATCCGTTCGGCTCGGGATCTGAACCGAACAGGATGCAGTACGACAACTTGGCATGTGAATTCAAAGGGAAGGATGAAGGCATTGTGCAAGAGAAATCAAAGCATGCTCCATTTCCAACAGAAGCATCCATTGAGGGGGCAAAGTGTTAGCCTACTTTGTGAACTAGGCAACCCAAAGTCAAGATGTCAAGCATTGAAGAACCTTTCTAATTAGAAGACTTCGGTTCGGATCGGAGAGACCTCCACTACTCAGATCGGGGAGGACACTACAGCCTAGATCGGACAGCTGCAGTTATTCGGGTCGGGTCAAAACAGCGTATCGGTTCGGATCGGATAAAGCCTTCTGTTCGGATCGGTGAACTGTTGCTGAGGAAATTGGTAAGCCATAGCTGTTCGGATCGGAGGACAATATAGTCTCAATTGGATCGGAAAGCCACCTGGTTGCTACGGAGATAGATCGGAGCGGAGCGGAGCAGACTAAAGAGGAGAGAGCGTTGTTTTCAAGCCAATCCGAGTCGGATCGGGTATCCCGATCCGAACCCCTTATACGTGTCCCTCCGACTCGAATCCATTTTCCATATCATTCTCCAGCATAAGCGCCTGGATATCCGGATCGGCTATGACCAGTTCCTGCCCATAACGTCCATTATTCTGATGCGTTGTCAACGTAGAAATCAATCCGAATCCGATGCTGATGGGATGAGTGACACGTGGCTCCGATCCGGATCGGGCTCTGAGCAAATTCACACCTATAAATACCCCGTCTGGAGACAAAGAAAAGGATCTTTTTTGGGCATTTCGAGAATTCAACCACCTCCATAATCCGAACTCCAGTACTCCCGGAGAATCCAAATCTTCTTTCATTATTTGTTTTAGTCAATTGAGTGAATATAAGTGAGTTGTGAGTGGAATCAAGTGAATATTATATTGTATTTGCAACTGAATCATTGAATATAGTGAAAGATAAGTGGACGTAGGCATTTCTTCGCCGAACCACTATAAATCCTGTGTGTTCATTTTCATTTTTATCTCATTTCATTTGCTTTTAATCAATTTGGGTTTTAGAACCACTTTTTGGTCTAACATTCTTGTTGTTCCTCTTCTTGAAGTCAGCTTTCTTATTCTGAGTCTCATTAGGCTTAACCTCCTTCTTGCTATTCTTGTCTTCCTCATGAAGTAGAGTCATATCCACCAAGCTTTCAAAGGTCGCCCCCATGGGTATATGAGTTAGGGCCAAACTGTGTAGTGGCTCGTTCAATCCTCGAGCAAAGCATACAACCTTTTTCTGGGCTGTGTTGACCAAATCCAAACCAAACCAAGCAAGCTGATTAAACTTATTCACTTACTCCCTCACAGACATATCCCCTTGCTTGAGTGCTAGGAACCTCTCCATCTGAAGGTTCTCCTCTGCTGACGATAAGAATTTAAGCCTAAACCTCTCTCTAAAGTCTGCCCAAGTCTCAACTGGCCTGGTAGTGTTGGTGACTTCCCACCAAAATGCAGCTTCCTCTTTCAACAACCATGCCGCCAAATGAACTTTCCTATGGTCCTCCATATCAAAGATAATGAACAAGTCTTCTATCTCCTTTAGCCAGTTTCGTGCCTCAACAAAGGTTTCAGTTCCAACGAAGTTCTTGCCGCCCAATACTTTAAAGTCTTTGCATATTTTTGCAAAGGCGGTACCAGAAGGAGGAGGAACCGCGGCCACTGGGGGAGGAGGGATGTCTGTCGTGCCCGCGTCGTTGGCCCTGGCTTCTAAGTAACTTCGGAACCATCCAGGCACGGGTTTTCCCTCAGGCAGGTTAAGATCAGCCATGCTGAAAAACGAAAAGATTCAAACGAGGAAACAAAGGAAAGTGCTAATGGCTTCTTGGGGAATAGCCTTTTTAAACATAAAACTTTTCTTGAAAAATTCTTCTTTATAAATGGTTTTGAAAATAGTTTCAAAAGGTTTTTAAAACTTTTTGCCCAGCCTGGTAAGCTTCTGCTCTGATACTAAAGGTAACACCCCACCTCCGCTAGGGTCACTCACAAAGGGAATGCACTAGTTTTGGTGGAGTATTATCTAGGTAAACATGCACAGAGATATCACAAGGCAGAACATAAATAAAGCAGCGGTAGAAATTAAAAATCAACTTTTTATTACTTTCAGGAAAGAGTCAAAAACCTCATATATCCAAGATACAAATTATTCCATTACATCAAGTTCCAAAGAAGCATAAACTTAAGACAACCAAAAGTAAAATATTCCCCATAAATAGCAGAAGCAGCCATAGCATAGCTCAAGACCAAACCGTACATGACCTGTCAGAAAGCAAGCCAAATCCAAGCTAAAAGCTAGTGTTTCCTCCCTGAGAACCCGGTGGGGGGGGGGGAACGTAAAAAAAAGAGGCAAAAGAAAAAGGGTCAGTCATAAAGACTGGTAAGCCCTAGTGACTTTCAGTATGAAAACTAGTAAAGGTAACATGATATGTGAAAACTGGAATTAAACATAAGGATGATAACAGAACTGGTAGGATAATTAAGATAACAAGATAAGTCAATTCTAGCATCGCATGTTCAAGGTTCGCTGCACCATCTGTACTAGTGTTCTAACCCATGTCAAGTATTAATCATGAAATGATCCCTTGGCCCAGTATCATGAAGTGACCCATTACGTGGTCCTACGATACGATCTACTAATTGATCGGCTCCCTACAAGTCCTAGCTCATCATGTGTCTGTTTCATACAGCCCTATCCTGAAATGTAGTTACCTGTGCTAGGTCCACCATAGAGTGTATCAAGTCCTATGGTGCCAACCACCGACACGAATCAAGCATGCACAGTGTAAATCTACGGGTGCCCAATGCCTGCTTTTTCAATTTCGGACTACGTGCACGACCATAGCCCGCCTGAACCTACAATGGCGCACCTACTCAGCCGTCGTTCTAGTCGCTTACAATCAGCCCAGTAATCGTGCCCCACCCTGCCTAGTTCCAGGGTATCGTGATACATCCAAGTGGGTTGCTGCTGAAAAGGACCTCGTAACTAGGGTTTCTAATGGGTTAAGTGTTGTCATTGAAATTCGTGACTTAACCCTATCCAGATCATGTATCAAGTGGTTAAGTGTGTTCAAGAGGTTCATGACTTAACCCTATCAAATCACCGTGTCAAGTTGGTTAAGTATATTCAAGTGGTCCATGACTTAACCCTATCCTGTGGCGTTAATTCATTAATACACTTCAACCTCTCACATTAGACTAACTGTTGTGGTCACTTGATTTGTCGGGCGGTTCCGGGCAGATTTACACCACAACATAGTCTAACCTCGGGTTTTACGTGCGATATGACCAACTACCCACATTGGATCCTATTGTTTGCAGCCAATGGATTTGCCGGGCGGTTCCGGGCAGATTTACACTGCAAACTCAACCCAACCTCGAGTTGGCCATTTTCAAGTTATCTAATTGTCATGCCCATGTTCAAGTTTTCATGTCTAGATTCATGTCAAGTTTTCAGGTCATGTTTCGTGTCAAATCATGTCAAGTTCATGTCCATATTCAGGTTCAAGTCATAACAACGTTCATGTTCAAGTTTAAAGTTAATTTATGTTTTACCTAGTCTACCCAAATCGTATTCCCATCGCACGTAAGCTCGAATCAATACAAATAAATCTAATTAGGGAATAACATAAAAAGGAGCGGGTATAAGGTGGCAAAAGTGATTACTAGCATAGCATGTTATGAATTGAAATAAAAGATTAAAACATTACTGGCATATGGAATATTGGCCTCAAACATAAAGATTCCAAATCTAGCCAAATAAGGTGCTAATCAAGATAACAGTTGTCATAAGCTGATAGTAGAGTCATGGTAACGATTGACATAAGGTGATAGTATAGTCATGGTAGTTATCCACATAAGGTGATAGTCATAAACTTGTGACTAGTAGCAGATTCAACATGATAATATGAGGGGTTTCTCTTTTTGATTTACAACATGAATAGGCCCCAAATCAATGTCATAGTAATATCCAAGAGTCAAGATCCAAGATGAACAAGAATGGATGTAAAACAGTCATCATACATAGGTCCAATTTCAATTTACAACATATTTATAATACATTTACAGTTTAAATATGAAAATAACTGGAGCTTAAAGATCGTGGTTCGAGAATTAGAAAAAGAGAGTCGATGTTGAATCTTTATATGCTTAGTCAAGTCCTAATAGAAATCCCCAAATCAGCAACGTTGTTTTGACGTAGCAGAAGTAGTCTCTTTCTCTAACTTTTCAAGCAGAATCAGAGTAGCATAAGGTCAGAAAGAATTTTTTGTAGAGAGACTAGTATTAGGGGCTGTATATATAGGGTCAGGTCAACGAATGTGGACAGAAACAAGGCCAAGAACATCAAAATGAATCCAGCTTCAAAAGTGGACTCGGCCACCAGGTCGACCCCCAGGTCAAGACTATGGTCGACCTGGTCCTGGGTAGGTCGACTACATAGTCTACCCCTAGGTCGACCTGGTCCTGGGTGGGAAATTTCCCGCCCAGTCCATTTGGAGGTTTGAATTTCGAATTTTGAATTCAAATTGAGCTGTTTTGAACTTGAAAACTTCTGAAAACTTCGAATGGTCATAACTTGGTCATACAGACTCCGATTTTCGAAAACCCGGACTCGTTTCCAAGCAGAATTTCGAGACAAATGCAATGGCGCAACCCGTTTCCTTTGGTTATTATTTTAAAAATTAATTCTGCCTTGATTTATGGTTATTACATGAAACACCCCACCTCCGTTAAGGTCACTCTCAAAGGGAATGCCCTAATTTTGGTGGAGGTTTATAAGTATAAGTCACAGATATACAAGACAGATATAGGAACACATATTTGTAATCAGCGGAAGAACAACAAACTTTTATTTCATAAAATCAAATACGTGTTACAAAACATCACCATGATTGTCTTACATCTTTTTCCAAAAACATAACATAACACTTTCATAATCTGTCTTGAGTACATTATTTAAAGAAGCATAAATAAAACCTAGATAAACTGCAAAAGCCCCATAGTGGATTGTCCAAAGCCATAGTTCAAAACAGGAAAGTCCAAGCAATACATTTCTCTTCTTCAAGCTGGATGTTGAGGTAGGTCAAGCTGCTTTGTTCCCTCCCTGAGGACCTGGGGGGGGGAACGGAAGAAAGAAGACGAAAGAAAAGTAGAGTCAGACATAAAGCCTGAGTAAGTCTAGTACTATTTTGTCTATGAATAAAGAACTGGGTATGATAAGTATAAACAAGAAGTGGGCATGCACTATAAACTCGGTTAAGTTGTCTAGGGTCGAATATACTATCGTACCCCATGTTGATCTCTGAACCCATATAAACTAGTTTCCAACTGGCACCCCATAATCAGGGTGATGTGATCCATTCTATGATGATCGGCTCCTACTCGCATAGTTACATGTGTCTTACGGCCCCCGATGTTGTAGTTACCTATGCTGGTCCCACCATGGGGTGTATCAAGTCCCATAGTGGCAACCCGACACAACCTTAGAGTGCACAGGTATGCTACTGGTGTCCAGTGCCTTATTTTTCTGCGCCGGAGTGTGTGCACGCCTGCACTCCGTTAGAACCTACACTGCTACACCACCGCCGTCGCTTTGACCTCTTACAATCAGCCCAGTAATCGTGCCCCACCCTGCCTAGTTTCAGGGTATCCTGATACACCTTCTAGGGTTACTGCTGAAAAGGGTCCCCCGTTACTAGGTTTTCTATCTCTAGCCAACATGCTAAGTTGGTTAAGTGTTTCCTAACCTAACCCCCACCAATCCGTTTAGTTTAGCATGTTCCATTTTGATTAAGTCTTTAGTTCACTTAATCCTAACAATCCTGACTCAGCCTTAATTGTCTTATTAAGGCCCTGACCTCTCACATTAGACAGGTATTGTTGTGGCTGCCTGTTGCCGGTTGGTTCCGGGCAGTCTTACGCCACAACTCAGTCTAACCTCGGGTCCTTGCTGGGCTCCATGTTTAACCTCCCACATTGGATAGGTATTGTTGTGACTACTGGACAGCCGGGCGGTTCCGGGCAGGTTTACATCACAACTCAATCCAACCTCGGGTTAAACACATCGTATTTTCTACATTTACATATTTTGTCATTCCCCTTTATTTCTTATATGTAAATATTTGCGGCCCATTATTAAGTTAATGGTGTAAAGGTTACACCAATCATGGGCCCAACCCATACTTGAATTTGGGCCCTTCTATTTTATATTTTCATTCATTAATTAATTTTAACCCAACGTTATTTTCCCCCGTTTTACACGTCCGTTTATATATATATTGGGCTTAGCCTTTTAAAGCCCAATTTAGCCATGCGAAAAGGGGAGGCTTATGGCGTGATTACATACACAAAAAGGGGAAGGTGAGCGTATGAACTTGCAATATGACGTTGGGAATACAAAATAGAAACTGGTGTACTTGCATAGTAGTGACATATACTTTGGTCATAAAGCATAGGTGACATGAATCAAAGCATGTGAACTTGTAGTTGAGATAAGAGTCTAAATTGGGTATCATTATTGACACATAGTCATAACTACAACATGAACCTATACTTTTATTTATGCATAATGTCAAACATAAGCATGGCATAAATATTTCTAACATAAGCATGGCATAATGTCAAACATAAGCATGGCATAATATCAAACATAAGCATGGCATAAGTATAGTTAAATTTGTTCACATAACCATGGCATAAATATTTCTAACATGAAATCATGATTCTGACTTTAGTCATGTAAACTTACAAAAAGGGACTTTTTGAACCTAAACTAGCCATGTACCACATATGTCATCATATGATTCTTGTAAACAAGATAGACCTAATCATGGTTGCCAAATATCAATCATAGCCTAGCCATATTCATAAGTTTGCAAATAGGTTTTCTAGTACAAAAGCATGGCTTAATACATAATGCCAAATTCTCAACATAATTTCATATGGATAATAACCAAACTTGTTCCAATTACTTACAAAATGATTTATGCACAAAAATATACATCATGGTGGCATAGAAGCAAATCCCAAACTTGCATGAATTTAAATCAACTACATACATGTAGCTTCAACATGGATTACATAATTTGCGAAATATTCCAAACGTATACTTGCATAGAACTACCGCATGTAGTTCTTTATAACATGAATAACATAATTCATAAATATCCAAACGTATATAATATTTCAAATTGATAAGAACGCACAAAGATGAATAACTTTATTGCCACAATTCAAGCATACAAACCAACACAATTGTTTATTCATACCAAAGTAATACTCTACTTACAATGGTGTGATGAATTCTCTAGTTTAGGGATTGAAGACGCAAATTCCTTTGTTGAATTGATTTGTTTAGGTTGCTTTAAGCTTTAGAATTTTCCTCCTAATCCTCTCTCCAATTTGGTGGCTACTCCTAGTCGTTCCTCAGCAACATGGCGGCTATGTTCTTATTTTTGAATGAATAGATTAGGGTTTAGTCTAGGGTTGTTTATATAGAGGTCAGGAACTGATTAGGACCATTGATGTTGCCTGGATTGATCGTAGCCATTCATTCGATAGAGAGACCAATTAAAACTTGCCACCTAGCCCTAATGACAAAGCAGACCACAGAAAATCGGCCAAACACAGACCTGGCCAGCCAGGTTGGCTGGGCTCGACCAGGTCGATACCCCTGTCGACAGGGCTGTCGACAGCCCTGTCGACATGGGTAGCCCAGGTCGACAGCCCAGTCGACCTGGGTGGCCTAGGCGGGTGTTTTATCCGCCCTGGCCCATTGGGCCCGATTTTCGAATTTTAAACTTGATTTATTCTGTTTGAATTTTAAATTTAATTCAAAACTTCCGAAGGCCATATCTTCTTCATACGGACTCCGTTTTTCGAAAACTCGGACTCTATTTCGCGTATTTTTCCGAGACGAACGCAATGGCCTATACCGTTTCCCTTAGTTCTTTGATTTCAGATTAATTATACTTTATTTTGTTAATTTCACAGTTATAGAATTCTCGGGGTGTTACATTCTCCCCCACTTAAAAGGATTTCGTCCCCGAAATCTTCAAGTTATGAGGATTGTATATCCTAACATCCAATCATCCATCTACTCATCCATCAAACACGAGTATCCATTGTCCTTAAAATATTTCTAATGCTTCATGATCATATGCGAAGTGTGTGTGTACATGTACTTATCTAATGCAAAATCAGGCGGTCTACTGATTCAGTTGACCTCCTTAATGCGAATTATGTAAGTGCCATGAATCCATTATGTATGCAAATTTTCCTATTTTTGATTTTACATGAGTGCACAATCATTCATTACAAATGCAACATCCATATGACAACACATTAAAGTTCAACCATATACGAATGCAAACATATATGCATATGCAATATGAAGTGACTGAGCCGATCTAAAACCTATATTGTGTGTGTATATGCAACCACGAGCAACCACTAGCAATCACTTGCAACCACTTGCAACCATCATCCATAACATGTTTCAACTACATGTTTTCATCCAAAAAGATTCTACCTAAAGGATAAGGTCGAGGAAATATACCTAAAAAGATAGATAAAAGCGCAACTTAAGGAAAAAGGAAAGATCAAGGATGTACCCTCGAACAGAAAAGGGTAGGCAGTACGTATTCTAGCTTCAGTTTCCCAAGTCGCGTCTCCCTCGGCGTCGCTCCATTGAACTTTGACGAGCTTGACTTCGCGGTTGCGTAGCTTCTTCACTTCCGTTCCTAAGATGCGGGTTGGAACTTTTCTTATGGTTGCTTCGCGTTCCACTTCGGCCTCTTCGAGTACATTTGGCTCTACCACTTCAGCAGACTCATGCAGACATTTTCGGAGATGTGAAACGTGAAAAACGTTGTGGACTCCAGCCAACTTCCCGGGTAGCTCTAATCTATAGGCCATTTTCCCAATTTTCTCGATAATAGGGAATGGCCCTACGAACCTTGGTGCCAGTTTTCCTATGGTTCCAAAACGAACAACGTTCGTTAGCGGTGATACCTTGAGAAAAACTCTGTCTCCAACTTCAAATTCAAGGTTGGTCCTCCTCTTGTCGGCATAGGACTTTTGTCTGTCTTGGGCCGTCTTCATCCTTCTTCGTATTAAGTCTACTTTCTCTGAGGTCTCTCGGATCATATCTGGTCCAAGTATGAGCTTATCCGTGGACTCCCACCAACAAGTGGGCGATCGGCACGGTCTTCCATATAAAGCTTCGAAGGGCGCCATTCCGATGGTTGCTTGATAGCTGTTGTTGTAGGCAAATTCCACCAAAGGAAGGTGGTCTTCCCATGTCCCTCCGAAGTCAAGGACGCATAGTCTTAAAAGGTCTTACAAAACTCTGTTCACTCTCTCTGTTTGGCCATCGGTTTGGGGATGATAGGCTGTGCTCAAGCATAACTGCGTTCCTACTGCTTCTTGGAGACTCCGCCAAAATTCACTAGTGAAGATGGGGTCTCGGTCACTAACAATGCTAGATGGTATTCCATGGAGTCGAACGATTTCCTTAAGGTACAGTGATGCTAGGGATGAGGCAGTTCTTTTACTTTTGACAGGTAAAAAGTGGGCGCTTTTAGTAAGCCTATCCACTATTACCCAAATGCTAGTGTTGCCTCTCCTAGACCTAGGCAGCCCATCGATGAAGTCCATTGAGATGCTATCCCACTTCCACTGCGGGACCTCTAGAGGATGTAGCAGTCCGCCAGGCTTTTTCTGTTCCGCCTTAACCTGTTGGCACACCATACACTTAGAAACGAATTCTGCCACGTCCTTTTTCATGCCGTTCCAGAAGAAAGTCCTTTTTATATCTTTGTACATTTTATCCCCGCCTGGGTGTATCGTCATCTTGGAGTGATGTGCTTCCTCGAGAACCTTCTTTACTAAATCTTTTGTCTGTGGGACGCATAGTCTTCCGTCTCGCCTTAGCAAACCCTTATCGTCGATGGAGTATCTGTTGAGGTGACTTGAAGTCTCACCCCTAATTAGCCTATCAATTGTTTCCACAAGCTGAGGGTCTTCGCGTTGTGCTGCCCCTACTGAATCTACTAAAGTCGGGCGCACTTCGAGAGATGCAAGCAAGCCCGGTACGAAATCGGAGGAAGGCCTAAAGTCGAAGCTGGCTATAAACTCTAGGCTTTGTCTTTCAACAAACAACGGGCTTAGGGTCAATTTCTTTCGGCTCAACGCGTCTGCTACTACGTTGCCTTTGCCCGGAGTGTAGGAGATTTCGAAATCGTACGAGGCAAGAAACTCCATCCATCTTTGTTGCCTCAAGTTAAGATCCTTCTGCGAGAAAAGATATTTCAACGATTTATGGTCAGTGTAAAGTTCGAACTTCTCACCTAGGAGATAGTGTCGCCAAGACTTGAGTGCAAAGACGATGGCGGCTAACTCAAGATCGTGGGTTGGGTAGTTCTTTTCGTGCACCTTCAATTGCCTCCCGCCATAAGCTACTACCCTTCCTTCTTGCATTAAGACGGCGCCTAGCCCTGTCCCACATGCATCCGTATAAACAGTGAACATCTTGCTCCCATCTGGCAGCGTCAAAACTGGGGCTGTTGCGAGAGCCCTTTTTAGTCGTTGGAAAGCAAACTCGCAATCCAAGTTCCAATTGAACACTAGATTCTTCTTAGTCAATTTCGTGAGCGGAGCTGAGATTTTCGCAAAATCCCTTATGAACTTTCGATAGAAACCCGCTAGTCCTAGAAAGCTTCGGACCTCAGTCGCATTCCTTGGTGTCTTCCAATCTTGTACCGCCACTACCTTAGCAGGGTCCACTGCTAACCCTTGTTTAGATACTATGTGCCCAAGGAACCTCACTTCTTCTCTCCAAAAGTGGCATTTGGAGAATTTGGCTTTTAGTTGATGGACTCGCAAAGTTTCCATGATTGCCCTTAAGTGTTGAGCATGTTCCTCTTCACTCTTTGAGAAGATAAGGATATCATCTACGAAGACCACTACGAATTTGTTGAGGAAATCTCTAAATACCCTACTCATCAGGTCCACGAAGTAAGCAGGTGCATTTGTCAAGCCGAAAGGCATGACAAGCCATTCAAAGAAACCGTCTGGGGTTCTGAACGCCGTTTTATCGATGCTATCTTCAGCCACCCTTAGCTGATGAAAACCGGTTGCTAAATCGAGTTGGGAAAAAACAGACGCTCCTACAAGCTGGTCAAACAAATCGTCAATTCTAGGGAGAGGGTGCCTATTCTTTTTCGTTAGCTTGTTGAGCTCCCTATAGTCAACACATAGACGGAGTGAACCATCCGCCTTCGTAGCGAACACCACCGGAGCGCCCCATTCTGAAATGCTCCTCCTAATGAACCCCTTTTCTAGAAGCTCTTTAATCTGTTTACTGAGCTCTTTCCTTTCTCGTGGAGCCATATGTCTAACGGGCAACGCAACGGGCTTTGCATTATCTACAAGATATATGCGGAAGTCTATTTCCCGCTTCGGAGGCAAGCCCTTCACCTCTTCAAAGACATCCGGATATTCCCGGACCACTTTAACTGATTGCAAATTTTCAACAGAGGCATCTAGCGATTCAAGATAACTAAGCATAACCGCATACGTGGGATTACAAGAAATTTCCAAAGTATTACCGAGTTGGGTTAGGAGCCTAACAACCCTTTTCTCACAATCAAGGATGGCCCCATTACTGGATAGCCAATCCATACCCAAAATCAAACCATAACCCGAAAAGCCCAAAACAAAGGCACTACATAGAAATTCTACGCTTAGAATAGAAATTTTCAATCCCACACAGATCATAGACAAATGAGCTGGGCCCCCAATTGGGTTTGAAACAATTAAGGGGTCCTCTACCATACTAGTTTTTAGGTGCAGAGATTATACTAAAGAAGACGAGATAAAGGAGTGTGATGCGCCAGAATCAAATAAAGTGCGAACGGGGTGATCATAAAGATAAACTACACTTTCTACAGAAGTATTTATACCTCGCTGTTGCAGAGGTGGCGCTTCCAGCACATGGACCTGTGCCCTTGGGGTGGATCCAGCCCTCTGCCCCTGTCCTCGTTTCTTTGGGCAGTCCTTAGCCCTATGGCCTGTCTCACCGCAAGAAAAGTACCCACCATTCTCCTTGGCCTTCTTTTTCCGACAGTCCTTTACTAAGTGCCCCACTTTGCCACAGAAATTACACTTCCTCTTCTCTTTGTTGCCTTTCCCGCCCTTCTTAAAGTCTGTCTTCTTGGGCTGCAAACCCTCTTTCTTCTTGCCCTTATCCTCTTCATTCAGCAATGCCATTTGCACAAATCTTTCATATGTGGCTCCCATGGGTATATGGGTCATGGCCAAACTGTGTAATGGCTCATTTAACCCTTTGACGAAACGAAGAGCCTTCTTGTGCGGGGTGTTGACTAGGTCAAGCCCAAACCTAGCCAGCTCATCGAACTGATTCACATATTCTCTGACTGTCTTGTCCCCTTGCTTAAGAAATAAGAATTTTTCCAACTGCAAACTTCTTTCCGCATCTGAGAGAAATTTGGTCTCAAACCTTGCCCTAAAGTCCTCCCATGTCTCCACTGGTCTTTCAGCATTAGTGACTTCCCACCAGTAGGAAGCCTCGCCCTTCAATAGCCACACTGCCAACTGTACTTTTTGTCTATCTTCTACCTCAAAGATGATGAATAGGTCCTCAGTTTCTTTCAGCCAATTTCTAGCTGCTACGAAGGACTCAGTTCCATGGAAATCCCTTCCTCCCATAGCTTTAAAATCTTTACATATCTTAGCAAAAGTGTTTCCCCGAGGAGGAGGTGGAGGAAAAGGTGCCGCTGCGGCTGGATGATTTCCTTCAGCTGGGGGAGGAGGAATGGTAGGACCTGGCTGAGTGGCCCTTGCTTCTAAGAACCGTCTAAACCAACCAGGTATTGGCACCCCTTCCGGCAAGTTAAGTTCTTGGGACATGCTGAAACAAAAAGGATAGATTCAAAACGAAGGATAAGAGATAGTTCCTATGGGTTTGGGGAGTGGACTTTGCCCTTTTTAAAATAAAATAATATTTTTCTTTTAAAAATGCTTCTTTAAATTTCCTTTTTGAAAATAATTTTTTTCAAAACTTTTTATCTTATCTGGTAAACCTATGCTCTGATACCAAGTGAAACACCCCACCTCCGTTAAGGTCACTCTCAAAGGGAATGCCCTAATTTTGGTGGAGGTTTATAAGTATAAGTCACAGATATACAAGACAGATATAGGAACACATATTTGTAATCAGCGGAAGAACAACAAACTTTTATTTCATAAAATCAAATACGTGTTACAAAACATCACCATGATTGTCTTACATCTTTTTCCAAAAACATAACATAACACTTTCACAATCTGTCTTGAGTACATTA
The DNA here is from genome assembly GCA_030737875.1 of Allium sativum. Classification (NCBI taxonomy): domain Eukaryota; kingdom Viridiplantae; phylum Streptophyta; class Magnoliopsida; order Asparagales; family Amaryllidaceae; genus Allium; species Allium sativum. The sequence goes on along the minus strand of CM060914.1, from coordinate 3,912,611 downwards.
TTTAAAGAAGCATAAATAAAACCTAGATAAACTGCAAAAGCCCCATAGTGGATTGTCCAAAGCCATAGTTCAAAACAGGAAAGTCCAAGCAATACATTTCTCTTCTTCAAGCTGGATGTTGAGGTAGGTCAAGCTGCTGTGTTCCCTCCCTGAGGACCTGGGGGGGGGAACGGAAGAAAGAAGACGAAAGAAAAGTAGAGTCAGACATAAAGCCTGAGTAAGTCTAGTACTATTTTGTCTATGAATAAAGAACTGGGTATGATAAGTATAAACAAGAAGTGGGCATGCACTATAAACTCGGTTAAGTTGTCTAGGGTCGAATATACTATCGTACCCCATGTTGATCTCTGAACCCATATAAACTAGTTTCCAACTAGCACCCCATAATCAGGGTGATGTGATCCATTCTATGATGATCGGCTCCTACTCGCATAGTTACATGTGTCTTACGGCCCCCGATGTTGTAGTTACCTATGCTGGTCCCACCATGGGGTGTATCAAGTCCCATAGTGGCAACCCGACACAACCTTAGAGTGCACAGGTATGCTACTGGTGTCCAGTGCCTTATTTTTCTGCGCCGGAGTGTGTGCACGCCCGCACTCCGTTAGAACCTACACTGCTACACCACCGCCGTCGCTTTGACCTCTTACAATCAGCCCACTAATCGTGCCCCACCCTGCCTAGTTTCAGGGTATCCTGATACACCTTCTAGGGTTACTGCTGAAAAGGGTCCCCCGTTACTAGGTTTTCTATCTCTAGCCAACATGCTAAGTTGGTTAAGTGTTTCCTAACCTAACCCCCACCAATCCGTTTAGTTTAGCATGTTCCATTTTCATTAAGTCTTTAGTTCACTTAATCCTAACAATCCTGACTCAGCCTTAATTGTCTTATTAAGGCCCTGACCTCTCACATTAGACAGGTATTGTTGTGGCTGCCTGTTGCCGGTTGGTTCCGGGCAGTCTTACGCCACAACTCAGTCTAACCTCGGGTCCTTGCTGGGCTCCATGTTTAACCTCCCACATTGGATAGGTATTGTTGTGACTACTGGACAGCCGGGCGGTTCCGGGCAGGTTTACATCACAACTCAATCCAACCTCGGGTTAAACACATCGTATTTTCTACATTTACATATTTTGTCATTCCCCTTTATTTCTTATATGTAAATATTTGCGGCCCATTATTAAGTTAATGGTGTAAAGGTTACACCAATCATGGGCCCAACCCATACTTGAATTTGGGCCCTTCTATTTTATATTTTCATTCATTAATTAATTTTAACCCAACGTTATTTTCCCCCGTTTTACACGTCCGTTTATATATATATTGGGCTTAGCCTTTTAAAGCCCAATTTAGCCATGCGAAAAGGGGAGGCTTATGGCGTGATTACATACACAAAAAGGGGAAGGTGAGCGTATGAACTTGCAATATGACGTTGGGAATACAAAATAGAAACTGGTGTACTTGCATAGTAGTGACATATACTTTGTTCATAAAGCATAGGTGACATGAATCAAAGCATGTGAACTTGTAGTTGAGATAAGAGTCTAAATTGGGTATCATTATTGACACATAGTCATAACTACAACATGAACCTATACTTTTATTTATGCATAATGTCAAACATAAGCATGGCATAAATATTTCTAACATAAGCATGGCATAATGTCAAACATAAGCATGGCATAATATCAAACATAAGCATGGCATAAGTATAGTTAAATTTGTAAATTTGTTCACATAACCATGACATAAATATTTCTAACATGAAATCATGATTCTGACTTTAGTCATGTAAACTTACAAAAAGGGACTTTTTGAACCTAACCTAGCCATGTACCACATATGTCATCATATGATTCTTGTAAACAAGATAGACCTAATCATGGTTGCCAAATATCAATCATAGCCTAGCCATATTCATAAGTTTGCAAATAGGTTTTCTAGTACAAAAGCATGGCTTAATACATAATGCCAAATTCTCAACATAATTTCATATGGATAATAACCAAACTTGTTCCAATTACTTACAAAATGATTTATGCACAAAAATATACATCATGGTGGCATAGAAGCAAATCCCAAACTTGCATGAATTTAAATCAACTACATACATGTAGCTTCAACATGGATTACATAATTTGCGAAATATTCCAAACGTATACTTGCATAGAACTACCGCATGTAGTTCTTTATAACATGAATAACATAATTCATAAATATCCAAACGTATATAATATTTCAAATTGATAAGAACGCACAAAGATGAATAACTTTATTGCCACAATTCAAGCATACAAACCAACACAATTGTTTATTCATACCAAAGTAATACTCTACTTACAATGGTGTGATGAATTCTCTAGTTTAAGGATTGAAGACGCAAATTCCTTTGTTGAATTGATTTGTTTAGGTTGCTTTAAGCTTTAGAATTTTCCTCCTAATCCTCTCTCCAATTTGGTGGCTACTCCTAGTCGTTCCTCAGCAACATGGCGGCTATGTTCTTATTTTTGAATGAATAGATTAGGGTTTAGTCTAGGGTTGTTTATATAGAGGTTAGGAACTGATTAGGACCATTGATGTTGCCTGGATTGATCGTAGCCATTCATTCGATAGAGAGACCAATTAAAACTTGCCACCTAGCCCTAATGACAAAGCAGACCACAGAAAATCGGCCAAACACAGACCTGGCCAGCCAGGTTGGCTGGGCTCGACCAGGTCGATACCCCTGTCGACAGGGCTGTCGACAGCCCTGTCGACATGGGTAGCCCAGGTCGACAGCCCAGTCGACCTGGGTGGCCTAGGCGGGTGTTTTATCCGCCCTGGCCCATTGGGCCCGATTTTCGAATTTTAAACTTGATTTATTCTGTTTGAATTTTAAATTTAATTCAAAACTTCCGAAGGCCATATCTTCTTCATACGGACTCCGTTTTTCGAAAACTCGGACTCTATTTCGCGTATTTTTCCGAGACGAACGCAATGGCATATACCGTTTCCCTTAGTTCTTTGATTTCAGATTAATTATACTTTATTTTGTTAATTTCACAGTTATAGAATTCTCGGGGTGTTACATTACACGTTATAAAAACACGGGTTGTTACATTTAACGTATATGGGCGATGTTTCCATGATGTATATTTTTTGTAAATAATGGAAAGTACCAGTTAAGTTATTATTATGAAATTGAGTGTGTGCGTGTGTGTGCGTTGAACTTTACCTTTTAAGGATTTAAATGGATATTGCATGACTGAATTTACTTAAATAATTTAAATTAACATTTAACTTAACTAGTTAAATATATGGACTTCAACTTAAAGAAAAATTAGATGACTCTATATACAATTGTAGTTAAAAGCGCATCTTATCGAAACAAAAAATTAATTTGATTGTTGACTCATTTAGGCTATGCACTTAATTATAAATTTCTTACTATTAAAGAAGGGCCATGTTTACAACTTTGATAATGTAGCATGTAGTCGAGTAATAGGCAGGATAAAATTTAATAATGTTGAAAATGAATTTTTTTGGTATAACTGAAATCCATATGCATGTAATAGATGTGTTCACATCACAATGTTGTAAATATAAATTTATCCTTCAAAAGTCATTGTAAATGAAATTTGGTTATGTGGAATAGGATAATTTTTTCAAGACAAACGAGTTAAAAATTAAAAAATTGTTATTGTTTATATGAACATTTTATGTTGTGTGATTTATACTTTCATATCCAAATAAAATAATAAGTTTTCCAGGAAGGCCACTAATACTCTCTTAGATTTTTTTTGTATCGAGGAGTTCCTTAAAAAAATGTTAAGTTCGCCATTTTTGCTCATACATATTGTTAACCAGGTTTATACCCGAATAGAAGTCTAAAGGAGTTAGAACATCAAAATGAACCCAAAATGACTTAAAACTTGGCCAAAGCACGTAAAACATAAAAAAATAAACTTCAGGAAAAATAAGCCAAGTAATTGGGCTGGCACCGAGTCATACTCTATGAATCAGTACCGATTCAAATCCAAATGGTGCAACCATTGTGGGGATATTATCGTGCTTTGTTTGATCCGTTAGGCCACTCACCATTTTTTACAGCTATCTGATGCATTTAGCTCAAGTATCCAACGACTCATCCAATTCAAAGTGCAGTTCAAATCGACATAAGTACGAAGTACTATCAAATTAAGTCAAGAAAGCAATGAAAATTTGCAGAAAGCATCACAATAGTGTAAATAAGCCAATAAAAGAATTGCAAATTACCAAAATGTTTGGGTTAGACTCGGTATCGAGTCAGATCTATGAATTATATGATATTTATAATTCTAACATGACTTCGAGCCTCTAGCGTAAGTCCTTCGATGTTGTGATCTTGTATAATTCATCCTTGAACTCTTATAAATACCAAACTATCTACAACATAAGTGGGAGTTAGACTATGCCCTCCTACACTCTATTGAAACCATTCTTCATTTTCTTTCTCCACACAATACTATGACTCTTCAGTAGCCATGTGAACTTAAGACACCCTTTCTAATTGAATCAACTATACTTAAAAAAGTTTGTAAAAGACGGACAATGAAGAGAATCTTCATAGTAAATATAGGTACAATTAATAGCCGAACCACTCTAAAGTCTTTTCTTTTCTCTTTTATTTTCTTTCATTTTATTTTATTAGTTTTTCGTTGTTTGGATTAGATTTAGAGATAAGCCTACTCAAATTGTCAACAAAGAATGGTGCTTTTGTCTCTACTTAGGAATGTCAATGGGGCCGGCTAGGGCAAGATTCTTGTTCCCCGGACCCTCCCCGAGCTTTTTAAATCCTACCCCAGACCGGACCCGTAGACCCGATGCGGGTCAGGAATTGTGCGTCGTACCCAAACCCGTACGGGTCAGCTAGACCTGACTCGCCCCGCGGCCTGATGAAATTGTGTTCTAATGTACACAATTTTATATACTTATATTTTTATAAATTATATATAAATAATAATGTGTTTACAATGATAAGAGAATATAATAAAATGAGTTGTAAGATAATTGTTCAAAATATATGTATTTATTATTATATGATTATCATTGATGCAACTTAATGCTATGAAAAAATTATAGCTTGTTGGTTGAATGAATTTAATGTTCAAGTCATAACCACATGTACCTAAGAAGATTAACTAATAATCATTATAGTTATAAAGTGTTTTAATGAAGTTTCAAAAATGCGCGTCGGTATGGGGCGGTTAGCCGTGCCCTAGATCCGACCCTGGACCCGAACCTCCAAAAGCGGGTCGTGGGTCTATCCTCCCCGAAGACTCAATGGGGCGGGTCTAAACGGGTCAAAAAATGGGAGAGTTAACCGGGTTGGACCCTGGACCCTCCCCATTGTCATCCCTATCTCTACTGGGCAAAATGCTTTCATCTCTACTAGGCATAAATGTCATTTTTGGCATAAACATTTGGTGCTTTCTTTGAGAAGTGAACAAAATGCACATATCTAGGTTATCTATTTTAGATTTACAAGGTCCAAAATTTGGATTTACAGTCTAAGCCTTGGAAGAATTTTAATGCGTTGTAGTTTAGAGAGAAGACTTCCTAAGAATTCAAATGGAGTAAGATTAGAATGAAAATTCATAGAAGTCACTACAAGAGCAATAGTGTATAGAAACAACGAGATATCGAACGGTCTCCGATGGCATATTCCAATGGCTAGTGACGGCTCATCATTTCTGTGATATTATTATTATTTTAATAAGTTAACCGTCTGAAGTCATCGAAAGCTGTCACAGTCATTGATAACCGTCAGAAATTATCGAGATATCTGTCTTCACAGGCCAAGGATTTTCTCACTTCTTCTTCCTCCCTAAATTCATCAGAACCTTCTCATTCTCCTCCTCCACGCGAGCTGGCAGCCTCCCTTGTCTAAGACCATAATTCAACATTCTCCACCACTTTGCACTCTCCAGTCATCATCAATTCAGGTATTTTCTGGTAAACCTAATTAATTTTGGTTTTCTAAATTGTGGTAAATTTGTTATTATAGTTGTCTCTAATAGCCGGTTGATTGTTTATTATACCCAACTGAATGCTAATTATAGATATTGGCATCAAAATTTCCAAGTATTATATATATAATTTAGTGCAAATGCGCATTTGAGCTAACATGATATTTGTTAGGATTGAATGATTTGGTGTATGTTTTGTAAAATGTCGAGAATGATAATTAGAATATGTTAACCATAAATTAAACCCTTAATTAAAACCAAGTTTAGTACAAGATTATGTGGCACATGTTATAACTTTTTTAAATAATATAATTTAGTATATAAACAAATTATAAATTCGATTTAGTATATAAACAAGCATAATTCATATATTTTGGAAAAATGTAAAAATCATAAATATTTAATAAAACAATAAAATACAAACAAATTAATGCATTATGTGCTTTATTTTTTATATTTAACAAAACAGTAAAATATAAATAAACAATGTTAACGATATTTTTCATCATCACCGGAGATAGGTCTAAGAAAATGGACCTAAAAGGAAAATTGGGATTATTCGTCCCACAAGCTTGAGTTAGTTCACCGTTTCTTAGATACCAAGGTCTCAAGCCTGATGATTAGTTACTCTTCCCTCAAGGGGTGAGTATCATGCATACGAGACTTAAGAAACAACAATTACCTTAGGATAAGGGTTTCGTAAACTCTTTACAAGTTAGGAAGTTAAACGGCTTGCGAAAGGGTGTTTTGGTAGTCTAAGGGAAAGGGTAAGGCTTGCGTATGAAGCCTTAGTTAAGAGAAAAGTATAAGGTTAGTTAAGTACTCGCTGAAAGGGTTGGATTGAGAAGCACTGAAGAACACAATAATACATCACATAATATGTGAAATAGTAAAGAACACGACAATTTATAGTGGTTTGGTTCAGATTGAACCTACTCCCAATTTAAGGGCTTTGATGATTTTACTCATAGAGGAGGTTACATAAGAAATCCCCAAATTGATTTAAAAATTAGGGTTAGCTCTCTGACAAATGAGGACAAGATGGTGGATTGAGGAAAGATTCTCCCAAATGAGACTCCTGGGGTCTTATTTATAGGCAAAATGGGCCCCCTTCTGGTGTGAACCCAGTAGAAGCCTCTTTCGAATGTAGAAATAATGTTTCGATCACTTTTGTGACTTCTAGTTCCGACAGAATGGTTTCGGCCACCTTTCTTCTTATCAAATGCCTCCATTGATGTCTTCTTTACCTTCGGAATATTAAACTCGGGCTTTTGGTAATGTCTCCGCTAACATGCCTTTCGGTAGCTTGGTCTCGAAACCTGAGAGCTTAACTTTGGTGGTTCTTGGTTTCGGCACCACTGGTCTCGGTCCGCATTTGTACCTTTCGGTCTCGGTTTTCGGTATCTGAGAACTTGATTTTGTGGCAGCATGCCCCCGGTATACCTCTCGGTGACTTTAAAGCTGCTTCCTGGTTACGATTTATGTAGCTCTTTGCTTCCTCTTAACTTATCTCTCGGCTCTGTAGCTTTCACTTGCCGGTCAAGATATTGGAACTAAGCACGTTAGAGTGTATACCTCCCTCCTTCTTCCAGCAACCCTTGGTTTTAGTCTTGATCTGGTGATAACTTCATCCATGACCCATTTCGAATGACTTATAGACTTCCTTCTAATGTTAGTGTCGGTGTTGAGTTACGTAGTGCAGGCATCCCTTTTCCTTCTCTTTCCTTGTGTAGCGCTTCCCTTTAGTGGATTTAAGCTTTCGGTTTATATGCCTTTCGGCAACTTCTTAACACCAGCTCTTGGTATCATATGAAATGCTTTCGGAACTGTTCTTCCATGTACCTTTTATTATCGGAATTGCCTTATCGGTGTCTGCTATCGGTTCTCGGACTCTGCTTCTTTATATTTGGCTAGTGTGAATTTTGGTGTTAACAGTTAGCCCCTACTATAAAGAAGCTTTTGTTCTTTAGGACAAAATCCTGTAAGTTCTGTAATGTTTTTCTGCAACACAAGAATCACTAGACATGACTCGACATTATCTTCGTAAAACTCAAAATAGTGACACAAGGGGTGGCACAAGCTTTATTGATGAACAAAATTTGAATATGTCTATATAGAAAGTTAGACATTCTCCACTAACAAACATAATATGCCAGTAGACATAATATGACTTGCACAATGCCTGGCTTTTTTACTTATGATGTGTTCAGCATAATTTCGACTATAATTCATGGTATCAAATATTAGAGGTAAATATACCATGGGTTTAGATAACTTCCTGTACAAAGTGTTGTGAGATCATAATTCTTGTCGGAAGGCTTTGGAGGGGAGGTCTATAACTCCTGCTTGTTCTTTAACTTAGGAACCTTTACCTTGAATTAATAACGGTGTATTCGAACTCCATATGTGAGTATGGCAAGAGAAATTTAAGCATTCCCCTTCTACATTTAAGCATAAAAATCCATGACTAAATTCGATTGTCAAAATAATGCAGATCTAAGGATTTAACTCCTGCAAATACTGTAAATTTAGAATATTCATTTGGAAAAACCAAGGAAAGAATTTTAAGGCTTAGACTTGTGCCCATGCAACAAGAATTCGAAAATTTGAACGTGATAGGAAGATAGAAATTAACAAATAGAAAATCAGGCATCAGAAATTTACATCTGCAATCCGTAGAAATTCCAAGACTCCTACTTAGGTAAATAGGAAATTAGGAAACCCGATACTCATGCTCGAATAAATGGAAATCAGAAATCCTCATAGAAACCCTGAGACTAACACTCAGATAAGTGAAAACCAAAAATTATATAGAAACCCCGAGACTCACACATGGGTGAATGGAAATTAGAAATCATATATAAACACTGAGACTCACACTCAGGTTAGTGAAAACCAGGAATTATATAGAAACCCAGAGACTTACACTCGGGTGAATGGAAACCAGAAATTATATATAAACCCCGAGACTCACACTCGGGTCTATGAAAACCAAAATTCATATAGAAACCCCGAGTCTCACTCTTGAGTGAATGAAAATCAGAAATCGTATATAAACCCCGAGACTCACACTTGGGTTAGTGAAAACCAGGAATCATATAGAAACCCCAAGACTCCCACTCGGCTGAATGGAAATTAGAAATCTTGAGGAAGATGGAACAACATCCAAATCATATTCTTTCACAACCTGTTTATCCTTAGGTGGTTCTAGATAATAATTCTTAAAATGTACAAGCTTATCACAATTGTATCACTTCATATCCACCTTAAGGTTCTTACAATCTTTGAGATAATGGCACTTCGCTTGACAGTTATAGCAGGTAACCTCACCTTAGGTTTCTTTTGGCCATTTTCCCCTTGATGTTGTTGTTTCTTTTTACCATTCCACCTTTTCTTATTACTCCACCTTGTTGTGGCTTCGAATCCTCCCCATTTTCAACAAAAACTCCATCTTTTGTGGGAACAAAATCTCCTTCCTTAAAGTCGTCTCTACCAGTTTCTCATAAGGATCATTGATATGATTTATCAATTGTTTCCCTAGGAACTCATCCAATCCCAATATAAACTTCTCGTTCTTCTGATAAGGAGTCACTATGTACAAACGAGCAAGTGTAGCAACCCGGAAAATCTAAGCCAGTTTAAAATTTTTAAATTGCCTATTTTAGTGGATTTTAAATATTTAAAATAAATATTTTAAATAATAACGATGAAAAGTATGTTTGAATCGATGTTTGAAAATAAATATAATTATTTTGAATTATAAACAAGGGCTAAAAAGGCGCGACAGTTTCAAAATTTCAATTCAAACTTTGACTGACGGTACCGGGTACAAAATAAAATGGATTTTAGTGAAACCGAAAATATTTAAATCTATTAGTGAATATCTTTCTAACGAATCTAAAAAATCGAAGTTTCATAGTGGGAGTCAAAAGTTATGGCCAAATGAATTTTCAGAAAGGTCGCTATAGAGAATATATAGCCCTTGAAAATAGACATTTTGCAAACGACCTCGGAATTCGACGAAACCACTTTTGTTGGATCCGGGATGTCAAATTATTGCTAGGTTTCAAATTTCATAATTTTTGAAGTTAATATGTGAGCATGGCAAAGGAAAATGTGTTTGGTCAATTATAGTTAAATTGGATCGACCAGAAAATGGCCATTTTTCAAACGGTCTCAGAATTCGACGAAACTAGTTTTGTTGAGACCGTATCATCAAAACATAGCTAGATTTATTTTTTGGAATTTTTAGAATCAGTAAGTGGCCCCGACAAATTGAAATGTACATTCAAATCAAATATTGAATGTTTTATATTTTAATTTGAAGAAAAACTGACTGTAACAGTCGAATGGGCCTACGAAACATATCCCATTGTGTTCAGGATGGGAGTATTTAGCTAGGGGCCACACTGGAGTTCGTTGGGAGAAAACCCTCATTTTTTGCAATTATAAATCGTGGGCCAATAGGAAAATTCTTTCATAAATTAAAATATTAAAAAAATCAAAAAAAAACCCGTAACCCATCACGATCGACGACGGAAGGGGCACCTCCGTTCCCATCTATTTTCCAATCAAACCAGGAAGAATCAAACCCTGCTTCAGTTCAACTTTTTAAAGATCATCTCGAGCTCTTCAAATCCATATAAAGAGCTTCCCCTATCGTCGCTCCTACCTCGAGATTCATGCTCCCAAAGTTCGCCGCTTCCAACCGCCACCGATGCCAGCACAGGCCACCGAGTGGGCCCGCTTCCCCACTCGCCTGAGCGCCTCTCCAAGCCCTCCAAAGTGGTACCCTTCGATTGTCACCACTTTGCACGGATTTGGAGATAAATCGAAACCTAGTTTCGAAGATTTTCAGAGGGGTACGGCCTGTTTTAATTTAAACTGATTTCGACAAATAAAAGCGTTGCAAACTTATAAAAATCATATCTTTTTGCTATGTGGTCGAAATTCAGTGAAACAAGAGATAGTGGACTCGTGCGGGCGTCTTCTACCTTCTAGAAGAGACCACATATTTTTCTGAGCCTTCTGCTATTTTTCGTGGAGCGGAACCCAATGTGAGATTTCTAAATTATAAACGATATGGAAAACAACGATGTATAAATTATATAGTCGATGTATGAGTTATATAAGTGTTGTACACCTCACGTATAAGCGTTGTATAAGTTGTATGTTCGATGTATAAGTTATATATGCGTTGTAAAAGTGATACATGCGTTGAAATAAATTGAAATGATATTGAAGTGAAATCAAAATATATTTATATACGAATATATATATATATATACACTCCCCTCGTCCACAAACCATGGACGATATTTGTTGGTTGTGATATTGTTTGGATTATTGGTTGATGTGAAATTTGGTGAATATCATGAATGGTTGATTTGAAATGATTGATTGTGGTTGAAATCCCAATAGGATTAGTATATGGGAAAATTCGTCTGCGTACGAACTAGATATTGAAAATCCCCATTGTCAAAAACCGCGTGGTTTTAAGGTAGAGCGAGGTGCCGTACTAGTGACGGTGCCCATTTTAACTACCCTGCCGTTATGCTGCCGAAATTTTCAAAAATATGCATGTGTTAGAATTATTTTCATGTGTTGAAACTACATTCGTGTGTTGTTGAGACGACCCGAACTTCCCCGTGAAGGAAAGCGCGGATAGAATTGAGGACAAGACAAAATCGAACGCAGACGGAAGAACATTTCATTGTATATTACAACAATTCCATCAGATACAAGAATATACAGAGTATAAATGAATAAATTACATTCGATGAATATCAGAAATTACAATAAATACATAGCAGCGGAAAAATATACAAAACACAACTGAAAGTGATACGCGGATACAGAGCTTTCCGAGCATCGTTTCAGCTGTAAATCAGGATCCTTTGAATATAAATCTGCAAAACCGAAACTACTAGCTGCCCATGCGGAAAATAGGGGCACCCAGAGTTTAGGTTAAAACAGTAAACTACAGGTTAGTCATGTGACTGGTGTGAGAACTAAAACAGTTATTTAAAAACTTGACTTTAAAAGAGAGTAATTCAAGGGACCGCGCCGTATAACACGGAACGGGTTTCCTCCCAAGAATACCAGTGCATATCAATAAACAACGCAATGCTTTTTCGAAAAATGAAGCTATTATAAGACCCAGGTCCCATCACACAATGCAACGCAAGCCGTAGGATAGGGTTTTCCCTTATAATAGCCAAACATGCTTGGTACGTTTAAAACAAATCATTTGATACTATAATAAGTGTATAGTGTCAAAACATTTTCAATCATAAATATCAATCCTAGGCGGCATGGGTACCATCTATCATGTCGTCATACTAGGCTCTACAAATAAAACCGAAATACACGTATTGGAAATTGGATTTCCGTCATGAGTCGAGGCAAGGGGCAAGCTCCTCTCCGCTTCGAGACACTCTAGCAAATGCCTCGGGACTACACACTCTGGGTAACCCATGGATCTTCAGGGCCGGTCCTCTCTTACGTTTGAGGATTAATTATGCCTGAACACACGTTTCTCGGTCCTTACAGACCTAAAATCGAGGCGCCTCATCCAACAACCACAAAGGTGAAAAGTATATAAATGTCAGGGCTGGTAAGTCACTGACACCACCAAAGCTAGAAAGAAACGTCGTGCTCTCCCTGTAGTCCGTATCTCGTTTTTAACTCATACCGAGGTGTGAGGCTCGCGAATTCACGTTATAAACAAAGCTATGCCACAAAGGCCGTGCTTTGATCATCAACCACAAGACTTTGCTTTTCAACAGAAGCCTTGATCCATGCAACTCAGCATGCCACACAGGTAATTCATGCCATGCGATTGATATCTATCGATATATAACCTCTAAGATCGTACGTCTCAGAGAAGGGCGTTAAGCAAGAGAATAAATTCTCCGCCGCTAAATAGATATATATTTAACAGAAATCAATCAATACAAAATAAAATCCAATGTCAGACACACAATCCATTTACAAGTTCGTTCTGGGTCTGAACGAAACCGGAGGCACTTTCCTCGCATATCCATCGATCTCCAAGTACGTCTGGAAGACCACCAACTATTTCCATCCTCTTGGGTGTACAACCCAATCAGGATCATCAGTAATTATCCAAACGATGTGAAGACTTCCGGTCTTCAACCACCGTCTTTATCTTCGACTTATCGTCGAATCGGTTATTCAGAATGGGTATAAACCCGGACTTTCCGAACAACCCGCGTATATTTAAAAACAAATGTTACACGAACACAACATACGCCTCATTCCAATTCATTAGTCACTAACCGTAAATCAGTAAGAGGGCAATTTCCCAAATATTAACACCGACGGCTGAAACCAACATCAGATCAATACCCAGGAAACCATTTTCTTCTTAACCAACCTACAGCTAGTTTCTAAATTTCAATTCTTAGGGAAAGGTTCCCATTAATTTTATCCAAGATAAATTCTTTAAAATTTATCCTTTAATCTTCCTTTGGATGTCATTTCAAACCGAATTATGGTTTTCCAAACTAGTCGAGATTAGCGAACCACACCGAAGTAATTATTTATTTTATTTCCCAATCCCAACCTATTCATCCCATGAAGCAAAATTGGTAATACTCCATATCTAACACCACGGTGTTATCGGTAAAATTAATTACCATTTCACGTTCAAATCTAATTAAAGATTTAACTATCGCTTTGGAGCAAAACTGGTGATACTCCATTCTCGCTTACTTTCTAAATTTGATAATTTAAATTATCAATTCACATTTCAATCTAATTGCAGATTCATTAAAACTCCTTTTACTGGGTTAAAGAACTAGTGTCATTTAAAACACAGTTCACGACAAACCCAAATCACATTCTATTTATTTATCGGGTTAAAGAACAAGTGTCATGTAAAACACCCTTCACGATAAACCCACAAATCTATTCGAATTTACAAACCATTTCAAATCCAATTTATTTATTTAAAAATAAATGGGTTTTAATTTTAGTTCATAACTAGTTCATTTTGATAAAAATCTATTTTTATCTTTTCAAATATGGAGTTTTTCATCCCAATTTTCCCCAAATCATCTCTTATGATTTTACACAAATTATTACTATTTTTAATAATTTTATCAAGGCCCGTATAGTCGATTTCCATCAACGGCCATCGAACTGCACTTACATCGACCTTTTCCAAATTTGATTTGGACATATCTCCAAATCCAACCGTTAGATTTTGAATTTCTAATATTCGTTAGAAAGCTCTTTTCGATACGAACCCAACGGTTCCGGTTTTAGGAGAATCCGACAGTCGGATCCCCCGTAATATCCGTTCGAAGTTAATGGTCGAAATTCGCGAACTGCCGCAACGCGGCGCGTTCTATTCAGGCCATTATATTATATATATAATATATTTTTCATCGATTTCTATTTAAAACGAATTTTATAAATAGTTTTCAATTCGTTTCAAAAACAATTTCAACCTTTATTTCAAATTCAAATCGAAATTGAATTTCCTATTTTAAATCCTTTTTACTTTCATTTCTATTTGATTTCAATTCAAATCGATTTTAATTCGATTCAAATTCATTTTCTTTTCAATTTAATTCGATTCGAATTCGTTTTCTATTCGATTCAATTCAAATTGGCTTTCTATTCAATTCAATTCAAATTCGTTTTCTATTCAAATCAAAATCGTTTTCTATTCAAATCTAATTCAATTCGTTTTCTAATCAAATCAAATTCGTTTTCTATTCGATTCTAATTCAAATTCGTTTTCTATTCGATTCGATTCAAATTGGTTTTCTATTCAATTCAATTCAAATTCATTTTCTATTCAACTCAAATTCGTTTTCTATTCAAATCTAATTCAATTCGTTTTCTAATCAAATCAAATTCGTTTTCTATTCGATTCTAATTCAAATTCGTTTTCTATTCGATTCAGTTAAAATTGGTTTTCTATTCGATTCAATTCAAATTGGTTTTCAATTCAATTCAATTCAAATTCGTTTTCTATTCAAATCAAATTCGTTTTCTATCCAATTCTAATTCAATTCGTTTTCTAATCAAATCAAATTCGTTTTTCTTCGATTCTAATTCAAATTCGTTTTCTATTCGATTCAATTCAAATTGGTTTTCTATTCGATTCAATTCAAATTGGTTTTCTATTCAATTCAATTCAAATTCGTTTTCTATTCAAATCAAATTCGTTTTCTATCCAAATCTAATTCAATTCATTTTCTAATCAAATCAAATTCGTTTTCTATTCGATTCTAATTCAAATTCGTTTTCTATTCGATTCAATTCAAATTGGTTTTCTATTCGATTCAATTCAAATTCGTTTCAAAATATTCGATTTCGAAATCACTTTTCAATATTCATTTTAAAATGAATAAAATCGATATAAATATCGTTCACGTCAAAATGGCGTCAATCTAATCAACACGGCTTCATATATTTCTATTTTCAAATATTCTATTTCAAATATTTCTTTTTTAAATATTTCCTTTTCAAATATTTCTATTTCAAATATTTCTATTTCAAATATTTCTATTTTTAAAATATTTCATTTAACACATGACTAATCTCAACGGATGAGTACTGTCAACACATGAACCTTTATTTTATAATATTCTTTATTTTTCAAATTGGAATGAGACCCAAACAATCACCATATAATGTTAATTATATGGATTTTCATACATCACACGTATATAATAGCATTGAAAAATAATCAACCATCAACCTAAGTGCACTACACTGTATAAGCATCATATATAGATATCTAACGCTTATAACAGCCTGTCAATCAATCGATCGACATATTTAATCAATCAGGATGAGTGAACTTCAGATTTCATCCTAACACTCGTGTGGGGTTTCAAACAATCAAACACAGGTTTTATTTGTGCAGTTGGGCGATGTGTAAAATTTATCATCCCAATCCATCAGTCAAATCAGTGTATATAAACAAATCGGTCGATTCGTTTATAAATATTCATTTATTCACAATCACGTTAAAAATTATATTTTTAACGATAAAACATTTTATTCCAACATATGAATTCCTATTCAGTTCATTCTTTAAATAAAATGATATTTTTATTTTTCTAACTTATTTTAGAAAATTTCGACGGCATAACGGCACGATACTAGAAATGGGACGAGGCCTAGCCTTATCCCCGGTCTAGTGAAGGCCCACGCCATTCACACATCAATCAAATCAATTTCATTTCACCAAACAACTCAAATTTCAATCAAATAATGTAACTAACTACACAACCAAACAAACAAGTCCATGGTCTGTGGATGATTGTGTCGGGTGCTACTAAGCACCGTCTGCGTCCTAGTATATATATATAACTAGCAAATGAAATTGAAGAGTGAGAAATTCTCACCGATAGCTATCCTAACTTCACGACACTTCCTTTAGAGAAATCATCGCCATTCTCGCCTTTCATCACTTTCATTGCCCGTAGTCACTACATATATAAAAAAAATCACATTTTTATATACTGATGTCTTTAAAATAAAAATCACACTTTTATTTGTTCACTTTCAATTCAAAAATCATATTTTTTATAATCACTTTTCAATATATAAAAATCAAATTTTTACTATGCTATTCTATATAAAAATCGAATTTTTACTATGCTATTCAATATATAAAAATCGAATTTTTACTATGCTATTCAATATATAAAAATCGAATTTTTCTATGCTATTCAATATATAAAAATCGAATTTTTACTATGCTATTCAATATATAAAAATCGAATTTTTACTATGCTATTCAATATATAAAAATCGAATTTTTCTATGCTATTCAATATATAAAAATCGAATTTTTACTATGCTATTCAATATATAAAAATCGAATTTTTACTATGCTATTCAATATATAAAAATCGATTTTTTACTATGCTATTCAATATATATAAAAATCGAATTTTTCTATGCTATTCAATATATAAAAATCGTATTTTTACATCGATCTTCATATAGTAAAGATCATATTTTTTTATACTTCCTATATGCTAAAAATCATATTTTTATTCCTTTTTATAACATAAAAATCCTATCTTTAACTGAATAAAAATCTTTTCTACCTCTTCTTCATATAAAAATCATATTTTTATAAATAAAAATATAATCCTTTCAATTCAAAAGTCACTAAACATAAAACTGATTTTCTGTTTTTATATATACATATATATGTACATTTAAAACTATTTTCTTTACACAAAATAGAAATAAAGTAAATGCTCACCGTTTTCAGCGAAAGGAGGTGCCGGAGATGGGATGCTAGTCGGAGCAGTTGGCGGAAGGGGCGGTGGTGGGCCAGGGGATGGTCTGGCTCGGTGGCGCGATTTCTGAAACGAGGGGGGTCTTCGGTCTAGCGCAGGGGAAGGGGGGGGGGGGTTCAATCGGCAGCAGGAGGAAGGGGGGCTCGAGGGGAGGTCGGCGGTCGCGGTTGAGGGCGGCGGTGGGCGTGGTCTGGAGGCAGTCGCGATTAGGTTTTTTTTATTAATTCTTCATTCTGAAATGAATCTCGTGAGGGGGGGTTTGACTTGAATTAGGAGAATATAGGGGGGTATTATTTAATTAATTAATTTTTACCAAAAAGCAACTTTTATTTTCGACCTCAAAACGAGGCCCACCGCCTGTCGTCCATAGCGTTTTACCCCCATTCCGAACACAATGGGATATGTATCGTAGGCTGATTCGATCGTTTCGATCAGTTTCCGTTAAAATCAACATATAACTCTATATATTGAATTTGAACGCGCATTTCAATTTACTGGGGTCACATACTAACTCGAAAAATTCCAGAAAAATATTTTCTAGCT
The DNA here is from genome assembly GCA_030737875.1 of Allium sativum. Taxonomy (NCBI): domain Eukaryota; kingdom Viridiplantae; phylum Streptophyta; class Magnoliopsida; order Asparagales; family Amaryllidaceae; genus Allium; species Allium sativum. Next base: position 3,894,781 of record CM060914.1, on the reverse strand, counting down.
TCGTATTGACGATACGGTCCTAACAAAACTAGTTTCGTCTAATTCTGAGACCGTTAGAAAAATGGCCAATTTCAGTCGATTAAAATCAACTGAAACTGGTCAAACACGTTTTCCTTTGCCACTCTCACATATTGATTCGAAAAATTATGAAATTTGGAATCTAGCAATAACTTGACATCATGGACCCAACAAAAGTGGTTTCGTCGAAATCCGAGGTCGTTTGCAAAATGTCTATTTTTAAGGGCCTGAATTCCATAGCGACTATTCAGAATTTTCAACTGGACATATCTTTTGATTCCCGCTATGAAATTTTGATTTTTCGGATTCGTTGGAAAGATATTCTCAATTAGATCCTAATGTTTTTGGTTTCACTAAAATCCGGTTTATTTTGCACCCGGTACATTCAATTGAAGTTTGAAATCGAATTATCGAACTACCGCGCCATTTTCAATTCTATTTATAATTATATATAATTATTTATATTCTAACGACGACGCGTATAAATATATACGTTCTAAATATATTCAAAATAAGTTTCGTCGATATTATTTAAAATAATTCATTTTAAATATTCAAAATTCGCTAAAATTGCCAAAATAAAATTTTTAAACTGGCTCAGAATTTCCGGGTTATTACAATCTCCCCCACTTAAAACTTTTCATCCCTGAAAAGGAACAAAGTCGAAAGTGGTTTGATTAATCAACTTTACGTTCGATCTGGCTTCTATTCTCCAACTTTTCAGTTTCTAAGAATTTTCAAATTTTCAAAAATTTGGCTAACACCCTAAATTTTTGAAAAATTTCGCCATAACCTTCCCTGCACCGGGAGCGACGGGAAAATCCCGAAATTTCCATATAGGCCTTCTGATTTCAAAAAGAAAAAGAAAAATCCAAACGGCTAGCCAATAGGCTCATAAAATCATCATCACCCAAACAAAACAGTAAATTATAGTAAACATGTACCTATTTGTCGGGCAAACAAATTTTATTCTTCGGCTCTAGCCTCCTTGCTATGACCTGTTCAATGTAAGTACATGTATATGCAAGCAAATGTGACCAATTTTCAATAATATTCAATATTTGATGCAATTAGGCTAAATGGTTCAAAATTCAATTAGGCAACAATAATCAAACAACACAAACATCAATCAATTAGTGAATTAGAGTTTCAAATTCATAATTTGATACATATACTGAAATCATGTTTTTGATGCCAATTCACAACAAATAAATCTATCTATATAAGTTTTGGTTCTCACACCAGTCTAATGGAAATATATAGATATGACACCTTCGAAACACGAACATAAATACTGATGATGTCATGACAATTATCAGTACCATCTCCGGCCGACTAGAATGTGATTCTATATCTATCCAGTATATTAAAACTTCGAATATACGTTCATGACGCGTATATGCAAAACCTTTATATACTAGATTGTCCAAATCAATACAAATAAAATATTCAAATACGTATAAAACGATTTAAATTTTCAAAACAAAATTGTTTTCATTTGAAAAATATACTCTTCACACTCGTTCTAGGATACTACTGATCCTATCTCTAACGAGTCATTCTAATTGGATATTACTAATCCATTATCTGATGAATTCTTTCGTATGGTTCTAATGTGCCTTGTTCTCGAGCTCTGTAAACCAAAGCTCTGATACCAACTGAGACGACCTGAACTTCCCCGTGAAGGAAAGCGCGGATAGAATTGAGGACAAGACAAAATCGAACGCAGACGGAAGAACATTTCATTGTATATTACAACAATTCCATCAGATACAAGAATATACAGAGTATAAATGAATAAATTACATTCGATGAATATCAGAAATTACAAGAAATACATAGCAGCGGAAAAATATACAAAACACAACTGAAAGTGATATGCGGATACAGAGCTTTCCGAGCATCGTTTCAGCTGTAAATCAAGATCCTGTGAATATAAATCTGCAAAACCGAAAATACTAGCTACCCGTGTGGAAAATAGGGGCACCCAGAGTTTAGGTTAAAACAATAAACTCCAGGTCAGTCATGTGACTGGTGTGAGAACTAAAACAGTTATTTAAAAACTTGACTTTAAAAGAGAGTAATTCAAGGGACCACGCCGTATAACACGGAACGGGTTTCCTCCCAAGAATACCAGTGCATATCAATAAACAACGCAATGCTTTTTCAAAAAATGAAGCTATTATAAGACCCAGATCCCATCACACAATGCAACGCAAGCCGGAGGATAGGGTTTTCCCTTATAATAGCCAAACATGCTTGGTACGTTTAAAACAAATCATTTGATACTATAATAAGTGTATAGTGTCAAAACAATTTCAATCATAAATATCAATCCTAGGCGGCATGGGTACCATCTATCATGTCGTCATACTAGGCTCTACAAATAAAACCGAAATACATGTATTGCAAATTGGATTTCCGTCATGAGTCGAGGCAAGGGGCAAGCTCCTCTCCGCTTCGAGACACTCTAGCAAATGCCTCGGGACTACACACTCTGGGTAACCCCTGGATCTTCAGGGCCGGTCCTCTCTTACGTTTGAGGATTAATTATGCCTGAACACACGTTTCCCGGTCCTTACAGACCTAAAACCGAGGCGCCTCATCCAACAACCACAAAGGTGAAAAGTATATAAATGTCAGGGCTGGTAAGTCACTGACACCACCAAAGCTAGAAAGAAACGTCGTGCTCTCCCTGCAGTCCGTATCCCGTTTTTAACTCATACCGAGGTGTGAGGCTCGCGAATTCACGTTATATACAAAGCTACGCCACAAAGGCCGTGCTTTGATCATCAACCACAAGACTTTGCTTTTCAACAGAAGCCTTGATCCATGCAACTCAGCATGCCACACAGGCAATTCATGCCATGCGATTGATATCTATCGATATATAACCTCTAAGCTCGTACGTCTCAGAGAAGGGCGTTAAGCAAGAGAATAAATTCTCCGTCGCCAAATAGATATATATTTAACAGAAATCAATCAACACAGAATAAAATCCTATGTCAGACACACAATCGATTTACAAGTTCGTTCTGGGTCTGAACGAAACCGGAGGCACTTTCCTCGCATATCCATCGATCTCCAAGTACGTCTGGAAGACCACCAACTATTTCCATCCTCTTGGGTGTACAACCCAATCAGGATCATCAGTAATTATCCAAACGATGTGAAGACTTCCGGTCTTCAACCACCGTCTTTATCTTCGACTTATCGTCGAATCGGTTATTCAGAATGGGTATAAACCCGGACTTTTCGAACAACCCGCGTATATTTAAAAACAAATGTTACACGAACACAACATACGCCTCATTCCAATTCATTAGTCACTAACCGTAAATCAGTAAGAGAGCAATTTCCCAAATATTAACACCGAAGGCCGAAACCAACATCAGATCAATACCCAGGAAACCATTTTCTTCTTAACCAACCTACAGCTAGTTTCTAAATTTCAATTCTTAGGGAAAGGTTCCCATTAATTTTATCCAAGATAAATTCTTTAAAATTTATCCTTTAATCTTCCTTTGGATGTCATTTCAAACCGAATTATGGTTTTCCAAACTAGTCGAGATTAGCGAACCACACCGAAGTAATTATTTATTTTATTTCCCAATCCCAACCTATTCATCCCATGAAGCAAAACTGGTAATACTCCATATCTAACCCCACGGTGTTATCGGTAAAATTAATTACCATTTCACGTTCAAATCTAATTAAAGATTTAACTATCGCTTTGGAGCAAAACTGGTGATACTCCATTCTCGCTTACTTTCTAAATTTGATAATTTAAATTATCAATTCACATTTCAATCTAATTGCAGATTCATTAAAACTCCTTTTACTGGGTTAAAGAACTAGTGTCATTTAAAACACAGTTCACGACAAACCCAAATCATATTCTATTTATTTATCGGGTTAAAAAACAAGTGTCATGTAAAACACCCTTCACCATAAACCCACAAATCTATTCGAATTTACAACCCATTTCAAATCCAATTTATTTATTTAAAAATAAATGGGTTTTAATTTTAGTTCATAACTAGTTCATTTTGATAAAAATCTATTTTTATCTTTTCAAATATGGAGTTTTTCATCCCAATTTTCCCCAAATCATCTCTTATGATTTTACACAAATTATTACTATTTTTAATAATTTTATCAAGGCCTGTACAGTCGATTTCCATCAACGGCCATCGAACTGCACTTACAGCGACCTTTTCCAAATTTGATTTTGACGTTCCTCCAAATCCAACCGTTAGATTTTGAATTTCTAATATTCGTTAGAAAGCTCTTTTCGATACGAACCCAACGGTTCTGGTTTTAGGAGAATCCGACGGTCGGATCTCCCGTAATGTCCGTTCGAAGTTAATGGTCGAAATTCGAGAACTGCCGCAGCGCGGCGCGTTCTATTCAGGCCATTATATTATATATATAATATATATAATATATTTTTCATCGATTTCTATTTAAAACGAATTTTACAAATAGTTTTCAATTCGTTTCAAAAACAATTTCAACCTTTATTTCAAATTCAAATCGAAATTGAATTTCCTATTTTAAATCCTTTTTACTTTCGTTTCTATTTGATTTCAATTCAAATCAGTTTTAATTCGATTCGAATTCATTTTCTTTTCAATTCAATTCGATTCGAATTCGTTTTCTATTCAATTCAATTCAAGTTGGTTTTCAATTCAATTCAATTCAAATTCGTTTTCTATTCAAATCAAAATCGTTTTCTATTCAAATCTAATTCAATTCGTTTTCTAATCAAATCAAATTCGTTTTCAATTCGATTCTAATTCAAATTTGTTTTCTATTCGATTCAATTCAATTCAAATTCGTTTTCTATTCAAATCAAATTCGTTTTCTATTCAAATCTAATTCAATTCGTTTTCTAATCAAATCAAATTCGTTTTCTATTCGATTCTAATTCAAATTCGTTTTCTATTCGATTCAATTCAAATTGGTTTTCTATTCGATTCAATTTAAATTGGTTTTCTATTCAATTCAATTCAAATTCGTTTTCTATTCAAATCAAATTTGTTTTCTATCCAAATCTAATTCAATTCGTTTTCTAATCAAATCAAATTCGTTTTCTATTCGATTCTAATTCAAATTCGTTTTCTATTCGATTCAATTCAACTTGGTTTTCTATTCGATTCTATTCAAATTGGTTTTCTATTCAATTCAATTCAAATTCGTTTTCTATTCAAATCAAATTCGTTTTCTATCCAAATCTAATTCAATTCGTTTTCTAATCAAATTCGTTTTCTATTCGATTCTAATTCAAATTCGTTTTCTATTCGATTCAATTCAAATTGGTTTTCTATTCGATTCAATTCAGATTCGTTTCAAAATATTCGATTTCGAAATCACTTTTCAATATTCATTTTAAAATGAATAAAATCGATATAAATATCGTTCACGTCAAAATGGCGTCAATCTAATCAACACGGCTTCATATATTTCTATTTTCAAATATTCTATTTCAAATATTTCTTTTTCAAATATTTCCTTTTCAAATATTTCTATTTCAAATATTTCTATTTCAAATATTTCCTTTTCAAATATTTCTATTTCAAATATTTCTATTTTTAAAATATTTCGTTTAACACATGACTAATCTCAACGGATGAGTACTGTCAACACATGAACCTTTATTTTATAATATTCTTTATTTTTCAAATTGGAATGAGGCCCAAACAATCACCATATAATGTTAATTATATGGATTTTCATACATCACATGTATATAATAGCATTGAAAAATAATCAACCATCAAACAAAGTGCACTACACTGTATAAGCATCATATATAGATATCTAACGCTTATAACAGCCTGTCAATCAATCGATCGGCATATTTAATCAATCAGGATGAGTGAACTTCAAATTTCATCCCAACACCCGTGTGGGGTTTCAAACAATCAAACACAGGTTTTATTTGTGCAGTTGGGCGATGTGTAAAATTTATCATCCCAATCCATCAGTCAAATCAGTGTATATAAACAAATCGGTCGATTCGTTTATAAATATTCATTTATTCACAATCACGTTAAAAATTATATTTTTAACGATAAAACATTTTATTCCAACATATGAATTTCTATTCAGTTCATTCTTTAAATAAAATGATATTTTTATTTTTCTAACTTATTTTAGAATGTTTCGGCGGTATAACGGCACGAAACTAGAAACGGGACGAGGCCTAGCCTTATCCCCGGTCTAGTGAAGGCCCACGCCATTCACACATCAATCAATTCAATTTCATTTCACCAAACAACTCAAATTTCAATCAAATAATGTAACTAACTACACAACCAAACAAACAAGTCCATGGTCTGTGGACGATTGTGTCGGGTGCTACTAAGCACCGTCTGCATCCTAGTATATATATATATATAACTAGCAAATGAAATTGAAGAGTGAGAAATTCTCACTAATAGCTATCCTAACTTCACGACACTTCCTTTAGAGAAATCATCGCCATTCTCGTCTTTCATCACTTTCATTGCCCGTAGTCACTACATATATAAAAAAATAACATTTTTATATACTGATGTCTTTAAAATAAAAATCACACTTTTATTTGTTCACTTTCAATTTAAAAATCATATTTTTTATAATCACTTTTCAATATATAAAAATCGATTTTTTACTATGCTATTCAATATATAAAAATCGAATTTTTCTATGCTATTCAATATATAAAAATCGAATTTTTACTATGCTATTCAATATATAAAAATCGAATTTTTTATGCTATTCAATATATAAAAATCGATTTTTTACTATGTTATTCAATATATAAAAATCGAATTTTTACTATGCTATTCAATATATAAAAATCGAATTTCTACTATGCTACTCAATATATAAAAATCGAATTTTTACTATGCTATTCAATATATAAAAATCGAATTTTTCTATGCTATTCAATATATAAAAATCGAATTTTTACTATGCTATTCAATATATAAAAATCGAATTTTTACTATGTTATTTAATATATAAAAATCGATTTTTTACTATGCTATTCAATATATATAAAAATCAAATTTTTCTATGCTATTCAATATATAAAAATCGTATTTTTACATCGATGTTCATATAGTGTAATGACTCGCATTTGTAGAGGTATAATAATTAATTTATTTAATTATTTAAAAGGTGAATAAAAGGGTTTATTGGTCGTGGTATTAAATAATGGTGAATATTTAATTAAAATAATAAAATAAATAATATATTTAATTCTGAAATAATCAGAATTGGCTGAAATGGCGATATTCTGTGAACTGGGTCATCCCGAAGATTTAATTCAGTTTAGAATTGAATTAGAATAACGAATATATTCAATCGACGTCAGTTTGAACGTATAATTATATTATAATTAAAATCGAGCTTGAAATGGCGCTGCAGTTCGCGATTTGGCGATTTGAACTTCAACTGGATATACATGATTCGTTTTAAGCCGGATTTTTGTGAAACAAGAAACGTGTGGAGCTGGTGGAGTATATCTTTCTAGTGGAAGAGAAAAATCGGGATTTCGTCATGTAGATTTTGATTTACATCCAAATCAAATTTCAGAAAAGTCGTTGTGGAATTCCTTTATAATTTGCAACGCTTTATTTACGTTATAAAAAGGATTTTCGATATAAACTGAATATTGATAAATCTAAAATCTGAAATATCAAACTGTAAATTCTGATATGATATTCTGGAGCTGTACGATAGCATATGTGAAGATATACGGTAATATAAATTTATTTATATTTAATTTAATAATATTTAAATATATTTATATATTTAAAAGGGTCATTTAGAGCGTTAAAAATAGCCACTTTTGCAAACGAAGTCGGAATTCGACGAAACCAGTTTTGTTGGATCCGCAATATCAAATAGTTGTTAGATTTCCAGTATCGTGATTTTTAGAGTCACTGTGTGGCCGTACGGATTTTTAGAGTGGAAAACATTCAGTATTTTGACAGTTAAAAATACACTGTGTGATCATACGGAGTCGGAATTTGACGAAACCAGTTTCGTTGGGACCGTAATGTCGAACTCTAGCTACATGCCCAGTTTCAAGATTTTTAGGCATCATACGTGATTGTACAGATTTTTAGAAGATGGATATGAATATAAAAATGTTGAAAATAAAATATCTCATAAAATATCCTAACATAAATATCTAAAATTTCCCTCTTATAAATAACCTAACTCTTCCATTCGTTATGACCTAATCCTCATTTGCAGTAAACAATTTATAGCCGTCACTTTTCTTCATCCTTTTCGGCTAAACGTGAGGAACTTCTCCAAAACAAAAATCAAAAGAAAATACAATCAATTCCTATAAAATATCCTACAGATATATTTGAATTCCATTGAGGCTGCTCTTTAATCCCGTACAAGAATTGTAGAGTTCGACGTAATTTTTGGGTACTGAGCATCAACGGCGGAAACTAGGGTTGATCCTAGGAGGAGATAGGAGCTTCGAGGCTTGGATGGAGTGTCGTTTTTGGATTAAGAGGTTGAAATCGATGCTGTATGCGAAGTTTGGGGTTATGCGTTGAAATTTTAGTTCGGTACTTGTGTGACCTGCTGCGTCAAAAAGGGGACCGACGGGTTTTGAGAGGGGCAGGCGAGCTTCGTGAGTTGAGGTGGAGAAGCTAGTGGTTGGGAAGAGGAGGAAGATGGTATCCTCGGATGGTTAAACGGTTAAGAATGGCAGAGTATGGGATGGCTTGAAAATGTGGGAATGTTGAACACAGGCGTCGGGTTTAGTTATTGAAGATGAGGAAGAAAGGTGCAGAGATATTGGGCGGTTCTGATTTTGGTTAGTGGGCCGGCAAAGATAAGTAAAGCCCAAGGAAAATTAACTCATGTTTATTTTAATTAATAAGTGTATAAATTGAAAACCTTGTAACTTTCACATACGATATCAGAATCACGAGCGGTTGGATCCGTTAGGACCGTGTGGGCGACTACTACAACATGAAGCTGACTGGGAGTGAATTCGAGCTAGTTACAATTTATGGCGAAATAAATTGTCCGACTGAGTCAAATAACGCAAACCGTTATTTAACAATTAACGCGCCAATGTGAGTAAAACTCACCAACTCTGAACAGTTCTATTTTTATAATGTATTCTTAGAACTGTTAATCATCTGTTGATTGTTGTGTGTTGATTTGATTGATTGAACTGCTAGTCAGTTAGTGGAAATTATATATATATATATATATATGTAATTATATATATAAACCATTAAATATTTATATATTGATTCTGTTTATCAGAATAATCCGTACTGAACTGAAAGTGATGTTGATTTTATTGTGTAACATCTGTGGATGCAGGGAGACAGGTTGGAGGAATCCAACTGGATTCCTCAACAGTTATTTTATTGTTTTTCATATATTGTTATATGATGTGATATAAAATCTGTGGGCGATTATATGTGCTTGGACCATATTGAACATCGTGATTTGATATGACTGAATACCATAACATACCGAAATGTTGATAAGGGGATTTTCAAAGTGATATTGAAAATAGGATATTTATAAAATGGGATATTTATAAATAAGAGATATTTATAAATTCGAATATTTATAAATAAGGAATATTTATAAATTGGAATATTTATAAATAGGAGATACATAGAAAAAGAAAATAATTTCAAAACATTTTCTTTTGAGTGGAAAGGCCTGTGTGGCGGGTTTGGGGATTTTCCCAATGCTCCCGATACAAAGGAGGTTATGGCGAATTTTCCCGGAAATTTAAGGAGTTAGAATATATAAAAGGAATATTTGTGAAAACCAAATATAAGGGAAATATTTGTGGAAACCAAATATAAAAGGAAATATTTATATGAAATAAATATAGGCAAATTGAAAAAGAGAACATTTATAAAGTGAAGAACCGTTACTAAAAAGTAAATCTTTATAAATGAATAAACGTTATCAAATAGGAATTATTCAAATAAGTGAAAACCATTAGAGTAAACCAGTTGGGTTAATTAAGTCGAGTTAAACCAAGTGAATCAAGGCCGAGTTAACCAAAGTGAGTTAACCAAAGTAAGTTAACCAAAGCGAGTTAGACTAAGTGAGTTAACCAAAGTAAGTTAACCAAAGCGAGTTAGACTAAGCGAGTTAGCCAAAATGAGTTAATGAAACGGATTAATCCAAATGAGTCGAAGTGAGTTAGAAGTAAGATTATCAATTTGAGTTATCAAGTTAAGTTTAATCAAATTGAGTTATCGAGTTAAGTTAATTCAAGTCGAGTTAATCTAGTCAAGTTAATCGAGTTTGTTAAACCAAGTTAGTCGAGCCTAGTTAATCGAATCGAATTGGTCGAACCAAGTAAGTCGAATTAAGTTAGTCGAGTTAAGTTAGTCGAGTTAATCGATGTTAGTTTCAAGGAGTTATCGATGTTAGTTTCATCGAAAGGAGTTAATCGCTGTTAATTTCATCGAAAGGAGTTAATCGATGTTAGTTTTCATCGAAAGGAGTATCAATGTTAGTTTCATCGAAAGGAGTTATCGATGTTAGTTTCATCAAAAGGAGTTAATCGATGTTAATTTCATCGAAAGGAGTTAATCGATGTTAGTTTCATCGAAAGGAGTATCGATGTTAGTTTCATTGAAGGGAGTTATCGATTAGTTAAATCGAAAGGAGTTAATCGATGTTAGTTTTCATCGAAAGGAGTATCGATGTTAGTTTCATCGAAGGGAGTTATTGATTAGTTAAATCGAAAGGAGTTAATCGATGTTAGTTTCATTGAAAGGAGTAAATCGATGTTAATTTCATCGAAAGGAGTATCAATGTTAGTTTCATCAAAGAGAGTTATCGATTAGTTAAATCGAAAGGAGTTATCGATTTGTTAAATCGAAAGGAGTTATCGAATTTAGTTATTCGAAAAGGAGTTATCGATTTGTTAAATCGAAAGGGAAGATTATCGAATATCGTTTATTCGAGAGGAGGTTTTCGAATGTAGTTTATTCGAAGGAGTTATCGATTATTGGTTAATCGAAGTGAGTTATAGAATATTAGTTAAATCGAAGGAGTTATCGAATATAGTTTATTCGATGGAGTTAATCGATTAGAGTTAAATCAAAGCAGTTAATCGAATATAGTTTATTCGAATAGAGTAAATGAGTTAATCGAATATAGTTTATTCGAATAGAGTTAGAGGAGTTATCGAATATAGTTTATTCGACAAGAGTTAAGTGAATTAGTTAAGTTAAACTAAGTGAATTAGTTAAGTGAATTGGTTAAGTTAACCGAAGTGAATTAGTCGAGTTAATCAAAGCGATTAGTTCAGTTAATCGAGATAAGTAAATCAAGTTAGGTTAATCAAGTTGAATTAGTCAGTCGAGTTAATAAATTGAGTTAGTCAAACCAAGTAAAACCAGTTAGAGTTAATTAATTAAGGTTGACCAGTTAGAGTTGATCGGTTAGAATTAACCAGTTAGAGTAATCAATCAGAGTTAATCAAATAGAGTTAAGTAAAATTAGAACTGACTAGAGATTAGTAAATTGAATGGTTTTCTAAGTGTCTATCTGATATTGGTTTCGGCCTTCGGGATTTATACTTAGGGAATTGTTCTCATACTAGTTCACAGTCAGGGACTGATAGTTGGGGAAGAGTAGTGATTTGTAAATAAGCAAATGGAAAATGTTTTCCAGTGTTAATAACATATATTTTCTAAACATAGAAAATAAGGCAATGTGAATATATATATAGATATATGTTGATGATTTACCGATATAATTTCCATATGGAAATAATATCGTTGTTTGCACACTTGTTTTTCTTTGATAGTTAAATCACAGACTACCGAAGTTTTGACCATTTTAACGTTGTTAATATGGAGAGACCGGTTGGATTATTATCCAAAGAACCACTCTATATTGGCATAAGCGTTGCGAATCATATATGCCAAAGATAATTGAAGACGGAGTAAAATGCAAGGGTTGTTGTATAAGTCTTAGATAACAGTGACTAAGATGGATATACTGAATAGTGCCTTCGGTTTGTCCAGTCCCAGGACAACTTGTATGGACGAAGGTCTGACAGAGTATATCCAATGGATCGCGTAAGTTGATCTGTTCAAACGTATTCACGTTGGGTGGCAGAGGAATTCGTTTCTCTAAGCTGTATACCCGTGTTATTTTTGGATAAATCAATTTGTGATTTGGCGGGTATGACGATGTGACACTCTAAGTGAATGAGGATGACTTGTGTTGATGAATGTCTGACAGAGTATTTCCAGAAAGGTAACGTACATTGATTTCTTCAACCGTACCAAGAGTGGAAGCGGAGAAGGAAACTTCTTTAGCTAACACGTAATGTACCGTTGTAGACGTCAATTAGTGATTTTCGATGGATCTGACGATGTGACATTTGAAGTGAATCTGGTGTGATGATAGAGCGTAACTTCTAGCCTCATCATCCGGTAAATGACAGAAATCGGGAAGGCAACATGGCTAAGTCGGTCGCACCGAAGTAGGGTGTATAATCACCTATCTAGAGAATATTCATTTGTTTCTTAAATCTATCAATGTTGTCCCATATATATACGGGAAACGGTTGCTGATCCCAACCGTTGGTGATATACATTCGATACACTCAAGCAAAATGAGTGGTCGGTCATGTGTGGCTGAGTTGCAAGATGTTCTTGTTGAACTCCAGTGTATCGTTCCTAGAGTACACTGATCGGAAGGTGGTTCCATACCTTGTCATAGTTGGAAATCCATTATCCAATACGTGCTTGTGATTTTGATTGTATACTCTATATGTAGAACGTGAGATGAAAGCGTTTCTGCTAGTTGATATCTATTTGTACATAGACATTATTATAATATCAAAAGGTTTTTGATATAAAGATATTTTGGATTCTCATAAGGGAAAAACCCGTTCCATTCTACGGTGTGGTCTTATGAGATATCGTTTACTTGTTCATATACCTGTTTAAACTATTTTACTCACACCAGTCCCATGAATGACCCGGAGTTTATTTTGTTTTGTTTCCCTAAACTCTTGGGTGCCTAAATTTGTACGGGCAGTCAAGTAGTCGGGATTTACAGATATACTTGAAGAGCTGGAGCAGGAGGCTTCTGGATCATATAGCTATAGTTTATTTCCGCTTTGTTGTAAGTGTTGTACTCTGATAAGTGCTATTGTATACATAACTGTTATATTTCAAAGTTATGTTATATATTATATGTTATTCGTTCCGCTGTGAGGTTCATGTTACTCTGATGTTGTGTTCTTCTTCTTCTTCTTCTTCTTCTTCTTCTATTCTAAGTTTCTATCTTATCTTTCCTCACCCTCTAATTTCTTTCATTAATTACCGGGATTTTTCGATGTTTTGGTTATCGACATCGTGCTTATGTCGATAACCAAAGTCGCTCAAAATCCGGGTCGTTACAGTTGGTATCAGAGCTTAAGTTAAGAATTACCTTGGCTCTGTGGCGTGACTCGGTAGAGATAGGGTTAGTAATACCCTAGATTGAGTTTGAGTGTATATATACGAGTGCGTATTTGTATTTGATATAAAAATGGTTTTATATTGTGGAGATTCGTCGGTTGAGTTGTTTATGAGTTCTGGTCGATCAGTCTGATCCACTGTATCGATAGGAGTAAATAAACACTTGAATACGATGGATCGACACAGTATGGATATGTGATATATTATCATATATAGGTTGTGTTGGTAGTAACTATAATCAGATAAGATTATAAAAAGTGAAATGGTTATGAATAACCAATTAGAATTCATATAAGTAAAGTATATGAAATAAGATGAAGTAAATCTGAATTTAAAATCAGAATTTGAATTAAAATCCTGGAACATGTAAGTGTTTGTAAATGGATTGAAATTATATATAAGGAAATTTTAAGATCCTGGGAGATTTTAAAATGGTTTCAGGTATGGTGAAAGTTATTTTGAATTTATTTCAAAATGAAGTGTTTAAGATTGAGTTTAAAAATGTTATAGTATTGAACTCACTTCGATAGCTGGAAATAGATTCCGATGATGATCCGGACATCATCGGTGTTCATTTTCAAGTTCGTAAGTGACGGATTACTACCAAAGATTTTGTTTTTGAATTGTGTTGAGGAACAAGTTGTTCGGGAATTCAAATGATTTGAATTGTTATTATGGTTTCCAATTTGATTTGAAATAAAGCCCAAGGATTTAAATTTCAAAATTTAAATTTAACTTATGAAATTAAATAGTTGAAATGGTAAAATTGAATAAATTGGAATTTAACTTAAACTAAGTTAAATAAAGATGGATTGGATATGGTTGGAGATAATCTGGTAATGGAATTTGGCTCGGATAGAACCAAATGTCGAGTTTGGGGATAAGTTGATTGGAATGACATTGGTATATTTTGAGTTGATAACCAATGGAAATGGTATAGTGATATGCCCGACAAAAAGGTACAAGTTTATTTTATATATGAGTTTGGATTTTGTGAGCCGAATTGGCAAGCCGCTTGGCTGTTTGATTTTCTTTTTGGTTGGAGATGGCCCAGAGAGGCGAGTTGGAGTTTGACCTATTGACCAGTACAAAGGAGGTGCTGGCGAAATTTTTCGAAAAGTTAAGGTGTTAGAAAATTTCAGGATTTTTGAAAATTTTCGTTGATAAGAATTAATTAATAATTTAATTGAAATTAAATTAGTTCAGTTGAAACTGAAGTTAAGAAGTGAAATAATAAGTTCTAACCAGTCGATAGGGTCGTCCTCTACCTTAGCAATTTCGAGGACGAAATTATTTTAAGTGGGGAAGAATGTAATGAACTGTTGAGTCAAAGCTTCGATGGTTATTTTGATTTATGACAAGAAGAAGCTTCTACATCGACAAAAAGAAGACGAGATGACTTCATAGGTTAGAAGTTGATTATTTTAGAGTTATATAATGTTAAAATCTATCCTCAAATGATCATACTTCTAATTGCTTAAAAATATCACTCATGAAAACATTTTTTATGCATATGGTCAAAAACATGTCGACCTACAATTTTTTATAGGTCAACAGGATTTTAAAATGTAACGGTCAAAAATAGGTCGACCTACAAAATTTTATAGGTCAACAGGTTTTTGAACTCCAACGGCTAAAAACATGTCGACCTACAAAATTCTATAGGTCAACAGCTTTTTGAATTTTCATGAAAAGTCATCTTCTTCCTTTAAGAGTTGCATCCATTTCTCTTCATGAATAATCACTTATTTTAGATGCAACTTTTCATCAACAATTGCAACCTCTCGATTTCTATAAATACATGAGTTTGCAATCATTCAAATCACCGAATCTTCTTCTATTTTCTGATCTTAACTCTATACTCTCTTGCATTCTAAAAGCTCTCTCAAATATTCAATACTTGTTGAATCCTTGAATCAGTTTTATATCATTTGATTCAACAAGCAATCTTTCTTCCTTAAATCTTTGCATTCGAATCATATACTTGAGGATAAGATTATAGGAAGGGTGTACTCAATCGTTGGCAAATCAGTGTTGAAAGAAGAACACAATCAGAAGTCAAATTCTTGTAATTGTCCTGTGTGGGTAAGCTTGTAGCCCGTGAAATCAAGTGGGTAAGCTTGTGGCCCGTAAATCAAGTGGGTAAGCTTGTAGCCCGTGAAATCAAGTGGGTAAACTTGTAGCCCGTAAATCAAGTAGTTGTGAACCTGTTCCTCCGGGTGAAGCGAGGGTGTTGTTTAGTAAAAAGCCGAAGAGAAGCTTCGGGACTGGACGTAGGACTGGAGGTCCGAACCAGTATAAAAATCCTGGTGTCATTACTCTACTTTACTTTACTGCATTTAAAGTAATCTGTGATATATATATTGTTATCATATCATATTCCGCATAGCCATATTATAGATCCTGCATAAGTCGTGTACACACCCGACTTTTCAATTGGTATCGGAGCACGGTCATCTTATAACCGTAACACAGTTATTTGATATATTCTAGTAATATGGCAAATAACGCAAGCACCAGCACTAACACTTACACTGAAGGTCAATCTACACAAAGACCTCCTTTCTTTAATGGCCTAAACTATAGTTATTGGGCAACACGTATGGCTTTCTATATGCAATCAACAAGTTATGATGCTTGGAATGCTACTCAGAAAGAAATAGTTAATCCAACTACTGAGTATGCAGAATGGACTCCTGCTGAGAAAACAGCAGCAACAGTAAATGCAAAAGCAATAAATATGTTGTTTTGCGCATTAGATCAAAATGAGTATAACCGTGTTAGTATCTGTACCACTGCTTATCAAATTTGGCAAACGCTAAAAACCACTCATGAAGGTACTAACAAGGTTAAACAAGCAAAAATAGCTTTGTTGAAAAGCCAATTCCAAAATTTCAAAATGAAGCCAAATGAAACAATCAATGAGATGTATTCAAGGTTTCAAACCATTCATCATGCTCTTATTGGATTAGGACAAAAATATTCTGACTTTGATGTAGTTTCAACAATCCTACATTCATTGACTAATGAATGGGAAGGAAAAGTATCAGCCATAGAAGAAGCTAATGATCTTTCTACCATGAAGCCAGATGAATTGATAGGAAATCTAATGTCCTACGAAGCAAATTTACAGGCTAGAAGAGAACAAAAAGAAGAAAAGAAAAATGTTGCTTTTCATGCCGAAAAAGATGAAGACATTTCAGATTCTGAAGATGAAGACTTAGCACTTATTGCAAAAGGTTTTAAGAAGTTCTTGAAGCAAAGAAAAGCTAGTCGATACGACAAAAAGAAGTTTGGATCAAATAAACCATCATCTTCAATTATGGAATGCTTCAACTGTCACAAAAAGGGACATTTGCAAAAAGATTGTCCGGATAAAAAGAAGAAATCCGAAAAATTCAAGAAGGACAAATCAAAGAAAAGAGCATTCTCAGTAACATGGGATGATTCAGACTCATCTTCATCTGATAGCGAAAGTGACTCAGACACTGAACAAGCAAATGTATGTTTTATGGCAACAGAGGATGAGGTACAAATTCCTACTCTTGAGGATATGCTTGATATTTATGATAAATTAATGGTTAAATTTAAAGATACAAAACATCAATTAAAAGAAGTCAAGACAATGTTGAATAGATCAGAATTAGAAAGAGATATGTTAAAAGAGGAGAAGAAAATATTAGAAGAGGAACTTGAAAAGGCTCAAGAATCATCTTCTAATTCTAATTCTCAACTATCTCTTTTGACTCAAGAAATTGAAGTTCAAAAAGAAAAGAATGATATTCTCACTACTGAAAATCATGAGCTTAAAGCTAAAGTCAAGATTCTAGACCTTGAAAAAGCTAGTTTACAATCAAAGTTAGACGACATTACTAAAAATGTTTCTAACTTTAACAAAGGTCGAGAAAATCTGACAAAAATCATTGAGAATTCACAATCAGCTACAAATAAGCAAGGATTGGGATATAAGAAACAAGTTATCAAGAAACATCTTGGTAAAAGAAGAAAGAAAAATAAGTTAGTAAAAGAAACTGAAGCTAAGAAAAATCTGAGTTTATTATATTTCAAACCAAAACCGAGTGTGAAATCTCAAAAGAAGAATGTCAAAGTATGGGTTCCTAAAACAAATAATATTTTGATTACGAACAAGTACATTCAAAATTTCTTGAGTACTGTGCATCATAATCCAAATTATTTGTATAAAGGGGATACCGGACCCGTATGGGTTTGGACTCCTAAGACCTAACTCTTAGGACCCTATAAAAAGTGGGTACCATGGATTTAACTTTATTTTTTGCAGGTCCCACTAAAGAAAAGAGGAAGATGGATTTTGGACAGTGGTTGCTCGAAGCATATGACCGGAGACAAGAGCATATTGACGAATATTACATACTTTGATGGGGGCTCAGTCACTTTTGGAGATAATTCAAAAGGCTTCATCATCGGCAAAGGCGATGTGAGCAATTACGGTACATCTAATTTACCTCTTATTACGAATATCATGCTAGTTAGAAATCTAAAACATAACTTACTTAGTATTAGTTAGTTATGTGATAAAGGGTTTACAATTTCCTTTTCAAATGACAAATGTAACATTCTTGACCAAGATAAAAATTTAGTTTTTGAAGGATATAGAGACAGAAATATATATATTTTAAATATGAATTTTAATCAAAATTCAAATATGTGCCTTATTGCTAAGGAAAATGATCCATGGATATGGCACAAACGGTTCTGTCATATAAACTTTAAAACTATTGACAAGCTAGCTAAAAATGATCTAGTCAAAGGTTTACCAAAACTGAGTTTCAAAGTTGACAATCTTTGTGACGCTTGCCAAATCAGAAAATTAACCAAGTCATCATTTAAATCTAAGAAGGTAATCTCGACATTACAACCACTTGAACTATTACATTTGGATTTATTTGGACCTACTCAAATACAATCCATAAATCATAGTCGGTATGTGTTTGTAATTGTTGATGATTATTCTCGTTATACTTGGACTATGTTTTTGAAAAATAAAAGTGACACTTTCGAAAAATTCAAATCTTTCGTCAAACGTATTCAGAAATCTAAGGGACTTAAAGTCAAAAATATAAGAAGTGATCATGGCGGAGAGTTCGAAAATAATGAATTTGAACATTTTTGTGCAAAGAAAGGTATATCACACAATTTTTCCTTTCCTAGAACTCCACAACAAAATGGGGTTGTAGAACGGAAAAATCGAACATTACAAGAATGTGCAAGAACATTATTAAATGGAAGCACTCTATCAAAACATTTTTGGGCAGAAGCTGTAGCAACTGCGTGTTATGTTTTGAATCGAGTTTCCATTCGACCTCTAACTAAAAATACACCATATTAGTTATTCAATGAAAGAAAACCAAATATTTCTTATTTCAAAGTTTTTGGTTCGAAATGTTTTATTTTAAATACGAAAGATCACCTTGGAAAATTTGATTCAAAAGCTGACGAAGGAATCTTTGTTGGTTATTCGGATCGAAGTAAGGCTTATCGTATATTCAATAAAAGAACCAAAATTATTGAAGAATCACTTCATATATCTTTCGATGAATACTACAAGTTTTCTAATATAAAAATTGATGATGACGAAAATATCAATACAAATGACACTGTTGTCACAAATGAGGATTCTGACTCCGAAATTATCAACGATATTCCTCAACCTCCTGTGATAGTTTCTCCACCTAGAATGAGATCTCCTCCAAGAATATTGAGAGATCATCCGGTTCAAAATGTAATTGGAGAAGTATCATCTCAAATTAGAACTAGAAGTCAACTTAACCAAATGGGACATGTTGCATTTATTTCAAACATCGAACCTAAGAATCCTAAAGAAGCTGCTACCGATGAATATTGGATCATTGCTATGCAAGAAGAACTAAATCAGTTCGAACGCAATGATGTATGGGAACTTGTTCCAAGGCCAACCGATCAATCATTTATCGGAACTAAATGGGTTTACAAAAACAAGGCTGATGAACAAGGAAACATAACACGAAACAAAGCACGGTTAGTAGCACAAGGATATAATCAAGAAGAGGGTATCGATTATGAAGAAACTTTTGCACCTGTTGCTAGACTAGAAGCAATTCGAATACTTCTATCTTTTGCTTGTCACCATAATTTTAAATTATATCAGATGGATGTCAAGAGTGCGTTCCTAAATGGTTTTATAAAAGAAAAAGTATATGTTGAACAACCACCTTTATTCAAACATGAAAAATATCCAGATCATGTTTTCAAGCTTAAGAAGGCTTTGTACGGTTTAAAACAAGCACCACGTGCTTGGTATGAACGACTACGAAGTCATCTTATCAACTCTGGATTTCAAATAGGAAAGGTTGATCAAACATTATTTATTAAACATTCACACAAAGAGATACTTGTTGTTCAAATATATGTGGATGACATAATCTTTGGTTCAACAAACGAGAGACTTTGTAAAGAATTTTCAGATATCATGACCAAAGAATTTGAAATGTCACATATGGGAGAGTTATCATACTTTCTTGGTCTTCAAATTAAACAACTTTCAAATGGTATTTTCATAAATCAAGAAAAATATTGTGAAAATCTTGTTAAAAGATTCGGACTTGAAAATACTTCTGGAAAACCGACTCCAATGAGTACCACTAGTCATCTTGAAAAGGATGAAAGTGGAAAGAGTATAGACCAAAAGACGTATCGTAGTATGATAGGTTCTCTCCTATATTTAACAGCTAGTCGTCCTGACATTTTGATGAGTGTTTGTTTGTGTGCACGTTTTCAAGCTGATCCTAAGGAATCACATTTGCGAGTAGTGAAACGAATTATTCGATATCTTAATAACACCAAAGATTTCGGTCTTTTCTATTCTAAGGATTGTGCATTCGAATTAGTATCATATAGTGATGCTGATTTCGGAGGATCACGAACGGATAGAAAGAGTACAAGTGGTACGTGCCATTTCATTGGAAAATCACTTGTCTCTTGGTTTAGTAAGAAACAAAATTGTATTTCACTATCAACATGCGAGGCAGAGTATATTTTAGCAGCTTTGGCATGTACACAAGTTATATATATGCAACAAACACTTAAAGATTTTGGTATGAATTTATTGAATTCCATTATATATTGCGATAACACTAGTGCGATAAATTTATCCAAAAACCCAGTTAATCACTCTCGGACTAAACACATTGACATTCGTCATCATTTTCTACGAGATAACATTGAAAAGGGAAATATAAACCTCGAATATGTCAACACGGAAAATCAACTAGCAGATATATTTACAAAGCCTCTACTAGAGTCAAGCTTTATCAAGTTACGTAGAGAGCTAGGATTGGTTTCACTAAAAGAACTCGAAGATTAATTTTTATAAGAATTCGTATTTTGTTTATCAGAAACCAATGTCTTTTTACTATATATAGCAGAGGATTTTTCTATGGTAAAACATATACAAACCATTTATTTATTATCTTAAAATAGAAAACTCCTACTATATATATGACTATTTTTGAGTGCTTTCATTCATTCTCTCAAACTTCTATAACTTTTAAATAATCTCATGGCACACATCTGTGAGAAATGTGCTGAAAATTCCCACATTTCAATCACAAGTTCCGAACCGACTGAATATAACTCCCCAAAAACACCAGAGCATCCACCTGGCTTTCATCCGCCTTCTCGAACGCCAGGAACTACTCCTACTTCTAAGAAGAGCAAGAAAGTTTTATTTTGTTCTCCACGAACTAAGGAGAAGATAGATGAAATGCATTATTATCAACAACAAATGTTTTATGAGCAAAAACTGACGACTTCTCGTTTGACGTACCTCGAACGACTAGCTACTCTCTTTTGTGGCTCTGACAGACATAATGTACATGAGCCAATGCCAATACCATCGTCTTCACGAACTCCAAATTCATGGGATAGAAATTATCAAAACAATGAAGGAGCTAGTGGAAGGTTTAGCCATTGGGAACCAAAGAATTCATGGGAGCCAAGGAAATAATTTATATCGTTTAAACTCTTCTTTAAAAAATAAATTTGTATTTTGTTCTTCAAGTATTTGGTGTTTTGAAATCTTGTTATTGAATAAAATTTGTTTTAATATATATATATATCTTTTCAAAAGCCAGAAAAACAAATTTTCTCTGCACCTGTCGACCGATCTTGTTCACGTTGTCGACCGGTTAAGGATTCTTAGCCTTTTATTGAAACCAGAATTAAAAACGGTCGACCGCATCATACTCCCCTGTCAACCGTTATGCCTAAAGAATTGATTTCAAACATTTCCAGAACTAATAACTGTCGACCGGTCATTTAAATCATGTCGACCGCCATAGTTCAAGTTTAAGTTCTTTATCAAACAGAACTTTTACCTGTCGACCACTCCTTATTCCTCCTGTCGACCGGTCAGACCAAACATATGTATGTTTGTGTTCCAGAACTATTTCCTGTCGACCGCCCAAACTCCAACCTGTCGACCGGTCAGTTCGAAAACACGTGCATCAATTTTTCCAGAGATTTTACTGGTCGACCGGCTCATTGATCTCTGTCGACCGGTTTCGCTGGAAACTTCCTTTTCACCCAATCAACACGTCCATTCCCTTTTCAAACTTCACAACTCTTCATCAAAGGTCATTTCTTTTCCTTCTCTATACTCTTTATAACCTGATCTATTAGAATTTTTAAAATTTCCTAACCTCTCCAATGGCTCCAAAGCAAAAGAAGTCCAAAACATCATCTTCTCAAGCCCCTGTTCAACCTATTGATACTCAAATCAAACAATGGCTAATGGATCCTCTTGCGGTGAAGAGATGGAACAAGATGAAAGACTATACAATTCACCACGGTTCTTTTATCAAATTCTCTGATTTCGCCCTCTACGATGTTAGTGGACTATCAAACAGAGCGGGTATAGAGTCTCTTCTAAATTTTGAAGACAATCATGTTGAGATAAGCCATACTTTGATAAAACTATTCTATGCTAATCTCAATTTAGACAAATTTAAACCCCAAAACTCGGATGATTGCTTATGGTCCGTTGTTTGTGGTCAACACATCTTTCTCTCCAAAGACCGGATGGCAGAAATTCTTCGAACCCATAACGAAGGTATTCAATTCGGTAGTGATTTCTGCCCTATACATATTCGCGACAAAATAGTCACCTTTTCATAGAAGACCATAAGTCAAGTACTAAAGGTATCCATCTAAGACCATCTGCCAGACTTCTACACCTTTGTATCACACACTCTCTTCTTCCAAGGACTGGAAACTTTGATGCAGTTTACAGAGAAAACTTTAAGGCACTGTATGCCATTTATGAAAATATCAAGGTAAATTGGATTGAGATGATTTTCGACGAGATTGTGATGGTAAATAAACGTTCAAGGCCACACTTGTTTTATAACGAGTATATTATGCGTTGTCTCATGGAATGTCACGTAAGATCTCCCGAATCTAAAATCTCAATACCAAAATGTATTGATAAAGTATCTAAAAAGAGGATGAAGCTACTGTTTCCTTATTTGAATATTATTCCTTTTGAGCGATATGTCGAACAAGGACCTCCACAGACTTCCTTTTCTCAAGTTCCCACGCAAAGGCCTGAAGACGTTTTAATTCCGCCTCCTACTTCTTCAACTAAGGACACTCTTGAGCAAATTGCACGTAATCAATTCTTACTCGAAGCTAGACTCAAAAGAACTGATAATAAAATTGACCGCTTAGATTCTAAACTTGATAAGCGGTTCAACAAATTAAAGTCCTTCTTTGGAACGATTTGGGATGCAATCTCATGTGCATCAACCTCCGCACCGCTTGCTCAAGACCCAGGAAAACGACCTATGCCACCTACGTTTACATGTTCCTCATCTGAAGAAGGTACTAGCTCTGGAGCAAGTACCCAACATACTCGTGGTCGTGGACTGTCGCATATTGAAGAAGGAGCTCATGACAATATTGAGAAGGACAATGGTGATAGCAACAATGAGGAACAAGAGGAGGAAGGAAACAAAGATGAAGAAGAAGATAGTGATTCGGATTGGCCATCACAATAGTCGTCTCGTTTTTATCTTTCAAGTTTTTTAATTTGCTTATGTATTTAACTATGCTACTTCCTGGTACTTCTGGTGTGTTTATTTTTGGTTTGCCTTGAATATATAACACAATCTATGTATTTTGTTGTATGGTTTCTCTATGAATTATTGCTTTCTCTTATAGACACCCTTTTTGTCGATGACAAAGGGGGAGAAAATATTACTAACGAATGCTATGCAGATCATATATAATTCAGGGGGAGCATATATACAGGGGAGCAATATACAAGGAACAATACCTTTATTAGGCCATGTTGTCATCAATCAAAAAGGGCGAGAATGTTGAGTCAAAGCTTCGATGGTTATTTTGATTTATGACAAGAAGAAGCTTCTACATCGACAAAAAGAAGACGAGATGACTTCATAGGTTAGAAGTTGATTATTTTAGAGTTATATAATGTTAAAATCTATCCTCAAATGATCATACTTCTAATTGCTTAAAAATATCACTCATGAAAACATTTTTTATGCATATGGTCAAAAACATGTCGACCTACAATTTTTTATAGGTCAACAGGATTTTAAAATGTAACGGTCAAAAATAGGTCGACCTACAAAATTTTATAGGTCAACAGGTTTTTGAACTCCAACGGCTAAAAACATGTCGACCTACAAAATTCTATAGGTCAACAGCTTTTTGAATTTTCATGAAAAGTCATCTTCTTCCTTTAAGAGTTGCATCCATTTCTCTTCATGAATAATCACTTATTTTAGATGCAACTTTTCATCAACAATTGCAACCTCTCGATTTCTATAAATACATGAGTTTGCAATCATTCAAATCACCGAATCTTCTTCTATTTTCTGATCTTAACTCTATACTCTCTTGCATTCTAAAAGCTCTCTCAAATATTCAATACTTGTTGAATCCTTGAATCAGTTTTATATCATTTGATTCAACAAGCAATCTTTCTTCCTTAAATCTTTGCATTCGAATCATATACTTGAGGATAAGATTATAGGAAGGGTGTACTCAATCGTTGGCAAATCAGTGTTGAAAGAAGAACACAATCAGAAGTCAAACTCTTGTAATTGTCCTGTGTGGGTAAGCTTGTAGCCCGTGAAATCAAGTGGGTAAGCTTGTGGCCCGTAAATCAAGTGGGTAAGCTTGTAACCCGTGAAATCAAGTGGGTAAACTTGTAGCCCGTAAATCAAGTAGTTGTGAACCTGTTCCTCCGGGTGAAGCGAGGGTGTTGTTTAGTAAAAAGCCGAAGAGAAGCTTCGGGACTGGACGTAGGACTGGAGGTCCGAACTAGTATAAAAATCCTGGTGTCATTACTCTACTTTACTTTACTGCATTTAAAGTAATCTGTGATATATATTGTTATCATATCATATTCCGCATAGCCATATTATAGATCCTGCATAAGTCGTGTACACACCCGACTTTTTATGAACCGCATTTGCAGAGGTATAATAATTAATTTATTTAATTATTTAAAAGGTGAATAAAAGGGTTTAATGGTCGTGGTATTAAATAATGGTGAATATTTAATTAAAATAATAAATTAAATAATATATTTAATTCTGAAATAATCAGAATTGGCTGAAATGGCGATATTCTGTGAACTGGGTCATCCCGAAGATTTAATTCAGTTTAGAATTGAATTAGAATAACGAATATATTCAATCGACGTCAGTTTGAACGTATAATTATATTATAATTAAAATCGAGCTTGAAATGGCGCTGCAGTTCGCGATTTGGCGATTTGAACTTCAACTGGATATACATGATTCGTTTTAAGCCGGATTTCTGTGAAACAAGAAACGTGTGGAGCTGGTGGAGTATATCTTTCTAGTGGAAGAGAAAAATCGGGATTTCATCGTGTAGATTTTGGTTTACATCCAAATCAAATTTCAGAAAAGTCGCTGTGGAATTCCTTTATAATTTGCAACGCTTTATTTACGTTATAAAAAGGATTTTCGATATAAACTGAATATTGATAAATCTAAAATCTGAAATATCAAACTGTAAATTCTGATATGATATTCTGGAGCTGTACGATAGCATATGTGAAGATATACGATAATATAAATTTATTTATATTTAATTTAATAATATTTAAATATATTTATGTATTTAAAAGGGTCATTTAGAGCGTTAAAAATAGCCACTTTTGCAAACGAAGTCGGAATTCGACGAAAACAGTTTTGTTGGATCCGCAATATCAAATAGTTGTTAGATTTCCAGTTTCGTGATTTTTAGAGTCACTGTGTGGTTGTACGGATTTTTAGAGTGGAAAACAGTCGGTATTCTAACAGTTAAAAATACACTGTGTGAGCATACGGAGTCGGAATTCGACGAAACCAGTTTCGTTGGGACCGTAACGTCGAACTCTAGCTACATGCCCAGTTTCATGATTTTTAGGCATCGTACGTGATTGTACAGATTTTTAGAAGATGGATATGAATATAAAAATATTGAAAATAAAATATCTCATAAAATATCCTAACATAAATTTCTAAAATTTCCCTCCTATAAATAACCTAACTCTTCCATTCCTTATGACCTAATCCTCATTTGCAGTAAACAATTTATAGCCGTCACTTTTCTTCATCCTTTTCAGCTAAACGTGAGGAACTTCTCCAAAACAAAAATCAAAAGGAAATACAATCAATTCCTATAAAATATCCTACAGATATATTTGAATTCCATTGAGGCTGCTCTTTAATCCCGTACAAGAATTGTAGAGTTCGACGTAATTTTGGGGTACTGAGCATCAACGGCGGAAACTAGGGTTGATCCTGGGAGGAGGTAGGAGCTTCGAGGCTTGGATGGAGTGTCGTTTTGGATTAAGAGGTTGAAATCGATGCTGTATGCGAAGTTTGGGGTTATGCGTTGAAATTTTAGTTCGGTACTTGTATGACCTGCTGCGTCAAAAAGGGGACCGACGGGTTTTGAGAGGGGCAGGCGAGCTTCGTGAGTCGAGGTGGAGAAGCTAGTGGCCGGGAAGAGGAGGAAGATGGTATCCTCGGATGGTTGAACGGTGAAGAATGGAGCAGTATGGGATGGCTTGAAATTGTGGGAATGGTGAACACAGGCGTCGGGTTTAGTTATTGAAGATGAGGAAGAAAGGTGCAGAGATATTGGGCGGGTCTGATTTTGGTTAGTGGGCCGGCAAAGATAAGTAAAGCCCAAGGAAAATTAACTCATGTTTATTTTAATTAATAAGTGTATAACTTGAAAACCTTGTAACTTTCACATACGATATCAGAATCACGAGCGGTTGGATCCGTTAGGACCGTGTGGGCGACTACTACAACATGAAGCTGACTGGGAGTGAATTCGAGCTAGTTACAATTTATGGCGAAATAAATTGTCCGACTGAGTCAAATAACACAAACCGTTATTTAACGATTAACGCGCCAATGTGAGTAAAACTCATCAACTCTGAACAGTTCTATTTTTATAATGTATTCTTAGAACTGTTAATCATCTGTTGATTGTTGTGTGTTGATTTGATTGATTGAACTGCTAGTTAGTTAGTGGAAATTATATATATATATATGTAATTATATATATAAATCGTTAAATATTTATATATCGATTCTGTTTATCAGAATAATCCGTACTGAACTGAAAGTGATGTTGATTTTATTGTGTAACATCTGTGGATGCAGGGAGACAGGTTGGAGGAATCCGACTGGATTCCTCAACAGTTGTTTTATTGTTTTTCATATATTGTTATATGATGTGATATAAAATCTGTGGGCGATTATATGTGCTTGGACGATATTGAACATCGTGATTTGATATGATTGAATACCATAACATACCGAAATGTTGATAAGGGGATTTTCAAAGTGATATTGAAAATAGAATATTTATAAAATGGGATATTTATAAATAAGAGATATTTATAAATTCGAATATTTATAAATAACGAATAATTATAAATTGGAATATTTATAAATAGGAGATACATAGAAAAAGAAAATAATTTCAAAACATTTTCTTTTGAGTGGAAAGGCCTGTGTGGCGGGTTTGGGGATTTTCCCGATGCTCCCGATACAAAGGAGGTTATGGCGAATTTTCCCGGAAATTTAAGGAGTTAGAATATATAAAAGGAATATTTGTGAAAACCAAATATAAGGGAAATATTTGTGGAAACCAAATATAAAAGGAAATATTTATATGAAATAAATATAGGCAAATTGAAAAAGAGAACATTTATAAAGTGAAGAACCGTTACTAAAAAGTAAATCTTTATAAATGAATAAACGTTATCAAATAGGAATTATTCAAATAAGTGAAAACCATTAGAGTAAACCAGTTGGGTTAAGTAAGTCGAGTTAACCCAAGTGAACCAAGGTTGAGTTAACCAAAGTGAGTTAACCAAAGTAAGTTTACCAAAGCGAGTTAGACTAAGTGAGTTAACCAAAGTAAGTTAACCAAAGCGAGTTAGACTAAGCGAGTTAGCCAAAATGAGTTAATGAAACGGATTAATCCAAATGAGTCGAAGTGAGTTAAAAGTAAGATTATCAATTTGAGTTATCAAGTTAAGTTTAATCAAATTGAGTTATCGAGTTAAGTTATTTCAAGTCGAGTTAATCCAGTCAAGTTAATCGAGTTTGTTAAACCAAGTTAGTCGAGCCTAGTTAATCGAATCGAATTGGTCGAACCAAGTAAGTCGAGTTAAGTTAGTCGAGTTAATCGATGTTAGTTTCATCGAAAGGAGTTATCGATGTTAGTTTCATCGAAAGGAGTTAATCGATGTTAATTTCATCGAAAGGAGTTAATCGATGTTAGTTTTCATCGAAAGGAGTATCGATGTTAGTTTCATCGAAAGGAGTTATCGATGTTAGTTTCATCAAAAGGAGTTAATCGATGTTAATTTCATCGAAAGGAGTTAATCGGTGTTAGTTTCATCGAAAGGAGTATCGATGTTGGTTTCATCGAAGGGAGTTATCGATTAGTTAAATCGAAAGGAGTTAATCGATGTTAGTTTTCATCGAAAGGAGTATCGATGTTAGTTTCATCGAAGGGAGTTATCGATTAGTTAAATCGAAAGGAGTTAATCGATGTTAGTTTCATCGAAAGGAGTAAATCGATGTTAATTTCCTCGAAAGGAGTATCAATGTTAGTTTCATCAAAGGGAGTTATCGATTAGTTAAATCGAAAGGAGTTATCGATTTGTTAAATCGAAAGGAGTTATCGAATTTAGTTATTCGAAAAGGAGTTATCGATTTGTTAAATCAAAAGGGAAGATTATCGAATATCGTTTATTCGAGAGGTGGTTTTCGAATGTAGTTTATTCGAAGGAGTTATCGATTATTAGTTAATCGAAGTGAGTTATAGAATATTAGTTAAATCGAAGGAGTTATCGAATATAGTTTATTCGATGGAGTTAATCGATTAGAGTTAAATCAAAGGAGTTAATCGAATATAGTTTATTCGAATAGAGTAAATGAGTTAATCGAATATAGTTTATTCGAATAGAGTTATAGGAGTTATCGAATATAGTTTATTCGACAGGAGTTAAGTGAATTAGTTAAGTTAAACTAAGTGAATTAGTTAAGTGAATTGGTTAAGTTAACCAAAGTGAATTAGTCGAGTTAATCAAAGTGATTAGTTCAGTTAATCGAGATAAGTAAATCAAGTTAGGTTAATCGAGTTGAATTAGTCAGTCGAGTTAATAAATTGAGTTAGTCAAACCAAGTAAAACCAGTTAGAGTTAATTAATTAAGGTTGACCAGTTAGAGTTGATCGGTTAGAATTAACCAGTTAGAGTAATCAATCAGAGTTAATCAAATAGAGTTAAGTAAAATTAGAACTGACTAGAGATTAGTAAATTGAATGGTTTTCTAAGTGTCTATCTGATGTTGGTTTCGGCCTTCGGGATTTATACTTAGGGAATTGTTCTCATACTAGTTCACAGTCAGGGACTGATAGTTGGGGAAGAGTAGTGATTTGTAAATAAGCAAATGGAGAACGTTTTCCAGTGTAAATAACATATATTTTCTAAACATAGAAAATAAGGCAATGTGAATATATATATAGATATATGTTGATGATTTACCGATATAATTTCCATCTGGAAATAATATCGTTGTTTGCACACTTGTTTTTCTTTGATAGTTAAATCACAGACTACCGAAGTTTTGACCATTTTAACGTTGTTAATATGGAGAGACCGGTTGAATTATTATCCAAAGAACCACTCTGTATTGGCATAAGCGTTGCGAATCATATATGCCAAAGATAATTGAAGACGGAGTAAAATGCAAGGGTTGTTGTATAAGTCTTAGATAACAGTGACTAAGATGGATATACTGAATAGTGCCTTCGGTTTGTCCAGTCCCAGGACAACTTGTATGGACGAAGGTCTGACAGAGTATATCCAATGGATCGCGTCAGTTGATCTGTTCAAACGTATTCACGTTGGGTGGCAGAGGAATTCATTTCTCTAAGCTGTATACTCGTGTTATTTTTGGATAAATCAATTTGTGATTTGGCGGGTATGACGATGTGACATTCTAAGTGAATGAGGATGACTTGTGTTGATGAATGTCTGACAGAGTATTTCCAGAAAGGTAACGTACATTGATTTCTTAAACTGTACCAAGAGTGGAAGCGGAGAAGGAAACTTCTTTAGCTAACACGTAATGTACCGTTGTAGACGTAAATTAGTGATTTTCGATGGATCTGACGATGTGACATTTGAAGTGAATCTGGTGTGATGATAGAGCGTAACTTCTAGCCTCATCATCCGGTAAATGACAGAAATCGGGCAGGCAGCATGGCTAAGTCGGTCACACCGAAGTAGGTTGTATAATCACATATCTAGAGAATATTCATTTGTTTCTTAAACCTATCAATGTTGTCCCATATATATACGGGAAACGGTTGCTGATCCCAACCGTTGGTGATATACATTCGATACACTCAAGAAAAATGAGTGGTCGGTCATGTGTGGCTGAGTTGCAAGATGTTCTTGTTGAACTCCAGTGTATCGTTCCTAGAGTACACTGATCGGAAGGTGGTTCCATACCTTGTCATAGTTGGAAATCCATTATCCAATACGTGCTTGCGATTTTGATTGTATACTATATATGTAGAACGTGAGATGAAAGCGTTTCTGCTAGTTGATATCTATTTGTACATAGACATTATTATAATATCAAAAGGTTTTTGATATAAAGATATTTTGGATTCTCATAAGGGAAAAACCCGTTCCGTTCTGCGGTGTGGTCTTATGAGATATCGTTTACTTGTTCATATACCTGTTTAAACTATTTTACTCACACCAGTCCCATGACTGACCCGGAGTTTATTTTGTTTTGTTTTCCTAAACTCTTGGGTGCCTAAATTTGTACGGGCAGTCAAGTAGTCGGGATTTACAGATATACTTGAAGAGCTGGAGCAGGAGGCTTCTAGATCATATAGCTATAGTTTATTTCCGCTATGTTGTAAGTGCTGTACTCTGATAAGTGCTATTGTATACATAACTGTTATATTTCAAAGTTATGTTATATATTATATGTTATTCGTTTCGCTGTGAGTTTCGTGTTACTTTGATGTTGTGTTCTTCTTCTTCTTCTATTCTAAGTTTCTATCTTATCTTTCCTCACCCTCTAATTTCTTTCATTAATTACCGGGATTTTTCGATGTTTTGGTTATCGACATCGTGCTTATGTCGATAACCAAAGTCGCTCAAAATCCGGGTCGTTACATATAGTAAAGATCATATTTTTTTATACTTCCTATATGCTAAAAATCATATTTTTATTCCTTTTTATAACATAAAAATCCTATCTTTAACTGAATAAAAATCTTTTCTACCTCTTCCTCATATAAAAAACATATTTTTATAAATAAAAATATAATCCTTTCAATTCAAAAGTCACTAAACATAAAACTGATTTTCTGTTTTTATATATACATATATATACATTTAAAACTATTTTCTTTACACTAAATAGAAATAAAGTAAATGCTCACCGTTTTCAGCGAAAGGAGGTGCCGGAGATGGGGTGCTGGTCGGAGCAGTTGGCGGAAGGGGCGGTGGTGGGCCAGGGGATGGTCTGGCTCGGTGGCGCGATTTCTGAAACGAGGGGGGTCTTCGGTCTAGCGCAGGGGAAGGGGGGGTTCGATCGGCAGCAGGAGGAGGGGGGGCTCGAGGGGAGGTCGGCGGTCGCGGTTGAGGGCGGCGGTGGGCGTGGTCTGGAGGCAGTCGCGATTATGTTTTTTTTTTATTCTTCGTTCTAAAATGAATCTCGTGAGGGGGGGTTGACTTGAATTAGGAGAATATAGGGGGTATTATTTAATTAA
Organism: Allium sativum; assembly: GCA_030737875.1. Lineage (NCBI taxonomy): Eukaryota > Viridiplantae > Streptophyta > Magnoliopsida > Asparagales > Amaryllidaceae > Allium > Allium sativum. The sequence goes on along the minus strand of CM060914.1, from coordinate 3,862,889 downwards.
TAAAATTTTACCAAAAAGCAACTTTTATTTTTGACCTCAAAACAAGGCCCACCGCCTGTCGTCCATAGCGTTTTACCCCCATTCCGAACACAATGGAATATGTATCGTAGGCTGATTTGATCGTTTCGATCAGTTTCCGTTAAAATCAACATATAACTCTATATATTGAATTTGAACGCGCATTTCAATTTACTGAGGTCACATACTAACTCGAAAAATTCCAGAAAAATATTTTCTAGCTTCGTATTGACGATACGGTCCTAACAAAACTAGTTTCGTCTAATTCTGAGACCGTTAGAAAAATGGCCAATTTCCAGTCGATTAAAATCAACTGAAACTGGTCAAACACGTTTTCCTTTGCCACTCTCACATATTGATTCGAAAAATTGTGAAATTTGGAATCTAGCAATAAATTGACATCACGGACCCAACAAAAGTGGTTTCGTCGAAATCCGAGGTCGTTTGCAAAATGTCTATTTTTAAGGGCCTGAATTCCATAGCAACTATTCAGAATTTTCAAATGGACATATCTTTTGATTCCCGCTATGAAATTTTGATTTTTCGGATTCGTTGGAAAGATATTCTCAATTAGATCCTAATGTTTTTGGTTTCACTAAAATCCGGTTTATTTTGCGCCCGGTACATTCAATTGAAGTTTGAAATCGAATTATCGAACTACCGCGCCATTTTCAATTCTATTTATAATTATATATAACTATTTATATTCTAACGACGACGCGTATAAATATATACATTCTAAATATATTCAAAATAAGTTTTCGTCGATATTATTTAAAATAATTCATTTTAAATATTCAAAATTCGCTAAAATTGCCAAAATAAAAATTTTAAACTGGCTCAGAATTTCCGGGTTATTACAATTGAATACAAATTCTTGTGTTGAGTAGAAATTCATGTGTTGAATGAAGTTCATGTGTTGAATAAATTATTTGAAAGGTAAAAATCACATTTTTATTATATATATATAGGCTATATAAAATATTAGTATTTTAAGTAAATTGTTTTAACACCAAAAATAACATTTTTATCTTATGTATAGACTATATAAAATAATCGTGTTTTGAAATAAATTCTTTTACAATAAAAATCACATTTTTATTATATATATCAACTATAGAAAATATTTATGTGTTGAATAAAGGACTAGAACGATAAAAATCATATTTTATCATATATGTGAAGTCGAAAACGTTCATGTGTTGAATATATAGATTGAACAATAAAATCTACATTTTTATTGTGAATATGAAGTTTTAAAAATGGTGATGTGTGGAATAAATATTTTTGATGATAAAAATATCATTTTTATCAAATATATAAAGTGGATATGGTTTTGAAATCGAAGAAAGAATTATATTTATATATATATATAAATATAATTAAAATAAATCGAATAACGAAGCTGTAGTTCGTGTTTTGAAGCCGTGATTTCAAATGATTATTGCGGGAGATCCGACCATCGGATTTCCCGAAACCGAAAATGTTGGGTTCGCTTTGGAAATATCTTTCCAACGACACCAACTTTGTGATGATCCAACAGTTGGTTTGTCTGGAATGTTTAATTCAAATCTGAAGAAAAACAACGCCAGAATCGATTATATATATATATATATATAATTAAATTAAATTGAATAACGGCGCTGTAGTTCGTATTTTGAAATCGTAACTTCAAACGATTGTACCGGGAGATCCGACCGTCGGATTTTCCCAAAACTGAAATCGTTGGATTCGTTTTGAAATGATCTTTCTAATGATATAAAATTTGTGAAGTTCCAACGATTAGATCTTCAGATATGTGTAAATCAAATCTGAAGAAAAACAGCACTAGAATTGATTATATTTATATATAAAAATATAATTAAATTAAATCGAATAACGACGCTGAAGTTCGTATTTTGAAATCGTAACTTCAAACGATTGTACCGAGAGATCCGACCGTCGGATTTTCCCAAAACTAAAACCGGTGGATTCGTTTTGAAAAGATCTTTCTAATGATATAAAATTTGTGAAGATCCAACAGTAAGATTTTCAGATTTGTGTAAATCAAATCTGAAGAAAAACAGCGCCACGGCCGCGTTATAGCCTGAAGCGTCGTTTGAATGAATTGGCTATTTTTAAATAAATAAAAATAGCGATAAATTGTGATAAAATATTATAAACAATATGGAATGGAAATAAACTGAATTTGCTCGGTTTATGTGATATTTGATGGTTTAATGTGTTTGGCGTGAAAATTACATTAAAGAACAGAATTAGTGATATCGAATAATTTAACCATTGAAATGAATTGATTTGAAATTCTAAATATACATGAATTATTTGAAAAGGCCGAGTTGATTCTCATTTCAAATAATTGTTTGACGAGTGAAAGTCGAAGATATGAAGACGGTGCAAGACCGATGATCTTCATGTCGAACGGAGGGGTGCTACTGATGCTCATGATAGGAGTAGCTACCTTGAAGGGGCTGAAGTAATAACCGTCCGGACGTACTTGTTGATTGTATGGATATGCGAGGTATTGGGTGCCTCCGGTTTCTTTAGACCCAGAACGAACTTGTAAATGGACTGTGTGTCTGACATTGGATTTTCTTCCGTGCTGATTGATCTCTATTAAATATATATCTATTTGGTGGCGGTGAATTTATTCTCTTGCTTAACGCCCTTCTCTGAGACGTACGAGCTCAGAGATTATATATCGATAGAAATCAGTCGCATGGAGTGAATTGCTTGTGTGGCATGCCTAAGTGGCGGATGATCAAGGCTTTTGTTGAAAAGCAAAGTCTTGTGGTTGATGATCAAAGCGCGGCCTGTGTGGCATAGCTTTTTGTATAGCATTGTTTCGCGAGCCTCACACCCCGGTATAAGCCAAAAATAGGAGAGGACATCGGGGAGGACATGCGTTTCCTTCTAGCTAGGAGTGGTGCTTTGGGTTTTGCACGCTCGGGTATTTTACTTATGTGGATGATGGAAAGCGTGGCCTCGGTTGCTTCGGTCTCATCGGAGCCGATGGTTTGGTCAGAAATGACTAGTTTACGCCCCATAGGGCAGGGAAACGCAGTGTTCAGGCATTTTAATCCACATCGATGGACCGACCCTGATGATCCAAGGGTCGATGCATTCTGATCCCGAGACATGGGCCAGATTGTCTCGAATTCGATAAGGACTATCTTTTGCCTTGGTTCATGATGGAAATCCAATTTCCAAATACGACATCGTGCGGTTTTGATTGTATACCTATATATGGCGACATAGTGGTATGGGGCATTAATGCCGTCTATGATTGATAGTTATTATTGAAATTGTTTTTGACACATATATACACTAGCAATAATATCAAATGATTTTTTTTCTCATATCAAGCATATTTTGGCCATTATAAGGTAAAATTCTATCCTTTGGTTTGTGTTGCATTGTGTGATGGGAACTAAGTCTTATAATGGCTTCATTTTTATAAAAAGCATTGCGATATTTAAAGGATTTACTTGTTTTAAAGCACTGACAATCCAATGGAGTAAACCCATTCCGCAAAAGTGGCGTGGTCTTGTGATTAGCCATATTGAAAAAGTGTTAAGTAGATTTCTCATACCAGTCCCATGACTGACTCGTAGTTTGTTTCACTTGCAAACACGGGTGCCCCTATTTCCACACGGGCATCCTTGTATTCAGGTTTTAGCAGGCTCTTTCTGGATAGCTGGAGCTGAAGATGAATTCTATCATTTATCTCTTTTTATGCTATTCAGCTCCTATTGTACATATTATGTTTATTTTCGGCTGTAGACATTTATGTATAGCTGAACTATATTTGTACTAAGTATGATCCTGTATATTATGTAACTCTGATGGCTATGTTTATCCAGTGTATTCTATTGTGCATTATCTAGTGTATTTATTTATTTCTCTTCTGCTATTATCTGTTTATGTGTTATATTCCAAAGATTACCCTTGCTTACGTCTTATCGGGGTTTGGGGTCATCACAAACGTGGTATCAGAGCTTTGGTTAAGCTTAGTTTTGGAATATAACATATGAACGAACTCGTTAGTAATGGAACCAGTAGTGTTCTAGAATGAGTAACTCATTACAGATAGGATTAGTAATATCCTAGTATGAGTATAGCAGAATGAAATACACCTCGATAGACACATTTACATTCAAGTATATGTCTCTATGTTTTAAAATTACCTTTTCTGTTGACCTGACACTTGGTATGCTATTTGCAGAAGTACTAGAAAATGAGTGTCAGAAACAGAAGAAATGCAGAACCAAATCTAGAAACTCTATTAAAGAAATATCGAAATCTGGGCGGAGTATCATTCTCGGGAAATGAATCCATTAGTCAAACCCAAGATTGGGTGCGGTCCGCTGAAAGAATTTTTGAACGTCTCCAGCTTGGAGGTGATCAGAAAAGATTAGTGGCATCTTGGGCACTCAAAGACGAAGCTTTGTTCTGCTGGGAGACAATCGTTAAGGATAATCCAGAAGGTGATATCACCTGGGGTAGACTCAAAGAGATTTTCAGTGAAAGATTTAATCCTCCAGAAGCAAATGAGTGGTTATGTGATGAATTCTACTATTTGATACAAGGTGATATGAATATCCCAGAATATCATAAGAGATTCAATGAGCTTTCTCGTTTTGCTCCGCATTTGATTCAAGATCCAAAGCAGAAGAATCTGAGGTTTATAAATGGTCTTCAAAGAAAATACCAGAATAAAGTAATGGGGTATGTGAAGCTTCCTTTTTATGAAATGATATACATGGCTTATTAGTATGAAGATCTAAATAATCGAGGTCTTTTAGTCGATGAAGAGGAAGTCAGTTCGGGCAACAAAAGGAAATTTGAAGCTGATAGCCCAGAGGCGAGTACACAGCCTGAGGCCAGTACGAAGTCTGAGTTCAGAAAGAAGCCTAGATTCAAGAAGATAAAGGCTAAGTCTGAGAAAGGACCAGTGACGACCGCAATATGTAATAACTGTAAGAAGCCAGGGCATTTTCAAGGGAATTGCAAATCCTTGAAAAGGGAAAGAAATGTTGGGTCGAAATCCAAGGGCAAAATCCAAGAGAAAAGAAAATGCAGTCAATGCCATCGGACTGGTCATCTTGAAGAGGATTGTCGGCTCTTAAAGAAATCTGAAAAGGTTCAAGTAAATGAAGTGGCAGAAGTTCCTAGAACATCATCAAGTCAGGAAAGGCCAGATGTTCTAGAAGGCACGCTTACTGTCAAAAACATTCCAGTTAAGGTATTATTTGATACAGGCGTGTCGCGAAACTTTGTTGCAAAGAATGCGGTTAAGAAACTGGATTTAAATTTGAAGAAGCTCAGAGTACCCATGACTGTTCATAATCCGGTTGGGGGTTCGGTCGATCTTAGTTGGGTTTGTGGGGTTCCAGTTTCTTTTTCCTGCTATTGATTCCCTACTATCGCGATCGTCATGAATTTTACAGAGTTTGATCAGATTCTGGGAATGGATTGGTTAACCAAATATGAAGCTGAGGTTAAATGCGCTGACAGAGTCGTAAAGGGCGAAGATTAAATTAGACAATTATATAACCATTCCATGAGAAGGTTCGAATTCTGATAGAAAGGACTTCTCAGCAGCTCTAGATGTTTCTTCTGCTCAAATAGATCCTGTTCCTGTCGTTCCAGAGAATATTCTGGTTGACATTGAAAATATTCTAGTTGCCAAGAATTATGCGGACGTGTTCGAAGAAGTTGTTAGCTTACCTCCGCAGAGAGAAATTGATTTTAAAATATCTTTAGTTCCGAATGCAAGGCCAGTAGTTCACGCTATTCGAAGAATGACCTTGAAAGAGAAAGAAGAGTTAGACAATCAGACTTGACAGCTTGTATGGAAAAGTCTGATTAGGCCTAGTTTCTCTGATTGGGGAGCAGCAGTGGTATTTGTCCCGAAGTCAGACGGTACTCTTAGATTATGTGTAGATTATCGTGACTTGAATAAGCAGACGCTGAAAAACAAATATCCATTGCCGCGGATTGATGATTTATTGGATCGATTGAATGGCGCACAAGTGTTTTCATGAATGTACCTAGCTACAGGTTTCCATCAGCTTCGCATTGCCGAAGAGTGTGTTCCTTTGACAGCATTCACAGGGCCAGATTTATTCTACGAGTGGTTAGTAATGTCGTTCAGCTTATGTAACTCTCCAGCCTATTTTGTCGATCTAATGAACCGTGTATTCAAAGAAGTATTGAATAAATTTATTCTGGTTTTTATTGATGATATATTGATCTTCTCTAAATCAGAAAGCGAGCACGAAAAACATTTGGAACAAGTGTTAGAAATTCTCAGAAAGAATGTTTTAAAAACAGAATTTTCCATATGTATATTCTGGCAAGAAGAAGTCAAATTTCTTGGCCACGTCGTGTCAAAAGAAGGAATTTCAGTGGATCCCAGTAAAATCACTGCTATTCAGAATTGGAAACAGTCTCGTACACCCGCAGAAGTCAGAAGTTTTCTCGGTTTGGCCAGTTATTATTGGAAGTTCATTAAGAATTTTTCGAAGATATCCAATCACTTAACGAAGCTTACTAAGAAACATTCGAGATTCAGCTGGACTCCCGAATGTGAGGCAGCCTTCCAGGAGCTGAAGTTAAAATTGACGATTGCTCTAGTGCTCACAATTATTGACGGCAATCAGGATTTAAAAGTCTGGACCGATGCTTCTAAAGAAGGCCTTGGCGCAGTGTTGATGCAAAGCGGCCATGTAGTCGCTTATGCTAGCCGTCAATTGAAACCACATGAAAAGAATTATGTAACTCACGATCTAGAATTACTAGCTATTGTGTTTGCTACGAAAATCTGGAGGCATTATCTATTGGGTGAGAAGTTTGAATTATACACTGATCATCAATCATTGAAATATTTATTCACCTAGAAGGATCTGAATTTGAGATAGTAGCATTGGTAAAATTTCTCCCAGCTTATGATCTAGATATTTTATATACTCCAGGAAAAGCCAATGTTGTAGCTGATGCGCTCAGTAGGAAGAATGTGAGCATCGCCAGTATTATCATTACACCATCGTTGATTGATAAAATAGCTATTCTTCAGAAAGACGATAGTTTTATTAAGGAGATGATCAGAAGAATTCAAAAAGGCGAAGTCTCAGGTTTCCAAGTGGATGGCGCAGGAGTTCTGAGATTGAAAGGTAGAATTTGTGTTCCCGATAATCTTGAGCTCAAAAGAGACGTAATGGACGAGAGCCACAAGTCCAAACTGAGCATCCACCCGGGGGTTAGTAAAATGTACAATGACCTCAAACGAATTTTCTGGTGGAAAGCAATGAATAGAGATATCTCTATATATGTTAGCCGGTGTTCCACCTGTCAGCAAGTCAAAAGCGATCAACAGAAGCTCGCTGGATTATTGCAACCGTTGGAAATTCCGGGTGGAAAGTGGGAACATATTTCTATGCACTTTATAGATGGTTTGCCCTGAACCAGGAAAGGAAATGATAGTATTTGGGTGATCGTAGATCATTTCACGAAGACCGCCCATTTCATACCTGTCAAATCGAATAGAAATGCTCAGAGTCTGGTGCAGATTTATTTTAGAGAAATTTTTAGACTGCATAGAGTTCCCATTAGCATTGTTAGTGATCGTGACCCGATTTTTGCTAGTAAATTCTAGGAAGCATTCCAAGCAGAATTGGGAACGAAACTGAACTTGAGCACCGCATATCATCCTCAAACAGATCGCCAAACTGAGAGGATGAATCGGATTCTTGAAGATCTATTGCGGGCTTGTATTATTGATTTTGGCAGATCATGGGAAGACCATTTGCATTTGGCTGAATTCTCATATAATAACAGCTACCAGGCGAGCCTGAAAATGTCTCCATTCGAAGTATTGTATGGTAGACCGTGCCGATCCCCTTCTTGTTGGGTAGAACCTGGCAATAGACTCGTATTGGGGCCTGATATGATTCGCGATGCTGCAGAAAAAGTCGATTTCGTTAAGAAACGATTACTAGCCGCTCAAAGCCGACAGAAGAGCTATGCAGATAAGAGAAGAAGAGATATATCATTTGTTGTTGGCGACTATGTATATTTGAAGGTATCTCCAATGAAAGGAGTAATCCGGTTCGGTAAGACAGGGAAATTGGCACCCAAATTTATTGGTCCATTTCCTATTCTTGAACGGATTGGAACTCTCGCATATAGGGTTCAACTGCCTGATTGGTTGCCTGGAGTGCATGATGTATTTCACGTATCTCAACTGCGAAAGCATGTGCATGATCCGGATCTCGTTGTAGAAGAAGCCGCACAACAGGATTTGGAAATCACTCCAGAATTGGCAGTTAGAAGAGAGCCGATGAAGATAATTGGTAAAGAAACCAAAGAGCTGAGAAACAAAAAGGTTCACTTAGTCAAAGTGAAATGGAGATCAGCGAGATTGTACTTGGGAAACTGAGGAAAGCATTAAGAAAGCTTATCCTAAGTGCAGGGTGGATATCTCTGATTGACTCTAGTGCAAGGTACATTTACCATATTTTGCAATTTCCATTATGTTCTCCACTTTGCTGTTGTTTTCTTTTCATGGATGTAAACTTTTAATCATATAGTCTGAATGATTTTAAAAAGAGTATATGGATTAATTGGTATACATTTGAAAAGTTAAAAACAAATTGATTGTTGCTTGTGTTGTGTGATTGTGGGTTTGATTAATTAAATTATTAGAATAATAGCTAATTTAATCAATGAATGAATGGTAGATTTATGCAATTAAATCACACATAGAAATAGATAGAAATATATAAATGTGCATTATATATGTTTGAACAGGAAAATGGATTAGCTGTTGAGTGAAGAATTTATTTGCGTGCCCGACAAATAGGTAAACCTTAATGAGTTGGATGCACAATTTTATTATTATATCAACTCCTGTGAATGCCATTGGATGCAGAGTGCTGGTTGTTCTGTGTGTAATAATAAACGTTGCCATAGGATAGTAACAATTAATTTTGAACTACACCACGTGGCATACTTCTTGAGGATGGGCATACTTCATCATATACCACATAAGCATTTGGAGCTTGTTTGACGAGGTTGAAGATTTAACATATGAGCGAGAAGCTTGTATGGCAATGACTATATTTTACAGGTTAAACTGATGACTGATATGGACCATATAAAATGTAATGGTAAATTGACAGATTAATAAAAACCCCATATGGGTCTGGAGATGACAATAAACACGTCTCTCTGGTCATTAAGGCACAAAAACCATTTATAAGGCAATGAGAATTTATTCTATGGAGTTATGATCTATACACACTCCCCTGTGGACACCGGAATATATCACTATAAATATGTGCATGCTTATTAGGATTTATTAGGTACCTACTACGGCCCAATAAATTTCCAAACCCCTCCCCGTACAAAGGAGGTTATGGCGAAATTTTTCGAAAATTTAGGGTGTTAGCCAAATTTTTGAAGAATTCGAAAATTCTTAGAAACTGAAAAGTTGGAGAATGGAAGCAAGACTGAAAGTTGAGTTGGTTAATTAAACCACTTTCAACTTTGTTCCTTTGTTCCTTTTCGGGGATGGAAAGTTTTAAGTGGGGGAGATTGTAACAACCCGGAAAATTTGAGCCAGTTTAAAAATTTTAAATTGGCTATTTTAGTGGATTTTAAATATTTAAAATAAATATTTTAAATAATAACAACGAAAAGTATGTTTGAATCGATGTTTGAAAATAAATATAATTATTTTGAATTATAAACAAGCCCTAAAAAGGCGCGGAAGTTTCAAAATTTTAATTCAAACTTTGACTGACGGTACCGGGTGCAAAATAAAACGGATTTTGGTGAAACCAAATTTTTTTAAATCTGTTAGTGAATATCTTTCTAACAAATCTGAAAAATCGAAGTTTCATAGCGTGGGTCAAAAGTTATGGCCAAATGAATTTTCAGAAAGGTCGCTATAGAGAATATATGGCCCTTGAAAATAGACATTTTGCAAACGACCTCGGAATTCAACGAAACCACTTTTGTTGGATCCGAGATGTCAAATTATTGCTAGGTTTCAAATTTCAAAATTTTTGAAGTTAATATGTGAGCGTGGCAAAGGAAAATGTGTTCGGTCAATTATAGTTAAATTGGATCGACCAGAAAATGGCCATTTTTCAAACGGTCTCAGAATTCGATGAAACTAGTTTGTTGAGACCGTATTATCAACACATAGCTAGATTTATTTTTCGGGAATTTTTAGAATCAGTATGTGGCCCCGACAATTTGAAATGTACATTCAAATCAAATATTGAATGTTTTATATTTTAATTTGAAGAAAAACTGACTGTAACAGTCGAATGGGCCTACGAAACATATCCCATTGTGTTCGGGATAGGGGTATTTAGCTAGGGGCGACAGTTGTTGGGTTTGGATTGGAGTTCGTTTGGAGAAAACCCTCATTTTTGCAATTATAAATCGCGGGCCAATAGGAAAATTCTTTCATAAATTAAAATATAAAAAAATCAAAAAACCCCCGTAACCCATCGCGATCGACGACAGAATGGGCACCTCCGTTCCCATCCATTTTCCAATCAAACCAGGAAGAATCAGACCCTGCTCCAGTTCAACTTTTTGAAGATCATCTCGAGCTCTTCATATCCATACAAGGAGCTTCCCATATTGTCTCTCCTACCTCGAGATTCGTGCTCCCAAAGTTCGCCGCTTCCAGCCGACGCCAGCACAGGCCACCGAGTCGGCCCGCTTCCCCACATGCCTGAGCGCCTCTCCAAGCCCTCCAAGGTGGTACCCTCCGATCGTCACCACTCTGCACGGATTTGGAGATAAATCGAAACCTAGTTTCGAAGATTTTCAGAGAGGTGCGACCTGTTTTAATTTAAACTGATTTCGACAAATAAATGTGTTGCAAACTTATAAAAATCATATCTTTTTTCTATGTGGTCGAAATTCAGTGAAACAAGAGACGGTGGACTCGTGTGGACGTCTTCTACCTTCTAGAAGGGACCACATATTTTTCTGAGCCTTCTGCTATTTTTGGTGGAGTGGAACCCAATGTGAGATTTCTAAATTATAAACGATATGGAAAACAATGGTGTATAAATTATATAGTCGATGTATGAGTTATATAAGCGTTGTACGCCTCATGTATATAAGTTGTATGTTCGATGTATAAGTTATATACGCGTTGAAATAAATTGAAATGATATTGAAGTGAAATCGAAATATATTTATATACGAATATATATATATATATACACACATACTCCCCTTGTCCACAGACCATCGACAATATTTATTGGTTGTGATATTGTTTGGATTATTGGTTGATGTGAAATTTTGTGAATATCATGAGTGGTTGATTTGAAATGATTGATTGTGGTTGAAATCCCAATAGGATTAGTATATGGGAAAATTCGTCTGCGTACGAACTAGATATTGAAAATCCCCATTGTCAAAAACCGCGAGGTTTTAAGGTAGAGCGAGGAGTCGTACTAGGGACGGTGCCGGTTTTAACTACCCTGCCGTTATGCTGCCAAAATTTTCAATAATACTCATGTGTTAGAATTATTTTCATGTGTTGAAACTATATTCGTGTGTTGAATAGAAATCCATGTGTTGAGTAGAAATTCATGTGTTGAATGAAGTTCTTGTGTTGAATAAATTATTTGAAAGGTAAAAATCACATTTTTATTATATATCTAAGCTATATAAAATATTAGTATTTTAAATAAATTGTTATAACACCAAAAATAACATTTTTACCTTATGTATAGACTATATAAAATAATCGTGTTTTGAAATAAATTGTTTTACAATAAAAATCACATTTTTATTATATATATCAACTATAGAAAATATTCATGTGTTGAATAAAGGACTAGAACAATAAAAATCATATTTTATCGTATGTGTGAAGTCAAAAACGTTCATGTGTTGAATATATAGATTGAACAATAAAATCTACATTTTATTGTAAATATGAAGTGTTAAAAATGGTGATGTGGGGAATAAATATTTTTGATGATAAAAATATCATTTTTATCAAATATATAAAGTGGATATGGTTTTGAAATCGAAGAAAGAATTATATTTATAAATATTTATATAAATATAATTAAAATATATCGAATAACGAAGCTGTAGTTCGTGTTTTGAAACCGTGATTTCAAACGATTATTGCAGGAGATCCGACCATCGGATTTTCCCGAAACCGAAACCGTCTGGTTTACTTTGGAAATATCTTTCCAACGACACCAACTTTGTGAAGATCCAACGGTTGGATTGTCTGGAATGTTTAATTCAAATCTAAAGAAAAACAGCGCCAGATTCGATTATATATATATATATATATATATATATATATAATTAAATCAAATAACGATGCTGCAGTTCATATTTTGAAATCGTAACTTCAAACGGTTGTACTGGGAGATCCGACCGTCGGATTTTTCCCAAAACTGAAACCGTTGGAATCGTTTTGAAAAGATCTTTCTAATGATATAAAATTTGTGAAGATCCAACGGTTAGATTTTCAGATATGTGTAAATCAAATCTGAAGAAAAACAGCGCCAGAACCGATTATATATATATATAATTAAATTACATCGAATAACGACGCTGAAGTTCGTATTTTGATATCGTAACTTCAAACGATTGTACCGGGAGATCCGACCGTCGGATTTTCCCAAAACTGAAATCGGTGGGTTCATTTTGAAAGGATCTTTCTAATGATATAAAATTTGTGAAGATCCAATGGTTAGATTTTCAGATATATGTAAATCAAATCTGAAGGAAAACAGCGCCACGACCGCGTTATGGCCTGAAGCGTCGTTTGAATGAATTGGCTATTTTTAAATAAATAAAAATAGCGATAAATCGTGATAAAATATTATAAATAATATGGAATGGAAATAAACCGAATTTTCTCAGTTTATGTGATATTTGATGGTTGAATGTGTTTGGCGTGAAAATTACATTAAAGAACAGAATTAGTGATATCGAATAATTTAACCATTGAAATGAATTGATTTGAAATTCTAAATATACGTGAATTATTTGAAAAGGCCGAGTTGATTCTCATTTCAAATAATTGTTCGACGAGTGAAAGTCGAAGATATGAAGACGGTGCAAGATCGATGATCTTCACGTCGAACGGAGGGGTGCTACTGATACTCATGATAGGAGTAACTACCTTGAAGGGGCTGAAGTAGTAGCCGTCCGGACGTACTTGTTGATTGTACGGATATGCGAGGTATTGAGTGTCTCCGGTTTCTTCAGACCCAGAACGAACTTGTAAATGGACTGTGTGTCTAACATGGATTTTGTTCCGTGCTGATTGATCTCTATTAAATATATATCTGTTTGGCGGCGGAGAATTTATTCTCTTGCTTAACGCCCTTCTCTGAGACGTACGAGCTCAGAGATTATATATCGATAGAAATCAGTCGCATGGAGTGAATTGCCTATGTGGCATGCCTAAGTGGCAAATGATCAAGGCTTCTGTTGAAAAGCAAAGTCTTGTGGTTGTTGATCAAAGCGCGGCCTATGTGGCAAAGCTTTGTGTATAGCGTTGTTTCGCGAGCCTCACACCCCGGTATGAGCCAGAAACAGGAGAGGACATCAGGGATGACATGCGTTTCCTTCTAGCTAGGAGTGGTGCTTTGGGTTTTGCACGCCCGGGTATTTTACTTATGTGGATGATGGAAAGAGAGGCCTCGGTTGCTTCGGTCTCATCAGAGCCGATGGTGTGGTCAGAAATGACCAGTTTACGCCCCATAGGGCGGGGAAACACAGTGTTTAGGCATTTTAATCCATATCGGTGGACCGGCCCTGACGATCCAAGGGTCGATGCGTTCTGATCCTAAGACATGGGCTAGATTGTCTCGAATTCGGTAAGGACTATCTTTTGCCTTGGTTCATGACGGAAATCCAATTTCCAAATACGACATTGTGCGGTTTTGAGTGTATACCTATATATGGTGACATAGTGGTATGGGGCATTAATGCCGTCTATGATTGATAGTTATGATTGAAATTGTTTATGAAATATATATACACTAGCAATAATATCATATGATTTGTTTTGCTCGTATCAAGCATATTTTGGCCATTATAAGGTAAAACTCTATCCTCCGGTTTGTGTTGCATTGTGTGATGGGATCTGAGTCTTATAATGGCTTCATTTTTATAAAAAACATTGCGATATTTAAAGGATTTACTTGTTTTAATGCACTGGCAATCCAATGGAGTAAACCCGTTCCGCGAAAGCGGCGTGGTCCTATGATTAGCCATATTGAAAAAGTGTTAAGTAGATTTCTCATACCAGTCCCATGACTGACTCGTAGTTTGTTTCACTTGCAAACTCGGGTGCCCCTATTGCCATATGGGCAGCCTTGTATTCAGGTTTTAGCAGGCTCTTTCTGGATAGCTGGAGCTGAAGATGGATTCTATCATTTATCTCTTTTTATGCTGTTCAGCTCATATTGTACAAATTATGTTTATTTTCCGCTATAGACATTTATGTATAGCTGAAATGTATTTGTACTAAGTATGATCCTGTATACTATGTAACTCCGATGATTATGTTTATCCAGTGTATTCTATTGTACATTATCTAGTGTATTCATTTATTTCTATTCTGCTATTATTTGTTTATGTGTTATATTCCAAAGATTACCCTTGCCTACGTCTTATCGGGGTTTGGGGTCGTCACATAAAGCTTCGAACCCAACCACATACTCAACACGGGTCTACCTCCATGCTTAATCTCAACAAAGCACTAGAGGAGAACCGACCTCTGGACCATCGAAATAAACTTTGCATTGAACCTAGTTCGGAATTGATCAAAAAATAATTCATCCTCCAGAGTTTCTAAAGTAATGGAGTTCACCAATCCATTGCTTACCCTTACAATTATTTCGATGAGGGTTTCCTTTTTGTTGCAACATTAATTCCCAAATCCTCGAAGATACAAACATGTGTATCCAACCAATCCTGAATATTAACGGTAGGTTCCATCCGAGTAAATGGCTTGCCACCCAGATCAGAAATGTAATCCTTACATAGCTTACCAAATCAACCACCCTAAGTTCCTACATAGTAACACCACGCTCTAATTTTGCTTTTGGAGTGGGTATCCTATTCATGTTCGCCGCCATCATGGCCTCAAACATAGCATGATAATCGAGTATAGTGGCTCTAGGTCTTGACTGACTACGCTCGGCTGCCCCTCCAATAGCACGATCTTCTATAACAGCGTGTCTCAAAGTTCGACGGCTCATTCTTTATCTGAAACAAGAATGATCGATCCACATTAGAGAAAGGCTGCAATTGACCTCAATTAAACTATGATATAATATAGTATAGTAACCATCCATTTGATATTACAAGTACTTCTCTCATACACGTTTACGTTTGCGACTTTTGGGTAGAATCGATTAACCAAAGCTTTGATACCAAATGTGATGACCTTCCTATAACTTCTGCGCTAAACTAAGGAAAAGTGTGTTGCATGATGTGCCAGGCCGAAATGAGGCGATCATCAAGGAAAAATAACTCAATACAGAACATGTCATATAACTCATCATGCATGGATAACAAATAATAGAAAATATACAACATGATATAGTAGTGAAGCATAACAAAATAGAAAATCTAATCTTCTTAACTTCTCAAAGTCATCAATACAAAATAACTATGTAAATGAATATATGTACAAACCTTACTACATATCTCTTAGAGTATCAATAATCACCAACATGCCGCGGAATCAACTAGTCTCTATATAGTATGGAAATAATACATTGTCTACCTGCTTGTCGTCGCATAACATTATCGGCACCAAAACTATCATCTGCTATCTCAGTCTACTCACCAACAACATTGATGAAAAGCCCTAGATAATAAGTGGAAACAAAAACCTTGACTCTAAAAACAGGCTTAGTGAGTGATAATATAATTATCAATAGTTACACATGATATATGAGTATGGACAGTTCAACATTTGATCTGTCCCTACAACCACGGAGTTAACAAATGATAATCATCTATTGCATGCCACTCCTAACAGGAAAAATACATCACCCAATGTCGCTTCTCTTTGTCATTTTATGGTGATAGCCTACCCAGAGAAATAGAGAAGATAACATACAAACAACCATAACATCCATAGTAAACAACATCCGAGCTATCACTGACTAAAGTCTTGAATACACAATCATCGAATGACAAGCCGTTGTCATCCATCTAGGGCTAATGGAAACATTGGTTCCAGTCATACGTCTCCTTACTTATGTTTACCTCCGTCTGAGATAGTTAGATCCATCTTGATGTAGGGTACACGATCCTTTTGATCCTGATGGGCCTCCCTATGATATCCCTGCTTTTGAATCCGCTAGAGCCTTCAACTTTAAACAATTCCTTAGCACTTCTAATTTCACGAGTCATCCACCTTGATGACCCCACTCTTTAATTCGAGCCACTTCTCAAACTAATTCAATTATTATCCGTATCAACCCCCACCTGAGTCAAACCATTATCCTACTGCATCGTGCATCATCCCTCGACAAGCGCTGCATTAGCTTGACTCCAACCACTCTGTCTTGAGTACACAATCGAAGTATTAATCATCTTTTAGTTACACATAAACACCTGAAATCCTCTGGTCACCAAACTCCACCTGCAACCACCTAAAGCCTCATCATCACGCTCACAAATTTGATCACTCCAACATGCATCTTAATGGGTCGGTACCGGCCCATTGACTTAGCAAAATTTTGCTAAGTCTTGGTCTTCGGTCCTTACTGCCTAATTGTCTACCCCTTTGCAATACATACTCCTATCGGTTCGGTACCAAATTCCAAGTTCTATTACTCCATGCACCTTCACTATTGATCTATGACTCGAACATCCAAGAATCCGACCAATGACCCATCATCTTCCGTTCAACTTTTTCATGCATGTCCTGCTCCACTTTCAAAAACCACAAATAAAGGATTAAGGCCATTCGACCTACCCTGATGGATCGGTGACAATCTACCAAGCATGGATCAGTACCGGTCCTCATTGTTAGCATAATCCTTGTTCAAATTTTTTTGGCAAGCTCCCAATGTCCACTGAAGCGCCTCTGCTAAGTTTTGTCTGAATCCAATCATCTAAACCTCTGATTTGTTTTATTCTTTGATCTTAAGTTCTATGGTAAACAACTCTAACAAATAATTCGAGCAATGCATTCAATTTAATCAAAACGAATGGGGATTCATCCTATCTTGATCGTACAAACATGCACACACATTAAACATATCATAATAGATTTAATATGATTTGGATCTAAACATACACAAGAACATGATTAATCTATCAACTTCACGGTTTATATAATTAAATTAGATTATCATAGAACGTCCAAATCTGAGTTAAAAATATATGATTAGATCTATGATGAAATTAACATAAAAACATGAATTAGTCCTAATCTAGCACATATAATCCGTAGTTTCCTTGTAAAAGATGTTTATCACTCATCAAATTCAAGATCCAATGCAAACCCAAATGAAACTAGATCTGGATGGTGATGAAAATCCCTAAAATCAATGCAATGTGATCTAACCTTCATGGATATAGATCTAACCTACTGATGCTATAGATAATGAATTATAATTAATAGAATGGAGAAATTAATGTTTAGGTTGGATCCGGAAAATCACACACATAAACCTAATTTTTGAATGAAGAAAGAAACCATAATTCTCTCCCCAGACCTCTCTATTTATAGCAGTAGGTCATAGCCTAATGGGATTCACTAATTAGCCCACTAGTAGCTAATTAGTTTGCCTAATGGAATTTGAAACCTAAAATAGTGATTTCTCCCAAACCGCTAAGCCAAACCTTTAATGTGACCACTATGTAGGATCATCCACTATTATTCTGATCCAATAAGACCGATTTCAGCATGTGATTCGACATCTATCAAAAGTTATAGATAAAACAATATTCATAAGGGTAAAATGATCACAAATCGATTCGATAAAAATCATGGACATGCCTCACCTCCCTATGACCCACACATTAAAATCTGAGAAAGATTCGACTGCTAAGGAATTAAATATAATTATTTTACAATCCACCAGTACGTAAAATACAAGTCTTACAAATCAACTTCAATCATTCATGTCATCTCGCTAATTCCGACCCTAATCTTTATTCGTCAATAGACCTATACAATTTACATAAGGATCACCCGAATTGTTTATGAGGGAATTTAATTCATCACTTGATAAGAATATTCAAGACCAAAATGAGCAAGCATTGACCACTCTCTACATATTGGAAAGCAAAAGGCAAGTGTGCCCTTATAACTAGGAAAAGTGAAGCGTAAAGTTATTCCATGTATTTCTGACCCTTATGTTTTCTTTGACAAAGAAATGTGCTATAAATGACTTCTTCATGCAATTGAGGAACAAATTCAACAAGAGGCTAAAGGAACTACCATCGAATGGAAAATTAAAAGGGTATTCAACGAGCTTGCAGCTAAGCTCAATTAATCTCCCAAAAAATTTAACATGCATAAAGGAAAGCAAATCAAAAGTAGTTTAGCACACATTCCAAGAGGATTATGTACTCATAGGAAAATCTCTTCTAAAAGATCTTAGGCCTTAAACGGACCCTTCTTGACTACTTGGTAAATAAGCATCTACACCTTGACGAAGGATTATCTTAATTGCTAACGTTCAAATAAGAAGCGCCGAAATATGGAAAGGAATCTTGGTAGATCTTGTTGTCTCAATCATCCTTCCAAAATCCATAAGACTAATCAATATTGTGCACTCAAGGGGTGTACCATGTACTTCGTTAAGAAAGGAAAATTTCAAAATTTTGTACAAAAAGAAACAAATATCACTTGCTAAATTAAGTTCATTCGTTTACTTTCAATGGATATAGAACAGATAAAGAGAGGCTCTACACATAAAGTCCTTGATTCATCTGAGGCCCTTCCCTAAAGTATGAACAATTCTTTAGCACATCAAAAGCATAAAGCCCTGGCATGTCCAAGCCCACTCCAGAAAGGGAGCCCGACCAGGGCACATCCAAAAAACTAAGAGTGTGTTTGGTTAAAAATGAGTTTTGGGTTTTTAGTTTTCAAAATTAATTACAAAACTTTAAAGGTGTGGAAGGAGGAATGGTAGAATGAAAGCAAGATGGAGGGGACCGCGGAGGGGATGTAACAATCATGAAATGAGGATTTGGACTCTATATTTCTCACGTTTCTCAAAACATGAAAAATGGATAAAAGTTGTTTTTTATTTTGTGTGTTAACTTTGTTTTCTAAAATTGTTGTTTTCCATGATTTACATGCGTTATGCACATTTTTGTATGGACGAAAACCCAAAACTTAAAATGGTAAACCAAACACTACCTAAGCCTTTAGTGTTGCCTATATGTCCTCATTAATGCAACTCCTAGCAGGAGGAAACCCTTGGCCTACTTCAAGGTGTCTAACCTTCTGTGCTTGTTATATGCCTAACTGAGCACTTCCTGGCGGGATGAATCCTTTGACCAATTTCAAGGTGCCAAGACCTCACTTCATGTTATAAGTTATAAGCCTCACTAGAGCACCTCTCAAAGGGAAGCCAACGAACCAGACAGAAATTTATGGTCCATTAACTTAGAAAACCAGATAGAAGTTCCCAGTCTGTCAACGTAGCAAACCAGATAGAAGTTTATGGCAAATACCAAATGAAATTTCTTGTACATTAACTTTCGAGCAAGAAGCTCTTGGCCATCAACCAGTCAACCATCAATAAGGAGTTCCAATTCATTACTTTATCATAACTAGTGAAGATATCTAGCCATCATTTAACTTTTGCAGGTAAGGAACTACCATTAATTTATTATTTGATGACGATTCCTGTATTGCTCTTACCAGACGGGGGTTTCTAGGCTACCTTTATCATATAATAATGATTTCTACCTTAAATCACTATAAAAAGAAGCTGGCAAATAACAAAAAGGAACTTGAAATGGAAGCAGTCAAATAAAATAAAAGTAGAAGCAAATTAAAATTGATAATGAACTAGACAATACAGGTAAATACGCCATGCAGAATATCAAAATAGACTTAATCACATCAGCTATGGATTTATAATACATTTGTATAATTTATTTAAGATTTTTCAAAGTAAAGTTTATCTGTAGCCTTCCACAAATGTTGAGCTTTCAAAATTAAGTCTGTGATAGAACGAGTAGTTTTGTTGAATATCTATTTCATCTTTTTCTCCTTTTGTTTAATGGTTTCAGCATAACCAATAAACGAAAATTGATTTGGAGTGCTTTATCAAGTGCTTTCAACGACCCATTCAAAAGTTCAACTCTGCTTCGTAGTTTTGTAGCATCCCGTTCAAGAAAATATTTACCTCCTTTGCATTCTCAAACTTGTATGGCATAAGAGCTAATATGTTCTGATACTACAAAGTTCCATCAGCCATTTACAAATTCAATACATTTGAAACTAACTCTATAACACTAGTTTATAAATTCAGGATCGTCAAGATTTTTTGGGGATCATGTATCATATAAAATTTCTCCTTACCATCAGGATCGGTTTTATCCCTTTTTACAAACAACTCTAAAGATTGGGAGCTATCTTGAGCTTTTGTCAACTTAACGTAAAAATCTATAATTTTTTCATAAAGCTTTGCAACTTCTATATCAACTTCTGCTCCTCTAGAGGATCCTGGAAGAGGAATAATGATTTTTTCAATTTGTTTGATTTTGATTTAGATCTGATGATCTTTTGATGTTTGCAATAGAGTTGTATTGAAAGTAAATTTCAGAGAGTGATTGTATGAAGAATGTATTGAAACAAAGCAAGAACAGAATGAGGGGTTTTATTATTTGATAATTAGTATTGTACAACAGCATATGCTATTTATAATGTTACGGAGAGTATCGGGCTAGACCCACTATTATTAGCAGTAATAGAAAATAAAAGCATTGGGCCAAGCCCATTATCTCATAGTGACCATATGTAATGTAAAGGATCCAGATGCTTTGTATAAGATAGTATTAGGGGTTCAGTGTTCACTATTCTTACACCCCCTCTCAAGTCGACATTAGGGTTTGTCTGAAATCCCTAATCTGATTTTGCCCTTTGATTCTTCATGTCTTCAAGATGTAATTCTTCTGGTTACGATTGTGTGAGATCTCCTTACTGTTGGATACTTTGATTAAACTTCAAAAGCTTGCGATGACAAAGGTTTCTCGAATTGATTTGCTTCATATTGATTTTCCTAAGTGTATTTGCATGAGATCTCTTTTCTTCTGGAGGCTCTGATTTGACTTTAGAGACTTGCGGAGGCTTCTCTGACTTCCTGTTATCTATTAAAGTATCTTCTCTTTGATAATATGATGGTATGTGATTGATTTCTGTATTCCCTTTAGCTACTTGTTCTCTCACAAAGTGCAGATCAATTTCCACATGTTTTGTCCTTCCGTGTAAAACTAGGTTTGCTGCTATGTACACTGCACTTTGATTATCACACCGGATTGTAGGTTTTCCACTGATTTGTACTCGTAGATCTTTTAGTAATGACTGAACCCACATAATTTCGGCTGTTGCATTTGTCACACTTTTGTATTCTACTTCTATACTCGATCTGGATATGGTTGGTTGTTTCTTTGAACACCATGATACCAAATATCCTCCCAAGTATATGCAATAACCTGTTGTAGATCGTCTGTCATCTATGTTTGAAGCCCGGTCAGTGTCTGCATACCCTGTAATGCATAAGTCCTTTTGCAGCTTTTATAGATAATACATAGTTAGTTGTTCCCTTTAAGCATCCGAGCACTCTTTTTGCTGCTTTCATGTGTTCATTTAGCGGTGCCTGCATGAATTGACAAACTTTATTAGTGCTAAAAGCTATATTAGGTCGGGTTATAGTTGTGTACTGTAGTGCACCAACTATACTCCTATACTCAGTTATATTAGGTATTGGTTCTCCCCTGTTTTTGGAGTATTCCTGATTACTTATCATAGGTGTTGCTTGAGACTTTGTTTCAAACATTTTTGTTTTGTTTAATAGCTCATTGATGTATTTTCTCTGAAGTAAAATGATTTCTGAGCTTGGTATCCTCTTTATTTCTATGCCCAAAAAATAGTTTAATTTACCCAGGTATAGAAAACTGCTTGTCCAGACATTGCACCAATTGATTTATTTCTACATTGCAATCACCTGTAACAATAAGATCATTCACATATATGAGCACATATATAATTTCATTATTATTTTACCTAATGAACAGAGAATTGTCTGATTTGGCAGACTGAAAGCCTAGTCTAGCTAGTGTGTCTTTCAGTTTATCAAACCATACCGGGAGCCTGCTTTAACCCGTAAATTGCTTTAGTGAGTCTGCATACAAGCTGTGTGTCCCTACTATATCTTTCTGGCTACTCCATGTAAACTTCCTCCTGTAAAGTACCATTCGAAAATGCAATGTTTACATCGAGTTGTCTAGGACACCATCCCCTTTGAAGTGCAGTGATTAAAACTATCCTAATTGTTGTATGTTTTACTACTGGAGAGAATGTCTCATTAAAGTCAAAACCTTGCTGTTGTTTGTAGCCCTTTGCTACCAACCTTGCTTTATACCTATTTACTGTTCCATTTGGATTCTTTTTGACATTTTATGTCCACTTGCAACCGATGATGTTTTTATTTTCTGGTGGCTTCACTAATTCCCATTTATTGTTTCTACTGAGTGCATGGTACTCTTCATTCATGGTTGTTTTCCACTTGTCATTGGTAATGGCCTGACTGAACGTGGCTGGTTCATCATCAGACAGTGTAGCTGAATATAGTTTTGGCTTAAAGATCCCACTTTTTGCTCTAGTCATCATTGGGTGAGACAGTGCAGGAGTTTATTTGGTTTCAGGTTGTATATCTTCACTGCTTTCTATCTCATTTTCTATATTATCTTCATGCTGCTGACTTTCTTGATTTGACCTTCTTTCAGGTGAGTTGTATGGTAGATCTGATGGTTCATGTGTTTCAGAGCTTGACTCGTCAGATTCATCTTGATTCTCACCTGTTCTCCTTTCAATTACTCCTATGTCTTCGACATTAATAAGAACATGTATATATGTTTCATATTCTTTGGTGCCGTACACTTTATTTGTTGTTTTTACCTCCTTAGTTTTGAATGGAAAACAGTTTCATTGAACACTACATATCTGTTAACAAAGATTTTACCATTTTCATCAAGACACCTGTAGCCCTTTTGATTTGTACTGTATCCTATGAAAGCGCAGGGCCAAGACCTAAATTCTAGTTTATGTTTATTGTAAGGGGTTAGGTGTGGATAACACATGCATCCAAAGGTTTTCAAATAACTGTAGTCAGGTCTGACTTTATATAACTTTTCATAAGGACTCTAACCATTCAGCACTTCAGTTGGAAATGTATTTATTAGATAGACTGCAGTACTGAATGCGTCGGGCCAAAATTTCAGATTCATTAAAGCTTTAGCTAATAAAGTCAGACCTGTTGCTGCTATATGATGATGTTTTCTCTCAACTAGGTCGTTTTTCTCAGATGTGTGTGCACATGTTATTCTATGATTTATCCCTTTCTTGTTAAAATAATTTGATAGGGATTTATACTCAGATCCTCCATCAGTTTGAACTATTTTTACTTGTGTGCCTAACTGATTTTCCACATGTGTGATGTATTGTGTCATAATGTTGTGTGTTTCATCTTTAGTTCTCATAAATTATATCCATATATTTCTTGTATAGGCATCAACAAATGAAATATAATATTTATATCTATAATCTGAGTCTATGGTGTAGGGCCCTACAAATCAGTTGCTACTAATTCTAAGGGCCTTGAGTAACTTGTAGTAGAATTGGGAAAAGCCAACTTGAGGCTTTTTCCCATTTGACAATAAGTGCATATATAAGAATTAGGAATACTAGAGTAAATGATATTATTATGACTAAGAATCTGCTTTACAATCCCAATTCTTGGATGACAAAGCTTGTTATGCCATACATCAAATACTTCACTATTCCTTTCTACATTGTGTACTATAGGACAACATTGTTTTCCTTTGTTGACATTGTTGCATTTCACATGATTGAACTTGTATAATTCATTTTCTTGCTTACCATGCAGTAGAATATCTCTAGTTAGCATGTCCTTTATTAACACTATATAGGATAAAACTCAAAGAATACCTTGTTGGCATGGGAAAATTGTGATAAACTTATAAGGTTTTTCTTAGTTTTTGGTACTCTAAGTAAATTATTTAGGAGGAGAATTTTTTTACCACTAATTGTACCCTTATCTATATGAGTGATAGGTATGGACTTACCATTGCCCATGCACACACTTTGTTTACCTTTGCATTCCTTATTCCCCAAGTTTAGGTTTTCCAGATTGTTTGTTATATGATTCGTTGCCCCTGAATCTGGATACCAGCTCTTGTCTTGGATAGTTTCTTGATCTGCTATATCACTTTGTTTAGAATTTCTGCTATTTACATTATTATGCATGCATCATTGCTGACTTGTGCAACATTTGTATTTGGATTTCTTTGATTAGACCTGAAGTAGCATTTTATTGCCGTGTGCCCTATTTTTCACATATTTGGCACTTAGGTCTACTAGCACTATTATTGTATCTACCTCTTCCACGAGATCTATTGGAGTAGTTTCCCCTTTGATTTTGTTGTTCACCTATATTATACTGCCCTTTTATTTTTATTAGTAGTAGCATAATTGATTGTCATCTCATTTTCTTAGTTTTCCTTGATTTCCTCCCTTGCCTCATGTGCAAGAAGTATATCATGATCATCCTCTATAGAATATATAACTTTCTATGATGAAATGACTGCTACAACTGCTTCATATTAATCATTGAGTCCATTCAAGATTGTGAGCACTTGTTCACACTCACTTACTTTTTGTCATGGGGCTTCTATTGTGTCGCACATAGTCTTGATTTTTCCCAGATATTCTCTCATGAGTAATTATCCCTTTTTCATATTCTATAGTTGCTTTCTATAGAACATCACTTTGGCCGCAGATTGAGAATTAAAATTTCCCTCTATAGTTGACTTGACCATATGTTGTTTACAATTTTGCACCCGATAACTTGAGATAGTAGCCCTGGACTAATAGATGACAATAACCACGAGCTTATTAATCTGTCTTGTCTACTGAATTTATCATATTCATCGTTACTAACTATTTTATTGTCTTTATTGGTGATAATCTTGGGAAAGCCCCATTGATGAATCCATGAAGATCATGGCCTTTAATGACAGTTTCAACCTGCAAATTCCATAGAAGGTAATTTCTTTCTTTTAATTTTACAGTAATAAATTGGCTTTGTGGGCTTATTACTATTTTTACTAAGTGTTCTACACCTGTTTCAGTTTGCTGATTAATGGAACCTGTGTTTCCTGGAGTTGAAGATTCAGTTTCTCCAGCCATGAATGGGGATATAAATGGATCTTGAACTGATCTGACAAAAGACCAATGATCAGATGGTTTCCAAAAGCTTCAGTAAGGACTGGAAACTCAGTTTTTGAGGTAGTAGATACGTTCTTGATTCAAGATAGTATAAACTCTTTTCAAATGATGTTATTGAAACTGTAACAACCCGAAAATCTGGGCCGGTTTAAATTTTTTATTTTGGCCATTTTAGCGAATTTTGATTATTTAAAATGAATTATTTCAAATAATATCGACGAGAAATTTATTTTGAATATAATTCGATCGTATATATTATACGCGTCGTCGTTAGAATATATAATAATTATATATAATTATAAAAGGAATTGAAAATGGCGCGGTAGTTCGAAAATTCGATTTCTAATTTCAAATGAATATACAGAATTCAATATAAGTCAGAATTGAACGAAACAAGAAATATTTGAATCTGTATAACTATATCTTTGTAACGAAGTTAACAAACTGAGATTTCATCTTAGAAATGATAAGATATGTCCAGTTTAAAATTAGAAATAGTCGCTGTGGAATTTATATATATTTTTATATATATATAAGGCCCTTAAAAATAGCAATTTTGCAAACGACCTCGGATTTCGACGAAACCAGTTTTGTTGGGTCCGTGATGTTAAGTTATTGCTAAATTCCAAATTTCATGATTTTTCGAATCAATATGTGAGCGTGGCGAAGGAAAACGCGTTTGACCAGTTTCAGTTGATTTTAATCGACTGGAAAATGGCCATTTTTCAAACGGTCTCAGAATTCGACGAAACTAGTTTTGTTAGGACCGTATTGTCAATACGAAGCTAGAAAATATTTTTCTGTAATTTTTCTAGTTAGTATGTGACCCCGGTAATTTGAAATGTACGTTTAAAATTCAATATAATGATTTAAATGTAAATTCAACAGAAACTGATCGTAACGATTGAATTGGCCTACGTGGCATATCTCATTGTGTTCGGAATGGGGGTAATTAGCTAGGGGTGATAGTCGGTGGGTTCGATTTCGAGTTGAAAATAAAAAGTTACTTTTCAAAGGATAAATAAATAAATAAAATAATATAATATAAATATACCCCTACCCCCTTTTTCTCTTCCCCCAAAACCCGTTGACCCTCATCTTTCAGAAACCGATGCCCTCCTCTAAAACCCGTCGCATCTCTCTCCAGACCCCTCCCGCCTCCGTCAGTCGCCCCCTTCCTCCACCTCCGCCGGTTCCGATGACCATTTCCCCCTTCCAAGTGCCCAGTCCGGCCACACACCCCCCCCCCTTCTCGCTGACGTTGCCATCCCCAATGCCAAATCCCCCAAATCGACCTCCCCATGACTCGCGCGTCCGCCTCCCTGGCACCACCGCCGATGGCCTCAGCATCCCCTCCATCTCCGCCGATTGTCACCCCCCTCCAAGCCTGTAAGTTTTTATCTGTTTGTATTTGGTTTATTTAATGTTTTTAATTCAGTTTCTTTATGTTTAAACCATATTATTAAATCAGTTTTTACTTATGAAAAATGTGAATAAACGATCATGATTTTTAAAAACACCAAAAGATTGTTTTTTTGAAAGGTTTGATCTTTAACTATAAAAAGGTTCAATTTTTGTTTATATAGAAAGATTAGATTTTTGTTCATTAAAAAGATTTGATTTTTAATCGGAAAAAAAATTGGATTTTTCATTTGTAAGTAGCGAATAAAAATATAAACTTTACTTTGTTTGTAAAGAATAAAAATATGATTATTATATTATAGAAAGAATAAAAATATGATTTTTATATAGTATAGGTAATAAAAATATGATTTTTACATAGTAGGAATTATAAAAATATAATCTTTATAAGATAGAGAATATAAAAATATCATCTTTATATATGTAGCGAAATAAAAATCTGATTTTTAATATATATATATATATATATACGTTGAAATAAAAATGTGATTTTTATAGTGATGAAATAAGAAGGCGAAATCTTTATATTTGTAAAGGTGAAATCTTTATGTAGAGAACAGCGTGGTAAAAATAGAATTTTTATCTATATAGTAGCAATGTAAAAATAGAATTTTTATCTATATAATAGTAGTATAAAAATATAATTTTTATATAGATAGCAACAATATAAAAATGTGATTTTTATATATGTAGTGGCTACGGGCAACGAAAGTGACAAAAGGCGAGAACAATGATGATTTCCTGCATTAGAAGTGCCGTGGAGCTAGGATAGCTATAGGTGAGAATTTCTCACCTTTCTATTTCTTTTCTAGTTATATATTTATCTAGGATGCAGACGGTGTTTAGTAGCACCCGACACAATCGTCCACAGACCATGGACTTGTTTGTTTGGCTGTTTGGTTATTGATTGTGATATTGGTTTGAATGTGGTTTGTGGTGTGAAAAATCGAATCGATAAATTGGTTAGGATTAGACGTGCGCCGTTATAAGGCGAAGGAGTAAGGCTAGGTTAGACCCTTACTCCAAATTTTGTGGTTTGCATAACGAAAGTGAATTTGATTGATGTGTGAATGGCGTGGGCCTTCACTAGACCGGGGATAAGGCTAGGCCTTGTCCCGTTTCTAGTATCGTGCCGTTATGCCGCCGAAATTTTCTAAAATAAGTTAGAAAAATAAAAATATCATTTTATTTAAAGAATGAATTGAATAGAAGTTCATATGTTGGAATAAAATGTTTTGTCGTTAAAAATATAATTTTTAACGTGAATGTGAGTAAATAAATATTCATTTACAAACCAGACGGTTTGTTTATGTACACCTATTTGAAGGACATTGATTGGGACGATAAATTTTACACATCGCCCAACAGCACAAATAAAATAGGTGTTTGATTGTTTGAAACCCCACACGGGTGTTGGGATGAAATTTGAAATTCACTCATCCTGATTGATTAAATATGTCGATCGATCGATTGACAGGCTGTTATAAGCGTTGAATATCTATATTTGATGCTTATACAGTGTAGTGCACTTTGGTTGATGGTTGATTATTTTTCAATGCTATGATATACATGTGTTGTATGAAAATCCATATAATTAACTTTATATGGTAATTGATTGGGCCTCATTCCAATTTGAAAAATAAATAATATTATAAAATAAAAGTTCATGTGTTGACAGTACTCATTCATTAAGATTGGTCATGTGTTGAACGAAATATTTTAATATTAAAATTTACATCTTGATCGTTATAAAATAAAAGTTCATGTGTTGACAGTACTCATTCATTGAGATTGGTCATGTGTTGAACGAAATATTTTGATAATAACAACTATTTTGAAAAAGAAATATTTGAAATAGAATATTTGAAAATAGAAATTTATGAAGCCGTGTTGATTAGATTGACGCCATTTTGACGTGAACGATATTTGAATCGATTTTGAAACGATTTCGAAATGAATTGAAAACGATTTCGAAATGAATTGAATTTAAAACGATTTCGAAATGAATTGAATTGAAAACGAATTCGAATTGAATTGAAAGTGAATTGAAATGAATTCAAATTGAATTGAAATTTGAATTGAATAGAAATGAGTTTTGAAATGAATCTATAAAGAAGAATTCAATTTTTCTTTGAATTGAAATGGAAGTTGAAATGGATTTTTGAAACGAATTCAAAACTATTTATATAATTCGTTTTAAATAGAAATCGACGAAATATATATTATATATATTATATATATAATATAATGGCCTGAATAGAACGCGCCGCGCCGCGGTAGTTCGCGAATTTCGACCATTTATTTCAAACGGACATTACGGGAGATCCGACCGTCGGATTCTCCTAAAACCGGAACCGTTGGGTTCGTATCGAAAAGAGCTTTCTAACGAATATTAGAAATTTGAAATCTAACGGTTGGATTGGGAGATACGTCCAAATCAAATTCGAAAAAGGTCGCTGTAAGTGCAGTTCGATGGCCATTGTTGGAAATCGACTGTACGGGCCTTGATAAAATTATTAAAAATAGTAATAATTTGTGTAAAATCATAAGAAATGATTTAGAAAGAATTGGGATGAAAAACTCCCTATTTGAAAAGATAAAAATAGATTTTTATCGAAATGAACTAGTTTTGAACTAGAATTATAATTCTATTTATTTTTAAATAAATAAATTGAATTTGAAAAGGGTTTTGAAAATAACCAAAATTTCCAATGATTGCATTGGAGTGGATTTGAATCGAAATTGTCTTCGGAATATTTCGATGTTGGAATTTGTGATTATACGGATGTTGTTACGGAAATTTGAAAGATATATATTTATATCGTTATTTCCAATACGACATTTGTTAATCATAGAATTTGATATTGAATATAAGCCGATATATTTTCTATTCAGAGCCTTATATTGAATATCAAATGTGATTTGGGTTTGTCGTGAATGGTGTCTTCACTAACACTGTTCTTGAACCCAGTTGAGAAAAGATTAAATCTTTTTATTTAGATTTAATGAAGTGTACCAATTAAATAATATTTAATTGGAATTGAATTGATATTGATTTTTGGGTTTATCGTGAACAGTGTTTTAAATAACACTTGTTCTTTAACCCGATAATTAATGAATGTGATTTGGGTTTGTCGTGAATGGTGTCTTCACTAACACTGTTCTTGAACCCAGTTGAGAAAAGATTAAATCTTTTTATTTAGATTTAATGAAGTGTACCAATTAAATAATATTTAATTGGAATTGAATTGATATTGATTTTTGGGTTTATCGTGAACAGTGTTTTAAATTACACTTGTTCTTTAACCCGATAATTAATGAATGTGATTTGGGTTTGTCGTGAATGGTGTCTTCACTAACACTGTTCTTGAACCCAGTTGAGAAAAGATTAAATCTTTTTATTTAGATTTAATGAAGTGTACCAATTAAATAATATTTAATTGGAATTGAATGGATATTGATTTTTGGGTTTATCGTGAACAGTGTTTTAAATAACACTTGTTCTTTAACCCGATAATTAATGGAATGTGATTTTGGGTTTATCGTGAACCGTGTTTTAAATGACACTGATTCTTTAACCCAGTTAACGATTAAAACTAAGTGGAGTTTTAATGAATCTTTAATTAGATTGAAAAGGTCGAAAATGGAGTATCACCAGTTTTGCTCCAGGCGATAGTTAAATCTTTAATTAGATTTGAACGTGAAATGGTAATTGAATTTACCGATAACACTGTGGTGTTAGATATGAAGTATTACCAGTTTTACTTCATGGGATGAATAGGTTGGGATTGGGAAATTAAAACAAATGATTACTTCGGTAAGGTTCGCTAATCCCGACTAGTTTGAATTGATATTCAAAAATGGACTAAAGAATAAATTCAAGGAATTTATCTTTGATAAAATTAATGGGAATCTTTCCCTATGAATGTGAAAATTAGAAACTAACTGTCGGTTAGCCAAGCAGAATGGTTTTCTGGATATTGATCTGATGTTGGTTTCGGCCTTCGGGGTTAATATTTGGGAAATTATTCTCTTGATTAATTTACGGTTAGTGACTAATGAATTGGATTGAGGCGTATGTTGTGTTTGTGTAACACTTACTTAAAATATACGCGAGTTATTCGGAAAGACCGGGTTTATCCCATTCTGAATAACTGATACGACGATAAGTCGAAGACGATGGTCGAAGACCGGAAGTCTTCACGTCGTTTGGGTGATAACTGATGATCTTGATTGGGCTGTACACCCAAGAAGATGAAAACAGTTAGTGATCGTCCAGACGTACTTGGAGATCGATGGATATGCGGGGTACTAGGTGCTCCCGGTTTCGTTCAGACCCAGAACGGACTTGTAAATGGACTGTGTGTCTGACATCGGATTTCATTCTGTGTGACTGATATCGGTTGCATAGGATGGTTTGCCTGTGTGGCATGCTAAGATGCAAATGATCAAGGCTTCTGTTGAAAAGCAAAGTCTTGTGGTTGGTGATCAAAGCACGGCCTTTGTGGCGTAGCTTTGTGTAACGTTTACCTCGCGTGTTTCACACCCGGTATGAACCAAAAACGGGAGAGGACGTCAGGGAGGGCATGCGTTTCTTCCTAGCTAGAAGTGGCGTCAGTGGTTTTACACGCCCTGACGAGTTTGACTTATGTGGTTGTTGCTGTTGCGAGGCGCCTCGGATTGATCGGTCGTTCTCGAACCGATGGAGTCATTTAGTTGGCTCGTTTACGCCCCATAGGGCGGAGAAACGCATGTTCAGGCATTTTAATCCACTCCGTGTGGACCGGCCCTGAGGATCCAAGGGTCACTCGAGCTCTGATCCTGAGACTCGGGCTAGGCAGTCTCGAATCGGTTGAGGACTATCTTTTGCCTCGGTTCATAGACGGAAATCCAATTTCCAAATACGTGATCTTGCGGTTTTAGTTGTAATCCTATATATGGCGACATAGTGGGATGGGGCGCTCATGCCGCCTATGATTGATACTTATGATTTGAAGTGTTTTATACACTATGCACTTATATTAGTATCAAATGATTTGTTTTAAACGTATCAAGCATTCTTTGGTTGTTATAAGGGAAAACCCTATCCTCGACTGCGTTGCATTGTGTGATGGGACCTGGGTCTTATAACAGCTTCATTTTTCTTTATTTAGCATTGCGCTGTTGTTTTATGCACTGGTATTCTTGGGAGGAAACCCGTTCCGTGTTATACGGCGTGGTCCCTTGATTTACCTATCTTTAAAAATAAAGATTAATAACTGTTTTAGTTCTCACACCAGTCACATGACTGACCTGGAGTTTATTGTTTTAACCTAAACTCTGGGTGCCCTTATTTTTGACACGGGCAGCTAGTAGTTTTGGTTTTGCAGATTTATATTCACAGGATCCTGGTTTACAGCTGGAACGATATCCGGAAAGCTTTGTATCCGTATATCTACTTCTAGTTGTGTATTGTATTATTTTCTGCTGCTATATATTTAAATGTAATTTAAATCTCTGATATTTCTGTGTAATATTCATTTATACTCTGTATATTCTTGTAATCTGATGCATTGTTGTAATATACAATGAAATGTTCTTCTGTATGCGTTCTGTTGTGGTTTGTTCTCGAACTATCCGTCGCTTTCCTTTACTGGGAAGTTACGGGTCTTCACAGTTGGTATCAGAGCTTTGGTTTACAAAGCAGAGAACAAGGCACATTAGAACCATACGAAAGAATTCATCAGAAATTGGATTAGTAATATCCAATGAGAATGACTCGTTAGAGATAGGATCAGTAGTATCCTAGAACGAGTGTGAAGAGTATATTTTTGAAAATGAAAACAAATTTTTGTTTTGAAAATCTAAATCAATTATTCGTATTTGATTATCTATTTATATTGAGTTGGACAGTCCAGTATATATAGATTTTGCGTATACGTCTGATCCGCGGGTATTCGAAGTTTTAATATACTGGATAGATATAGGATCGCACTCTAGTCGCCCGAAGATGATTCTGATGATAGTTCGAACATCATCAGAATTGGTATTCGTGTTTCAAAGGTGTGATATCTATATATTTCCTATTGACTGGTGTGAGAACCAAATTTAGATAGGGCCTATTGTTGTGAATTGGCATCAAAAACAAAATTTTCAGTATATATATCAAAATTATGAATTTGAAACGTTAATCCACTAATTGATTGATGTTTGTGTTGTTTGTTTAGTTGTTTGATAATTTTGAACTAGTATGCCTAATTTGATCGAATATTGAATTGTATTGAAAATTGGTCGTATTTGCTTGCATATGCATATATATCTTTGAACAGGTCATAGCAAGGAGGCTAGAGCAGAGAATAAAATTTGTTTGCCCGACAAATAGGTACATGTTTACTACATAATTTCCTGTTTTGTTTGGGTGATGATGATTTTGTGAGCCTATTGGCTAGCCGCTTGGCTTTTTCTTTTTCTTTTTGAGATCTGAAGGACCGGGGAAGCTATTTGAAATTCCCCGATGCTCCCGGTGCAGGGGAGGTTATGGCGAAATTTTTCAAAAATTTAGGGTGTTTGCCAAATTTTTGAAATTTTAGAAATTCTCAGAAACTGAAAAGTTGGAGAATGGAAGCCAGGTCGAGCGTAGGGTTGATTAATCAAACCACTTTCGACTTTGTTCCTTTTCGGGGACGAAAAGTTTTAAGTGGGGGAGATTGTAACAACCCGAAAATCTGGGCCGGTTTAAAATTTTTATTTTGGCCATTTTAGCGAATTTTGATTATTTAAAATGAATTATTTTAAATAATATCGACGAGAAATTTATTTTGAATATAATTCGATCGTATATATTATACGCGTCGTCGTTAGAATATATAATAATTATATATAATTATAAAAGGAATTGAAAATGGCGCGGTAGTTCGAAAATTCGATTTCTAATTTCAAATGAATATACAGAATTCAATATAAGTCAGAATTGAACGAAACAAGAAATATTTGAATCTGTATAACTATATCTTTGTAACGAAGTTAACAAACTGAGATTTCATCTTAGAAATGATAAGATATGTCCAGTTTAAAATTAGAAATAGTCGCTGTGGAATTTATATATATTTTTATATATATATAAGGCCCTTAATAATAGCAATTTTGCAAACGACCTCGGATTTCGACGAAACCAGTTTTGTTGGGTCCGTGATGTTAAGTTATTGCTAAATTCCAAATTTCATGATTTTTCGAATCAATATGTGAGCGTGGCGAAGGAAAACGCGTTTGACCAGTTTTAGTTGATTTTAATCGACTGGAAAATGGCCATTTTTCAAACGGTCTCAGAATTCGACGAAACTAGTTTTGTTAGGACCGTATTGTCAATACGAAGCTAGAAAATATTTTTCTGTAATTTTTCTAGTTAGTATGTGACCCCGGTAATTTGAAATGTACGTTTAAAATTCAATATAATGATTTAAATGTAAATTCAACAGAAACTGATCGTAACGATTGAATTGGCCTACGTGGCATATCCCATTGTGTTCGGAATGGGGGTAATTAGCTAGGGGTGATAGTCGGTGGGTTCGATTTCGAGTTGAAAATAAAAAGTTACTTTTCAAAGGATAAATAAATAAATAAAATAATATAATATAAATATACCCCTACCCCCTTTTTCTCTTCCCCCAAAACCCGTTGACCCTCATCTTTCAGAAACCGATGCCCTCCTCTAAAACCCGTCGCCTCTCTCTCCAGACCCCTCCCGCCTCCGTCAGTCGCCCCCTTCCTCCACCTCCGCCGGTTCCGATGACCATTTCCCCCTTCCAAGTGCCCAGTCCGGCCACACACCCCCCCTTCTCGCTGACGTTGCCATCCCCAATGCCAAATCCCCCAAATCGACCTCCCCATGACTCGCGCGTCCGCCTCCCTGGCACCACCGCCGATGGCCTCAGCATCCCCTCCATCTCCGCCGATTGTCACCCCCCTCCAAGCCTGTAAGTTTTTATCTGTTTGTATTTGGTTTATTTAATGTTTTTAAATCAGTTTCTTTATGTTTAAACCATATTATTAAATCAGTTTTTACTTATGAAAAATGTGAATAAACGATCATGATTTTTAAAAACACCAAAAGATTGTTTTTTTGAAAGGTTTGATCTTTAACTATAAAAAGGTTCAATTTTTGTTTATATAGAAAGATTAGATTTTTGTTCATTAAAAAGATTTGATTTTTAATCGGAAAAAAAATTGGATTTTTCATTTGTAAGTAGCGAATAAAAATATAAACTTTACTTTGTTTGTAAAGAATAAAAATATGATTATTATATTATAGAAAGAATAAAAATATGATTTTTATATAGTATAGGTAATAAAAATATGATTTTTACATAGTAGGAATT
Source organism: Allium sativum (assembly GCA_030737875.1). NCBI lineage: Eukaryota > Viridiplantae > Streptophyta > Magnoliopsida > Asparagales > Amaryllidaceae > Allium > Allium sativum. The sequence continues at coordinate 3,827,567 of CM060914.1, read as the reverse complement.
ATAAAAATATAATCTTTATAAGATAGAGAATATAAAAATATCATCTTTATATATGTAGCGAAATAAAAATCTGATTTTTAATATATATATATATATATATATATATATATATATACGTTGAAATAAAAATGTGATTTTTATAGTGATGAAATAAGAAGGCGAAATCTTTATATTTGTAAAGGTGAAATCTTTATGTAGAGAACAGCGTGGTAAAAATAGAATTTTTATCTATATAGTAGCAATGTAAAAATAGAATTTTTATCTATATAATAGTAGTATAAAAATATAATTTTTATATAGATAGCAACAATATAAAAATGTGATTTTTATATATGTAGTGGCTACGGGCAACGAAAGTGACAAAAGGCGAGAACAATGATGATTTCCTGCATTAGAAGTGCCGTGGAGCTAGGATAGCTATAGGTGAGAATTTCTCACCTTTCTATTTCTTTTCTAGTTATATATTTATCTAGGATGCAGACGGTGTTTAGTAGCACCCGACACAATCGTCCACAGACCATGGACTTGTTTGTTTGGCTGTTTGGTTATTGATTGTGATATTGGTTTGAATGTGGTTTGTGGTGTGAAAAATCGAATCGATAAATTGGTTAGGATTAGACGTGCGCCGTTATAAGGCGAAGGAGTAAGGCTAGGTTAGACCCTTACTCCAAATTTTGTGGTTTGCATAACGAAAGTGAATTTGATTGATGTGTGAATGGCGTGGGCCTTCACTAGACCGGGGATAAGGCTAGGCCTTGTCCCGTTTCTAGTATCGTGCCGTTATGCCGCCGAAATTTTCTAAAATAAGTTAGAAAAATAAAAATATCATTTTATTTAAAGAATGAATTGAATAGAAGTTCATATGTTGGAATAAAATGTTTTGTCGTTAAAAATATAATTTTTAACGTGAATGTGAGTAAATAAATATTCATTTACAAACCAGACGGTTTGTTTATGTACACCTATTTGAAGGACATTGATTGGGACGATAAATTTTACACATCGCCCAACAGCACAAATAAAATAGGTGTTTGATTGTTTGAAACCCCACACGGGTGTTGGGATGAAATTTGAAATTCACTCATCCTGATTGATTAAATATGTCGATCGATCGATTGACAGGCTGTTATAAGCGTTGAATATCTATATTTGATGCTTATACAGTGTAGTGCACTTTGGTTGATGGTTGATTATTTTTCAATGCTATGATATACATGTGTTGTATGAAAATCCATATAATTAACTTTATATGGTAATTGATTGGGCCTCATTCCAATTTGAAAAATAAATAATATTATAAAATAAAAGTTCATGTGTTGACAATACTCATTCATTAAGATTGGTCATGTGTTGAACGAAATATTTTAATATTAAAATTTACATCTTTATCGTTATAAAATAAAAGTTCATGTGTTGACAGTACTCATTCATTGAGATTGGTCATGTGTTGAACGAAATATTTTGATAATAACAACTATTTTGAAAAAGAAATATTTGAAATAGAATATTTGAAAATAGAAATTTATGAAGCCGTGTTGATTAGATTGACGCCATTTTGACGTGAACGATATTTGAATCGATTTTGAAACGATTTCGAAATGAATTGAAAACGATTTCGAAATGAATTGAATTTAAAACGATTTCGAAATGAATTGAATTGAAAACGAATTCGAATTGAATTGAAAGTGAATTGAAATGAATTCAAATTGAATTGAAATTTGAATTGAATAGAAATGAGTTTTGAAACGAATCTATAAAGAAGAATTCAATTTTTCTTTGAATTGAAATGGAAGTTGAAATGGATTTTTGAAACGAATTCAAAACTATTTATATAATTCGTTTTAAATAGAAATCGACGAAATATATATTATATATATTATATATATAATATAATGGCCTGAATAGAACGCGCCGCGGCAGTTCGCGAATTTCGACCATTTATTTCAAACGGACATTACGGGAGATCCGACCGTCGGATTCTCCTAAAACCGGAACCGTTGGGTTCGTATCGAAAAGAGCTTTCTAACGAATATTAGAAATTTGAAATCTAACGGTTGGATTGGGAGATACGTCCAAATCAAATTCGAAAAAGGTCGCTGTAAGTGCAGTTCGATGGCCATTGTTGGAAATCGACTGTACGGGCCTTGATAAAATTATTAAAAATAGTAATAATTTGTGTAAAATCATAAGAAATGATTTAGAAAGAATTGGGATGAAAAACTCCCTATTTGAAAAGATAAAAATAGATTTTTATCGAAATGAACTAGTTTTGAACTAGAATTATAATTCTATTTATTTTTAAATAAATAAATTGAATTTGAAAAGGGTTTTGAAAATAACCAAAATTTCCAATGATTGCATTGGAGTGGATTTGAATCGAAATTGTCTTCGGAATATTTCGATGTTGGAATTTGTGATTATACGGATGTTGTTACGGAAATTTGAAAGATATATATTTATATCGTTATTTCCAATACGACATTTGTTAATCATAGAATTTGATATTGAATATAAGCCGATATATTTTCTATTCAGAGCCTTATATTGAATATCAAATGTGATTTGGGTTTGTCGTGAATGGTGTCTTCACTAACACTGTTCTTGAACCCAGTTGAGAAAAGATTAAATCTTTTTATTTAGATTTAATGAAGTGTACCAATTAAATAATATTTAATTGGAATTGAATTGATATTGATTTTTGGGTTTATCGTGAACAGTGTTTTAAATAACACTTGTTCTTTAACCCGATAATTAATGAATGTGATTTGGGTTTGTCGTGAATGGTGTCTTCACTAACACTGTTCTTGAACCCAGTTGAGAAAAGATTAAATCTTTTTATTTAGATTTAATGAAGTGTACCAATTAAATAATATTTAATTGGAATTGAATTGATATTGATTTTTGGGTTTATCGTGAACAGTGTTTTAAATAACACTTGTTCTTTAACCCGATAATTAATGAATGTGATTTGGGTTTGTCGTGAATGGTGTCTTCACTAACACTGTTCTTGAACCCAGTTGAGAAAAGATTAAATCTTTTTATTTAGATTTAATGAAGTGTACCAATTAAATAATATTTAATTGGAATTGAATGGATATTGATTTTTGGGTTTATCGTGAACAGTGTTTTAAATAACACTTGTTCTTTAACCCGATAATTAATGGAATGTGATTTTGGGTTTATCGTGAACCGTGTTTTAAATGACACTGATTCTTTAACCCAGTTAACGATTAAAACTAAGTGGAGTTTTAATGAATCTTTAATTAGATTGAAAAGGTCGAAAATGGAGTATCACCAGTTTTGCTCCAGGCGATAGTTAAATCTTTAATTAGATTTGAACGTGAAATGGTAATTGAATTTACCGATAACACTGTGGTGTTAGATATGAAGTATTACCAGTTTTACTTCATGGGATGAATAGGTTGGGATTGGGAAATTAAAACAAATGATTACTTCGGTAAGGTTCGCTAATCCCGACTAGTTTGAATTGATATTCAAAAATGGACTAAAGAATAAATTCAAGGAATTTATCTTTGATAAAATTAATGGGAATCTTTCCCTATGAATGTGAAAATTAGAAACTAACTGTCGGTTAGCCAAGCAGAATGGTTTTCTGGATATTGATCTGATGTTGGTTTCGGCCTTCGGGGTTAATATTTGGGAAATTATTCTCTTGATTAATTTACGGTTAGTGACTAATGAATTGGATTGAGGCGTATGTTGTGTTTGTGTAACACTTACTTAAAATATACGCGAGTTATTCGGAAAGACCGGGTTTATCCCATTCTGAATAACTGATACGACGATAAGTCGAAGACGATGGTCGAAGACCGGAAGTCTTCACGTCGTTTGGGTGATAACTGATGATCTTGATTGGGCTGTACACCCAAGAAGATGAAAACAGTTAGTGATCGTCCAGACGTACTTGGAGATCGATGGATATGCGGGGTACTAGGTGCTCCCGGTTTCGTTCAGACCCAGAACGGACTTGTAAATGGACTGTGTGTCTGACATCGGATTTCATTCTGTGTGACTGATATCGGTTGCATAGGATGGTTTGCCTGTGTGGCATGCTAAGATGCAAATGATCAAGGCTTCTGTTGAAAAGCAAAGTCTTGTGGTTGGTGATCAAAGCACGGCCTTTGTGGCGTAGCTTTGTGTAACGTTTACCTCGCGTGTTTCACACCCGGTATGAACCAAAAACGGGAGAGGACGTCAGGGAGGGCATGCGTTTCTTCCTAGCTAGAAGTGGCGTCAGTGGTTTTACACGCCCTGACGAGTTTGACTTATGTGGTTGTTGCTGTTGCGAGGCGCCTCGGATTGATCGGTCGTTCTCGAACCGATGGAGTCATTTAGTTGGCTCGTTTACGCCCCATAGGGCGGAGAAACGCATGTTCAGGCATTTTAATCCACTCCGTGTGGACCGGCCCTGAGGATCCAAGGGTCACTCGAGCTCTGATCCTGAGACTCGGGCTAGGCAGTCTCGAATCGGTTGAGGACTATCTTTTGCCTCGGTTCATAGACGGAAATCCAATTTCCAAATACGTGATCTTGCGGTTTTAGTTGTAATCCTATATATGGCGACATAGTGGGATGGGGCGCTCATGCCGCCTATGATTGATACTTATGATTTGAAGTGTTTTATACACTATGCACTTATATTAGTATCAAATGATTTGTTTTAAACGTATCAAGCATTCTTTGGTTGTTATAAGGGAAAACCCTATCCTCGACTGCGTTGCATTGTGTGATGGGACCTGGGTCTTATAACAGCTTCATTTTTCTTTATTTAGCATTGCGCTGTTGTTTTATGCACTGGTATTCTTGGGAGGAAACCCGTTCCGTGTTATACGGCGTGGTCCCTTGATTTACCTATCTTTAAAAATAAAGATTAATAACTGTTTTAGTTCTCACACTAGTCACATGACTGACCTGGAGTTTATTGTTTTAACCTAAACTCTGGGTGCCCTTATTTTTGACACGGGCAGCTAGTAGTTTTGGTTTTGCAGATTTATATTCACAGGATCCTGGTTTACAGCTGGAACGATATCCGGAAAGCTTTGTATCCGTATATCTACTTCTAGTTGTGTATTGTATTATTTTCCGCTGCTATATATTTAAATGTAATTTAAATCTCTGATATTTCTGTGTAATATTCATTTATACTCTGTATATTCTTGTAATCTGATGCATTGTTGTAATATACAATGAAATGTTCTTCTGTATGCGTTCTGTTGTGGTTTGTTCTCGAACTATCCGTCGCTTTCCTTTACTGGGAAGTTACGGGTCTTCACAGAAACTGATGAGATGTAAATGTCACTCTCTTGATTTACTTGAACTATTTGTTGCTTCTTGATTCTGATTTTCAAGAAATTACTGTTTGCGCACAACTTTATCATACACTGCAAATGCAGCCTATTTAATGATTGTGGCGAGGCATGGACTCATTTCTGATGCAGCCCAATCATTGGCTATGGTGAGGCACTGATTGTGTGATGAGGTTCAACAACTCTGAAATGAAGGTTCAATCTTGATCAGAGGAAACTCGCATTATGAAGTCTCTTTGATGGGTTGAAGATTATATCAACTGACGATACTGCTGTTAAGTAATCACGGCTCTGATACCATGTTTGATTTTGGTTTAGATATGACGATCTTTTGATATTTGCAATAGAGTTGTATTGAATGTAAATTTCAGAGAGTGATTGTATGAAGAATGAATTGAAACAGAGCATGAACAGGACGAGGCTTTTATTATTTGATAATTAGTATTGTATAGCAGCATATGCTATTTATAATGTTACAGAGAGTATCGGGCTAGACTCACTATTATCGGAAGTAATAAAAATAAAAGCATTGAGCCGAGCCCACTATCTCATAATGACCATATGTAATGTGAAGGATCCAGATGCTTTGTATAAGATAGTATTAGGGGTTCAGTGTTCACTATTCTTACGCAATCTTGTCTAGTGATTCTTGTATCCTAACATCTTCATCCATGATTTGCTTTTTAAGCTTGTTGGGGATTTTCCTCAGCTTCGACATGACAACTTTTTGTTGGTAGTATTTATTGCACCATTATTGTGTTGGGAATTGTTGAAAAAACACATTAATGGGGAAGCCCCTTTCTGAATGTCGGCATCGATTTTTTCTTTGATAATATCAAGATGGGAAAGAATGTTTGTCTCAATGATCGCAAATAACAGACAAATGAAATGCTTTATTAAATATAATAAGTTTTCAAATTACATGTCACATAATGACTACATTGCAACTTTGAAACCCTAGACTTTACTTCTCTAAAAGTACTACGAAATAAACTAGCTACAGTGTAAAGCGAAACTTTATTCCTTCAGGAGTATAAACATGAGGGAATTGATGATAGACTATCCCCTTATAGGGGAAGGTATTTTTTTCATAACAGTTTCATACCAAAATTTTGAGCTTCGAATTTCACTAAGTCATTCATCTCTCTTGTCACTAAAAATTCAAACTTGAATTTAGTGAGTTGCATGTGAATTTTCTATAAATCTCTAAGTAAGAAATGTCTCGCCAAGTTTGAAATTTAAAAAGTCACATACATTTTCTTAAACTCTCTTTCTTGAGCTTCACATATTTGTTCAAAAGAGAAATAGTTATTAGGCCATGTCAACTCCAACACGGGGTCGACTGCTTTTCAACCGACCCCCCAACACTAGGGTCAGACAGGAGGCCAGGGTTGCTTCAACAAACTTGGAGGTTGTTGGAGCAACCATGGTTGCTCCAACAACCAGTGCTTGGTCGACTTTGTTAAAGCCGGCTAAGCAACGCCGGCTTTAACAAAGCCGGCTTAGCGGGGGACTATCTCTGTCCCCCCTTAGCCGGCTTTGTTAAAGCCGGCCAGGGGGAGAATTTTTAAAATTCTTCCCCTACGCTAGCTTTAACAAAGCCATGCAAGGCTATTTAGCTATTGCATTTTCGTGTCATAGTGTTTTTACCATTGTTTTCAGACCGTTGCTCATTTTCTTACTGTTTGATTAATGCTTATATATACAACATAAATTTTTACATCATAACACAATTCTCTTCCTTCTTCATTTTCTATTCAAGTTATTTGCAATGTCCAAAAATGTCAAAGCCAAGATGGGTGCCTCCAAATCTGCTCAAAATTGACACATTATCCGTCCAGCCACAATCAGTTTCCTATGCATTCGTCGTACCAGCGGAATCAAAATTCCAATTATGGTAACTTCCCGAATGTTCCAAACTATTATTATCCTCAACAAAACCCGAATTTCTATCAATCCTAGCCAAACTCCAATCATTATCAGAATACTCAAAATTCTGGTTTTGGACAGAACGCGTTTTTCCAGCAAAATTACACTGATCATCACTACGCTTCTCCAAGTAGCCAATAAATGTTAGTCTCGCCTGAAACCTCTCCAAATCTATCAAGAAATTTGAACTGTTTGTTTGGAGACAATAGCAACATGAATGAAGAAACAAAATTCGAAGTTACTGAAATTCCAGATATGTATGCGAGTACACAAGTGAGAAGATCAAACAAAATAGTGAAATGGTCTCCAGAAGAACAAGTAGAACTAGCTTTTTGTTAGGTTCAATGCTCTAGAGATAATGTTAAAGGAACTATTCAGATGGATAACTCATTTTGGAGTTCTGTTGCGTTATTATTCAATGGCCTAGTCCAGAAAATTTCTAAATAGTCGAATGGTAGCTTCTGAAGAATCTAATCGCCTTTTGGCGGAAGCCAAGGAAGCTAAGAGATCTGAGAGAGCCCATGAAAAATAGCGAAGACATGAAGAACTTCAAATATCAAGAGAGCGTGTGTTGGATGTTAGGGAGAGTGAATAAGCTCGGCTCAAACATGCTGATGACAGGGCACTTATGACTGTCAACCTTGATACATTAAACCCAATGCAACGCTTATTATTGGAGCAGGAACTAGAAGCATGCCGCAAAAGACGCAAGGGATAGGACGTATTTATGTTTTCATCATTTAACTGTAGTTGCTTGTTGTTATGTCATTATGTATTTTCTAATTATTAAGTACCTGTGATGTAGTAGTCATGGATGTAAGTGTCCTTAGTTTGGTAGTAGTTGGTAGTGTTGTACCAGTTCCTCAATTAAATTTGGTTTTCAAGTTGTTGCTAGCACTGTTGCCAGTATAAACATGTAATAAAGAATAGTAACGTAATATTTCATAACTCTAGCATTCAACGATACATAAAGCATAAAAGCATGCATATTATGAACCAAACTTAAGTAATTTAACTTGAATCTTTAGATACGGTAATCGACTTCCTAATGGTTTCCTACATGCTCCCAATAATATTCGACTAATTCGTCCCTTAATTCTAGATATGCTTAGAGATCTCTAACGTCCTGGATACATTGCAAATATTGTGCAAAAGTATTCGGGTCCTTGTACGACTTACTTGTAAACGCCACTGCTATATCTGGATAGTTCCTAAGTTGCAGCTCAAATCCTCCCCTTTCTTCTTCAACTATCATATTATGTAGTATAATACAACAATACATAATATCGGATAGAAATGCTTGTTCATGATAATGCACCTCTTTTCTTAAAATATGAAACTGTCCCTGTAGAACTCCAAATGCTCTTTCTATGTCTTTTCTCAAACTCTCTTTTTGTTGTGTAACTTGGCTTCTTTGGCACTGTTCGGCTTTTTGAATGTCTGCACAAGTGTTTTCCATTTAGGACAAATTTCATCTACCAAATAATAACCAACAGAATGGTTGTTATCACCAATTTTATAGTTGCATGGCGGTGATAGATCGCTGTACAAATCAGAAAACAAATATGATTGTCGTAGGACATTAATATAGTTTAGTGATCCAGAAATGCCAAAAAAGGCATGCCATATGTACAAATCGAATGAAGCTACAACTTCTAACACCAACGTAGCTTTTCTTGTTGTCCTCTGTATTGGCTTTATAGTGCTACTGGACAGTTTTTCCACGTCCAGTTCATACAATCTAAGCTCCCCAACATACCTAGGAAACCACGTTGATATCCCATTTCTAAAAATCCTTCAATGTTGCGTGCGGTGAGTGATAGTAGGTACTCTTCACTGAAGACACGAACAACTGTTTTGCAGAATTCTTTCAACCACAAAACTGTCGTTGATTCACCAATCTGTAATTTATCATCTAGTGAATCGGCTGAACTTCCATACGAAATCATACGAAGTGCCATAGTCACTTTTTGTAGTGATAAAACTCTTAGTTCATTGATTTCATTTCTTCTGTGGGTAAAAAATATATTTGATTCAGAAACCTTGTTTAGAACTCGATCAAACAATGTCTTCGACATATGAAATCTACGACGAAAGTATACATCACCTATATTGGGTTTGGCACAAATTAATCCTTAATCAACTGATTGTGCCCCCATATAGTCACGTCCATAGCGTATATCTCTTCTACCCACTTGGCTTCCTCCTTGGGTTGATTTTGAGCTCTTTGCGATATCACGTTGCATCGCGTTTAAAGTTTCTCGTTGATGCATCAGTTGTTGTTTGTTGTAGTTCTTTTCGACTTCATTTGAAGTAGAAGATGGATATGATGAGGAATTTGTGAGGCACCATAATTGCTTTAAGCATTCATGGTGTTAACGCTAATTTACAACGAATGAAAAATGATTGAGTTAGTAGCACTACACTATGTTTATTTAAATATCTTCCCAAACCTTTAAAATAATGTTGGCCCCTCAAGGTACAAGTTGGAAGAAGTATACAGTACCTTAGTTTTGGATACATTATTCTCTTTCAAGCATTCACGGGTAAAGAAAAAGTATTAAAGTAAAGGGGGGCCTACTCAGGGTGGTTGGACTGCATACTTATTTAGTATCCATTCAAACCGATAATGTTTGGGATAAGATGAAACATTGATTTGTTTCTCTTGGAAGAGGAACCCACATAAATAATTAAATGTTAAAGTCATTTCTCTTGGTGCTGTCGTTTCACCATTAAGCTTGGCAGTCGTGTATGAATTGCCAGTTGCAACTTTAAACGTAAGAGTGTCTTCTCATTGAAAAAGTTGACCTTTTGATGTCCAAAGTGATATAGTGTACATTGTTGTCCATTGCCCGTGTATAGTGTAGATTCCTTTAATATAAATATGGCATCACTATATCATTGTATCACTTTATTACTATGTTGTTCTATCACTATCATAAATAATTAAATGTTAAAGTTGTTGCACTTTATGGGATAAACCTTTAATGCCAGTTGGGATTTGGTACTGTCTTTTCACCATTAAGTTTGGTAGTTGTGTATGAATTGCCAATTGCAGCTTTAAACGTAGGAGTGTCTTCTCATTGAAAAAGTTAACCTTTTGATGTTCAAAGTGATATTATACACTGAACATTGTTGTCCATTGCTAGTGTATAGTGTAGATTCCTTTAATATAAATATGGCATCACTGTATCATTGTATCACTTTGTTACTTTGTCATTGTATCACTGTCATAAATGTATCAGGGGTCTCCGAAGAGTAGACTAGTCCTTACCGGGAATTGTAACATTTCCTTTTACAAATTTAGCCATACTGTGTGTTCAAACGCAGCTATATACATGCACTTATTTTTTTTCCCCTAACATAACAAAAAATTCATACATTTTCCAGTCATTTCATTTTTCTGAGTCATTTTTTTCAGGTTCAACTATGGACAACTACGAGCTTGACGATAAATAATTGTTATGAAGCATTTGAACAGCCAAGGAATAATGTACAACACAACAATGATGTGGTGGAATTTGTTCAAGGAGCTCAAGTTCATTCTAAATTGGTGAAGCCAAAAAAAAATCTTTGAATGCTCGCTTGCGCGAAGTTGTAGCAAATCAAAGACCAGGTAAGCATATCATATATGAAGGACAAGTACTTGAGCCCTTACATCCTATTGGTACAACACTACCTAGTGGAGCCTACTCTATTTGCCGTGGTGGAAACGAATCAGTCGTTGTTGTTGCCAAAACTGAAAAAAAATGCTCGGCGGCGATTTTTTGGATGTGCTGGCTTCGAGGGCCATAGGCATTACCCTAATGATATTCAATGTTGTAATTTTATGCAGTGGATCGACCCCCCTTATGTGTCAACGTGGACTTCAATATGCACTGAAAGCGCAAGACGAAATAAGGCGGTTGAACAAGATTGTTGCTGACGCAACTAGAGTTAGATTTCTCAGAAATCCGTATTATTTGGTTTTTGTGGAAACTATGTTGTTGATTTTTATTATACCTTGAATTTGATATTTGTATGTAATGTTGTTACAGTACGTATGATTATAGTTTGGAATTTCTTAATGTTCTAATTATTGTTCTTGTACTCTTCTCATTTAAGAATGCAAAATGTAAAAATTTCAAAATCATGTAACATTTTCAAATAATCAACTTAATAACCATTACCTTTATGCAAACAAGTAAACAAATTTCTCACTAACGACTGGAACGGTGCTGCTTGACGAGATAAAAGTTATAGGATTGACTATCAAATATGCGCTTCTTATAAGGCTTGAGTGATATCATGCATCTACAGTTCAAGGGAATAGACTAGTCATTATTGAGTTCTAGGCTATTGGTATTACTTAATAGTTGTACCATTTTGTCGGTGATTACAGTGTTGTCACTGTCTAACTTTACCCAATATTGGACTATTCAATTATGTCAGTGCTTCCTGTGATATGAATTATGTACCACACGTCAATAGTTCACAAGGGTCTCCTTGTCTAACGTGCAAGTTTTAACATTTGATTTCCCATTTATAGGGTCAGACTCATCCACTTGAGCATTATTGCTGACAAATGCTTCAGAAATCGCATCACGTAAAGCAAAGTGGAGCCAGTGACCGTTCACATTGTGGCAGTACGAAAAGAAGATTCCCTACAGTATTACATCAGATGAAACAATGTCGGGCTGCACGTAAAGCACAGTAGTAACTTTAACTTGTTACATCATTATTTATTTTACCGATTTGTACCAACTATGCAACTATATATTTCTGTTAAATTACTCACAACTTACCTCACTCAAACATCTTTGTTCCCATTCTTATACTACCTCCTTCTATTATCACTCATTGAAAATGCCTTCTTGACCATCAGCTACAGACTCCGAGGAACAGGCGTATGAACATATAAGACTACAGGAGCTTACTGACGAATTCCGGTTTCTAAACCAAATGAGACCTCAAGATGAACCACCGTACGAACAGGGAACACACAACTTCCACATGAAGTGCAAGTGGCACATGTTCAACTATCATATGAACAGTCGGTCGCTCAACCACGACAAGAAGTACAGTTCTATCGAGTACCATTGTATGAACAGGAAGTTGATTCTTATCCAGTTCGTTGCTACTACGGCTATGCGGTTGAAGTTATGGTCTAAGCAGAGGGCAACAATATAGGTCGGCGCATGCAGCAATGTCCATCCTATCCAAATGGTTCCAATTAGATGAACCTTTGTGCCCAAGGGGAATAACATATGCAAACGAACTCGAACGAGAGATTAGATGTCTCCAAAATGATATTGACCAGTTGCAATTGAACGTAATGAGACTCCCTTGAGACTAAACATAAAATGTAGTTTACTTAAGTTACTATTTACTACTTCGTGCTTTGATGTTTTAGTTGGCATCTACTATCGTAAGTTGTTGTATCTTTGTAAACTGTTGTATCTTTATGCTTGTTGTTGGATGTATCGTAATGCGAATTGTGAGTCGTATCATTATGTCCATGACCACTTCTATCCATATGATTATTACCAACTGTAATTGTATCTATTTGATTACTTGACGTATTACATATATGTTATAAATTACACAAAGGTCATTTCGTAAATCAATACATAAATTTAAAGTGGTAAAGGAGCCAATGTTTTGTAGATATACAGTCTATTTATGTTAGCGCAAACTAGTACACACATTTTAAATAGCCAACTAAAACGATATCCAATCTATATAAGGTTAAACAAGCAATATTTCCCAATCAAATCCGAAAAAAATCCATTTGAACTATTAAATAATTTGTGTTGGTTAAAAATCTACTATATGAATATTAAAAAAAACAGATAAGTTACAATGTACAAAAGAAAGATAAAGAGAGCAAACAACTACAATACAACCGGTACAAGATGATATCCAAAATAAATGCTTCTTACACACATACAACTTACATATAATATTACAATCTAACAAATAAGATAACAATAACATTGTATATAAGGGGGTTTCAAAATGTAAAATAATGTTGCAACAAACTCATAGAATAACATCGGAATACAACTAGCTACACTAACATACTACATAAAATGAATCTAAGGTTCATCAAAGAACCACGAATCATCCCCTAGAGGTATTGGTGGTCCACTATCGTCAACGTCATCATCATCGTCATCTACTCGTCGTGTCGGATGATATCGCTCGTCATCCTCAGCAGTTAGCTCGTTAATATGAGCCGTCAACTGATCAACTGCACGCCTATGCTCTCTGTACATCGTATCACGAAGACCAATATGCATAAGATATAGTTCCTTGTAAAGAAGTACAACGAGATCTGGAAACTGTATAACAATAGGTCATGGAATATCAATGTAAGTTTCCTCACCAGATGTGCTAGGAATGCCCACGATCCAACCATAAATTGTCGGCATAGTCGAGTGAGGTGGATGAGCAGGATGGTGCGACTGAGGTGCCTGATGATGCTGGTCCAAATGAGGAGACTGACGAGGCTGGTGCGAATGAGGAGACTGAGGAGGCTGAGGGGGCTGCGGCACCTAATTATATATAACGTACTCTGAGACATGTCGGATATTACAGATAGGGCAACACCCGGTGTGTAAGAAGAAGGACCGAATAAATCAACTGCGACGGCATGAACAAACGTTGTCTGATGGGTAGGTGTATAATACGATTCCTAAAAGAATGTAATCTCTACCGGTAATGATAAATCTGTTAGTTGCCCAACATTCACCGGCATATTGCTCTAAACCAACACTGGAATAAACCCGTAAATGAGCTGTATCAGGGTGGGAATCATCGGGAGCAACATCAACATTGAATATTTGTCGCCAACGACGCTCCCTCAGGTACCAATAACATCCTAAAACGGGTGGTGATGATACCAATGGAAATCGTCTAACTGACAGAAATAAAGCATGCTGCTGGGCTGGGCCTAGCAAGAAAGGGGAATCGACAAACGAACGCCATAAAACTAAGTCTAGTGTGGTCCTCATCTCTATCTGGTTACAAGCTACTGCAATCACTTAATGGCATAGCCCGCCGGTTTTCCGGTGCCCAAGCTTTCACTCGAAGGTAGAAATGTGATGGTGCAAGATCCAAGCTTGGACAGGTCATGTAATGAAAGTACTCAAAATACCAATACTGCAAAACCTCCCAAAAACGTGTGATCGAAGACCCACGAGGCATAATCATGCACTGATGGTCCAAACCCATGTACAAGCGAGCTACAATTGGCGTACCCCGGTCATATATAATAGAACTACTATCGAACGACAAGCCCACAACAACAACTACATATCCACATAGCAATGTGTTTGATGAATTCATAAAGAATAAATTACCCATCATATAAAATATAAACAGTCTAAGAATCTCTAAGTGGTGAACTACAGGACGAGCTTGCACTAATTGCTTTATGGCTTGCTTCATGAATTAGCATCTGATATGATGATTGTTTGTTAGGTCTCCCCCTCGTAAGTCCAAATGTGGAAATATACTAGCTAATAGGGCATATTGCTGATATTGCTCATCATAAGGTAAGGTTGCACCCTGACCAATTGGTATGCCAGTAAGCATGGTAAAATTTAGTGGCGTAAAACCTATCTCTCTAAAACTAAAGTGAAATGTATGTGTAGTTTTCCAACAACACATGGCTAATGCACCACATAACTAAACATCATTATTGAACATGTTTACAATACCTAATATGCAAATTAAAAATATTAAAATCAAGTAAATATATTACGTTTTCTAACATACGTATTATATATGTGGGTTCATCAAAATTACGTACTCAAGAAATCTCCAAATCCAATACTTCTAATATATCCCGCAATAACGTTGTCTGTGTCATACGCACGAATCATCCTATACAAACGGATGATACTAAGTCACAATCTTCATGTACGATCACGACGAGCCTATTAACATATAAAAGAATTGCTGATTTTTGGTATGACATAATTTTTTTTAACTAACGACGAGTAAACTAACGAGTTTAAGAGTTATACCTGTAACGACGACTCCATTGATAAGTAATATGTTTTTCGCCTTCGGGCAGTTCGCGAAAATTAGCCAATACTTTGTCTCCATCCAAATTATTATCGATGTGCGGATCCAGCGTAGCACAAACACCGCCTCTAGCAAGTCGTCTTCTCCGAACGAGCCTTGGACGACGAGCATCGCTAGGAACGGTGCCTTAAACCGGTGCGTTTTCCTCATCTACGTTGTTGTTGGTGTTAGGATTGCCTCACATGTTATTAAGGAGGAATGATGGGTTGGAATTAGTAGTCCCACATCATGGAATAAACTGAAGGAGTTGGGTAAAAATATGAGTTGGTAGGCACATAACATAAGGGATTCCTTTTCTTATATGGGAGTTGTGTGTCGGCTCATATGCCTCAAAGAAGGGAGGCTTTGTTCCATCCGTCGTTACATAATAGTGGTATTGGAGCCGAAGGTTACGGACTGGGCCATGCGGGCAACACACTGCTCTCAAAAGATACTCGTAGGATGCAAGTCATGGGGAAGATTGTTAGGATTGTCTCGCATGTTGTTAAGGAGGAAGACGGGTTGGAAGTAATAGTCCCACATTGTGGAATAAATTGAAGGAGTTGGGTACAAATATGGGTTGTTAGGCATGTAACATAAGGGATTCTTTTTGTTATATGAGAATTGTGTGTCAGCTCATATGCGTGCAAGGAAGGAGGGCTTTGTTCCGACCGTCATTACATAACAGTTGGCGGCGCTACTACTCCCGGCACCAAGAATCGCTTTACTAATTTTTTATTTTTTTTGTGGGGTTGGGCTTGCGGATGGGAAAATGAAAGTGGTGGCCGAAAACGAGAGATAGGGGAAGGGTTTGGGAGAGAAAGGCTTCGGGTTTGTGCACCCGTATGAATAGGCTAAGGCAGAGGGGGGTTGCTCAGGTCAACCCCCTCGAAATTGACCACGAGCAACCCCACGGTTGGGGACACTTTAAGGAATCATGAGTTTGTGTAATAAATGTGATTCATAACATAAGTAAAGGTTCAAATAATGATTTAAAAGGTATATGATGATTCAAGTTAACATTATCAGTCAACTGGCTCGTAAATACATATATTTTATTAAATTCGAAAATAAAATTCTCTTTATAATATTTAACAACTTCGTGAGGATTATCTGGATCGTTGGGGGTATAGGTTTGATCGAAAGAATAGTCCAGCTGTTTTCGTCATGAAGGTTACCCCTATATTTATTTAAATATCTTTTATGGAAGCATCAAAGTAGGTCAGCACACTTATTACCCGATATGAGTAACCAGTGTATGGGATGTTATAGTCTTCTATATAAGACTTTCTTTTAACAATTTTATCCTCAATTAACATTGAAAATAGCGCCATTAGTTCGGTATTCTCTTCTAAAACTTTGCTCTTATGAATGTGAGGCTTTCTTAAGCTTGGAACAACTTCTTTTTCTTTGCAACGCTTGAAGTGAAAAGCATATAAAAAAGTTTCTTATATTTATTTGATAGCTTATTGAACTCCTCCATTTCTTATTTAATTCCCTGCTCAGCCGATCAATTTCAAACTACTTCTTCTTAACTGTAGTTTCATAACTCTACCATTAGAGCACAACCAACAATGACTTGTTCAGTGACTAAACAAGCCACGGAGCGACCAGGTATGGCTTGTTTACTTCTCCGTGGCTAGTTTGGAACCCGTTCGTGTCCAGTTGAGTGAATAGAGGCTACTGGTTATAACGGTGAAGTGTTTGTCATTATAAGTTTATAACGGCAAAGTCTTTGCCGTTATAAGTTTATAACGGTAAAGTCTTCACCGTTATAAACTTTTAATAATAAAAAACCATGCAAATGTTGTTTGCTGTTGTGAATAGCGGTAATATTGGATGAAAGGGGTGTTTGCTGTTTTATGCTATTTGTATTATATAATATATTTTTTAAGTGGTTTGTGGCTAGTTGTGGCTAGTTTTGTATTGGTGGTTGCTTGGTGGCTTGTTTGGATGAAAGAGAAAAAGTGAACAGAACAGATGGTTGGTTATGGTCTTACCACTAGCACCATGGCATCAAGCATTTGTAAATCTTAAATAAAATTAGATGCAATTCATTTAGTTTCAATTTCGAGCAACAGTTTTTCTTGTTGTCCTTTTACATCACTAAGTGATTAAAAAAAGGCTTATACGTTCGATTGTCACCAATTTAGAACCACGTCAAATGGATCGATAAAACTTTGCCGACAGGGTTGACAAGCTTTGTTTGTTTAAGTTTAGATCTTGTAAACAACGTGCGCAGTTAATGACATTTCTTGATAACATGTTGTTCTTTGCATCATTTTTACATCTATGTCCTGACGATATTGAGTTTTGTCATAGTGAAGTGGAGCTGCTGCAAGCTTTCGATGGGAAAAGGAAGTAGAAGAAAACAACATACAAATGAGTATTTTTCACTCATCCAAACTACAAGAAAACATGGTTATATAGCATTCTATCATAGAATTCTAATTAAAGTTCTATATAAAAAATTATTTGAGTTAAAAGTATAAGTAAAGCACTAAAATTCGAGCTATGGAAAAAATTGTCGGCTATATTTTTAGGGGTGAGCATAAACCGTACTACCATAAGGAAACCACCCCGCACTGAACGTAAAAATGGTGTGGAAAATCAAACCGAATCTTCTTTTCAAAGCAAGTACTTCAAACCGGACCGACTCGAAATGATATGATCCGACTGCAATTTGAGATGTTTACCCAATCGTATTAAACTGGACCAAACCGAATAGTTGCACTAGCAAACGTATGATAAAAATATAGTTAATTCCTATCTGGTTTTTTTATGTTAATGATGTATATTCTATTTCAGGGTATGTTTTTGTTATATTAATAATAATCATTATCACGAAGAAGAAAATTATAGTTTTAGTATAATAGTTTCTGTATCATTTTTTGGGATAAACGCGAACTATAATCTTATTTAAGTTATCCTACTTAATTTTTATGCATTGATTAGCGTTGATGTTTAATCAATGTACTAAAAAAATTAACTTGTCATTAAATGTAAACTGAAGTATTCATACAGTTAGAAACCTATCTTTCAATTAGGATAACATTGTTTATTTTACCCTTTAAGGGACACTACATCACATTGTTGTAAATTGATCATTGATGAAATTAATTCCCTTATTTTATATTTAATATGGGTTCAAACCGGACCGAATTAAAACTGAATCGTAATATATCGAAACCGAATAGAAACAAACCATTTAAACGAGTAGTATAATGGTTTATATTTTTTATCACTTGTTTGATGGGGGTGTGGAAATGGTTTGAAATCCAAACCGCACCAAACTGACCCACTCCCACTTCTATATATTCTAACATGCCAATTTTATAAGTGTGGGAGCTCAAATCAACATGGAATTTTATTTTCTCAGTTAAAAGAAAGATCGTGACAAATTAAAACTCCATCGCCTTTTTCTTCCCTTTCACTATCTCAAAAAATTTCAACTAAATTAAAATCCAAAATTTTAACCTATATTTACAACTGCTCTAACTACCATCATCGCATCTTAACTTCCTGTTTCAGCGGCCATCACCATATCGATTTCCCTTACATCCATCATCTTGTCTCATTTATTCACTCCACCAACCATTATCGTCGATTCCATACAGCATAGTAATTCTTCTGAGCATGACCTTTTAATCGAGGAAGTATTTGGACAAACCAAAGGAAATGACCGTTTGTTGGTAAGTAATTAAAGTATGGTTAATGTTTTAGCTCACAAATTAACTTCTTACTTGAATTCTATATTATTATATGGTCAGTGTATAAATGATATCCTGGAAGATGAGTACAAAATTTAGTCGGTTGTAATGTAGAGTGTAAGTTGGGAAGAGTCGCGTGCATGCACACATGTGTGCCTAACTTGCCAACATACTATTAACCAGCCTTTTGGTTCGTCTACCAAAGGTAGTCTAGGCCTACATGACTCGACCTAGCGCGTGGTTAGCAACCCAGAAGCATTGTTGAAACACTCGGGACTCAAACCCAGATGGATTCGTACAATGACAGTCGTACAAGCTCGACCAAGCTGCTAAAATATAGCCAAACAATCGGAATCGACACTCAACACCAGGAGGAATTCGATATTCTAAGACTCTTGAAAACTCCTCAAATGCTAAGTCTAATTTTTTACCTCCAAAAACTTGATTCCCGAGACCGATAATCACAAAGCACCACATTTCATATCCCATCCACACACCACCACTTTGTATCCTGGTTCTCTTTAGAATATTGTATCCCACTATCTCCTAACCACAATTTCGTATCCCACTCACATGCCAAGTTTCAAATCCCCAAAAATAACTTAAAGTTTCATAGAAGTCTTTGGATCGCTGCAAGCAAAATGACTTATGGATACAAAATCAAGGAGGATGGTCCTCAATAAGGAGTCACAAAGCAATTCAGGATGCAAATTCTACAAACCAGCAAAGATTAAGAAGATATGAAGGAATTGGCAAGGAATATGAGACTCGGGATATGTACAAATCCGGAATTGGTACAGATTCCGGGGTACGAAAAGTGGGCGTGGGCCCCATACCTCACCTACTTCTAGCCGCTATCTTCCCCCAGCTCTCTATAAATACCTTCAACCTTACAACATTACAAGGGTTGGCTCCAAGCTCTTTGAACACTTTAGGAAGAAGAAGACCTTCGTTGAACCTCCCAAACATACTTCATCACTACGGGAGGAAAAAGAAGCTTCGTCTTGGACACTTGAACTATTGTAACATCCCGGATTTTAGAACCAATTTAAAATTTTTATTTTTGCTATTTTAATGAATTTTGAATATTTAAAGTGATTTATTTTAAATAATAATGACTATAAATTTATTTAAATTGAAGTTGGAACGAATAAATTTATTTTAATTATATAACGAGCCTGAAATGGCACGGTAGTTTGAAAATTCGATTTTAAATTTCAACTGAATGTACAGGATTCAAAATAAATTGTATTTCAGTAAACCAGAAATATTTGAATCTGTTTAATTATATCTTTCTAACGAATGTGAAAAATCCATATTTCATAATAGAAATAAAAAGTTATGTCTAGTTGAAAATTCAGAATAGCCGCTATGGAATTTATATTATATATATAGCCCTTAAAAATAACCATTTTGCAAATGATCTCCGTTTTCGATGAGACCACTTTTGTTGGATCCAGAATGTCAATTATTGCTAGATTCCAATTTTCACAATTTTTGGAATTAATATGTGAGCGTGGTGAACTTAAACGCGTTAGGCAATTTCAGTTTGAATTTAATTAACTGGAAAATGACCGTTTTTCAAACGGTCTCCAAATTCGACGAAATTAGTTTTATTACGACCGTATCGTCAAAACATAGCTAGATTTATTTTTTTTGGAATTTTTGTAGTCAGCATGTAGCCCCGGTAATTTAAAAATGTACGTTCGAATTCAATATACGTTGATTTATATATTAATTTTGATTAAAACTGAACAAAACAGTCGAATGGGCTTAAAAAACATATCCCATTGTGTTGGGAATGGGGGTATTTAGCTAGGGGCGATAGTCGTTGGGTTTGATTTGGAGTTTGTGTAAGTACACGGGTATTTTTGGAAAATAAAATAATTTAAAATATAAATACCGGCCAATCACAGAGTTTTTAACCTAATTTTATTAATTCACGGAGAGATCCATTCCAAACTAAAACCCTTCAAATCTTCCAATCTGTGAATTGAATCAAGAAAATTTCTGAAGTAAAATGGGGGATCACATCACGATCTTCAAATCTAATGGTTGAGATTGAATATCAGTTCGTGTTTCTCTCGAAATTGTAGCTCGAAGTGCCGTCGTCGCGAGGAGAAATCTGCCTCCCTCCGGCATTTGAGTTCATCAAGGCTGGTATGGGCTGGATGCTCTCTTAAAGGCGCATCACGTGGAAGCTCCAGATCATGGTCCATCGCCTCGGTTTGCGCACAGGGTTGTACCCTAGTTTCGAACAGGAGGAAATCAATGTCGGTTGTTTTTAAATTGGGGAAGAAGGTAATTAAAATTAATTACTAAATTAAATAGCTACACTTAAAAACATCGTTAAACTTTATAAAATCATATCTTTTATATGCAAGGTCCAAATCGCGCGAAACTGGATCCATTGCGATCGTGGAGCCGAGAGCTTCGCAATTAAACTGAACAGGTCCAATTGGAGCACGTTGGAATTTTGGGAAAATCCAAATCTGAACAGAACTAAAATTCAGAAATAAGAGAATGGAGGAGTGGAAAAAAATGTGAGAACTCTCTCACACTAAAATTATTTTACAGTTAATATATACTAGGATGCTGATGGGGATTAGAAGCCCCCGACACTATTTATTGTACAGACCATGGTTGTTTATTTGGATTGAATGAACTGTACTGTGTTTATTGATTGTATGAACTGAATAAAATATTCATGTGTTAAATTAAATGTTTGAACAATAAAAATATCATTTTTATTGAATAAATAAAATATAAAAAATATTCATGTGTTGAATAAAATATTTGACCGTTAAAAATATAATTTTTAACAAATATGTAAACGGCATAAAATTCTCCTGAAATGAGAATAAATATTCATTTACAAATCAAGACAATTTTTTATGTACACCTATTTACCTGATATAGATTGGGATGATAAATTTTACACATCGCCCAACTACACAAATAATAATCAGTATTTGCTGTTTGAAAACCCCACACATGTATTGGGATGATATTTGACATACACTGATCCCAATATTTAGTTGTATGTCAATCGATGGGTTAATAGAATGTGATGAGCGTTAATTATTTATTTTTAACGCTTATACAGATGTAAATTGCATTTTGGATGATGATTGATTGTGTATCATTATTGTTATGTACATGTGTTGTATGAAATCCATATAAATAACATTATATGGTAATTGATTGTGTCTGATTCCAATTCAGAAAGAACGAATATTTTAAAATAACGAATATTTTAAAATAACATTCTGTAAAGGATAAAAATATGATTTGATGTCCGATTTTGGATGAACATGAAAATATTGAAATATATGAAGTCGTGTTGTTTAGATTTGCGCCATTTTGACGCGAATGATATTTATATCGATTTTATTCATTTTTATAATGAATATCAAAAAAGGAAATGATTACAAATCTGATATTTTGGAAATATTATCATTTATATATTATAATGATAAGGAGTATTCAATTTTGATTTAAAATTGAAAGTGAAGTTAGGACCATTTTAAAACGAATTTATAAACGATTTATAAAATACGTTTTAAATGGAAATCAACGAAATATATATAATACATATATTATGTATATTTAATGGCATGAATAGAACGCGCCGCGACCGTTCGCGAATTCCGACCATTGACTTCGAATTGACATTACGGGTGATCCGATCGTCGAATTCTCCTAAAACTGGAACCGTTGGGTTCGTATCGAAAAGAGCATTCCAACAAATATAAGAGATTTGAAATCTAATGGTTTGATTTTGAATTATGTCCAAATAAATTTTGGAAAAGGTCGATGTAAGTGCAATTCGATGACCGTTTATGTAAATCGACTGAAAGGGCCTTAATAAAATTATTAAAAATATTAATAATTTGTGTGAAATCATAATAAATGATATGGAAAAAATTGGGACGAAAATTTCCACGTTTGTAAAGATAAAAATATTTTTTTTATCAAAATGAACTAGTTAAACTAGATTTGAAATCCAATAATTTTTAAATAAAATAAATTGGATTTGTGGATGGTTTTAAAATAATCAGAAATTTCCAACGAACAAATTGGAATGGATTTGGAATGGAAATAATCTTTGGAATATTTCGATATTAGATTCCGTGATTATACGGATATTGTTATGGAAATTTGGAAGATATATTTATATCGTTATTTACAATACGATATTTTTTGGTTTCAGAATTTGATATTGAATATAAGTCGATATAATTTCTATTCAGAGCCTTGTATTTAATATCAAATGGGATTTTGGGTTTGTCGTGAATGGTGTCTTCATTACCACTATTCTCAACCCCAGTTTAGGAAAGAATAAATCTTTTAATTAAGATTTAAGGAAGTTTTCCAATTAATTAATATTTAATTGGAATTGAATAAAAGAATTGGATTTTGGGTTTGTCGTGGATGATGATCAAAGCACGACTTTAAATAGCATAGATTTTTGTATAGCGGTAATTCGCGAGCCTCACACCCTGGTGTGAACCAGAAGCGGGAGAGGACTTCAGGGAGGACATGCGTTTCCTTCTAGCTAGGAGTGGTGTCATGGTATGGAGCCCAGATATTTGTACTTATGTGGATGATGGATGGCGAGGCGCCTTGGATATATCGGTCACTACGGGGCCGATGGATGACATTGTCAACATACTGACCAGACATATGCCCCATAGGGCAGGGAAACGTATTGTTCTTGGATTATTAATCCACTTTGCACTTAGATGGACCGATCCTGACAATCCAAGATGCAGTTGCGGCTGATCCTGAGGCTTTGGCTAGAGAGTCTCAATGCGGTAAGGACGATCCCTTGCCTTGGTTCATAGATGGAAATCCAACTTCCAATACGACATTGTGCAGTTTTAAATTGTAGAACTAGTATGGCGACATAGTAGCATGGGATACTATGCCGTCTATGATTGATACATTTATATTTGAAGTGATTTTGACACTATACACTTATAGTAATATCAAAATGATTTGTTTTAAATTTACCAAGCATGTTTGGCTATTATAAGGAAAAACCCTATCCTCCAGCTTGCGTTGCATTATGTGATGGGACCTGGGTCTTATAATAGCTTATTTTTCCAAAAAGCATTGCGCTGTTTGTTTTATGCACTGGTATTCTTGGGGGTAAACCCGTTCCGTGTTATACGGCGTGGTTCCTTAATTAACCTAATTTTAAAGTAAAGATTTATATAACTGTTTTAGTTCTCACACCAGTCACATGACTGACCTGGAGTTTATTGTTTTAACCTAAACTCTGGGTGCCCCTATTTTCCACATGGGTAGCTAGTAGTTTTGGTTCTGCAGATTTATTTTTACAGGATCCTGATTTAAAGTTGGAGCTATATACGGAAAGCTCTGTATCCATGTATTTATTTCAATTGTGTTATGTATTATTTTTCCGTTGCATTGTAATATTAAATCTATGATATTTTCCTATGTGTAATATTTATTCATACTCTGTTATATTCTTGTACTCTGATGTAAATTGTTGTAATAAGCAATGAAATGTTCATCTGTTTGTGTTCTAAGTTGTCGTGTTCTCAACTCAATCCAGACTTTCCTGTACGGGCGAGTTCGGGTTGTTTCAGTTGGTATCAGAGCATTGGTTTACAGAGCTCGAGAACAAGACGCATTAAAACCAAACAAAGTAATTCATCAGAGATTGGATTAGTGATATCCAATAAGAATGACTCGTTAGAGATAGGATCAGAGTATCCTAGAACGAGTGTGAAGAGTGTTATTTTTAGAAATCAAAATTAGTTTCAAATTTTTTATATCAATTATTCATATTTGAATATTTTATTTTAAATTGAATTTGGACAATCTAGTATAAGAAGGTTTTGTATATGTCTGACGAGATGTATATTCGAATCCCCAGATATACTGGATAGGTACAGAATCACACTCTAGTCCCCCGGAGATGGTTCTGATGATGAGGCCTCATCATCAATGTTTGTGTTCGAGTTTTAAAAGTGGGATATCTATATATTTCCAATCGACTGGTGTGAGAACCAAAACATAGATAGGGTTATTGTTTGTGATTTGACACCTAATTTTTTTTGGATTTTTGAGTATATGTATTAAAGATATATGTTTGAAAAGACAATCAACCAATTGATTGCTGGTTGTATGGACGATAATTAGTTTAACTAATTAATCTTATTGGAATGATAAAACCAATAAATGAACGAAAGGTAAATTTAGCCAAATTGAATCAAATATTGAACTGAATTGAAAATTTTAATGGAATTGCATACATAAACATATATGTGTGTTAACAAGTCATAGCAGGGAAGCTAAGAAGAGGAATAAAATTGTATGACCGACAAATAGGTACATATTTACTATTTTGTTTGGGTTTGATGATTTTATGAGCTGATTGGCTAGCCGCTTGGCTAGTCGCTTGGCTTTTTCTTTTTCTTTTGGATTGGCGAGAGTCCTGTGAGGTAAGTTGCGAATTTAAAGGTCTCCCGGTACAAAGGAGGTTATGGCGAAATTTTTCGAAATTTTAGGGTGTTAGCCAAATTTTTGAAAAATTGGAAAATTCTTAGAAACTGAAAAGTTGAAGAATGCAAGCCAGAATGAAAGTTGAGTTGATTAGTTAAACAACTTTCAGCTCTGTTCCTTTTGGAGGATGAAAAGATTTTAAGTGGGGGAGATTGTAACAACCCGGATTTTCAGAACCAATTTAAAAAATTTATGTAACAACCCGGATTCTGACGGACCGATTTTTTTTCAAAAATCCTAATCCATCGAAACTCGAGTTGGTTTGCTCTGGTATCCTGCAGAATTGACAGAGATATGAAACATGTCAGTGTTCGGAAAACATCTCACAGCAGAAGGAATAAAATATAATGTAATTAAAACATAGTTTTACCTTAATAATAATACTGCTAAACTAGTATCCAAAGCTATACAGTCTCTGTCATGAACCTAACCTGCAAATGTTGTGAGGATGGGCTCAGAACATAAGTCATGTGTGACTGGATTTAAATTACACTTCTGGATAATCCTACATATACCATTCAATTACATTTTCTAATTTATTGGGTTTTCTGTGTTTTTAGCATTTAAGGCTTACACACGTCGCACCCATCTACTCCCTAGTAGATTAACCTAATACAATGTATATGTAGCTACCCCCAACTAAGGTACACCCCATGGTACCCTACTTGCACGATCTCCACCGTATCATCGCAGGAATATAACAGTCCCTAATCCTACGCCCGAATTTCATACGGATTTCTGTATATATGTCAACGCTACGTCTGCAAAGAACCACTACTTCTATATTACGTAAGCATTCGGACTGCCATCTTTGAACCATTTGATCGAATTAGGTTCCATCCTCGAATAATGTCCTCTAGTCTTATGATACACCACCCAGAGCGACATGAGTGTACCTAGACTTTACCACATATGTATCGTCAATCGTTCTCGATGTCTATTGCACATGTTCTCTATATGTGCGCCCGACTCCCGTGGCAGGGCTAATCAAGAAACACGGAACTCGGTCGGGAGCTTTCAGATTTTTGCCAATTGCAGATGCTAAGGTCTGCTTTTACAATGGCTATGGTCCCACTAGACCCCTCCCTCAACTAATGAAAGGCACCCAAGAATATCAAGAATGAGAACTTTACCCCGGCCCCCTATGCCCTTCAAACCTATTGGCCAACCTCACCTATAACTAGATAGCAAAGTGTATGGTCTTTTGGAGTTCTCCGCCTTTCCGCTTTACGTACTGACTAAAGATGGTAGGTAGACGATGAGTTGCTATCACGGGGCACTAACTGGTCTCGCCGAATCACGCTGGTCCATCTTAATCTTTTGATTTCCCCTTATTATTGCAATCAAGGCAAACTCATTGGTTCACCTATGCATACCTAACCTCTGTGAGTACAGGCGGATCATCTACCACTCACAGAGGAATACCAAGAGTACCCTACGTCCTCGGAAGCCGCGTGCTTCTTAACCCAGTCCGTTGGAGCCTACAAGAATATCTAGATGGACATGCGCTCCTCTTTGTGTCTTTTGACACCCCGATGATTTACCCATTATGGTTATTCATCCTCTAACGTATGGACTGGTCCAAGCGCCTTAGTTTTATATATCATTAGACCCTACGTCTAACCATTAATCACGCGCTTGCGCCACCTCGTGAGTTTTCTCATTTAACTTGGTTATTCTCCTTCACGTTGACTTCCTTTTCAAGTTTACCAAGTTACCCTCACTTATTAATTCAATTTATAACTTAACCCATTTAAGTTCATTAATAAGCCTACAACATGTTATTCTCTATATTGTAATTCAAAATTCATGTCCCATCTCATGGTTGCCATAACACGTTCTACTTAATTTATAATTAAGTACATCTTAATTTACATATTTTCTGTCATTCAACATTTATGATTAAATACAACTTACTTATCTCCATAAGTTTGCCTTCTTCTTTCTCATTTAATCATAATTTTGTCGTACACCGCCATTACAATTCATCATAATTTACTTATTAACTTAGT